>CM075473.1:15885000-17172500 GCA_037950665.1 Hypophthalmichthys nobilis | reverse complement strand
GGGGCACGCTTTTAAAGAGCACTGCAAAAGGACATATACTTGTCTGCTAACTAACAAGAAAAAGAATAGTAGTACCTTAAGTGTTGTTTTTAACCTTTATGAAGCAGATGGATGCAAATTTGTTGCATACTCTTCAAGCTTAATGTTCACTTATTTTAAGTTTATAGAGTGTAATCCATGTTACAAAATGATCACATAACATCAAACACACTTTCACAGTGTCATTAAGTGAATAAACATACAAACTCAGCATCTTAAAACATTTCAGACCAAGATGCTCTGGTTAGTTTTGAAGACATCTACAAATTCTCAATTCAAACAACTAAACAACTTACAACTTTCCTAAAATTCTGTTCTTAAATAACCTGCACCGTTTGTCCAGTCTCACCTCATATACATAAAACTACATACACTCACCATCAAGTCATCCCACTCACAAATGATTTGTATATAAAAGAACCAAATGCAATCTTTAGGGCCAGTAGCTATGCACATATATAGAGAAACTCACAAAATAGACATTTTGTGTATGAATCAATGAGCTGAGCCACATTTCTAATGACCATCATTTATGAGGTGCAAAGTGATGTCATTCAGCTAAAATACACATTGCTTGCTTAAACTATTATTATCAGTTGTATATAAACCACTGCAGATTTTATACTATAAGTCTCAATGATACACAATATTTCAAGCAGAAGCTCAGCTCCAAAATTTAAAGACACTAACCAACTCTAACTCTACTTACAACCACATAAAAACAAATATGACACCAGATCTGTTTGCACTACAATGTTTTTTTTTAGTTTTTTTAGTTTTTGGAATTCCTCAAGGCACTGGGGAGAAAGGAAGAAGGTACAGTCTTAAGGCTTTTTAGGAGAAACGGATGGAAGGGGAAAGAAAACTGGCAAAGAAATTAGAACCAGAGGGACAACAGAAATAATCCCACACACAGTAAAGCGCTAGGCTCTCGAATCCCAACAGCTAGGCAGATAACAGCACTGAAGAAGATCATAGAGACCATCAGACACGTGTCCAAAGTAACCTCAGTCTGATCCTTGGATATTTGAGATAGTTCAGTGCCGTCTCTTGGCAGTGTGTGCTGGGTTTCAGAGTCTTTACATGTCTGATATGGAGCAGTGGAAGGTTCCTCACCCTCAGAAGTTAAATCATCTTCTGCTGAAGAGTGAACAGTTGAAGGTTGAAGATCAAAGGCTGTTGGTGATGTTTCAGAAACGCTGACCAGTTTCGGCTTTTCTTGTTTGCTTTGATGTTCTGGAGTACACATGGAAATAGTTTGGTTATCAAGTTTTGGATCCTCGTGGAGGATCGGATCCAAGACGAGTTCTTCCTCCTGCTGATGCTGAATGGTTGCCGGCTTATCAGAGGTTGAATGGATGAGTAAACTTTGGGTTTCTCTGTCCTGTCTTGTGGGAACTAAATGAGAGTGTGACAAACAGGAAGCCACCAAAACATCTGTTTCCTCATCATCCAACTTAGTGCTTTCCACCTCAACCGCCTTGGTGACAAGCTCTACTTTCTGTTCTTGAATTCCTTCCTCCAGAGTGTGTTGTAAGTTTTTTGACAGACTGAGCTTCTCCATGTCTTCAGTTGTATTGTTTACTTCATTTGACGGAGGAGGCTGCTTGGCTTCTTCCAATACGTGAAAGTTAGTTCCTGTTTTATCTTCTCCTATATTCTGACTTGGCTTTTCTAGCATGTCTTCTGATGTGCAATCATTTTCCTCTATATCTTCCTTTACCTTATCATCCTTCATACCTTCTTCCTGGATATGTGTCGTGTCTGGAAACCCAGCCAGTGATGGTTGGCCAAACTCGAAAGGCACTTGCGCTAAGATCTCAAGCTGGAAATCATCCTTCTGTGCATGGGTGGGTTTATTGGAATCCTCAAATTCATCCTTGGTTGTCTCTGGACCATCATAGGGGTGGATGAGGACTGCAGGAAGGGAAAGGAACATGGACGGGACAACATTATGGACTTGATCTTGTGCCTCAGAGGACTGCTGGGTTGATTGTGATTGGGGGAAAGGTAGAATTAATGGCTGAAGTCCAGACTCTTCTGTTTGTGGTAAATTACTGGATGACACTGACTCTAGTGGAAGTGGTTCTCCGAAGGGAGTATCTGAAGTGGACAGAGGACATCCTGCCTTGGAGGAAGTCCTGGTGGACTCTGGAGAACTGGACAAATTTTTGGCAGTCTACAACAGAGAGGAAAAGTAACAAAAAAGGCTTGCATTCCAAATAATTTATGAACTTTTAACAAAGAATGTAAGCTGTAGGCAGTAAACATTTGTTTGCAATTATGAATTTGAATTTCTACCGACTAACAAAAAGTGTAAGGTGAATGGCACAAACTTGAAACTTTAATATTCATTACTAGAGAAAATAGAAATCATTTCTTGATTGCCAGTAGTTGGATAATCAAGAGTAAATGGATTTGCTAATGCATATTATTATTATTAGTGACACCAGCACTACTGATATTAGTTTAGTATTCCATTGATGTTTAATACATGCTGTTGTTTCAGACCATATCACTTTAATGATCATTACTAATAACTCTGGTAAAACTAAAAGTAAAATAAAAGATCATTTTATAAAGAAAAAAACAGACAATTTATATGAAGATTATTGATTTCACAGATTTTTACAAAAAAAAAAAAAAAAAAAAGGTTAAACTACTAAAATGCTAAGTGCAAATGGGAAAGTGATGTGTGTTAGCATGAAGCTTGTGCCAGTTCCCAATGGCTCTTTTCCCAGAAGCCCGTGCTAATGTGGGAAGATTACATCAATGGAAACAGAATGTTCAAAAGACTGTTTGTGACAAAATTACACAAGATTATAAAACAAAGATGAAAAAGGTGATGCTGAAAATGCTAGGAGAATGTTGTTTAGCTTTTTGTCTGTTTACAGTTGTACATGACAAACATACAACGATACTGACAATATTTATATAGAACATGCACAGAATTAAACCAATACAATTTCTGTTTATTTTTTCTTTGGGAGTTTGTGTGTGTTTTTACTTCAGTTATGCAGGGGTTTTTCCTCCCAATGACTCCTTGCGAAAATGGTCTATAGGAAAACAGCGCTGGAGCCCAATAAAACAGCCTAAGGTTTTGTCAAAAACAAGATATTCCCACGTTCACAGCAGTTTTTGTCTCAGGTGGAAAATATCAGGAATTGCAAACAAGGCCTTTTAAATTCAGATTACACTAAACTGACTAAACTACTTATATAAATTAACATAATATGTAGTATACATTAAGCTTATTGCTTTTTTTTAATTAAAACTCAAAACATGAAAACAAATACCTTCTACATGGTTGAACTAGAAATCATATATTACGATTCATGATACAAGATGCACGTTACATGCAACACGATGAATGGGTGACATTAGCAAGGCGTTAAGTTAGCAAGTCACATGCACATTACCTAAGTTGATGCTGAAGCTTCAATGAGCTGTTCAGGTAGACAGATGAAAAAAATAACAATATCAACAAATACACGTCTTGTTTTTTATCTGATATATGCTGGAGAATAGGTTAAATTATTCTTGATTATTAACATAAGCTAGTTTACAAAAAGCAATGACATAATTTTTTATATATTTTAATGGCAGTCCACAATCAAAGGGATAGTTCACCCAAAAATGAAAATTCTGTCTTCATTTACTCACCCCCATGTTGTTCCAAACCTGTATGACTTTCTTTCTTCTGTTGAACACAAAAGAAGATGTTATGAAGAATGTCTGTAATCAATAATTTTTTTTACCAACATTCTTCATAACATCTTCTTTCGTGTTCCGCAGAAGAAAGAAACTCATACAGGTCTGGAATGGCATGAAATTGAATAAATGGTGACAGAATTGACTATCCCTTTAAGACCTCTGGTAAAGAAATAATAATGTGTCTGTTTATTTATTGTAATGGGTTGACCACAGACCAGAAACCGAGATGGTGATGCTATTGTTATAAATACCAGATTCAGTTACTTAAAACAGCTGCAAATCAACACACTGCAAATAGACACAAACAAGTGGTTATTGGGACAGTGAAATGTCGGTGGGAATTTTAACAAGCGAATTGAATTGTGAGTATGCAGGTACGATGAAAACCCACATTATCAGTATTTTAGCTAGTACTAAACAGACAATAGGCAATTAATGTGTTAAAAGTTTAATTCATAACTAGATTCTTGAGTTATCTTTAGTCTAAATTGCTCTGAAAAACACTACAGCTCTGCATTTGTTGCAGTAATGATAGACAGGAATCCCTTACAAGAATAAGAAAAAACAGAAGACAGCGCTGATAGATAAATAACCGTATACCACCACAGACAGTAACAACACAGAAAGCAGGGATTGACAATAAGGACTGCCCAATGGCCTGGGTCCGGCATTAAAGACGCTCGGGACAGTTGACTTAACTGTCACTTGCCCGATCGGGCCAGTATCCTCACAAAACGTCATCATCTGCATGTGTTTTTAAACCTCGCCAATTTAAACATTCAAGCGCAAGAAGACGCAAAAGAGAACTCAATTTGGTACTCGCCGCATCTCAGACAGTGCACGAATACTGAACTGAGTTCTCTTTCATGTCTTGTTGCGATTTAAATATTCACACAAAATTATGTCAATATGCCTGTCTTGGCAAGCATCCTTTTAAACATAGACGATTATGTTTTGAGTGAATGTAAACAGCTAAGAAAGAAAACGCATACGTAACAGTGTATGGGATCTGTGCATTCGGTCTGAAAGTGACAGCATCCTAATAAACCTGCTGCAATCTGTGTATTTAAAAGGATAGTTCACACAAAAATGAAAATTTTGTCATTATTTACTCACCCTCAAGTTGTTCCAAACCAGTATGAGTTTCTTTTTTCTGTTGAACACAAAAGTAGATATTTTGAAGAATGTTGGTAACCAGAAAGTTGACAGTAGCCATTGATTTCCATAGGATTTTCTTTCATACTGTGGAAGTCAATGGCTACCGTTAACTGTCTGGTTACTAACATTCTTCAAACTATCTTCTTTTGTGTTCAACAGAAAAAAAAAAAACTCATACAGGTTTGGAACAACTTGAGGGTGAGTAAATGATGACAGAATTTTCATTTTTTGGGTGAACTATCCCTTTAATGTTAATCAAAGGACAAAGAAAAAAAAAAATCTCTCACTGATCTTGACTGAATAACTTTTGTAACTTTAATAAGGATTAATCTATATTTCATTTATACAGACTATGCAGTGTTATTTTACATTTGATTACTTAATTCAGTTTTGGTACCTGAAAAATACTGTTAGATCAACCTGTAAAACCTGAAAAGCACTGTTTATTTAATTTGTATGTTTGTTCTATTGTATTTATTTGTGCTATTGCTTATAATTTGATTATTTGTTCTTATTTTATTACTGACTGTTTACTTGTCTTTAACAATATTTGAAATTAATAGGAGTTTTTGGTGTCCTAAACTTGTTTATTAAAACAACGAATACAACAACTAGGCTTATTTTATATTATTTTTTTTATAATTTTTTGTGGTAAGGCCAGTGAAAATTTTGGCAGGGCAAGTAAAAATTAGAAACACGAGTCCAACCAGTAGAAAAAATCCTTAGCGCTGAGCCCTGCAAAGATTCACAGTAAGCGTGTCTATAGACAGCATAGAGGTCAATGAGTTTTCTAACACACCGCAAAAAAAAAAAAAAAAAAAAAAGTAGAAAAAAAGGCTGTTACACCACATATGAAAACCGTCATGGAAATCTGGTAAAGGTTAAAGCCAGGAGGGGAAAACAACATTGTTTAAACTTTTTAAAACTTTTTTGAGAATGTCTGTGATACACTGTGTCTTTTTCCACTTGCTATCCAAGCCAAACTCAGAAATGGAGATAACATAGCAAACCTCACTCACCTCGATGTCGATCTCTGGCTGGACAATAGCCGGCTGTGCAAAAGATACTTGATCCTCTGCTACTTCACACTCAGTGCTGCCAAGATCTGCTGAAAAGAAAAACTGAGGAATCTGAAGCATAAAACAACTAACCTGACATTTGTTTGTTTTATTTATCCCAAGATAAATAAGTTTTTGGATAACATTATGACATTTATAACATACCATCTCCTCTGTCGTCAGAGTCATCGTAATCAATGTCAGCTCTAAAAGGAAGACACACACATACACACCAAAACAATCATTCTTCAGCAGCACACATTGATGAACAGCATTAATAAATGAAAAGTACAGAATTTACAATCCATTCTTCTAATTTTTATTTATATAAGATTTTTCTTTATAGAATGTTAGAAATTTAAAGGGATAGTTCATCCAAAAAAATAAAACTGTCACTTTCATGACGTTCCAAACCTGAAAAACGAAACAAAAATTGTAATGTCTGTTTTTTGTCCATACAATGAAAGTTAATGGTAACCAAAACTGTTTAGTTACCAATATTCTTTAATATATCTTCTTTTGTGCTTCACAGAAGATAGAAAGTCATACATGTGTAGAACGACATGAGAGTGAGTAAATTACTTCTTCTTTTTTTTTTTGGTGAACCATCCGTTTAAAAGTACAAGCATCATCCACTGTCCAGAGTTATACATGATTGCTTCATTAAATGGAAAATAACTGTGACCTCTGTGACATTTGTTACTATGGTAACATCTGACTGCCTCCAGAGTTTTTTTGTTTTCAGAGCTGTGGGTGAAGACTGTCTAGTCCACACTCCCCCATGACAGATCCTATGGTGGGATAAGGACCTGTCCAAAGTGCATTCTGGCATGTCACAATAAGGTTTTGCATACCAACTTTTCCATTTTATGTAGAAGTCGCTACACATTTATGCACTTTATTTATGTGCGAACTCCGCAAAGTGGTTCAATTGACATCCTCTTCTATGACCTTCTATTCTTAGCATGTTTGAGCAATGTAATAGAAACAAGGCTTGACATTTGAGGAAAGGTTGCAAGCAAGACTTGCGAGTCTGAATGGAACTGAAGGTCGAAACTCATCTTCTGATTTTATCTCCAGACAAAACAGGAGTTCCATGACATTGCTGTGTGTAGCATGAAAAAAAAAGTCTTTTCCTCCCTCAAACTTTCTTTGATGTTGTGTATATCCCAGACAGAATGTGAAAAGTGAACATAATGGTTAAAAAGATTGTCTCTGGGCGCACAGAGGGAACCGGCGTAGGTTTGTGTCTGCTTTTGTTGGTTTGTTGTGTCTCTACTGTGCAACCCCTAGAGAAAGGTCAGAGGTAAGCTCTCAGTACACCAGAGCTGAAAGTGACACCTGCCTTGTCCTATTTTCATCCTCCTCACACACCCTTGAATGGCTGCCATTTTTAAAAGGGAGTGAGGGGGTGGGGAGACTGCAACCCCAAAACTAACACAATATACCTGCTGTATAACAGGCCCTGTATAATCCAAGACGACGTTGTTAATCCATGGTTTTCCATCTTTAGCACTAGGGCTGGGTATCGAACTCGATACTTTTTAGGTACCGACCGAACTGCCTCGATACTATCGAGTATCGAAAAGTGTCTTGTCATTCGGTACCAAATTTCGATACCTCAGAACGAAGCCGGGGAGAGGGGGCGCAGAAATGCTTTCGCTGTCTCGTTGAGCAAGTAATAACGTTGCACTACATTGTTATTTATATCTAAATATATATAACTATGCGCACGCGAGAGACCCTATGTGCGAGAGAGCGAGTGAATCAACGGTTTCACTTTCAGTTTATCTCCGAAAAGGACGGGTGAGTGCCGGCTGGTTCACTACAGATACTGTGAACAGAAAACAGAAGTGTCGCACTGCCTGCAGAAACAGCGGGACGTGCAATGTCTTTTAGACTAGTTATGGACAGGTACAACACACAGCAGCTTTACATCAGCGTTCGTTCCTCAAGTCTATGGAAACACGCGACCGGTTCGTGACGGGCACAGGCTCTGGCTCCAGACCGCGAACAATTCTGGTGGAAAAGGGGTATCAGCATCCTCGTGATACTGCCATACTGCGGATAATCCGTGGGTCGGGCCAAGTAATAAAAAAATAACATTCCAATTAATTGCGGGTGGATGAGAGATGAATCATTAATGTGTTAATTTTAATAAAGACACGGAACTCTCATTTCACGGGAAGACGCAACGAACGTGCGTCACTCTTTCGCTTTGAACTGAGCGTATTTCTCTTCACAGAAAATCAATCAAGGAAAACGTGTGCCTAGAGCACCTCCTAGTGGTCATTATATAAAACACAAAGAGATATTGCTTTATAACTTAACAGCTTTAACTAAAAATATACACAAGCTTAACTAACAGAAATTATATAATTATATATCCAGCAATGATGTAAGGAAACAGTGACAATTTAAGGTTTAAGGGAGTAAATGAAATTAAGCCAAATAAGAACTTTAATTTTAAATAAATGTTAATTTATAAGCAGCCTACTTCAGTGTGATAAGTTACCATATCATCATGCTTAACACTGAGAATTTTAATAATTGTAATGTGATGATCAGATGCAGATAATTGGATAAATAAGAGAATATCATTGGACGGTTGGCGGATGGATGCACAGACTTTGTCTTTGTTCAATTTGCACAATGAACATGGGTTGGAGCTCTTTATTTTGAACTCTCAAAGTGCACCGAATTAATGAATTTATCATTAAAATGTACAAAATTTTCTATATATATTGTTAATAATAATTAATTTTTTTTTAAGAAGAAGAAGAACAACAACAATTGCTGAGTGATTTAAAAAGATCTGCAGTGAGCCTCACATACTGACTTTTTGCACTGAAAACTGAACTTTATTAAAACTATTTGCACTAATTTATTGTGTTGGTTCAATTTTGTTAATTTGTGCTTTTTTATTCCTTTGTGCAGTGGCTCAGGAGATGAGTCTTTGAGTCTGTAAAAAAAAGTCAAGAAACTTAAAATTTAAAACCAAAGATTTTTTGAGTTAATGTAATTAAAACAGATTTCATAAAATTGGTATCGAAAAAGGTATCGTTCAGGAATCGGTATCGAAGTCAAGGTATCAGTATCGAAAATTTTTGAACGATACCCAGCCCTATTTAGCACCAGGAAATTTAAAAAATAAGACAGTGGACATTTTATGATGATTGTAACCAAGGCTTGACATTAACACCCGCCAACCCGCCAAATGCGGGTAGATTTCAGCTGTGGCGGGTAAGACAGCCACTCCCACTAGCCACTTTGGCGGGTTGAATATAATTTCAGCCTACAGCCTAATCAAAGGCAGCCAAGCTTGTTGCAGCACAAAATTACAATTCAATCACAATTCGTTATCGATGAACGTGCAGTTAGTGAAGGCGGAATCGTGAATAGTCGGCTATGGCTTAAGTGGACGTAAACAGGTGGGTAAAAACTGGATATGTGTCAGTATATTACGTACATGCATTCAGCAGCCCAATTAAATACCTGTCTGTCATTAATGTTAATCAAACAGTTAAATAAACCTACTGTATCTGGAAAAAAAAAAAAAAAAGTTTATTTTGTTTACTATTGTATTGGTAATTTGCTATATATATATACACATTTATATATTTTCATTTTGTATAGCCTAACAAAAATAACTTCATAAAAAATAAAATTATAAAATTTCTCATATTATGGTCATATTGCCCACCCATACATGCCAGCTGATATACCATGTAGTCTTGATTTAGGTGGTCAATCTGCATCTGAAAGATTGCAAGCGTTTTAAATCTAGCTAAATCAAGTAAAATGATTCAAAATCAAGTAATTTAAGCAAGCCAAAGTCAACTTAAATCATATAAAATGTAATTCCCCAATCAGCAAAATTGTGGCCAGTGAAAACGTTGAGTGGCTAGTAACTTTGGAAAACCACTAGCCACAGTGGTTGGTGAACAAAAAAGTTAATGTCAAGCACTGATTGTAACATTCATACACTGCAAAGGCTGCATGTACTGTAAATATAACATGAATAGATGCATTGAAAGAATTATGCAGTTTCTATACAGCAATGTTAGCAATGTTTTAAATAAGAAACATTGAATGTAGAAACATTAAATCATTAATGTAAATCTAAAATGATAAGTTATAAAATACGCTCTATCATAAGCTTCACCTGATGCTGCATTTCATTTAAACAGAACCAAAGCAGCATCACAGCTGCCTTTGTTACTAGGGCCTGGGATATTTAAGCATTTTTATGGGGCATTGCATTTTTTGAAATGTGAAGTGTCAGACTAGTGTGCTCTATCACAGGATTTCTCTCTCACAGGTAAGCAGGGAGTGGGAAATGCAAAACCCCGAGTGATCACAGAACTGATTGATCATCTGAATATATCCGCTCCACTTATATACTGTGTTCCATACCAGCTTTTAGTCTGCATGTTGCCTGGCGACATCCAAATCTAAAAGCTTGAAACTGTCCCTGTGTTCCATTCGGAAGGGCTCATCCCTATGACCCAAATCCCTTCAAAGGGTTTACCCTCCGGAGTGAGAGCTTCAAAAGGAAGAAGGGTGTAGGGGTCAAAAAAACTCTTTTGCGAGACATTCGAGGAGGAGTAGATTGTGCAAGCTGCGCCTTTTGTTTAACATTAGTTTATTTATTTATTTATTTTTGGTTTATCGCATCATATCGTATATTTTGTCTATGTATTTGAAACATTTGAATGGACTGATAAAGTGAGCTGTATTTTTGTTGAAGTACAGTGTCGTTTTGACCATAAAAATGTACCAAATCTAACTTGTATAAAAATTACAGTAGTATAGAAAAATACTATACATACATTTATAGGTAAAATTGAACTCCGGGCCTCCTGTACCCATTCTGTGATGTCAAACAACTTCCCTGTGCAAAGGATCGTGGGGGCCCGAAGTGTCCATCAGTTGCACCCTTCGAAATCCTTCATTCCAAAGGGCCCTTTGAAGTGGCCAGTTTTGAGCACTTTGGTTTGGAACGACCCTTCAATATGGCGGCCATGATTATTTTCACTCCAAAGTGCCCTTCGGAGGGCGATATATTCCGTTTGGAACGCACCGTTTAGACCTTTTGTAGCCTCGCCCCTCTTCAGTGCTGCACTGGTTGTGTTCTGTCTTCCAGTTTGTATTACCAGAGCATGAAGGTAAGATCTTACGGATTTATGAACTGCTCCTTTTAGAATCTTCCCAGTCTACTGACATTTGTTATGACATCCACTTCAAACAGCAGCCATCTTTAGAATTTTGTGTTTAAACGGATAGTTAACCCAAAAAAAAAAAAAATTCTCTCATAATGTACTCCCCCTCAAGTTGTTCCAAACCTGTATAAATTTCTGTTCAACACAAAGGAAGATATTTTGAAGAATGTTTGTAGCCAAGCAGATCTTGCCCCCCATTGACTACCATAGTATTTATTTTCCTACTATAGTAGTCAATGGGGGGCAAGATCTGCTTGGTTACAAACATTCTTCCAAATATTTTCCTTTGTGTACAGCAGAACAAAGAAATTTATACAGGTTTGGAACTACTTGAGGGTGAGTAAATGATGACAGAATTTTCATTTTTGGGTGAACTATCCCTTTAAACTTCCATTTTTGCGGTAGCTCTGTATATTTCTATGGCATTGTGGTCGAAGAGTAATTAGCTAGTAAAGTGGATTTATTTACTTTTATTGTAGAGTTAAGGAAAGTTATCATGGGCATTGTAATGTTTGAACCAGATGTCATAACAACTGTCAGTGGGAAGATTTTAAAATTAACGGTTCATTCATAAATCTATAAGATCACTGCTGGTTTCCTTCGCAAACTTCTATAATTGCACCGAAAGGAGGCGAGGAATGAGGAACGAGGATGCTTCCTGAGGAGTCATGAGAGGATACACAGGTGTATCCTTCCCTCGCATCCTAAGGGGGTGGAGTTAAGACACGAGGAAAGGAAATGAGGATACACAAATAATGCTGCGTTCACGCCACCTCGTATTTACCGGAATCTTGAGATGATAACACGTGAGGTTATATTCGGAGCTGTTCACGTCCTTGGACTGGGAATTATGCGTTTCTATAGGTGCGTTCACGTCACCTCATAATTCCTGTAACTACGAGATTCTGGCTTGTAAAAAGTGTACCACGTGGCCGCTGTACCACCTGACCGCTGTAGATTCATTTAGGCGTTGATAGTGGTGCCATAGAAACGCATAATTCCCAGTCCAAGGATGTAAACAGCTCCAAATATAACGTCACGTGTTATCATCTCAAGATTCCGGTAAATACGAGGTGGCGTGAACACAGCATATGGCACCACTATCAACGCCTAAATGAATCTACAGCGGTTAGGTAGTATAGCGGCCACGTGGTACACCTGGAAGCTTTCAGAAAACTCCCAGCTTACAAGCTGTAATTACTCTACGAGGACGTGAACGCTTTTTACAAACTAGAATCTCGTAACTACAGGAATTACGAGGTGACGTGAACGCACCTTAAGAAATGAGAAGCACCCAGTGAGGGTGCAACAGTGCCCGCCCACTTTTTCAGCAGCGTTAGTTCCGGAAGTATTTGTATATTAAACACCATATATATCTTATTTTATATTAAACCATATATATTAGGTTTATTATAATATATGCATATATATCCAAATATTTAGGTATTTTGAGAGTGTACGGAGAGCGACTCGATTACGTAATTTGCGGTGCCTCGTGGGAGAGGGCGGAGCTAACGAGATCTTTTGGCGCATTTTTCTTGTTTCGACTCTCTGATTGGTGGAATTTTCTTAACGGAAAAACTGTTTTTTACGGTTTGAAAGGGAAGTTGCGCAATATTAATTGTCTACTGAAGATAAAAGAAAATAAGCAATATTACACATGGCTGATTTAGCCCAGCTGATATTTTGTACGACATCGCTTAATTGTTTGCTTTTATCATGGGTTCTTATTAGAAGGAATAGTCCTGACTGTTGGCTAAACAACAGAGTTTGACCTCTTTCATAAGTCCATTGACGCCCACTTACCGGTACCTGGAAGGTTTTAGGATTCCTCTCAGATCATTTTTCTCCTCTGTGGTGGCCTGGGGAGTCTCTTCTTCGTATGACAGTAGGAGAGATACCGAATAATTCCTGCCAGAGTTGTTAGCCCAAAACTCTCCATCTGACGTCTCATAACGTACAACAAAATCAATACGCGCTCCGTTGAACAGGTACGGTGAAGCGAAAGACAGCTTCACGGAGAACTTGTCCGTTTCGCCGTCGTTAGAGCCCTGGACATACTCAGCTGGGTAATCAAAGTGATTGATCCAACCGTCCATCGTGGAACGGACATAGACTGATTTGTGAAAAGAAATGTTGAGCACACGAATAATCACCTCGAAGGACAAAGGCTCATCTGGCACAGATGTCACGCTCTCCACTTCCAGCTTGTTGGTGTGGACAGCGAGCACGAGCTCTGTTCCGGCGAGAGCCTGAAACTCTGGCCACACACGGTAAGTAGGCTCGCGGTAGGCTTTTCGGTACCGCGCCTCCTCTTCCTCCCATCTTGAATCTTCCTCGTCATCTGAATCAAACGGAACAAACATTCTGACATCAACCAGCTCGGCTCCCGTACTGTCTACAAACGACACTCTTCTGTTCGGCAACCCCAGGCGAATTCGCATGTACTCGGCGGTTTCATCCGCGATCGAAGATCCTCGCTTTCTGGGAACGGGAGAAGACCTCGGTATTAGATGGACGTCTTCCTCTGTTTCTTCCTCCTCTTCATCGTTACTGTTGTCTTCGGAACGCTCGGCTCTCACCGTCTTGAAAAGTCCCTCTTGTGAAGGGATAGTAAGAAAATTACTATTATTCCCCTGCGCCATTACGCCTGTTTCTGAGCCTCATAAACATGAAAGGTGCTGTTACTGCGATGGTGCGCGTTTGTCAGATCGAGCTGCTGTTCATCGTGTCAACGGAGACCCGCGAGGGTCTGTCACCTCGTTTCGACCGAACTAGGCCTAAAGTATTGACATAAACGAGAACAACAGTTTGGAGCGCATAGTCCACAGACACGAATAAGTGTCTAAATTTAGAAGGAAGCGGCACGTCCATCGTTTTCCAGAGGTCAGGAGGAAGATGGGCTCTGTTGGTATATCCCTCCCCTCATCTCTTGTTGGTCGCTCCAAACCGCACACGCCCCTCACTTCTGTTTTAAAGTTTAAAGACACACTCATTTGTTTGCCTGCAGTTGGTTGTGAGCATAAATTCCCCTTATAATACTAATCGCAAAAGAAATAAAAAAAATAACTTTTATAATAATCGAATATTGTTATCTAATAATAATAAAAAATTGATAATGTTAATATAGAAATTGATATTGTTATTATAGTTCATATGATAACAAAAATGATGATAATAAATTATTATGATTATGATTATAATGATGACAATGGTGAGATGATCTGAACTTAACCATTCTATTGTTTTCAATTTAAAGTTTTCGGCATAGAATACAGTAAATACTACATTGCTTTCATTGCTGTCATTGTCAAGAATATGTAAATACAAAGCATTTTTTGTGCAATTTCTTTTAAATATTTAATAAATTAAAAAAGTGCTTCATCTGTGGCCTTTGCGAGTCAACATTGACTTGTATTTAAACAACCATGTTATGGCCTTTCAGCATGTTATGCAGCTTTAAATAGTTTCGTAAGACTCAGACACTCACACACTCTTCACCATGATAGGGTAAAATAAGGTTAAAGGCCACCTGGGGTAACAGGCCCCTGTAATATTCTTAAAAAAATAAATAAAAAATGTAAAATAAATGGTGACAAATACCACTACAGCACTTTCCTAAACACTACAACTGCAACTATTTGTTTGGTTTGAATAATCTCTTAAGATGCTCACCATTTGCTTAGAGCGGAATAAATACAAAAGTTTTCAGTTATGAAATATGTGAAGTACTTACGGAAGTGAATCAAGAAAAGCAGTTATGAGGGTTAAAAACAGTTTTGATGCCTAATTCTTCCACTCATAAAAAAGCACAAAAGTCCCTGCAACTGTATGATCAGCTTGTCTACCTTAAACTGATTGCACAGACTATACAGACAGACGACCTGTTTCTGATCACGTAATCCAGTCAGTGGATTTGTGCAGATGCGACTGCTCTGAAAGAACAATATAGCAGAATAATGAAATCCATTGGTGACAAAGAATAGCAGGCATATTCGATTACGGACCATTACTGTTTAAAGATATTGATTGGTAAGCTATTTTAACCCCTAGATGGAGCAATCAGTCTTGCTTAACATAGTGAAATCAATATGTGCAACAGGTTCAGCATTAGAGCTTTGGCTTGCTGCGCATAGAGGGAGACCGGGGATGATCGTAAACCATATTCATCTAACCATGAATAACATTTGGTCCTTGAACTCTTATATTTTAACACTAGATATCTGCTTGTCTGCTAGAAATGTCAGTTATGATTATAATGATTATTAAATCTTATGATTATAAAGCAGACTTTAAGAATAGAGATGTTGACTAAAGAATTTCTTTGCTGAGAGTAACATAAAGAATTAGTAAGTAGTTACTCTAGTTGGTGTCATTTGTAACAATATGACAGAAAAGAACAGCAAAAATTGAACAAACATTATACAGTTTGCCTCGTAAAAAGCTTTAATATTTAAGTTGTATGTTACTTACAGTATATTTGTATGTTACATATCTGCTACATTTTAAAATTAATCCATAGCACAGGTCTGCTGCCTGCATCAAATAGCTTAAATAGTGAAGACTACCTGACCTCGTCTGCTTTTCAGCTGCTGTAAAACTTACATTATCTGTCTTAAAAACATATTCTTCACACTGTATGTTGACTTTGCTGACATATTTTTTCAAATTGTATTCTGAAACATCTGTCTTTTTTCACTACTGTCTAGGCATGCTGAAAAATCAAGAAAATAGAAAACGGAGTCTTCAATGGGGATTGGTTTTGTTACAGCTCTCCCCGCTCCTGTCAGGTATTGTTGAATGAGGATAAGAGATAATCATGATTTGAATGCATCCCCATATTTCCCTACAAATACAAGTTCTATGATTAAAATGAAATAAATAAATAATTGTGCAGACTTGGTTCAAAAATCACTTACTTACTTAGCTTTATGTCTCGAAAATCTTGAGTGGCATCAGGAACAAAGTGGGTATGTACTCCAGTGACTAGTGCTTTTACGACTAACCCAGTGTTAAGATTACACCTGCTTAAAGACACGTCAAACTTATGACCCCTTTCTTTAATCTTGATTCTTTTTTTAATAGTTAACCAGTTGGTTCTTTGCCTATGCCAAATGTTTTATCTTCCTTTGCTGTCACAAAACTTGAGTGAAGACTTAGAATATGATATTGTGTGAAACGCCATGTGATGTTACATAAGCCACATAGAGACAAATAATGCAAAACATTCAACCTGGAAGTGGTTGAATGTTTTGTTAACTGTCTCTACAGGGCTTATAATAACATCACATGGTGTTTAATTCGGCAAGCAGAAATAGTTTCGTTATAAAAGTTGTAAATGAATGTAGAAGAGCAGAAAGAAGTGCAATCTGTGCATTCATAAAAGATAAAGATTTTCAAAGTTTATGGACTCAATAGCTGTTAGTTTGTTTTTCAGTATATAGATACATGTTATAATAGTCTTTTCATAATCATTCTGCATTGATCTCTTTGTTTTACAGTCCAATGAAATTAATAATTTATAGCAGTGAATAACTTTAAAATATGAAAATAAATGATGCAAATTGTTGAACATGAAACAGTGTCAAATGTTTGTTTATGAAAGTTTATTAACAATGTAAATATTTATATGTATTTCACAAACTGTGTGAAATTCTTTTTAACTTTTCAAACTTATAATTATGACCCTGAATAGCATTTTTTTTAATATAGATGTGCCTGTTGTTAAGATACATGTTCAAACAATCTACATCTTCAAAAATGTTTTTAAGTTGTATAAAGTTATGTACTTGAATCAGAAAAGACTGTAAAAAAGTCTTGCAAGTCTACATACAGTACATGTGCTTGGGAGTGTCATTATTGAAGAACAATTTGTTCAAAAACACTCAAATAACCTTTTTCAACCACAGGATGAGGATGTTTTTTCCTGCGTTATTCTAATCGACACACATACTATGTACATGTACATATGTTCAGTCTCCCCCCAGAACCCGAATACAACGTCACACACCCTGCGAACGGACTTTCCGAACACGTAATAGGTTATTTTCTTTGCAATCTCGTTTTCCGGTCTTCCGGAATGGACTTCACCACATTTTAATTTGAAAGTGGCACACAGTAGCCTTTATTTATTTAAGCATAAGGCACAATTATTATTTTATTATTATTTTATTTATTATTTTAAATCTGACATGAAACATCTGATCCATGAAAATAAGTTTTATCTTATAAGTAGGATGTTTTCAAATGAAACGGCATGAATGAGGTGAAAGACAGATATCCGTCAAAATGAAATGTGCAGAATCTCATTGCTGTTTTGTGGTAAAACAGACCAAGAGATGATCGAGATGAATTTGGGCTTTGGCTCTTCCATACCAGAGGAATAATTCTTAGCAATACACATGCAGTATATGACCCCTAATAATAGAATAGAAAATACTATCTATAAAAACATTTGTCTATAAACACTTCATTAATCACTCAGGGGGAAAAAAAATGTCTTTTGCTGCATTGAAGAGTTTCTAAAATGAGAAACAGAAACAACAAAATGCCACATAATTTCTGAAGAACAGTCTGACTAGCAGTAACTACTCACTCTGTGAATGAACACATGTATATACAATATGAACACACGCACACACACACACACACACACACACACACACACCCAGTGGGGAAACAGTCTGTCTTGCCAAATTTCCATTAAATGTCATGCTAAACATTATAAAAGGGGTGACCCGAACATTTTTAGAGCACTCGCCCTAATAATTGCTCTCTCATTCACGTCTATCTAACCAACACTCGCACAACAGGTGAGTTCTTTTTTACTTTCCTTCCTTTAACCTGGTTGTATTATTTAGATACTTGTTTTCTGTAATAGAGATTTAAAAAAAAAAATCATTTATCATTTATTATATATATATAAGTCAAAATGCAACATTGAAAGGCTTACGCATTTAAATGAACACAAGGGATTTTGTTTTTTTTTGGGTTTACAATTTATTGTTCTTTTTGCTGGTTCTAGTATTTGGCAGTGGTGTTTGAAAATGAGATGATTAACTTATGAAATCTGTTTTTAGATTATGATTATCGAAAACGCACAGCATTGCATCATCAAATTTAGATAAATTTTAGTCAGTTTTTAACACTCAAAATCTGCTTTCACTATGACAGACAAGCGTATAATAATCATTAGATGTTTCTTTTGTCTTCTGATTGGTTAAAATAATTACTAATTTCTCAAACCGACCACCAAATTAATTATTCATTTTACACATAAAATGGCTTTGAAAATTCAGATGATGCAACAATTTACACACAGTTTACTGACAACACTTCATTACACTGTAGTTTTTTGTTTAACCTGACAGATTAATACAGCTCAGCATAGGAAAGATAGACAAGCAACCAAATGGTAGGAAAAGCTAGACAAAGGTGTGTGGGAGGTAAACATCCTTTTTTCTACAGAGTTCCTGCAGTTATGATAGCAATATCATCATGTGCTAGCTAAACTACTACATAAGAAATCATTGTTCCATACTATAGGAGGGTCACCCAGCCAACAGATGTAAAGGGTAAGTTCCCAAACTCTAAAAATACACTGTGTACTTAAGAGCTGTACATGAGGAGAAATGAGTAGGTGCAACCTTTTTTGACACAAAATGACTTTGTTTTTGTCTTTTAAAGTGCCACCTCTTTATTCAAAGTTTTTAACTAATAAACCAAGTTGTTGTGACAGCCACTCTTAAAAGTAATGTTTTCTCAATTGCTCTTTGTAGAACCTTAATTTCAGCAAACAATCTACTCAAAAAAAAAAAAAAAAAAAAAAATAGAAAAAAAACATTCTTGGCTGTAGTGGGTTCTTGAGTTGAGCTATATGGATATTTGGAGATTAAAACAATTCTTAATGTTGTATATTTGGTTGTACAGATCAGTATTTTGATTTCTGGGATCTTTAGAGCATCAGTGCATCATGGTTTTCAAAACAACTAGAACAAACAGTTCTTAGAGGAAGTTGAAAAGGTTCTACTTTGACATCAGGCTGCAAAATCTTGGCTTGAACCTAACCTTTATTTTTAAGAGCATTAGCTAGTTAGGATATGAAAAGAATTCTATGATAGTGACTGGATAACAAAAGTTTATGTTGGAAAATTTGTTAAAATGTGTAACATATATAAGAAGCACTACATACAATTCTACAGATGCGCTGTACAATTCTGATGCATACGATAAGCCAGTAATTATTTTTATGTTATGGCCAATAACCAATAAATGGCAGATACTTATTCTATACTATTTTGTCCAAGTAAACAAAACAAAACAAAAAAACACTTTTTAATGCAAAATTGGCTTCAACTTGCATATCTTCAGCAATTGCACAGACAATGCAAGAGATGCCACTTTTACTTTTAATTCTTACCTCCAACAATAAGCCAAGACGGTGCAACTGGGTGGAGCAGGGTGTCCTAGTATTCAACGCTATTATTTGTTTCTTAACGCTATTATTTGTTTCTCATCAGTTATTACAGTACAGAACTTACAGTACAGTATTGTACATGCCCCAAATATATTGGTCTTTGATTCATGTGTGTTTAGAAAAAATGCTATACGCAAGTGAGTGGGTACAGTGGAAAAAAAGTGAGTCAGAATGAAATGGAGAGAATTTAGGCCTGCATTCTGTTCTATATCTGTAATATATTTATTTTTTTATTATTAGACTTCAGGTTTAATAAAGGGTGTCTGCAAATTGAAAGTATTTGACGGCAATTCATTCTGAGGTTCCGTTAGCTCAGATCTAATGATTATCATTGTGACTATGAATTCCACAAAAGAACATGGAAACTAAAACTGATTTTACTGAATACTAAAGTTTCTAGTGGCATAAATGAAACTTACTATCCAGACTATTCTCATATCTTGAGGGAGTTGATCTCAGTGAATGGAACTGAGAGAAGATTGTATTCAGATTGAGAGATGAATAATGAGTTTCATTGCCTTAAGTAATCCTCATCAATATCATCCTCAGGTTGAATTTATGAGCTGAACAAATTAGAATCAATGTACATTCACAAGGCAAATGACTGGAAAGTTGCACCCTTGCATGTAGCCGATATAAACTGAACATCTGTAGTCTTCATGAAGAAAGATGCAGAGTTCAGAGAAATGCAGAAAAAAGGTCATTAAATAACGTGATTTCAAACATCATTTTCAGGAAAAAAACATTTGTTACTATTCAGCACCTACAAAATAAGGCTCTTCTCTGATTTCCTTCATCTGTATCTCCTTCTTATCACACTAAGTTGCTAAACTTGAAAAACCCCCCAGGTGAAAAAATTTGACATTTATCATACACTTGATGTGGTAATGTCAAATGTCAGAGAAGCAACACCATCCACACATGAATTCTCAAACAAGTTCAGAAAACCGCAATGGTGCTCTAAAATCCAAAGATGAAGATTTTTTCTTTCTTTCTCAGAAGTTACATGTACAAGATTCTTGCCATCCAGGGTTTTAAGAATCAGAACACTGGTAATGCCATATTTTTACACAATTAAACATCCAACAGAAGTTATCGCATTACATCTAAACACGTATAGAAGTACTATACATTGAGGGTGAATCAGATAAATGGTCCAGGTTGGATTCTTAGTCCTTTGAAATTCAGTAACCAAGCACTTTTAATAATTTTAGACTTTTGCATGTACTTGACTTGTAGTAACTGATGTGATTGTTCTAAGAGTTAGAGTTTCTAAGATGGATAGAGGAATACTTTTTACAGAGGAAAAAAAAAAGAACAATAAGATGTCCATATATTCCAATTGATGATGTATTCATAAGAAAAATAAACATATCAAAGTAAAGTATTGTGATGTTGATTGACTCTAAAAGAAAAATGTGTTAGAATTGCACTTATTTAATTTAAAATGGTAATATTTTAATGGTGCCTTCCATTAAACTACTAAAATAATTCAAACTTAAGGCTGAATATATTGTATTTATATTGTAGACAGTGAGAAAACAAGCACATCTCACTTTCACATTTCCTTGAGCTATGGATGAAAAAAGGGAAGGTTGAAAGCAAAAAAGAAAATGCAAAAATGACTCATTTAGTACTCATTTATCTACAATGGTCAAATTACTTAAATGAGCTACTTAAATGTGCTGTTGCAATTTATGCAGTTGCATTTTATTGTTATTTCAATTTAAAATAAATAATTATGCATGACATTGTTTATATTGTAACACTCACAATGCAACTCAATTGCACAATTTTTTTTACAGAAATAATTTTTTGTAAAGCCATATTCTAAAATATGTAATGTCAAATACAAATACAATAAAGTGTAAATATAAAATGACATGTATATGCATATATATGCAGAAAAATGATTATTTTCAACCTTCATTCTGACCCTGCTTCAGAAATTATCTGTTTTTAAAGGGCATCTTGTGTTAAGGCTTGTCAGTAAACGGCCACTCTTATGATTGGCTAACATCATTGCATAGGAAACAGTATCAACGCCCTATTGCTCAATGCTATTGCTCGTGAGTAAGTGTTTTGAAAACATTATCCATATAAAACCACAATTTATAGACAAAGCATTACAAAATCATTTACTTGTGGTTTGTGTTGCTGCTGCTGTCACATCTAATAGCCTACAGTTGGCTGCTTCATCCTTCAACAAAAGTTTATTTGCCAACTCTCCATTGTGCTGTCATTTACAAAACAAAATGCTCTGAACAAACATATACTCCTCGGACGCCATTACAGTAAACCCACCATCCACTTGTTTCTGATGCTGGTATCATTCTGAGGTCTGTACAGAGACGCAAATATGCTGTTTAAACTTGACGCACATTGTTTAAATGCGTATCAAGTGTAGACAGCTTCAGTGATTATAGTGGGTTCTAATTGCTTTTGATGTGACGCAATGCTCACTTCCACTGTAGGCAAATGTCATCCGTTAAGCAGCTGAATGCCAGTGGGCGGGGCCTATGATGTGATGTATAACTACACGGTAAAACAAAATCCTGGCAGCTGTGGTTGCCAAGTTGAAGATGTTCATCACAAGTAGCTTCATAAAATCACACAAACACAAAACACCATCATGGTAACACATGACACTTAAATAATGCAATAAACATTCATTAAACAACAAAGATGTAACATAAAACCCAAATCCGCATAACTGATACACAATTATATATGTGCAAAGAAATTATTTCACTGTAAATTATAATTTGATTTGTTCTGTTTTACTTTTTACAAGAAAATGTCCAGTTAGATCTTAAACAGTTTTTCCCTGTACATAGTACGAAACTTACTGTTAACCTATTAATTTTTTGTCCCATTGCGTTTTTACAATATTTTACAACTAAGATTACACTAATGTTTAAGAGTGTATTCGTTGATGATTTGCTCTGGAGGCAGTTATATGCAAATGTATTTGCCCAAGTGACGTAACAAATCTCACAATACCCAAACAAGCCGTTTTTGGAGCTTTATTAAATACAGTAAATGCTTTGTTTATAATGAGGAGGACATTTTAAGCTATGAAACTTGCAGGTTGTTTTAATGGTACAAAGACCTCCTATATGTCATAAGATCAATGCAACTTTGATTTCTCATGTCATGACCCCTTTAAAATACTGCTTTTTCTGAACTCTTGGTCCCTGGTCAAGATAAACTGTGGTTTGTGTTCAGCAATGTGAAACAAGAGAAGGAAAAACGACCTCCATTTCGTTTAGCAGTTTTGAATTCAAATGTGTTTAGTTATACTATATTTGGAAACAAAGCCAAAGGTGAATGTATTTACACAGGAAATACTTTGCATAATTAAGTGAGGGCTGGAGGGCTGATTCATTTCACTCTCAGTACTCAGTAGTAAAGTAAAGTTAATTAACTGTAAGCTCTTTTATGTCTTCCTATTTATTTCTATATAGGAATGCATCAAAATGGTCCTGGAATATACAGAGGTGAAGATAACCGGAGCAGTCACCAATATCAGTACCAAGAGGAAGACAGTCCTACCTTTTCCAGCATACAGATGAAACCCAGAGGAAGCAGTTCACCTCTGACCTCAGCTAAACCCATGGCTACCAAGGTAACAGAACGGAAACTGCCATAGTTATATTTAGATATTAAAGAAATATTGATAATGTTAATTTAAGTTCTTCCACTAAAAAACACTCCTCAAACATAGTTAGGCAACTGTAGAAGTTTACAGCTCAAGTACTGAAGAATGTATACAAGTGCTATAACTTTAAAAATGCCTGTGTAAATTTAAAAATGTATTCCATAAACTTTAAAATTGTATCTTTTTGCGATTGTGATTTCAAAGGGATCTGTTGCTATGGAGAGTGATCTCAGAGGTGCTGGCTCATCTCACATTCAAAATTCCATTCTACAACAGCAGGTACAGTCCAGTCATAAAGGGTTTATCTTCCATAGCAACACCTTGCCCAAAAACTAAATGATTAAATGATTAGTGCAGTAAGTGATTTCTGAGAAACACTGTTGATATTTCCACCCTTAATCGCTTCACCCACCAAAATGCATGAACACGCAATGCAAGAGTGGATGTCTCTTTATCATAGCTGAAGTGAAGCAAAATAATGATTCACAAAAAATAAAGATGATGAACGAATGACAAGGAAGAACAAAAAAATTAACATACAGTACACAAGAGTACATACAAGCAAGACAAGACAGCTCCAGACAAACAATGACACTCAACTGTCCTGTTACTATAGCTAACATTACAACAACAGCATAGCTTGGTTCTGTGAAAAAACAATGTTACTCATGTACAATATGGAGCAGAAACAACAACAAACTCGGCATCCATTTTAGGCCTTCCTGCTTAGGCCTCCCCGGGGTTGGAAATCTTTTCTAAAGTCACCGGTCCTAAAGTTCAGGTCCTAAAGCTGAAGCTTAATCATAACCCTTCTTTTTCCAGGGATATTCTTTTGATCTCTTCTCTTTTGAAATGTCTCTCATACCCTTTTTCCACCAGCATGAACCAAGCGCTAGTTCAGAGCTAGCGCTATTGGTGGTTCAGAGTTGGTTTGACTGACAAGCCTTCTAAGAACCGGTTTTCCTTTCCTCATCTGTCGTACCAACGCTAGCGCAGCAGCGCCAAACACAAACACACCATTAACAATGGCAGACATTGCGATACTAATGCTCATGGCTCTACGTACCTACATCGGCACCCAAATACGGCGAATACAGCGCGCCGTAATTTGTATAGACGGAAATTACAATTGAGCTGCTATTAACTTGATTAGCTGCTATTTCAAAAATGGCAGTCACAAGTTTCTGTTCATCTTGTTGGTCACAGTGACACCACCCCCAGCCCCTGACACAAGCGGTTCTTAGACCAGCAAAGTTTTGGTGTTACTTACGAACCAGTTTTCCTGGTTCAGAGCTGGTGCTTTGGGTGTCGAAAGACAAAGAACTGATTTGAAACTAGGCTCTGGCTCTGAACCAAAACCCAAACTGCCTTGGTGGAAAAGAGGTATCAGTAATCTATCTCCCTCTTGCTCACTCTCTCTCCTCCCCCATCATGAGTTCATATGCCCTCTACTGCAGATTGGCTACAAGTGTGTTGTGGTGCTCAGTCCGATCTAATTTGTGCATTTCTCAAAAATCACGTACTGCACCTTTAAAAAGGAATTGAGTAAAATGCATTTTAAAAACTGAAACATGCAACATTGGGTTGTCTAAAAATGATGCATGATGAGTTTCTGTTTTCTTCATCCAGAGTGCCAGTGAAAATACAAGCAAACATTTTAGACAGCACAGACCATCAGTACTACGCAAAGGCAACCAGCCTTTCCCACAAGTTACTGGTACTGTAGTCTCTATCAAAACTGGAAAATATAAAATAATTTATCTCTGAAACTAAACTTTTCATAATGCTCCACAGGATGTGGTGTTCATGACTGGGTTGTGGACACGGTGTGTAAGACAGAACCTGACAGCGACCTGTCAGATGTGGTCCCACTTTACAACAGCCAATCTGAAAACAGACTCAATGCCTCTGTGTCAAGTCCTCAGCCTGGAAGCCCAGAGCATTCAGGGAAGTGAGTATCTGGTTTGAGTAAACAAATACACAAACAAGAAAATAAATAATATTGTCCATTAAAATCAATTTTTTGCTAAATTAAGCATTTCTTTCTTTTCTTTTTCTTTTTTGTTTTTTATCTCTAGGCATCCATATAGTGTTCCAGGCGGATTTCTGTGTGTTAAAGGACAATGCAAATGGCCGGGGTGCTCAAAGAGCAGGGAAGTGTTCAAAGAATATGGACATTTCTTAAGGTGAGACACAAAACAATTATAATTAACTATATAATTTCAAAAATAATAAACAATACCTCATATCTGTATGTCTTTATGTGTATTTCATAATCTAGACACCTTTCTACTGACCATGCTCCTGGGGACAGAAGTGTAGCTCAGCTGAGGATGCAGAAAGACAAAGTACAGTTCATGGAGAATCAGGTATATAACCCCAGTACTCAAAAGCACGATCAACATACTGTAAACGGCTTTTTCTACAGTTTGTTCTTCATTTAACCATCTTATGTGGGAAATACAGTACCCATTTAATATGCATCATAAATGCAGAGTGAAAAAATAGAACATGGTGGTCAGGAGAAGAAGAAGAACTGGATGATAAATGGATGCTTGCTTATGACCCTGTGTTATATTTACTTTGTGAATGTTACTGTTAGTTGACAGCAGAGAGACAGAAACTGCAGGCCATGCAGCTACACCTGTTTGATGTCAAATCTACCTCTGAGGTAAGCACTCTTATGTTAAATTATATTTGAAATATATCATATAGCAAACAGTATATTATTTACTGTATATAATAGTTTATTTATCATTGTATATATTATTTTAGTAATATATATATATATATATATATAGTAAATCAATATAATTATTTTGTAAATAAAAATAATTAACCAAGCCAGATGACTAAAAAATAGGTACACCCTTGCTTGTTGAGAGGTTAATTAGCAGCCTGGTGCTGGCAATCAAATACACTTGATAAATGATTATCAGGAAGTAGTTTATTCTCTATAAAAAAATAAAAATCAGCAACTCACAAAGCTCAAATGTGACTGTTGCTGCTCATTCTGTCTGGGTAAAGTTACAGATTGCTAATACATTTTACGATGTGTTGTGAGAAAAGTTATTTACAAGTGAAGAACATTCAATACAATAGCAGATCTTCCCAGCAAGCTCAATTACTAAGGTAAGAATATGTAATGCTCGAAGAAAAGCTACATCAATTGATCTACAGACCTCTGTTAAAGATCGAACAAATATAATGCCATGGAAAGGAAATCAGGCAAAAATCTGGAAAGTATGGATCAAATGTTGTCACCACAAACGTCTCCTCAAGCATGCTGATGAAGGGATTATAATCTCGATTTGTTACTGGTTTATGGATTTTTCTTCACACCAGTGAATTCTGCCAGCTAAATCTGATCTGAAATTGGGTCAGACCGGACAACAATGATCCTCAGCCAATCTAGAGCAGTGGTTTGACAACCCTGGTCCTGGACCTGGAGTACCCCCAACACTGCACATTTTGAATGTCTCTCTTATCAGCCATTTGAGATCTTGGAGTCTTTACTAATGAAATGATTAGTTGAATCAGGTGTGTTTAATTAGAGAGACATCTAAAATGTGCAGTATTGGGGGTATTCCAGGACTGGGGTTAGGAACCACTGATCTACAGAACTGAAAAAGGGACCGTCAGAAAAGTCAAAACCATGTCTGAGCGGCACGTAAACTAATGCCATTAATCGAATTGTGCCATTATGACAGCAGGATCTGTTTATGTTCTGTTTGTCACTTGAGTTTTTTTTTTTTTTAACTATTTTTAGGGCCTGATGAAGGTCAGATGATGCTTTGTGCCCAAAATTATATATTGATGTAATTATCTCCTTCTGATCTCAGGGTGGTAACAGTGTGGAGAAGCCGGGGCATCTGTCAGGACTCCTGCAACCTGCAGCATGTCAGAACACAAATGGTCTCTATGACCGTGAGAGAGCGGCTGATGCGTTAACACAAGGATACTGGCAGATCTCTACCTCACAAGTTATACCAGGTCACTCAGCACCCAAACACACCAAAAACATTTGTTACTATTGAAAGTTATTCTATACATATTTTTAAACACTGATTCAGAAACTGAACGTGCATATTAAATTTATAATTTTGTCATTTATATTTATATCTCCACACACAGCAGCTACACTACAGCATATGATGTTTTTTTTTTTTTTTTCTGTCCATAGGGATTATCCCCAGTTTTGAGTATTATAAGTTAACAAACATGAGGCCACCATTTACCTATGCCTCCATGATACGATGGGTAAGCACTGCTGAATAATTATCTGTATATTACCTTTACATTTCCTATAAGTCACATAAAATGTCTTGTATGCCAGGCGATCCTGGAGTCCCCAGAGAAGCAGCTTACTCTAAATGAAATCTATCACTGGTTTACCCGCACGTTCTTCTACTTCCGTCACAACACTGCCACATGGAAGGTATGAGATACAATATTTGTACAGTGCACTTATTATATTTGTCATTCCATGTCCACAAACAAGCCAATCCTGAAACCCACATCCTCTTGTTTACATACCAGAAATATTTCACAACTTGAACATCAGTGACAAAGTGATGACCAAGCTGTGGTTTTATGTTGGGGAAGACCAAGTGAATCTCTTATTAAATCAAGTTGCATATAAAATAAGGAATACATAATTCTTTTACTTCTCTGTGTGTGTAGAACGCTGTTCGGCATAACCTCAGTCTTCATAAGTGCTTTGTGCGCGTCGAAGGAAGGAAAGGTTCTGTTTGGACTGTAGATGAAGAGGAATTTCTAAGGAGAAAAGGGCAAAAGTTACACAGGTAAACTGTGCTTTGTAAGGATGACCGTATCACTGTGTGTATATTCCTACTAATATTGCTCTGTTTGTGGATAGTTGCAGTGTTTCCCTATTCATTAACTATGGTGGCCCATCACTGTTCATAATGAACTGAAAGTATATTTAAACTTCTCATAACATAAAAGGTCTTTAAAGTTGGGTTTTGCACCATTGCTTTGGCAAAGTATCTGTCAAATGAATTAAAATCGAAAGTACAGTATGGCTTAATTCCCTTATCAAATCGCAAAAGGCTGTGACTTAATTAGGTCTGTTTAGGCTGCATGTTTCAAAGCAAAGTGCGCTCTTTGTTCTTGTGATCTGGTGTTTTCCACAGGTGGTGCTCACTGCAGAGCCAATTAATGTCCAGATCCACCTCTCTGGACATAATGGGTTGACCTTGACCTAGTCCAGCACCACCTCTGTGGATTTAATGGGTGGAGGGATGGAGTTATGGGTAGGGTTAGGGTGTGGTTGGACCTTCTAGCTTCACCCATTATGGCCAAATTGCATCCAGAGAGGGGCAGTTGGACTTCACACTCCACCTATGGCTCTGCAGTGAGCAGCCTCTTGTTTTCTGCATCTCAGAACAGCTAGGTAGTAAAAAAAAAAAAAAAAAAACTACCTTGGGCTTATTGAATGGATCTAATAAAGTGTCTTTATTGCTTAAGCTGAGATCAGCCTCATGGACTAATAAAGGCATGCTGTTTAGTTCTGAATCATAAGAGATTGATTGCAATTACAGCACTTTTTCCCTTCAGGGACCAGGATATGGCCTGGATGGCACCTTTTCACCTGTTTCCCATGACTCCACAAGGTGAAACTTACCAGATATCAGGCCCAAATGGACTCTGATTAAGAGACTGCAATAAAATTAAACCACTAACAATATTAACAACTTTAGAAAGAATGACACACATGGTGGTTTTAAATTCATAGCTGGTCTCCTTCAGACATGATTTATTTTAAACTTTTTGTGTGTGTGTGTGTGTGTGTGTGTGTGTGTGTGTGTGTGTGTAAAATACAATTCTTTAAGAATCAATATAAAGTTTACTCCATCCAAAGATAAAATTAAGAAATGGAAATTCAGCCAATTTTGTGTCATCCTTATCACATTTAAATGTACTGATTAAAATGTACAAGTATGTAACTCTTATAATGCCTACATTTGTATATCAATAATGATTATATCAATGACATCGCAAAGTATGTAAATAAATTTAATATGGCACTTACTACGCTGTTAAACAATAACCGCTGTACGTTATTTTCTTTGAAAATAAAATATTTGATCCAAACTGAAATTCAATCCAGCACTGTTACTTTTTTCAAGAGAAGTACACACTATACAATAGCAAACTAAAATATAATATAAAACAGTTTCAGTAAGAAATATTTCACAATGCGTAATTGCAACGCGATGGTGATGTACTCAATGAAAATGGCTCGTCACCAACTGCAATACCACATCTATGATTGGTCGAGAGATTTTTGCGCGGTGCATTTCAGCCAATCAGAGCATTGTTTTCTCGCTCGTATGTAAAGCCTCAGATAAATGGCGAACGGAAGGGCAAACTGTAAACAAATACTATAGAACTGGGCATTTTAGACGAATTGTGACTTTTAAGGGAAAAATAACTCAAAGTTGCGAATACTTTCAAAATACAAACGGAAATAATTGATATTCGACAGTCAGCGAGAATATGAACTAGCCTCATGCAGCGCTAGGAAGCTACCTAGGCCTGCTGACATTTGCGCAGAATTGGATATTGGAAGTGCTGTAATGCGAACGCGGGCTAGGGACAGAGACCCGCACAGTTAACATAATTATCACTTAGAATCTGTTTTAAAATCATCATTTACGTCTGATAAATCTACAACTAGTCAGTATCATGAGTACAAACTCGGACAGCAGCCAGCCGTCCGAAATTATCCAGAGAAAAAGAAGTGCAAGTCCGAGTGGAGAGAGTGAGTCCACGCTGCTTAAGCAGCCGAAAGTAAGTGATGAGGAACCAAGAAATGAGTCTCATGAAGATGCAGAACCCGAGAAAGTTGGGAATGGTGAGCCAAAACATGGAGCTGAGCTCCCTGAAGGAACTGAAGAGAAGGACGTCGTAATTCAGGATGAAGCAGCCGCACAGGAGGAGAGCACGAGACAGGCTGGTGGAGGTGAGAGCGCGCGCCAGCAGTCAGATTTCGCTGCCATCGCTGCAGCAGAGGCGCTTGCGAGTCTGACCGGTGGAGACGGGGACGAAGACTGTAAAGAAATGCCCTGTTCGTCCAAAAAAGCGAGCCGAGAGAAATCAAGGGATAAGTCCAATCGTCCAGGTTGCTCTCAGAGCGAGAGAAGGACGGAGGCAGCCGCGGCGGACAGCTCCTCATCCCTGCTGATCTGCGAGGACAGAGAAGACCCAGAGCAGGCATCGTTTGTGGATGATGATGATGAGGAGGAGGAGGAGGAGGATGAAGACTCTCTTCCTGGCTCTTCCTCCACAGCCAGTTCGTCTGTCGCCTCTGATAATGAGGATAACGAGGATGGTGAGTGTGCCATAGTGTCGGTGAAGATGGCCCCGGAGGTACGGCAGTCAGTCGCGCTGCTCGCACAGGTACAGATGCGGCTGGATGCTCTGGAGAAGAAAGGCGCGCGTCTGCATCAACGTCTGGAGATGAAACTGAGCCGCCAGCGACGCCCTCACCTGGACCAGCGCAGCGCCATCACGCAAGCAATCCCAGGCTTCTGGGTCACTGCTGTATCCTTTAAAACAGTGTGCGAATTATTCAATGACTTTCAGAAGTGTCAACTTTTTAAAAAATCATTTCGTTCAGTAAGAATTAGGGCCCTTGAGTTTGAGGTTTGTCTCGCGAGGTAGTCTTTGTCTATATTTATCTTTAATGACATGATAAATAATAACAGTACTTATTTTGTAGATATATACCGTCCATATGTTGCTCGTTCAATGGCGGTTTTTGTCAATATGTATGCATTTACATATATTTGTAAAAACAAACTTAATTTGAGCGATTTGCAGTCTCTATAAAATGTTTTTAAGAATCCTTTGGAAAAAAGTGACTGAAAAAGTCAAGAAACGTGTTCTTAGATGCCCTCTTTGCCAAACCTTACGATAAATTTCCACAAAAGATCATACTTGTACAATAATGTTTATGTAGACTGTATTGGCCTTACGGGTTGTTTTTTCCATCTGCATCAAAATGTTTGAACCAAATGATGCTGGATTCCCGATATTTGTTGTCTTGTTTTACATAATGTGCACTTAACTTGGAACCAATCAGCTTCTGAATCACCCACATCTGTCAGCACAAATCGATGAGTCTGATGAAGACGCTCTTAGCTACATGACTAATTTAGAGGTAAAACATTTCCCCTTTTTTTTCTCCTTGCTTAAAGAGTTAGTTCACCCAAAAATGAAAATTCTGTCATCGATTACTCGCCTTCGTTCATGTTCGGAACACTAATTAAGATCTTTTTGATGAAGTCTGAGAGGATTCTGTCTCTCCACAGAGATCCAATGCAACTACCACTCCAAGGTCCAGAAGGGTAGGAAAAAAGTCATCATTAAAATACTCCATGTGACTCCAGTGGCTTAAACTCAATTTTATGAAGCAACGCAAGTTCTTTGTTTGCCCAAAAAAATCTACCAATTCTTGTACAAAAATATTGATCTGCAAAGCGTTCACGAGAGCTTCAAGACGCATGCGTTGTGTTCAGACGCGCACATCAACTTGACGCACATGTGCGAGTGTTCACGAGAGCATCATGACGCATGCGTTTTGCGTTCACGCAAGAGCTGACATTGTTGCGTGAACACGCTTTGGATAATATTATTCTGTAAATAAAGTGGTAAATTATGTTTTTTGTGCAAACAAAGCACTCACGTCACTTCATAAAATTGAGTTTAAGCCACTGGAGTCACATGGAGTACTTTAATGATGACTTTACTACCTTTCTGGACCTTGGAATGGTAGTTGCATTGGATCTCTATGGAAAGACAGAATCTTTTCAGACTTCATCAAAAAGACCTTAATTTCTGTTCTGAAGATGAACGAAGGTCTTGCGGATGTGGAATGACACAAGGGTGAGTAATAAATGACAGAATTTTCATTTTTGGATGAACTAACCCTTTAAACCTGTTTTCAAAACGGCAAATGATTTAGATTTCTAATATGCTTGTCATTAAACAGATTGAGTCTTTCAAGAACAACAAACTTGGATACCGCATCTGCTTCCATTTCCGGCGAAATCCGTTCTTTCAAAACAAAATGATCGTGAAAGAACTTCATCTTGGTATGGGAGGTGAGCTGACCCCTATCACATCACCTCTCTTTTCATGAATCGTTGAAATTGCATTATCATCTGTATGTGCTTATTTTTTTCCTCAGGGTCTCCAGTGTCCTTCTCAAACCCAATTTTGTGGCACAGAGGACAGAACCTGGTCGGGAGTGGAGAACCGCGTCGAACATCACAGGGAGTCTACCAGAGCTTCTTCCATTGGTTCAGTGATCACAGCAACCCAGGAAGGGATGACATAGCACAGGTACATCTCTCATGAGGTTAGGTACAGGAAGTGAACAAAAGAGCACTTTAAACTAACAAATCAGAATGAGCAGGATGAAACAAAATCCTTAAATACACACAGAGTAAGGATGATGTTTTAAAAACCCATTGACTTCATCTCTTTGGCTGTAGATCCTGAAGGAAGACCTGTACAGAAACCCTTTGAGGTACTACCTGACTCCACTGTGGGAGCCACGAGAGAATGGCAGGTAATCACCAGCCTAAAACATTTTATTTTCTCCTAAATATCTTTTTAGTTTTTCCTAAATGTTTAATTATTTTTAACCAATTTTTTTTGTCCAGCAGCGCTGCCAAACCTAAGGGCAGCAATAACGGAGACGAGTGTGTGATCATCTCAGATTCAGATGATGATGATGATGATGATGAGGAGCAGAATAGCCAAAACTTGGGGCAGGAGGATGATGAAGGGGATGACCAAGTCAGAGGTGAGGTTTTCCAGAATCATCACACAAAGTGTAAGCAATGAAAAGTGGATTTCATTTTCTAAACCATCATGATTGATCATATTTTTCTCCCAGGTTCAGAAGAGAATGACAGAGATGAGGGAGAATCCTCCTATGAGGAGAGAGATGAAGAGGAAGTGGATGTTGAGGAAGTAGAAGAGTCCCGTGACTCCGGTGGCTGTGAGGTCAGAGAGCAAGGACAGGAAGAGGAAGATATTGATGTCGATGAAGAGAAGAGTTAGGACCTGGTGTTGTCTCAGTTTCTTTTTATGCAGAATAGCATCATTAGATTTTTTTCTATGATCTATTTTACTGATTGTTTTCTGGATAAATTAAGAATCTGTTTAAAATAACAAGTGGTTTAACCATGTCTTCATTGTAGATGGTACTTTCTATACATCAAAGATCATGAATTCACATTCAGTGTGTGCACTCCTTCAAAAACGCAGTTTCTTTTAGATTTTACACAACTTTGCGTTAACAGATTTCACTGAGAGTGCTACTGATACCCATAATACACCTCTTTTATCTCAGAACTGACTGTTTAAAGCTTGGGATTATAGACTGCACTTAGTTTAGTTGTTCTTGGCTAGTTTAAAGTCCAGGTTCTTGTCACTTTTTGTTGTTGTATAGAATACAGTAGAATTGTCTGTCACTAACAAGTACATTTTCACAGTAGGAGGCTACATAATCATGACCAGTTATAAAAACGCACCATGCTTTCCTGTTTCTACACTTAAGGGCCTAATCATATTTGTCAGTCATTGTTATAATATTTTTGGTTAATTGTTGTTGTTGTTTTTTATTATCCACATTTACAGAATTCTAGCACCATGAACGGTGTTGTTATTGTCTTGTCTTATTATTGTTCATAAATTCTACCACCACATTTTAGCTGTAAGGAAAAAGGTCAAACATTCTCAAATGCACTTCGTTCTGAACCAAAACTAGATAACTCAGGGATGTTTACTCTTTTTACCCTCCTTATAGATGTGTTTTCCTTCATAAGTTGCATTCATTCAATTTTGTGTCTTTAATACATAATACCTTATGAATGTTTGTTTTATTGATGAACATTTAAATAATTGTAGTTTTATTTCACCTTGTTTACATAAGCAGCTAAAATCCTGATACCTTTATTCTTGCTATGGGGTTCAGTGTCATGTGATCCTTTTAAACTACTTGTCATTTCTAGGAATTGAGATGGATATCTACACACTATCAACACATGGATGTTACCATTTATTCACTTCAATGAATAACAATTGTAATGTTATTTAAATGAACAAAATTTTGGCAAGGCCATCTCGTTGTGATATTTCTTTCGACAGCATGATGTGTGCACTCAATACTCTGTCCAGTTAAATGCTTAGATAATGTAAAAATAGTGAATATGTATGTACACATTCGTTCCTTTGACTTTTTTCATATTCATCTTTTTTTCCATTTACTTCCAATAGTTCTTCAGCTCCTTTGCAAAATATTTTTCCTTTAATTTTGGTCAGTCAGTTATTAGAGTAAAAACATTCTAAATGGTTGTTATAAGAATCTGTAATAAGAAAACTATGTTAAACATTTAGTTTACATGGATTTTTGAGTTTTGACCTGTAAAAGTTTGGTTTTAAAAATGGAAAAGCTGTTAACTCATTGTAAGTATACTGGATTGTACTTGTTTTTCCTGCAAGGCCAGTGGTTTGTACATAATCCTTTCCCTTAAAAAGGGTTTATAATATGTTATTGAGTTATTAGGGTAGATTTGACCTACAATATCAAAGAAAAGCTATATTTTGTGTGCTAAATTTTATAGAGAACTACAATTTTTAAATGTTTTGGTTTGGTTTTTTGTTTTCCATGTCGAATAAAGTTTTTGTCTTTTCATTCACAAAATGGCGTTCTGTCTCCTTGGTTTCTCCAGAATCAAATTTATTAAAGCTTTATTGTTCCCTGATGTCACATATATTTACTTTAATTTCTAGCAGTGTTCATCTCTAATTCCTCTAAGTTGGAAACTATAATAAGAAATTACATAATATGCAACTGTGTAAAGTTTCTCTGAAACTTCTGCTTTATAAAAAAAAAAAAAAATCAAGATTTCTGTTTTTAGTGTCTACCCACAAGGGGGCGGTATAGCAAAGACAAGAATCCGACTGTTCTGTTTTAAGCTGCTAGAATAATAAAAGAACAGAGCTGTTTTTATGGATTTCATATCCAAGATTAATACCCTTCATTTCAAATGGAACAACATAGTTGAGAGAGACCATAGAGACTTTGTTTTGACTTGTGTATGAAGCGCCCCCAGACTGCAAGCTCTTAGTTAGTTATGGGGGTCTGTGGGACTGCAAAGGCGATGAGATAAGCCCTGCTAGAGTGATGTCATTGTCAAATGCTCTTATCTCCATTCAGATGCCTGTGCTTAGACAGCTGTGCTGTGCTTGATGACGTGAACTGATGCATTCCATGTTTTCATGATGAATTCAACAGTCCTTACAGGCTGGCAGCGGCTTTATCTGAGATTTGACCTTCAGAGGTCCAGCACACATCTCTTAGGAAATGCATGGATTAAACCCAACACATATTTCCTTTAAAATATGGTAATACATGATCCACGAGGTAAAATTTACTTTGCCCTCGTCACCCTGGCTGCATGTTAACCAGTAGCTTAGATCTTGACTTGAGAAAGGTCAATGTGTAATGAAGCTTAGATTCGTATGGAAACAGCACTGCTCTCCAAACAGCCGAAGGGCAGGCATTTTTGGGCAGGCCTCAACAGAGGAGTGCCGATGTTGCAATGGTACACTTAAAACCTTTGATTTCATGCTTAATGCAATGCTATAAATATTCCACTAGCAAAGGCCTGCCCTGTTTTTAAATTCAAAGCAGGCAGCGGGTGTAGAGCCATACTACTGTTATAGGCGATGTAGATACCACATGCTTTATCAAGATTGAAGGACATATGTGATCTCCACCGAGTATGAGCTTCTGTCCCACCCTCTCATGTGGTTTGGATCGGAAGAATATGCTAAAATCATTATTTGAGAAAATAGATTGGGCTGTCATTTGAAATGTTTTGGATTATGTTTTTTATTTATTTATTTTAATTTTCTTTCATTATTTATTAATTTTTTTTTTTAAATCATTTTTATATTTTTTTAACTTACTTTTTATTTAAATATTTATTGTTAAATTTCAAAATATGTTGAATAATTATAATTATAATATATAATAATTATTATGATAATATATAAAATGTACTTTTAAATACTTTTAAAATACATAAAATTGTATTTAAAAATATTTATAAAATATTTGATAATATATTTATAAAATATTTTAAGTTAAATAATACAATTTTTATCTGTATTATTATATTTCGCTGAATATGCTCCACATTCATACTCTTCTTGTGTGTTTACTGTAGGTGCAGTGAATCTCAAAACCTTTTACATTCAAATCATGAATTAATTATATACATTATTTCCATGTTGTTGATCATGGGAGCTTTGAGACTCTTGCTCATATACGTTACAAATCATGTCACTGTTTTTGTCAAGAAGAACATGTGAGGAACAAAATATCTTAATTTAAACCATTTTTACCCGTTACAATTTAAAAAGATTATTCCTTGTAATTAAAATAGTCAAATGTATAACAGACAGAACTGAAGATAGAAGGTCAATGCGTGAAGGAGACAGATGGAGAGGGTAGAAGCGAGGGAATGGAAAGAGTGCAAGATAGACAGAAAGAAAGAATAAAAGAGAGAGATGAATGGTAAAGCTAATTAGCAGGGCCTCTGACAGCCCTGGCAAGCAGATAAATGGTTTTTATCAGAAAGATCATCAGTGGCAGCAGAAGTCACAGCCTTCAGGCGTCCCCTGCACTCTTTCCACCCGTCTGCCCTCCAATATGTGTTTTGACTCACTCTGTAGCAACATATGAGTATTCTGTGCATTCTGTTATTTCATCAAAAACATCCTTTTTGACTAAACAAAGTGTGTGTGTGTGTGCGCGCGTTTCTCTGCTTTTGTGAATAAATTACCCATTACTAGAAGAACATCACACCTCGGGCGATTGCATTTCTAATCAAGATGAAACTGAAGTGCAATGGGAAAAAAAGGAAAAGGCACCTCAGTGGGACTTTTATCATCCCAAAATCTCATGGCACTGCATCCATCTTTGATGAGGCAGGGTGCTTATACGCTCATCCATCCTGGGCATCCCGTGGGCTGCAGCTAAGGTGCTGACAGATTTATCTCCTAAGACAGATGTATTTTACACTCCCACACCCCTCCAGCTTTTTAACTTTTCCATGGCTCCTGTTTTCCTTTCCTTTTCTCTGCATTTTAGAGGTTAGCTCTAGGGCCGCCCTGGATACTGACTCGTGCGGGAATCTGTTGGAGGTGGAGAGAACTGTTCTGAGGAAAAGATACATTTTGCTTTAATGGGGTTAAATGGTGCTAGGGTCAATGGCATGACATTAATGAAAATACATTCAAATGAGTGGTCCTGGGATTATGTCTTTTTATAAGCTAAAACCAGGAAATGAGTTAGATTATATCATCCTGAAGTCAATGGGTTTTTTGGTTAAATGCCTGAAAGGTCTGTGGTGAACACAAGCAACATAAAATATAACAGTAATACCCCTTGTGATTTTTACTTGTCTTGAAAAAATGACTAAATTGGACTGGAGCTAATCTGAGAAATAAACGTCATCACACCGAACAGGTAAACTCATTTACTTTTACCAGTCCGCTTTTACAGCCTCGTTGTGTTTATAATCGCACTCTTGCAAACTATTCAAACTCAAACTTTCAGAAAAAATGTTTTTAAATAATGATTGAAAGAGCTGTCAGTAGCTTAATGGTGGTGACTTAGAAATCATGTGACCGTGGATGCATGCGTTTAGCTTTTTATTACTTCTTACGATTGTATTCATTTAGGCTTTAAAAATCATAAAAATTGTGTTAATTTGTGATGAACAAAACATGTAAGAATCATAAACTTTTATTGGACACAGAGCTTATTTTCTTCAATAATCCAAAAGCCAAAAGAAAATGTGATGTGAAGTTTTGTGTTGGCCTACAAAAATATGTCATCACTGCAGCACTCTGTTCATAGATATCTGTGGCTCTATTCATTAGTGTAATGATTTGAATAAGCTGTAACACTTTAGAAAACTGTTCCATCATTAATGAATAACTACACAGGAACAAATGAGTAATGCACTATTAACATTCTAGTAACTACTATTAACTAACAAGAAACTCAGATTAAAAATTTTGGTAAGTAATGGTGTTCAGTTGAATGAGGTATTTCCCTAGCTAATCAATAACTACTATTTTTTTCCACACATTCCAGAACTACTAAGAACAATTAAATACAAGTTCATAATTAACATGAATAATGCATAATGTATAATTAATTCTAAAGTGAAGATTATGTTAACCCACTAGTAATGACTCAAGTATTACCAAATCCTGAAGGAATTACTTGGATCAGTATTCTAAAGTGAAAGTGTGATAACTCTCTAGTAATGACTGAAGTCATTGTAAGCTTTTGAGGTTTTTGAACATTTTTGGATAGTAATGACTCAAGTGTTACTACATCCTTCTTAAGGAATTACTAATTATTTGGATCAGTATTCTAAAGTGAGAAGCATGAGAACTCCCTAGTAATTACTGAAGACATTGTAATCTTTTGAGGTTTTTGTACACGTTTGTAAGGTTTTGGATAGTAATTTCTTCCGATGGATTTGTTAACACTTGACTCATTACTAATGGGTTACAATGATTTTCACTTTAGAATACTGATAAATAATTAGTAATTCCTTTAGAAGGACGTAGTAACACTTGAGTCATTACTATCCAAAACCTTAATTTCTGAATTACAAATTAAATATATTACTTTAACAAAACTGCAGCTTATTATCTGAAAAGCTCAGCCAACTAACAAGCAAAAAAATGCAGAAAAAAGGAAACGACATCACACAGAGGACCCCTGCAGTCCATAGGCATAAACATAGATTCTTCATTAGTGGCTATTTCTATGGGCTGCCATACGTAAGCCATCTGCCATATTGGAACAGTCAAAAAACAATGGTCCGTGAACACTAGAGAGCAAGTTGACTGTCCGTCTGCAAGCGTAGTTAGATGCATGTATGAATATCTGCAATATAATTCAGCAGATGATTTTGCTACACCAACACAATACAACAAGACTAAGACATCAGTAAACACAACATTAAAAACCTGTAATATTTGAGTTAATACATATAAAAACACAAACCAACATATTCTCACCTGTGGAAGTTTATCCCATTTCTTCGGGAATTTAAATCTCGGCGGTTTACATATCTATGCTGCAAACCCTAGGTCTGTAATTCCAAGGTCAATAATTCTCTTCAATAAAATATCAGATAATTTGATCTTTTTATGACAAGGCAAGGTCAGTTCAGGTTGTAAAATACCATGTAGTCAGAGAAAAACTTTTTGAAAATAATAATTAAACCATATGAAACCAACATGAATACAAGTAGTCAAATTCTAAGAACTTGTAAAGCACATATTTTAAACTACATTTATTAAAAGATTTTTCCTTTTATTTATTGAGACTCTTATGTTATTGACCCACTAGTCTACTAAAAAATGAATCCCTCCCCAACCCAAAACATGCACTAACACATAGCCTGCAGTGTTTCATAAGCGCGGCTTGGATTGATGAGCGCCACATGCCCACGATGATAAATTTGTTGTTGTAACTCTTGCTTTGAGCCAGCAAATCCCTCTTTATACACGGCAGTGAAAGAAAGATCATTTCCCAAATACAAAAACCCACTGACTTGCTGACCATGTATGAGAACATACCACTCTATCACTTTACTGATGAAAACGTGACGCTTTTTGTAGACCAAATGCATTTGAGCACTTTAAAATTTAAGCCTTTTTCAATGCATAATAAATCAAATAAATAAAACTTTAAAGGAGGATAAATCATGTGCTTTTCCACACAAAGGAGAGAGTTCAAATATAGTGCTTTCACAAACATGAGACGGTCACTCAAAAGGTCTGTCAAAGTTAGTAACAAAGGGAAAAATATAGCTGTAACATTAGGTCATCAACTTTTGAGTTGCCATAGCAACAGCATGTTCAGACAAGATACAAAGGTCAGATGTGAATTAGAATATAAGAAAGTAGGACGCAAGTCAAAATTCTCATTCTTTTTCATGCCGCACCATGTTGTTTCTTGGTATTTTCTCACCAGTGTGAGTTTTTACAAATAACCTCATATATTAGGCAATTAAACTTTACTTGTTTACGTAGATGGTTGTGAAACTACGGACTGTTTAAAGTGTCTCTGACGTGTTAGAATGAGGGGCTGAATGGAAGATAGTGGAGCTGGTGGGGCTCAGTGCATTGCGGGTGAAAATCACACGGAAACCTGAACTTAAAGCTGACTTGAGTCACTTCCTCTCAGTGGAGAATAAAGGATGCCTCCCACAAAGAGAGAGAAAGACAAGAAACCACCTCCACATCCGCAGCAGTATAAGAAAAGGGCACATTGTGTGATGTCATGAAAAGCAGAGCGTCTTTTTGATCAGCTGAAAAGGAAACGGTAAAACTTTTTACACGCCCTTCCACTGACTTTTGAATTATATATAAAGGCAATTTACAACATTCGTACATTTAGACTAAGCACTGGCGTCCTAATGTGTGCTAGAGTGTCGGAGGCCCTAGATAAAAATGCACACCAATGGCCTTTTGTGTCTAAAATACCGAGTCGCAAGTTTTTTTGTGCAAGAGAACGTCCTTTCACCCAACCCACCCCCTCTGTTGTGTTTTGTCCCCGTCGTCGTGAGTCACACAGCCGGACGCAAAAGAACTTTGGGAATTTCAGAAGACTTTCTGGTGGGACAAATGGATCCGCCACAAATGCACTGCAGTGGGTCTCCAACACAACGGCTTGACAACTGTCTGTCACTCTGTTTACAGCAGTTAGGAATGAGGCGAGAAAGATGGACAGGACAGACCACATAGATTTCATACCATGTACACAGTGCTGAACTGCTGGCGCTTTTGTACATTTTGAACAGTGGAATGAATTAAATGTTAGTTTTACAAGAAAAAAAAATTAAGATTTAAAGGCACAATATGTAAGATTTTTGGATTAAAATATCCAAAAACCACTAGAACAATGTTGTATGTTTTGTTGACTTGTGTACTTATATTATCCCAAATGTTTCCAAGAATGTTTAAATCCAGAGAAATAAGCAATTTTAACTAGGACTCGGACCTATCAATGACATCATTCCTGTGTTACCCTCGATTTCTGGTTTTATTTTGTTGAAACCATGAAAACACCAAAGATGTCATGACGTTGATGTTTTTAATAGACAGATGAGCAACTGTTTGGATACATTAATTGACAGAAAACTAATCATTGTTATATAGCTCAACACAGTAAGTTTTATTGTTTAAATCTTGTTTTCTTGATTTACCGTGAGTACCATGTTTTACCATGCCTAATATCTAGCTTACTGTAGCGTGCAACAAGTGTCTCATAGTAGCTGCCGAGCGAACGCACAGAGTAGCATTATAACAACTTTCAACACACAAATGTATCTAATATGATAAAAGAGCGCTGCGTTACCCCACATACGCATGACCGGAAGAAGTGGAAGCGGTCATCTGCGGCATAATAAAAGCTCAAACCGTGTGTCATGCTTGTCTCTCATTAGCAATCGCTCCAGCGCCCTCGTTCCACTCTGATGGTTTTCAGCCACATCCTGCTTCATACAGTAATGTTAATAATTTTTTAATACATTAGCTCATGAATATGATTTCTGCCCGAGTCCCGTCAGATTCTTTTCCGCCAGCTGTAGACGTGACGACCTCCCATGATTCCACAAAATCAAGGCGTCATCAAGCTATGCCTTTGTTTTGAATAAGCGACCTCTAGCTAAAAAAACTACATATTGTGCCTTTAAGAAGTCAGGCCAATAAAGTTATAATATATACTTTTTTATTTATAACTTTATTAGATATGCAATAACTCTTGGGTAAACAAGTAAACACAATAAAACTGTTCTAATGATCAATGTCAGATTGTGGCACGTGTTTTACAGTATATCTTGTAATTTCATAAAATGTATTTATCACAATTTTTGTTTTGCATTTTACTGTTCCGTAAAATCATTTTGTTTTTCTTTATTGTTTTACTGCTTAAGTTGTCCTAAAAAACTTATTATAAGCTGTTTAATGGCAGATTCCATTGTGACAACTTACCCTATATAATGTGACAACATGCCCCGCTATTGGTTCATGCGTGTTCAGTAGGCCTATATCTTTTTTTCCCCCTGGGTGGTGATAAAGGAAATGTTCAGTAGTTTTTTGTAACCCAAAGGTGCGAGCCTATACTGAAATGAAACTAATATTTTGGAGTCAAATTTATAATAATAAGTAATGTATTCCAACAGTAGTATATATTCAAGTTTTTAAGTAATATTCAAATGTATTAAATGTAAACAGCAATTAATCTAGCATTATGCACTGTGTTGTATATCTGCATTGATATGTTCATGTTTTCCTGGCCTCTTCATGGTTAAAGGCGGTTCGCTGGGAGCAGTGCTGAGGGGGGCTGAACCGTGACACTTCACCGGCGGAATAAACCAAACACCTGCCACCGCGCAGACTTTCAACAACTAGTAGTGCAGCGTGGTGGAGCTTACGTGACAAGACGACGAACACATCTTCTGTTTTGTATTCAAACTGGCAAACGCTGGAGATATTGTCACGAAAACAGCAAAACACATCTTGGCTTTTGTTGCCTTTATCTCCTCAACTCTCCAGATAACAGCTTAGAAGTATCCTGAGGAATTTCGTGCACAAACTGCAACTTTTATCGCCGTTTTTTCGGAATCACTGACACGCCCCAAAAGTGGGAATTCAAAAGGCTAGAGCTATATAAGCTCTTATGATTTTATGAGAAGGTTTTTGACGAATTTCAGAGTTTAAGGCACGAGCTGCGCTCACAGAGACGGTAAGGAATGTAACGATAACATCTCACCTGAGCCTCAGACACCAAATACACGGAGAACAGACCGACTGAGCCACAAGACCAGCGAATCAGGTGAATATACAGTAGCCTACTTCTCTTATAGAGATAAACATTTTTAAACTTTACAGTCAGAGTTGATAAGAGTTTTTGGCGTCAGGTAGATGGCACGGAAAATCCATTTAGTTTTTGTTATTGGTTGACAAATACGTCAGTTGCAAATTTGTGCAAACATGCCTAATTTTCATTATAGCAATAGTGTTTACATTTTACATTCATAATGTCGTTACCAGATTTTAAAATATTGCAATATTACTTTTAAAAATCAACTTAAATTAATGTTATAGAGAAACTGCATAGAGAATAAGGAACATATAATCCAATAATTTTGCCTAAAATTGAGGGGGAGGATTGGATACATTGAATTCAAAGTAAAAGAACCCTTTTTCGTAAATAAAATATGATCTGTACACACTTTTTCCAGATAGTTCTTTGTGCGTTTAGCCATGCAGTATGGCATATCCAAGCTTGGACTTGATTCTTTCTGTATTATTTGAACAGTTTTAATGAAAGGACCAAAATATCCCTTGGACATTAGTTCATAAAGTTTTATCATAAAATAATTAATTTATTTTGCAGATACTTTTTATTTATAGAGATATTCATTTAACAATTCATATCATAATTTTAATTGTTAAATTTCCTATGAATATAAAGCTTATAATTGAAAAGCTGCAATTAACATGACAGAGCAATGATTTGTCCTGCTCACTATAGCAAACTAGAATCAAATCACTCTACGTCTGACATCACCTTACAATTTTTATGTGTTTTATACATAATACTCTTTCTGTATATTTGGACTTTAGGAAATAGAAATACAGCAGTCTGACATTTTGTCATTCACAAAAAAAGGGGGCAAAAATGGACACGTTGGAGTTGGATTTAATGGACGTCATAGATTGCGCTTGAGCATCCATAATTCATACTCTGGCCATTCCGGCAGAGGACGAGTGATGCATAATTCATGCTAACAAGAAAGTATAACAGTTTACACCTGTGAAGTTCCACTGAAAATTTAAAACAGCAAATATGCCGCTTAACAGTTTACTTGAGAGATTTAGACATGCATATTTTTGAATAAGTAGATGGAAATGACTTACATTCAGGTAAAGGCTTCTCTCTCTCTCTCTCTCTCTCTCTCTCTCTCTATCTATCTATCTGTTAGGTTAAATGTTTAGCAATGGTTGTGTGTGTGTGTGTGTGTGTGTGTGTGCTTCCTTCCCTTTTTCCTCAAACCAGTGCCAGAACCAACATGTAAGAACACCTGAGTGACTGATGCTTAATGTGTGAAGGAGAGGAGACATAAAACAGATCTGATCTTGCATGGTGTGAGTTTCATCAAGAGCCAGTGAAAGACAGTAAAACATCAGAGGATTTTTGATATCAGGTTCAAAAGTGAGGACGCTTTGAACTGGAAAAGATGAAATCAATTATTTGTTGGTTTTCGTAGCCCCTCAGATCTAGATCACAAATGTGCTTTTGCAGCTTTCAGACCAATAATTCTTTGCTCTTGTCTAATGCTAACACAGCAACTATGATCCCAGTCTGATGTCTACAGAGCAATGATACACATCTACTTGAACATTCAGAGAGATAACCATCTTTAGTGCCTTTTTTTAACTCTCCGCTCTCATTTACCAACTTTTCTATGCAGTCTACGGTTCTCTCTCAATCTCTCTATGTCATCTTGCAGTTTGGACATGTAGTACATTCCTGGACAAGCCCCTAGACGCACTTTGAATGTGAATTTGAACCAGTGACAGCTGGCAGAGCCAGGACCGGTGTTTGTATTTGTGTGTGCACGTGTGAGTTTGTGGAAAAGGATTAAGCGAGTTGCCTGGTGTCAAAACTTTTGCCTCCACATGTACTTTAGGCAAAACACACAAAGAGCTGAGAACAAATCTGTGGTCTATCCACAGGTGCAGTACTTATAAGTGCTAATAAAAATATGCAAGTTGGCATAGCTGATTTAATCATGCATCTCCGATGAAGAGAATGCATGGACATGCAAATCCCAAGTATGCGGGTTCCTGCCGTGCTGACATCACTCACATACATCACCAGCCAGCTGATGATGTCATAAACAGGAGCCCAGGATCAGTACCTGATGGAAACTGATCTAAAAGAGGCAGCAGTTGCAGCCCTGGACTCCAGCGAGACCTTCCAAGTTATAACAATGAGCAGCATGATGGGGCTTTGCAGCAGCTTGGACTGATTTGCCACTTCCAGCTTTTCCTAGGCACATGGCACCATAAGCTCTTTTTCAAAAGCAGTGATTTTTTTGGTCAGTGATGACCGCATTTTTGTTTTTTGGGGGATCTGTTAATTTATTCTGAAGTACATTAAATAAGCAGTTCATACAGAAAATAATGGGAATTCACCAATGAATTACAATTATTTAGATTTAGAAAAATGTCAGGTTGATATAACTGATATAATGAAGAAAAAAGCCTAATTAAAAGAAAACCTTAAATAATTCAGTGTGAACTCATGAGTATTCGTATATATTTTTATGTAAAGTGTAGTTCTACCACACATACATTTATTTGAGTTTCCATAGATAGACACTGAAACGAACAGTACTGACGTATTGACAACACTAAACGTAAATTATTTATGTATGAACAACTTTACAGACATATGAATGTCAAAGTCATGGTATTAATATCTTGATTCTATTCAGTTCTATTCAGTTGTCATATCAATGACATTATGTTTTTAGTCACATTTATTTAACACAGTTTACTCATCTACTTAATATGAAATTATAACATTTTGCTCTGTTCTGTGTGACTTCTGCCGCAACCTCGAAGGATTACATAATGTTAAACAAGACTACATTTTAAAACCTTAAACTAAATAACATTTCTGTAATCGTTTAACTATTATTTATGATGTAATTTTTTATTTTGTTTGCCATGGGACTTAAAGGGTGTTTTCTCAGTATAGTCCTATGCTGTGACTGAAAATATAACCATAAGATACACCAAAAACACAAAGTAAATTCACAAAAGTAATCAAATTTATTAGTGTGCTGTAATCCAAATCTTTAGAATCCATACGACTGAGGAACAGACCCAAATTCAAGCCTTTATTCAGTGATCTTCATCTCCATTCTCAGCAGCACCCATAAACAATCAAATCATGCACTCGTTACAAATTAAAAAACTGGAGCCTCAAGAAGCTTTACGACACATTTTACAACAGTGATATCAAGCGCTCATTGGCTCTCGCCCGCTTCGTCACAGTTTCGACATGCCGCGTTTAGGGTGATGTCCATTTGAATGAAAAATTTGCGCCTTCACAGAGTGGATCAGGATAACATTTTTTCTTCACATTTCTGTCCATTAAGTTTTATATATTCTTTTTATATTATCTATTAAATGGTTATGTTTGGGTTTGAGGGTGGGTGAATGTATCTAAAATGGATCTATAAAATGGTAAAAGGGCAATTATACAAATATCTAGTTTGAAAATATTTTACGTTTCTTTAGCTGTAAATACATAATAATGTTTATGTTTAAATGATGTCAATACTTTGTATGTTTCAGCATCTGTAACTATTAACATGCTTTCCCTTCTCAAGTCTTTCCCCTCGTACACAGGTCACAAACCACAGCTCTTATGCTATCATAATCTGCTAACTCTTGAATTAGTCAGGGCTGTGTTTCTCAAAAGCATCGTAAGCCTAAGTAGCTCGTCCAATAGCTGTAGAGACCATTGGTGCCGTTTGGTGCCTTAGCTCACAATGCTTTTGAAAAACAGCCCTGTGCAGTTGCACAGAGTGGATAAAGTTGATTAACGGCACCTGTTTTTCCTAAAATAAAACTGACACCATGTATCATAAATGCTGACCCTCTAATGCAGGCCTGAAACCTCTGTCTTTGCATGGAGTTGAATGAAGGAAGGTGTGACAGGCTGGGATTTGTCTGGCTGTTAAAACTCCAGGCTAAATTTACAACAGTGTAGTAGAGTACAGTAGTTATGTTTGCTTTCTGTTCCTTCTGTTGTCTGTCTAAATCGAACTGTCTCCGTCTCTCTTCCTCGTCTTCATCCTCTCATTTACTTCCAAGCTATTTTTTCCTCCTCTCGTCCTTCGTCTGTCCTTCCTTTGTCATTTCAGCCTCTTCCTTTGTCGAAATCAATGATAAATTTAGCCTCTCTTTTGCTTTTCTTTCTATGTCCACCTTGTTTTATTTTCTTTCTTTTGTGTGGGTTTGTATAGGTTGCCTGCAAATGGTTCTAACCATGAGAGTTATGGAAACAAGACTCCTCCTGTTGCTGTGGGCTTTGTTTGTGTTTGAAGTGGCCTGCACACATCGCTCCGCTCCCAGAGTGCACCTGGCTTTTAAAGGTGAGCGCAAACATTATTCATTACCTGTCTATGCATACTCAGCCTCTCTCTTTCTCTTTTGCATACACCCACATGCCCATGCATACACACACACACACACACACACACCCTTAGTCTGAAAGAGGACATACCAGACTTCTATTGTTATATAAAGCTAGTTATATACAGTATTCTATAGACTAACCATAACCCACACCTTATGTCTTGAAAAAAACATTTTAGTTGTCACCTACATGACTTACTATGCACTTAAACTACACACTATGTACTTTACTGTGTAGTGTATGACATTTAGATGACAAGTTTGATAGTCCCTCCCCCTCAGCTAAGTAATTAAAGCTGCGAAGGTTGAGTGCATGAAATGTGCAACGTTCCACACTTTATTTTTTAAAGATTTATTTTTGGCGTTTTTGCCTGTATTATGATAGGACAATAAGCAGACAGGAAGTGAAGTGGGAGAGAGAGAGGGGTACGGAATTGAGAAAGGTTCGCGAGCTGTGACTCGAACTCGGGTTGCCCGAAGCCCAATGGCACTATATGTCGGTGCGCTGCCCACGAGGCTATCGGTGCCGACTCAACATTGTCGTCCTCATATGTCATCAGGGATGTCTCATTTCAGAAAAGTAAACATTATAAAATTGACCGTTATTTCTTGTGAATCATAAATTATGGTAATGTCTTTATGTTTTGGACTGTAATGATTACTTTTCTGAAATGAGGCAGTCTCAATGCGGCCAACAAATGCGCCCTCCGGAGGACGCAGTCTTTGAAATGAGACAGCATTTGTTTTTGTTTTGTTTTTCTCGCTTAAATAAGTGCATCATCTGGGTATTTGAAGTGCACTTCTTAGTTTATTGTTGGAATTTTTTGGACTATTTATACTACAAAACAACATAGAATAGTATGCATAAGTATTCAAATTGGGACACACCTTTGTAGAATAATAATGTAATGTAATGTTGAGGATGTACTTGGATGTACACTACCAGTCAAAAGTTTGGACATGGTAAGATTTTTAATGTTTTTAAAAGAAGTTTCGTCTGCTCACCAAGGCTGCATTTATTTAATTAAAAATACAGTAAAAACAGTAATATTGTGAAATATTATTACAATTTAAAATAACTGTTTTCTGTTTGAATATATTTTATAAAGTAATTTATTCCTGTGATCAAAGCTGAATTTTCAGCATCATTACTCCAGTCTTCAGTGTCACATGATCCTTCAGAAATCATTCTAATATGCTGATCTGCTGCTCAAGAAACATTTATGATTATTATCAATGTTGAAAACAGTTGTGTACTTTTTTTTCAGGATTCTTTGATGAATATAAAGTTCAAAAGAACAGCATTTATCTGAAGTACAAAGCTTTTGTAACATTATACACTACCGTTCAAAAGTTTGGGGTCAGTAAGAATTTTTATTTTTATTTTTTTGAAAAGAAATTAATACTTTTATTTCGCAAAGATGCATTAAATCAATCAAAAGTGACAGTAAAGACATTTATAATGTTACAAAAGATTATATTTCAAATAAATGCTGTTCTTTTGAACTTTTTATTCATCAAAGAATCCTGGAAAAAAAAAATTGTAGACAAATATTTTGTACAATTGTACACAATAAATGTTTCTTGAGCAGCAGATCAGCATATTAGAATGATTTCTGAAGGACCATGTGACACTGAAGACTGGAGTAATGATGCTGAAAATTCAGCTTTGATCACAGGAATAAATTACTTTATAAAATATATTCAAACAGAAAACAGTTATTTTAAATTGTAATAATATTTCAGAATATTACTGTTTTTACTGTATTTTTAATTAAATAAACACAGCCTTGGTGAGCAGATGAAACTTCTTTTAAAAACATTAAAAATCTTACCGATTCCAAACTTTTGACCGGTAGTGTGTATATAGGAAGGTTTTGTCAGATTTAGTTTGTAGGAAAAATTGTATTCCCAAACTATAGTTAATTATATATACACACGCACACGTAAACGTGTTTGCAAAGTTTCCTTTCCAGTGCCTGGCAGTTCTTGGCTGAAAACAAATGGTGGATGTTGTCAGCACGGTTGAGGTGGGGTACATGTGTCCTCAACGGAGCGTATTCCAGAGAACCACTGATTCCTGTATATTGTTTATTGTTCAAAATTTCAAGAGCTCATAGTAATATTTGTCATTTCCTAGATTTCAAACATTAGCTTTGCTATCATTCAGTATTTGTCAGCACAGTCAGATACAAAAATGTGTACTGTAATTTCAAATATTTATTATAGTACTTTTAGTTTAATCTATTTAATTGTCACCACAGTCAGAAAAAAATCAGACAGGGTCGACAACTGATGGCTGAAATTTAATATATATTTAAAATATATTAAGTATTGAGTCTGAGGACAGGTGGTTTTAGGGGTCATAATTCATAAGTCATTGTTTTGATAAAGAGAAAATCAAATTACATTTGTGTTAAGAACATTCTAGTGATCATCCCTTATTAATTTCATAGTGGAAATGTAAATATTATAAAAGCCAATGGCAGGTATAGATGTCACAAGATCCAGTGCTGTAACTCCTTATGTGAGGTTTGTAGTTCCTTTTGCATGGGTTCATCATCTTATCCTTGTTTGCTGTTCTTATTCATTTCTTTTGGTTTTTTAGTATCTTTCTCTTTAAGGGGAATCTGACAAAGATTCCTTGTTGTGGAGAAGTTATGAGGGATATTCCCACAGACTCTTTCCCACCATCTTCCTCTGATAATTGTACATCTTCAAAGCGTATATAAGTTTTAAATCAAAGTCATTTTGAACAATTATAGTTATTGTCAGCTGTCAAGCTGTCACCCCCTGTTCTTGACAAACACATACACATTCATGCAGACACTTCATACACACACATTAGTGCAACTAATGCATACATGTATCCACATGTAACACAGCAATTTGGGAGCAGGTTGAAATATGGGCTGCTTAACACACATGCCTGATGTAAACAGGAATTAAAAGTGTGAATCACTTAAGAGGAATCCTCTCATATAATGTTTCATCTGAATAAGTTGAAGGTGGAGAGGTGAATACCACTGTGCCACATAATTACCCCAAAGATGATAGAGCGGCCCGTCTCATGTATGTGGGATTATAACCCTGCACATGATTGTTTGGAAAGTACTCTAAGATTAAAAACACTGGTGAACATTAAAATCCAGCAACCCACCATAAGCACAATTTTGGATTTGTTTGTGTTGTACCAGCCGGACTATAAACAACTTTTTCCAATAGCCACATTTTCCCCAAGTCACTCCATTTTAGTTTGCTATTTCCGTGGGGCCTCGTTCTTTGCTATGGTACAACAACTATGACCTACATAAAAAGCTGACTTGACTCGAGTTAGCACTCAAAGCTACCATTGTTGGCCTTTCTTTGAATATTCTGAGGTTGTTTTTAGGTCATTTGGCAATTTTGACAAGGATATTTTTGGAATAATTTTCCTCAGAAAACTTGCTCTGTATAAACACAAAGAACAAGAGGAATGTGTCAAGACCTGTTTGACGATTGACATTCCATTTTGACTCAAGCTGGGGAAACTGACCAATTTATCTCTTCTAGTGAACCTTCTAGAATTTTCAAATGTATTATTATTATCTCATTTTCATCTCCTCTCATTTTATTCTTTGTAGGGATGCACAAAATTTTGGTACTGTATTGATTTTTTTTTTTTTTAAATTATTGGCATCAGTCAATATTAAACACTAGTTTTCAATATTTTTAGATTTAGATTACCTTTGCTGTCATCTAACATTCAAAGTTAATCTTTAAAAACACTAAAAATGTATTAACGCTGTTAAATGTAATCTCAGAATCCATTTTTACACAGTACAATTAATACTTGTACTAAAACAATTGTTTTTAGTATTTTTTTTTTTTTTTTTATTTAGACAAAATTGTAAACAATTTTATCCTGGATATTTAATGATGTTTTATTAACAAAGTTCGGGAGGAACAAAGTCAAATAAGCTATCCAATTATTACGTCATCTCAACCAGCTGTCAGCAATCAGTATCTACCCAATCAGCATGAGTGCAGGCCTATATATAATAACAGTCAACTCACCCAGGAATCCTCAACAGTTTTCAGCATCCCTCCACCACCCCGTCTCCTCACACTCACTTGGTTACTTCCTAACCTAAAATAGGGGGGTGGGTACTCTGTGTTCGGGCCAAATTCCGAGCTCGGAGCCCTCTCCCCGGACAGCACGCCAAATACATATACCATTTATTTTATCTGGCTTATTTGTAAGTGTGAACTCGTGAATTGGTTATTATCCAGAATTTTATTTTCGTGGGGCATCCCTCATTTTGTTGCAGGAAAACTTGAGGTGGGACGTGAAATGGTCTGATGATGGTTATGGACAACTTACAGTAATAAAACATTCATTGTCTCATAACCACTAAATAGAGATTCTTCTATTTTACAGTGAATGGTTTTTGGTGCCTCAATTCTTAGTGACCCTTGAGATTTGGAGAATTCAATTGACCTTCCTGTTCTTCACAAACAATCCAATCAAGATGTGGGTTAAATGTGCCTTGAAGGAAATTCATAAAGATGTTAGCAGGATTCATGGCAAAAGAAAAGCTGTTTCCAATATCAATCACCTCATGTTTCATATTTCCAAATTGCCCCGGGCTCATATTCCTCCTGATAAAACCTAATTGAAGAGATGACCGCGTCGAATTGTACGCCCTCTGTAATTTGGATCTAACTAGTTATTGTTAGCTTTGTCTTGTCTTTCATCACCCATCCCTGTAATTTCACTGAAACTCTTTGGCTCTGATCCAGTCAGTTTCTGCGGTGCCATTTTCCTCATTTGCGATGTATTTTACCCCCGCCAGGAAAGATCCCCCTTCCACTATTAAACCCCCTCTCACCCTCAACCCCACCCTATCCTTCACATCCAGAATAGCTGGGCGGAAAAATCCACTTGTCTCATTGGCCTCTCTATTTTCTGCTGTTATCTGAGATGGATTGTTCATTGTTTGCTACCGGGGTGGTCTTTGTTTCGGAGGCGCCTGCAAATGAGGGAAGGTCTTTGTGTAACTCTAGAAAGTGTACCCAACTAGAGACTATGAGAAACTGGCAGAAAGAGTGAAAGAGGAACGTGATATTCTACAATGGCCCTAGTGCGTCCAGTGTATAATCTTACCTCATTACGATTATGCATTTTACAATGGCTGTCAATCAATTTAATAATTTATTCAGATTATGATATTCTGATTAAATAATCAAATTATTGAAAATGACTTTTAATTATTATAATTTAAAGATATTATGCTATTGTGTGCTGAGTAACTATCTTTTAAATATTATTTTTAATATAATATAATATAATATAATAGAAACATTTATATAAATATTTAAAAATATATATTTTTGCATAATATTGATAGAAATTTGAATAATTTATTTACTTTAGCAAATAAAATTTTTATTTCAGTTTGGACAAAATATTTTTTAAAGTTTTTATCTCATAGTGTTTAATTTATATTATGTTTAGTTATACTTTGAGACTGATATCTATTTGAAAGTAGAAAAGACTGTGTATTAAGTCTCTGTTGAATTCTTCTCTCAACAAAGACTTCCTACAGGATGTTGTATCACTAGATCTTACGTGCCTCACCTTTGTACCAGCGTCTTTTACTCGTGATTGTAATGAACCCTGTGCTGTGTCCACTTTGGTCCTTTGCAGCTTTGGCAGTGGTGGTGTGTATGGTGTTCTTTCCTGACGGTAAAGGGAAGAGAGGGGAACAGGATTGTACACAAACCCTTTCCCTTTTGCCCACCCAGTTCCGTGTCCAACAGATATCCGATCATTAGCGGTTATTTTAGCACCCTCTCCAGAGCATCCTGTAAACACACACTCACAGACACACACTCAAACATATAGGCTATTTACTTTTACAACATTAAAGTCGTCATCAAAATGCCCACATTTCCTGTGCATAAACGTTTCCGTGGGCGTATAAACATCCTTACGGATGATCGTCCACGGAAAGATGACAAAGCTCATTGACAAATTTGTTCTCTGCTTGTAATTTCAAGTTTTGGTAAGTGCCAGTTAAAGGCAGCCTTACATTGCACTGTGAAAGGCTACAGTGAGCTTGAATTAAGCTTCATTCGAATTCTCAGAACATTTACAGGCACTGCCACGCAGTAGGTCAGCGCTTGAAATATTCAGCCCTTAAAAGCTCATCAGACACACTGAAAATGGCTCAAGCTTTTTAACCCACTCTTACATTCGTTCCGACTTGATCAAACACAAAGAAAGTGTTGCATTAACTGATATACAGAAAGATGCAAGCCTGAGAAAATGTTGCTTTTATATTTGCTCTGTAAAGTGATGAAACAAATCTCTCAGCAATAACATATTTCATATACTGATTGTAATCTGACTGACAGTAGAGACAATATTAATATTTTACTGCTTAATATATTTGTTGGACCATGAAATGTTTTTTTTTTTTAAAAGAACATAATGTACTTAACCCTCTGGTCCTCTTTGTTTAGGTGTCACACTTGACTTCTTCACGGTCAAAAGTGACCGAATCCTTAAAATGTAATTTTTTCCCCCCAGGAAAACCAATGTAATATATTTTTGTTCAATAATATTTTTTGATTATTATTTAGAATTTTGAGGGTATTTTATGATACTATGCAATATTTATACAATTTTTAATTAGCTATTTTTTCCCTGTTGAAAATAATACACACTTTTTTTCTAATATATTTTTTAAAAAAAATTCAAAGCAGTATACCATGTTAAAATAGAGACAAGGCATTTAAAATCCTATTTTATGAAGGTAGATCAGTGCCATCTGGTGGGAGTAAAAAAATAAACTTTTGTAATGCCATGTTGTAACCATTCCTATATAGTTCCATATACAGTAAAGTGGGTTATAAATTATCTAGTGTTTTTAGACGTAAATACTTTAGATTTTGTTTTGATTTTTTTTTTTTTGAAATATTGATTTCAAGTGTCAGTTTTTGCGTTAATTTTTCTACAGTCAAACCTGAACACATAACACATCCCACCTTTTGATACACATAACATCAAAATTCAATAAAAATGTAACAAAAATTAACATGTATGCTTTATCACAACTTAATAAATCTGATTTCAGCCACACCAGTTCATTTGTGTGTATAATAGTGTGTTGTGTGTGTCTCTGCGCGTGTATAAGAGTGTGTGTTTGAGTGGGGGTGTCTGTTTTGTACTCTTGATGTTTTAGAGTGTAACCTCTTACTTGCTGTTCATTTTTTTTACTGCTTTGTGGCTGAATTATTGATTTTATTTCACACATTTGCAAAAGATTGCTCTGTGTTATAGACGCACTAGTTCATATATATGTGGGGGTGGGGAGTGGATGTGTCTATTTTGCACTCTTGACATTTTAGAGTGTCACCCCTTCATTGCTGTGCACTTTTTATCTGCACAGTGGCTGAATTGTAGTTTGTACCACCCAAAGTTTCTCTGAGTTTTCATATTTTTTTGTATTTCCCATTCATTTCCTATGTCGGTCATTTTTGACCACAAAGGAGCCAAGTGTGACTCTTTTTTTTTTTACGACCCTTTAACATATCCAAATCATGTCCATGATTTTATGTGTTCACATAGCTAATGCGACAAAAGTCACCAAGCTTAAAAAATTTCAAAATGTAAAAGTTTTCAGTCATTTTTGACCGTAGAGGCCCAGAGGGTTAAAATGGAAATATTTTGAAACTGTCAATTTAATGCATTCTTGCTGAATAGAATGAATTTCTTTTTTTTTCTTTTCTTTTTTTTTTTTAAATCTTACTGACCCCCAAACTTTTGAATAGTGGTGTATTGCATTTTAGTTTAGTATAACAGTTTAGTATAACAGGATGTTCATGATGTTACTGGACATGATGTGGATGAATCTAGTCAGGAACAGATGCAAATCAGTGTATAATTAGTCATCTATGAATGTAGCTTGTGAAAGAGCTACAGGACTTCATCCCCAAAGGAGAGCATGAAATTGTGTGTGTGTCAGATGATCCTGCCCAAGGGAAGAAATAGAAAAGAACAGTTTGTTTTAAATGTGTTCATCCTAAGCGAGGAGTGTGAGGAATTTATGACAGAATTTCAGTTTTGGGTGAACTATTCCTTTAAAATCTTTCCTGTCTATTATTAGATGCTGACGTCTCTTTCAGGCCTGAAATCATCTAATCATAATTCATAACCGACACAAGTCTACGCTGTTAAACATTCACACAACATTAACTGCAAGCCTTGCATCAGGGTCTGGGGTTCTTTTGAAGTCCTGTGACAGCCTGCAAGAATGTCTGAGTAAACGGTTCATTTTAACTCCGCTGAATTTCTTCATTTTAATCTTTGCCTTTGAGACTGAATACTTGGCCCACATGTGGAAGTGTTTTTCTATTTGCTAGCACTCAGGAAATGTTTCTGGAAATGTTTCTTAAGTGCAGTTTACTCCCAAGAGTCACCAACTTAAGCTTCTCGGCTCTTCCTTCCACCTTCAAGAAGAGCTTGCAGTGGAGGGGCGGCCCAGAACACTGCTACTACAAGATTTTTATTTTAATGATTTCATCTGGAAAAGTAAATGCCTACAGAACTATGTTTACCCCATAACACTCTGGGTTTAGTCAGAAAACAGATGATGAAGAGAGAGTTAAGAGCACCCCCTATAGGTGAAACTCTTTCTGTCTTTACTGCCTCATCACTAAGGCTCAGAAACTCATTATTGACAGTCATGCAGTCAGGAAAGTGTTTCTAATTAAGCATTATCATTAATATGATTAATATTATTAAGTGGCTATTATAGTAATAGCTGCCAAAATTCAGGAATGAATTACATTTTAAAATATATTCAAATAAAAAAGTTAATTTTAAAAGTATAAGATTCATCATTTTATTTCCAATGCTTCTATTCTGTCATTCATCAGAGCTGATGGACACTCGGACGGCAAGGCCTTTCAGTTTCTCCTTCAACACCAGTGACTACCGGATCTTGCACGTTGACCCAGACCAGGGGCGGTTGTACCTGGGCAGCCGTGAATATCTGGTCTCTCTAGACATGCAAAACATCAACAAAGAGCCTCTTATTGTAAGGGATGATTCAAATGAATCAATTCCATTCACAACAAAATAACATGAAGCAATTGTCACCCAAACACTGACCCCAGAAGAATTGAAGTGTCAATAATTGCTTCTAATGCTGTGGGTGTTTCATGTCTGTAGATCCACTGGCCGGCTCCAGCTCAGAGAAAGGGAGAGTGTCAGATGACTGGGAAAGGCAGGCATGTGAGTTTACATCAGTTATATTGATCAAATCATCCTAGTAACTGAATCGTTAAATAGAATGTGACACTCTTGATCTGACCAATATCACTTTAACAGTGGTTTGTGTGTGTGTTTTCAGGGAGAGTGTGCTAACTTTGTGCGTCTGATTGAGCCGTGGAACAGGACTCACCTGTACACCTGCGGCACAGGAGCTTATAAACCCATCTGCACTTTCATCAACAGAGGCTGGAGAGCTGAGGTACACACACACACACATAAATATACTGTATATACTCATATATACACACAACACAACCTTCAGTAACAATAAACCAAATGCTCTCCCTGCTCTGATGTTCACAGGACTACCTCTTCAGGCTGGTTCCTGGTTATGTGGACTCTGGAAAGGGAAAATGTTCTTACGATCCAAACCAGGAGAATGTTGCAGCCCTGATTAGTAAGAAACGATTAATGAAGATGCCATATAACCTTTACATTTAATGTAATTGATCCTTCACTAAGCACATTAATAGCCAATCCTACTGTAGCAACTGTCGTCTGTCATTTTATCAAACAATCCCCAAAATAGCAGAGCATAGCAATTGTAACAAATAACAGAATCATACCAAATCGTAACATAACACAACATAATCATAACATCATAAGATAATATAACATATCATAACAGAACAGAATATAATATATTTATAATAGATATAAAAGAATTATAACATAACAGATTCATAACATCATAACAGACCAAATCAGAACTTGACAGAATCATAACTTAACAGTGTAAAAGAATCATAACATCAAAACAGAACAGAATCAGAACAAAATCATAACTTAACATTACAGAATCATAACTTAACAGAATCATAACATAAACAAATCATAACATATCTTAACATAACAAAATCAGGACATAGTATAAAAGAATCATAACATATATAACATATCATAACATAAATGAATCATAACAGAGCATAACGGCACAAAAAATCATAACATATCACATTACAGAATCATAACATATAACAGAATCATACCATAACATAACACAACAGAATCATAATATCATGAGGTAACTTATGTCATAACAGAACAGAACATAATATAGCATAAAAGAATTATAACATAACAGTGTTATAAAAATCAGAACTTGACAGAATCGTAACATAACAGTGTAAAAGAATCATAACATCAAAACAGAACAGAATCAGAACAAAATCATAACTTAACATTACGGAATCATAACTTAACAGAATTATAACATATCATAGCAACCAAATCATAACATATCTTAACAAAATCAGAACATAGCATAGTATAAAAGAATCATAACATATATAACATATCATAACATAAATGAATCATAACAGAGCATAACAGCACAAAAAATCATAACATATCACATTACAGAATCATAACATATAACAGAATCATATCATAACAACACAACAGAATCATAATACCAAAAGGTAACTTATCATATCAGAACAGAACATAATATAGCATAAAAGAATTATAACATAACAGATTCAAAACAGAACAGAATCAGAACAAAATCATAACTCAACATTACGGAATCATAACTTAACAGAGCAACCAAATCATAACATATCTTAACAAAATCAGAACATAGCATACTATAAAAGATTCATAACATATACAGGTGCTGGTCATATAATTAGAATATCATCAAAAAGTTGATTTATTTCACTAATTCCATTCAAAAAGTGAAACTTGTATATTATATTCATTCATTACACACAGACTGATATATTTCAAATGTTTATTTCTTTTAATTTTGACGATTATAACTGGCAACTAAGGAAAATCCCAAATTCAGTATCTCAGAAAATTAGAATATTGTGAAAAGGTTCAATATTGAAGACACCTGGTGCCACACTCTAATCAGCTAATTAACTCAAAACACTGCAAAAGCCTTTAAATGGTCTCTCAGTCTAGTTCTGTAGGCTACACAATCATGGGGAAGACTGCTGACTTGACAGTTGTCCAAAAGACGACCATTGACCCCTTGCACAAGGAGGGCAAGACACAAAAGGTCATTGCAAAAGAGGCTGGCTGTTCACAGAGCTCTGTGTCCAAGCACATTAATAGAGAGGCGAAGGGAAGGAAAAGATGTGGTAGAAAAAAGTGTACAAGCAATAGGGATAACCGCACCCTGGAGAGGATTGTGAAACAAAACCCATTCAAAAATGTGGGGGAGATTCACAAAGAGTGGACTGCAGCTGGAGTCAGTGCTTCAAGAACCACTACGCACAGACGTATGCAAGACATGGGTTTCAGCTGTCGCATTCCTTGTGTCAAGCCACTCTTGAACAACAGACAGCGTCAGAAGCGTCTCGCCTGGGCTAAAGACAAAAAGGACTGGACTGCTGCTGAGTGGTCCAAAGTTATGTTCTCTGATGAAAGTAAATTTTGCATTTCCTTTGGAAATCAGGGTCCCAGAGTCTGGAGGAAAAGAGGAGAGGCGCACAATCCACGTTGCTTGAGGTCCAGTGTAAAGTTTCCACAGTCAGTGATGGTTTGGGGTACGATGTCATCTGCTGGTGTTGGTCCACTGTGATTTCTGAGGTCCAAGGTCAACGCAGCCGTATACCAGGAAGTTTTAGAGCACTTCATGCTTCCTGCTGTTGGCCAACTTTATGGAGATGCAGATTTCATTTTCCAACAGGACTTGGCACCTGCACACAGTGCCAAAGCTACCAGTACCTGGTTTAAGGACCATGGTATCCCTGTTCTTAATTGGCCAGCAAACTCGCCTGACCTTAACCCCATAGAAAATCTATGGGGTATTGTGAAGAGGAAGATGCGATATGCCAGACCCAACAATGCAGAAGAGCTGAAGGCCACTATCAGAGCAACCTGGGCTCTTATAACACCTGAGCAGTGCCACAGACTGATCGACTCCATGCCACGCCGCATTGCTGCAGTAATTCAGGCAAAAGGAGCCCCAACTAAGTATTGAGTGCTGTACATGCTCATACTTTTCATGTTCATACTTTTCAGTTGGCCAAGATTTCTAAAAATCCTTTCTTTGTATTGGTCTTAAGTAATATTCTAATTTTCTGAGATACTGAATTTGGTATTTTCCTTAGTTGTCAGTTATAATCATCAAAATTAAAAGAAATAAACATTTGAAATATATCAGTCTGTGTGTAATGAATGAATATAATATACAAGTTTCACTTTTTGAATGGAATTAGTGAAATAAATCAACTTTTTGATGATATTCTAATTATATGACCAGCACCTGTATAACATATCATAACATAAATGAATCATAACAGCATCACAACATACCAGAACATAACAGCACAAAAAATCATATCACATTACAGAATCATAACACAATGATAATATTAGTATCCTTACTTATATTTATTTTTTTACATATGCTCCAAGGTAAATCATTGGTAATAACTTGGTGCTAATTTGTTTACATATTGATTCAGGTCATTATAGATATACTTGACTGTGATGAGGTTTTGGCTTAGCAGTTTTATAATACTAAATCATTTAAAACGATTGCTGTTAATAAAATTCTTTGCAACATCAATTCATTCTAGCCCATGTATTTTTAAATAATATGAAGAATATAATAATTAAATAATATACATTTTAATTTACCATAAACATATTTTACTAAAAGCCATGCTTGTAAATATGGGAGTCTCCAATTTATCCCTATCTGATGTTCTGTAAAGCATGAAAGATCAACAGAACTTAGCGAAGGGTAAATATCCTGTTTGTGTCAGCACAGAAAAGTTTACAAATCATCTAAAACATGTAGCTTTCATGTGTACTCATGAATTCATTTATCACCTTTCCTACATGTAGATGGAAACCTGTATGCTGGAGTGCCGGTGGACTTCATGAGCACTGATCCAGGAATCTTCAGGACCATGGGGAGCCGGCCAGCTGTGAGATCAGAGCAGTATGACTCTAAGTGGCTGAATGGTAAATAGCTTGGCTGTTCATATTTGGATTGGCAGATGTCATTTTAATTAGATTCACAATAAACATTTGCTCAGCTGTTTTAGTTTCCATTAAATATTTGGGTGGATGTTACATGCACGCTCTGTTTATTTCCTAGAACCTGTATTTGTTCACATGAAACAGATTCCTGACAGCTCGGAGAAGAACGATGACAAGCTCTATTTCTTCTTCCGTGAGAAGAGTCTGGACTCGGGGGGAGGAGCGAGTCCAAGTGTTTTGGCCAGAGTGGGCCGTGTGTGCCTGGTGAGCAATGCCCTGCTTTACGTAAACCAGAAACAGCAGGTGCACAGGAAGCAGTTCAGAGTTCTGTCAGTTAATAAACAGCTGTTTGTGTTTCATCACAGAATGATGAGGGCGGACAGAAGTCTCTTGTGAACAAATGGACGACTTTTCTGAAGGCCAGGCTGGTGTGCTCAGTGATGGGAGATGATGGGGTGGAAACCTTCTTTGATGAACTGAGTGAGTGCAAGTTTATTTACTAGTAGTTTTACAGTTAAAGTGTTGCATAGCAGTTTTGAGATTATTGTGCCATCTAGTGGTGTTAAATGTAATTCAGCTATAGCAAATGGCTGTTGTTTTTCCAGTGATGCATACTTAATATCTGAGTATTGACACATTTTTCTAATGCTTTGCTTCTCCATTCCAGGGGATGTGTTTATTCAACCTACCCAGGATGAACGAAACCCTGTGGTATATGGCGTCTTCTCAACCTCTGGGTACACACCTGCTTTTTCATTTATACATTATCTTTAGATCAACACACATGCTGTGTCCAAAATCACATACTGTATAGCAGGTACTACATTTAGTTTGAAACATGACTGCTAAAAAAGTATGTTTTATATAGTATGTGTTTGTGTAGTATGAATGAAATTTGGACATACTACATGTTGTCATTGTCGTGTTACCTTCACCTCCATTCACAAATCCTCTCCTGTGGCCTCATGGGATAGTAAAGTGTCCATCGAATGTGCACTTCAGAATCTCACCGGAAGTAGTAGGTCATCCGGGTACTGTTTTATAAATACTATGAATTCTGACATATTGCTCAGCTCACATACTGTTTTTTGCCTACTATGTAGTATGGAAGTAGGGATATTTGGACACAGTAATAATGTCAAGTTGTTGTCATTTCTGACATTTTTTGTGTGTGTGTGTATGTTTTAACTTCCCCCAAAATCTGTTTTCTTCCTCTTTGAGAATTGTTTGTTTCTGGATCTGTGATATTTTACTCATCTGTCTTGTTTTTGTCTCTTAGCTCTGTGTTTAAAGGCTCAGCCGTGTGTGTCTACTCAATGGCTGACATCCGAAATGTCTTCAATGGCCCTTTCGCCCATAAACACGGACACAACTACCAATGGACTACATACACAGGGAAGATTCCCTATCCACGTCCAGGAACGGTGAGTTTCAGTCAATTTATCTCTCAAGCGTCATGACAATTCTGTAATTTCACCCAAAATATTTGTCATTTGCATATGCCTTTGTGCTTCTTATCATCCATCTTAAGGTATCTATGATATCTTTTATTGCTGTAAGGCTATTTTCTTTGAAAGACAGAAGCAAACCCAGAAGCACGTACATTTGTCTGACTGACTCTCCCTCTGTTTTCCGCATTAGTGTCCAGGAGGCACATTCACACCGGGTCTTAAGTCCACAAAAGAGTTCTCAGATGAAGCAGTTAACTTCATTCGTGCTCATCCTCTCATGTACCACCCTGTGTATCCCATTCACAAACGCCCTCTGGTGGTGCGCTCCGGTGTAGACTATCGCTTTACTACTATTGCGGTGGACCAGGTGGATGCTGTGGATGGCCGATATGAGGTTCTCTTTCTGGGAACAGGTGAGACTGGCATCCTCTGATTTGCTGAAATGAGTTAAGTTTCTTGAATATGTTAAACTTGGGATAGTGTAGCCTACTTGGTAAAGTCAACATGAGAGAAAAATTCACCATATCGGTTTTAGAAATGTAATGTAGGTTGCAGATTCTGGTAAACATTTTGTGTAAAATGTGTATGGCTTTTCTGTCACCCCACAGATCGTGGTACGGTTCAAAAAGTTATAGTCCTGCCCAAGGATCCCACCACAATGGAAGAGCTCACTTTAGAGGAAGTGGAAGTTTTCAGGGTAAATATATATTTTTTTCAACATTTTTCAGACATCAGAATTTTAATGTTATATTCAAAATAAATAAATAAATACATTTATATAATAAAAACATACAATACAAATAAATAAGTACAATACATAATAAGATGTAAAAATGTAATAAAGTATACTTTTCTATTCATTTTATTTAAAGACACCTGCTCCTGTCAAAACAATGCACCTATCAGCCAAAAGGGTAAGAGTAAAAAATAAAATGAGTTGTAAATATAATAACCTTTAAGGATATAATTTAAAAAAGTGTATTACAAAAATCATAAAATTGGCAATATGGCATTAAAAACTTTTTATTTTTATTTTTTTTGCAGCAACAGCTGTACGCATCTTCAGAGGCAGGTCTTACCCAGATGTCTTTGCACCGCTGTGGAGTGTATGGAAAGGCCTGTTCGGACTGCTGTCTGGCCAGAGACCCCTACTGCGCCTGGGATGGAGAAAACTGCTCTGCCTTTACACAAGCCACCAAAAGGTCAGAGAACCTGAATTCTTTGAAATTGCACTTACTTCACTTCTCTCCTCACAGCTGAATCAAGACAAAAAGGTTCTTATAAGAACTTTATAAGTTCTTTATAAGGGGCTTATGTGAGTCCCATTTCATAGGACAGTAAAATTATGTGATAATTGTATCATTTTTGTATTATTTCATTCAGGAGGAGCAGAAGGCAGGATGTTAAACATGGTGACCCTTTGCGTCAGTGCCGGGGCTACAATGCCAAAGGTAACAAAAACACACAATACATCTACAAATACCAGCCTGCAGTATTATAATGAGGTCATTCTGATGGATTTGTATAATTGGACACAGCATATGACCATAATCTTTTGCTGTGTCTGCTAGTGGAGAGGAGACTGAAGGAGAAAGTTCAGTTCGGAGTGGAGGGTAGCAGCACATTTCTGGAGTGCGTGCCGCGCTCTCCTCAGGCCACTATCAAATGGCTCTACCAGAAGGAGGGAAGACGAAAAGTGGTAAGATTGCATGCTTTTACTTTATTTCAAACCACCAGTCACTAACCAGCCAAATAAAACATTAGCATAACCATTTCATTTTGTTGGTTAATACTGTTCAAAAGTTTGGGGTCAGTAAGATTTTTTTTGTTTGTTTAAAGAAATTAATACTTTTATCAAGGATGTATTAAATTGATCACAAGTGACAGTAAAGATATTTAAAATGTTACAAAAGATTTGCAGAAATGCTGTACTACTAATTTTTTTTTCCATCCAAAGTTGCGAATTTAACTCATGCACAAAATTGGAATGTCGCATAAAACATTTGCGAATAAAGCAGCATTTGCACCCCATGTGTTCAAGAGAACAAAATCGTCACTTCCTGGGAATTTGGTGCAAAATATCTGTAATAAAAATGGAAGTGGTGTGTCTTCTCTTGCATCTGGAAGTGAGACACTTCTGGGAAGTTTTATTTAACTGGTAAATGTGTTTCCATCATAGTTTTTAAACCTTTTAAAAGTCTTACCGACTTCAAACTTTTGAACGGTAGTGTATAGTTATATATATCATGTATATGCAAATGGCTCTGATTATGTTTACAGCTGAATCGAGACGGGGAGGTTCTTAAGACTCCTCAGGGGGTCCTTCTGAAAGCTCTCACCAAAGAAGATGCAGGCCAGTACCATTGCCTGGCCACAGAAAATAACTTCAAACACACGCTGGCTCGTGTCTCTTTACGTATCCTGGACCGGGACATCGCTATAGCCCTCACCACCCCCGATGAGGAGGAGGAGGCTTCAAGGAGCCATCGCAAAGACCATCAACAGGACCCTACACCTCCTACCGCAGTGCTCCAGCTGGAGCCTGAAATGCGTCTGATTCAGCAGTACTGCCAGTCCTACTGGGAGCAGCTAACGGCTGGGGGGGACTCTCAGGCTGACCTCCCTAAACGTGCAAATCGCAGACACACAGAAGCACTGAAGGCTAGTGGGGAGTGAGGAGGAGAGGAAAAGACTGTTCGTCACCTTGTTCCAAGCAGTTCATGGACTTGTATAGGTTAGTTCATGTGCAGTGGCACCTAAAAGTATTTGGACACATTTGGACATGTTTTACAGTGTTCAAAAAGAATCAATATTAATTTACAACACTTAAAAATGAAAATGTATTCATTTTACTATACCTGCACAGGATAATTCATGAACAGTGGCTCCAAAAAGTATTTGGACAATTAAAAATGATCTGATTTTTACAAAAAAAATTGTACACTTAAAAATGAACAAATCTTTACAGTGTTCAAAAATTCACCTAATTAATTAATTCATGAACAGTGGCGCCATATATTTGGAAATTACTTTTAAAATGGATCAAAATTTCATTTGAAAATGAATTTTTACAATGTTTAAAATTAACCTAATTAATCGAATTAACACATACAAATAAATACATTTTTACAGTGTTCAAAATGTAAAATGTGCATTCATTCATTCATTCATAAATGTCCCCAAAAAAGTTCATTTTGACAATGTTTAAAATTAAAAGTTAATTAACTGTGTCTGATCTTTTGAAATTTGCCACTTGGTTTGATATTTTATCTAATGCAATAGCATTCACCCTCCAAAATGAAGTGTCTAAATTCTTTTTAGAGTCGCTGTATGTAATCCTACATTCATTGTTCATTCATTCACTGATCCAAAGTTAAAGTACCTGACCATTCGTCTGTTGTACTGAGACTGTAGTCAGTGTTGATTTAGGACTGAGCATTTCCTCTTGCCACAGTGATTTGACTGCATTTCAGTATTATAAACAGGTGTAAACTTTTACTAACCTCACAAATATGACCTCACAGTCATTACATACTGGCTTTACCACTAAACCATAAAGCACCTTTAAAGAGGATATTACCTCATAAACTTTGAAAACGTTCCACTATCCTGTAGTCAGAAAAACAAAGTTGCCTACAAACTCATTGTTAAATCACACAATCAGTGGGCCAGTGCAATTTCTAATATTCCACCTGGATTATGAAATTGTAAAAGTAATTTATATGTATGTATGTTTAATAGTAATATATATGTATGGATTCCAATAACTGGGTTAATAATGGCACCAAACATCTGCAAGAACACTACTTGCCTTCATGTCTGTGTGACTGTGGCTGTTTCTCACTATTTGTAATATATATTTATTTGAAGTTGTATATTTTTTATGGGATGATAATTGTTGCTAGAGGATACTGAATAAGGGTGGAGGGCATTTTTGCATGATTGACAAATTAGATATGTTGTTATATTTATTTAAATGCATTCATAATGACTGACTGTTTAGGAAATAACACTATTATGTTGTGCATTTAGTTTCATGCTTTGTGTCTGGTTGAGCAATCACCATTCAAGCAAAAACAAACGGTCAAAATGAGTTCACTCAGATAATATCTAACACTGGAAATATTTCACAATATTCGTGTCCTTCTTTAGTAGAATGGTAGAATAGTCCCGGTGTAAAATACAGTGTCTTGCTCTTAGATGTTGATGTCTTAGATGTCTTGTAAGAAAAAATAAAAATAAACGAGCAATAATTTGTGAGCCATAGATTAATTTTTCAATTCACATTTGAGTATATTTACATATGGTAAATACATTCAGTACTGATTAACATTAGATTATAGAAATACACTTTAGCTAATTAACACACTCAGAAAATCTAATAGTACACTTTTAATAACCAGCTGTCATTCACAGACAATGCCTACACAACATAAACCTTGCACATTTACATTTCAGTAAGCTATCAACTTTACATTTTCACATTGACTTGTTCCGGTTTCTTTGATATCCTTTTCATGGCTCTGTTGTATAGAGCAAATCAAATACACTCACAGAGACTGAGAACCCCTGAGACTAGAGAGACATCCCTAGGTATGCATGACATATTGGTACCAAATACATTTTTTTAAGTTATTGGCATTGCAGATATTGGATATTTAATTGTGCATGCTCATTTTTTTCACATTAGATTTTAACAATGTCTTTAGTACCTTTTTGGACCTCAAAAGTTGCAATGTCGTTGCTGCCTATGTATGGATCAGATACCCTCGGATTTTATCAAAAATATCTTAATTTGTGTTCCGAAGACAATCGAAGGTCTTATGGGTTTGGGCTGACGTGACGGTGAGTAATTAATGACTGAAATTTCATTTTTGGGTGAATTAACCTTTTAAGGTAAATTTTTAAAAAATAATATAATTTTAACAACACTGTTAAATGTGATATCAAAGCAAATTTAAAAATGAATATCCATTTTTCATACATTATATTATAATGTTGTGATGCCTAAAATCACTTGTTACATTTCAAACAACTGATTTTAGTCATCAGTGTTGTATTTTTATTTTATTTGGGAATAATAGTAGAATTTTATCATTAGCCATCGGTTATCGACCATAACATGAAAATTATCACTTAACTTTGCCAGAATTTGAATATCAGTGCATCCCTAGAGGAAAAGCATAGGATAAGTGTTGTTTAACTTCCAAAACATGTAAAGCTACCTGAGTACATGTATTGAAAATATTTCAATTACAACAGGATTAATCCCACTCTTCATCATCATCCTCTTCATCATCAAATTCGTCGTCATCATCTACAAAATATTATAAAGTAGAAAAGGTTAAAAGTGCATAAGTAAACAACGGAATCCAGCAGACCAACTTAATGTCTAAACATTATTATTTACACAGTATATTTTGTAAATATTAATATAAAAGTACTACTTTTCCTTTCATAATTATTATATTAAATAAAAAAAAAATAAAAAAATCTTGAGTGGTTACCAGATGAATGAATGACTTTACTCCTCTTCTGCATCACCATCATGAGAGCTCCAACTATTCCCTCTCCTGAATCCAGTGCAGGTGAAGGGGGTTCTGAGCTTGCGCTCACCTGGACAAGAGATAAAGCTTGTATATAGCTTGTATAGAGTGTTAAGCTTTAAATATATATGCAAACATTATTGGAACCTTATCGGTGCTTAGATCTTGTAAGGAAGTCACCTGCTTTGAACACCAAATTGACTTTATTGCTTCAGCAAAATAAAATATTTACACTACTGTTCAAAATTTTGTGGTCGGTTGCATTGACACCATTTTCTTTAAGAACTGCTGTGCAGCCAAAATTATATACCAGTTATCACTGTAAAGCTGCTTTGACACAATCTGCATTGTAAAAAGCGCTATATAAATAAAGGTGACTTGACTTGGAAAAAAAAAAAAAAAAGTTCATTTTGGAGTCACACTTGTGTTGTTCACGGTCAAAAGTGACTGAAAAGTGACTGAAATTTCTACTGTTTTTATTTTCAGTAAAATCAATGTAATTTATTTTGTTCAATAATATTTTTTCTTTTTATGTTTTTCTTTTTTCTTTTTAATATTTATGCTATAATTATGCAAACATTCCCATTGAAAATGAAAAAAAAAAAAAAAAAAAATCTCTAATTTTTTTTAAAAATTATTTTTCAATTAAAGCTGTATTTCATGTTCAAATAGAGACAAGGCCTTTAAGAACCGATTATTGAAGGCAAATTAGTGTCATCTGTTTTTTTTTTTAAAAAAAGAAAGAAAAACATCTGTAATGCCATGGTGTAACCACTAGATTCTTATATAGCTCTATTTATAGAGGCCTGTAAATTCCCTATTTTTTTTAAGACAAAAAAAAGTTTTATCAGGTTGTGGATTTGGATATATATTTAGACATTCTCAAAGACTACTTTTTGTCATGGTTAAGATATTTTTTGTTTGATTTAAAGCTTTGAAGGGTGACTATTTATTTATTTTTTTTTTAAGACCATTTAGCCTTTTCGAAGTCTACAATTTTTTTCATTCCATTTCGCTGAATTTTTAAAAATTTAAAACTTTTTTTTTGGGGCTAAAATGACTGAACACCAGAGGGTTAAAAACATTAATATTCTGAAAAATATAATTTTAATATATTTTAAAAAATTATTTTATTATATTTATTCCTGTGATGGCAAAACCCAATTTTAAGCATAATTTCTCCAGTCTTCAGTTTCACATGATTCCTTCAGAAATCATTCTAATATGCTAATTTGGTGTTTAAGTAACATTTCTTATTATTATCAATGTTGAAAACATTATTTTTGTGGAAACTGTGATAGATTTTTTTTTTCAGGATTATTTGATGAATATAAAGTTCAAAAGACAGCATTTATTTGAAATATATACTTTTGTAACATTATTTGTCTTTACTATTACTTTTGTTCAATTTAATGTGTCCTTGCTGAATAGAAGTATTAATTTCTTACAAAAAAAAAAAAAAATCTTAATAACCCCAAACTTTTGAACGATTGTGTAGACACTCACCTTTTTGAGCTTCATTCCCGATTGTATCTGGGCTAGTAATGCTCCTCTACCTACTTCCCCACCGCTGGATGCTGGAGGTGGTGGACCAGTTGGAGATGAGGAGTCGCTTCCAAAACTCACTGGAGGAGGAGCAGCAGGAGGTGGAGGAGGAGGTGGCGGAGGTGGACCTCCTGCACTGGGTTTGGCTGAGATTGGAGGAGGTGGAGGGGCGAAGCCTGAGGAATTGCTTTGGGGAGGAAAGCTGGATGTAAAGTTACGAGGTGGAGGCACAGAATCAAAGTCTGCATGTGGAGGTGGAGGAAATGATTCACAAGGTGGAGGAGGGAAAAAATCAGATGGGGGAGGAGGTAGCGGCATTTCAGATTGCGGTGGAGGTGGCAAATATCCTCTATTGTCTCCTGGAGGTGGGGGTAAGGGTGCACTCCTCAATCCTGGAGGTAGTGGTGGGGGACCTGCCTCAGTAGGTTGGGGCGGCAGGAAGCTACCTCGCCTTTCGGACATTTGTGGTCCAGGTCTCTTTCCTGGAACGGGTGCTAAAGACTCCCTACGTTCTCCTGGGAGTGGTGGCGGGGGCACACCTCCACTTCGACCTCCAGGTGGAGGCGGTAAGGGTGCGCTGCGGACTCCTGGAGGTTGAGGCAAGGGCCCAGTACGCCCACCGGGAACAGGTGGCAGGGGCCCTAATGATGCAGATCGGGCAGACGAAGGACCACCGCGGCCCTCAAGTGTTGGTGGTGATGCAACTGCTCTTGGAGGTGTGGGTGGAAGGGAACCTCGATGGGATGGTGGAGCAGGGGATTGACCGGGGACAGGTGGCAGAGGCCCCGAACGACCTTGAGGTAGCGGCGGTGGAGCTGAGGAGTACCCGGGTGGCACTTGAGGAAGAGAACCCCGATGTCCACTAGGAACAGGAGGGCGAGTAGACTCTAAACAAATATTAAACAATACGCTTAGAAAAGAGGTGCACAATCATGTTCCTGGAGATCTACCTTCCTGCATAGTTCAGTGCAAACCCTTCTCCAACAAACCTGTCCATAATTATCACATTCCTGAAGATCTTAATTAGCTGGTTCAGATTCATTTGATTAGGGTTGGAGCTGAACTTTGCAGGAAGGTAGATCTCCGGGAACAGGACTGGGCACCCCTGGCTTAGATGCATAACATGAAACAAATCTAACATTTTAACTTGGTTGGTGAGCTGTTTGCATATCTTGATGACTTACCCTGCTTGTTCACAGCCTTTTTTACAGCCTCCATTCCACCTGAACGCTCAATGACATCATAGATGAGTTGAGATGTTTCCGAATCATTCATATCTGCTTCGCTGATCCCAGCGCAGGACAGAAGTTTCTTCAGGTCTGGGTCCAAATCATTGGAACCCATGCCTAGGTGACTGACATGCCTAAAGTCATAACAGAACAGAACAGAACAACATAAGGGTACCAAAAAAAAAAACTCTACAGAAGCCATTTATCTTGGTTAAAGCAAGTCCACTTATTCACTCACGTGAATCCACTGGGTGCTCCAATGTCACCCTTCAACAGTTTAGATGTTTTTTTCTTATTTTTCTTGTCTTTTTCTTTTTTTTCTTTCTTTGATTTGGAAGGGATAATTTGGTTCTGGATCTGGACATTACTTGGTATCATTGGAGGCATGGCAGGAGAGGTAGGAGTACCAGAGCCTGTGATTCAAGATGCCATTAAATTGTGTACATTTCATGCAGTTTTACATCACAAAATACAACCAAATAATTTTAATTATTGTAAAAAAAATTTACTTACCATTTGGTCGAGGAAGCAGTGGCAAAGCTCCACGATCTAAGAATATAAAAGCATTTTTATTTTATTTGCACTTTATTCAAATAACCTGCATTTCAAAAGAAATAAAATAATATAGTGATTGTGAGAAATCACAGTGATTCCTACCTCTAGATTCTGATCCTTTTCTCTGCTTTTTCTCTTTATGAGAGGAAAACAATCATTTTTAATTAGATTGTCTTTATAATCCAGTTCATGTTTATGTTGAATTGGTAGAAAAATATTTGAAATGAAATATAATAAGTCGTATTGTAAGAACGTATAGCTATATTTTTAATACCAAAGCGATTATTTCTCTGGCTGATCTTGTCCTCCACTACAGCAAAGAAATTTTCAGCCTCTGTTACATCTGCAAAGTTTAACCCCACTTGACAGTCCTGAGGAGAGATGCAAAGTTTATATTTGAAATATTAAAGTCCATGTCACAAATGAAATGTTAAGGAGTGAGTCAGTTAAGTTAATAAAGTAAAATTACACTACTAGAACTGTGGCTTACATTAAGGGTTAGTTCACCCAAAAATGTAAATTTTGTCATTAATTACTCACCCGCATGTCGTTCCACACCTGTAAGTCCTTCGTTCATCTTCAGAACACAAATTAAGATATTTTTGATGAGATCCGAGAGGTATATGACTCGTCCATAGACAGCAATATAATCAACACTTTCAAGGTCCAGAAAGGTACTAAAGACATCGTTAAAACAGTCGACGTGACTGCAGTAGTTCAACCTAAATTTTAAGAAGCGACGAGAATACTTTTTGTGTGCAAAAACAAAACAAAAATAACAACTTTATTCAACAATCTCTTCTCTTCCCTGTCGTTATCCTTACGCAGGTGACGCATTAAGCACAGTGAAGACTTCTGTGTTTACGTCCGAATGCCGGCTCAGTATTGGCATGACTCATGGTTTTGTTTTTGCGCACAAAAAGTATTCTCGTTGCTTCATAAAATTAAGGTTGAACCACTGCAGTCACGTCGACTGTTTTAACGATGTCTTTAGTACCTCTCTGGGCCTTGAAAGTGTTGATTATATTGCTGTCTATGGACGAGTCATATACTTCTTGGATTTCATTAAAAATATCTTAACTTGTGTTTCGAAGATGAACGAAGGTCTTACGGGTGTGGAACGACATGAGGGTGAGTAATTAATGACAGAATTTTCATTTTTGGGTGAACTAAGCGTTCAAGGCTGATTATAATTGTTGTTAGCGTTATGCTAACTCGCTATTAGCACTGAGCTAGCAAAAGTAGCCCTGGCAACTTGCAAATGCATAAATGTACATTTAAAATGTTAAACAAAGGAAATTAGCTGTAATAACTGATCTTTCATTCAACATAAGTTGAAGACTTAACATTTTAGCTGTCCCATATATTGTGTATCTCTGATGTAAAGCTTGAAGAGTTAAAAGCAAAATTGTTTGGCATCTTTATTTTTTTATTTTTTTTACTACTGATGTATGTCAAAACGTCTTAAGTCCCAATTATTTGAATGAACATAAAAAAGGAGTTGTTGATATTAAGAAAAATAACTGAATAAACCTAACCAAAAGGGACACTAATCACCTTATAATGGTGACATCGCAATAAACTTAAACACCAAAAAAAAATTAAAATAAAAAATTCTAAATAATAATCATGTTCACATCCTCATAAACCACCATGCTTTGAACAGACATGCACATCATAAAAGTTAGAGTGAAAAGGAAGTTGTGGTAGTCTTTTATTCTGCATTGTGACATATATTCAAACGAAATTGTTTTCTCAAACAAGCTGTGCTGTGATCCTATGTGTTTTCTTCATAAACATGTCATTAGAGAAGAGATGTCATTGCAAGAGGGAGAGGAGGTTATTTTGATTAAAGATCATGAGTTTTTATAAAAATAATAATGTGCACGGATAAATCATTTATAATAAATATTGCAATATTCCATAAAAAATAAGAACTGTCTTTAAAGATCAAGTGCAAGGGATTATGGGTATTCCTCCCAGCTACAACGTTTCTCTACTGGGCATGCTCAGTAGCAGATGCAGATATTGTTCAAAGTACTGTTTGGATGGCAAGTCCTACACAGATCCTATACAAATGGCTTCCACAGGGGCATTCCATCATTGATCAAAACATGCTCAACATTTTATCAGTTCTACCTTCACCAACAAACAACACTGTAAGTTCTCGCTATTTCAGCTTTTAAGATGCTCATACTAAATGACCCAAAACATGACTGTATTTTTTATATTCTCCATTAGATAGTTCAGTTAAATTTTAAAATAGAGACAAAATGGAAGTATTTATTTACAGTGGTAAATTACCAAACCAGCAAATTAGCCCAACTAGTTTTCATCAGCAGCAACTGCATGAATTCACATGTAAATACTGTGTGCAACTTTGCCTGCCTGAATGCATCGACAGACAGTGCTGTTGTAGACAGTGCTATGAGGAAGTGTTGGTAACATGCTAAATTAACCTTACAGGAAAGAGAAATAAAAACTTCCTCAACACACACACACACACACACAAAAAAATACTATTGCTATTTGATACTGTGAGTACAAGCAAATGACAGTGAGCATATAACGCACAAGGTTGCCATGAACTGCTGTAAATACAACAGGGAAATACTTACATCTCCAGGGAAAGTGTGAAAAAAAGGCTTGACTCTTTGGTACATCAACTGGTTATAGATTTCCTGTTCCCAGACCAGCTTCCCTACCTGAAGGGAATTTAGAGGCCTGAGATCATCTCAGTTTTGATTATAATAATGACCTATAAAATCTAAAATGTAAGACTTAATGCATTTCTTTAGTGTATACTGTTTACACCATGTTTGCCAATAAGAGAGAAATAGTCTCAAAAACCTTGATGTCATAGAGACGGATGAAAAAGGAGCGCTGAAGACTGTCCTTGACGAAACAAACTACTCCAGATTGCTGAGGTGTCCAGCGGTTCGGCTCACTCGGAACAGCCATAAGCAACTGCACAACCGCTGAGGACAGAGACTGCAGACAAAACCAGAAAAAGGGGCTGTAATTAGCATCAAACTTTCACAAAAGCCTGTTACACATGATTACACGTGAATCACATTCACTAATGAACACTGAGGAAACACTTAAAGTGGCAAATTATACAGTAGCTGTTTACTACTCTATTATTCTGTGACAGGAAATGTCTTTAAGCAACTTCCCCTGTCATACCCCCTCTCAGTGATCACAGTTCAAGCTGCTGTGAGGGCTAATTTCACACCTTCTCTTCCTTTAATCACAAAAGCTTTCACTGTGAAGTTAAGCAAATACCCACAAAATGGCAGTTCCTGCATTGTCGGGTCTAGAGATCTGTTAGAGGAAGGCTACAGTCTTTTGATGAGCATGTATAACTTAACGCAATAAAGCAAAACATTTGAATAATCAGTGTATGCATAAAACCTCGCATTAGATAAACGTGGATGTTATTATAAAGTATATAGTCACCAACAGCAGCACAACAGGCTATCCTGAATGTGTCATAATGGAATAATCAGAGGAAGTAGAAAAAAAAACAGCCCAGTGCAGAAGTGAGAGACACTTTTGGATTTACTGGTTTACCTACAGCTTTCTTTGATGTACAGCTACATGTGGCTGCCCTTTTTTTAATGAATGACTAAAAAAATCTTTAAAATTTACTCAAAACATGGGTGGTGAATTCACAGTAAAAATGTAATGCGTCACAAAGTGAACTCTGAAATCGTCATTTAACTGAAATTTTGTACTTTCAAAAACATAACTTTAACAGTATGTCACTGTTACAGTACATGCATTGTCTGAATAGTACAAATTTTACACTTTTTTACATTGTTTTACATTTAATGTGCTGTTTTACGTTTTGTTAAATCTACACATTTTCACTGTATATTGTAAGGTAACTTTTGTAGCATTTTATGATTTTCAAATTAAAATTACAAACATTTTTAAACTTTGAAAGTCACACCATTAGGTTACAAGTGACACTTCATTAAATTAAATTACAAAATGTATGAATTTCTTTTTTTTTTTTTTTTGGCCATCCACACATGGTCAAAGTGATAGTGAAAATGTTTTACTTATACTTATGTTTTTCTTATTTCAGATAAATGAGTGGGAAAATACTGAGAAATCTGATGACAGATTCTCAAAAAGAGAAGTAAAAAATGATGTATATTCCTTGTCTACAGATATCACAATATCTCAATGCATACATTTTCACAATAAAAAACCAGACATTATTTAAATATTATGACATTATAATATTTTTGTATATATATTTGTAAACAATTATATTGCATAAAATATTTGTATTTCCATCTTGCAATTCATAAAACGAGCTACCGCAGTGATGATCATAAATAAATGAACACACTAGTCATGCCTGAAGAGTGTTTTAAATGCTTTTAAAGCATCCAATCAAACTTTTGGCCCACAGTTTGCACAGATGTGACTCCATTTTTTTATCAAGAAAAACACTTGTGCTTTTATCTACCTTCCATCTACAAAGTGTAAATTTACCTTAAGCCTGGTCTCTGTATTGAAGGCCCCTGAACTTACCACACACCTCCTGCCCAGCAGATCCTCCAGCCTCTCATTCTCCTGTGGACTGAGCAGAGAGCTGCCCGCACTCTCTTGACCTTTCCCCTTCGGTGCTCGCCTCATGGCCTCATATGCTCACGGAACAAACCGTTAAAAAGTTACACTCGAAGCGAGAGAAAGAAAGAGACCCCGAGAGAGAGAACGAGAGATCTCCTCTGCACTACCGGTGACTAGGCTGAACAGCGAGCATCGAGTTTCTCTTCCTAGTTCTTACTCTCAACATCAGCAGACAAAAGCTTTTCACAGGAAATGGACAACCACACTTTTTTTTTCTTTTCTATTTTCATTCTCTCGCCTGGTTGTGAGCTTGACACACTGCTGTATGTTCATGTTGCTTTCAGATTAGAGCGGAAGTCCCCTTATATTCCCTCTGTCACAGCAATCAGATCATCAGAACAGCCTATACTGTCTACAGTGTACAACTGTTCCAACCAACCTTCTGTTGGTTGGTTCCCATGCCTCTAATATCTGTCTGAATATTACAAATTATGAAGGACAGAAAACAAGCAAAACAAATGGGCTGAGAAATTACAAACTGTGGTAAAAAAGAAGAAATGAAATTTAAAAAAGTGAAATGAAAACTTAACATTATATGGCAAAGAGATGCAGGAGATTTTTTGCCTTTTCTCAACTTTTGACCAAAGTTTCTCTCGCAACCAAACTGTTTAGCTGTTTGTTTTGCACTGTTAAAAGAGTTAGTTGAGGCAATAGTTGAGAAAAAATCAAGGCAACGCATTGCACTGAGATTTTGCATTCTGGAGTGTTTCCCGTAATTTAGCTAAAATGGATTTGTTTGTTCAGCAAATGCTAAATGTCTCCTTCAGCAAATACACACTTGTCGCAGCAAATACAGATCTTCTGTTTAGATTTTCAATTGGAAACACTTTAATTAGCACACATACACATACACATGGTGTGAGGACCCTATTGTAATTGCTCGGTCAATTCTTCTTCTTCTCTGCAATGAATTGCATTTTTGAGGGCCTAAACATGCTCTAAAACTCATGAAACATTGCACGCATGTCTGAAGTGGTGACAGTTTACATCTGATATGGGTTTCAGAATTAGGTGTGGCAAAATGGCTCAATAGCGCCACCTACAAAATTTCAATGAACCCATTTAAGCCCACCGGCAACTATAGTTGCCGCAGTGTATGGTTGTCATTTTCCTTGTGTACGTTTTTTTCTAGATGTTTTCCATGTTTTATGTCTCAATGACATGCAAGCAAACAACCAAATAAAGGATTTCAAGAACAAAAAAAAAAAAAAGGTATTCACTTCCTTCCTGTGACATGAGGCTGTCAACTTCCAACCGCTACTTCCAGGAAGCATAGTGAAGGCAAACCCTCCCAAAGAAAAGTCATTTTCATATTAATATTAAGAATTTTTTGTTGACATATATATATATCTAAATAATAATCATGAGGGTCTCTAGAATCATCCAAACAAAACAATTCTTACAAGAGATCTATAGTTTTTTGTATACTTAGTCAAAAGTCCAAACGGCAACTATAGTTGCTGGTGGGCAAATGACTTGTAAGTACATATATCATGGGGAAATGGGGTATACTGTGTTTAATGGGTTAATAAATCAAGTTTTTTGCTTTCATAATATTTTATATTGTTAAATATTATATATTGTTTTTTGTTAATTTATTTATTTTTTGTTTGTTTGTTATATGTGACCCTGGACTACAAAACCAGTCATAAGGGTCCATTTTTTGAAACATTTTTTGAGATTTATACATCATCTGAAAGCTGAATATATATAAGCTTTCCATTGATGTATAGTTTGTTAGGATAGGACATTTGGCCGAGATACAACTATATGAAAATCTGGAATCTGAAGGTACAAAAAAATCTAAATATTGAGAAAATTGCCTTAAAGTTGTCCAAATGAAGTCCTTAGCAATCTACTCACAAAAAGAATTTTTTATATATTTACGGTAGAATATTTACAAAATATCTTCATGGAACATGATCTTTACTTAATATCCTAATGATTTTTGGCATTAAAGAAAAAAAAAATCAATAATTTTGACCCATACAATGTATTGTTGGCTATAGCTACAAATATACCCGTGCGACTTATGACTGGGTTTGTGGTCCAGGGTCACATATAGGAGTAATTTTTTCTAATGAACAATGTAATTTAACTTTTTGATTCACAATGCTCTGTTGGGGCAACTTAATGGCTGTACTTCTGTTCTGCACTATGTTCCACCATTTTAAGACACATGGATTTGTTGTTTGTTGTGTTTTCATATTCAAGAGATTGTAAGCTAGATGCAGCTTTTTTGGGTTCGCATTGAATGTTCTTCGACTTTGATTGATCTGTTGATCTGTTGATTTAGATGCCAAATGTTCTTCTCCTATTCAAATTTTACATTGAAAGGGTGCATACAAGAAGATCTTGAGTTTTCACTGAAGGGCATGTCCGTGTTGGCCCGAACAAAATTTTGCCATTAAACAGGAAGTTACTCAGGCATACAGTGTCCGATCTGCCCCAAACTTTACAGTCATAGTGCCACCTGTGGGCAACAGGAAATTACATGTTTTACACTGTGATTAACTTCCAGGAACACACTTCAATATGCCACGAAGTACCAAACATGTTAGAAACATCATGCCACACTTGGCTAAGTGCTAATGTATGCGATTAATGCCACGAAACAGGAAGATGTAACTCAGGCATACAATGTCCAGTCTGCTCCAAACTTAACAAGTTTGATAATAGTGTTAGCCTGAAGACATCTACATGGCAATATTCAGTTATAGTCAAAGTGCCACCTGTTGGCAGCAGGAAGTGTGGCACATCGAAATGACTTAGCCATATTTCTCCTGTATTTATTTGCTTACATGCATGTCGCCCACTGTTCACTGTTTTCCTAAGGCCTCCGGGTGGCTTTGGCCCCGGGTGCGAGGGCCCTTTCATCGCTGCTTGCAGCTTTAATTATTATTATTATTGTTATTAACTATAGATAATACACACATACACACACACATACAGTATATGTTCGTGCACCTATCATAATGAGGACATTCCATAGGCATAATGGTTTTTATACTGTACAAACTGTATATTCTGTCCCCCTACACTACCCCTACTCTTAAACCTACCCATCACAGAAATGTACATTTACATTTACATTTTTAATAAAAAATTGTTTAATATGTTTTTTAAAGCCATTTAATTACAAGGACTCAGAATATGTCCTCATAAACCATGTTTATGTTGAAATACCAGTGTTATACCCATGTCATTATACAAACTTGTGTCCTCATAAAGCATATAAACAAGCACACAAACATACATAATACAGGGAATCTCCATCACCCCCAACCACAGTCAATCAGTTTCAAAAATAAATACGAAACCTCTACTAATTGAAAGGAAACAAGTTAACAAAAATATTGAATCCAATATTTGATAATAATATAGCATAATGAGAGATTTATACGCTTTTTTTCTTGTAGGTTGGATTATGTACACCACACGTGTGACTTTGTTTAATTTTGTACAAAATAAAAGCATTTTAAAACAAACTTAAACATTAAAGCACACTAGTGTGATAAACAGTGCATATTTTTTCCATATTTTGTTGAATATTGACAAAATTTTCCACAAATAATGCTTTTTTTCCACTCAAAAACTGAGGTGCATAAGGTCAGATCAATCAGTTCCAAAAAGAAATACAAAACCTGTACTAATTGAAAGAAAACAAGCTGACAAAAAATAATTGAATCTAATATTTGGTGATAATATAGCATAAGCGATTTACAAGCAATTTTCAATAGGCCGGTCATTATAGTACAGAACTATACTTTCAGTATTTTCATAAGGGCTAGTATGACGTAGAATCAAGAGCTTTAAAGTCTGGGCCTTCATGAATTCTTGACCAAGCAATCAATTTTCCCCATGTGTAAAATGTTTTCTGTTCTAATGATGGCTGATACTAGGAAATCCTGGCCTTCAGGTGATGTTGTCTATGATGTTGCTTAAATACAAAAACATATATTTGTTGAATTGTTAGTGTGTAATAGCTTTATATAATAAAACCAGTCATCTTTTAAACATTTAACAATCATTTGACTTTATTCAAGATAGCCTGAGAGCAATGTGTTCAACAACAAATACATGCACTTCTGAACATTAACTGTGGAATGTTGAATTGTTTCCATTTGATTTGTTGTCAGGCACTTTGAGAGAAAAAAAAAAAACTAAAAAAAAAAAAAAATCATGAGAAAATGTGAATTAATCAAATTTACGTTAAATATTTTTTAGCTTCCCACTATTTTTTTATTCCTTGTGTATTACGTTTCATTTTATCTCAGGATTCAGGTCCAATCTGAGCATAAAAAAAGATTGTAGAATATGTACATAGAATATGTACACAGATGTACAATAACTAATATAAAGTTTCTTCCATTTCAACATATCACACGCAATATGTACATAAAAGACTATACAAAACAAGCACACATTGACATTAATAATAGTTGTGATGTCCAACAGGAAACAATTTTAGTTCTGGTCCATATAAACTTACAGATGGAGAGATGGGCATGTTATAGTTTGACAACAGAAACATTTCAGTATTCTTATGGGTAATGAATGCTATTACAGCTATTACCATCAATACTCTGTTATTCTGTAGTGACCTGTCATATGAAGTGATAAACAGCATTTATCAATGTTCGGTCCATTTCTGGAGTGGATTTTTTGTCACTGTAACAACATGTCACCATGTAAACCACATAGAAATCAAGTTTGTTGAAAGTATGCTCGTTTTCAAGATGTATTTTCAATTATACAACAAGCAAAATGACACACAACATGAAAAATGACAAAATGGTGTTCTGTGTTTCTTGAATACTACAAGAGAATTAGTATTCCTTCACCTCTCTAAAACAGAGTAAAGAAATTTTGTCTTATGACAGTGCCGAGAACTGCACTAAACACTGCTGGTATACTGCAAGACATCTCGTACTGTAGATTTCACTGGTTTGATGGGTGTAACAAGACAAAATGTACCAATACACATGATACATTTACTTAAGGATCTTCCTCTAACATTCAAGCATTGTTCTTTAAGACAATGCTGAAATTCATCACAAAACTGTACACTTTTACTATTTAAATAATGTTATAAACTGACTCTCTATCATTCATCACAAATAAACTTATCTGAGATTCACATACAATGGGGTCCAAAGGTCTGAGACCAAATTGAGTCTCTGGGATTCAAAATTAAAACTGGAAATTGAAGAAAAAAAAAGAAAAGAAAAAATATATCATAATAATGATTATGATAACCTAGGTACACTACGTTTTTGTTCAAAATTAACAAAATTTAAATAATGAGTCAATAAATCTTCAATCCTTGTCTTACCCTGATTCACTGTTAAGCTTTTATAAGTGTTTATATTTTAGATCTGACAGGATGGTTTTCATGGGAAATTGCATACATATGTCACTCGCCCGTATGTGTCTTGTCATATCCGTAAATAGAGAAAAGTTGCGCAGGCTTCTTTTAATACGCGTATGGTGTGGGAGTGGCACAGGTTAGTTCTCAAAGTGAGCAAGAAAGGTTGACATGGATCACACGTTTAAAAAAATGCCCAATGGAGGAGAGTCTGCTGGCAAAAAGAGAGCGCGATACAGCTCGTAATAAAACAAGAATCAACACTGTCTTGGCTTTTCATTGTTATAAAATGTTATAAAAGCGATGTGGCGATGGTGTTTTTATTACTGAACAGGTGAGTAAAGTATTTTATTGAACAGATAGAGTTCATTGTAAAGCATAATCTATTGTGAAGGGTCATTTAATTATGATTGTTGTAAAGCTATGCTGGAATTTATCTTCAAGGAAGTAACGTGTCTATTAATGGGTGTAGCTACAGTAACGTCTTCAGTTAGTCAGCTTGAGATTCTTTCCATCTAAACTGGTTATATCGCTTAAGCTTAGTAGTGAATGCTTTATGAGCAGTAGGATAAACATATTCATGCACACAGTCACGCAGAGCCGAAGCACAACCAAAACAATGTTCTTCCGCAAAATGCATGCAGTTTTGTTTTTTAACTGCTAGATGGCCAAAAGTTACATAGTGGACTTTTAAGATTTAGGATCATCAGATTTTTCACTTAAAATGTTATGCTGGTAATATAATATGTAATAAAAGAAACAAACACTTTCACTAATGAAAGGACCCCAAAATATGCACTGTACAAAATAAAAACCAAACTTTCTCTGTCACTGTAAAATTGCTCTGTTTTGTAGGAGGTAGACTTCAAACTGCATGTTTACAATTTTGGCAGTAAAGATGAGTGAATTCTCATCATAGTTTCACAGTTTTTCCATCCATTTCATGTAATTTAGGAAGTTCCATTTGTCAATTATAACAGCAATACTTTTGCCTGTAAAAAAGACTTTCAATTCAAGTGTTATTAGAGCATGATGGCCATAGCGTGTCAAGGACATCTGTTACCAAGCCTTTTTTCTTTTTCTCTTCTTCTTGGATTTTGGTAATTGGCCTCCTTGAAAGCCATTTTATTTTGGACTTATTGAAATTAAGGAGTTATCTAATTTGATATTTATCAAGCTAAATGAAACTGAACCTGGGTCAGAGGTTGCAGGTTCAGGACTGTGTGTTTGGTCTTTAGGTTCTGAAATCCTGTTATGCTCTCAGCTCTGTCAGTGGGCAGCCATCGACTTCTTTCCAGTGACCCACTCTACTATGATGAACGTAATACTCATAAACATGAAGATGAAACCCAGTGCCACAAACACCATCGCCTGGAAAACATAAATGGAAGTGAGAAAAAAAGAAGCCATAGATCTGTGAGAGTGAAGTAACTTTCTGTCTGATTCTCACCTGGATCTTTGGCCGAGATTTCAATGGCTCCTGTTCTTTGGGGACGATGCAAATGTAGAATATTCCAGGCAGAATGAAAATGAGGCTGGGAGCAGATGTGGCACCTAAAAGAAAAAGGATTAGGTGTATTCTGCATATTAATGTGACTGTTAAAATCCTCTACACGGGAAATCTGACTTACCAATGAAGCCGAAGATGTCACGAATGTTGGGCACAAAGATAACAAGTAGATTGACGGCAAAAAGGAGGCACACGGCGATGGAGATGTGACGCATCCAGCTGAAAGGCTTATTAGCGAATAGAAGCTGCAAGACGGCACGGCGGATCTATAGAAAGACAACGAAGTGCTGTCAATAATCAACCAGTAAGATGATGAGGAATTATATGCAAGCAATAACTAATGAGCCAAGAAAACCAGGAAAATTGATGTACCGGGAAAAGGACCACGGGAACGGTCAGTGTCACTGCCACCAGCACGGCCAGCCGAACACACAGCATCAGAGTGTCTTTTGTACTGTACATCTTCAGAAGCTCTGACTGCACATTTGCTAAACATATGTAGATACATACCAGTTGTTAAAACATTTTCAAATATCACAAACCTTGAAATGTTGGTACTTTGATGATATATGGTATTTCGTAACTGGCATGTTTTTTTATGAAGTTACTCTTACCATAGAAGGTGAGATAGCCAAAGATGGCAGTCAACAGGTACATGACAAACATGGCCAAAATAGAGATATTAGCAACGTTTTGCATGCGTTTCTTGCTTGGACTGAAATAACAAGGAGACAAAGATGCAATTAATAAATAAAAATCAGTTTTTAAAGCCAATGTGAATGAACACAACTGCAATTTCAGTCTTACTTTTTGAGTTCTGTGTAAATGGGCAACACTTCAGGGTGACACACAAAAGCAAACGCCATAATGGGAATGGTAAAAGCAGTCTGTGATTAAAATAAAACATAAAATGAACTGATTAATTCACTGAGTTTAAAGTGAATCCAATAATAAGATTTGCAGTTGATATCTCTCACCTGTGGGTTGGCAGTTATAAGTTTAGCTTCACATGTATCAGCGCTGGAGTTGTATATGCTTTCATTGAGAAAAGTGCCATTAGAGCTGTGTTCAACAGGACACCCTGTGACAAACTTCTTATAGATGACCTAATAAGACACAATGGAGAGAGATGCATTCATCTGTCACAATGACACATTGTGATTAATGTATACCGTTGTCCTGGGTTGCCATATCTATAGATTTCCCATAGAATTGGGATACTTTTAAACTGCTACAGTGATTTTCATTGATTTTTTTTTTTTTTTTCAGAGGTTGAAAGGTTTGATATATAGCACTAGTTGTACTGACTGAAATGTGTTACCAAAACTGTGCTTTATGAGTTTTGTTAGGGAGGGGGTAAAGCTGAAATTGTGTATAACACACAACAATGACTGTAAAATATGTATCTTATGTATGGGAGTGGCATATTTTGAGTTTTGATATTTGGGAAAGGGTCACTGGGATAGTTTTGGACTGTTTTGGGGCTAGTTTGGTCTGTTTCATAGACCTGGCAACCCTGCTGTTGTCTTTATATGTACAAATGTAGATGAAGAGTTGACTTACAGATATGAGAAAGAAGACCATGCAGCTGAGGGAGAAGCCACTGGTGTAGCCAAGATACCCTAAAATAAAAGCATAAATACATGATAAATGCACATACATATTCATACCCATTTTTTCAAGCTCTGCTGATCACACATGGCAATAGTAAAATCAAGGCCATGGGTTTGATTGGGTTCCAAGGCATGTACTGATCAAATGTATAGCTTTAATGCATTATAAAAGTGTGGTCACATTAGCAAAATTTAAACAAAATGCACAACCACTAGTTCACACGAGTGTTACTTTTAAACCAAGCAGTTTTCTGTTGGTCAGCGTGGCGATTTCATGTGACCACCTTTAAATCAGCGAAATGATTTGCCTGGGGAATTTAAAACTGGCCTCATTTAAGACACTTAACATAGATCTTTTAGTGCAAGTGTATAAAAGTTTGTTTATGATAATTATTATGAAATAAAATGAAATGATAGAAGGAGAAAAGAAAATGAATGAATGAAAGGAAATGTGGTAGGTAGGAACGTACCTATTTGTTTCATAAATGCCAGGGGAAGAATGACTCCGACACTAACGATAATGATGAGATACTTTCCATCAACGAACCATGCACTGAGAAAGAGAACAAAGGTGTTTTGCACAACATGCTAAACGGAGTGATAATATGACTATAAAAAGCAGTCAGAGTGGAAATTTGTGTTTCAACAATGTACAAAAAAGGAAAAGGAAATACAGTGGGGTTCAAAAGTCACAAATTTGCTTTTTTGATTGGTGACTTAGAAGTACTACAGAATATAGAGCAAAACATTTCTTTGTTTTATCTTTTTCAGAACCCCACTACTTTGTTTTTTACAAGTTTGTTTTAGATTTTTTAGAATGGTTTCATATTTGAACCCCACTGTATCTGGCACATCAACATCAGCCTGTTCTGGTACTCACTAGTCATTTGGCAGTTCAAAAAGACCCTCTATAATATGAGGTAACTCTATCTTCACAATGAAAAGGTAAGAGGACATTGCTGTTGGATCAAAGGAAGAACACAATTAGTGTTGTAGTGTAGCTGTTGCTGCTCATACTGTATATTACTTTATGTGGTTATCACTGATTTGGATTTGGATCAGCTGTGATGTCTTATGACATCATGAGTATAACTACTGAATGTAATAATGCATTTAATTTTACCTCCAATGTTGTGCACTGTTATAACACACGCTGCTAAGATTTTCCCAGGTGTACCAAGTGCACGGTTCCCGAGCTGTTCATATGCACGGATCCCTAAACACACAAACAAACGTAACGGAAGGTTCAGAAAAAAGTTGAGATGCTTTTTCATGTTATCAGGATTGTCTTTGAAGACAAAGAGAAGATGTTTCTCACCAACTACTTCAGCACTCTTCAGAAGCAGGTGGATGGAGTATGCAGAGAGAAAAGCGATGGATATCAACAGGATTCTGAAAACAAGTAACACAAATGATGAAACTATGAAATGATGAAACGACAACAGCAAAAAGTAACTTGTTCACCCCAAAAAAAAAAATTTCTGTCATTATTTACTCACCATCATGTGGAGCACAAAAGAAGATATTTTGAAGAATGTTTTTGCCTATCCAATAAATGTCACTGGGGTCCAAAACAACATTGAACCACAATGACTTTCATTGTATAGACTGAAACAATTTTAAAATATCTTTTTTATACGTTCCACTGAGGTAAGTCAGACTCATCAATCTGTCATCTGACTTTTTAGAGGTTCTAATTTAATCATGATTAGGTGGTGCAAACTGCAGTTTCATTAGGGATATTATCGTCAGTAGTAAAATCAACTAACCGTGAATCTCATTAATGACGCACTAGACAAACTCAAGCGTGTTTTTCTTCGTAGTACAACCCACAAAAACCTCTCTGTGATAAAGGTATGCAAAATAAACAACGATGCTTTCTATGAGTTAACACTTCCCCCTAGTGTGTCTAAGAGTAATTTAATATTGCTGAATGTTATGACTGGAAAGAGTGTTTTTCTTTTAGCAGTTTGAACCTACTAGCAAACTGTTTTTCTACAACAAGCTGCTTTAAAAGCCTGTTTAGGCTGGACAGACAGACAGACAGGCTTTGATTTGATTACAGCAGGCTATTTATAACCCTCCCAGGTCTGATCTGTGAGTGCAGTACATGTGTGTGTGTCACATTATAGACACAAAGCGGCGTTAAAGCTCCCTACACAAATAAAACCCGATCATTCACAAGGATTAGCAATCGCATATGTCCTATCAATGAATATTGTTCTATTTTTTGCTGTTTTTGTAGTTTTTATAGCATGTTTGCTTTCAGAACTGAGTGTACTTGACTTATATAAACACTGGATCAGTAAAGAACATGGTAGTGGTAGGGTAGAAATGTAAACAAAAGAATGAATGAATATTTACCAGAGACTTTTCTCTTTATGTTACACAATACTTTAGGGAAGAAAAAACATGCAAATATTTGACTGTGTTGACTGTTTATGTAAGTGTGGATGTGTACGTGACAGAGCCACACTGGTGCATGGTGTGTACCAACAGTTTAATGTAGATGGACACAAAGAAGCCTTAATGCTCAGTTAGGTCGAACGCAGACATGCATATGCAGCACACAAATTCCAGCATACTAACAGAAGTCCACCACAAGACGGTGCGGTTTACGGTGCTAAAAATAAAATGCAGCCAAATGCCAAAGAGAGGCATTATTCCACCTCTCTAGAAATGTTCTGTTTACATTTGTAAAAGAAAGACTAGAGGGCTCTTTAACTCAAATGGGTTTTACACACAGCACATTTTTTGTTTATGACATATTATGCTAATACTAATTTTACTCATTTTTGCTATCATACCTTCAATAATCTATATTTTGATTATGTATTACAGCACAAATGAACACAAATGTGCATGCATAAGTGTAGTTTGACTTACACAAAAAGGATGATTCCAGTGTTGGCCATGGCGTAAGCCAGTCCCAGAATTCCACTGCCCATAATAGCGTTACTGAGGTTGAAAATTGACATTCCGAAAGAAGTCTTTCCTTCGAACTGGAATAAAAGATGAATAATTTATCAGTCATGACCTGTATCTGTTAAACTTAACAGGTTCCTTTAGCTTGAATGGTAGTTTCACTTTTTCTATGTATTACCTCTAAAAACAATATTAGGATGGGGTAGTTAGAAATACTGTTCATATGATTTCTACTGTTACACATTACAGATACTTATCTGTAGTACGGGGCTTCTGTGTTTCCGAGTGTTTTAATCAGTCTTATAATCAGTTTCACTCAGCCTTATACATTCGTGTGAAGTAAATTCTGAAATGTGGATACTCACATCTGTAAACTGAGTCTGTATCTTTCCATTGCTCTTGTCGTGGAGGAACATATCACCCTCTGTTATGTTTTCAAGGCCATCAAATCTGTAAAATATAAGCAAAAGAAATATTGTTTTTTATGCAAAGTATGATATAATGATATATTTCATTTGCTTTAGTCATATATTTATGACTAAAGCACATGAAATTACTAAAAATTACACTAAAATGTTTAAATGAAAGCTGAAAATATAAAATAAAAGCTATTTATAAAACTATAATAGTATATAAATAATACTAAAAAAACAGTGATTTGGTTTAATATATTTTTGACTTCAAGGCCACCCATTGTATGTATGTATGTACTGTATATATACATACAATACAATTTACAATACAAAATATGTAAAATTTATATATATATATATATATATATATATATATATATATATATATATATATACACACATTTTTATTTCTAGACAGTGAGAATGTTCTTTTATTTATGTAGTTTTTTTTTTAGATTATTTTAATGCTTGTTTTTTCTTGTATTTGTGTAAGTCATCATGAGGCCCTCGGAAGTTTTCTGAGGCCCTCTGGTTGAGAACCACTGCTATATATGTAAGAATCATATAAGATGACATTAACAGCCAAGCTGAAAGTGAAAATTGATCTACGGTGTGATTTAACGATAGACTATTAACACTAGAGTTTGAGACCGCCGCTTTAAACACTTCACAAGTTGATTATGCTACATATATACTTTCAAACAAAGCTCTGCTTTAAACTGCAGAGTTTACAGGCTAGAAGAGATGACACCATATAAAATGTGTGACTTTTTAAATCATAAACTTCATAATAAGATTTAGTCAAGAATGTGAGCACATCTTGGAAGGAAATTTCTGAGATAGTTCCTCATGGATGTGTTGGTGTTGAAACGTACCCGCTCTCCGTACTTTTGTCACGGCTGAGATCATGGTGACCGTTTGACATTTTCTGTACCTCCATTTTAGGCTTCTAGAACACTTAACAATTCTCCAAAGAACACTGTCAGTGAGGTCAAGCTCTGTAAACACAATCTGAATCACAGAAAAAGGATTCTGGGGTTAATGATCATTTTATAAAGAACTGAAATGACTGTAAAACATGAATGCTTCATAGAAAAAAAGTGCAGTGTGAAAGCTGTTGAGATCAGTGACAATCACTTGCTACATTTCACTTAATAATGTGCAACAGGTGCATAATCTTCACATAAATACACAAGGTGGAAGCGGAGTCAGGGTAAAAGTAATGGTAAAAACATTCCTCAGAGAATAACTGGCCGCTAGAAAGACTCCTACTGGAAAGATTAGTCTTGATATAAAACAGCTGTGAACTGTGTGTATTTTCCCCCCTCATCATTAAATTCAGACTGATAAGTATGTTGTGGGCAGTTCTGCAGCTCTGTGTTTTTAGTCATATTTAAAGCTTGATTACCATAAAAAAAGCAAAAATACACTGTAATTTGAATATGTGGGAGGTGCAATTACATGCAAGTTAAGGCTACTAGTAAGGTATTCTCAACCAAAAAACTAAACATATGTTCAGATCTTCCCAAAGTGTTTTATTAAAGGTCAACTGTGTATGAGAATAAATACATGGCAGAGTATTATGCTATTGTGAATTCAGCTAATGACTGTTTTCACACAGGTTTCCTGAACACTCCCCCTGATTGCCATTAGTCTGGTGGATGGATAACATCAACCTCCAAATTCTTACTATTGGTTGAGCCATTGTTGTTGTGTCTTATTGGTCATGATGGTCTTGTGCTAACAGACAGCTTTCTCCAGGTTCTACAGACCTGTTTGTCTCAATTAAACAGAGCAATATTTTCATAGTGTCGCAAAGCCTATCAACCTACGAATTACCTACTTATGGTCTCTAATATTAAACTGTTAAAAAACATCTCTTTAAGTACACTTAAGTGGCCTTTTATTTAATTAATAGTATATTATCAGCATGCACATTTTTTTTTTTTTTTTTTAAATATATCTTATGATTGAAGTACACTTCGGACTTATTTTTCACAAGGGTAATTAAGCATGAAGCTAGTGAAACTTTTTTCTCTCTCTGTGTGTGGTCTGAAATTATGATGGACACCACAGCATATGTTATGATTATAAATAAATACCAAGAATTGTATGTGTATATCCTAGCATAAGGCATCTTTTAAGCATTTAAACTCAGTTTAACCATACTGATGCAACCTTTCGTAAGCTTGCACTCTCTGTACTCTCAGCATGACAAGCAAACATTGTGAAAAATGCGCCAGTGCTTGTAGGTCAGGAAATACTTGAGTCTTAATCTGTCTTTCGCATAAGGAATAAAAGGATACTTGCAGTTGCCTTAATAGGAAAAATGTCTGTATCCATTCAGTGCTTTATTAGGTTTTGATGGACAATTCTCTGAATAGTTTTAGTCCTGCCCTGCAAAAAGCGTGGCAAGCACAGCTAGTCATTGTTTAGAGGTCAAACTGTCCAACATATGTGAACATAAAATACCAAAACTTTATTTTAACTTTGAGCCATTTCAAAACACTATACATTTAAGACCACCAACACTGTGCAATATATTATGTAATTGTTTAAAGTAAGAGCGAGACAACAAGAGATACAGTTCAAGTGAAGTTCACTTTAACAGTGTTCCATCGCCGAATGTCTGTAGCTGTTTGGTTATAATGAAAAATATGTCTATGGAAAAGAGGTTAATGCAGTAGTTACTCTTAACAAACCATCTACTTACTGTCAAAATAAACAATTGGTGTGAAAAAACATGTAACAGAAACTGTAAAGAAAGAGAAGTTAAGCCTGTGAGGCAAGTCTTGAACACATGACTCTTGTCTGATGCAAGACTTTATCTGTATTGAAACAGAATCAGCCTCCCTACACACCCTTATTTAAACACACGCTTATATTCCAAAAGAAACAGGCTGTTGAGGAAGTACTCACCACTGTGAGAAGAAGAGAAACCTTGTAAAAGTCAAAAGTCTCTAAAAGTGTAGCTATGTATAGTGTCCTGAGGTCAGAGAGTCTTTATTCATTCATTTGTTTCTGTGTTACCTTAGTGAAGCCGTCCAGCTTGTGTGTGTACATGTTCAGAGCTCACCTGTGTGGGGGAGGGGGAGGGGGAGGAGATTAACTCCTGCGTGGAGGGATGAAGGATTAGTGGACATGTGTCTATGTTTAAGGACGCTCTGGCACAAGTTAGTTATCTTAACACTGTTGTACAGGTTAAAAATAGTGAATTGCAGAGTTTTGTACATATGATGTAAGTTTTATTGTTTAATATGGCTGGGGTTTGTAAAGTTGAGTAAGGGGTTATAAAGTGGGTGGGAGATGGCATTGGGGGATTGTGTTTGTGTGTCGTCCTGGTAAACCAAATGTCCTCACAAGGATAGTAAAATCTGGATTTTTTTGACCTTGTAAGGACAGTTTTTGATCCCCACGAGGAACACAGCTTAAATCATGCTAAACTATGTTCTTTCTTTTTTTTTTTTTTTTTGTTGGAAAATGTTAAAATGCATAATGTTTTCTGTGAGGTTTGTGTTTATGGGTTATGGGTAGGGTTAGAGGATAGAATATACAGTTTGTACAGTATAAAAATCATTATGTCCCCATTACCCCATGTCCCTATTTTTCAAAAAGCTTATAAATCATACAGAATGAGTTTTTGGAGAAAGTAAAAATGCAGACAGTTTCCTGTGATGGGTAGGTTTGGGGTAGTGTAGGGCGATAGAAAATACGGTTTGTACAGTATAAAAACCATTACGCCTATGGAATGTCCCCACAATTCACAAAAACAAACCTGCGTGTGTGTGTGTGTGTGTGTGTGTGTGTGTTTGTGTGTGTTGTCATAAATAATGAGATTAGGAGATCAGGGCTTTTTTAAGGTTACCTGCATGCAAGACCTGGAACAACACTATTAGGCATTGCACACTATGTTAATTCAACACTTATAAACACTTGATAAAACACTTCTTTCATCATTTGGCCAAATAAAATTTGAGATCTCTTTTGAAAGTTTTCTATAGGCCTATGCTGTTTTATAAACCCTGTCATAGGACAATTTATTTTATGCTTTTATAAATACATAATTTTCTGATTAAATTAGTCATACTATAAAGAAAGTATGTGAAATTTTACTTAAATCAAAGGATTATTTTAATCCTCAATACAATTTAGAGATGCACCGATACCAGTATCTGGGCCGTTACTGCACTTGTGTACTCATACTCATTGAAATGCTTTGCTACCAAAAATGCCACGCAGCATGTACAGTGTTTGTGTTCAGACAACACTGACAACAGAGCAAACAGAAAGCATAATGGAGATATCAGAGAAGGATGCCTATGAATTAAATGTATCTAATTAGTAGAATATTAAACAAATTAAATATTCACGTGGCACACCTATAACTGCTGAGCGTGAGCTGATAAGCGAACATTGAACGCGCAGTGGCACAGACAGGTATGGAATCCCAAGTCTGCCAAAATTAAAAATAAATAAATACATAAATATACAAAGAAATGTAAAAAAGCAAAAATAAATAAATAATATTTAAAATAAATAAATAAATATACATAGAAAAGCAAAAAACAAAAACAAAAAAAAACAAAAATAAATAATTATTTATACATTTATTTCCTTATTTATGTATATATTTATTTTTTTCCATTTATTTATTTTTTCTTTTATTTACTTATACATTTATTCATTTCGATTTTTATTTATTTCCACTTTTACTTATTTATGTATTTATTTCCATATTTGTTCATTTCCACATTTATTCATTTCTACATTTCTTTATTTTTACATCTCTTTGTCCGTAGGGTAATGAGGAGGGCGTGGTTTACCTCAGACATAGCAATCGAGCTCAGAGTAGGCGAGAGCGAAGTATATTGATATATGCATTTGAAACGACACCACAAATTCACTTCACATTCATATTTCCTACTTTTACATGCACAACATGTGACCAACGCTTAAAATAGTACGCATATTTCAAAGATCAAAAATAGAACGATGCGTCGGTTACAGTAGAATATTTTGCGTCTAAAACGCTTAACGTGGCTTAATGTACTAAGTGAAATTAAAAAACGTTGAAATCATATTCAGGGCTCATCTGTTTTTTGTAAATAGTATACTTTATTAGTATGACGTTTAGTGAGTTTGGTTTTTTAAAATCACTGTCTTAGTACATTAAGCCACGTTAAACGTTTTCTTGTAACAGTTTTCTATGGGAGGAAAATGCTTAACGTGTTATTAAACGCTTTTTGTAGATAGTATACTTTATTATGATGATGTTTAGTGAATTTGGTCTGTCAATATCACTGTCTTAGTACATTAAGCCACGTTAAGCGTTTTAGAATGTCCCCACGAGGGGAGACGCGAAGCGACAAAATGTTCTACTGTAACCGACGCATCGTTCTATTTTTGATCTTTGAAATATGCGTAGTATTTTAAGCGTTTGTCACATGTTGTTCATGTAAAAGTAGGAAATATGAATATGAAGTGAATTTGTGGTGTCGTTTCAAATGCATTGATCAATATGCTTGCGTCGACTTCACTGTAGCCCAGGATGTCCAAACTTTTTTTTAAAGGGGGCCAGATTCGACGTTGTGGACACATCTGAAATGTTCCTTTTTATTATATATATATATATATATATATATAGTTTTGTTTCTTGAAAACAAGTAGCTTGAGATAGGACACAGATGTAAATTTAATACACAAACAATATCTGTAAAACTTTTAACAACCTCGTTTTTAAAGGGTGAAATTTAAATATTATTACTGAGTTAGAACTGATTCTTATTTAAATTAAAAAGTACTCTAATTAGATCACCGCAGGTAAAACCACACATAGCACCTCACCACATGGTAAAAAGTAAAAATATTGTTTTGTATATCTAGAATGGCTTTATGGTATTTAGTCTATAAACACATTTAATATAAATACGAATGCACAAAACTGCAAGTTTATGACAAAAAATAGTCTGTAATTTGGCCTTTATTACTCATTTAATATATATCTACATTAAAAATTAAATAATATGAGATATTAACCGACATTTCTGACAAAATAGCACAGTTACAGGTAGTGTTAACACTGTAATTCCATGATAATTGTTGTTGAATTGTTGGTTTAAAAGTATTCTAACTGGATCGGCTCAATGTTTCACCTGATTTGCACGTTAGTGTTTGTTGATTAAGTCAGCGCTGTTTCAGCTGACTTTAAACTAAATTAAATCACACAGAGATTTGCAGCTTGTACCTGAGACCTCTACGCCGAACTCGAACACTTCTCACTGGCTGTTTAGTGGTCGTGTGTTTGAGACACTCAGCAAGTACGTGTGGGCTCGTGAGTCGCGCCCGGTCGCGCCCTGTGCTGTGCGCACAAGTAGCGCTGTTGTTTCGTTTCGTTTTTCCCTGGCCTAAATTCTAGTACTGCCACCTTGTGTTGACATTGTGAAACTGCACGGTTTGTAAATTATGCATGGCGGGCCACGTATAATAGATTTTATTAGACAGGTTGAAATTCATCCCCGGGCCGCTGTTTGGACACCCCTGCTGTAGCTTATATGTGCGCTGCTTCGATTCTTTCCGTGTTCTGACCGGTGTCCGAGTCTCAATCAAACGCAAGCCCATTCATTCAAATAATTAATAATGGGAAATAACAAGCGCTTCCATTTTAGAGTACCTGTTATCAGATCTGCTGAAGATGTTGCCGTTCATGTTTGTCAGCGCAGGACATTTTACAAATCCAGACCAGACGATGTTCTACAGCCATGTCTGGAATAAAGAGTAGCCTATCCATGTCACACAGTACAGTTAGGGTGATATTACTTAACCCGTGATATAAGATTTTGGTCATATCCAAATCATTCATCCCAATATCAACGTCAGTAGGCTACACACCACAAGGTGTCATCGTGGCCTCAACGCTTCGCTCTCGCCTACTCTGAGCTCGATTGCTATGTCTAAGGTAAACCACGCCCTCCTCATTACCCTACGGACAAAGAAATATAAAAATAAAGAAATGTACAAATAAAGAAATGTAGAAATTCATAAATGTGGAAATGAACAAATATGACAATAAATATGTAAATAAATAAAAATCGAAGATCGAATAAGATTTTCTTATCAAGGTGATAAAATGTTGTGTAGCAAAAATTAGTACACCCTCCTAAAAGTTACTAAATAAAACAAAATAAAAAAATTTCTGGTGTAAGTTTAAGGCAATGTTTGATCAACAGGTAAGTATGTTGAACCTAAACATTTAAAGAGAAGTAATTTCTTGACATTTAAAAGTGTTATATAGCCCACTGAATCATTCTCAGACTTAATGCTGACAACAATAGAAGCACTTGGGAAAGAACTGTCAGGAGACTTACTTCTTAGCACAGAAGAGGACAGTGGTACAAGAGGATTACCAAATCATTGTTTTAAGTGTGAAAATATAGCAAAAGTAAAACAGAAACTCAAAAACAATGGACTTGTGACAAGGCCCTTGAAATAATCAGGCCTTCATTTTAAGCTTTTGTTTAGTGATGAGGGATATTTTTGCTAGACAAAGAGCAGAAGAAATACCAAGCGAGTGTCTCAGAGCCAGCAAAAGCTATGAAAAGAGTGATTGTTTATCAGAGTAAGATGCCGCCTGCAGAAATGACATGCATGGTTGTTGTTCTCACTGGAACTACCTACTGTAGCCAAAGCACAATAAAGTCAGTTAGCCATTTCCAAAGCCCATATTTACAAAATATAGATTCTGGGAATCAATACTCTGGTCTCATGAGACCAAATAAATACTTTGGATCTAACAGCATCCAAAATGTTATGCTGTTGCTAGAGGAGGAGTACAGTGAGAAGTGCCTGGTTCCCACAGTAAAGTTCAGTGGTAGTAAAGCTCTTATATAGGGATGTATGAGTGCTGAAGGTGTCCCTCACACCTTCAGCACTCATACATCCCTATATAAGTTGTGCTTTATCAATGCTGTCATGAATTCACACACCACTGTGTAATTTAATACACAAACTTGAAACAGAAGATGTTACCCTTTCCTCATTCCCTGCATTGTTGGGCATTTTTTCAACATGACAATGAGGATATGCATTCTCCCAAGGTGAAAAACCTTCTGTGGACATGTACTGCACTCAATCTTAACACTCTTGAGCACCTGTGGGGGATTCTGTAGAGACGAGTTGAGCAACACTCCCCATTAAAGATCAGGGCATTTAAGGAGCTCATCATCCAGGAGTTAAACAGGACAGATGTGACAATTTGTCATGAACTTGTACACTCTGTGCCAAGAAGGGTCAGAGCAGTATTCAAAAGGAGGGCATACTAAGTACTACAATATTATCCATTTGTTGAATGAAATCATTTCTGCAATCCTTAATTTAAACAAAATTGGCTAATTTACTTATTTTATGGCTATTAATGACATATATTTCTCAGTTTTTATTAGGTATACGTTTAATACATTTTAGTTTTGCCATCTTTCCATGAATTGTATTAGTGATCATAAAGAAATTACATCTTTTGTATTTGTTCAGAGGGGGTGTACTCATTTATGCTGTGCACTGTATTATATATAAATATAATAAAAAGTAAGCATAAAGGTAAACATACCAGTCACTGGGGCGAAAGTATATCTTACGAAAACGTACTAATGAGATTGTATGGATTTATACAAATTATATTTATACGTGGGAATAACTGAAATTCTACTGTTGAAATTCTAGAAAGTTCAACATAATGGGGACATTTTGAACTTAACAGCATTAGCATACAAGAATGCATTAGTGAAAAAATGCATAATAATCACAGTGATTAGGATGCCAATCATGAAAACAGCACATGTATTTAGTGTTCAGTAATATTTCATTGGACTTCATGTACTTTCAATTTATATAAGGACTGCAAAAGTATACATTTTTAAAGGAATATTAAAGAAAAGAAGGGCAGAGTATGAAAGAAGTATTTCTCTCACTCACACATACTCAAAGCGTTATGCCAGTGTTTGCAGACATGTGGCCATTTGGTCACAAGTGTTTACTTTTAGCTAATAAAGAGATTAATATTAAAAATGTTGTATGATTGTCATCATCAAACAGGATGTTCTCACACAAAGACTAGCATCAGACCGGAAGTAGCTTATATGAGTCATATACATGTGGCCCTCACTCAGAATGCCACTGTTGCTGTTCCTTGTTGGTTAAAATAAAGCTTTACACAGGAGTCAATACACTACATTATAACATCTAATAGTCTGTAATTTTTATATGAGAGGAAACGTCATATATTGTTATTTTTATTAACTTGCCTAAGACATGTCATATTCAAAAAAATTCAGTTGAACAATATCAGTGATCCACCTCAAGATACACACTGTGATATCTCACAAGAACAGGCTCTCCTGGAAAGCTTCTGCCAACATTCACTGATATAACCGGTTACAGAATACCATTACGTCTTGTTAAACACCTTTATTACGAACTAAAATGGAAATGTAGTGCGCTGTATAACACTCAACCAAATTCCATTCATCACTTCAACCTCAGTTCACTCCACATCCTGTACACAGTGCATGTGAAACTCCTGTGAATCTGTAGTTTGTGTTTGAGTATGAAGTAGAAAATGTTTAGTGATAAATATCCCAATTCATAATCCATTATCAACTATGCATGTCATTATGACTAAGAAATTTAAAAAGTGTAGAAAGAGTCTAGATATATATCTACAATGGCAAGTGTGTGTGAAACACATAATATACCGTGATTATCCTATGATTAAATGAAGAAACAGTGTAAATATCCATGTGAACCTACAGAAAATTGTGTGATAGTTCTCTGAACTGCTCGTGTCATGAATTATTGCTGCTTTCGGCTATAGCTGCCATGTGCCACATGGCGTAGATCTCCCTACTTCCTTCTGATGTAGAGAAGATCTCATGAATGGTGCTAACAATTAATCAAGAAACAGATGAATTATTAACTAGTAAATCTATGTAAAGAAACCTTATGACAACTGTTATTTTGGACTAAAGTACTGTTGAGAGAATATTTGAGAGATAATATAGTCTTCTTACCTTTTTGACACTTTAATCAATAGTCTTCAATGTAGACAACAAATAGATCTTCTAACGGAGAAAAATGATGGTTTGATACTCCCAGATGGTTCTTCAGTGTGTCATCTAACACAGACAGATGGAGTGAAAGAGAGAGAGAGCTTGAAAGACAAAAATGTGCTGGCATCTACAGCAGTAAGGGAAGTTTTTAGCCACTCCTTCAAACTAGAAAAGAGCGGGACTTTCAGTTTGTCCTGCCTTGCTCTAAAGTATGTTCTGAATCTCACCTCTCTTTCTTTCCCTTTGTGTATACATACTTAGCTATTGTTTGAGGACAACATTGTCCCCAGAAGTGAGATAAATCTGACAAAACCAAATTATCAAAACATTTGAGGATGTCCTCCAATGGAAACAAACAAACAAACAAACAAACAAACAAAAACTAAAAAAGGTTATTTTGGGGTTAGGCTGCTGTCAATGTGAAAGTTTCTCAGTATTAATGTAGGCAAACTTACTGTGTTTTGCCTAGGCAGCACAGCAAAGAAATGTCTTTCCTCCGGAACAATAGCAACTAGAAGTTACAAATCCTCATTATATAAAGACCTCCTTCATTTGCATGGATTTCTTGACAGGTTAACACCAATAACTGACTTCTCACATCAGCATAATAAGATACATGGATCTAATATTTAAATGTGATGTAATTTTGTCATTGTGTGATGTTCTGTCGCCCTGTACCTCCTCCTTCCGAATGTGAGTGTTGCAAAAAACTTTTCATGATGATCTGTTCACCAAGCACTTCTGGTTACTAGCATGTTGTGGTTTGATTACTGGTTTACTGATGTCCACACCAGGCTTCTTACCAAGAGGCCAAACAGCTTCATCAAAAAGACCATGACCAAGCATTTTTGTCAGCATTTCTACCAGTATGACCAGCAACAAACCAGCTGTAAACAAGCTGGTCCTTTTCCCCTGTAAATAAAGATTAAAATAAATTAATAAAATGTAAGCAGGATTATTTAGATATTTAATTGTCTGTTCGATTTACCCAAGTTATTCACTTATATTATTATGTTGTTACATTGATATAGCTAGAATTTCAACTATGTCGTATAGTTAGCATATTAGTAAAGGTTGCATTGTTAGTAGCGTCTTGGATAGACTTCTTTGTACAACAGCTCCCTCAGATGGTGATGTGTTAGAATAGAATAGCAGAGTTGTTATCACAGCAGTGGTTTCAACTTGTATTGTCCTTCGTACAAAACTCTCTCAAACCGGAATATCTTTGTGAAATATTTTCCAAAACTAAAATTCCAATATCATCATATTCCGTAATAGCTTTTGGACTAAATAAAGGTTGGGGCAATTTGTTACATGTGTTTTAAATGTTTTACATTTATACACTTCTTTTTTTTTTTTTTTTTTTTTTACAGTTTAAATTTAGCTTCAAAAGTCTATAATAATTTTTCTATATTTTTACTACATTTTTTTGTAATTAAGAACATTGTGTATGCATCTAATCAGAAATTGATTCTTAATAAGAAATTTAATTAGGAAATATTGACTGTATCACAACTAACCCTGGTTTATATTTGCTAAAATGCATTCATTCTTTGATTTTATTCTTTGACATAGATGGAAAAAAGGGTCCTTCCAAGCAGTGGATTTCAAAATGTTTAACTACATTCCAATGAAACACAGAACTATGTTGTGAGTTGTGGAAGCATAGCCAAAGTGGGTATTTGTATTTAAAAAAAAAAAAAGTGTATGGGTGAAATAAAGGATGATAGTTTTCAGTAGGTTAGTTAATCACATTAAGGTTGGCTAATTTTGTCAAATTTTAAAAATTCAATTTTTACAGCAGGGCGGTCAGAAAGATCGAGGACTTTTATTTTGTTCCTTTTTTGAAGCACCAACCCGGAAGAAGGAAATAATGTCCGTCGTCTTCCACTAGCTCAAGTCAGTTTGAGGTCGAGTGGAAGGTAAGCAAACAAGTATTTTTTTCAAACTAACATGTTGTTTACCAGTAAATTATAGTTTTGTTTTCGGTAGTTACTTATACTTTGACAAAGTCGCTTGAGTTCTTTTTAGAAATTAAACTGTATTTCAGCCGTTTCTCACTTTGCTATGAGAGCAGATGAGTCTGAACAGACAGTTAGCGATTGCTGCTAGCAGACTGACAGTCTTACTACACTACTGATAATACTTCCTGTGTTTTTACTTTTCATACTTTCTCTTTAGGCTTATAATTATTAGCCTTTCATTTATTAAGAATTTTTTAAAACTTAGTTTTGCTTTTAAACTTGCATAAATGCTAAATACACAAACCCACTAAAAGCGCTGACAAACTTCAGTGTACGTTTTTTAGTGTTTTGTCAGTCCGTTTGCTTTTCCGTCTTTCTGTCTGTACTCTATAGTCTTTCTCCGTTATTTTTAATAGTATTAAGTGTTGCTCATGTCATTACTGTTTTTGTTCTGATTTTCTTTGCCAACTTTGTTTAATTTCAGTAGTCACACGATTTATTCAGAGTGAAATTCCCCTTGCTGTCTGCAAACTCTTCTCTCAGACCTCAGTCTCGGTGACATCAGCTGTGGAAGTTGAGTCAGATGTTAAATATGGCGTTTGTTTGATTTTCCAAGCAGAGTAAAGCAGATGTACGTCTTTAGCCAGTATCTTAATGCTTGTTTTGGCCACGGCTCAACAAAGGGCCAGTCAGACTTTACAGGCGTGGATTTTTTGGGAAGTTGAATGATGTAGCTGTTGTTAAATGCTCCCTTTAACTAAATACCTGCACAAGAAACCCTTGTGAAGCTGTTAATGGAAAGAAATGATAATTTTGATGTGAACCAGCAGCCTTCTGTACCCATGTCAGAGACATGGGGTTTTCAAATTGGGGTCCGGGGGCCGCAAGGGAATGAATACATCTAACAGTACGGTACTGTAGTGAGTAGGGAAAAAAGTAATAATTTAAAATATATAAAAATAAATTACAAAATATTTTACCCTTTAATATAAATTTTTCACAGTATAAATTGAGTCTATTTACATGAAAATATCTACCGTTTAATTGTTAGAATAAGGGGTTCCTTGCATGAGCATAATCATCTTTGGGGGTCCATTACATCTAAAAGTTTGAAAACCCCTGTCAAAAATTAAAAGCTCTAATTAGTTTAATGTACAGGACAGTTTATTAATGTGAATAAAATACATTAAAAGAAAACAACACATAAGTGTCAAGATATCCTGGACTCTATTTTTGTATCATGTTTGTAGCAATAAACACCTCAAACACTTGGGTTTTTCTCTCCAGTTAACCATGGCGATGACAAGTCAGACGTCCTGCTCCTCGATGAGCAACCACACTAAGGAACGGGTCACCATGGCCAAAGTGACACTGGAGAATTTTTATAGCAACCTGATATCACAGCATGAGGAAAGGGAAATGAGGTGAGAACCAAGCTTTTTTGTTGTTCTAATGTTACTTTTTAAGTATAGACTTTATTTTTCCATCGAAAACTTCTTGTAGCTTCTTTCTGTAATGTAGTTTTGTAACTTTCACTAGTGAACAGGTTTGGTAGGTCTGCTTGATTCACTAAGCATTTGGAGGAATAGATGTAGTTCCTCACATACTTTAGGTTTGATATGACGAGATGGCTGTTTGTCATTAGCACACATTGTGTTTCTTCAAAGAACCTCCCAAATTCCAGGGGCACTTTGATATGGACTGTTCCGTCCCTCTTGAGATGATGTCATACAAGACAACCACACCTTTCGTTGGACTGATATAACAACTCTACCACTTGGTTCTAATGTTTCATCACATGTCTAAAAGCTATTCTCTATTTGTTACAGGCAGCAGAAACTGGAAAAGGTCATGGATCAAGAGGGCCTAGCTGATGAAGAGGTGAGCTTTTCTGAAATACTGCTTTTTTTCTAAAAGCAGCACCTTGCTTACATTTACAAAAGTCTTGATGTAGACACTGGTGGTTTTGTTAATTATTTGAACACAGAGAATGTAATTTCATGTGATCAATTGATGTAATGTCTACTTTTTCTGGTCCCGCAGAAGCGTATCCGCCGGTCTGAGCATGCTAGGAAAGAGACTGAGTTTCTTCGTCTTAAAAGAACACGGCTTGGATTAGAGGACTTTGAGTCGCTCAAAGTGATTGGCCGTGGAGCTTTCGGAGAGGTATGTGTTTCGTTTTCGTTAAAGATTACATCAATTTAAAATAAAAGTTTTGGTCCATATAGTTGAATGGAGGCCATTTATACACTATATATACTCTATCGTTCTGAAGTTTGGGGTCAGTACGATTTTTTTTGGTAAGAAATTTAATGCATCCTTTCCATTCAGCAAGTATGCATTAAGTTAATCAAACGTGACAGTAAAGACGTACAGTGTTACAAAAGATTACTATTTCAAATAAATGTTCTTTTGAGCTTTCTATTCATCACAGAATCCTGAAAAAAAAAAATTAAATTACATAAATTACATTTTTTGATATATTAAAGTAGAACACAATTGTTTTAATTTGTAATATTTTATATTACTGTTTTACTGTATTTTTAATCAAATAAATGCAGCCTTCATAAGCATGAGAGACCACTTTCAAAAATCTTACAAACTTTTGAACTGTAGTGTTTTGTGTTATTTTAGCACATTTAAAATGCACTTTCTTTGTCTAGGTTCGGCTAGTTCAGAAGAAGGACACGGGACATGTTTATGCCATGAAAATCTTGCGCAAGGCTGATATGCTTGAGAAAGAGCAGGTACATTTTCACTGATGTCCATATATGACATTTCAAGTTTCTTTGTCTTGTTAACAGGTCTCTGTCTCTGTTTTCTGTTCAAGGTTGGTCATATTCGAGCAGAAAGGGACATCCTTGTAGAGGCAGACAGTCTGTGGGTGGTCAAGATGTTTTACAGCTTTCAGGATAAGATGAATCTCTACCTCATCATGGAGTTTCTGCCTGGAGGTGAGAGTGGGTTGATTTCAGAGAAACATTACCATCATGATGATGGCACCAAATTTGACACTGTGTGTGTGTTTTTGCCCAGGTGATATGATGACTCTGCTGATGAAGAAAGACACTTTAACAGAGGAGGCCACACAGTTTTATATTGCTGAGACTGTACTGGCTATTGACTCCATTCACCAGCTGGGCTTCATCCACAGAGACATCAAACCAGACAACCTGCTGCTGGACTCAAGAGTAAGAAAACGCACACACACACTTGTATATATGGTTTACGGGGACTCTCCATAGATGTAATGATTTTTATACTGTACAAACTGTATATTCTGTCCCCCTACACTACCCCTACCCCTAAACCTACCCATCACAGAAAACTGTCTGCATAAGTGTCCTCATAAACCATGTTTACATTGTAATACCCATGTCATTATACACATTTGTGTCCTCATAAACCATGTATACAATAACACACATAAACACACACACACACACACAGAGATTATTTCATGAATTAATTATTTTTAGCAAAATAATTTTTTTTGAAACATCACATTATTTAGAAAAATATAGGTAGCTATATTCGTCAATGAATTGTGACCTCCCTATATGCAACTCTTAAGTTTAATCTAAAAGCCTAGCAGGGTCACATTGCCTTAATAGAAAGAGCAATTCTCATTCTCAGTGTCATTTTGCTCTTTTAGGGCCACGTGAAGTTGTCTGATTTTGGCTTATGCACTGGTCTGAAGAAAGCTCACCGCACAGAGTTCTACAGAAACCTCAATCATAGCCTTCCCAGCGACTTCAGTAAGCAGACAAACATCTCTCATTCTGGTATTAATACTAAAGTTTCATATACCACATTACATTCATGTCTTTGCATTATGCTCTTGTTTCTAAAAGGAGTTTTTGTCTCCCACTCACCAAGGCTGAATTTATTCAATTCAAAATACAGTAAAAACTATAATATTGTGAAATATTATTTAAATTTCAAATACCTTTTAAATATATAATGTTGTTTATTTCTGTGGTGGCAAAGCTGAATTTTCAGCACTCATTACTTCAGTCTTCAGTGTGACAAAGTCCTTTAGAAATTGAAATCTTTGTAAAACTATAAATGTCTTTACATATTTATCAATTAATGCATCCTTGCTAAATAAAAGTGTTAATAATTTAGTGACCCTAAAAATGTTAACAGCAGTGTATATGACGTAATGAAGAGATTGCATGGCTGATTCTGTCGCAGTAACTTTTATTGTTCTTCAGCGTTCCAGAACATGAACTCAAAGAGGAAAGCAGAAACATGGAAGCGAAACAGGAGACAGTTGGTAAGGGTTTCCGATTGACCCAATACTGTCCTACAAATAGTGGGTGGGTGGGTACAGATAGATTCAGTGTTGCAAGAAGAGCCTTTGCAAGACGTTATTGGGAAATCAGTGTGTTCTTAATATGGCAGTTGATGATTGTAAAAGTAGTGTGGGAGTGTTACAATGTAGTCTTGTGTAATCCTTTATATTCTCGATCTCACAGTTTTTTTTGTGTTGGGTCAATGAGTATTAAAGGTGCCTTTTTCAGGCCTTCTCCACTGTTGGAACCCCTGACTACATCGCCCCAGAAGTCTTTATGCAAAATGGGTATAACAAGCTCTGTGATTGGTGGAGTTTGGGTGTCATTATGTATGAAATGCTGATAGGTGAGTTTAATTTTTGGTTTGTAAATAAAGTAAGTTTGTTTATTTTGATTATATGGCTAAAGTGTTTGTCTGGGTGTTTTTCAGGTTACCCTCCATTTTGCTCTGAGACGCCTCAGGAAACTTACAGGAAAGTGATGAACTGGCGGGAAACTTTAACCTTTCCACCTGAGGTCCCAATTTCAGAGAAGGCCAAGGATCTGATTCTCAGGTTCAGCTCTCTCACTGCTTATAATTCTCCCTCTTCCCTTTTTATTGGGCTTTATTTTCATCATTTTTTGCTGTGCCTTTATTTTATACTCTTAGCTGGAATTCTTGCCTCTTCTCTAATCCCAGTGTATTTTGCTTTGATTAACCATGCTGCTAACTACATTTTGAGACATGGTTAATTTTTAGCCATCTCTTTTTTTTTTTTTTTTTTCTTTCTTCAGTGTTCACCTGATGTTCTGTTGTTTTAGGTTCTGTTGTGAAAGTGAGCACAGGATTGGAGCCACTGGAGTGGAGGAGATCAAGACCAACCCTTTCTTTGAGGGGGTGGACTATGATCATATCAGGTATAACTCATGTAGACAAATATACAGATTAAAGGATTGGTTCACTTCAGAATTAAAATTTCCTGATAATTTATACACCCCCATGTCATCCAAGATGTTTATGTCTTTCTTTCTTCAGTTGAAAAGAAATTAAGGTTTTTGAGGAAAACATTCCAGGATTTTTCTCCATATAGTGGACTTCAACAGGGTTGCAGAGCTAGTGCAAGATGAGCATTTGTGGTTAAAGTATATAATTTTTTATTTTTTTTTAGAAAAAAAAGATCATTTTGCTAGATAAGACCCTTGTTCCTCAGCTGGGTACAGCATGTACAGCCCTTTTAAGCTGCACTGAAACTGCAATTTGGATCTTTAACCCATTGTACCCCAGTAAAGTCCACTATATGGAGAAAAAAATCCTGGAACGTTTTCTTAAAAAACCTTCATTCCTTTTCGACTGATGAAAGAAAGACACAAACATCTTGGATATCAGGAACTTTTATTGCATCTTTCAATTTTTATTCATCTCTTAAGAATATTAAGAGTAGTATAGATGTATTAAATTCTAAATACAGCTGATTTTTTTTTTCTCTCTAGGGAGAGACCAGCAGCTATTCCCATTGAGATCAAAAGCATTGACGACACCTCCAACTTTGACGAGTTCCCAGATTCAGACATCCTCCAGCCTTCAGGTTTGTTTTTAGTCACTTCAGTTATGCTTACTGAAATATACATCACATGTTATGTATTTCAGAACTATATAATAACATTACTCCCTCACTTCCTCTCTCTCTCTAAAGCTCCTCCTGTGTCCAACCACACTGAGGCAGATCTGAAGAGTAAAGACTGGGTGTTCATCAACTACACCTACAAGCGTTTTGAGGGGCTGACCGCACGAGGAGGCATCCCATCGTACATGAAAACGGGGAAAAGATAGGCTGTGGTGGGATTTGATGACATACTGCACTCTTGCAGTGGTTGTTTTTTTCCACAAGGAGACGTTCTCCATCGCTCCTCCTAGCATCTGAAGGATCTTGCATCATCCGTTTCCTGTTTTGATTCACTCGACCATGACTCATTAATGGATGTGGACTCCACCCACACTCAGTCCGTAGAAGGACACGTTCAGAGTCATACCTAAGGGCTTCTTTTCCTCTAACACCCTAAATGTACTCACTTCATCCTTTTCCTTTTTTCAATCTTAAGGATTTATGATTTGAGGTAATCGTCTTTCAGGTTGCCAGATTTTGTACATTTTGGAATGGAGATATTTTCGTACACTGACACTGGTTAAAAAAAAGAAAAAAAGGGCTTGAATGGAAGCTAGTTAGATCTCCTGCAATCATAATTGATTTTATCTGCATTAGCACTGGTGGATCATCGATTTACCATTTCGGAGAACTAGCGTTTGTGGTAAAATCCCCATTTCAGCCTTTTTCGTGTCCACATCTGCTGTACACATTGAAAACATCCTTAGTTTTAATTAAGATGGATTTTTTTGAAAATCCATTCTTTTAAAGACTTTAAAGACATTACTTTCCTCTGTTTCATGGAAATTCCTTCTCTTGTTATGCTCGCCATCCAAGATCTCAGTGACAATGGCAAAACACAGGGCTTCATAGTCAGTCAGATCTGAACGTGATTCATATAAACCCTCAAAGCTGCAGATGTTGCCTTGCGCTCGGATCTTTCTTATACCAGCAGAAACATCATGAATGCATTTGCCAATCAAACCAAATTGTTCATTAACAGCATATCAGGAAACTTCACCAGCTCATGTCAATAACCAAGCAATCTCTATGGACCAGCATTTGTTTATATAATGGCTAGTTTCAGCCACTGACTGATTCAGAAGTTGCTTGGTGCTAATGCTTTTGTTTTTCTTAATAGGGCTCATTGCTGAAGTTTGGGGAACAAAGCAACTTTTCTTGCATCTTGAGGAGAATAGCAACACTATTCAGGGATTTGAATTTGATCGAGTCTTCCATTTTGTGGGGATGAAATGTTCAATGCAAATTTTTTATACTACCAAAGAGACGCCACTTTTAATCAGCTTTATGGGCTTGAATCTCGATGTTGTTTGGTCATGGATGCTTTGGCTTTCTTACAGCATTAATTAGCAAGCTTATACTTTGTCTTAAGCAGCTAGCAACTAAACTCGTAGCAAAATATTAATTCCATATGGTTTCAGTCAGTCTGTATTACTGAAGCTCCTTGTATCAGCATGTTGCTAGCGATGGCTGACTTTGTACAAATCAAACGAATGCAAGAATGAGTTTCCGAAGAGTGCGAGATTCGCAGACAGTGAATGACTGAATCGTATTTCTACAATCAGGACCCATATGATGTCTTTCTGTGACCAAATTGAATGTATCTTGAAGATTAAAAGAGGCTTCTAGAAGTTGCATTCATTTAGAATCGGCTGCTTAAGAATGGCCTGAGATTTGCCTAAATGCTTGAGTGAATGATTTGGCGACTAGATTTTATGCTGCACACAGCATGACAAAGGTTTTGTACGTGGAAGTGCTTGTTGATAGATGTCGAGTTGAGCAGCCAGTGAACGCAATATACTGCTTGAGTAATATCTCAAATAACATTACTGTATCCCAGAATGCTACAAATGATATGGAAAGTAGCATGAAATCATGTTTGAATAGTGCGTTTTTATCCTTTGAGCAATATGTTACCGTCTTTGGTCTGGATGTGTATTATTATTTTTTGTAAATATATAATAGTTCTGGCTGGAGAGATTTTCTGTCTGAGGTGAGGGTCGTTCTGTTGCATGTTTTCACGTGTGCTGGACAAGTCAAAGAGCTATGAATAAGTTTGTGAAGATCTGTGCTGCTTTATTTGTTCCCCTTATTCTAGTATCAAGAATATGTTGGGGTGATTTCATGGTTATCGCTTATGATTGATGGCTTGGTGGAATTATACACTGTCTACAAGAAGCAGATCACTGGCTGGACTGCTTTGTATCTCTTGTTGCTGTATCTCACATGCTGAAAATGGTCATAAAGATCATGATCATAAAGAGAGTGTCTGTTTTAAATTCTCACTTGTTTTTCTGTAGGTTTCTTGCTTGCATCCTTGTCCTAGAGTGAGAACGTTGTCTTTGAATGAGGAAAAAGGACATTTTTTTTTTTCATTTTTTTTTTTTTCTTGAAGAACAATGCACCTTTTGCTAGTTGTAATTTTATGTATATTTAAAGTATACACACACACACACACACACTCACACACACGTCAAGTTATACTCACTGAATGACTGTTCTGTTGTTTGCCTGTACGAGAATTTGTAATTCTTTCAGCAGCTTATTTTCACACTTAACCAGATGTAGACTAGTCTGAAGATTTTTGGAGTCTATATTTACATGCTTAGAGCTAAAGAAATAATTACACCAACGTGTATAAAGGAGTTTATTCAAACCGGCGCTAGTGCCCACAAACTATCCATGCAGGAGATCTCAGAATTGATTGCTGTTCATCCAGATCACAAATGCATAACAAATGCAAAGCTGATCGAGGAGCAGCATTCCTGCTTCTGAAGGGTTTGTGAACACGGCTCCTGATTTCACTGATGTCACATTCTGCTGTGGGAGGTGGGCGTTTGTCCTCTCCCTGCCTTAAATATGAGTTGTAGAGTGTTTGTGGATTTTTCCTATGCTCACAGAGCACCTTTCACTGGTTTATTTGTCTGATAGAGAGTTTGTTTTTGAGGCGTGGGCACACTTTGACCTGTAAAACGTCCTGAATAAAACACCAGTTCATTTACTTGGGTGTGAGACTCTTCTGTTTCTTTTCCCCCTTATTAGTGGACCTTTTTTTTCTCCCTCTGTTGAGAAACTCCTAAACCTAGGTATTAAACTTCAGCTTATAGCTTGTCCTACATGTTTGGGCTGCAGACCTGAATAATAACGTTGCTTACTTTTCTAAGGCATCGAACTTCACACAAGCTTTAATTGTAAGACAGACCCAGGTCATATCTTTCTTTTGACTTGAGCCATTAAAGGGATAGTTCACCCAAAAATGAAAATTCTGTCATCATTTACTTACCCATACGTTGTTCTAAACCTATGAGTTTCTTTGTTCTGTTGACAACGAAAGAGGATATTTTTAAGAATGTCGGTAACCAAACAGCTGCTGGTCACCACTGACTTCCATAGTATGAAAAGAAAAAAATGGAAGTAAATGGGGATCAGAAACTGTTTGGTTACCCACATTCATCAAAATATCTTCTTTTGTGTTCAACAGAACAAAGAAACTCATACAGGTTTAGAACAATTTGAGGATGAGTAAATGACACAGAATTTTCATTTTTGAGTGAACTATACTTTTAAGTTACTCCATAGCATCATGTTTGTTTATGAACCACTCAGAACACTCAGAGCAACTGCATAGTAACGTTCTAGCATCATATTATCATATTCTGTGATTGTATACAGTGATTCTCAACTAGGGGGAATAGTTCTTGAAATGTGTCATTCTAACGAAAAAAAAACAAAAAAAACAAGAACATGTTAAGTATAAAATTTAACACACACACACACACATATATTTTGTCATTTTGAAAATCATCATGGCTATTTTTATCTTAACCAATGGGGGGTCTTGAAGTCAACCACTACGGAGCCCGGCACGTCACCTATAGGAGAAAAAAAAAAAAAACAATCCGTGCCGACGGTTTTGCAATCCGTTCCCTCAGTTTATAAACCGTGCTCACGATTTCTTAAACTGTTCCCTCGGTTTAACAAATCGTACCCACGGATTAATAAACCGTACCCACGAATTTTAAATCCGTGCGCTCAGATTTTGCAAACCGTACCCTCAGTTTTTAAATCCGTTCCCACAAATTCATAATCCGTGCGCACGCTTTCACAATCCGTTCCCACGGGTTTGTGGCCCCGCCTCCAATCTTTGCCGGCAGATTCCACCAGGCCTCCTATTTAGGTGCGGGATGCATAGGCTATTGTAAATAAATAAACTTTATTTTACAAAATGGAGAATTTCCTGAACTTACATTCAGAATTCATTTGAGAATTTCCATTATTTTTATCTTTTAAAGTCCATTTTGGGCAAAAAGCTTAGTATAATAAAATCACCAAAACAAGTCCATGTTAAAAATAGTACACAAACATTTCTAAAACTGTAAAAAGTTTTTTTTTTTAAAAATAAAGCATTCATTTATTATTTTATGATAAACATACTGTCTTAAGTGCACTCATTTATAGTCATAAATTAAAAATAATTGATAAATAAATACATTTAAAAAATAAATACAATAAATAATAATAATTGTTGTTGTTATTATTAGCCTATTGTTGCATTTAGGCTACATGCATTCAGAAGAAGAAAAGAGGAACAAAGAAATTAGGCAATAATAATAAAGTGCTAAGATTATCACAAATAAACACAAGATTTTGACGCACATAATTCTTATCAAATCATTGTATTCCGCTACCCGCTGATAGAGAATCACTGCAGTTAATATAATTTGATGAATAATACACAATCAAACAATAAGATTCGTTAACACGTACCTCCCAGGTAAAAAAAATACTATAGTAATTTATAGTAAATACTATAGTGTTTTTGAACCATATAGTAGGCCACTTGAATTAATTTATTGTGGTAATTCTAGTTGCTGTGATAATATAACAACTATAGTAATATAAACAAATTACTTTACCCAATATTGTACTAAGTTTTCTACAATTTTAGGGTATATAGGCTACACTACAGTTGATTGTAGTAAAAACTAAAGTATACTATAGTAGGCCTATTTATAACAGTTTATCAGTTCACTATAGTTAATACTACAGTATGCTGTAGCATTCATTAACGAAGTGTTGTAAATACTATAATACAGTATACTACAATTTACTATAGTATGGTTCAAAAACACTATAGTATTTACTATAGTATTTTTTCACCTGGGGGAGTTTGCTGTTCTTCTAAAATGAATCCGTGAGTACAGTTTTTACAAACCCGTGGGAACGGATTGTGAAAGCGTGCGCACGGATTATGAATTTGTGGGAACGGATTTAAAAACTGAGGGTACGGATTGGAAATTCGTGGGTACGGTTTATTAATCCGTGGGCACGATTTGTTAAACCGAGGGAACAGTTTAAGAATTTGTGAGCACGGTTTATAAACTGAGGGAACGGATTGCAAAACCGTCGGCACGGATTGTTTTTTTTTTTTTTCTCCTATAGGTGACGTGCCGGGCTCCGTAAACCACTGCTGTAATGTGTGTGTTTCTCTTAAAGTAGGGCTGCTGTAAGTACAAATTAAAAGTGCAATAGGTTATCTGGGAAATGCTAACTTTAGTCTGCTAGCATTGAAAGCGTACGATTCCACCCTCCCTCCAAATTGCTGTCCAAAGCCACGCCTCCTCCAAACACATGAACGTGCACAGACCAGAAGCGAGACGACCAGAGACAATGTTACTGGATTACATGATGTTTCATTCACCGGTGAGAAAACTTAGAGTAACAGTACTAACTAAAGTTGGGTTGTTGCTGTTTGCCGGCCATTCTAGCTGTCTGCACAGCGTACGTGAAAGCGTTGGTGACGTAAAACAGGCTGCGCAGTGGAATGCAAACACACGTTGACTGACAGGGAACACATGCTATCATTTCATTCGGACCGAATGCAAGGATTGAACAAACATTTTATGGTTTTATGCTTTCCACAGACGACATTTATAAAAAATACATTTATACCGCTCGTGATTGCTATCAGGATATGAGAAGACTTGAGAAGTCTGTAGAGAATCTCCTATTATTTAAGGACCTTAGCATAATTTACTGGGATCCAAATTTGGAACCTGTGACCCCTTGACCCATGGTTGATGAAGTGTTCTGTTTGTCCCTTTGTACACAAATGTGCATCATGTGAATCCCTTATAAACAGTCCATTAACAGCTCTGCTCTATAAATAGTACACTGTAGTTTGAACATGTTTTTCAATCCCACGTGTTTGTGTCATGGTCAAATTTGTTCTTAACACATCTATTAATCAGTGATTTAGTAAATTATGATTGCAAAATGAAATCTGGGAATTCATTTGACTTTTTAATCATTCAAATGTTGTCCTGGGAAAGTTGAGCTGTTCTTCTGGGTCTTCTTCGGTATAAACCCCACAAGAGTAGAAAGATGACCGCCGCCATAACAGCAGATATGGACACGCTTATCAACGCCATGTTTCGAACAGTGCTGCTGGGATACATGTTTCCTGTGGTAGTGATGTTAGAAATCAGGCTCTCAGGGTCTTCCCAATGAATCAAACCTTTAGCAAAGTCTAAACTCAGTTCATTGGGAGATAACACCTTCACCCCTTTATACATTCTCTTCACTCTTCGTTTGCTGGTGTCCAGTACGTCACAGCGGTATGTCCCAGAATCCTCTTCCCTGAGAGGGTCTAGCACCACCTTGTCCAGGCTGAGGACTTCATAGCGGGTGAATAACGAGTCATCAGAGGTGATGACTCCACGGCCGAAGCGCCAAGACACCACAAAAGCAAAGCGGCCCATGGCTTCCATCACTTCCTCTAAGCAGTCAAGCACCAGACGCTGACCTGCAGTTGCTGTTTGGGTCTTCAGTCCACACTGCCAGGTGTCTAAGCAGCGGACGGTCCTCAGCTTGCAGGAAGTGCTGGAGATGTTTCTGTTCCCCCTGATAGGGCAGAGTTCTTGAGTACGAATGCCAAGCCCGCAGGTGGTACTGCAGGGAAAGCTGCGTTTGATGACCCAGGTGCTGATCTTCTCCAGTTCTTCCAGGTCGGCTTTGGTTAAAGTGCTACAGTAGCTGGGGGAATGCAGGAGTGTGCAGTACAGCAACACCAGCCAAAATGCTGAGCGAGCCATGAAACTTAAGACATAGAAGAGGAGCAGCGGCCAGCCAAGCTGTCAGAGGATGTTCAGAATGAGAATCTATACTACCATATGTTTATTAAGAATTATTCTAATTATTTTTTTAAAATTAATTTCAATAATTTCATACACATATCATTAGCTTACCTGAATTAAATTAATACATACTTTAATTTAAAAAAAGCATTTATTATTAATTTTTAAATACAATAATATATCAATTATTAATATTAATATCAATTATAATTCATATAATATCAATTATATATATTAATAATTAAATATATTCAATATCCTTTGCATCCTTTATTCTTTTTCAAATTAATTAATTAGTTTATTTATTACCTGAATTTTAAGCCTAAACTAATCCATTTTCAATGAGGAATGAATCACCTTTATCAAAATATTTATGTTCCAAACTGATATTTTGCACTTATTATGATGGGGTGGAAATATGTTATTGATATTTTCAGTTATCGTTTAAAACAAAAATAGGTTTGTCTTACCTTCGTTGGTGTGTTCAAAAGATGTGAGATACTTTAAAAAATCTCTCAACCTTTGAGATTCTATTTTGCATTCTTTTAAAAACCTCATATAACTTTATGTTCATCAGTCTTTCACGTGCGCTTTAAATAACCGAAGTAACTGAGGTTTATGCTAAAACAGTCAGCTAAAACATCTATTTATTTGTTTTTGTTTGAAAATAATCATGTTTTTTTTTTTTTTTTACTTACAACGTTTGTATTCCATCTTGCCACAAGATGGCGCTCGGTCTCACAATACGTATGCGGTGTGATCAAACAGGCTAGTTTACGTTACGGGTGTAGTAAAATACGTAATCTGTAGATTATATTATCTGCGTGTCACTTATATTAATTTAAGTTACTGTTAAACAGTAATATTTAAGTTACGTTAAAGAATAATGTGGCAACTCTAGTGGGCTACTGTGTTGAATTGGTGTGGGCAGTAACGTTACTCAAGCCAAGTAAAGCAGAACCAGCGGTTACTGACACCTCTCAAATGTCAGACAGCTATGAAATGCCAAGAGCTGAAAGACTCCTGCGGGGTAATAGTGATTCAAACCAGGCCAACGAATAAATCTTACCTTTTACGTATTGTCCATTCATTTGGTGGTTTGGTGACCAAATATGTTAGCGTGTGTGTGAGATAGAGAACTGTACTCTTGGTTTTAGTCTTTTGTGATGGTGTAAACAGGATGTGGATAAGCTCTGATGGCTGTTTGTCATGCTGAGGAAGCATCACCTCAAGGGCACAGACTGTACAAACAAAGCCTTGACAGTCTGTGCATCAGAACAAACAATCATTTCTACTCACCCATGCCATTCCAAACCTGTATGACTTTCTTTCTTCTGCTAAATACAAAAAATAATAATAATCTTATTTTACAGGTGGAACGACATGAGGGTGAATGAATGATGACAGAATTTTCATTTTTGTGTGAACTGTCCCTTTAAACTGCAGGGATGCCACATTCAGACAGTGAAACATTTTTTTTTGCATTTTCTTAGACATTCAAAACTGTCTTGCCAAATTGATGGAAATTGGGGTCCAACATCAATGATTAAATTAATAATTAAATTGAATAGATATTAGTGTTTATTTCCACTTTTTTCTTTTATCAGCCTATTGAATTTGCACTTAATTTTTATTTAGGCTATAGAAGTGCTTTTTTTTTTAATAAGTAGGCTACTTGCTTCACAACTGTCAAAATAGTACATTCTAGATACTATGAATGTGTGTAGTATGAATGTAATTTTTAAATACTACATGTGTCATGTTTTCATTGTCATGTGACCTACAATTCCAGCGTGAGTGACCCTGTTCCAAATGGCAAACTTCATATGCACTTACAGTCTTGTGGACTTACAATGGCTGCCACGTGCATTTATCATTTTAGGTCTCACGAGCGCCCCCCTTTGCGGTCAAGTGCCCTAGATGTGCACTTTTGCACATCTGCAGCAGATTTCTTCCTGACAGTCAAAGCGGCATTACTTCATGAAAGTGCGGACTCAGAGGAAGACCGCGAGTGTTTAGGGTGCCATTTGGGACAGGGCCAGTTGCATTGCTACATAGCCATTCACAACTTCTCCTCCCTCTGGCCCTATGGGTAGTAAAGTCTCCATTAGGTACACACTTTAGAATCTCGTCATCTCGTCATCATCATCTTAACATTTTATGAATATTGTGAATTTGGACATAGGCCTACTTTTTTCACATACTGTTTTTCACCTAGTAGAGAAGTATGCATGTTTGAAGGCAGCCTTGAATTCGACATGAAATGGAAGTTGCGATAGTCTTTTCTTAACTATTTTGATGAATATCTGAGGGAAGTGGCTTTTTTTGAACAAGGAAAAAATATAGGGCGGGACTTGATTTTGTCTATTGGAAATTGATTGGTTGGTTGGATCATGTGGTTTGTTACTGAGATCTTACTTGTTCGAGATGCATCGGCGCTGTGCAGACCGATTGGCGTATGATATTAAAGAGCGATTCAAAAGCAAGGAGTCGTCTGCTCTCCAATCGCTCTCTCTGTACTTTGATTGCATACACCGATCGGTCTGCACAACGCCGATGCATCTAGAACAAGCCTAATATGTGAGTGACAGGTTGTCCCTCCCTAATGCCAGTAAACACGTCATTAGAGAAGAGATGTCGCTGTGAGAGAGATGGAAGCCGTTTTGATTAAATATTATGAGGGCACATGAATAAAAAAAAAAAAAATGTTAATAAAATTAATAATTAAAAATTATGTGCACAGGCCACTGATAAATCAATTATAATAAATACTGCCAATATTCCATAAAAAAAAAAAAAAATGCCAATTTTGATTTCATGGTGACTTTAGCATAGCTGGATTCAGATTTTATACTGACACCTGTTGGCCTGGATGCAAGAAGTTTGTTTATTAACTGCTGCTGTTTCACACCATAGCTGTTTGTTTGTCTCACAATAACAGATGGAATAAACTTTTTTATTTGATGTTGGTGTTTCATGCTTGTACGTGCTAATCGATATCAACATGGCGGCGCTCATGAAAAGGCGACCATGTAGAATATACCTGCTTTTCTAGAGTCTTCATCTCATGTTAGTGAACATAATTTTAACAATAGCCTACATCCCAAAAGTGCTATTCATTTTTATTTTTGTAAAACTTTTTAAATACGACATGGGGCCAGAGATCAAAATGAACTATCATCTAAAGAACGGAAGGGATATCAGTTCATCAGTTCATTGAAATTAGACGTGATTGTTCATGCGCTGCAACTTGCAGACGGTCCCTTAGCGCAGCAGACTCTCTCGACTCGCTTCTCTCTCTACGGCTCCCACAAACGTCTCACTTTTCGTGTAGTGCACACTGAGCACTCGTGAACTCGCTACTTCGGCGTTCACTGCACGGTTTTGCCAGGGATTTCATGGTTACTGATCCTTTCACGTGCACTCCCAGTTTCCACATCATTTGGCTCCTCTGGCCACTTTGTTTATTTATACTGCAGGCACCCGGTGGGCAACGTCTCAGATTTACCTTTTAAACGGAAAGTGTTTTTAATGATATGCAAATTGCCTTGCAGTTGACTTCGATGTTGCGCGTTGCTACTTTTACAGAAGTTTCTTCAGTTTCAATATAACATTTTCCTCTGCCGCATCCTGTCGCGAGGTTGCGTGCAGGCAGCGCGCGACGGATTAAATGGATTAATTACCACATCTTCACCTCAGTTTTCAAACAACTGGCATATATATTTGTTTGTTTGGAGGCGCTTCTCTCAAAGCGGTTATAAAAATGAGCAAAATAAACATCGAGGAGGACAGTCAACAAGAAAACGGGGATCTAAGCGGCAAGGACTCGGACCGTCAGTTTCGTCTGAGACTGTGCGTTTTAAATGAGATATTGAACACTGAACGGGATTACGTGAGAAATTTGGCATTTCTGCAGTCGGTAAGTACGGTGTTCAATCCCAAAACTCTCTGAGTGTTACAGTTGAAGCACTCATGTGCCTGGTTACATGTTGCAGTCGCGCGGTTATTGTTACAGTCTCGTTTACAGGCTCATAAACTTGAGATAACGGGCACTGGTGAAGCTGTCAAGCTGTGTTTAAGTCACTGTATTGTCGTCAAGAAAGAGGAAGAAGGAGAATACGTGAACCAGACAGCCTTTCTAAAACAAATGGTTTTGGCTAGGTTTTTTTAGTGACATTTCATAAATAACAAAACATAAAGCACAGGGGACTGTTTTGCAGAGTGACTTATTGGGGGCTTTTGTTACTGATGCATTGCAAGGACGTGAATGTTCCTCTTCCAGTGGGTGTTTAAAACTCGGTGTTTCCCAACGTTTTTTTTTTTTGTGCTTTTTTTTTTTTTTTTTACTCCTACAGCCCCACCAATAAGGCTCACCTTCCATCATTCATTTCATTAAAGACACTTTTAAACACAACTCAAAGTAGCACTTATTTTGTTATGTCATCCACATACAGTTCTACGACTTCCATACAACATGCATTACATTTATTGTTTTCTTTCTTTAAAATGGAGCTGAAAATCACATTAATTAGTTATCTAAATCCATATTCTCATAGCTTTGTTGGTTTAAAACAAACCCAGATTGATATTCGGTGCCACCTTGAACCTTCTTACTCATACCTCTGGTTGTTTTAAATGACTGTTATACGTTTATTGGGTGATGGTGATGCAGTTGAACTTTTCTGGTCTACAGTTTTCAGAGATGACTCTGTGAACACTCTCAAATCGAGAAACAAGAGTCTGTCACTTTTACTGTCTTTTTAGTAATTCAAACAAGCTCTAACTTAAATTAGTGTATTTCCCGGTCATGTGCCATTTCCTTTTATAAGCTCTGCCTCATAAAAACAGCAGCGACTCATGTGAGAGGTGGGATTTTCAGGTCTTCAGGGCAATAGCCAGTAAAATCCCTCTGTAACTTTTGAACACTTGTTTTTTGATAAGACTTTGTTGTGCTCATTAGCATACAATCCCTCTCAGCCCAGAGAATGTGTCCTAGTGACACCCCTCCTGGAGCATCACTGACCCCTCACTGATAAAATATGTAAAGTAAGTAAATACAGAAAGTTTTTTAAATCTCCAGATAGTGATTTGGCATACTTGACAAGTGTTTTCTTGCTCTGATTAGCATCAGATCATGACATAGCTTGCCTGGATTAGAGAATTGACGATCATAAACACATTCATTTTCCAGCCTTCCCTACATAGTTTAGGTTTTTAAAACTAGTTTAGCATTAGTAAACCACGTTATTCTTTTTTTTTTTTTTTTCAGCATTTGTGCATTTCTCAAATTCCACACCAGCACATTTTCCCTGTTCCAAAACCTCTTGATCCTGGGATAAATTTAACAGGATCAAAGGAACTAGAGAGGTTTTACAAACATGCCAGTGAGGGGTAAGCAGCCTTACAGTATTAAACCAGTTTTATAAAAATCCTTCATAATCATATTGGCCTGTTAATCTCCTGGAGTACAGTGGCTTTGTGAGGAAGCTGCCAATTGATGACGTCGAGCCGGCTGTGGCAGTTAAGATTTAAGTAAAAAGGTACTCTCTTGAGGTTTCTGAAAGAGGATGGGTTCACTTGCCCTAGTTATTGTTCTTTCTCTGCATATGGGAAGAATCATAGGCCCCTCTCATATGCTGAGTCTCAGAGGGTTTCATCTCCCTAGCGGTGTGTCTGATGTTATCTGATCTGGAAGCATTAAGTGAAGCGAGACCAATCAAATTAGTCCCTGCAGATGCACCTGACGGCCTCTCGTCAAGATGTGTTGACGCAGGTGAAGCGAAGCGGACGGTGGTGCATCAGGTGAAAGGGAGAGGAAACCACTTTGTCATTCAGCATCTCTGGCTTTCCAAGGGCCTCAGTGTGCAAAACAAGGCTGTGCTTTAGATCAGTATCAAAGACGTCTGCCTTTCAACTCATGGCTGGCACGCTAGGTGGTCTTTATGTTCTTTTGTCAGCACGCACTGTCATGCCAAACATCACTGGGTGCCATACTCTAGGGAGACTGATAATTGCCTCATGAATTTGTTTAGATATTTATGTGAGATACCCAGATAATTTATATTCGACTGAAAGGTTTCAGGACTGTGACTTTGTTGCTCTCTGAATGGATCTTTTTGCATTTGTTTATCTGTGGAATTCCACAAGGACTCTCAAACAGATATTACTAAAGGATAATGTCATGGTTTCAAAGGAATAAACCGGGCTGTAATTTCATAAATGGCTGGCAGAATCAGAGATTCCCATAAGTCCTTTTTTTTAAACATCTTTTCTGTTACATTTTGAAACTTAAATGAGAGATGACAAAACGTGTGAAGGATTTAGAGTTCAGGTTAGAAAACATTCTAACAGCACATATTGAAAATTTCCATGTTTTGTAATACTGTCCAGTGAAAGTCCATCTTACATCTAAGTGGGGAGGGGATGTGTCAAAAGTTCATTAGTTGCTCCCATGAGTGACCTGTCCAATGGTATTTTTTTTACTTTATTGACAAATGGATAAAGAAAAGCAGCTGGCATATGCTTTTTGCATTTTAAAAGTTGCATTTAAAAATAATTTATTTATAATTTATTATTTTTCCACATTTTAAACCATGAATTAAATGTTTTAAATTTATTTGCTTATTTAAAGTGATTTATTTTATTGTTATATGTAAACAAGCAATTTTAAATGTCTATTCATTTGTCCATTTAATACATTAATACATGCATTATTATATTTGTAGTATTAAATTAATAATTTATTATTATTATTAAATGGGGGGTTCATTAAAAAAAGCAAGAAAAAGTTTATACATTACCATTCAAATGTTTGGGGTCAGTAAGATATTTTTAATGTTTTTGAAAGAAGTCTCTGCATTTATTTGATCAAAAACAGTGATATTGTGAAATATTTTTGCAATTTAAAACAATTGTTTTCTATTTTAATACATTTTGAAATCTACATTTTGAAATGAAGTCTTCAGTGTCACATGATCCTTCAGAAATCATTCTTATATGCTGATTTGGTGCTCAAGAAACATTTCTTATTATTGTTATCAGTGTTTAATACAGTTCTGAAGTTTAATATTTTTGTGGAAACTGAGATACCTTTTTTCAGGATTCTTTGATGAATAGAAAAAAAGAACAGTATTTATTTGAAATCGACATCTTTTGTAACATTAAATTTTTTTTAATACTGTCACTTTTGATCAATTTAATGCATCCTTTCCACCCAGCATAAATTTCTTCTGCAAATTTTCATAAAGCATAGATGACAATTGCTATAAGACTTTTTTTATTTATTATTATTCTTCATGTGAAGGCAAAAAGAAAGCAAGCTTTTGTTGCACCAAACATGTCAATGTATTTGTTTGTAACAGAGCCCATAGTAAATCCTTTATAGCAACGTCCCATTTAACAGACATTTTAAACCATCAATTTAGTAACCCAATTGCAAGGAAGGTTTCCCTTCAGCATCCTGAGGGTTAAATGTCTTGCTCGGGGGCAAAAAAGTAGAAGCTTATGATTCATTTAACTTTTCAGTTCCTAAATGTAAGGGCCTCAGTGTCTGCATATGACCAAGGATCCGTTTCCTGTGTTGGGTTGGGATCCGTGCCCCCTCTGATGTCTTTACTGCCAGTCCAGCTGTTGTTAGTTGGTGTGGCCCAGCTGGGCTCCTAAGTACAAGAGACTGTTCACCCAAACAGGATGACATGAATGTATAGAGGAGCAGGGGGAGGAAGTCAACCTGGTGCTTCCTGCTTGCCGATGATGTCTCTGTCTGAGTCCTTGCAGGAGGGAAATACAAGCATAAGCTTTCTGGGTTATAAATAGTTTTGTAGAACTGATCCGCACCATAGTGTCACAACCAGCTACCCAGGAGCCATATGGCTCAGTGGGGTAGATATCTGCGCCCGCCAAATTATGGAAACTATCCTCAGCTTAGATAAACTGCTGCATTTTATGTTTTATGTTTAAACTGCAACTCTATTGACAATTGTGATATATTATATTTAAAGATTGTTTCACTCTGTGTGTCTCAGTAGTGCATATTTATATTAGTGCCCGATTAGTGGCTGTCCGTTATATCGCCAAGGCCGAGATATTGGCTGATATTTGCCATTTTCATTGCTAGCATTGACCAATAAGTTTTTTTTCTGTTTGGCCAACATGTCAGCTTTTATTTTGACAGCATGCAGGACTTTTATTTTGACAGTGCTGAGAACAGCAGCGCCTGAGTGTCATTGCTCACGTTCTATGTCTTTATTAGTTTTACTGTCTCTGTTTCAAGGCACACTATGTAATTTTCACCTCTAGAGGTCACTTATTCAAAACATGGGTGTAGCTTGATGATGCCTTAATTTTGCGGAATCATGGGAGGAGTTGTCTTCACATCTACAGCCGGTGGAAAAGAATCTGACGAGACTCGAGCAGAAATCATATTCATGAGCTAATTTATTAAAAATTTATTAACATTACTGTATGAAGCAGGATGTGGCTGAAAGCCGTTGGAGCGGAACGAGGCCGCTGGAGCGATTGCTAATGAGAGACGAGCGCGACACACGGCTCACAAGCAGTGGAGCTTTTATTATGCCACTTCTTCCGGTCAGGAGTATGTGGGATAACGCAGCACTGTTTTATCATATTGGATACATTTATGTGTTGAAAGTTGTTATAATGCTACTCTGTGCGTTCGCTCGGCGGCTACTATGCGACACTTGTTGCACGCTACAGTAAGCTAGATCGATATTAGGCAAGGTAAAACATGGTACTCGCGGTAAATCAAGAAAATGAGATTCAAACAATAAGACTAAACGTGTTGAGCTATATAACAATGATTCGTTTTCTGTTGATGAATGTATCCAAACAGTTGCTCACCTGTCTAATAAAACATAATATATTTAAGCGTCTTTGGTGTGTCCATGGTTTCAACAAAATAAAAAATTAAGGGTAATGCGGGTATATGATGCGACACACAGACATGGTCTGTGCCCTGGTTAAAATTGTTTATTTCTCTAGATTTAAACGTTCTTGGAAACATTTGGGATAATGTAAGCATACAAGTCAACAAAATATATAACATTATTCTAGTGGTTTTTGGATATTTTAATCCAAAAATCTTACATATTGTGCCTTTGACAGTTCTGTTTAATAAATTAAAAAGTGTGAGTAATGTGCAGACAGGAGAGTTCAACTGTCACTGGACACTCATAATCAGCAAACTTTAAATCCTTGATTTAAAACTGCTGTGCTATATTCAGTAAAATTAGCACTATCTTGACTTTTTTTTTTTTTTTTTTTAACAATTTTGTTGTTAAAAATACTATAATAGGATTTTAGAATCAAGAAATTTCTATCCAAGATATAAATCTGTTTATTTTACAGATTCATTTTGATCAAGTTCAAATTATTTAAGTATTTATTTCTAATTTAGTAAATATTATGTAAAATAAATAGAAGTTTTACTATCTTTACTATCTGTGTTTTTACTATCTTTAAATTAAATAGTGTTAAATCATATATATCGGCTTTATATTAGCAATCGGCCACCCTGCTCTCTAAGATCTCGGCATCAGCAAATCTACGTGATTTAGAAACATGGATGGAAGTAAAGATTGTTGCTGAGCATTTTGCATGTTAAACTCTGGTTTGCTCACCCCCATAAGACCCTCCGGATGCTCAGCAGTACTGATGATCATCAGTAGTGGCAGCAGCAGTGCCACCTGAACTAAAACAGCCTGCAGCTGCGAGCTCTTGCCGTGACTGTCACAAGCTCTGCTGATTACGCTCCTCTATCCTATAAAGTGTCAGATTATCACGGTCTTAAAGTTGTGACAAGTCATGCGTTATAAGCCACCACCATGGCACAGAGGCACAAGCCAGCACCAGGAATTTTAGGAATCTCTAACTTTCCTGAGCTCAATTAGTTAAGTAGACCTTTCCTTGTGTTCAAGCATCTGATAGCAAACAAACACTGGGATAGTGTTGCTAATTATGGCTTCCTTTTTAATGCTGATGAGTGACTGGTTTTGTTGAGGGGGTTGAGTTTCCTCATGTTCTACTCTGATAATGTATCGCTTGAGGGAAGAACAGTTGAAGGAAAAGTGCTTTTGTAGTTTGAGTTGTTTCTGATGACTCTTCTGATGTTTGAAACACCCAATGACGTCTATAATATTTGGAAAAGAACGATATGCTAGCATTCCCATTTATCTCAATGGCAGTTGCTCAGTTCTGAGGTAATTTTGAATTAGTCACCTGAGCCACATCTGTAATGTGACTAATCACTCGAGAACCACAGGACCAAGACAACACTGATTTTCACTAGCGAGTTATGATGTCAAAGGCAGCTTGCAGGAAAAAATATGTCTGTTACATTCCTTTTAAGGGTCCTCCAAAATAAAACTGGGTACTGGTAAAACATCTACTATAAATATAATTAAATATTAATGCTATATATATTAAAGTTTAAAAGTTTGGGCTCTGAAGATTTTAAACATTTTAATGTCTTTAACATGCTCACAGGCTGCATTTATACAGTAAAAAAAAAAGGTAATATTTAAATAACTATTTTATCATTTCAAATGTAATTTATTCCCATTTTCAGCAGCCATTTCCTTCAGAAATCATTCTAATATGCTGATTTGCTGCTCAAGAAACATTTCTTCTTATTCTTCTTCTTGAAAACAGTCATGCTGCTTAATAATATTGTGGAAACTGTGATTCATTTTTTTTTTCAGGATTCTTAGATGAATAGGAAGTTCAAAAGAACAGCATTTATTTACATTTTTTGTCCAATTTAATGCATTCTTGCTGAATAAAAGTATTTATTTATTTATTAAAAAGTCTTTTGCAAGTGATTTCATCAGAATACATGGCCAATTTTGAATGGCTGTCAATGGAAGGGATTTTGCCTTTAGAATGTGTAGTTTATACTGTCTACCAGCGATTCAACACAATTACGTATGATAATTAATATTTAGTTATGTGTACAAAGATTTTGGACCAATGATAGTTGGTGGGGCTACTCAGTGTGACACTGCAGAATCATTCAGTATCAGAATCATAGCTGCCGGTTAATGGAAAAAACAGCGCTTTAAGAGGCAAATCATCAACATTGCTTTTTTTTTTTATGTTCAGGATGTTTTTGTGTTAATGATTTGTAGGAGGACATCTTGAATCATCAGCATCAGCAGTAAAAGTGAGGATCTTACAAAATAAACAGCAAAACTAATTTTAGCCTTTTGTTTTCTGACAGATATTGTGAGTAAGAACGTCTGCTGATGTGTTCTGTGATATTCAGTATTTTAAGTCAATCAGATCAGCTGAGTTGAAAGTCAAACTTAGAAATCCTAGATAAAGCCGACTGATTGTCGAGTCACTATGAGGTCACGAGCACAGCATGAAACTGATAAAGACGTCTGTGTTCCCGACCGCCCTGTCAGAGGCCTCTGAGGTGTTAATGAATTATGTGTTTATTCAGATATCAAAGACCAAAAAACATTGGAATATGTAACCAGCCGATGGTGTAATGGCTGTCATCTGCGCTTACAAGCTGGATTCACACCTCTAATTTAATCACATCTACCTGGCCAGGCACCATGTTACAAACACTTGCGTGGATAAGGTATGCCTGTTGGCACCTCCTCATCTTTTGCAAACAAGCAGACAGCAAACAAAGCCATGTGTTAGAGATTATGAACACTATCAGACGGAGGAGAGGTATGCAGACCACAGGCATATGGGATAAGACTCTTAGCAGATGTTCCCAAAATGTTCAATAAACTTCGGATTGTGGCATGCAGCACTAAACTGACACTTACATAACTCTGCTTTGAGCAGGTTTAAGATCTGTTTTGTGTTCTTGGCTGTTTAATTATTCAGGTGATGAGGATTTATGTGCATATATGAGGTTCGTTTTTTCCTTGGATTTTTCTGTGGGATGGTGGTGGTGATTGTTTACTTGAATTAGCTACAGAGTGATTTTCTCACTCTCTCTTGACACAATCAATAGCCTTGATTGTGACCCCATCACAAACATTACTCTGCAGCTGTAGACAATAGCAGCCTACTTGAGAGGCATGTTTTGCAAAGAGAAGGGCACTAGTAAATAGAAGGCCATACATTGCCGCATTGACCCTTGACCCCTTTGACCAGGAGAGCTCTGAGGAATTCCTCAGTTGTCCTGAGGGAATTGCCCCTGTGGTTTGTGGCCAGAGGCTGGTCATGACTCTTGAGATATTTTTTGGGTGAGATCTTCAGATGTATGGCTTTTCCAGTTGCTCCTGAAAGGGAAGAAATATGAACGTGTGACGTTAACTTATCCCACTTACCTCATCCTTGGACAAACAAAGGAGCGTGCAGTATTGATGGATGTGGGCTATGTCAGGCTGGAACTGAATTATTTACTCCTAAAGAACACTTGGAGATGGAATTAGTCTGGTTAGCTTGATCTAATGCCTGTTTAAACGGTGAAGTCATTCACTTAGGTAGCTGAATAGGTTTATTAGGGAATTTAACTAAAGTAACCACACATTCTCTACCAGAGAATTTAATTTGTTAAAGGGATATTTTAAGTAAATAAATAAAAGAAAAAGTAAATAAATGGTTATAAAACAAAAAGAAAAGTGGTGCTACAGTCTATTTGTTCATCAGTCATTTGATAGCTTTGTGTAAGGAACAGGTTGAAATTTAAAGAATTAGTTCACTTTCAAATGAAAATTAGCCCAAGTTTTACTCACCCTCAAGCCATCCTCTGTGTATATGACTCTCTTCTTTATGATGAAAACAACGGGAGAAATATTAATAAATATCCTGACGCATCCAAGCTTTATAATTGTAGTGAATGGGGATCACTAGTATGAGCTGAAGAAAGTGCTTCCATCTACATCCATCCATCATAAACGTGTGCTCCACACGGCTCCGGGGGGTTAATAAAGGCTTTCTGAAGCGAAACAATGCGTTTGTGTAAAAAAATAAAACAAAATAATTTAACCACATGAGGGTCTATAACATGTTTGATATGTTTTCAACTACTGTACCTCTGGAAGTGGACAAGCTTGAAACATTTTAGACTCTGTTTACACCTATATTTAGGGTTGTATATTTATGATCAGATCAACAAAAATGCATCTTAATGCCAAGTGTAAACAGGGCAGTTGAGTTAGTGAATTGAACTAGATCTGGATCATGGTAATTTTTTTTTTGTTTTTTTTGAGCTAGTTCTTTTCAGATGAACTGGCTGTTCAGGTTCCCAATTAGAAGAACCATTTGTTCACAAACTGCACTGATCCAGTTGTTGAGTTCAATTTAGTGATTTGGCTGCATGCATCTCTCTGCAGAGGAACATCATCACTGAACAATAGCTTAATTTGGGTTTGTTTTCCAGTCAACGATATTGGCTTCAGGAGACATGGAATCTACTAAATGAGTCCTTTTTTGGCATTTAGAGAGATTATAACGAATTGTGTGTGGAAAAGATGAAGATTATTCAAAATAAGAAGAAGAAGTTTGATTTATATAGCGCCTTTCCATAGCTCAAGGTCGCTTTACATAGTGCTAAAATATTTGATATATTATTATCATGACTGATAACTGATAAATCCATGTCGTTTGTTTTAGTAATGGATGAACCAATTCAATCTGTACTTCAGTCAAGCGTTAGATGTTGTCATCTTGTGGGTTTTATTTCCTGTGGTGAGAAGGAAGAGTCTTCTTGTCCAGCCACCGAAGCCACTCCTGATAATCATTGAAGAAATGACAGATTTGTAGTGTGTTTGTAATTTGACTCTAATGAAGCAATGCTGCAATGATGATTATACACTTTGTGGCTTCTGGGCTGAATGTGCTGCAGTGACATTGAATCCATTATTTTAGAGGGAAGTAGGAATGACACATCAGGAAATTAGATAATACGCACACCCGCATATAAGCCTGTGGTAAGTGACAAAGTAAGCTGCTGCGGTTGTTCACAGCCAAGGAAATCCCATTATAATGTAAGTCAGTATACTCCAGAGGTAATTAAACTGTGTATTTGTTTGAGTACTCAAGAAAGCATCTCTCTATGTGAAGTGATAAAGATTGCTGTCTGCTGTTGTCGTATAGGTCAGTTCAGGGTCCACTGTGCCCTTTCCCCCCTGTGGTGAATGAACCCCTGGCTCTCGTGGCACCTTTCCATGTGCTCAATCGCTCTTCCATGGAGATGAGCCCAAATGCCTTCCAGATGGCCAATCCAATCTGGACTGAGATCTTATCTGGACTACCACATGTCAGCACCAAGCCTTTGTAGCTGTACTGTCCAACGGTCAATCAGTGTTGGATTTTCTGTATGCTAAAGCTCTTTAATGAATGGGTGGTGTGACAGACACTTGGGTGTTGCTGTGAATGGGGCCGTTCACGGCAGTGTGATCTACACACCTACCTCGTATAGGAAGCATACTGAATCAAAAACAGCCAAAAATATTGCTTTTGGTTGTTTCTGAGACAAGCAGCACTAGTATTGCTTTTAGGGTTAGGGGTACCATAAGTATTAAACTCTGGTGTAACTCAGCTGACTGACTTCTAAGCAATCAGAACCTACATTAAAGGAGAGACCCAAGTCATATCATAACCAGAATATGATAGAACAGATGCTTCGAACAGTAAGCACATTGCAGCTACTTTTAAAACTGGCTGGAACTGACTGCTTTTATAATTTTTATTAAATTTTTTATTAAACTTTTATAATTTTATTTTTTTTATATTGCTCAGTTTAATTTCATTTTTATTTTTATTTATTTGTATATTTACAGTTAGTAATTTTAGTGTTTCAACTTATTTTAGTTAGTTTCTAAGGCCACATTTTTCATTTTCATTCAAAGGTATTCATTTAATATTTATATTTTATCTTATTTCAATTAACTAATTGTTTTTAATAGTTTTAGTTAAGAATAATAACCCTGTAGAGAATGACCCTGAGCACCCTAGCAACTAGGGCTGGACGATTAATCAAAGTAATCGAAAATGAAATTCAGAACCTCTAACCTACGTAATTTTCCCATGTTGGTTATTTTGTTTTTTAAATCCTGTTAATACTTTCCCCTTTAAAAAACATACTAACCGCTTGTGTAGTCACATGACTCCACCCTATCCAATCAGTGGCATGGAAGCAACACGGAGGTGAACTCAAACGGCGAGTTTGTCAATTGTATGTGTTTAAAGGCTTGCCAGTTTGGACATTCAAGCAATTTTAGACTATCGGACAGAGAGGAGCGCAGAAACTCTTTGTCAACACTGTCCTGTGATTTATCACTAAAGTATCTTAGAAACTCAAAAGTTATAGCATAAATTGTTCTACTTTTGAAGTAACTACTTATAACCCACAGCTTCACAATTAGTAGAGAGACGGTATGACAAATTTACACACGCAATCGCTCTCATTAATGCATTCAAATAAATGTACTGGTACTGTGCTAATTTATCTTTGTGATTTATAACGAGCAGAAATCTGTAAGAAATGTTACGAACCATAGATAAAATAACTACTGAAAGTGAGCTGTTATGTCAGAGCACTCTTTCATTAGGAAAAAAAATCCCACCTTTAATAGTCATACTTACAGTACAAACCTTGTCAGTGAACTATGAAGGAAAAAAAAAAAGCCAAAAAATATTGTTCGTTAATCATAATCGAGGTCAAATGTTCAATTAATCGAGATTTTAATTTTAGGTCATATCGTCCAGCCCTACTAGCAACCACTCAGAACCATCCAGAACACCCTAGAAAACACACAGACAACAACCTAAAACCATCCAGAACACCCTAACAACATCCTAGCAACCACACAGAACACTCTGGCCACACCTAACAAACAACAAGCCAGAACTCCCTAGCAACCACCACTCACATTTTCTTCAGAAGTTTTAGTTTGGAAAATCATCTTGATCAAGTTCTCTTTAGCATATTCTTGCTCAGCATATCAATTATATCTCTTGCCTTGTCACTCTCATATCTTTCTGTCTCTCTGCTCTCCTGTGGTGCCATGGCTCATTTCCACCCCTGTGAGCAGCTCAAACAGCCATGAACTTTGAAGCCCCTCATAGCGGAAGTGCGGGACAGGGGGCCGAACTCAAAGAGGACTTTGTTGCAGCGGTCGCTGCTTGAAGGGTGATGGGGAATCAGAGTCACGAAGAAAGAGGGGCGAGCTCAGATCCCCTCTTTCAAACCTCATCCTCCTGCAACTGGGCTCTTTGTCTCCATTAGCTGGGTCGTGGGCACAAAGAGAGGGTTTTTCTCCCCCTAACCCCCCCTTCTCTCTCTCTTGGTTTATTTATTCGATTTCACGCCATGCCGGCCAAAATGGCCCCTTCCTTGCATCCAAAACTACTTCATACCCTTTTGCAGCGAGGCAGATTCTCACAGAGAGCCATGAAAGGGCCCTTTGGAAGGGCTGGGGTGTGTTTTTAGCCGGGCATTCACAGGAAGTGTGAGCATCGGATTCAGTAAGTTTCGCTGTTGCTCACGTTGTGGGAACCAGTTCGGGTTGCAAAGATTCTCCTCACTTGCGCTGGAGAAAGAGGACAAATATGTGGTTTGGAGAACCTCAGGGGGTTCTTCTGTGACCCTTTACCGTTCATTGAATGCTAAAGTACCAGCAAGTAAACAGCACTGTTTGTTTAAAGCGGGAAAATCAACTTTGGGCAGGATGCTGTTAGTCCTAACATGTGCTGAGACATTTAACTGGAAGAAGGCCTGGTGATTTAATGTCCGAGGATGTCCTGGACAAAGACAGAGATGACATCCTATAGTTTAACAATATTCTGTCACTTACTACGCTATATGTCAGAATAGATGAGTTAGTTTCATCAGATACTATTAGTCTGGAAAGTAGCTACATTTACATGCAACTAAATCTGTTTGTAATCAGATTTATGGCTCAATCGGATTGAAAAGCCTTCATGTAAACTCCTCACTCAGTCCAACTGAACTCAATCTGAATGAAATTTTGAACAAATTGAAAAGGGGTTGTTTAGACATGAAATAATCTGATCAATAGGAAAAAAATGAGCATTCAAAAATACCTTGTGCAGTTTATAATAAATTCTCTACATACTTTTTATTTCTTACAAATGTGCATGTTTATTTACATCTTACAATCTGGTCAATTGAAGAGACTGAATATTGACAAAATATTTGCTAAAAAGGCTCTTCTCAAATATTTTACAGCTTTCCTTTTAGGCATGTCATCAAGGCAAAAATGACGATTATACTCGTGGTAGCTCTGGTGACAAAGTCCGGATTGCAAAGTTTGGGGTTCATATAAAAAGAACTTTCTGAAAATCAGATTTGATCAATTTCCATCAATCTGAATTAGTGCATGTAAACATACTTAGTGTTGTGACGCATACAGTCCAGTGTTTCAGTGTTTATAGAAACGTAAGCAAATGTAAATGTGGTAGAACCACACTTGACGTAAAATAAATATGAATACTCAGGAGATCACGTTGGGCAAAAAATGGAGTAGGCATGAGGTGGGTTAGTTATGCCATCATATAAGTTATTGACAGTACATGATAAGTTAGAGTTGTGCAGTCTGGTGAATCCTGATTATTCAGATGACTTTGGGTTTTAATAGTTCAAACTTTTGATTATTTACGTTGTATTTTCTTCAAACTGTCCTAGTTTTTTTTAGAATACCTGAGTTCACTTCATTGTTGTGCATAACTCCTCTTCATTGTTGTTGCTGTAGAATTATTGCTGAATGAAAGCGACTATCAGGCAAATTGGAAAGCTCTGTGTCTGCAGAAATGTCCAGTCTGAACGCTGAAGCATTCAGTTTTCTGATTCAGTAGTCTGATGATACTACACTTTAAATTTATATTTAAATTTACACTTTTACACTGAAGCATTGTTGCTGATATTCAGAGCATGCTATATTTACATTTACTGGAGATGATTTGTGGTTGTAAATGTAAATATGTGTGTAAATGTGAAACATTCTTGTTTGATGTGTCAATATACAGTAGTCATACCCTAAAGGAGAGAGAACTTTAATATGCTTTTATATCACTTTAGCCCATTGGTAGTAGTGTAATACACTATTATTCACTTTGGTTCTAGCTTTTTAGTGTAAACCATCTGATCATAAAAGCAGCAGACCTGTGCTGCTTTATTTTGTACAGGCTTAATTCCAGTAAATTGGGCCATGTTTGTTTTGACAGTCACCTTCAAGTCAAAAAGTGGCCCAATTTTCCTGTATTCAAACTATAATGCATGATCCTTCTTAAAAAGATCACCATTTAATTTTATTTAAAGGATCTTAGGCCTTTGGAAAAGTATCAAAATAATCAAAAAATTGTTATCTTGCCCAGACCATGAAATGACCTGTAGGCTTTACAGTAAGTTCAGCTTTAGGTTCAAGAGCAAGTTGCTCTTGTACATATTGTTCTGGTACCGCCTGTAAAAACAGCACATCACTGTTTTTTGAATATCTCACTTCTGTTTCTCCGTTCAATTAGTAGGAATCACATGCTACAGTGAAGGCTTAGAAATGTGCCTCAATGCTTTTTGCGTTTCTGCTTTTTCCTCATCTGAAGCTTCCCTTATGATGTTAAGCAATTTAGGCTCTCCCGGACCACTGTTTTCTTTTGATTTTGATTGGAATCTGACAAGCTCTTGCATAAAATGGGATCTCAGCTGTTATTTTATTATTTTTAGCTCACTGTTTTCAACAAATTGGCTCAGTACAGAGCTAACAATTAGGCCTGTGCGATAAAATAACGGTAATTATCGCAATATAATTTTCCGCGATAAAATTATAACTAAAGTTCGATAAGTGTTCGACATAATGTTTATGCATATGCACTGAAAATAATGCTGTGCATGCGTGTTGCAGACTTTCACACTGGTGCCAATACCAATTTGCCCATCTGATAAGCACTGCTATTTCTGTTGCATATAAGAAACATTATATATGGCAAACGCACCAAAAGAGGAATGAAACAGCTGCTCGTTTGACCATTTATCAGCTCTGCTTTTTTGTTATTAAGCTATAGCTATATATAGCAGTTTTTGTGCATTAAGGCTGCTGTTTTTCATAACAAATACCATAGAGACAATATAGTTATGTTTTACCATGGTAGTGAGGTGCAGTGTGCAGTGGAGTGTGGTTTTACCTGTGGTTAACATGATCCAAATACTATGGAAGACTAAATTTTCCCTATAAAATTTTACCCTTTAAAAATGAGGTTTTTATAATTTTTACAGATGTTACCTTTTTTGTTAATGAACATAAATTTACATCTGCATTCTAACTCAAGCTAACTGCTTCATCATCTCAAGCTACTGTCAAGTGTGCATTTCTGTGGGACAGGATTTGATATTTATTGATATGGACTGATGATAATTTTATCCTGATAATTTTTTGGCCAAATTTCCCAGCCCTACTAACAATCTTAAGTGTTATGCCTTTTGTCGGCTTGTTTTAGTCAATGATTTGAAGGGGCTGTCTTGTTTAAAGAAATTGCTGAGTTTACCCCAGTTTCGCAACCAGAAGTTTAAAAAGGCCATGTTGCAATAGCCAGACTTGTCCCTTATTTCAATAGACTGCCACTGTATTTGCCCTGTGTGACAGACTTCACGTGCTTTTAAGTTGCATGTGGTTAAAACAGGATCTCAATGACACGAGAATATTCTAGTAGTAATCAAATAGGTCAGTGTCTGGACTCCCCACTGTTTTGCTGTAAAATAAATTTGTCCACAATTAACCAAGGTTCATTTTTACAGTGAAATAATGATGTGACTTTTGATGATATTGTAATCAATATCCCAGTTCACATTGATTGTCCACCATACTTTTTTCCGCTGTCTGTAGCCTGGCGCTGGTAGGACAACCAGAGCAGTGCTAGCCTCGACGTCTGCTAGTGGCAGAAGTGGTGGCAGCAGGCTCTTGACCCTCAGTCCTGTTGGGAGAGGTTGAAGACCATGACAGCATATGGCCAGTCTGGTTTGGTCCACCTTACTGTCTGACCATCTTGCCTGACTGCTTCACATCAAACAAAAGGCTTGTTGCCCATGTCTGACCTTCTGTCTTTCCACAGTTAAGAGCGGCTGGTTGGTTAGATCTCCAGTTAGATCTCCGTTGGTCAGATCTCTTTTAGGTTAATTGTGCGAATAATAGTGTGAATTCAGTTTTTTGCTCTGTAAAATGTTTTGTGTCTCTCACATGAGCTTTACTTCCCTCACATCAAGAATGGCTACAAACACACTATTCCCTAAAGGTTTGAAGTCTTTGAGCCTGAACTTTACCTCAGTCAGTGTGTCAAATGGATTTGCGAGTCTGAGATATACTTCAGCGCTGATCAGAACTCCGATTTGTCCACACTGCCACAAGTTGTTTCTCTGTTCTAGCAGCGCACTGGTATGCATGTGGCCTAATTCTCTGCGTTGAGAGGCGCTGACCACACAAAGCTTCTTCACACCGCACCGTTTCCTATCTAGAGTCATATCCTTCCTCTTTTTGTTTTTCGTAAAAAGAACTCAACATTATTTCCCCCTTCCTCACCAAGTTTCACCTAAGTTCATCCAGTGCTCTGATTTTGTATGGTGTTCTTACTAAAAGATATTAAAGAACTATGATTTTTTTAAAAGGAAGATTCTCATTTCATAATTACACTTAACATTTACCAAACACTGGAAAGTGAAAACCGTATAATCTTATGTATGCCGCAGTATGCACTATATATGTCTCTTTTCTTTCTGAAATATTATTAATTACAGCCATAGCCATAATTACACTAAAAATTTCAAAGAGTTGAATTTTACATTATCACTTAACATCGCTGTGTCACATGACCTCATCAAGTTTCATGTTTGTTTTTATAACGTTTTTTGGGAGGCGTTTTTGCCTTTATTATGATAGGACAGTAAGCAGACAGGAAGCGAAGTGGGAGAGAGAGGGGGGACGGGATCGAGAAAGGGCTAGTTCACCCAAAAATGAAAATTCTGTTAATTACTCACCCTCATGTCGTTCCAAACCCATAAGACCTTCGTTCATCTTGGGAACACAAATTAAGATATTTTTGATAAAATCCGTTGGCTCAGTGAGGCCTCCATTGCCAGCAAGATAATTAACACTTTCAGATGCCCAGAAAGCTACTAAAGACATATTTAAAACCGTTCATGTGATTACAGTGGTTCAACCTTAATGTTATGAAGCGACAAGAATACTTTTTGTGCACCAAAAAAAACAAAATAATGACTTTATTCAACAATATCTAGCAATGGGCGATTTTAAAACACTGCTTCATGAAGCTTCAAAGCTTTACGAGTCTTTTGTTTCGAATCAGTGATCAGAGCGTGTATCAAACTGCCAAAGTCACGCCCCCCAGTGGTGAACCACTGAAATTTCAAAACACTTATGACGTAACGTTTACAGCCTCGTTTACTGAAAACACGTGACTTTGGCAGTTTGGTACATGCGCCAAACAGCTGATTTGAAACAAAAGATTCGTAAAGCTTCATGAAGCGGTGTTTTGAAATCGCCCATTGCTAGATATTGTTGAATAAAGTTGTTATTTTGTTTTTTTGGCACACAAAAAAGTATTCTCGTCGCTTCATAACATTAAGGTTGAACCACTGTAATCACATGAACTGTTTTAAATGTCTTTTGTACCTTTCTGGGCATCTGAAAGTGTTAATTATCTTGCTGTCAATGGAGGTCTCACTGAGCCAACGGATTTTTTCAAAAATATCTTAATTTGTGTTCCGAAGATGAATGAAGATCTTATGGGTGTGGAACAACATGAGGGTGAGAAATAAATGACAGGATTTTCATTTTTGGGTGAACTAACCCTTTAACATTTTGTATACTAATGTGCTAAGAGATCAAAAAAATCACAGTTAATATTACTTCTGGTTCATCTAGCACACTGAAAATGAAAGTTCTGTGCATATACTGTACTTTTTTTTTATTGTATATATTGCATGCATATTGAAAATATGCATGCTGTGCATTCAGATTATGCTAGTGTGCTATTTCAAACAGCCAGTCTAATACATTTTCATTTGTCCATACTTGCAGAAGGCAACACATTGGCATTGCTAATATCGGCTAATTGAGTTGCAGTGGTGTTTGTTTATCAGAGAGAGACTAAGTGGTGTGTCTGTTTGCATGATAATGAAAGACTCTCGTCTGTGAGAGAGGCCGTAAAGGAGGTTATTGGAGTGGCCCGTCGCCGTTTAGTGTCAGAGCGCTCAAAGAGCAAGCAAGTGTGACAGAAATGACTCTTCAGGCAGAGATGTGCTGGACGAAAGTGAATGGATTTCACTCATGTCCTTCTCTCAGCTCTGAGACTCTGGTATAGATCTGCCCATGTGCCATTGTTAGAACTGAACTGCTGCTGGTTGTATCTGCACCTCAGCTGGTTCAGTTGCATCTGAAAGGTTGATGATAATGCTGATAACAATTTATTTTTGGTCATACTTAGATTTACGCAAATTGAGATTTGAGGTATGTTCATAAATATAAAAAATGAAAATCAATTCCAGGGGCAAATACTGCAAAATGTACATTTTATGAACCTGTTTTGAATAAATATTTTGGGTTAATGCTGAAGTTAAAGTCATATTTCAGTCCTATCACCACTGAAAATATTTTACTTCCTCAATTTTTAAAAACAAACCAAAAACGTGCTGACAGAGATGCCTTTAACATAAATGTTTTGAGGAAATTATTTGCTGATTAGTGCTCAACTCGTATACGTAAATTCCCTGAATGTACACATGATTCCTAGGAAGGCATTGCTGTAAAAGATATTGCCATGACTACAGGCCCTATAACTACACCACAAGTACATTTACTTTACATTGATATTCTGTCCAGGCACATCCATTCCAAAGGAGCTTACAGGAATGTGTGAAAAACTGCAGTGGACATCATACATGGCTGTGGTTTCTCAGATGCACTACAAAACCCTCATAAACCATCACAAACGAGTGCATATTCAGTGCATTGTGTGTGTTTATGCGTGTAAGTCTTACTTCACAGTTTCCATGTGGTATGTTTATTGGCACTAGTCCATTCTCAGTACAAGGGTGAAAGGCTGTGCAAGCTTACGAACCATTTTTCCCCCATTCTATCTCAATAATGACAATCATTGTTTGATAAAGCACTAATTTAGAGGAAAGCCATCTAAACAATGAACAGTGTTGATGTATTGTGTGTGGGGAAACAGCAGCCTTTTTGTTACGGAAAAGGTTTGTTCTGCCTTTTCCTTCCTGAAATGCAAGAGGCCAAGGTCTTGCTCCTGTCATTGAATTAGTCTCAGTGTTTGGTTAAGGTCACCCTGTGTTGCAGGTGGCAAAATTATAATGTCTGTTTCCTGGCAAAGCATTTCATTGAGGGGGGGAAAAGAGTCTGCGAACAGCTTGTTTCCTTTGTGGGGACATATGGACACATTCATGCTCTTCTACATCTAATAGCCTGTGGCTATTCTACTGTGTGTAACTCTATTCCCCTGTCTCTCTTACCAGCTGGACAGAACAGATAGTCACAGTCTTCAAATATGTAAACCTCATCAGAGTGCTTACGATTACTAGTTATATATAAATTTTAATATATTTAAATATACTAAAATTTGGTTAAGATCCAATTTATAAAATTATAAAATTATAATTATATAAATAAACAAAATTAAATCATCTGACTTGAGATGAATATATCCTAATATATTAAAATATTAATATTTTATTATTTTAATATATATTAAGTCTGACTTGTTTCAATATATAAATATAATTATGTATCTATTACCACAGTTATATGTTATTATTTTTTTTATACAATCACTATATTTTTCTCAGGCTGGCAGAATTTTGCTGAGAGAGTTTCATCACAACTTATTTAATTTTTTTTTGTGTGTGTGTGTGTGCAATTTAGTCTTTTTCAATTGCCCCCCATTGCAGTTTTCCTCGTTCTCCTCTACGAATGCATCTATCATGTCTGAAGTCTGCACACACTAAAGTTTCCATTTGAGAACATAATCAGAGTAATATGTATTCCTCTCATTTATTTTTATTCTGGCTCTTTTTTTATTGAGTGAAATGAAACGCAGGCTCATCTGATTACTGGAAGAGATTGAAGTCACAACAAAATTGCATGTAAAGGATGACGTGCAATATTTCATTAGTTCAGGGCCTTATACCTCTTTGAATCAGGATGAATGAATTCATTTTTCATTTCGCACACATGCCCCCGGTCACACCTGTCATCCTCTGTTGCTGACTTCACACTCTCCGTTGCCCAGAGAAACAGTAACAGTTGCCATGGAATCACAACGCAGCCTTGTAGTGTTTGTTTATTTACATGAGTTTTTTGACGTAAGCACGAGAGTGATGCTGGAAAAGGCCAGAGAAGAGCAAATCAAGCCTAGGAAGCCCTGACAGAGAAAATAAAGCTCTTAATGATGAAGTGTGTCTTTTTTTCAGTGTTATAATTTTTCATATCCCAGCTTAATGTGCAGAGAGGGCTCTAAGTAACCCTGAAAAGTGTAAACATTGTGATTAGGTGGAGCTATTAAAACATTTTTGTTGAGAATTCTGTCCAGCTGAACACTGTAACACTGGCTCGACCAATGGCATGAGTTTAGGTTTTTAATCTGTTCATTATGTTTTTAAATATTGGAAAATCTATCTCCATTTGTTTCATCCAAACACCCTTGTTATCCTTCACACCCTTCGTTCTGGTTGTGGTGCAGTTTGGAGATGTACATCCTGTCTCTTACTCCACCAGCCCCTCGGCTGAGTCACATGGATGACCATTTTATGGATGAATGTGGAATGGGCCATATGAGAGATTAAATTAGCGCATGCCTAAGGGAGACCCCCCCCCCCCACTGCCTCAGGAACTGCAACGAACAACACGACCACCATCATCACCACCCATATTACACTAAGTGTCAGTTACAAATGTGTTCAGGGCCCTTCTGAGACATCTGATGTACATTTACTTCAGACAAGCTAAACATTGCCTTCAACAATGATTTCACAAACATTATTGTGTTTAATGCTGCGTTCACGCCATGTCGTAATTACCGTAGGCTTGAGATGATAAGTGATGTTCTATTCGGAGCTGTTCACATCCTCGGACTGGGAATTATGTGTTTCTATGGTGGCACTATCAACGCCTAGGCCTAAATGAATCTGCAGTGGTCAGCTGGTACAGCGGTCACGTCAAACAAGTAGGAGCTCTCAGAAAATTCCAATCTTATAAGCTGTAATTACGAGCTCTACAAGGAAGTGAATGCTTTTTACAGGTTGAAATCTTGAAATTATGGTGATTTCACCATGGCATGTATAACTACTATGTGGCATTTAAATGGAAACTTCACCCAAAAATTTTAATTCTGTCATCATGTTTTCACCCTCTTGTTGTATGACTTCATTTCTTCTGCAGAACACAGAGATATTTTGGATTTTTAAGAATGTTTTGACTGTTTTTGAGGTCCAAAACAATGTATAGACAAACACTAAGAACATTCTTCAAAATATCTTCTTTTATGTTCCACAGAAGATAGAAAGTAATACAGAGTGAATAAATGATTACAGAATCCCTTTAAGTTGAATCAAGTGATTTCAGATGGTGTTTACAGCTAAATGTGTTTGAGATTCCTTACAAACAAACACTCTTTGAAGCATAAGCTGGCATGGTAAATGTCTTCCAGAGATGCAGAAATGTGACTGAGAGTCAGTCTGTCATTATCAGTAGGGATGCCGTGGGGTGGCGAGTGCTTCTCATTTAGCAAACTTTTCGTCCTGTCATTGTGGTAAAGGAAAAAGAAGCAGGATAGCCTGCATTAAAGGTCTCGTTCGCCTTTAAAATCCATGAGAGAAGGATGAATAAGATTGACAAAAAATAATGAGAGATTTTTCTACCGAAACAATCAACCATATGCTGACACACAAAATAACCTCACATGCTAATAAAAGAATCAAAGAAAGACAGAATGAAAAAAAATGCAGTAGGTAGTCATGTGGCAAAGGTGAAAACGCTCAGGATGAGTCTTAGCTGTGTCGTGTTGTTGTGGGTAACCGTCGGAGACAATAGCTGGAGTGACAGGTAATTTAACAAACACTAGGGCGGAATGAGTCGAGCGCACTGTTAGCAGATCGGCTCATTGCTGCTGCCGCTGCTGATGAGAAGCGTTTTACAGAGCTAGAATTAGAAACAGTCAGTGAGTGGCTGACTCTCTTTCTCTGAGGGAGACTTCTAAAACTGTGCAAATCAGTGATGAAGATATTTATAATTTTTTGTCAACCCTCTGCTTTGGATTTTTGGTGAATCAATACTGTAGTTAAATGTGCCTGTCTACAGTTATTTTACTCATCAATATGTAAATATGTATATGTAAGTGGTTCTCAACCAGGGGGCCTCAGCAAACTTCCAGGGGGTCATCAGAATGACTTGAAATGATTTCAAATAAGTCAAAACAAGCATTAAAATATGCTAAAACAACTAAAAATCAAGACATTTCTTATTTTAGTTCACCTCCTTAACCATTTTCTTTAAAGAACTAGCCTTCCCACTGTCTTGAAAAACATTTTTATATATGATTTCTAGACCTGGAAAAAAGTCATGTAAATAAATAAAATCTCCATTGGCATTTTTATAATGAATATAAATGTTTCTAGTTATGCCAAGCTCTAAAATATTTCATAGAGTAGAAATTGTGAATAAAAAAAAAAAAATTAAGTCCTTGTCCTTATCTTCCAGTAAATCACGCAAAACTGTCATGTGATTTTCAAATATTGTTATTGACAATGCAGGGCCCGGAGTCAAAAAGGTTGAGAACCACTCATATTTATGTATGTACAATGTATGAGATGGGGCCCTTCTCATGGTTTACAGGGAGCTTTTCGAGATTTGCCATCCTCCACTGATGATGACTGAACGTTTACAATGAGTTTGAACAGCTTTGCCATAATTACATACAGTAAATGTTGATATAAATTGTTACTTTGAGTTTTGTGTTGCTGATTTGATTTCTGTGTTTATGCTTTTGTGTGCATGTTTGTGTAGCTGGCCTCCCATTCTTTCATAGTTGGCACATAGTCTATTTGCACAGCAGGGTATAAGTTTCTGATAATTTGTCTATGACACTTGTTTTTTTCTCTTGATGTGAACTAAACCATTTCCAGCCAGTACAGTACATGAAGTTTGACTTCACACTGTTGTGTGTGTTTGTCACTAAAGCTGAATGTTGAGTCTCCAGTTAGATATACAGACTGAAAAGGGTGTCAACCTACAGGAAGCGTTACAAAAAATTAACAGCCATAGAAATCTGCCCCACCTTTTTCACACTGCAGTGATTCCACATGTAAACACTAACTTTTTTTCTCTTTGTCTCTTTCTATTTATGTAAATCAACAGGCTTTTCTCCAGAGAATTAGGCAGACCTCAGAAAACCAACAATGTCTCACTCAAGAGCAGGTCAAGGTAAATCACCATTAACACACACAAAACCTTTACATGCAGAATTATTATTTATTTAAAATATTCATTGGCTCCAAAAAGTATTTGGACCCATACATTTCTAAATGTCACCACATTAGATCAAAACGTGTGGAAACAGCCATTTTGCAATTACTTTAAACAAATAATTTTAACATTTTAGTGGATGTATGGAGTCAGTGTACATGATCCACTAATGTTTAATACTTTGTCTTCATGTTGGATAGAATGTAGTATTTTCATTCAAAACCCAACAAACTTCTTTATTATTCATAAACACCAATTAGTTTGATATTTTGTGACATTTTCAAATGTGGCTTTTTGAAGAGAAAAATGTCAAGAGCCTTCCCTCTTGCAGAAAAAGTAGCATTTATTTTTGATGATTTTCTTAAAATTTGTCTCTTTCTTTCACACAGATCTTGTTTTCCAACATTGAGTCCATTTTGGAAGTCCATTATGACTTTCTTTCCACTCTGGATGCCAGTTTGCAGCCTGAACCCCAAGCGCACCATTCTCTCGGACATGTGTTCCTCCAGTTTGTGAGTCCCTGAGATTATAATTGAAATCATCTTTGAACTAATGCTGCTTAGTAGTTGATTTATTATGATTTGAGTTTTTTAGTCAAGCAAACCATAAATATCTTTTTTCCAATATATCCCAGTGTGGGATTGTTCCTAGTATCCTAAATCTGTATGCTCTTAAAATACTATCAGCCCTGAGACTGTCTCCCCTCCCCGTGGTCCTTCTGAAAAAGTGTATAAACAAGGAACTTGTCCTCACGTCACCAGTAGTTCAATAAAAAGTAGTTTAATGTATAAAATGTTTCTGTCAGAGACACTGAATTCCAATTTTAGCAACAAATGTTCAATTGCTGTCTACAATTCAAGCTTCTTCATCTGTATCAAAACTATTCTGTATAAATTAAAATATTTTTCCCTATCTGAAAATATGATAATAATGAAAATGGTGATATTCAGTGATTTGATTAATTTCTTTTCAGTTATGGCTGCCAGCAGCAGTCCAGCATCTTTTAAATCAATGCAAATTAAATCTGCCGCTTTAACTCTATCCATGGTTCTCACAAGAAGAGTTTTGGGTTTGGCATGTGTATGTGACCTTCGACCAAGTTCACTGAAACATTCTGAGGTTTTAACCTCAAACTAGAGTGAATTTCCTCTTAATTGGGCTGGCTGTGTATGTATGTGTGTATTTTGGATGAACGGTGTTATAAAGCATATGCCAGAACAGATGTTCTCGTCATTCATGGATGAGGGTGTGTGATGCTGCCAAACTCTCTCATTACAGGTGCTGTGGTCTGGAGCCCTGAGGGCCCAACCAGAGTACTGACACACACACACATATACACTACATATGCACTAATGCAAATGGCAAACCCTACGTAGACATATACATGCGTACATTTATAGACAATACGCATAGACAAATGAAGAGGGTGAAAAGAGAAAGCATAAAAATTTAGATGTATTGTAAAGAGAAAAACAACCACACAGTGCCTCTGGAATCCCGGTATCATTTTCCTATTCTGTCAGGATGCCTTAAGCACCCTTAGCCATCAGGATTCACATCATCCCTGTCAAGGTTACAGTGCCTACACTGACTGTTCCTGTGGAGCTTGGATAAATGACATCCTACCTTCACCACATGCATCTTTAATAAACTGTCTGAGGTGACAGTATTCTGCCTGAATTCTTCTTTTTAACCAGACCTATCTATATTATGATTTTATTTTACTTTATTTTTATTTTATTTTATTTTATTTTTTTATTTTGTTTTGTTTTATTTTGTTATTTTATTTTTGTATTCTTTTTATATTTTATTTTTTGTCTTTTATAATTTTATTTTATTTTTATATTTATTTTTATTTCATTTTACACTTGTGTAGAGCTGGCATGATTAATCAAGTTTTTATTTGTTTATAATTTTTTATAAATAAAAATATATATTGTTTTAAAGTTTATTTTACTCATACTTCCGCTATTTAATAGTTTTGATCATTTAAAACTGTAATAATCAAGAATGACTAGGCGTGCGTCTCAATCAGCTCCCTGGTTCAGTAGTCAGGTCACTGATCAGGAAGTCGGCCACATTCATTTACACGATATACTGATTCATGACGCAGGGGTAGGTGTCCAAAATTTTAACTGATAACCTAATAGATTTGTAATTACTGCATGCTGGGATCAAAGATGTGCACTGCTCACTTTTAAGTGCCTGAAAATGAGTTGCTTTTCTTTTTTCAGCTTGCAGCTTCCTATTTCCACCTAGCCTTTGCGACCCATAGAGAAGGTGTGGCTTTCAGGCAAAACTTATGCACTTTGATTTCACTTCCTGTGTTGTTTCGAATAATGTAGGGCAGAATGACAGTGCCTCATTGCATCTCTGGCAGTTTCACTACCTGAAATCACCCCCTTAAGTCACTTCTCAGCTCTGTATTTGAGACAATGGTTAAAGGCGGAGGTGTATTGAACTATGCAAAGACAGCTTAAAATATTCATTATCTGTTTAGTTTTTCCTATATGAGCTGAACAGGGCTGTCGCAGAAATTCACAGGGTCTAGGACAAAATTTTATGGGTGGACTCCCTTCATCAGAGGGCCTGCCAGCCTGGGACAAAGTTCATCCCTGAACATGAGATTTAGAAATGAGAATGTGCAAAAACAGGGATGGTCTCATTTGCACCAAAAAAGAAAACATTTGATGAAGAGTGTTTTGAAGTGTGACTCTCTTCTCTCCACTGCAGAGGGACCGTTTCTCAGTGTATGGGGAGTACTGTGGTAACCACGAGAAAGCACTAAGACTACTGATGGAGCTTAACAAGATCCCTCACGTACGGACTTTCCTGCTGGTAAGCACCTTTTATATCATTTTCAGAGGAAAAAGTCCAGGTCTTTTCATTACGTCATATTCTGATGAAGATCCCTCACACATGAGTCTCGTCACAGTTCAGTTTCACATCTGTAGCCATGAAACAGGTGTCATTAGTGATTAGAGCAAATAAACATTGGTTGATAAGTTTGCCACAGGAAATAAATTGATCTCCAAACCTTATTGAAGTGAAACTGATACCTGAACTTATTTAACTGTACAAACCAAGATGTGAGATGATGCCTTTCATCACTTTCCATGGAAACCCACTGTATTCTCAACATGAATCGTTTTAAAGAGATGTTACACAAATCAGATCATGTTTGTTTTTTAGCACCTCATGTTGTTAGGAGGTAAGAAGAGCACAGATGTTCCTCTTGAGGGGTATCTTCTCTCTCCCATCCAGAGGATCTGTAAATACCCTTTGCTACTGAAGGTATGGCTTTTCTTTTTCCCCTATAAGGCATTTCAAGCATGTTCATTATGGGTTATATTTTTTTTTCTTCACAACAATATGATCATCTTACATAAAAAGTAGCTACAGCTATATATATGTATGACAGTAAGCATAAAATGCCATTCACAACACCTTTTACTTCCCCAATGTGAAATTTCTAAGTAAAGCTGGATATTTGAGAAGAAAACTGTAGGGTGGGACTTGGTTTTATCCATTGGGATTTTAAAACAAACTAGGTGTTACATACCAGAATGGAGTCATACCTGAATTTGAGTTAGCTAAAAAAAAATAATAATAATAATAATCTAAGTGGCTATTTTGCTATTTGTTAACATTATCCAGTAGCATCTACGGCCTTGATGATGTCAATCTAAAGAAAAAAATAGTTTCAGAGCTGGAGCAAGTTGATACATTTTGATATACACTACCATTTGGGGTTGGTAAGATATTTTAAATGTTTTTGAATGAGAAGTTTCTTATGCTCACAAAGGCTACATTTATTTGATCAAAAAGACATTAAAAAATTAATATTTATTATTATTTAATATAATATAATTACAATAAAAAAACTGTTTTCTATTGTAATATATTTTAAAATATATTTTTCAAAATTTAATTTTTCAGCATCATTACTATAGTCTTTAGTGACATAATCCTTCGGAAATCATTCTAATATGTTGATTTGGTGCTCAAGAAACATTTCTTATAATTATCAATGTTGAAAACAGTTGTGTTGCTTATTTTTTGTTCAATGAATAGAAATAAATTCATCTTTACACTGTAAAAAAAATAATTGTTGGTTTAACTTAAAATGCCTTAAAATTGAGTTCATTGAAATTAAAAATTTGAGTTAATATAATGAAGGTGATTAGTTTAATCAACAGAAACTCAAAATATTATTTTATCTGAACTACATTAGTTGATTTAACAAAAGAAAAAATGTTATAACAAACCATGAAAATAAGTGACAGTACAGTGTAAAAAATTTTCTTCAATTTAATGCATCCTTGCTGAAAAAATCTTACTGACCACAAACTGTTGAATGGTCGTGTACATTTACATTGTATTTAAAAAATGATCCATCTTGTGAAAAAGACCAGGAATGTACAGTCAAACCAAAAATTAATCATTTTTGATATTTTTTTACTAGTGGGTGCAGGACACTATAGTTCATTTATGTAAGTGAGGATAGCAAAATAAAGTAAACTGTGACATATTATACCCAAAAATTCTTCATACAGTAGACTACCAGTAAAATTGATAAAAAATTTGGAACCAAAAATTATTCAGACACTTTGACCTGACCAAGTGTTATCTGACATATTTAAGATGAATTTTTTTCTGGCACAGTTTAACTCTGAGATCTTATTTTATTACCAGTTTTTTTTTTTTAACTGTAGTGAATAAACTGTATTAATGAATGAAATGTTCAAGGTGTCTGAATAAATTTTGGTTTGACTGTATATCACAAAAGAAAATGGGGCCAATATTGATTTCATGACTTTAAATAGGCTCTTGTGCACAGTATCTGAAGCATATCAGCAGATAGTTGATGTGTAACTGTGTAATACAAGCATGTACCTGCTGTTTGCCCTTCAGGAACTTTTGAAGAGGACCCCTAAGAAGCATTCAGATTACCCTGCAGTAGAAGAGGCCCTGCAGGCCATGAAAGCTGTGTGCTGCAACATCAACGAGACCAAGCGACAGATGGAGAAACTAGAGGCTCTTGAAATATTGCAGTCACACATAGAGGGCTGGGAGGTGAGTTAAAGACATGTTTTGTAATTGTCATAGGCGGTGCGTTTTTTTTTTTGACTGTTTCCTGGTTGATGGTTTTAAAGGAACAGACCAGTACCAGTTGTTTGTAACTTAATGTTTCTTAAAAACGTTTTTATTTGGGAAAGTTCCTCTATAAGAATTTCTAACTGTATCCTCAAAAGAATCACTGATGTGGACATGATCAGTGTCGCCTTGTGTCTGCTGATGACATTTTCTTTGGACATATCAGAAGCAGGAAGAGGAAATCTTAACACAAAGGCCCGTTACCATGGAGATCCTTTAGTTTTGTGTAACATGCAACAGTGTGCCACCACAAACTCACTTTTGCCTCTTCTCTCTCTTTCTCTTAAGCACTTCTTTGCTCGTCTCTCCCCACCTCCTTTTTTTCCATCATCTTCTCTATACCATAGTTACTTTGTCTTCATCCTCTCTTTCTCTCACTCTTTGTGCCCTGTCCATTAACCTTCTTTATTGATTTATCTGATGCAGCACTGAGTGGTTGGACAAAGTGGGGCATTTTCTATAGCCGACAGTGAGCCCTAAGTGTGCTTAGACGGTTAAAATTTTCACAATTTCATGCATACAGTGCATTCTTTCTCCTGTTGTGTTATTTTCCAGTCCCATCATGCCTCTGTGACCATTTAAGATCCCTGCAAAGCATAACAGGCTGGGAATTATTTAAACATATTTAGAAATTTGTTTGTAGGAGTAGTCTATCCATAAAAATGAAAATTGTCATCATTTACTCCACCTCATGTCGCTCCAAATGCATATTACTTTCTTTCTTCTGTGGAACACAAAATAAAAAATGGTAAAGAATGGTTTAGACACTATTTAAAATATAATAATGTTAATATGGGCTGTCGAACTACAAAATGACAAGAAATGAATACAACAAAATACAAAATTATATACAAAAAAACACAAAAGATCCATAAAAGTTTCATAATACTTATGAAATCTTGGATTATAGGGCAGAAGTGATCTGGGCCAATTTTATGAAAGTTTTATGGTGCATTTTTTTTTTTTTTTGTCATAATGAAGCTTGATCTCCATTTACTTTCATTTACTTTCAAGTGCTTTTTTCAACACTTCTACTTTTGTGTTTAACAGAAGTAAGTAACATGAGTTTGGAATGGCATGATGAGGGAAAGTAAATTATGACAGAATTTTTCCTTCAAGGTTTCAATGCTTCTGATATCATGTGTAGATAAGGTGAGGTGAAATACAGCCTGCTTTTTAAGCTCTCATTTTATATTACATTAAATGTATAGAGCGTTTCAGGATGTGGGGTCTGGTTTAAAAGCAAATGCATTAAGTTTCCATTTAGACCAGAGTGTTTCACCTTTATAGGTAAATAGTGCAGAACAAGCGGGAAGCAGATTTCAATCTCCCTAATTGACCCGTCTGGGCACACCATTGATTAAGCAGAGAAAATGGAGTCTGCTTATCAAACACGCTCACACACGCCCACACCTGCCAAGCATAGAAAATCACATCCTGTACAGAGTCAGCATGGACTGCGGCGTCAGAGTGGAATCAATTTTTAATGGTCCTGGATATTGAACAGGACACAGTATGTGTTGCCAAAACCTGTCTGCCTACCTCCGTCCTCTTAAAGAGAGAGGGGTCGCTGCTTTTTATTTGTTTTGGGGTTTTTTTGCATTTAATCAGATAGGAAGCAAAGTGGGAGTGAGGAGAGGCTGCTCTTACCTGAGACTGAGATGGAAGGCCATGATCAATGACCAGATTGTAATTATTTTAAATGTAATTAGACACTTTCACTGTTAATAAAACACAAGGAAATGTCCACCTGTTGAAAGAATGATGGCAGCGTTTTCTTTTTTTTTTTTTTTTTCTCGCTTTTTGTTCCGCAACATGAACATGAGCAACTAATCAGCTAAACATGACTAAAACTATTATAGTGGAATGCCTCAGCAGAAAATCTTACACTGGGACGTGTAAAGATGTTTTTATTTTTTCTTCCCCAGGGGACAAACTTGACTGATATTTGCACGGAACTGCTGCTCCAAGGTAACCTGTTGAAGATATCAGCTGGAAACATCCAGGAACGAGTCTTCTTTCTGTTTGACAACCTCTTAGTCTACTGCAAGAGGAAGTCCCGGTAAGGCCTTTTAGATGCTTTTGAGTTCTCAGTTAGTCTAGCCTTTAATATTGTTAAAGGTGCAATATGTAAGACTTTCTGTCCGCTAGAGGCCGCTGGAGGCCTATTCAAAACAAAGGCGTGGTTCGATGACGCCAAGTTTGAGCGTGAAATCTTGAGACATGTGGTCTTAACCTCACAGTCTGTGGAAAATAATTGGGATAGGACTCGGGAAGAAATCATGTTCATGGATGCGATTATTAACGTTACTGTAGTATGAAGCAGAGCAGGACCGAGTGTTGTGGGAGCTGAGCGAGGCAGCTGGAGCGATTGTGCAACACACGCCTCACGAGCAGCGGAACCTTTATTATGTCACAGTCGCCGGCGCCGCTTCTGCTTTTCTGGTCATGAGTATGAGGTAACGCAGCGCTGTTTATCATATTACATACATTTGAGAGTGTTGAAAATGATGTTATAACGTTACTCTGTGCATTCGCTCGGCGGCTGCTGTGAGACACTTGTTGCACACTGCAGTAAGCTAGATCGATTTTAGAATATCATCTTAAATTGAATTAATTTTAAAACGTATTGTATGATGGAGAAAATTCTGTATTATTGTTACTAAAAATAAAGCTGCATCTGATTATGCTATGTTAGCTACTTCACAAAATAGTGTTTTTCTCTCAGGCATGGTACTCGCAAAAAATTGCAGAAAATTATTTAAACAATAAGATTAAACGTGTTGAGCTAAATAACAGTAATTCGTTTTCTGTCTATAAATATATCAAAGCAGTTGTTCCATTGTCTATTAAAATGTGTAATATATTAAAACGTCTTTGCTGTTTCCATGTTTCTACAAAATAAAACCGGAAACCGAGGGTAACATGGTTATGACGCAATTGACAGGCGACTCCTCACACGTCCCGCAGCCTTGGTTAAAATTACAATTTTCTCACAATTTACAAATAGTTGGAAACATTCGGGATATTGTAAGTACTCAAGTGAATAAAATATATAACACTGGCCTAGTGGTTTTTGGATATTTTACTGCAAAATTCTTACATATTGCACCTTTAACCTAATTACATAAACAATGTATTGTAATGTGTTACCGTTAAACACTTGTCAGAACCATTAGATATATATGTAGAAACTAAATAATACTCATCTCATTTTTCCACTCTTTAAACATCTAGAGTGTCAGGGAAGAAATCCACCAAAAGAACGAAATCCATCAACGGGCCGCAGTATGTGTTCAGAGGCCGCATCAACACGGAGGTCATGGAGGTTGAGAATGTGGAAGACGGAACTGGTAGGTTTTAGTTTGTTAGTGCTTTTAAAGTTTAATTAAAATAACATTATTTTACCTAGTTTTTATGTGTGGTATGTATTTTTGTGCTGCTTGGAGTATTAAGTCGTTAGCTTAGCAAAATGTTAACGTTAAAATTCAAATCTCCTGTCAAGTCTCCTGTGGAGCTCACTAGCTTTTGAAACTACTGTTTGTGTCCTGTCATACAAATATTTACTACCGCTAAAATTTTTGAGTTGGTAAGATGTTTTTGAATGAATTCTCTCACCAAGGCTGCATTTATTTGATAAAAAAAATAATACAGTAACTTCTTTGTTTCAATATTATAATGTAATTCCTGTGATGTCAAAGCTGAATTTTCAGCATCATTACTCCAGTCTTCAGTGTCACATGATCCTTCAGAAATCATTCTAATGTGCTGATTTGCTTCTCAAGAAACATTTCTTATAATTATCAATGATGAAAAACAAGTTGTGCTGCTTAATATTTTTGTGGAAACAGTGATACTGAATAGCAAGTTCAAATGAACCATTTCTAGTACTAGTGTACAAAGCAACTTTTTCATGGGATGTGTTGGGGAATTTCCTGTGTGATATCCTTTTTTGTTCCATCTGATCGCCATGTGATGCTTATGAACATCACAACACAAGCAACAAACAAAACCACTTAAAGGGAACTTCAGCTTGTGCAGTAGAAATTAGTGCCACTGTGGCCTTAAGATAAGATCACGCAAGGCTTCTTAGAATTGAGCGCTTCACATTTAGCGCCTCCGCTGAGCTGGCCGCCAAGGGGGCCTCGTCAGCCGTTCAGCTGTCGGGCCGAGCATGAAATTTTCAGGGGAAGTAACGGCTGCTCTTCTCACCTTTTGCTCTTAGTCTTTCACCACACCTTAAGCAGCAGGGTGGAAGTGCAACTTCTCTCTCTTTTTCTCTGAGCCACAAAGAAAAACATCCTTTCTGAAAAACAAGACATAGAGCTGTAACAGTACCAGCCTAAACCACACGTGCCATCAGTTGATACGGCCAATGTGAGACGTGTTTTGTGTTTCAGTCCTCTGTGTCATGTTTATCATTTCACATGATGCTCCACATCTGTGTAAATATATCATTTAGCTGATGTGTTTTGCCTTATTGGATAAGGTTACAGATAAAATGATTCACATGTTGTGTGTGGGTGACGATGGAAGATAATGGGTTTGAAATTCAGATATTGGGCTATTTGCAGTTTTATGTTTATTGTGATGTTTCATAGGAAGATTTCAAGGCAGTGATGAATACTGATTGGAAAGGGTGTGTGTTATTATGACCAAAATCTTATATCACGCTATGATTAATTTTATATCCCAGTCAATATTTTTACTGGAAATTCAAATAAAAATTATTTTATAAAATATACCTTTATTTTTAAATTTTATAATGTATTATTTACATTTTATATTCCATTTTTATGTGAATTTCCAGCAAAAAAATATTGAACTAAATAAATAAAGTACATACCTACAAACATACATAAAATAAAATATTAAATATCCACAACCCAGGCTTGGAAAAGTGGCAGGAAAATTCATGTATGAATATTAAATATTATTTTTTGTGATCCATATTAGATAGTTTACAGATGATCTTTTTAATTGGAACTTGATTGATGTAAACCAAAAATTATAATTATTTATAACAAATGATTGTCATTTAAAAGCCTGACATAAGCAGCTCCACATTATGTAACTCTTGAGAGAAAAACAAATGACTCAAAACCGTAAAAGTATATCACTTACTGTATAGTTCTTATTGAATGAGTCACATTTGAAACCATTATAAAATGGCACATAATTTGCTGCAACCATAAACTACTAATCTCCGATGTAACGTCCCGCTCTGAATTTTCACATTACTCCATATTACTTCATCGCTCTCATACTTAAAACATGGCAATTTGATCTGCTTGTTTTGACTGCGCTAGTGTTTTAATTGAAAAACAATCAGGTAATGCTTAGGTGGTGTTTATTACTGAGCCAGACTTATGTGCCAAATACGATTACTCATAAATTCTCTCCAGTTTTATATGAGCTAAAAGCCTTTGTCAAATCCTCTCAGTGCTCTGAAATCTATTTATACTACCTCAACATTACCACTGCTCATTACCTATTCCATACCTCATTCATTTCTCCATATAATTCATCTGCTGTCAAATCTGGGTTAAAATTGGACTATGAGTAACCGTCTGAACCCCTCACTCATACACATGCTCTCTGTCAGGATTTGGTTTAATGGCGGGAGAGATGCTGAAATGCATCTTTAACGATTCCTCACTCTAATGGGATAGTTTAACCTTTTTACATTATTAATGCTTCTAGATTGTTGAAGAAAATCTTATTATCTGTGTCAGCATTAGTGTTTGGGTCAAGTAACTCATTTAGTAATGGTAAAAGGGAAACTTTTTAACCTTGGTAATAGGCTGACAAAATTATATCTTAGCGGGAAAAAGGTTAATTTGAAGGCGTAAATGATTTTGATAGATCTGGTTTATTAGATCTCAGTGAACAGCTTTTAACAGTAAAGCTTTTTGTACTTGTTTGTGAAAGTGAAAAAAGTGTATGCTATATAACTTATGTACATATAGCTGTGTTGTATATAATGCTTGTGTGATTTAGTTGTCAATTAGTGTGCTTATGTTATTAGCCCTTATGAATATTGTTCAACCTGTTTTGTTGTTTTTCATGTTCATGTTTTTCATTGTCTTTCCAGCGGACTATCACAGTAACAACTACACGGTGACCAATGGCTGGAAGATTCACAACACAGCCAAAAACAAGTGGTTTGTGTGCATGGCCAAGAACGCTGAGGACAAGCAGAAATGGCTAGACGCCATTTTAAAGGAACGTGAACAGAGAGAGAGTGAGTACATTTACTCTGGCTTGTCATTGTATAGTATGCAATATAAAATCCTGAAATAACACCAGTTAAATGTAAAACATTTGAAAATGCATTGTGTACTTTGTGTGTTTCTGTGCAGGGATAGTTGGGATAGTTCACCCAAAAATTAATATTCTGTCATCATTTACTCTCAAGTTACCCTCAAGTTATTCCAAAGCTGTTTGAATTTCTTTCTTCTGCTGAACACAAAAGAAGATATTTTGAAGAATCAAACAGTTGATGGGCTTACATAGTATTTTTTTTCTATACTATGGAAGTCAAAGGTGCCCATCATCTGTTTGGTTACCGACACTCTTCAAAATGTCTTCTTTTGTGTTCAGCAGAAGAAAGAAATTCATACAGGTTTGGAACAACTTAAGCATGAGTAAATAATGACACAGTGTTCGGGTGAACTATCCCTTTAAATTGGTCCCTTTATTTTATTTTTCAAGTGTTTTTTTTTATATTGTTAGTACTCAAAATTGAATCAAATCAATCAAACCAAATTTCGGATACATGATGCAACTGCAGTGGTTATTGTCAAAGCACCTCCTAATGAATACGAACAAACCCATTTCCACTGTGCTTTGTATTTTAGCACCCTGTGATTTGCTGTTCCTAGTATGTTTTTATGTGGATTTTTTCTTTTGTTCTGTTGCGATATGGAACACCTGTCCTCTGCTGGACACCTGTTCTTGTTATCTCTTCTTTTGAGGCCTGTGTGATGTTTTACTACAGGGTTGTTCTGATTGTTAGGTCACATGATCATAGCAGTAAAACCTAAAATATACCACAGAGCCCATTCTGATCATGGCTCTTACGTTTCAGCGTGAAGTATTAGTCTGTAGGATCAGCTTACCAGTGTCCAAGGCAAAGTCCTCAGCCAAAGTATTGTAATGCGGTGCGTGTTGGCGGTAGAGCGAGACGTCACTTTTATGCTGCGATGCCAGATGAAAGCAGAAGTTTAATGGTGCGTATCGGTTTTCCAGCGTTTGAAATCGGAGCCCATTCCAACAGGTGCCACATCAGTCACAGCTCTCTGACCGTCCGAGTCTTCAGCCAGCGCCCCCTCGTTTCTCTATACAACTGAAATGCGTCATTGAATTACACATTTTGATTAATCCTTGGTTTGACATGCAAAAGTGCCTCTGATTCAGAAATTCTGGTCATCTGGAGTCCAAGATGAGAAAAATATTTGTCTCAAGTAGTCAAAAGCACAGTTCTGTTAAACATATTTACATACTCAATAAAACAATAGATACCTTTAAATAATAATTTAAATAATTAACTAATAATGTTTTAATAATTATTAAAATTTTAAATAATTAAAAAATAAATTTTAAATAAATGTATTTTAATTTATAAAAACTAAATTAAAATTTTAAGCTTAAAAAACATTCTTTGATGTTACGCTTACATTCATCCATTTTGGTGTGCGCTCATTGAAATCGGCAGTTCAGACTGAGGAAAGAAACAGGAAGATTTGGGTTTTTTAAAATGAATGTTTGCTCATTTCTAAAATTGCCATTCAGCATCAGACGTTCAGATGCCAAGGTGGAAATTACGCTTCAGCAGGGTCATTTTTGAGGAGGCATTTTAATGATGTGTTGCCTCTTTGCTGAGACTTGATTGAATTGGAGCCTCATACAGCTGCCACGAACACCTCCTCAAAAAACTCTTTGTGAGCGAGAGCTGCAGCTGCCGGTGGCTTCCCTCTCTCTGGGGTCTCAGACACAGTAAAGAGCTCTGAATGAGAGCCATGCCAGCTGCCGCCACATCTGAGCACGTCTTGCCTCCTGCATCAACTGCAATCCCATTGATACTCTCTTTAACATCACCTTTTGTTTAACTGTACGGTAAAAACGTTTGACTGAAGGGTTGTTTTAAGTTGGCCTTTGCATTAGGCAACTAAACAAAAACCCTCGGACCACTGATAAGGTGCTTTTTTTCTTTTAGGCAACCTACCTTGTGTGAAGCTCTTATTTCCGTTGCAGCCTGACTCTGGCTGCACTGCTAATATGAACAAGGCTGCTTTCACCGGTGGCCGAGCTGCTTTGCACTATTGCACAGTTTTTAGCATGCTGTGTTGTTCTTTTCAGGGCTTTTCAGGAAACTGCAAACTCTCTGATAGCTGCATCTGTTCTCACCTTATTAACCACATCATGTTACAACGGCATTCTTTGTTGTGACCTGCTCTGAGTAATGTGCAATAAGCATTTCTTTTATCTCACTTATTTAATGTTGCAGTTTAACATTTTTTTTGTGTGTGTGTAACATGTGGCTTATGTTGAATGCTCATGCCTATCTTGTGATCCGCCCCTCCACCTACCAAAACACCTCAGTAGCAGAATGCATGTGCACGTGTGAACACACAAATCTTGTAATGAAATCAGTTAAACCAGTGTTTCCTCTCATTCTCACCTAAACATTAACTGACACAGCAACACCCACGCTGATTAAGGGGAACAGCTAGCAAGTAACGCTTGAGAAGTTATACAGTAGAACAGTATAAAATTGTTTCTTTTACATTCAGACGACTCTAGTTCCTCCCTTACCTTTAATATCAGCGATTTTGGTATTAAAAAAGGTTTTGTTTTTTTTTTCTTTTTTCCAAGACCTCTTATGTCAAATAAGACCTATATGCACAGACTTGAAATGTTTGATTTTCTATGAAAATTTTTGCACATCTGACTTGGGTTACAGATGCATCTGACCTAAGGAAAAAATAAATAAATTGTGATTTAATTCATGAAATATTTTTTCAAAAATCATTCATAAATCCATTCTTATTTTTTAAATTAAAGGATTAGTTCACTTTGAAATGAAAATGACCCCAATCTTTACTCACCCTCAAGCCATCCTAGGTGTATATGACTTATTTCTGATGAACGCAATCGGAGTTATATTAATAAATATCCTGATGCATTCGAGCTTTATAATGGCAGTGAATGGGACCAACAAGTATGAAGCTCAAGAAAGTGCCTCCATCCATTATAAACGTACTCCACACGGCTCCAGGGGGTTAATAAAGTCCTTCTGAACCGAAGCAATGCATTTGTGTAAGAAAAGTATCCATATTTAACAAGTTATAAAGTAAAATATCTAGCTTCTGCCAGACTGCTTTCCGTAATCAACTTACGAAGAAAGCGTAATGCCTCTCGCAGTTCAAAATGCTTACGCTGCGTCCTACTTTTTTTTTTTTTTTTTTTTTTTTTTTTTGTAAGTTGAATATGTAAGGCAGTCTGGCAGAAACTAGATATTTTACTTTAAAGCTTGTTAAATATGGATATTTTTCTTACAAAAAACGCATCGTTTCGCTTCAGAAGGATTTTATTAACCCCCTGAAGCCATGTGGAGTACGTTTATAATGGATGGTTTTCTTTCTGATGAACACAATAAATAAATATGTTAATAAATATCCTGACGCATCCAAGCTTTATAATGGTGGTGAATAGGGTCAATGTGTATGAAGCTCAAAACATTGAATGTGACAATTTACATTTAGAATGATTTTGCAAAAAATAGTTATACAATTAAACAATTTACTTGATTTTCATAAATAAAACCCATTGATGTTATTGTTCCTAAATGTTTTTTTTTTTTGTATAAATAATACTTACAAAAAAATTATATAGTTTAATAGTCAGTTAAACAATATAATTTGATGATTTCCTTGCGTTTCATAAATAAGGCCCATTGATGTTATTGGTCTTAAATGTTTTTTTTTATTATTATTATATTATTCAACTTATTACTATACATTATTATCTAAAAATGTTTTTTGTTAAAATATGTAAAAAGTATTTTTTAATCTCAAAACATTTTTTTAAATAACACTGTATGATTATGACACTGTACTGATTTTTCTGCTTTTATTACATGTTCTTGACTCTTTTATCTCATTGGTTGGCAGGTTTGAAGCTCGGGATGGAGCGTGATGCCTACGTCATGATCGCAGAGAAGGGAGAGAAGCTGTACCATATGATGATGACCAAGAGCCGCCACCTCATCAAAGATCGACGCAGGAAACTCACCATTGTACCCAAATGTTTCTTGGGAAAGTAAGTTTTGAGCATTATGCAATGTATTTAAGAGATTATTGTCCAAACTAATGGGTTCGCCTTATTGACCGGTCAGTTCCCATGCCGGTGATTGGCTCAAGTCCGTGCTGAGTGTGACGCCTTCCCTCGGCTACTTTTACACCAACTGACTGTCTCCTGAATATCTTGCAAGTCATCCCAATCCAAGAGGCCCCTGTATGAATGAAAATGCATACGCACACACATACACACTTACTTAGCGCTTGTAAATGCTTTCCCAAGCTCACTGCCAAGCACCCCATTGGACACAGACATTCCCAGTAAAAAAAAAAAACCTTCATTATAGAGAAATCTGCATTCAGTCTCTCTCTCTTTTTCTCTCTGTGTATCTCTCTTCATTTTTTTCTCTCTCTCTTTCTTTCTGTCGCTCGCTCACCCAGTCTTTCAACACTATGAATGAACAATGAGTGCTATGTACGCCATTAAACTTCCAAATACAGTGTGTGTGTGTGTGTTTGGGAGTTGAGAGGAGAGATTCCTCACACCAATTAAAATTCTCTTTTTGCGCTGCACTAGTAGATAAGGGGGACAAAACGCTCTCCTGTGGTCCATTTAAAGTGATTATATTGATGCAATCTAGTTTAAAAGGCCGCAAAAATTCACAAGTTCAGATATGAGCCTCATTTTAGCTAAAGTGGTTAATAAATCTTGCTGCTGAGCTCAAGTAACTCAAAGTAGTTATGCTGCTAACTTAACTATGTTTTTTTTTTTTTTAATAGCTCAGGTGCTTTAAAAATAGGTTAGCTTTTACAGTATTGCACAACAGAATGCTGTGCATTTAAAAAAAAAAATGTAAATAATCAAACACACTTTCCTAAACTGTTCTCTCCCACAGATGAGAATTCCAGTTCTTTTTAGTGGCATTTACCTACAAAAAAGAAGTTCATTGAAACAATATAAGGTATTTTAAGATGTCTTAAATGCTGATGCTCCATTTTTCCAACTCAATTATAGACATTGGAAAGTTTTCCTAGTTTTATTTCATTTAAAATGATCCTTCAAGTTGCATATAATATAAGTTTGATTGAGATTCTCATTGTTTGTTTTTTTTGTTTTTTTTTTGTCTCAGATTAATTACTGCTGATTAAGAACAGTGTTTCATTTAGTGCTGTACATTGTATATTTTAAATGATTGTCCCTCTTAAATGGATTCAATGTAATTAGCTGCTTTATGTCAGTATCTTGTAAAGTAGCTGCTTTTTTTTCTTTCAAAAGGCTAGCTTGACTAGTTAAAATACAGTTGAAGTAGCACTTCCGCTGAAGTGGCTTAAAAAGCGAACTGACGCTGGCCTCACAGCCTCAGCTGTGCTGTTGTTCTCCTGTCAACACCTGACTGGATAAATTTCGCACGGCTCCCTCAGAACACAATTATTTGTGCGTTTCAGCCTCGGTGGTCCAGGTGAAAGCAGCTGTGATTGGCTCTGTTGTTCGCTGGCTTGCGCATCCTTCTCAGAATAGAACACAATCCCGCTCCTTCCAAGAACAGCCGAGCAGTTCAGCTGTTAATATGGACAAACGTTCTGCTACTGCTCAGACTGATCTTTTTCTCATCTCTGGATATTTCTTTCTATTGCTTGAACTACTGTTGATTTATTTTTTCCCCACTGTGCTTATTTTGAAGAATTTACTTCATAATAAATTTGAGATGTTGATACTTACAACATCACAAGTTCTGAAGGACTAGAGAGATTTCATCTTTTCATTTAAACTTACAGCAGTGACCTTACTGGCATGGTAAAAAGCTTTAAATGGCCAAAGCATTAAAGGAATGTTTCTGTTTATTGACAACTTGAGCTCTATTGAAAGCATCTGCTTTCTATATTCACAGAAAATCATTTTGACTCGTTCATCAGTTTGCATAAACAACTTGCATTTATGAGACTCGTATAATAAAATCACTTGCTATCCTTGTCCATGTTATCCAGTTATTCAACTCATGTTGTGACCATATGCCATTTTTGCATAATACTTGCAAGGATACAAAAAAGGGACAGTTTAGATAAAGGTGAATGAAAAGTCCACCGACAGGAAATGCATTGTAATGCATAACTAGAAGTTCATCCATTCAGAACAGTACTTCAATTTTTTTTACAGTTTCTTTTGTATGGAAAAATTAATATAAGTGCTTTTACAGAAATGCAAGCTTCACAATTCTGATTTTATATCCATAGTCTTTGCATTTCTGGACTTTGTAAGTACATTTTTGTGCATTTTTGTCTGTTTATTTTACAAGCTGAGGGACAAGTCAAAATTATTTTTTCTGTGGTAATTGAGCTTGTATTTAATATTACTTCAATAAACATATCTCATTATATCCTTCTCTGTTACACTCACACATACAGTGCATGCATAATCGGACAGATATAGATACAAGCATAAGAAAATTCTCACACACATCTATGGTATGTGAGAGAGCTCTGTGTGCGTTAGCTGTGGAGAATATTAATGAGTTACATAAACACTAATTAATTCACTCCAGAGATGCCCACCTCCACCCCTTCCCTTTCCTGCCAATCTGAATTAGAGACTTATGTAATCACAGCAGACTCACTGTCTGTTTCATTTCACTGCTCTCTTTCATGGGCCTGACTGCCCTCTCCTCTCTGAACTTCCTCTGCAGATCTGGACATGAAGGCTTTTCTAAGTAGTCTGTAAGATCTCCACATAACCCACATAACCACATCATAAACATTTATTGTTTGTATTTTGTATGAAAGGCTTGATTATGTGATTGCTATCTATTTTATTGACATAAACATTGTCATCTTTATATTATTATTATTAGTGGTCAAAGCAACTGCTAGAACCTTTTTGTATTTGTTCATATTCTCCTCTTTTGTGGTAGCATTATTTTTCTGCTCTAAAATTTTGTGTTGGAGATTGTAATTGCAAAGACCACAAACTTGACACAATGGCTGCAAATCGCAGCCACTGCTTAGATGTACACATACATTTTTGCAACCGTATGAGCTGCAATCCTCTTCCACCATGTTGAGTTTATTGAAAAACCTTTCAAACTAATTCTAGGCTTATTTCAAATTAATTCTTGGTCCGATTTGCATAAGATTTGCTATGTACCATCTAAAACCCCTGAAGATAAAACATTATCAAAAAGGCTTTAATTAGTCAAATTGTTTTACAGATTTGAAAGACTAATTGATTTGTAGTTTCTGAATGCAGTCTATCTGTAACAAAACTTGAACATGCAGCATGTCAAATTTTGTACCAAAGTTGTAAAATTTAAGAAAATGTGCACTTCTTTTAGGAAGTTGACATTTATCACCAAAACACAGAATCCACATAATGTATTATTCACAACTGTGCTCATTTTCTCCAAATTTTTTGACAGGGACAGTAGAGTGCTGCAGGGATGGTGTATTTTTGTAGGCCATTTTTGTGTATTTTGTATTTTTCATTTTTCTATTTTTGTGGGGAGGGGAGGGAATGTCTGTGGTTAACACAAGCTCAAGATATTTTCATGTTTTATTCGACAACATAAAATACAGCAGTAATATCACATTCCTACTAAGTGATTTTTTTTTTTTTTTTTTTTTTTTTTTTTAAGATTTTACTTGTCCTGAAAAAGTTCCCATGTTTAGATTTTTACTTCAATATTTAGGTTTCAAAATTCATAAAAGATATACAAAACATGTTAGAATCATACACTTTTGTTAGTCACAAACGTTCTTTTCTGCAGTAATTCAAAAGGCAATGGAAAAATCCTATTTGGTTTCTGTCAAAGGAAATAGGGTGATGCAAACTTCTTGGGTTGGCCAATGGTATTATAGTAATCTGTATCTCTAAGTTTTTGACAGTGGAGGGTAATGATTTATCAAGGTTAAGTATTTTAAAGGAGTTCATTAAGTTGTGCGTGTTGTCAGCTGATTTGAAGGAGATGTAGAGGGCAGAGCAGTTGTGTAGTCAGATGAGACATGAATGGAGAATCTGGTCATCTTACTGTACTGGGTGAATGTGGGGTGCCTTTGGCACCCGAGTCTTCTCTTCTCCTCCTGCTCCATCTGTTAACCCATCTTTTCATCCGACCCCTCTCCCCTCGCTGCTGTCGTTCAACATTTCAAGGACACGCGCACACACACCCTTCTCACATTCCCTTTAAGGCGTCATAACTGTTTACACATTGCTTATTTCTGTCCCTGAATCCAATGGGATTCACAGTTTCTCACGCAGCAGACATGCACATTTCAGGCAAATGCAATCACACACAACGTTAAAGGTCGCCACTAAACCACCTCAGACATGCAATTGCTACAAATTCCTCCCCTGCCCTCATCAGAAGCAGTTAATAATTTAATTACTGTTCTTGACATTTTCATTTGGCAGTTAGCTAGCTAAAGTCACGTTGTATCTAACTGTGTGTGTGTGTATATGTGTATGTATGCGATTAGATCAAAAAATACTTTAAAAACAGTAATATTGTGAAATATTATTGCAATTTAAAATATATTGATGACAATTTTCAGGAGCCATTATTCTAGTCTTCATTGTCACTGTGATCCTTGTGATCCTTCAGAAATCTTTCTTAATATTCTGATTTGGTTCTTATTAAGAAATTAATAAGAAACATTTGTTCTTATTGTCTGTTGAAAACAGCTGCATAATATTTTTGTGGAAACCATGATACATTGTTTTGCAGGACTCTTGAAACAGCATTTATTTTAAATAAAGCAATACATGAACCCCACTTGTGGTGTTTGAACTTTTAAGACCTTAAGAGAGTGGAATGCAGCTTGATATCATCTTGATTTGTGTTGTTGGTGAACTTTTTACCAGTCTTGACCAGTCACTCTGAAGGATTGAGTGAATCCAAGTTCCCAAGTACCTTTGACTAGTGACTCATAAATCCCTTCTCTAGCATGTGTGGAGTGTTGTGTTATGTGCAGACTGATACAACTGTTGTCTCTTTGTGTCCTCAGTGAATTTGTCTCATGGCTCTTGGAGAGTGGAGAGATCAGTAAGGCTGAGGAAGGAATCAACCTGGGTCAAGCTCTTCTGGAGAATGGCATCATCCATCATGGTAAGAGAACGTTTTCCCTTAAAAGAACTTTGGTATTACCTTGATTTGTTGAACACGGACCATGGTAATACCATGGTATTATTTTGAAGTATTTTAAGGTACTATGTAATGTAAATATAGTACTATAGTAGTCAAAATACCATGGTAGTATCATTTGATCCTGGGATGTGCAAAACCCACATATTTTCAAAATTGACCAGTTGGTTGGTTGCATGAACAGATAATCAGTCAACATACTGGACGCCCCTAAAGAATTAAGCTAAAAATATCAAAATTTATACAAAAATAAACTCAACTGAGTAGTCAACTATTGTGACCCATCACTGTACCATGGTAACTCATGGTCATTATTTCATACAAATCTATTATTTGTTCTCGTTCTCTATGTTTTCTTTCTGTCTCTGTCTTATTTTTCTCTCTTTTCCTCTTTTAACCTCATCCACCCTCATGTATTTCATCAAGATGGGTTTGTGTATTGCTTGGTTTCATCACCGAAATTCAACTGTTGTCCATGTTCTGTTTTTTGATACAGTCTTGGCAAATGAACCACAATCCATTAACTGTTTATACAAACGCTGGACTGTTAAAAATCACTATTTGACAGATTTACACTTTACAAATCTGGCACGTATCTCTTGTTGGCCAGCACTCACTGAGATTCCCTACAGATGATCGGCAGTCTGGATGGTAACATGACATAAAATGCTGGTAGAGAACATTCTTCTGAATAATTCATGATGTGCGGTGATTGTCTGAGATTTGGGGTGCATCATACCTCTACATTACATTGTGACAGTGAAAACTGACAAACACCAGAAGGGATTGGAGTGATAAATCCAAGTGTAAGGGCTCAGGCAGTCAATCAATAATACATGGCGGCAGCATTCAAGGAGAGGTCAAACAGGCTTTTGTGTAGCGATGGCACTCACTCACTTCAATTCATCACAGACCTTCACACACGTTTATCAGCTCGAGACCGTGAGCAGCAAAGCGAGAGAAACAAATACATCACAAGTTCTCAGTTCCAGCTCTGCTCAGTGTTGTTCTGTTAGAGGTAAAGTTCAGTGTTTAAGCATGATATTATCGTCATTTAAGTGTGTCTTTGTGTATGTGTTTTTTTTACCATAGTGTCAGATAAGCACCAGTTCAAGAACGAGCAGGTGTTGTATCGCTTCCGTTACGATGACGGCACTTATAAAGCCAGGAGTGAAATGGAGGACATCATTTCAAAGGTATTTCCCCCAGAATGCTGGCTAAAAACAATATTTTCCTTATTGTATGTATCCTATAAATATCCTTTTTTTTTGTGATGAGCTCAGATGGTGGACAAAATGTAATAAATCTGATTACAAACAAGCTTACATTTTACTAAATACTGAAAAGTGTCAATAAAAAAATCAGTCAGCTTAGCAACATGCTAACATGAAACTCTATTGGAATAAATTGTGAGTCAAGTCTCTTATATGCTCTTTGTGCCTATGTAGAGTGATTCAAACCAGTCACTTGTGAGGTTTCATTCCTAGGTGGCTCACTAAGTTTTGGTCATTTGAAACCAGTCAGTTTACAGATTGAAGTCAACAGAATCTTGAGTTGAGTGCATATGATACATCTCGATAAATCTAGACTACAAAATGGTCAGCTTAACAATTGTGTCAACAAATCAATCAAGAAATGATTCCAACAGTTAATGAAATACATAGAGATGCAGCTGTCAGTGCAATTGTTTTATATGAGTGTGTGTGTCCGACAGGGAGTGAGACTTTACTGTCGTCTCCACAGTCTCTTCACACCTGTTATCAAGTAAGTGACACATGTTCTCTGGCATACTTTACACTCAACAGACAACACCATTACTTAATTCTCACTAGTTAAAGCATTAAGATGACTTGTATTCAAGTTTCAGACAGTATGTTTTGCTAACACCCTTTTCTTGCTCATGGACAATAGCATTACAATTTATTTATCTCTTTTTTTTTTTTTTTTTTTTTTTTTTTTTTTTAATCCAATTCCAGTTTTTAATAAATAACTTTATTAAATTTAATTTCAGTGTCTTAATTTCAGCTGTCTTAAAGATAAGATGTTTGTTTGTCTTTCATGAATTCACCTTGCCCAGCTGCACACATTGTCTGTGTGTGTCTGTGCGTGCATATAAGTGTGTGTGTGTGAGGATTGCAGAGTCGTATTGCTTTTCTGTCACCAATCACCTTTGATGTCTTGCATAAAGAGTAAGGAGGGGCCATTGAACTGCAGTTGGGACCAGCTCTGATCTCAGATCTAAAAATTAACACATAAAATGTTGGTTACTTGCCCTTTAGCAGATGCTTTTAATCTCCAGGTCACTAATTACACTGCACTAATTGCTAGGACAGACCACCCTGGAGCAGTCTGGGGTATTTGGACTTAGTGGTAATAGTAGATCTCAGTTGATAGAAGATATTTCCAGAGCATTGGTCTCCATTAGCAGGGATTAAGCCTGTAACCTTTGCCACTATATCAATAAATAACTGCTTTAACACAATGATTGAATTGTGACAATCTGAGACTTTTCCATTGTCATCATATCAATTATATTAGAAATCAAAAGTCTAATCTGGGATTATTCAATGGTTTTATTACAAATGTATGTGTGTATGTACTGTATATATGATTGAATGTGTGTTACATGACAACCAAACTGTCAGATGTTATGTTCACATGTGGACAGTTGTGAACCTTTTAAATTTGAAATCTTCTTTATATACAGAGACCGAGATCATCATCTGAAAACCTTCAAATCCGTCATACCAGCCTACAAACTGGTGGAATGGCTTGTGTCACAGGTAGCTTGAAGAAACACAGAAACACACCACTTTATTACATAAACATAACATACACACACTTTTTTACTTTATGTTCATCTTCCAGTCATTCATTTTGGGTTTCTGCACACAATTTATATCCTATTTCTGCTCTAATTTTATTTCTAATTATTTAGTCTAATATCCAAAGTTGCTCCATTTTGTCATTTCAGACACAGAAGTCATCTGATATGCTTCACCATCTTGATTGTTTCCTTCTGCAGGGTGACAGCACATGCCGTGAGGATGCGGTGACCCTCGGTGTTGGACTCTGCAATGCTGGTTTCATGCACCACGGTCAGTCTTTATGTACACATGTTTACTGTACTTGAAATGTTTCAGTAGACAATCTTCATTGTAAAATCATGATGCAGTTTTGTGTCAGTTATTGTTGCAGTGTCAGAAGATTTGCAAAGAACTGCACTGTCTAAACACATAAAACAACAGTTATAATGTATAGAGTGTCCTAAAATGCTTTTATTTGCCCACATTTTTATATGAAAAATAAGTCCCCTCTTCAAAAATTCTTATGCTTTATGAATTCCTTTGGTAGTTGAAGTTGGCATGAAATGAAAATTCACTGGTAGCACTTTATTTTACAGTCCTGTTCCCTATGTACATATACTTATTATAACAATTGCAATAACTGAGTAATAACAATGTACTAACCCTGAACCAACCCCTAAACCTAACCTTAACTTATGTAGTTACCTAATATTACCCAGTACTTTCTTAGTTAAGTGTACTGTAAAATAAAGTGCAACCAATTCACTTTATTCAATCTATTTTCTAAATATATCATATTGTGATTTTAGCCTCATAATTTTTATTCATTTAGTCTGTTTAAACCCCGTCACTTTCTTACAATCTACTGCAAGCATGCTTTCCAATCGTCGTTCCGAATCAACAACTGATGGATAGAACCAAGTCCCACCCAACTATTTTTTTTCTATTTCGATAATCTGTTTCACTTGGATGTACATCACAATATGGAAATAAATGGCACTACTTCTGTTTCTTTGCTACTTCAAAGTGTTTAGTTTCTGTGTCTCTAGTTGGAACCAAATGAAATTTGCAAAAAGTAAAGATTTTTAAATGAGATTTCCTGAACACTCACCACATCTGCTGTCATTCAGCAAATAAAACTGCTGCCATTGGTTGGTGTAATGTTGCTGTGTAGGTCTGATCACAATGCTTAAACAAACAGAGTAACGTTTTGATAACACCACAGAGAGACAGTGTTTATACTTTTGAGGGGAATCAGCCTATGTATGGCTTTCTTATAGTTGTCACTCTATATTGAAGAAATTGCACAAGTCTTTGAATAAACTTTCTATTTTGCAGTTTTCATTGGTCTTCTCTGTTTGCAGCACTTGTGAAATCTAGGGCAAAGCTTTGAACCGTGGCAGTGTATAAGAGAGAGTGAAAGAGAAAGGGTTTTTACTCCTGGCAGCACTAAAGCAGTCTTGGAATTATAATGCAACATTAATTGATCTAGTAGTTGTGTTTTAACATAAAGCAATAAGCATCATGAAGCTGTGATTTACAGTGATTTTATAACAGCTAAGAGGTGTTGTTAGGCACAATGTAGAGCTGTTCTAAACTCAATGTAAACCATTGCTTCAAAGAAAAAAAGATATATCAATATGCAATATCACATGAGTAGGAGTGTGATTGTGGCTCTATATCATCACGATGTGGCCTCGTGCCTATGGTGCCTAACACAGCCGTGCTGATATAGAGCCATATCACACTCCTACTCATGTGATATTGCATATATATCTTTTTTTCTTTCTACATTCATTAATTACTGCATTAAGTGCAGCTCAATTTATAAGTAATTAATAACATCACACTCTCAGTGTGTCTGCCAAAGGTCGTAGTGTAAAAGAGAGATGAGTGTTTTTTAGATGTAAACAGCTGTTGGAACAACATCTGGGGCCTCTGATGAATCAGAAGTAGTCACAATAATGGAAAAGAACATTTTCCGATGAGATACACATGCTCATAGACACATGCCTCCTGTCGGAGTTATACAAGTGTTTTATGGTCATGTCAGATCTTAACTTCCAAAACTATCTTCAACAATATTTTGCTTGGAATTCACAGACAGAACAGCCCGTCCCTACAAAGTTCCTGAAAACACACACACACTCACTGTTACCATCTTCCTGAGAGGGAAAAACACACCAGACCTCCCATTAAATCCTCTTCCTTCATCCTTCACCTCAGATTTGTCCAAACATCAATCCCACAGACATCATGAGTTGTTTTGACGGGAACTGAAGGGTGATGCAATTGGCCCGTTTCACACTGTCAAATCATTTTGTCATCAGTAGATATGATCAGCTCTGAGATATGAGTGTTTTATTTTACCTGTTTATAAAAGTAGCAAACCTTTTTTTTTTTTTCATTATTCTCAGTTAAATTCAATTCTATGTTTGCCTTGCAGTTCTGGAGAAAAGCGAATTTAAGGATGACTCTCAGTTTTTCCGCTTCTATGCCGATGAGGAGACTGAGGGTACGAGCTCCAAGAGTAAACAGCTTCGCAGTGACTTCAAACTCATCGAGAACATCCTTGCCAAATCCTTAGTGGTGAGATACAAAGACACACACATCAGGGGGATCACCCCTGTGGAGAGCAGTGTTGAGGAATAACCAACTAGCAATGCTACTTAACTTAACCACATTTTTCTGTAGCGTAACAGTAGCTGAACTTCTTTCAAAATGCAATAGCTTTTCTAGTAACAGCATCTGTTTATACTACGTGTCCCTTTACAGCCCATATGAACTAGGACATCAAAATAATCAAAGGCTCTTTCCTGTCGTTTCTCTCAAATGTAGCTTTGATTAGTGCGGTTTATTCTTGTAAATCAGTTTGTTTGTTTTCACTGATTCTTTTGAGTCTCTCTGGGGAATTTGTCATCTTTTTGTAGAAAAATGATAGTTCGTCACTGTGTGTTCTACTTTAAATTAGAGTGCTTTTTTATTTTTAATTTTTTTTATTTTTAGTTTTTATTAAGGGGTGGTAGCACTATTTTAAGTATGCAAAATTTCTTTGGACTCTTCAACGGATGAGATAAGGCACCTTTTTTAAAAACTCAACTTTAAATTCAGCAAAGTATAACAAATAATAAGAAATCTACTCCAATTTCTTGTTACACTGCAAACCCTTGTGAAGTTTGTATTCTTTTAATTCATCTAAATCCCTGTTATACTCACCGTGCGCACGGCAAACTTGATGTCATCGCGATGTGGGCGGTTGTGCGCAGTCGTGCACGTCGAGTTGAGTTTAGTTTTTGGTTCTTTTGTAGTGTGGGTTTGGTGAAGTGTAATAAAAAACAGACATCGTCACGTGTGTACCTTACTTCTTCTCACTGCTGCTTCCTGATAGTTTAGAGAACAATTACTCTGAGTCGCCCCCTGTCATTTCAAAGAATAGTACAAAGGCAAGCGAGTCAAGTATAAACGCCTTATCCGTTTGGGGAGGAGCGCACGCAGTCAGCGGAGGCTTGCGGTGCGGAGCCAGGCGAAAGTATAAACAAGGCTTAAGAGGTCACAATGTGACGTATCAATCTTGTCACACGTCATACAAATTCACAGGTCAGAGTTCACCAAACTTGAACTTTTAACGCAGCATAATGCGAAACGTCTTCACTTGAGATTGCGTTTCTGGTCTCCCACATTCGCACGTGTATGAATGGAAGTCAGTGACACCAAAAAAAATGTAGTGTGACCGCCTCTTTAGATGTATTTACTGTGTAGATTTGCTCATAGAGTAAGTTTAGTCTTAAGACGCTATCTGCGATCCTGTTCTCATAGTAAAAATGTTTGATTATAGTTCAACCACTCTAAATTATGAGTAGAACAATTGTGTGCCTATATAAGATTCAGATCATTATCATTTTAACCCACTGATCTCAGTAACAACAATACTAACATAAAATGAAACCCAATAATTGTATGCTGAAAGTATCACACATTTACACCACACCCACCTACATTCATAGACACATACACATGCTACTACACACACTCAAGCACAACCATCAGCAGTGCATTGATTTTTCTCCTTAGTGCCAATTAAGACCCTCCTTATCCATCAGTAATTACCCTGACCTTTACGAACTACTCTTTCATCCCTTATAGACTGACAGATTCCTCCTCCAGACCATCAAACGCATGAAAATCTTGCACTCTCTCCTCTCTGAACAGAGTCTAAGAGCTTCTCGATTTACCCTCCTCATTTAGCCCTCTCAGACGTCACGCCACTGCAGTTTTTCAGAGAAAATAACGGTTGATGGATAGAAATAAAACAGAGGACATTTACAGGGCTGGTAAACATGTTCTGCTTTAGCTCTTAGATAATAAAAGCACATAAAAGCCCATCTCATGTGTAGCTGTGGAGAAATTATATCCTTGTTATGATCCAGAGATGATCATGGCCTAAAGCTAGTTAACGCCTTTTGCACCTGAGCTGACCTGTTAGCATGCAGCTGTGGCACAATCGAACAGATTATTGTTTAGCTATTTTTAGAAGAATGTCTTAGCACCTCAAACAGCTTTTGGACTACAGGATGCATAGCTCGTTCACACGTTTGCACAAATGCTGCTCTCTTATCATGGCACCGAACTGCTAAATTCTGCATTTTGAGTTCTGAAAGTAACACGTTCTGTTCCATTCTGTCACTAGCTGAATTTATTCTTAGTTGCACAAAATGAAACCATCATATAATAATTTCCTACTCTGCTGCTAATATTGACCGTCGTGAGGATATAGTGACTCTCTTGTCCCCCGTACAGATCCATCCTGAAGAGGAGGACTATGGGTTTGAGATCGAAGAGAAGAACAAGGCCATCGTAGTGAAGAGTGTGACCAGGGGCTCATTTGCAGAGGTATGATGTCAAGCATCCATCTTGTGAATTGAGTATTGCTGCATGCAGGTATCAGATGCATTTTTGATTGAAGGCCAGTTTTTTTTTTCCCAGAATGCAATGCGAAAATGTATTCCTCCATTCCTAAAAAAAACTGTCACTGTGTGAGCATTCCCAAAATACATACCAGTGGTTGACTTGAGTCTCACAGACTCTGCCGCATTTGGGTTTTTCCCTAGTAAGCTGTGTTTTCTTTCTTATAAGGCATTTCCACCTAAATTCTGTCCATATATGTGAGCTGATAACCTTCCATAAAGAGTTACAAAACCTAAACCTCTGTTTTCTCATGTTTTAACATGGAATTGCAGTATCTTTGCAAGGTTGTGTCTGATCATCAGTCACATTTAGCACTGGGTTGTTGAAATATGTTAACATTAAGGTTATTCACATTGGGACTATGCAATTTCATAAAACATGTCAAGAAAATGTCCCAGTAAAATCAAAATAATTGTATAATTCTATACATTTTATTTTGTTTTATGTCTGACTTATTCACACTCCACATGGTTTTACATATATATAAATATAGTGGAAAGACCAAGTGGAGGCGTCCCTGTTTTGTGCCATGCTCTATTGTAATACAATCTGATAGATGTCCATTTATTTTTATCCTGTGTGTTGGGTTGTCTAATATTGTGTTCACCTTTCTTAAAGGATTAGTTCACTTTAAAACGAAAATTACCCCAAGCTTTACTCACCCTCAAGCCATCCTAGGTGTATATGACTCTCTTCTTTCTGATCAACACAATCGGAGTTATATTAATAAATATCCTGACGCATCCAGGCTTTATAATGGCAGTGAACGGGACCAACGAGTATTCAACTTACGAAAAGTTACGGAAGTTGAATACGGAAGACAAAGGACGTAGCGTAATCATTTTGAACTGTGAGAGGCATTACACTTTCTTGAATATGTGAATATGGAAGGTGGTCTGGTGGAAGTTAGATATTTTACTTCATAACTTGTTAAATATGGATATTTTTCTTACATAAACGCATTGCTTCGCTTCAGCAGGACTTTATTAGCCTCCCAGAGCCGTGTGGAGTACGTTTATGATGGATGGATGCACTTTCACCCGTTCACTGCCATTATAAAGCTCGGATGCGCCAGGACATTTATTAATATTTCTCCGATTGTGTTCATCAGAAAGAACAAAGTTATATACACCTAGGATGGCTTGAGGGTGAGTAAAGCTTGGGTTAATCTTCATTTTAATCCTTTAAACTTTTCTTGAAGGCAGATCTAATCTGATAAGTCTGCCTTTGGGGAATAAACCCTGATCATTATGTGTCATTTGGAGGAGGAGGACCTCTTCAACTTGGATGCATTATTTTCAGTGCACAGGGTTATTTGTGTTCACGCTCTCTATAGCTCTGCCAGATATTTATGGAAAAAGATTGGTAGATAATTATGGTTAAGATCTAAACCACCACTAATTTTATCCCCACTGTGCCTGTTAGACCTGACATGAGACATTTTGTCCGTATTAAAGTGTCACACTGCTGCTCACAGGAGCATCTACAGAAGATGAGAGTGTGACTGTAATGGTGATTAATACAGGGAGTGAGTAGAAGTGCTGTATGTCCTGACACAGTTGTGTCGCGGGCCGCTCTGATCTGCAGTCTTGAGTTCATGTGTCGGGTCCAGGACACGCTTGCTTAATTCATTCACTCCCTCTGTCTTCACAGCTCTGCTCTCTGGAGATCTGAGAGAAGCAATTAGGCATGTCCCATCATATTCTCCACAGAGTCCTCACACTTCGTCTTTTTTTCTCTCCTTCTTTAAAACTTGCTCTTTCTTTCTTTCTTTCTTTCTCTCTCTCTTCTCTTTCCTTCCTGCATTTCATTAGTTTGTTCGTTCCTTTTTTCCTTATAATCACACGTTTTTAATTACCACTTTAAATGAACAGCTCAGTAATCTGAATTGCTGCTTATAACTTCTAAAGATTTTAAGCTATATAAAGCTCTTTTGCCATAAAGGTGCGAGGTTCTTTCAGTTCTTCTGACTATCCTCTAATCCTCATTAACATATCACTCATCTCTCTGTCTCTCTCTCCTCTCTCTGTCTTTCTCTTTGGCCACATACACACTGTATAGTTTCAGCAGTGACGACCCCTAAATTATCATTCTGTTTGTTTACAGAACACGACTCTCTCCCGAAATTGCATGATTGACACCATGGTAACCATAGCAACATTCTGGCGTCTCACGGACGCATCTCCAATGCACGTTTAAATGTCATTAACAGCTAGTTGTTCAGTTTGGATCAGTAAACACTACATTTTTTTTTGAAGTCTATCAATTCAAATAGATTGTAGAATGTGGTTGTCACTTCTGTAAATGACTGAACTCTTTGTGTACAGAACAGGATTAACTACTTAAAGGTGAATTGACAACCTAATTTGTTTGTGTAATTTGTGTACCTAATTTGTGTTTTGTATATGTGGCCTTTCTCTATCTCCCTCCCTTTCACATCCTCGTGCAAATCAAAGAAAAGTGCTCTGAATGACATCCTTTTCCCCCTTATTTTTGATTGTTTGTCAGCTGGATTCTTGGTATTTCCTTTGTTTTCAAGTTTATTTTATATTGTCCAGATGGCAGGCCTGCAGTCGGGAAGAAAGATCTACTCCATTAATGAGGACCTGGTGTTTCTGAGGCCCTTTTCTGAGGTGGAGACCATGATCAACCAGTCCTTCTGTATACGCCGTTCCCTCAGACTGCTGGTGGCCACCAAGAACAAAGAGTGAGTCCACATACATGGCAGAAAACAGATACTTACGCACAGACACACAGACGTGTTAAATGTAGCCAGGAACAGTGTAAAAGGACACTACTGGTGTTAGAGTTACATGCAGGAGAGCTGCACATGGCAAAACGTTGCTTTCAAAAGAGAATTCATTAATATTTAAACAAATGCCAGCACTTCTTGTTCCTCAGTGTAGATACTTTTATGTGTCCCAACCATGAAAAAAAAGATATTTTGCTACATACCACAAAAGACATTTAGTAAAACACTCTTGCTCATGTCATATTGCTGAAATAAAAGGGACACAGAAGAGCCTAGCTTATGTGCTTGTCATATCTGTGTGTGTATCTGATAGGATTGTGAAGATTCCGGATGTTCATGGCACTCTTCCGTTTGTTCTCTGCGGTTCTTGTCCACCTTACGTTCATGCAGTGAAGAAAGGTGAGTTCTCGTTGTTTGTAATGATCAAAAAACATACACATTATGTCAATTTCATATGTGAAGTGATTATGGCTTCAAAAACCAGACCCATCTTGTTTTTTCCATTAAATTCATGCGTGTCATACTGAATTGAGGAATGCATTGCATTCCTTCTGTCTAACATGCCAGGCAGATGTTAATGTGCTATAAAAAGCTTTGAAATGAAGCAAATTTGTGACACCAGGCTGCATTGGTGGTCATGTGATCAACATCTGGAGCTCTTCAACATTTGAGCCCAAACTCAGGATCCATGCACATTTTTCTGGATTTAAAAAGCACATTCTAGGAGCTTTTTGAAGTTAAAGCCATTAACTCATCTTCACAGCACTTAGACAAATGCAAAAAGAGATTTATGATGTGTCATTATGGGAGCTTTCATCACTGCCAGTGCTCCTGAATGCAGGGGGTGTAAATTCCAGAATAAGTGGTCTATTCAAGGCAGAGCCGAGAAAATGTGAAATTGTCCTGTTAATAAACGATAATCTTAAGTTCTCCTTAGCTCATAAATCTTATTGTTGCAGCAACTCGCTGAAATGCCCAATTTAAAATCTCTACATCAAACAGTTTTCTTTATTTAGCTCTCAAGAGATTTTTTTTTTTTTTTTGTCGCATACTCTCTCATTATGGGCATAATTGTATGATCTGACATGTCTCATTGAGCTGATATTTCAGGACAGGTACCTAGGAGTACATATAAAAAGCTACATTCTTAAAAAAATAAAGGTTCCAAAAAGTAGTCTAATAAGTAGCGTAAGAAACATTTTAGGTCCCCAAAAAAAACCTTTCAGTAAACAATTCCTAAAAGAATATTTTTTTCTTAGTTCAAAGAATATTTTAGTATTTTAGAATATTTTAAAAAAAAAACACAAAACACTACTGTACAAATATAAAGTGATGCTTAATCAACACTGATGAGACGGCAAACATCACATCAAACACATTGTCTGTTAGACGGTGTCTATACTAGTTTGGATTTGCCTGTAAAGTAAAGTATATAATCTTTTCACATCAAAATCATCCATTTGACATCTTTTATTGGTTCATTTAAGGTCATTGTGCATTACAGCCATTATTTTTGTGTGTATACAGGCTCTGAGGCAGCAGCAGCGGGTCTTCAGCCTGGTCAGTGTGTGCTTAAAGTCAATGGCAACAACATGAACCAGAGCAGTTACCAGGAGGTCTTGGAGCACTTCAGTGGCCATCAGCCTGTCCTGGAGCAGCAAGACACGGTGATAATTAGCACTGCATTGTGTTTAACACTGCTTTATGTGATTTTTATAGGCTATGTTGACCCACATATGGTGATCCCAGAGGTTATTTGTTTCTGACACTCTATACAGTACCTGTTTCCTCCCTTTGTGACACTTTTTTTTCTTCTGCCACAGAGCTGTGGTCAGTGGGCGTACCGTGTGTATGAGGATGTGGAAGAGCAGATGTCTTTCAGGGGTTGTGAGAATGGCTCAGATTCAGAGGATGGCTGCACTAATGGAACAGGTAGAGTGTGTGTGTTTGCTGGCAAATGACAGGTGTACGCAAAAGAAAGTTATTATTGTTAACGGAAACTATTATGAATGCAAAAGCCATGGGAACACTAGATCAAATGTCACATGCATTTGTGAATGCAACCTCGTGTGAAGAAGTTTTGTCATCTGCTCTCCACCAAAATTCATTCATTTGGGTGAATTCAAACAAATAATGAACAGATTAATATCTCAAACCTGACTTGACATGTATAATATTACAAAGGATTTCTATTTCAAATAAATGCTGGTCCACAAAAATATCAAGCAGCACAGCACTGATAATAAGAAATGTTTCTTATTTATTTCTTTGTAATAACCAAATCAGAATATTAGAATGATTTCTGAAGGATCATGTGACACTGAAGACTGGAGTAATGGCTTAAACTAAATTAAAATAGAAAACAGATATTTTAAATTGTAATACTATTTCACAAGAACACAGTTTTTACTATATTTTTGATCAAATAAATGGAGCCTTGATGAACATAAACTCAAAAACATTAAAAAAAGTCTTACCAAACCCACTTTTGAACGGTTGTATGCGTGTGTGTGTGTATATGACTATTTCTGAACAATTTAAACTAAAACTAAACTGAAAATAAAAATGCACAATTAAATAAAAATAACTATTTCACTTGTTTTTTTCATAATCATTTTCATAATTAACCTTTGTGATGGAAATGTGATGGAAAATGGTTCTGTACATATTCCTGCTGGATTCTATATATTTGTGTGTTCTTTGGATTTTCTAGGCTCTGTGAGAAGGCTGGAACTGTTGTCCATCTCTGACGATGTTCCTTCGGTCAGTCTGAATGTGGATAATGTTCATGTGGAACATGGTGTTGTGTACGAGTACGTCAGCACAGCAGGGATCAAACATTGTGTTCTGGAGAAGATGGTGGAACCCAAGGGTTGCTTCAACCTCGCTGCAAAGGTCAGACGAGGGTCAAACAATAAATATATAACTTCTGAATTTTGTTTCTGATGACCTATGATTGGGCCTGTGCATATATATGTTAAATTCCAATATGGACATACAGAGGAAGTTTTCTCTAACCTATCACGTGTTTTTGTGTGCATTTTGAATTCTCTCAGATACTGGAGGCCTTTGTGAAGGACGATAGTCTGTTTGTAAAGAGCTGTCGGCAGCTAATGGCTCAGAACGAGAAGGTGGTGACGATGCCACAGTTTGAGTTTCGAAACATCTGTGACACCAAGCTGGAGAGCATAGACAAACGCATTTTCAGCTACAAGCAGGTGTGGCATCTCTCGATGTTACTACTTAGTCGTTTTGTCATATTCCCTTGTGCACTTCATATTAGATAATAAAATATCAAAATGTTTTGAGACATAAATTGCCATTTTTTTTAAACAAATATAATCAATATTTAAAAATGGAAATCTGATATTCATCACATTAAATGAGCTGTTTCATGGAGCTTTAATATTCTCCTCTTGTCAGTTTGTGGAGGAACTGCAGACGAAGGCCTGGCCCACGTTTAAGAAGGCGAGCACTAAACCTCACGTTCTTGGCTGCATGGACTTCGTCCCTACAAACTGTCACCTGAACCTGATGCAGGTGTCCTGCCCGAAGAACACCTCCTCAGCCGGACGGGCCTTCAGCATCCGCTTTGGACGCAAGAACTCCTTCTTTGGCCTTGATCCTGACCAAGGTGCGTAGTTATGTTACAATTTATAACTGGAAGGATTTAATGTTAAATATTATATAGTATTTATTATAATATTTAAATATAATATTTAAATATTCTTTTATAATAGATGTTAATATTTCTATTTCTCATAAAAGCTTAAAATATGTTATAGAGAATATAGAATTTTTAAGTATGAAAAATACTACTATGTTAAAATCACTCAATTCCCAGATTGATTTCTCTGGAATTATTTACATTGTAGATTCAGCTCACGGGCTCAGTTAACCAAATCTCCACATTATGGTCATTGAAAGTTGTAAAATAGTAATTAAGCTTTATGGTTAAAACCTCCCAGGTCTTGTAAAAATCATGGCCTGCTATTCCCAAAGTAATCCAGAGCTTTTTAAAGCACTTCCATCAGACCTCCATTAAGACACCATTAGGCCATAATAAGTAGCTTTTAGTGATGTCATCCTCCTCTGTCCCACAGGCCTACAGTGTTTCACTCAGTGAGGCCTAACGCCTTCATCTCTCTCTTATTATCACTGTTTGATGTTTGTTTATGATGCTTTATTTAAGAAGGTAAAGTCATATTAGCTTTATCATCAAATACAACAAATTAGCAAATGTTTTTGTTTTTCCTGGCCTGGTTGTAGCAGTTGGTCAGATTTGTCCGGATTTATTCATAGCAATTTTTCCATTCATTTTGTAAAATATAATTTTAGTTTTCTTAATTGGATTAGCAATAATGCCTGGAAGTGATACAACTTAAATATACCTATAAATTAATAAACTTTTTGTTATAGTTTTTGCTTGATTTATTTGAATTTCAAGTGATTCTAACTGATGCTTCCAAGACTGTTAAATCCAATACTCATTCTGCAATTTTCAAGACCAGTAATATTTGGCTACATTTTGAAATTCACTTGGGCATCCCTCAAACTTGAGGCAAAGCTGATTCATCTGGCTTACATTTTTGGCTCCACCTGCCCAGATTGCTGCAGCCCAAATTACTGTCTAGCCGCCACGTGTTGCTGGGAAAAGGACCACATAATGCTTTGTTCCTTATGCTCCTCAGCAGTCAGCACGAGATGTTTTCTTTTTCAGTCTCTGCTACACATCTGTTATGCAGTTGTCTCATGGTCAAAGATGTTTAAAATTCCTCCGGTACACTTCTTTGCAGCCATGGTCCATGGCTTTACCACATGCAACAGTATGCCTCACTGGTTTTCAGCCATTCAATTCTTCTGTTTATTTAGTCACAGAAGCCCAAACCTAGTGCACTTTATCCCTAGACAGCATTTTAAGGCATGCGCCCAGTATGAAGGCTGTTGCAAAGTCTGGGTACCATAATTATGTCTTCTCTAGACTTAAATGTAAGGCAGCATTGCTTATTTAACCCAGACTGCATTGCAACAAACTCACAAAGTGACACAAGAAATCCAGGATGCCGTACAAGTCGAGAAAAGTGATTTTTTTTTTTTTTCTTATTGATTACTGTCATTTTGTTCCTGCAGCCAATCTGAATCCCATGTCCCACGCTGTGCACTGTGTGACCAGCATGGCGGCCCCATCCTGGAGTTGCCTTAGTTTGGATGAAGAGACAGAGGAGGGTGAGGGGAGCACGGAGGACTGCAGGAAGCATGAAGAGGGAGGTCTCAGCTTCCTCCTCAAACAGGAAGACACGGAGAGCCAGGACAATTACATCTGCCTCTATAACCGCCTCGACATTTCAGTGCGAGAGATGAAGCAATACGTGGCCCAGATAGATGTGTAAGTGGTGAGGTAGTTTAACAGTGTATTAAAATAGTGTTTTAAAATAGATCTAACCTTTTAAAAGAGGGAAATTATTAAATTTGGTCAAAAGCATTTTAAAAATAGCTGAAATAAATGGTAAAACATTTTAAGCAAATCACTGCATTATTTAAAGGCACAAATTGGCACAGCTTTTTTCAAATTCTCATCTGAAAGCTGGGAGTATATTTTAGGCAAGTAGGTTTTAGTTGCCTCCTATTTGAGGAGTTCCTTGAGTTCAAAATGTCAGGATGTTCTTTTATGACAGTCTAAAAATATTTAGGGCTTAGACAGAAAAAAAAACAAGACTGAAGCCATAACAGACGACTGCAGAGGAAACATTTCAACAGCAACTCAGGAGGAACAAATGTTTGTTATTCAGTGGTGAGCATGTGCTGATGTAGAAGTTAATTGTCAGTGTAATGGAGTCATTTCCCTGTCCCATTCCCTCACCTCTCTCCCAGTGCCTCTCTGTCAGTCTACACTTCACTGTCCCATTAAAAAAAACAAAGCTCGTTAGAAAAATATAAGGGTGTTCGTTCAACACTTTTGTCCTTATTGTCTTAAAACGGTCTTTAAATAAGCTTATTTAAAGGTGCTATATGTAGAAACCTTTTTATTAGCAACACTGTTTGCACCAGCTCTGCAATTCACCGGCATCATGTCGACAGATGAGGTAATTAAAATTACATTGTTATGATAGTTTGATTATAAAGTATATTTAAGACCATAGACAATATAGATCTGGCAATGTGAGACTATAGTTTAAATTAATCTCTTTTCTTTGCAAGACACATTGGCTCTTTCGGCACTATCATGAACATTGTATAAGCATTCATTTCACGTGTCATTGAATGGAAAAGAGGCTCTCGGGAGCATGTGTAAACGTCACATCCTTTTGATTTTCCTGGCAAAAAAGTCCTTCATATAAAAATTTGTCTACAGGCTTTCATAGAAAACCTAGGGGGAAAGGTATATAAAAAAATCTAATTTATTTGATCAAAATACCAGTACAAATTGTAATATTGTGAAGTAATATTGCAAATTAAAAAATCTGTTTTCTATTCTATATGTTTTAAAATTTAAAATTTTCAGGATACTTGAAAAAGCACTCTCATAATTCATTAGAACAATTCCTGTCTAGCTGTTTCCAAACCTCTCTAAATATGTTTCATCTTAGACTTCTGTCATCGATAACTGGACCGACCCAGCCGCAGGGCTCAGAGCCACCCTCATTCGAGAGCGCCCCCTCAACCTCTCCCATACCAGAGGAGACAGACCAAGACAAGACGGAGCATGGCGGGAACAAGAGAGTGTGCTTCAAAGTGAACGAAGACGATCAGGAGGACTCCGGACATGACACCATGAGCTACAGAGACTCATACAGGTGGGGAAAAGATTGTTGATGATGTTTATGAATCATGTTCAAGCCTGGGTGCTTAAATGGGTAACACAGGTTCGAGTCCAGCCTGCAACATGTCCTGATCCCGTCATCTCTCCTTTCTAAAATGTCAGTATTGTATAAGTACAGTATAAGTTCTCTCTTATGAGTTTCATAATAACATTTGGTTTTCAATGAAATGACATGTATAAAAGATTATTTAAAATCCCAGTCTTCATCCAACACGCATGAAGCAGAGACAGGCGAGAGAGAGTGAGCGTGACAAGGCTTTTGGGCTCCTGTCTGATCCTCCTGTCAAACAGATGTTGCTAAAACAGACACGTAGAGGGACGATAAACATCCCTTACAAAGAACCTGTTGTGTCACAGCGACCCAGACGCCCGCTTTAACCACTAAAGAATATGTTCAGTCACCGTTATGTCATCATTATATGGAGCAAAGTTTGTTTGGTTGTGATCTAGACCTGACGGAGCATGGCAAAACTGAGAATGACCACAGTGGATTTTTTTGCTTCTGTCGGGATAAACGTATGCCTGCCTTTGCACCCTCTATCATTATGTGGCGTTCCACTTTAAAATCCTGCTGCTCTGTGATAGGGTGAGCTTATGAACAGCTGCAGTCGTCATGTTTTATAGATAGAAACGTTTTTTCCTCTATTTAGACTCTTACAGTAAGTAACTGGATTTGTCTGTGGGCTGAAGGTAGGCCATCTGTTATTGATATCATGAGACAAGGGAACATAAGACTGTTGGGGAGCATAAACTTTCAAGGGTTCGGGAGGTTGAATGGTAAAACATGAGAGAATGCTCCTTTTTAGTTTTTCAACTTCTGGGAGTGTTGCAACCTGCTGGTCATGAGCTTGATTTGCTTCCATTCTTGGCTTGTGGCGGCGCTAAATTTGGCCTCTTCTCTCGATGTGGGGTGGGGAAAGGGAACTTCTGCTACTCTTCTACTACTAGTGGGTAGAAGTACAGCCTGTTTTCCCCTCTCAAGCTTTTTTGGAGCACAAAAAGGCATATTTAAAAAGTTTAATTCTGTCTCAGAGTAAACATCAAGGCTGTCAAGTAGACATCCACCTAAAACATTGTTGATTTTAGTGGATAAACTAAGATTGAAATTGCAAGTTTGTTGATGTTTAAATTGTTGTGAAATGACTTCAGCTCTTATAATCATTGCACCATTGTTTTAAAGGTATAGTTCACCCAAAAATGACAATTCTTCCATCATTTACTTAGTTCCATGTTGTTCCAAACCAGTATAACATTCTTACTTCTGATTCCTTAATGTTTTTATGTCCATGCAATCAAAAACAAACCATAAAAACATTCTTCCAAACATCATTTGTGTCCAACAGAAGAAAGCAGTACTTTTGGGTGATTGTAAGAATTAATGCAAATTCAACCAGTTGCTTCATTATTTGTGGAAGCCATGTGTTTTGGCATTAACCTGAGGAGCAAAAAGCAATATTTGCTAAATCAAAATCCATAATTCTGAGCCAAGACAAATTGATTAATATGTGCTCAACTGCCCTGCTGCTTTATTGCAGTGAATTTCATCATTAACTGAGCATGGACCGACCATACAGAAAGCCTAGAAAATTGTTTATTTCAGTGAATTTCTCCTTTAGATTTGTATTTTTTTCAGCTTTGAATAATAACTGAACTCTGTATCAGTTTGATTGACTATCATACTTTCAGAACGGTTCAAAGAAAGACTTAATATCAAATTTTGAATTATCCTTTTCATCACATGAACTGAAAACATTTGTATTTGTGTGTGTTCTACAGTGAGTGTAACAGTAACCGGGACTCAGTGCTATCATACACCAGCGTCCGGAGCAACAGTTCTTACCTGGGCAGTGATGAGATGGGCTCAGGTAACTGACGTCTTTCAGATATGGTTACAATATTGAAATATAGGACAATTACTAAAAGGAAATTGCAACTTTTATTTTGTTTTCCAGGAGATGAGTTGCCATGTGATATGCAGATCCCTTTTGACAAGCAGGATAAACTACATGGATGTCTGGAACACCTTTTCAATCAGGTATATTGACTTCCTCACTCATAAATGAAACTTTTAGAGTCCTTTGTTTATTTAAACTTGATATTCCCTTTGTATCTGTTGCCCTTTGTCTGACACCACTCACCTCCTTATTTTGTCTTCTATTTTTGCTCTTCATCAATACATCCCCTCTTAGTTTCCCTCTCTTCTTCCTCTCTAACTCCCACAGTATTGTTTATCACATTACCAACATCTCTAGTGAGCACTCTTTGACCTCTACACCTCTGCTCTTTGACCTCAAAATCTATCGTCTTCTGGAGGTCACCAGATTTTGACCCCCTCTCAATTTCCCAGATATCAATAATCGGCTCTTTTATCCAGCACCGACAGGTTATATGTGGACAGACTGAAAGCAGCAGGCCTGGTGTTAGCAAGGGCGTGTAGCCAGTCTTCAGTTAGCACAGGATGTGTGTGTGGTGACAGGCTTAACTGTGTCTTTTTCATTCTCAGGTTGACTCTATCAACAGCCTCCTGAAGGGTCCTGTCATGAGCAAAGCTTGTGAGGAAACCAAGCATTTTCACACAGACCACAGTCAGCCAGGTACCGCCCGGTCGGTGTGTGTGATATAGTTGAATGTGTGCTATGTTTGGAAACTCATTTGAGGGATGTGTGTATTTGGGTTTTCCGTTGGTGTGTGGGGGACATTTATAGGTATGTAGGGGTGTGTGAATGTTTCTGTTTGCATCTGTACATTATTACCTCTGCATGTGAGGATACCACACTAGTTTTGGGGTTTTTATAATTAGCCGCTATTTAAATATAGGGGTCTGACAGCAATTATGTATTTTGTGTGTGCTTTTTTTCCCACACTGCCAGTTATACCTGTTGACCTCTTTGTAAGATAATGCAAACCACATGCGTGAACATCTTTTATTTTCACCCTCACTTTTATTCCTTAATAGAGTTTCGGCACACAGATGACTGGACTGTACGTTGGCGGCACGTCTTGCACAAGAACATCCAGGAGGACCCTTGGAATCTGCCCATTTCAATCAAATCTCTAATTAACAGCCTTCATCGCTTTGTAGAGGGTACGTTTAAGCCTGAACAATCAATATCAAATTTTAAAATAACCCTATTTACTTTTTAAGTGTATGTTTTTTGTTTTATTGTGCACAAATCATTAGTGTATATTATTTTAATGCAGATTTATGTAATAAAACTTATAAAAATGGCAAACAATTGATTCGAAAAGCAACATTACCACTGGAATATGTCAAAATGCTAGTGATGTTTTAGGAGTCCTCTAAAATCAACTTAAAACTTGCATTCATGTCTGGCTCTTATTTTGTATGCACACTTCTCAATCTCACCATTTCCTGACTTTTTTTTCTTTATTATCCTAAGCGGCCATTTACCCAGAATATGTTTTTGCATTTAAGAACGTGAGACGCAGGGCAGTGGAATAATAATAACAATTTTTAAAAGACAGTCTAGAGACACATTTTTTAAGGTTGAACTTTATTTAACTTGAGCAATACTTTACTTTTTTTTTTTTTTTTTTAAGAATGGCATGTCAGGTGCGAGACGCTGCAAAGGATGCAAGCACAACAGCCACATGCCCATCTAGCGGAAACAACTACATGTCAACTATCTTATTAATTTGCAACTACATGTCAACTAACTCTCATTAGAGACTTAGTAGACTGTTAGGGTTAGTGGAATAAGTTATGTACTACTTGCAAAGTTACTTATATTCAGTAGAATGTCTGTTGGGAGACCATCAAAATAAAGTGTTAGCAGATATTAAGCAGACAGTTTACTAACACTCTAATGACTGGTAGTCGACATGTAGTTGCAAAGTTACTTATAGTTAGTAGAATGTCTAAAATGGACTATTGAAATAAAGTGTAACCCGTTTTTGCATTTAAAACCATGAGACGGCATAAACAGGAATAACAAAAAAATTGGTCTAGGGATGCGTTTATTGAAAGTTGGAACTTCTTTTAACTTGAGCACCATGTTTGTGTACTACTATGTTATATATAAAATTCTGCAAAGGACTCAAGTGCAACAGTCACATGTCAATCTAGCATGTTTAAATAGAAAAACAGTGGAAAAGCAGTGCAGTGGAAATGTAACTCGGTAAAAAAAAAAAAAAAAACTTTCATGTTAAAGGGTTAGTTCACCAAAAAATGAAAATTCTGTCATTAATTACTCACCCTCATGTTGTTCCACACCCGTAAGACCTTTCATCTTCAGAACACAAATTAAGATATTTTTGATGAAATCTGTTGGGTCAGTGAGGCCTTCATTGCCAGCAAGATAATTAACACTTTCAATGCCCAGAAAGCTACTAAAAACATATTTAAACCAGTTCATGTGACGACAGTGGTTCAACATTAATGTTATGATGCGACAAGAATACTTTTTGTGCACCAAAAAAATAAAATAATTTAATAAATAATTATTGTTGAATAAAAAGATTTTATTCAACAATATCTAGTGATGGGCGATTTCAAAACACTGCTTCATGAAGCTTCGAAGCTTTACGAATCATTTGTTTCGAATCAGTGGTTCGGAGCGTTTATCAAACTGCCAGAGTCACGTGATTTCAGTAAACAAGGCTTCTTTACGTCATAAGTGTTTCAAAATTTCAGTGGTTCACCACTGGGGGGGCGTGACTTTGGCAGTTTGATACACGTTCCAAACCACTGATTCGAAACAAAAGATTCGTAAAGCTTCGAAGATTTCAGTGTTTTAAAATCGCGCATCACTAGATATTTTTGAGTAAAGTTTTTTTTTTTTTTTTTTTTTTTTTGGCGCACAAAAAGTATTCTCGTCACTTCATAACATTAAGGTTGAACCACTGTAATCACATGAACTGGATTAAATATGTCTTTAGTAGCTTTCTGGGCATTGAAAGTGTTGCTGGCAATGGAGACCTCACTGAGCCAATGGATTTTATCAAAAATATCTTAATTTGTGCTCCGAAGATGAACGAAGATCTTACGGATGTGGAATGACATGAGGGTGAGTAATTAATGACAGGATTTTAATTCTTGGGTGAACTAACCCTTTAAAGTTTCCCAAGTCTTGTAATACTGAATAAGAGTGCGTTGGGTTGTATTCATGTCTATTTGTAACTGTGTTTCAGATGGAAGGAGTCAGCTCTTGTTGGCGTTGCTTAAATGCACTGGTAAGTTACACCTTGATTTGAACTTTCCCTTGTTGAACTTGATCATTGTAAATCATTTCAAATAGCTATTGAAAGTCAACCCAGAATGTTTACATGATCTTGCACTTGCGTCATCATCTGTGTGAGATTTCAGAGAGGCAACTGCAGCGTGTGTGATTTGTCTTCCCCACTACTGTTTTGGATTATCCTGTATTTACAGACACCTCTATGTGCTGTGATAAGGGAGTGTTTTATTGAAATTCTGTAGCAGGGAGTGCGTACATATGTTTGTGTGCGTGCAGCCAAGCTGCAGTGGGGTGTGTCGGTTTGTGAGCTTCTCAGTGAGCAGTAGAAGGATAAAGTGAGAGAACGTGGATTCATCCCATGGGGTCTGTGGTGGGAGACATATGGAAGCTGTTGAGCGTTTGCTTTGGAACCTGATCTAGAGCCTTTATCCCTACTGCTCCACACAGACAGCAGCTCCAATCCCTATTCCCACCCAGTGCTGCACTGAAACCCACCATCTGCTTAAAGTATTTCACGCTTACAACAGTTTTAGGATAATCAGTAATCACCTCACACCACTGATTGGGATATACAGTACGGTGTGAAAATTAATTAGTATTAGAGCTACATCTGTCATTTTAAAACACAAATTTAGAATTTAGAGATTTAATTAAAAATAAGTTTAATAGTGCCCTCTGATCCATTCTAAAGGTCTTTGAATCATCATCATCATATCTTCCTAGCACAATGAGTACATGTGTACACACAATATTTATATATTTATACAAATATCATGAATTCTTCTGTACTCTTCTATCAAAGACACAGAACTCCAGTTGCGGCGGGATGTCATATTCTGCCAGTCCCTAGTGGGGGCACTGTGTGCATTGGCGGAGCAGCTTGTGAGCGCACTGAACCTGCGTTTCAACAATAATGGAGAGTATGAGGAGGACAGTAAAGAGGTGAGCCGTAAATGGCTGGAGCAGATCGCCGCCATCGGAGTGCTCTTCAACTTCCAGTCAACACTCTCTCCACAAGTGGTAAGACAGATTACCAGAAGTCATGTCTTCTCATAGCTGATTCAGTGACACTCATCCCACAATGCCTCAGTATACTACTAATATACACAAGCATGATAATAATGTTTTAGAATCACTTTTTCCTTGAAATTGAATGTTGGGACTAAATAAGGACTAAATACAGAACCAAGGCCATCATATCCTGAGTCTCACTGATTTCCAGAGCAAAATAACCTCCAGGATTTCTCTGCAACAGGAAACTGTTCTAGTCACATCACAAGTTTCTTCTCTATATATGCTGCATGATGCACTGAGGAAAACTCATCTCAAACACATTAAACAACACACATCTGACAGTAGGGCAAGCCATGTAGGTTTATGATTTAGTTTGTGCTTAATATAAAGCACATCTCATGTTTAAGACAACTTGGTTTGTGCGCTTATCTGGCAGCAGCTTACTCTGTGTCATTAGTTATTTTTCAGATGTATTCGCAACATCGAAGTATATCATTATAAAAGATATTATCCTATCATAGGGAGAAACTCATATCGAAAATTGTTAGACCCCTAGTATGCAGTATTGTTTTAGTCATATTCTCTCCTGCTTCAGCGTGAAGAATTTGATTATCCTGGGTTTACAAACTGTTTCCTTTAACAGAGAGAAGAGCGAATCATGCTGGAAGATACAAAAGCAGCACTGCAGGATCTGGAGAAAGTCACGGTGCTGTTCCGGCCACTGGAGAATGAGTACCTCGTCCCAAGTATGACACCACACCACATATATATGGAGTAATAGCTTCTCAGAAAAATACATTACTTTTAAATTATATATTATTTTTTAATTTGGAGCTCTATTTTTGATAAGCCTATGGCAGACAAAAGGAGTGTTTGCTGCCAAACTTCCCCTTTAAATAATTTTAATTAACATTAACAATTTATTATTTTAATATTTTAAAAAAAGATTTTTTTAATTTATTAATTATATATTTACTTTTATATTGATATGAATAAATATTTTCTCACTGGGTACCAATCGGTGTTATTTTAGTATTATATACTTTTATTGTTTTTATTAATATTTTGAATTAGCTTTTATCTTTTATTTTCAGTTTTCATTTTAGTTTAATTGTTAGTAATTTTATGTGCTTTTTGTTTTTTTGTTTTATTAGTTTTTGTTTTTAAATAAATATTTACTTTTTTTTCAGTTTTTTTAGTGCTTCAGCTTAAACGTATGTTTGTTAGTTGCCAAGGCAACATTTCTCATTTTTGTTTCAGTTTAAGTTTTTCATGTAATAATCATGTTTTATTAAGCTCATTTTTAAAATGGTTTTAGTTAACAATGATAACAATGTTAACAATGTGACTGACTACTGAAAATACAGTTAAAAGTATAAGCCAGCAATGTTTTTTTAGCATTCTGGATTATTAACCGGTTAAAAATAGCAGAAATATTTGTTTTACACATGTATGCTGTGTAAAGTAATGATTTAAAATGCATTTTTTAAAGCAAACTAAAACACAAGCAACAATGACCACAGATTATTTTCTTTTATAAATAGTTTCCCGGTCCCTCCCCATTCTCTGATAAAGCTTTGTGATTCCACTAAAAAGTGGAATCCAAAACTCTCATCCTTATATAGCAGCATCCCCTCCCCCTCCATGCAAACTTACACACACCCTCCAGATGTCCTCTTCAGGAATGTCAGCACAGTTAGCCGTGATAGCAGAGCAGCTTTATCTGCCGTCTTCTGTTTTGTTTTGAGTGAATCCGAGGGAGGATGTTCTGCTCAGTGGTTTGTTTCTGCTGCAAAGGTGTTTAATCTGTGTTGTACAAATGTGAACAGCTTGGCTTTTGTTTCACACATCTGTGAGGTTTTTGCCTTTACTTAGCCCATCAGGCTAATTACAACCTAATTAACCTGAAGTTTCCCATTGTGACCCCAAACAAGTGTGAAGGAAAAAGGGTTGAAATTATACTGTCTCATAAATACTATCTCATTGTGAATCATGCATCCTTTCGCTCCACTTTTTTCCCACAGACACATCTGTGCATTACCAGGTGGAAGGCAGTCGGCAGGCCATCAGGGTGACAATGTTCCTGGACAACTGTCATTTCAGTGAGCTGCCAACAAGACTGCAAAACGGAGGCTCTTTGAAGCTTCAATCAGTCCTCTTTACTAGAGGTGGGAGCAGACAAATAGATAAAAGACTATTTCCATTCTAAATGCGTTTCATTTGTAATTTACAGTTCCAAAACCTAGTGAGCTGCCTACAGAGGCTGTATTTTAAGGCGCCATCTTGGTAAAGGTTGGCATTGTAATTATGCTGCCTCTTAAGATTCTAGGCATCATTGCATGTTTCTTTTGAGGAAACGCCTATCCTATAATTCATGGTGATGAGAATAAATCAAGTTTTAGTATCAATGATAAAGTATCATAGTTTTTATTAACAGTTTGATTTTGGGTAAAAATCAAACTGAAAAATCAAAAAAAAATTTTTAATAAATGTCTATATAGTTTTTACTAATTTAGTTTTAGTTCAAATTATTTATTGCTTCAAGTTAAACTAAAAGAAAATGAATATGATGCCTTAACTAGTTGAAATAAAATGTTTTATATTATTTCATTAATGTCTTTTTAATTTTAAGCAACAAAAAATTTTTGTAGTGGTTATAAGTTTAGTTTTAGTTCATCATAACTCTAGTAATGACAATAAGTTTGTGTGCGCTCTATATTTTTATTTAATACTCTCGGAAAACTCTATTTAAAGCAATTGAGTTTCTTGTGAAGCAACTGAGTTCTATTTGTGTGACTTGCAAAAGAGTAATTTTCCAAACTGAGGTTCGGATGCTGCTTTAAAAGGTTAAATGCATTGTAAGAAATCATACATTTATGTCTCAAATCTGAATATAGCCCTGACTTGAAACTTTAAGGTCAATCTTTAATCAGATGTCCATATCACAGCTGTTAGTGTTACAGAGAGCGTGTTGGATATGTATCAGCCTAGAATCAGTCATGCTCATAATGTGCTCATTTAGAGCTAATTAAAGTCACATTATTTCCTTGATGAGTCTTGATCTCCATCTAGAGGTACTTTGAGAGCATTACAGCACTGGGGAAAGCATGAAGTTCATCTGCATTTTCTTACCCTTTATCAGGGCTGGAGAAGCCAGAGGGTGTGTTGTCTCAGGATTTTGTTGCCATGGAAGAGTTTCAGCAGCGCACAAATGCTCTGTCACTGGAGAAGGTCAAAAGTTATTACCGCAAACTCAGGTACAAACCCCTTTTAGTGGCATTTGGGTATCATACTAAGTGACTGACCTTACATATCTTAAAGTGTTAAACATCTTATTACTTAATTAAATAAATGTTAAGCAATTAAATGTTTGACTGACAAAAAAAAAAGTGCTTTGAAGGTTATTATGTGCTTATGCAATGTTTTATTTATTTTTTCAGGGCTTTTTATCTGGAGAAATCAAATTCAGACTCAAATTCCACAGCCATGAAAATAGACCAGGTTGGTTGAGAGATAATATACTTGTGCACTACCGTTCAACAGTTTGGTCAGTAAGATTTTTTTAAGAAATTTATATTTTTTATCAGCAAGGATGCATTAAACTGATTGAAAGTGACAGTAAAGGCATTTACATTGTTACAAAAGATTTCTGATTCAAATAAGTGCTGTTCTTTTGAAATTTCTATTCATTAAAGAATATTAAGCAACACAAGTGTTTTCAACATTGATAATAATAAGAAATGTTTCTTGAACATCAAATCTAATGTATGTGGAATATGTGACAAAGACTGGAAAAATTATGCTGAAAATTCAGCTTTGCCATCACAATAAATTACATTTTAAAATTTGTTAAAATAGAAAAGTTTTTTTAATAAAAAAATAAAAATCATAGTGTTTCACAATATTCCTGCTTTTACTGTATTTTAGGTCAAATAAATGCAGCCTTGGTGAGAAGAGACTTTTTAAAGAAAAAAAATGTATTAAAAAAAATCATATACGTGTATGTCAGTGCATTGGAATTCCTGTACAGACCAACAAGAACAGAATTAAAATGCAGAAAGCAATGCATATAAATGTTTTGATTGAAGCTGTTTAAAATAAGAACTTTTAAATCGGTTTCATTTAATCTTTCTTCAGCTCCTTCGGCCACTTAATACCTTGGATGACCTCTGTCGGCTCATGCAGTCATATATGAATGTAAAACCGGGCTCTGCGGGTCAGCCCTCTGGTGTCAGTGTTCTGCTGGTGTCCTCCGAGCTCTGCAACCGGCTGGGGGCCTGTCAAATCACCATGTGTGCCACTGGGATGCAGAGGTATCTGCAGTAAAATGTTCATGTTGCTCTAGATCTGATAGTTGTGAATCCACGGGTTAAATTGAGTGTGAGCTCAAAACTCATGCTTCTCATCTTTAAGCCTCTTACTACTGAAGTGGAGCCACAGTCAAGTTTCTGCTGTAAACTGTATTTTATTTTGACATTTCTTGCTCAAATGTGCATCTAATCCAGGTGATTTGTATCCTAGGTTAGCGCTACAGTGAGGTAAATCTATAACAGATTGTCTAAACCACCTCTAACTAAGGTTTTTGTCCTGTGTAGGTGTACTCTGACTGTGTCATTGGAGCAGGCCATTACTCTAGCCAGAAACCACGGCCTCATGCCCCGCTGCCTAATGCAAACCATGGACATCATGCGTAAACAGGTACAGGCTCCTCTATGTCCCTTAATGAGTTTAGCAACTCTGAAGCATATTATATTGGACAGTGATGGTTTTACCTCTTTTTGGTCTCTTTACTTTTCAGTTAATTGCAATGAAAAGGTTTTCATTACAATTAACTGAAAAGTAAAGAATATATATATATATATATATATATATATATATATATATATATATATTCTTTACTTTTCATATATATGTATATATATGCTAATTCAGATGAAAACTGAGAAAAAAATGTTTAAATTGACAAAGTTCCTTCCCTTTAGTTAGGAAATTGAAACATGAATCACTGAACTACCCATGACCCAAAGATTTCTAGGAAAAATTTCAAACATTATTGATCATTTATATGAAAGTTTCATATAAATTGCTAGAGGTTTTGAGCGAATAACTGGCACTGGCATATGGGCTGTTCTGTGGGCTGCCTTACATTACCATTATGTGAAAAGTAAAATAATAAGAAAAACCATAGCAGATACAGTACATGCCTACACACCTTCAGTGCTTGACCTCTGACTAACATATCAATAAATATGTGTAGGCAAGTAGCCTAAAGGCTAAACAAGGTTTGTAATTGGACATTTGTGCAACAAAAAACAGTAATAGAGGGTATGCATTGATGTCACTTTCCCGCCGGAACATGCTCCCTCAGCTGGACTGAGTAGCAAGAGAGCCTGCTGCCTGACTGGATTTAATAGTGGAAACTGCGAAAACATGAGTAAAACAAACGATTACACTAAAGGTTGGGCTCGATATTGTTCCCTACAACTTCACAAAGAAACCTAATCCATGGATGTTGACATGCAGCCAGGAATCGTGTTTCCTGACATTTATATGTGCCTGATTTCGGCGCCGGGGAAATACATAAAGCAAATCTGCCTGTGAACCCTTTATATAAATACAATATAGGTAGGTCTAAATCCGAGTGATCACTTATATCAGTGTTATATATATCGTCATATCGTCCAGCCCTAAAACTTGTATAGTTTTTGTCAGTTTTTATTTAAAAACACCCAATTAGAATATAAGATGGTAAATATTTAACTGATAAGTTGTGAATACAATATATAGGGAATGATTTTACCCCAAAATCCAACATTTTGACACAAAATGATAATTGCAAATCCATGTTTCTCTGCCTGGAGTCCAGTTGTTTCTATGAATTGCAGCGATCCATTTGCTTCTTTTTTCTGTAGCTTTCGGCAGTCTGTGTTTTCTTGTCAAATCTATTTGTACAGTCAATCGCAAAGCTCTTTCCTGTTTTGGATGTGTTTTGTGTGTGTTTTTTGTGCCATTTACACTGAATACCAATGCTGCAACTCAGTCTTTTTGCCACTCAGTGGGCATAACCACAGTCAAAACGGCCAACGGTGGCGTCACATGCATACCCTCTCTATACACACTAAGAAACAGTTCAGCGTGTTTGGGAATATGACAGAAAATAATAATTCTCTTTATTCACAGGGCACCAGAGTGGAGATTTCTGCCAAAAATCTCAGAGTAATGGACCAGATGCCACCTTTTGCTCCCAGGTATTGTTGACTTTTTTAACATTAAAAGTTAAAAATGATTATCCCTGCTTTGACTTTAGAGTTGAATGAAACTTCTACATTAAATAAACCCTTTTTAATCCTCATCACAGGCTCTTCAGGTTGTGTTTACCCCCCTCTGATGGAGATCTTTGAATGAAGTGATGTCCGTCTCTCAGGCCTTCTAGATTCTGGGAGATATCAAGACTGGCTTATTATTTTGAGACCATGCCTCAGCACATCTCAACTCCCACCCCAGCCTCATCCAGAGAGGTCCGGCTAAGGTCAACACGATGAGGAATGAGAAGAGTCCGGCCACCTTTATCTCCTGCTCTGGCAGCTGAGAAAATCGCTAATGCTAACGATGCTAATCTTGGCTAGCAGTGTCTGCCCACATTGCAACATTGTTTGGTCTCCTAATGGATCAGGACTGGCATGTGAATGGCTAAATCTAGGCTGTATTATCTCTTCCTTTGCCGTTGACTGCAATCTTGTGTCAGAAAAGTAGGGTGGTTTGGTCTGGACGGCGACGTTAAGTTCAGATATGTGGTGATTATGTGCAATTACTGTAGCTTAGCATGAGTGTGTCTGCTGTGTCATGAAAGGTGATGCCCTCAGAGAGTTGTTGCTTTTCTCCCACTTGTATCAGGTATTAAGAAAGTACTGAAATCATTCCAGCCTACATGGACCAGTTTCAAAATCTTAATTCTTATCCGTTGTCGTGTTTAATTGAGTTTGATTCTGTTTAACAACACAGATTTATTGTGAAGTTCTATCAACAACGCATTTAAAGGATAACAGGGAAACAGACGGAGGCTATCAGCTTCTCAAACAGTACAAAAACATAGACCTGCATACAGAATACAAGATTTCACTGTAATCAAAATGTTGATATTGAAGACTGAAACAGCTTATTGATCAACTTGGAGAAAAATTTACAATAATGTCTGCTCGTCCCTGGTGTATAGCACTTTGAATCAATGCTGTGTTACAGTGCGTGACTGTTCTGGGGAGCTGCTTTATGCAGCTGTTTGGAAAAGCACAATAAAAAAAAGCTTGTGTTCTTCAGTGTTTGTTAAACGTAACGAACATTGTAAAAGAAACGCAAAGGGATCATCTGAAGAATGAATAGATATAGTAGGATTTTATTGAAGTTTTGTATTTAGGTAAATATATATGTATCAGAGGGATAAGCATATGCTCTGGGAACAGCAGTGCTATAATTTAAAGAGTATTAATAATGTTAAAACAAATATAATATTGTACATCTTTCATTTTGTATACTTAATGTATATTTGGATAGGAAACTTTATTGTGCTTTTACACAATGTGTTCAGTATTTAAATTTCTAACTGCGGCTGTGTGGTCAGTAACCGAGTAGGCCTGGATTAGTTTGGACTAGTTAAGCTAGTATGTACTGGGATTTTGTAATTTTGTTTTTAGATATATATTATGTTACATTCAGTAATCCTGACAGTTGACATTATTTGCTCAAATTTGACAATTTTAGAGAAAGAAGCAAAGATTTGGGTAAATATTGTCACTTTAGTGACAATAATGCAACAAAGCATCATGTAATAATCTTATTCAGGCGTTCATCGTGTTTTTATTGTAGCTCATAACATGTCACTGTCTGCTACATGCATGGAAGTTAGAGTTTTACTTGTATTGATGATAAAATATTTTAGAAATAATACTTGAATTTATGCTAATAATTTTTTTTTTTTCATACAGTATATATCCAAATTGAAGGCTAGTGCTGGTAAAATGCACATGTATTATTAATTGGACTTTAACATTTTATTTGGTCCTCAAAGCAAACTGGAAACAAGTGTTTTTAATCCACAGAATCTGTGCAGTGTTTATCGTATGTTTTGAAGGTCCTCATTGTTGCTTGTTTCTATGCTTTATAATGTCCACATGAAACTTATCATTTCTGTATGATAAACCTAAATCTAGTAAAACCCAAAGACGTAGCATTAGCATTAGCATGTTCCTATCACTGTATATTAAAATCTCAGGTTTCTGCACCATCTTGGTCCATTATTGTGCGATTAGCTTCCCATTTCAAAAGTTGTCATGACTGTACAATTTAACATCACTAATGAATCAGCCGAAACATAGTATGTACGCATTGAATTTTTTTTTAAACTATTGTCCTGTTTTTAGTACTATTTTATGTTTATGTCTCCAATTTTTAACTTCTTGCCTCAAATTCAAGTGTACTTTTAGCTCAAAGAGCGGAAAATATTCAATGGTGCTCGCAATCAAGCCTTTCTTTTGGGGGCCTTAGTTTGTTAGCCTTTACCTCCTATTTTTTGTTTTTGTTTGATTACAAAATCATTTTCTTAATCTTCCAGATTCTGATTGTTCCTATTAATAAGAGCAGTTTAATCAAAACCTCACTGGTGGAGTGAAGGAGTAGATCTAATCTGCAAGTATTTAACTTATAGTTTATATTAATGTTTAACTGTGAAATCTCTCTTGTGTCTTTCATGCTGTCCTGAACTGTGCATTATGGCTCTTACATTTTCCCCTACTGGTAATGTAAGCATATATCCAGGTGTTTTTAACTCAGTGTTGAATTAAAAGCATTGTATAAAGTTCTCCTTTCCGAGGTAATGTAATAATATATTTTGATCCTCCATTAGTAGAATTGAGATAAAACTGAGGTCCTGTGGTGAATAAATCCAGGGGCCTATATCCTCAGAATTGTCTCGGATGTAAATTGTCTTGTACCCCAAAGCTCAATGTGTGGCCCTCTTTTGCGAATGCAGCCCTAATGACATGATTTTATAGTACCCTTCAGTCTGACTGGAGTAAACAATTAGTTCTCTTAATGAAGCTCTGTTAGGTTTGTCTTTATGCTGTATTTAATGCATTGCTAATATCAAACAAAATAAAAGAGTATCTGTTTATAAATTACCTCTGACCTGTCATTGAGAGATTACTTTGTTTTATAATGCTTTATAGTTTTGCTTCAGGTAAACGTCCCCTTTTACATGACAACAACAACCTGGAATAAGCTGCTTCTTGTCTCCATTCTGCTGTTTGGAGGGGCGTAAGGATTTAGCAGTGCAAAGTTCTTTCCTTTCTTGAATGATTTAGCTAGCGTTCTAATTATTTAGTACTTGCAACAATTTGTCACATCAGCCCCTTCATCCAAACCCTGACTGCTGAAACATTAAATACAGAGGCTCGTGTAAGAGCCGGAAGACGTAAAGATAAAGGACTACCCATTGCAGTTTCGCCTTAGCGTTTCAATTGGCTTTTAGTACGAGACCACCGCACTACAGAACACACCCCGGTTCGGCAATGTCTGCCCACGACTACTTTATACACTCGTTTGGATCTGTCAAACTGTAAGGATGGTGAAAAAAACCGCCAACGGCGAAGTTTATCACCCTTCGTCAGGGGAGAAGAAACTGAAAGTCGGCTTTGTGGGACTGGACCCCGGGGCTGCGGAGACGAGCCGAGACGGGGCACTTCTCATCGTCGGTTCCGAGAGCACAAAACGGGGCAGCATCCTGTGCAGACCGAGGTCCAGCATCTCCAGGGGGAGCAAAGCTCACAAAAGAAACGCGCGTTATCGCAGACTGCAAAATTTCCTTTACAATGCACTGGAAAGACCCCGCGGCTGGGCGTTCATTTACCACGCTTATGTGTGAGTATGTGATTCGTGTTACTGCGTGGCGTGGGAATCACCCACCTTACCGACAGAGATGCTGCTGTGCTGCACCGCCCAGAATGCTGAAAGTTTGAGATGTTGTCGGCCTGCCTGCCTGCAGCTTTTGTCGCAGAGCGTCAGTGCGAAAATATGTAAAAGTTTGTCTGTATAGCAAATGCCAAAGATTCATTCAGAATCAGACCTCCAAAGGAGCTTTTCACAGCTGTGCATATTTCATAACCTGGGACGTTGGAAAGTGTTCTGAGTATTAATGATGCATACTGTAGACTTAAAGCAGTGCACACACAGTATTATCAGGCAGCGGTTTCAGCACCGGTCAGCTCCTGTGCCGCGTCAGTGCGCTCGTGTTTGCTCTACACAACACCGGCAACAATTTGTGATGCATGCCAGGGGGAAAACAGTGCCAGTGGATCAAACGGAGGCGTCGCTGGGGTGTAGGAACGATCTAGAAAGTGAGGGGACACATTTTAAACATTATCAGTCTGGCTTATGAATATTGATAAGGTGACGTAACTTTCGCGAAAATGATTGGCTGAAAGGCACCAAGACATGTTAGAGCAGGTACACGCGTTCAAAAGTGGTTAGACAACTGAATAGAGGAGAATAATGTTCTATCGAGACATTCTTTAAAAGTTTAAGCTGGCCTACTTTTACATTGCCTTGCCTTGGCGTCTTAAACGTGGCGGTCATGGCGCTAGACCATGAAAATACACACGTCAACTCAAAAGACAGTCTGTATAGAAATAAATCAGCGTTAACAGACGCAAAACGAGTGTTTGACGACGAGAAACTTTTTTTTGTCTGCTGTTTACATTAAAACCAGCGCTTGGGTCAGATTGTGTATAATGAATCGGCCAGCAAGTCGGTCTGAATCGGTTCGCGATTCAATCTGAATCATTCGAACAGCTGAGCTCACTCACACACTGAATCGTGTAGGACACTGAATCGTGTAGGACACCGATAACAAAAAACAGAGCTAAATGAAGTGGATATTTACCTAAATTAATTGAAACGCATGCCGAAAGCTACTGTATGAAGAAAGTCTTGAATCACGCTTGCGTGGACGACAACCACAGGTACTTTTACATTTCCAACCAAATGAGGATCAAAACAATACACGAAGTACCAAGTAGGCCTAACTGACATTACTACGATTGTTGTACATATGTAGCTTATACTGTAAATACCATGTACTTGAATGTAGTAGGGTAGATGTAGTTAATGTGTACAGTATGTAAATTACTGTTTACTTAGAAAATATGGCAGGCCTAACGTTACTGGTTAAATGCTGAATGCTCTAATAACACTACTCAAGTACTTCTGTAGTAGGCTAAATTGGAACCAGAATCAAATAAGATCCTGATTTTCCCCCTTGATTGTTTTCATTCTTTGAATCCTGCTGGATTTATTAATAAGTAAGTCGCGTCGTGGCCGCATTACCATTTCGGTTGTGCATTATTTTCTAAGAATTCAACGGCCCATCGTCAATTGTTACGCTTTTACTACGGTTACCACACCTCAAGACACTGTTCAGATGTTGTATTTCAAGACATTTGTCAGGTTATTGTCCTTAAAGCACTCTTGTGTGTGTGTGTGTGTGTGTGTGTGTGTGTAATTTCTTACGCATCTCACCCCAAGCCTCCTTTGCTAATTCTAAAATGTCATTTCAGAACTAGTAACGGAGGCTTGAGCCTTGATAGCAGACTAAAGGCAGGAGCACACCAAGCCGACGGTTGGTCATACTGCACTTTTCGTTCCACTGACTTCCATTCAAACGCATGCGAATGCGTCAGACCGGAAACGCAAGCTCGTGCGAAAAAATTTCGCATTTTCGCAGAGTTCCAAAGTTCAAGTTTGGTGAATTCGCATCTGAATTACAAAATTATATTTTTGCAGTAAAGTTGAGTAGGTTCTATATATTTTTACATTTTGAATGTATTACTTTAAGTTATGCTGTTAAATGCTCTGGCGAGGAGATAAACATGGCGGACAGTGTACAGCTCACTCAGGGAGGGGTCTATGCTAGTAGGGCAGAGTCTGTAAGCAGTCGAGGGCGGGGCCTGTGCAATGTGAAGTCACATAGAAACTGCAAACGGCTTATTCAGAGACACTGCTCATGATTTATGGGGATTAAAAAAAAGGAGTGGGTGGATTTTTACCATTATAGGATGGTTGTGTACATACACTGCCAAGACACATTTGTTTAAACATCATGTAAAAGTGAATTTTGCATAATAGGTCCCCTTTAAAAGAAGTGTTTATTTAAAATGTTTTTTTTTTGTAACAATGTTGTTACATTTACATTTACATTTATTCATTTGGCAGACGCTTTTATCCAAAGCGACTTACAAGTGAGGAATACAGTAAGCAAGTCGTCATGACGAGGCAAATAGGGACAAGAAGTGCTCACAATACAAGTTTTAGGCAGTGCTCAGAGTATCATAAGCTACGATATGAGAGGGATTAAAGGAAGTGAAGGGATAGGTATAGAAATTTTTTTGTTGTTGTTGTCACTTTTAATGCATCCTTGCTGAATAATTTTTCTTAAAAACAACATACTGATCCAAAAATCTTACTGACCCCAAAAGATATTACTTGAATTTACTGCAAGTACTAAAAATATAAAAACAGTAATTGCGAGTTTTTATCTCAGAATTCTGACTTTTTTTCTTGCAATTGCAAGTTTATATCTCAATTCTGACTCAATTTTTTTTTTTTTTTGTGGCGGAAACGGGCTTCCATAATTCTTTGAGTTATTCAACATTTGCTGAAGAACTGTTGATTTAAACACCTTCAGTGGAACTGCAAATCATAAACACATCTCGTCTTAAAATGTATAGTCAGTTTCAGGGATTCTCAGTAGCTACTTCTGCAGTATTTTAAAAAATTCCTGTTTAGATCAAATTATCTCATAATAAATCTTTACGCATTGCTTATAATGAGAGCTCATGATTCAGGAAGCTTCTGCAGTGCATAGCAGAAACAGGGTTTAGGAAAGTGCACTGTGGTGGTTTTTGTTGCTATTTAGTTTTTTTGGGTGTAAATACAATCAAAAGTGGACCTTTAGTCCCATTGTCACCCTCGTCATCACCTCATCATCATCATCTTAGGTGCATCTGGATGTGTTTGTGAAAAAATTTCGCATTTTCGCAGAGTTCCAAAGTTCAAGTTTGGTGAATTCGCATCTGAATTACAAAATTATATTTTTGCAGTAAAGTTGAGTAGGTTCTATATATTTTTACATTTTGAATGTATTACTTTAAGTTATATGCTGAATTCATGTTTATTAATAAGACGCTGTAGACCGTGACGTCATATTACGACCGTTACAGCATCCGAAGAAATTTCGCACGTTCAAAGTCTAGTAGTGTGACCGCGGCTTAAGGCAGTGTCCGAAATCGCCCTCTATACCCTTAAATAGGGCACTATTTGAGGGGACAGCCATTTGTAGTGGTGTCCGAAACCACAGTGGACAATGTTGAGTGCACTCATTCAATCCCACAATGCACTGCAATAACGAGTGTACAACCGATGCACCAAAGCCACTGGAAGGCAAGCCTGCAACCTTTAGCCAAAAAAAGCGTAACGGCTAATGCTAACGCTGCGCCCCCGGCGGTATGCAGGGAAGAGGCTGTTTTTTGAATGGATGTCAATGGATGAGAGGTTTCACTATGCTGATTAAACAGTTTTTGTGGGGAAATAGCAAATCATTTAATTAATTGACAGCCTGTTCGCTAATCTTCAGCATGTTTTACACTAAACAATACTTTCGTTGGGAACTATATGTAGATTTTAGCTTGATAAAAATTTATTTTTTCAAGAGATAGGCAGACTAGGGAATGTTGCGACTGATGTCACTGCCATTACATGATAGGCTGAGAGGTGCCGCACGTGATTAAGTTAGCCGTTACTTTTTCTCCATTGGTAATAGATACAGACCCTCTTATCTCCCTATTATATACAATCTCTAAGACATGTCTATAATGGGTAATATTTCATGTATTTGAGGTCTGAGATGTGGCAAACTGTATTGCTGTCTAATTGTCCTGCATAGCACTTCATCTTTTATAACATGAGATTTTAACCAAATGTTGATTTTGGTCAAATGTTGCATTAATTTTTTTCATGAAAAAATCCCTTAAAGTAACTACAAATGAGCATGTAAAGCAAATAACTTTTTTTTAAAAATTCCGCGCACAGCATGCCCCCGCCCCACGCAATGTTCTCATCTTTTTTACCCCTTACCTGTTTGCATCCCTGCTGATTAATTCGCAAAGCAGCGCTGACAAAACGTTTCTGTGCGAGTGTGTGTCCGTACTATATAGTTCTGACGTGTGTACGTTTGAAAGAGAGAGAGTGGGAGGGAGTATGAGCTTTCAGGACACAACAAAACGTATTTTGTGGCAAAAACCATGACAATAATTTGTCGTTTTCATCTTATTGTTTACTATATTTATTTGCTTGGTCAGTGTCATTGTGGGTTTTGGTTCTTTTGTGGTTGTAGGCTGTAGGACCTTTTAAAATAACTGAAATCGCTTGGCGAAATGGAACTGCAATGTGGTCAAGACCTGCTAGAACTACTTTAGCCGTGCGTTTCCTTGAAAATAATTGCACGCCTTAGAACATTGGTCAACCAATCAGATTCGAGCATTCAACAGCCCCGTAATATAACCTTAAATAATGTCTTTGTGTCAGGCAGTCTAAGGGAGTTTTAACAGAAGTTTTAAAGAGTTTTCAAATTCCTTTTTGATGTTATTATTAATCATAATAGTCCTAATGGTAACTGTTTGTTGTAAAGACCTTGTGTTTATTTTGTGTAGTGTTGGAATTTACTAGGAGATACCATTAATATTGTATACGACTGATTAAATATGACACTCCAATAGGAATCCTTACAAATCCCTGCTAAAGAGATGTGATTGATCCACACAATCTCAAGGCAAGGCATAGCATCACTTCTTATCTAGCCTTTTAGAAACACATGGAGCTTCCAGAGTTCCATTACATCAAATGTCTTTGAGATCCATTTATCTCTTATGCTCTTATAAGCCTATAAACCAATCTGTCATAATGCAGCATCATAACGACAGAGACGACATGGATGCTGGAGCATGAGCTGGGTGGCTGTAATGTCTTTGTCTGCTCTGCTGGTCATGCAACCCTCATAGAAGACTCCCAATTCAGCCTAAAACATAATTGTGGAAGTTCTGAAGATACATTATTTATATAGTCACCACCCTTATTTGACACTGTCTAGTGCACACACACACATACTGAGTGGAGTGCAGTGTGCTGACTTTGGCCTCTTACTCTAAGTGTTTTTTCTCTCTCTCTTTCACAAGCATTAAATGCAGAGATAGCACTTTGCATGCTGTACAGACTCAGCTAAGCCTTTATTTCTCAGGCTTAAGGAAAAAGGCACAAGGAGATACTGGTGTGAATGCTGGTGTGTTTGATATGCAAGTCAGAGCATTTGTTACAACAAGTATTAAATACTTATTGTATATGCAACTTCATTTTGCTCATGATAGTCAGTTAAGAGGTTAAGAATAAAATATTCTAATATATAATAAACTATATGCACTACTGTACAAATGTTTTGGAGTTAGAAAACTTTTTAAAATAGTTTTTACTGTATTTTTGGTCAAATAAATGCAGTCTTGGTAAGCATTGAATATATCGCAGTAAGCTTTGTGATTTGTTACTTTTGATATGAAACAAAGTCTCAGCTTCAATATTCTGTCATTTTTATTACGAAATTCAAACAATTATTGTAGCGTGACTAGTGATGTCAGTCGATAAAAAAAAATTAACTACTTAATCACGTTTTTTCTGTAATTAAAAAAACATTGGAGTTTTTAATATTTTTATATTGTAATAATTTCACAATTACTCTCCAAATTAATGTACAGTAGAAACAACTTAAAGACAGTATATTTTGTTGACAGGCCCGAATGCAATGATTGGATGAACATTTTTTTGGTCCTGAGACTTCCACAGAAGATATGTATATGTTTTAATATTTAGACCGCTTCTATTATTGATTGCTATCAGGATATGAAGAGAGTTTCAACCAGTATAACAAAAAGTGTTTATAAAACAAATTGCCTACCCTACCTTTAAATCGATTACTAGATTACCTTATTTGCTGCTGACTCAAACCATGTGTCCTTGCTGTCTCTCTGTTCGACAGGCCCATATACTCTACTCTACTCTACTCCGCCTTACATTTCCAGATTAGTCTGTAGCCGTTGCCAGCATCAAGAGCGATGACCAGTCTGACAAAGACAAAAGGGCTTAATGTTTTGTTTTATTGTATATTTAAGTTATCTTTATATGATCCTTATGTATAATGCTCAAGGGTTTAGCAGTATTACAAATAGTGTGTCATAATGCTTTATAGTTGCTGAGGTTATTTCAGTATTATTAAGCTTGTGTTTGATGCCTCTGTGGTCAGTCTGTCCAGTTGAGATTGTAAATCTCTAATTAGATTTTCCTAGTTTGCACTTTTAAAACAAATGTTCTGGCAACATTTACAAAGCCCCTCATCTAAAGGCAATACATTTAGATCTTAGAGATTTGCAAATGCAAAGAACAGTAATTTGTATATGTCAGTAAGTCATCAGTATCAGTAAAGTATATAGGAACTTACAGTACATTCAGCTGCTCCTAAAATACCATGGTTTGTCAATGTGATTTCTGGGCAAGTTCATATTAAAATTCGTCCTTTTCCCCTGGAGCCCTTTATAAAGTTCAAACCGTCTGAGAGCAGGAAGGCAGGGGAAGGTTTCTTATAATGTGACATGTTCCTGATGTCACCATTTCTGTACGACTCAGCATTTTTTTTGTCCATGCTTCATGAGTAAAGATTAGATTTCCTTTGAGGACTCTCATTTCAGCTGATTTACTTACCATTGGCTTTCTAATCCTCTGTTTCCCACCTTTATTAATGGCCTCATTCCCTTTAGGACCAGTCTGTTTACTGATCTCCTTCTGTTTGATTGTTCCAAATTGGCAGATTAATTTCTATTATGACCTTTAATTTTAATACCGGGGCAAGAAGCACCCTAGTGGAGAGGTTGTCTATTATACCTGACACTTCTACAATCATTCAACAGCAACTCAGAAAAGATTTATCTTATAGAGGAACAGCGTAGTCAGTACTCTACAAAAGTTCCTCTGTTTGAAATAATTTGATATATTGAGTATATGTTATATAGATTTCCGAAAGAAAACAGTCTATACTTCCTGTAAATATTGAAGGAGTGGATATTGAAATTGTGAAATCTTGCAGATATCTGGGGGGCTACTTAAATAACAAGTTGGACTGGTGTGATCACATGAATTACTTGTACAAAAAAGGGCCAGAGTCGTATTCACTTTTTGAGACATTTGAGATCTTTTGGGGGTGTATTGAATATTATTAAGGACTTTTTATGACAATGTAGTGGCATCTGTAATCTTTTATGCTGTGGTTTGCTGGAGTGGAGGGATTTCTGTGAAGGACAAAAACAGACATGACAAACTGATTAGGAAGTCAAGCTTAGTTATAGGGTGTTCTTTGTCTTTGGTTGATGAAATTGTGCAAGTAAGGATGGTAGGAATTAAGAAAATTGTCTTCCATCATAAAGTGGAAATCTCACCCCCTCCATGATACAGTGTGTGCTATGTGCAGTTCATTTAGCAACAGACTTACTTATCTATCCACGTTGCTCAAAGGAGCGTTACAGAAGGTCTTTTCTTCCAACTGCCATGAGATTATTTAATCAATTGTGATAATGACTTGTGTCTGATATGTTGTGTTTGGCGGGTGTTTTGGGGGGTAGTTTTATTTTTAATTTAATGTATTTATTGTATTTATTTATAGTATATTGCTGCTACTGTGACAAGTGAATTTCCCCTTTGGGTATTAATAAAGTTATCAATCAGTCAGTCAATCAATCAATCAATCAATCAATCAAACTCAGGGCCAATGACTAAACAATGTCTCTGTCTCGTAAAGTGAAATTCTCCACTGTGTTACATGTGCCCTGGGTCTGTGTTCATAAACTTTATTTTATGGACTCCATTTCCCACAATTTCCCATCTAGGAACCAATCACACACTCGCACCTGTTTCCCATCAGTGACTCTCTATTAGCTGCACTCAGACACACTCAGATGGCTGAGTATTGTTTAGCCAATGGTTTGCATTCTGTTTGTGCCTTGTCCTGCCTTGTCCTGCCTTGTCCTGCCTAGCCTGTGTTTTGACCCTGGACTCTTTCCTTGTTTGTTGATCGTTTGCTGCCTGCCTTGACCTGTGCCTGTGTTTTGGATTACTCTTTTGCCTTGCCTTCCTGTTACTGTTTGCTGGTGTTTGACCTACTGCCTGTACGACTACGCTCTTCCTGTAAATAAAGCCTGCATGTGGATCTCCAACTCCAGTGTCCTTCTCCCTCCGTTACACACTGAAATGAAAAAGGAGAAGTAAAGCTTTGTTAAAAGATTAAATTTGAAGCCAGTGTCACCTGAAACGACCAGAAATGTACACAAGAATATATACATGACCATTCAAAAATTTGGGGTCTGGATAAGATTTTTTTAATGTTTGTGACAGAAGTCTCTTATGCTCAAGTCTTCATTTATTTGATCAAAATACAGTAAAAACTGTAATATTGTGAAATATTATCACAGTTTAAAATAATCTTTTTTTCTATTTTAATAAATATATATGTATAATTTAATTTATTCCTAAAATATCAAATCCGAATTGTCAGCAGCCATTTCTCCAGATCTTTCAGAAATCATTCTATTATGCTGATTTGTTGCTCAAAAAACATTTATTGTTATCAGTGTTGAAAACAGTTGCTGCTTAATAGTTTTGTGGAAATTAGGATTGATAAATAGAAAGACCTATTATGCCCTTTTTTACAAAATGTAATAAGTCTCAGGTGTCCCCAGAATGTGTCTGTGAAGTTTCAGCTCAAAATACCCCACAGATCATTTGTTATACCATGTTGTAAACGCTCATTTTTGAGTGGAAGGAAAAACATGCTGTTTTCGTGCATATATCTTTAAATGCAAATGAGCTGCTGCCCCCTAACCCGCTTTCCAGAAGAGGGCAGAGCCTTTACAGTGGATACTCTGACAAAAACTAAAACATCTGTTTTGATTATCACCTAATCTATGTCACACTCACGTGACATTGCAGTTCTTAATCATGAAAGTTTATTATCTGCAAGCGTTTTAAAGCCATATGATTGTAAACTTCTGATATATGGGTTTTCATCCGAAGCACGCACATAGAAAGCTGCCTGTCAGTATTAGAATAAGTTCTCTTTCACGTCTTATTGCACTTAACCTTGTGTGTATATGACAGTTTATGTCAAAAACACACAAAGTTCACATAAACATAGTCGGTTATGTTTGTGAATGTAAACAGCAAGTAAAGAAATCGTATGTGTACAGTATATTAGATCAGTGTATTAAAGTGACAGCAGCGTAATATACAGTACAGTAACTACTGCTATATATGCTGTTAATATAAATCAAACAACAAAAGAAAAACAGAAAATCACTCATTCCTCTTGACTGAACAACCTTAGTAGCTTTAATAGGAAAGCATTCCTTATTTGAATGCTGCTGTTAAATGCTCTGGCGAGGAGATAAACATGGCGGACAGTGTACAGCTCACTCAGGGAGGGGTCTATGCTAGTAGGGCAGAGTCTGTAAGCAGTCGAGGGCGGGGCCTGTGCAATGTGAAGTCACATAGAAACTGCAAACGGCTTATTCAGAGACACTGCTCATGATTTATGGGGATTAAAAAAAAGGAGTGGGTGGATTTTTACCATTATAGGATGGTTGTGTACATACACTGCCAAGACACATTTGTTTAAACATCATGTAAAAGTGAATTTTGCATAATAGGTCCCCTTTAAAAGAAGTGTTTATTTAAAATGTTTTTTTTTTGTAACAATGTTGTTACATTTACATTTACATTTATTCATTTGGCAGACGCTTTTATCCAAAGCGACTTACAAGTGAGGAATACAGTAAGCAAGTCGTCATGACGAGGCAAATAGGGACAAGAAGTGCTCACAATACAAGTTTTAGGCAGTGCTCAGAGTATCATAAGCTACGATAGAGAGGGATTAAAGGAAGTGAAGGGATAGGTATAGAAATTTTTTTTGTTGTTGTTGTCACTTTTTAATGCATCCTTGCTGAATAATTTTTTTCTTAAAAAACAACATACTGATCCAAAAAATCTTACTGACCCCAAAAGATATTACTTGAATTTACTGCAAGTACTAAAAATATAAAAACAGTAATTGCGAGTTTTTATCTCAGAATTCTGACTTTTTTTCTTGCAATTGCAAGTTTATATCTCAATTCTGACTCAATTTTTTTTTTTTTTTGTGGCGGAAACGGGCTTCCATAATTCTTTGAGTTATTCAACATTTGCTGAAGAACTGTTGATTTAAACACCTTCAGTGGAACTGCAAATCATAAACACATCTCGTCTTAAAATGTATAGTCAGTTTCAGGGATTCTCAGTAGCTACTTCTGCAGTATTTTAAAAAATTCCTGTTTAGATCAAATTATCTCATAATAAATCTTTACGCATTGCTTATAATGAGAGCTCATGATTCAGGAAGCTTCTGCAGTGCATAGCAGAAACAGGGTTTAGGAAAGTGCACTGTGGTGGTTTTTGTTGCTATTTAGTTTTTTTGGGTGTAAATACAATCAAAAGTGGACCTTTAGTCCCATTGTCACCCTCGTCATCACCTCATCATCATCATCTTAGGTGCATCTGGATGTGTTTTTTCCCATTTATTGAAGACATTGCACTAGTCATTCAGTGCTTTCATTGATTGTGTGATGCTTGAGATTCCCTGACATTTAACGTTATCACACAGTGCCACATCTCACAAATCACTGTTTGTTGCTGATATAATGGTATGAATCAATCAGGGCAAAACCGCTGTAGTAAAATGCTTTCAAAGTCTCCAGGTACCTATGGATAGGCCTATCAGTTCAGAGTATTGTCTATTTCAGGCACCCCAAAGTCATCATATTTTCTCTCACTGTACATCGGTGTGAGGCCCAGTGAGGTTTTATGCTAATGAGACTTTCAGCTATTTCAGTCTCATTTCACTTCACTCTCTTTCTCTCGCTCTCACTCTTCAGGGATTTATCTCTGAGTTTAACTACAGAGTGTCAGGAACTCTCCAAGGAATCTTGACTCTCTCAAGCCAGTATTTTTCCTCATAGATCACAAAACCAGCGATAGGCCCAAGAGGGCCCAATTCCAATTAAGTGGCTAAACTCAGTGTCCTTCATGAATATACATCTACTGCTCTGTCCAAAAACAAATTAAAGGTAAAGTAGGCAATTTCGGAGAGACTAGCAATAGCAAGCTAGCTTTGAATGCATGAGATCCCATCCTCCCTTCAGAGTGCTCTCTTAAGCCATGCTTCCTTCAAAACACATGAACGCACACAGCAGAGTCTGCAAAGTGTCACGAGACTAGAGACAGCGTTAAATTACCTCATGTCTCAAAGCACATAACATTAGAATAATAGTGAATGCAAACAACTAACAGAGCTCTTACTTGTACCACCTGACTGCTGCAAATTCATTTCGACGTTGATAGTGTTGACATAGAAATGCATAAATCCGAGTCAGAGGACATGAACAGCTCCAGGTAGAACGTCACCGGTTGCCATGTCGCAATTACGGTTATGATATGGTATAAACGCAGTATAAGTTTGTTTTGGTTTAGGAGGAACTGTGAGGGGCGGCTGCTGCTTGTTTTCGGTACTCGATGACTGTCTACAACCAAAGTCCCTTTCAGGGAAAGTCTGTTCACTTGGCGGCCATATTTGCAACGCCTCCGGGCAGCTATTTCAGGCATCCAAGACCAAGTCCTATGTATTTGAATGGGGGAATCCTGAAATCTCAAAAACTGCTTGGTGAACTCACAATTAAATTACGTATTTCAAATCAGCAAAAAAATCTATTGTTTCTTATGCTCAAATAGCGTTAGAAAAGCATATTTTTCAGGCTAGATGAGCCAATGCGCATGTACAGTCCTAAGCGCGAGTCTCAGGTTTCTATGGGAACCAGAGCCTCGAAAGGCAGCTGCAGTGACACAATGACTTTATCAATCAGCGATTGGCTCTTTTACTTAGAAGGCAGAATATATTCTGCCATATTGCGCATTGCAGTTTCTCCCAATCATAACTAATAGGAGTGAACCGTCTTTCTATCTTTAGTCTTTGCTACAACTCTGCATAGCCTCATTGAATGCGCATGACGTGATGTTGGACTGAAAATTTTTTGGTCCTGAGACTTCCACAGAAAAGATATGTACATGTTTTAATATTTAGACCACTTCTATAATTGATTGCTATTAGGATAGGAAGAGTCTCAACCAGTATAACAGAAGTGTTTATAAAACAAATTGCCTACCCTACCTTTAATATCAATGAATAACTTCTAATACTGAAACCTATTAGTCGGAGCTTATTCAGACATTTTTTGATATATCATGTGAATTCTCAACATTCCATTGAATCATTGGTATGATTTACCTCTGTCCTGTCTTGCAGGTTTCTGCTGGTGTTTTCCTGCCTGGTTCTGTCAGTGTTTGCAACGATCAAAGAATACAAGAAAAGCTCTGAGAGTGCCTTATACATCCTGGTTTGTATCTGATCCTCATTTAACATGATTGACAAGAGGAAGCTGTTTTATGGTAGTGATGCTCTCAGGTTTTTATATCAAACACTTCAGACTTGCGTGTGTACATTTTAGATACTGTAGATCTCAGTAGATCCTGTTCCACATTCTAACAGAATGTGACAAGTAGGACGTTATCCAGCGCTGTTGTGGATTGCTGTGAACATGACACTGTATAGATCTGTTTGTGTCAGTGTAACATTAGCCATCAAGCACTCACTTAGTATAAAAGCGTATAAAAGCTTGGATATAAATTGCTATGTTGTGTGTATTTTTGATGTATAACTATTGTACTACTTCAGCTCTTTATAATAATAAGTATTATTGCTAGTTGGTTTGTTACGTTTTCTTATATTTATTTGTTAAGAAGATGCTTATTATATTATATTGAAAATTTCTTTCGAATATCAAATTGAAAACTACAGTTTTCAGCAGTTTGTTTACCATTGTATATGAAACAATTCTGTTCTTGCCATGAAAAATATTAGATTAGATTAGATCAGATTAAACTTGTCAAGTTATTATATTATATCATATCATATCATATATGATAGGCCATTATATTAAATTATAACTATTATAACAGCACAAAAACATATGTCAACTTGTGGATAAAGTGTTTGCTGTCTGTCTAGGAAATTGTGACAATCGTGGTGTTTGGTGTGGAATATATTGTGCGTATCTGGGCAGCCGGGTGCTGCTGTCGCTACAGAGGATGGAGAGGAAGGCTGAGATTTGCACGCAAACCCTTCTGTATCATCGGTTAGAAAATCATCTTCCTATTTTTGTCTGTTCTGATTTTCCTTCCTTCTCTCTCTCTGTCTCTCTTTTTCTCTCTTGCTATTCTTTCTGCTTAAGAGACAATAAAATCTGCTTTGCCAACTTTTTTCTGGGGCAGTAAATGAGCAAAGGGGTTGGCACTCTCTGAATTACAACACTTGATATGCTGGATGCCAGTGCTACAGCAGAATAATGTGAACTCCATTAGTGCATTTGAAAGAATACATAATGGCAGTAAATATGAAACTGATCCTAGTCACATTATGGGAATAATTAACCTAAAATTTCAATTATTTCAGTATTTAATCACCCTGATGTCGAACACAAATACATAACATTCTTCAACAAGATATTATATATTACATTATAATATATTTTGTTCTATTAAAAAAAGAAAGCTATGAGGGTGAGTAAATGTAGACAGAATAATAATATATGGGTGAACTATGCCTTTAAGAAGCAGTTTGATTGGAAAGCCTAGTATCTATTTGAATATATGTTTGATTTTTGCAGCATCTGCAAAAACAAAGCCCAAGTGTGCTGTCATCATGTTAGAGAGTATTATAAGGAAGAAGGAAGAGATCATTAAAACATTTCCTTTCTAATGTCTTAATGGCTGACATTCATCTTGGGGATTTCATCTGATAACTAATGGACACTGTTGTTCTGCAGATATCATGGTCCTTTTTGCATCGGTGTCTGTGTTGGCCGCTGGCTCACAGGGGAATGTTTTTGCCACCTCCGCCATTCGGAGTCTGAGGTTTCTTCAGATCCTTCGAATGCTGCGTATGGACCGCCGCGGTGGCACATGGAAACTCCTGGGATCTGTGGTGTACGCACACAGCAAGGTGACCAGTGATGTGCTTATTTTCTTACAAAAGAATACAGTAGATTTTTCTGTCCTCACTGAAAGCGGAAATGCTGTGCACTGCAGCACAATCACTGTATCACATTGTGCCTGGTTAGGATAAAGTGTGAAACACCAGCTCATTTGTGTGTATGTATTGACAAATGTTTGTGTTTACATATAAAACTGTACTCATTGAACACAGAGATTGCAAAAGTTCATGTTAAGTAGGTTACTGAGTGAGCATATTTCCTCCAGTTTGCCATTTGGGTCAGTGGGCAGCAAATTCATTATTATTCATTAGTTTCTATTACTGGAGAAACTATCACTCCATTTAGTCTGCAGCTATTAAAACTATTCAGTGGCTTTAAGCACCCCGTGAAATGATTTAAAAGTATATTTCTTTCCTGTATTGAGAGATTTGCTTTTGAATAGGATATTTGGACAGGACATATTTAAAATAGTCTACATCATAACCATGGCTGCTACTTGCTTTATCATTCTAGAGAGCATTTTATTTAGCGCAAAATTAGTATATGCCCCTGAAAACTGATAAGAAGAAAAAGATTATGAATTTGTATTTGCTACTTTTTATTATTATTGTCAACTTTTAGAGACATAAACTACCGCTGAAAGGTTTGGGATCAGTAAGAATTTTTTAAAGAAATTAATACTTTTATTCAGCAAGAATTAATTAAATTGATGAAAAGTGACAGTAAATACATTTGTAATGTTAAATAAATGCTATTTTTCCAAATAAATGTTTTTTAAACTCTCTATTTTTAACTACTTTCAACATTGATTTTTAACATTAATAATAATAAATTTAATAAGTTTCTTGAGCATCAAATCAGCAAAGAATGATTTCTGAAGGATCATGTGAAAATCATCTGAAAATTCAGCTTTGCCATTACAAAAATAAATTACATTTTAAATTATATACTAAATATTTTTTATTTTCAATGTATTTTTGATCAAATAAATGCAGTGTTGCTGAGCATCGTGGTATCAAATTACAAGACATGAACTAAAAGGCATAGATTTATTCTTTCTGATTTATGGAGCCATGGAGCAGTTTGAAAAATGTCTGTAATCTGTAATGGCATTGAATCAAGTTGGCATGTTTTATTTTTGGTTAGGAGTGTATTACATCAGATTCTTAATTTTCGTAACATTTTCAATCCCTAAATGTAGGAACTCATTACGGCGTGGTATATTGGATTCCTTTGTCTCATCCTGGCATCTTTCTTGGTGTACTCAGTGGAGAAGGATGACAACGCAGAGATGTTCGAGACCTACGCAGACGCCCTCTGGTGGGGGCTGGTAGGTGCAACAGCTTCATCCAAGCCCACAGTGGCCTGCCGATTCAATCTAATCAGATTAAAAGAGATGATATGACACACTGAAACAAGATGCTTTTCAAAGATCTATTTCACAAATAGACTAATGCCATAAAATAACTCCTCTTAGGCTCCTTTGGTAGATCAAGTGACAAATTGTAGATATTGTAGACATTCCCCTATAAACTGGTCTCAAGGTCACAACATGATCCCAACCTGTGATTTAACCTATAAACTCTGCATGACCATCCTAGCCTTACTAGGTTGTATTCTAAGCATATACTCATCGACTCTGCTGTAAAAATGCCATTTTTAAGAAAAAACATTTCTATTCTTTAGATCACTCTTACAACTATCGGCTATGGGGACAAGTATCCTGTCACATGGAATGGGCGTCTGATTGCTGCCACCTTCAGTTTGATCGGTGTAGCTTTTTTTGCTCTTCCTGCGGTGAGTTAAAACTGAAATTACATGTTGAACATCTCCAGTAACTGACTTGATATATGGCTGACAGACAGTTGCTTTTCTGCACTCTTTTCTCTGTTGCAGGGTATCCTGGGCTCAGGTTTTGCTCTGAAGGTTCAAGAGCAGCACAGGCAGAAACATTTTGAGAAGCGTCGTAACCCTGCCGCAGGTCTTATCCAGGTCAGACCCATAACTCTACTGTAATTCATACGACACATTTTGAGGAAATCAACATTTGTAGGCCTTGTATAATTATCTAATATCTACTAATATCCTATTTAGTTGATGTTAACTTTGCTATGTTAAAAATTGAGGATCATCTTTCTACTTTCAGTCTCATCTGGTTGGTCTATGCTGCTTTTGATTTAGATGGCTAGAAATGTTGGTGGTTACTGTGTACAGTAATAATGTATAACTATAAAAGTCATTTGCAACCTTAGAAGGTTATTTCAAGAATTTCCCCCGTCAGGCTGCTTGGAGATTTTATGCCACAAACCTTGCACGGACAGACCTAGTGTCCACATGGGACTTTTATGAGCAGACTGTGTCAGTCCCAATGTACAGGTATTCAATCATCTTGCCACTCTGTAGACCATTGTAACTGAAGATATTTTTATTTGTTTGTTAATAGTATTGTATGCTGTTTTTCAGTTTACTGTATATTAATACTTAATTGTGCTTTTGGATATTTTTCCAACTTGTTTTTATGAAAAAAAAAAAAAAAAAAAAACGTTATCTTAAGCAGTTTATTGTGGTTTGATATACTGTTGTTTAAAAAGTTTATTCTCTGTTCTACTTCTACTTAAAGACTCATTCCTCCTGTAAATCAGCTGGACATTTTAAGAAGCTTGAAAGGAAAATCTGGTTTCAGGTCTGGTCATTTTTCTAAAGAGCATTTTTTAATATTTAAATATTTATGTAAATAATATTATGATATCAAGTCAAATGTCTGACTAATATATATATATATATATATATATATATATATATATATATATATATATATATATAAAATATATATATATATTTTTTTACCTGGAAATAAATAAAAAAGTTTTAGGATTTTTTAACTTTTACAACAAAGAAAAGTTATTGACATACAATGCAGAAGAAATATTTCAGATTCGGTCACTAATCAAGTAAATATGGTGATCATGTGACTGCTTTTTAGACGGCCAGATGTTTTTGCTGCTATTGAAGCTCAAGATGCTCTTTGAGTGTTTATGCGGCTGAAGTGCTGATAATTTTAATTCAAATTGTTATGCTTGCTGACAATATAATTTGTAAATCTTGTAAAAACAATGAAAGAATTTTCACTAGTGCTCTCAGACTTTTGGCCTATTTGTGAATATTATTCTTGTTTAAAATATTTAATCATAGTGTTGCCTGCTTTAAAGGATTAGTTCACTTTCAAATGAAAATTACCCCAAGCTTTACTCACCGTCAAGCCATCCTAGGTGTATATGACTGACTTTTTTCTGATGAACACAATCGAAGATATATTAATAAATATCCTGACGCATCTGAGCTTTATAATGGCAGTGAGCGATACCAATGAATATGAGGTGAAGAAAGTGCATCCATCCATCATAAACGTACCTCACATGGCTGTGGGGGGTTAATAAAGGCCTTCTGAATGCGAAGCGATTTGTGTAAAAAAAAAAAAAACTCTTGCAGTTCAAAAAGCTTACGCTATGTCCTACTCCTTCCCTATTCAACTTACGGAAAAAGCTTAACTGATGCGACCCCAGTTACATTTTTTCGTAAGTTAAATATGGAAGGTGGTCTAGCGGAAGCTAGATATTTTACTTTATAACTTGTTAAATATGGATTTTTTTTTTTTTTTTTTACACAAACGCATTGCTTCGCTTCAGCAGGATTTTCTTAACCCCCCGGAGCCGTGTGGAGTACAGGTTTATGATGGATGGATGTGCTTTCTTCAGCTCATACTCATTGGTATCGCTTATTGCCATTATAAAGCTCGGATGCGTCAGGATATTTATTAATATATCTCTGATTGTGTTCATGAGAAAGAAGAAAGTCATATACACCTAGGACAGTTTGAGGGTGAGTAAAGCTTGGGATCATTTTCTTTTGAAAGTGAACTAATCCTTTAAACTCAGTCTTAATTGCTTTCAACATCATGTTCTTCTCTCTTTTTAAAGGAAGGATTCCCAGCTAGAAGTCACTCCAAGGTTTGTTGTCAAGGATTTTCCCATATATACTTGACTATTCCTAAATCACCTCTATCAAAAACTCATTCTTTAGAATCATAGTTTGAGAGCACCGTCTTCTTCCTTCAAATGAGAAAACAACTCATATTGCTGTGTTTTGAAGTCATTTGAAATCACAAATGTTATCCAAAGACAACCTTGTTGCACTTTATACTACAGAATTTTCAAGTGGTATTTACAGGGAGATGAATTAGTCAATATCATACTGACACAGCATAATCAGCGTATTTACTATATTAATGAATACATCTCATTAAAGTAAACACACTTGAGGATTTTTTTTTTATTTTTCTACCCTGTAAAAGACCTGATCTTGTAATCCTGTAAAATCAAGTGCAACGTTTGACTCATCAAACAAACATATTCATTAATTTCATTCAGTGTAAGAACACTGTCTCATTTTAGGTCCCACACTTGAACATGGCCTAAACCAATTTTGACCACTGCTTGTATAATCTTTTCTCTCTCATGAACCACTCCAACCACATTCGCAGTAGTGAGATTTCACACAAAGACACCCTGTGTGGGTGCTGCCCAAGAAGCAATAGGTACCGTTGCACAAAGATACTAACATCTGCACGCCCAGATCTCTCTCCAGCATTTGGATGTGTCTCTTTCCTTCCCAATTTTGATTTTTCCCCCCCCCGATTCCTAAATGTATTCCTTCAGTGTGTACCATCATCAGCTCAAGTGAAATATTTCAACATTTTTTGAGACATACATCATAATGCACATTTGTATCGGTGTTGAAGTATTTTAATCTCCTGTCAGCTCAGGTGGGATGAGAAATGTTCTGCTCTCCAGCATCTAAAAATATTGTCTATTCAAACCAGGGAAGCAGGCATTTGTTTAGCTTTGTGAGAGATTTTTGCTTGCAGATCAACTTCCCCACTTAGCACCTGGAAGCACTTCCCATCGCTTTTTACCTCAGTCCCACAAGACCACCCTCTCGTGGAACTGAGGTACAAGCTGCCTTGAGTTTTTTTGGGGTCTCTCATATTTTATTTATTGATTTGGCTGCTTTTTTAAAGTTGTATAACATAACGGTTGTGTATTTTTCAGCATGCCCGAAAACATGCATGTGTTTCATTGCTTTGTTGTTCAAAGTATCCGCTGTGCCATCACGTGGGTCTGCTGCATCCAGAAGTTGTGGATTGCATTGCATGACTGAGAAGCACCATTATCCATATCTTTGCCCATGTAAGTCTGATCTTTATTAAAATAGAAGAATGCAGAAATGACACACTCAGTGTTTGCTAAGGAAAATGTTGTGAAATTACTTAAAGGCACAGTATGTTTTTTTTTCGCCGCTAGGGGTCGCTAAACTCTTCAAAACAATAACAAAAGCATAGATTTCATTCCGATGGATCTAATAATGTGTATTGGGAAATAATGTTTATGGATGAGTGAATGCATTCATGTTTTTAACATGACTGTGGTATAAAGCAGGGCGTGGCCGAGAATCGCGGGCACGATTGCTAATGAGAGACAGATATCAGTCCCACACGAGAGTCCCAGGGGATATAAAGGAATGAGGACATTTCATTCTACCGAACTAACGTTACTCGCAAAGCTGAAATACTACTAATACAGGTCAGTTTATTTGATGAATTAAAATTGTGAGGTAACGCAGGACTGTTTCACTTGGTCTCACGTTACACTATTATACTAAACTGCATTTGAGTGTGTTTAAAGTTGTAATGTTATTCTATGTATTAGTTTGTTGGCTGTATGAGACTAACAGTAAGCTAGATCAACATTAGAATATCATACTGATGATCTTGACGGACATCAGTAGGTTGTCAAGGACATTAAATGTCATCAAACCTACTCATCTACTAGAATATCATACTGATGATATTCTAGCATTTCATCGTGTTGAGCTATATAACATTGATTAGTGTTATGTAGCCTACATTTGCTTACCTGTCTAATAACGTGCAAGAGCAGCGTCTCTGTCAAGTCAAAGTTGTCGCAAAGCTCTCACCATCTCTGAAACGCCACTCCGATGTTTAGGTAGGAATATGGTGGTAATTTAACACATCATTGCAGGAACCATTTTCCTTTTGTTTAGACCGAAAGCAGCTACTGTAATACATCTGAGCAGGACTTTATTCCACAGAAAGTGGGACAGGTAAAATGGCTTTCTCTCTAGACATCAGTATGGCTGAAATAACATGCTAATTAAGACCCTTTCAATTATTTACTATTTGACCTTTAAGCCTTAATATTGTAAAGAAATTCTCAGAATTAAGACATTTTAAGACTAAAAAACTGCAAGAAAACAGACAATGCTTCAGCAAAGGTGTTTAACAAAGTTTAATAAACATTGAAAAATGTTTCACTGACTATACAGTATATAATTAAAAATATTTCACATTTAAAATATTTAAATTACTTCAACTATGCAACAACTCAGTTTTTACCAACAATGTCAAATTTAACATTTCATTTCACTTAATCTAGTATACACTTTAATCCAGTATGCCATAGCATAAAGCTTTATAGCTATGCAGCTCAATTCAAGTACACAGGATGGATCAAGGTTAAAACATAACCTAATATATACATAACTTTCCCTCGTATGACAATGACGTGTTTGGAATAAAGCAAATAGACTACAAAACCCGAATCTATCCTCTTAATAGCGCTGCTAGCTAGCGTGGTCTCTAACTGAAAATAACTCCTCAGCAACAGATACAACAAAACACACAAAAAGACTGTAATTACCTGAAATTTGGGCTGCTGTCATTGTAACAAAAAGAACCAAAATGTACACAACTTAAAAAAAGAAACATCACATAATGTAAATAAGTTGTCACAGAATATAAATATGTGAATAACTCAATTTTGACAAAAATGTCAGAACCTTATAATTCCAAGTGGACGAAGTGACAAGGGAGGGACGGGCACTATTTAAATTGTGAATTTCTCAGAATTTACAAATTCTTGTAAACATTTAGGATAATGTAAGTACAAAGCTGAACGATATAACACTGTGCAAGTGGTTTTTGGATATTTTAATATAAAAACATACATATTGTGCCTTTAAGTATCTAATATTTACATGTTTCAGTCATTTTATAAATTAGCTGTAATTTTTAAGCACTTAGGCTATCTGATTAATTAAAATATTTCAGCGTTTTCTTTTTGGTTGCTTCAGCTGATCATTTCTATAGCAAGCTTGCATATCAGTAAATATGTAACTGTGTTGTTCTACTAAGAATTGAAATAGTTGAAATATGCAAACAAGCAAATGATATATCAAAAAACAGTAATCAGCTATCTATTCATAAAAATAAAATACAAGAAACATGTTTTTTAGCTGTTTCACCATTTATATTTGATTAAAAAAGATTTATGTTTGATCACAAAAAAATCTTTTATTGCACTGCAAAAAAAATAAAAAAAAAATCTTTAAGGTGTACTTTAGGGGTTTTTTTTTTTGTGTCCTGGCCACTGTAGATTTATACTGACATGAATGGAGCATCATGCAAAAGCAAATACATATATGTATTTGTACATAATATAATGTTAAAATGTTTTTAAGGTATTTATAGTTGTCTTCAGAAGTATATCTTTAAATATATCTTTTTTACATCATTAGCACCAGAAAAGTTTTTTTTTTGTATTGTTTTATACATAAATCTTTAAAGTCCCCCTGCAGTCAATAATATTATCCCTTAAAACTTATCTTTGATAATCAAAATGACATATTTAAACTTTTTTTCCTGTGAAAATAATTTCTTCGTGCCTTAAAAGCTTGAGTATAACTCTACATCCTTGCTTCATTTAGTATACAGGGATCCAGATATGCAAATTAGCCCTGCCTCCACTCAAACACAAACTCAGAATATCTGATCCACTCAGTCAACAGTAGTAAATGCTGCACAATTGCAAGGGGATATATTGGTTTAATTCAGCCATATATGTTTGTACCAGAAACTGATTCGGAAGAGGAAGAGTTTAAATTTTACAGGATCATCTACAAGTCGATGTATCAGAATGGTAATGCATTTTATGTATTGCTCGCTACAACGTCAGACGCATAACGGTAATTGATATGATTAGCCTTTGGCTTGACTGTTATCAAACAGTTAATGTTTCACAAACCATGTTCCTGTTCGCCATCTCAGAGTCAGACAGCTGCCTTCTAAAAATCAGCATCCTTAGAAATACTTTGAACATCATAGAGAGTCGGTGGAGAAAAGCCCCGCCCTGCACGTTGAGCGGATTGGTGACATGTTTGTGATGGTAGGAAACAGATGGTTTAAACCGTATTTTTGAGACTGTCTTTGGTACACTGCAGTTTTAAGGAGAAACAGCAATGGCGTTGACTGCTGAATTTGCACATGGTTTGTCTTAAAGCATATTAAACACACCACATAGACATATAAACAACATTAAAAACTTGATTTTCACCACAGAGGGTCTTTAAAAAAATAATTAGTGAGGTTTGTTACTAAAACAAAAATGTCAGTGAGAGTTAGAAATTTTAGAAAATATATACTGGAAAATACAAAAATAGAGAATGAAGAAAATTACTTTTTTTGCAGTGTATGGTCATTGATGTAAAATACTGTTTATTGTCTCTCTAGCTCTGGATGGTTTCAGGAATTATTTCTGTCCCACACTAAAACAGATACTTATTAATGTGTGCTTAGGATGATTTGTCTGTTTCCTTTGCTTTTTTTTGTTTGTCTTCTGTGCTTCATTGTGTCTGCTGTGCAGTCGTAAGCTCAGCTTAAAAGAGAAAGGCAGTCCCTCTAAGAGCACCGGGGGAAAGGAAGCCAAGACCCCCAATAAGACAGAGGACGGAGTCAAACAGAGTCCAAGCAAAGTGACCAAGAGCTTGAGCTTCACAGAGCGGAACAAAGCAAAACACGCTTTCAGAATGAAAGATGGAGCTTCTCGGCAGAACTCTGAAGGTCAGAGAATGTTATTATGTGCACACACACAGGAATATTGAGATTTTCACTGTTTTACACTGCAAGGTATATGCTACTTCCGAATTCTTGCATTCACCCGCATACTGTATGCACTCAGTTACAATACTCACTTTGCATAGCTTCCTTTTTCTTCCTTTGATGCTGAAGTTTAAGCATCAGAGTGGGGATAGGATAGTTTTTAATTCCCTGGCACAGAAACAGATGCCACTCCGGATTTTTTAATGTGTTGTAGAAGAAAAGATGATGTCAGTGATACTCCATTCATTAGAATTCATAAGACAGCAGGTGTGTATTTCTATTTAAAGAAACAGCCCGCCAGAAAGGTTCATAGGTTCAGTCCAATTGCTGAAACACATGAAAGTGGCTTAATGTTTCAAAACGTATTGTTTGAGTCCACAGAGAACATTGTATTTTTGTCTGAAGATGTTTGTTGATTTGTGGCTTTTCTTGTATAAATACATTAATAGGAGCAGGTTTATATGCCATTAAGATGCTTGATCCCCACTAAATATTTTATATATGGTGAAAATGCTTTGGGAGGAATTCACTAAGAATGAATTGCATCTTCTGATAGTGTATTTATTTACACATGCTGTATTTGCATTGTTTAGTATCCAATTCACTACAAGGAACAATGCAAATCAGATTTCATGCTAAATTAATTTTTCACAGGAGCAATTTCTGATTTGCGAAGGAGCATGTTTACCCTGGCAAGAATGACGATTAAACTGGATTGTGGGTGGTTAGAGAATGACATGTAGTTTTTTTGCATTGAAATACTGCTCTCTAAAGTGGCACAGTGGATTAGTGATTTAGTGAAAGTGAAACTTTGTTTCTCTCAATCATCTGTTTTATGCTCTTGGCATGACTCTGCAGTGCTCAACTTCAAAATATATATAAATGGATCCATTTTATGTATTTCACTTCCTGCACACTCATCAGTTTCTCTCTCATTTCTCTCCACTGGAAAAAATAAAGTGCTGATTGAGTTGCAAGATGAGGACTTCGCCATGAAGAGTTCTCCAGGTTAGGTCACGATCCAGAAATATGATCCAAAAAGCACAGAAATGACAGAGCAGTTTCTCTCAGCAGTAGACTGTATTCAGTCAGAATCTCTAAGCGTGATGCAGCCATCACTGCTCTCACAAAGGCCACCTGGCAGAAATGACAAGATATTACAACAGCATCACAGCTGAGAGAATTCATATAAATAATGTAGCAGTGTCACAACAGCATAAGCAATACAAGAAACAGATTTCGCTTCCAGTATCATACCATTTTTGGCGCTTTCCATGAATAGGGTATAAAATAGGTCAAACTAAATATTGTTGTTCTGTTCAAATTCTGTAAGGTTTTTGCAAATTGAGATATTTCTAAATACAATTTAAAATTCTCATGTGTGTGTTTTTGTTATTTACTAAAATTAAATACTAGAAATTAAACTAAAATGGAGTGTCTATTTACACTAAGTGCAAATACCGTCCCGTGTTGGCAAACGCTATTTACACTAGCTCTGCCAACCAGTGTCAGCAGTAGCAAGTAAGCCTTGCAAACCTGGCTTTTAACGTGATCGACGTGGGTTTGAATCCGCCTTTTGCTAAACTCGCATTTATTTTCTATAAAAATGAAAGTAATGTTCTAAAAGTGGAAATAAACTGCGATTGAGTGTTTAATAATATCAAAAGTGTTTATTGGGCAGCAGCCGTTTAATAATTTTGAATAAATATAATCATTTACACTCTATAATATTATTGCATCCTGTTAATGTACAAAAATACTGAGGTGCAAATATCTGCCAATAGTATCTGCCAATATAAAGTATAGATCGCATCTAATTACTATTTACTCTTATTGCAAATAAAGAAATGTTACTTTTACATGGTGTAAATAGAATCTATCGCTATTTTCCCCTAGTGTAAATAGCATATTGCTAAGAAAATGCTTTTGTCACTTAGTGTAAATAGAATATATTATATAATAGAATATTTTCATTTAGTGCAAATAGTTGCTGCCAAAATAAAAATAGAAAACATAAAAAAAAATAGTAATAAGTAAGCCAGAATGAGCAACTTGGCTCAATAACAGTTGCAAATGTAGCTTAAATTTACATATTTTATTCATATTTTCCATTGAATTAAAGAAAAACTAAAGAATTAAAAGAAATTCTTTATCATTAACTTAATTTTATCAGTTGTTATGGAATGTGGGTTTAATGGTTGAGCGTGAAGTCTAAAATTGAGAAAAACATGAATAATTCTTCCCACCATGCAGTAGAAATGGTTTATATATTTTTTCTTTGATTACCTAATTTTAAGAAATGTTATGTTATGGAGGGAATAGAGAGAAATATTATGGGTTTATTGCAGTGACTTTTAAAATTAGTAATAATTTAAAATTAATTGTTTAAAGCTGCAGTCCGTAAGTTTTGCCTCTTTGTCGCCATCTCTGTTGGAAATCTGAAATTGCAGTTATTTGTGGAACTATCATCTTTATGTGGGTTGTGCATCAGCACGTTCCTCAGCACGGATGAATCTGTTTGCTGTCAGTCACAGCACCGGTGTGGATACTGTACTTGTCTTGGAAGCATGACCAACATAAGAATTTTCACCAGAAAATGTCATTTGAACAAGTAAGTAACATGTCTGCCACTTTTGTTCTGACCAACTGAGGAAAAAAGCATTACAATCACACTGCCAATGGTGATTAAATCTAACGATCGCTTTCATCGGATCACGTCCAACCGTGCAAATTATTATTATTGTTATACTTAAATGTGAACAACATCAGCATTGCGTGACTGTGTATTAGCGTTATCTGTAGATTTCAATTTTTGTAGCCAATCCGCAGTCCGAAGTCTTTTGCTTTTGACTACGGGTGAATCTCCAGTTCTCACTGATGATTGTCATTTGGACCTTTCTGGATTACAATCCGCCATCAATGATAAGTTTAATTATTCCAGCGCTGTGAGAAAAAGCTATAAATGATCCGCTACTAGAAGCATCCTCACATGCCATAGCCTACTAGCTGGGATTCATGTAAACAGATGTGAAGGCGAACGGCTGCATGCTCGAATTTTCCGCGGAAACCCACCAGTACCGATTTTATTATAAAACATTATTACAAGCTTACCGTTGTGAATCGGGCTGAGGTAAGGAGATAGTTTTGAACACTGGTTGGTTATGTACTTTGATTTTTGGATCATTTTTAACCAAAAAAAGTTATGGACTGCAGCTTTAAAATAATGTTCTTTACTACAATGCATTGAATACAAACTTCAACAGATTTCATTAAATTCGATGATTTAATTGTAACATTTACAGGTCAAAATGACTTTTAAGGGAGGCATACAGACAGGTAATATTGTTAAAACAAGCTACTTTTCACACTACGGTCATTTTGTTACATTGTAGTTCCTCTAACATATCTTAATAGTCCTCACAATAAAAACATGACATCTGTGCCTTAAGAAAAGTCATGAGACATCTGTACCATTTTCATGGAAATTGCCTTATAGTAAGGTGTAAGCAAATCTTTCCCAATCGTAATGTAGCAAAAGCCTAATATAAGCAACACCATGTGTTATACAGTTGCATGATTTGTCATTGTCATCTTTGAACATCTCTCTCTCTCATTTCTCTTTCTTTCTCTATTTCTTTCTTTCTCTCTCTATCTTTCACATGATCTCTTTTTCTCTTCACATTTTGGCAGCGATTGAGGGCTTAATCAGTAAGACAAATTATGTTGTCTGAGGCTGCATCTCTTTAGCACTACTTAAAGAAAAAAATCTCAACACCAGTCTGCTAAAGAAACACTATGCATGTTTTAAAAATGGCTCCTTAATTACCGAGCTGCTGCATATCTTCACAGATCTGCCCATCATCCAACACTCTCTGTCATGAACGCTTGGCTGAATGTTTCATCTCACTCGAAGCATCAAGCAAAATATTAATTTCTCCTCTGATGCTTGGATAATTTTCACAGCAGCTATATTAGCCGTATCTGTCATCCATATGACAGTGAAGTGCAATATCAGAGCAAAGCAAATTATACTATTTGTCTCATGCTCATCCCATGACAGAATGTGTTCCATGAAGGTGTTAATGAAACACTTTGCACTTTCCATCAAGTACTTTGCACTTACCTGCATGAAGAAATTTATCAGCTTATTAAGGAAACAAGTTTGTTTCCAGAAATCGGTCTTTGTGCATTTTCGACAAGTTGGTTATGTCATTTGAATAGGATGCGCTTTTTTGGCTGTCACATCCTCATTCATATGGCATAAGGATGACACATGTAGTACTAATACTTTTCTGTCCTAGCTTTACATGTTAAACTGTTTTTCATAGGGGATTAAAGTTTGCCGGATTGCTAGATTTTGTTAGGTGCACAAAAGTTTCTCTCACATGTGCTGTTGCACTAAATGCTCAGACTAGCAGGTTCTGGTAAGTGCTTCATGCATGAGTAACACTATTGTTTCAGCTCCAAATGCACATAAAAGCATGTCTGAAGCTTCTGTCAAAAAAGACTAATGCTGACAAAGTGATCCTGAGATTAGGAGGGCTATCAGTTTCACAGGTGCAGAAATTTGACCGTGCTCAACTGTATTTTGTCCATTTTTTTTGGACACTTCTGAAGTGTGGAATAAATTAATTACGATTTTAAAAATCTCACTGGTCATACACAGTAGCATTTACTTTTTTCCAAAGTGTGTAATAAATACTTTGATTTAAAGGGTTAGTTCACCCAAAAAATGAAAATTCTGACAGTAATTACTCACCCTCATGTCGTTCCAAACCCGCAAGACCTTCGTTCATCTTCAGAACACAAATTAAGATATTTTTGATGAAATTCAAGAGCTCTCTGACTCCTTAAATAAAACAAAAATAACTAATTTATTCAACAATATCTTGTCATCCGTATCTTTCTCCTACACTGTTTACGTCCAGCGCTTCCAGGTTCTACATCAGAACGCCAACTCAGATTTCATCAAAAATATCTTAATTTGTGTTCCGAAGATGAACGAAGGTCTTGCGGGTTTGGAACGACATGAGGGTGAGTAATTAATGACAGAATTTTCATTTTTGGGTGAACTAACCCTTTAAGTGCCTTATTAAATAAATACATAAGGAATAGTTCTCACAAAAATAAAAATTGTCATCATTTACTCACCTTCATGTTGTTCCAAACCTGTATGATAATCTCTGATGGGTTTTACTCTAGCAATATCACATGAGCAAATATTGTACTAAATTTCAGCATAGCATACCGGCAACTTCATTCCTAAGGCTGAAATACAGTCGTGCTTATATTCAGAACAACATCATAATTTGCAAGTGTGATATTGATTTTATACAACAGTTCTGTACAAAACATATTATTTCGAGTTACTTGTATGAAAAACTGCTTCACACCGCTCACATACTCTGGTTTGGAATGCCAGGGATGCAGACAAGCAGAGTGAAGAGTAAGCAGTCTAAGTGCTGTTGGACTACAGTCTTGAAACGCCGCTTGGCCAGTCAAATTCAAGGAGTGGAACTAACTGTTGTATAATTTGAAGTACCTTAGCAGTTTATCGAGCATGTCTGCCATGGCAGATGTTTTCTGTAATCTTTCATCTTGTCAAATGGCTGTTTTTCATTAACATTAGGACTCTTTACATTGGGAGCAGCCTGTGCTTTTGTGTGTTGTAGAGGCAAGCCTTCCAGAGGAGCTTGGGGATGACAGGGGTTTCCACTGCGAGTTTGTGCCGGATCTGTCTCCGGGACTTAAGGTCACCATCAGAGCAATCTGGTAAGAGGCATCAGTCACCAGACTAGAACAAATTAGGGGTGTCAAATTTTGCTTTCACAACAATTACGTATAATTACAATTATTTTAAAAAACAAAATAAAACTAAATTGTCTTTTTATTTTTTAACTTATTAAATACTTTATAAATGAATCATTTAAATGTTATTATCATTATCATTATTGTAAAGCTGAAAACAGTAATTTAACTGGTGGGACAGTCAAATGTTTATTAAATTCTGTAATTATTGCTTTGAATTGTCATGTTACAGTAACTTTTCTGTCTTTCCCAGTATTATGCGGTTCCTGGTGTCTAAGAGGAGATTTAAGGAGAGCCTCAGGCCCTATGACGTGATGGATGTGATTGAGCAGTATTCAGCCGGCCATCTGGACATGCTGTCACGCATCAAAAGCCTTCAGTTCAGGCAAGACTTCAGTCTGTTCAGAACAAAAGAAACACATCACAAAGTTTTCACCATTACGGTGACCCTCTAACAATGACAGGATCCACCTGATTCAGTAGTCAATCAGTATTTGTCAGGAGCTGTGGCTGGATTGTTGGCTGCACCCTCTGGTGGTCATTGTTTGGTATTGCAGAAAGATAAAACTGTAGAAAGGCAGGATGAGATCCTAGGAATAGTTCACCCAAAAATGAGCATTTTATCATCATTTTACTTAACCTTTGTTTTGTTCCAAACCTGTAGGAGTTTCTTTCTTCTGTTGAACACAATAAGATATTTTAAAGAATGTTGGTATCCAGACAGTTGATGGCACCCATCGACTTCTATAGTATTTTTTTCCTACTATGGAAGTCAGTGGGTGCCATCAACTATCTGGTTACCAGCATTCTTTAAAATATCTTATTTTGTGTTCAACAGAAGAAAGAAACTCATACAGGTTTGGAACAACTTGAGGGTGAGTTGGGAGAATTTTTGGGAGAACTATCCCTTCAACACTGCTTGATCAAAATCACATTCACCGTGGTTGTTTTCTGTGTCACATTCAAAATGATTTGAATTCAGATTCACTCCTTTTCTCTCAAATAAGCCTCATATATGTTGTGAAATAGCATCCACACATATACCACTATATTCCAACAGCAAAAACCATTTCTGTCATACATGTAAACATTAAACACTGTTCCTAGAAGTGGGTGAGAACAGACATGTATGGAATATATTCTTTCTTATTTGTCGACGGTCCTCGCTGGGGTATATGGAATGGTTTCCATGTGTTGCTTGATGATGCTTGGTATCCATGTTCTCTCTGTGTACTTTGCCAGGATAGATTTGATTGTGGGTCCCCCTCCCCCCTCGACCCCTCGTCACAAGAAGTACGTAATCAGTTCACGAATGGCCTTCCCATGCTGAATGGGTATATTATTGGACAGCATTGTAGTATAAAACTACAATTGTATCATGATGATTAAATTACTGAAGTCAAAGAGAAACATTAGGGGAAACTTGTCTCTTAACTGGTAGCATTGTTGATTGGATATTCTGTGTTCACCTTGAGAAAGAATTATGTTTTGGATGGGTATAGTTATCTATAATTACTTGACTGCTTCAGAATTAAGCTTATCAAAAGTTCATTTATGAAATTATATATATATAAAAAAACATTTTCTTTATGCTGTGCAATAATGCTACACACTACAGTGTGACCATGCAGCCTGCTTATTGGGGGACTGATGCAATTGTGCATGCTGTTCCAGGGTTTAAAAAAGAGAGAATAACTACAATGTACAGTGTTTAAAACACAAAGCATCATAAGGCATGGAACCAGGTGACATTGTGAATTAATTTTCATTTATTTCTCCACATTTTTTATTATACAAATTCCTTGCCATTGGTATGTTTGCCAATCAGTGTTGGGGAAGATACTTTAAGTTTTTTTATTTCTAAATATAACTATCTGATGATATTATTTATAATTTAGTCTGAAATATATTTTATTAGGTTTTTGAATAAATCAATAATATCTATTAAGGTGAAAGTACTAAATTTGAAGAGATACAGTTACAAAATGCACCCTTAATCTAACAATAACAGCATTAACAGCAGCTTTTAACAAAATATTTCTTTATAAAGAAGTGCACTGAATATGCAGCACAGGGACTCAGACTGAAGCTGTTTTATTAGTCTTTTACACGAACCCCTCAACCGATTTACTAGAGTGATTCTGACCAGTGTTATTTTAGTATTATTTAATACTACTACTACTACTACGGGGGCTGTTGAATGCTCGAATCTGATTGGTTGACCAACGTGCACGGCTAAAGTAGTTCTAGCAGGTCTTGACCACATTGCAGTTCCAGATCACTTCGCCAAATGATTTCAGTTATTTCAATAGGTCCTACAGCCTACAACCACAAAAGAAACAAAACCCACAACGACCCTGATCAAGCAAATAAATATAGTAAACAATAGGATGGAAACGTCAAATTATTGTGATGGTTTTTGCCACAAAATACGTTTTATTTTGTCCTGAAAGTTCTTGCGCGCTCTCTCTCTCATTCAAACGTACATGTACTGTATCGTACAGACACAGGCACACAGAAACATTTGGTCAGCACTGCTCTGATGAATTAATCAGAGTAAAATAGTTTAGCAACTTACATGACTCACCAGTGAGGTAATAACTGTGTGGTTCTTGAGATAAACTTAGTTTCGCTATTAGTAGAGACACTGCTGCCGTGAGAGACGCAGACTCAGGTAGGCTAATTCACAAGTTTATTCTCTCTCTCTCTCTCTCTCTCTCTAATGGTTTTATTCTGTCGTTACTAGTTCTGAAATGACGTTTTGGAATTAGCAACGGAAATTAGTCCCACACACAAGAGTATTTTAAGGACAAACCTGACAAATGTCTTGAAATACAACATCTGAACAGTGTCTTGGGGTGTGGTAACCGTAGTATAAGCGGAATAAATGATGATGGGCCGTTGAATTTTTAGAAAATAATCCACACCCGAGGTGGTAATGTGGCCACGACATGAAGTCGTCAATTATTCCTTACATAATATATAGTTTTATATTTTTATATATATATATATATATATATAGTTTTATTTTTATTTTTTTGTTTTTGTTAACAATAACAATACCGATTCTGACCAATACTAGATAAGATAGAGGGCTGCTAAGGGCAAAACCAATTCACTAGAATGATTTAATAAAAAGAATCACTTGATAGATAGATAGAGCCTTTTAGTAAAAACTGGTTCACTAAATTCTGATTCACTACAATGAATCAGACTTTCCACACTGAAAAATGTAGTTAAGTTAGTTGTTTCCTTATTTTTAAATGAGTTACTCCCCAACACTAACTTTGCAGAGAAAGAATTTTCACTGCAGTAATGTGAGCATTCATCTTTGTTTGAAAGAGCCATCTTTTTGAAGACCCAAGTCCCTGATGAATGCATGCTGTTCAACAACATTGCAGTATGGCATGCAGCATGCAATATCACTTATATTCACTTTCAGCAAATCAAGCTTCAGATCATTTTTTCCCTATGATTTAAATCCTGCTGTCCTATGCTTGCATTTGCCTGCTCAAGTTCTCCACCATAAAGCTAAATTCTGTTAACTTGACAAGGTACAGTGCACAGTTAACCACTGAATCTCAGTGTGAATGAGGGTGTATTGACTATGTGTCGAAGTGATGGTCTATTGGATCACTAGAGTGGATCAGATTGTGGGAAAAGGAGCCGGGACAGGAGAAAAGGACAAACCCAAAAGCGACACCGACATGGCTGAGGACCAGAGCATGATGGGACGTCTAAACAAGATGGAGAAACAGGTGAACCACATTGTGTCAAGTTCATTTGATGTGTTTGTATAGCACCATATATGTCAATGCTGAAGAGTCCGGTTGTCTCTCCTTGTGCAGGTGGGCGCAATGGACCTCAAACTCAACTTTTTGGTCAGCGTGTACACCACAAATATGGGCATCCCGCGATCTGAGACCGAAGCCCTCCTGGGCTTTAAAATCCCTTACCCTGCTCCTCCTTACCGCAGCCCTGACGATAAGAGCGAGAAAGCACAGAACGAGGATGATGATAAAAACAAGAGCGCGTCCCCCGTCCATCCTGGTCCCAACGGGACTCCCACCGACAGCCAGTGTCGGCCCTCTACCTCATGGCATCAGCAGGAAGAACATCCCCTCTGTGTGCCACTCTGGAACAACAGCCGAGGAGTGTCACCGATAGGCACCGACGACCCATCGTTGTACCGCCTCCCGCCTCCGCCGTTCCACGAGAGCGGTGACAGCAGCCGCTCGCGTAGGTCCAGGAGACCCATCCAGCAGCAGGCAGCTGTCGAGAGTGACACGTCTCTGTCCATTCCCTCGGTGGACCATGAGGAACTAGACCGCTCTTTTAGTGGCTTTAGCATTTCTCAGGCCAGGGAAGAGGATTACATGTCTCAGGTGGGTCTGGGGCTTTTTGGTGGAGGAGGCGGGACGCTGTGCAACCATCTCAGGCCTTATCTGGCCGAGGGGGAGTCAGATACGGACTCCGACCTGTATACGCCCGGAGCACCGTCACCTCTCTCTTTTACAGGAGAGGGGCCTTTCGGTGACAGGATGTGGCCTGGTCTGAAGTAGTTTAGAGTTTATGTTATGAGGACCAGTATCCTAGATGTAGCTGATGGACATTTAAAACTGTCGGAAGTTCAATCTTGAAAAACACAAAAATGTGGGAGTGATTACCGACTGCACTGATGCAACAGCAGCGAGAACGAAATATGAACATTGCCATTAAAAAAAGACCCCAAACATGGAGGCTGAGGATATGTGCGTTCACAAGCAGAAAAGATTGTGTGTATTCAATTACCGGCATGGATTTTATTCAAATCAAACAAGCCAGCTCTTCTTTATTAGTTTCTCTAGTCACCATAGCTAATGCAGTATCAAATGCACTTTATCTTACAACTGTTATTTTGATTCACTAGATATTTATTTATTTATTTACATTGTCTTTTCTGAAATGCGTTATGAGACTGTTATGCGAAACGAGTAGTTAATCAGGGCATGTGTTCGTAGTAAGCATTTAATGAACATTTTAAATTGAAAGGTTTCAGTGGAGAAAATAATTTCAGCCAAAGAAAAAGACGACAGAAAGCTGAGCATGCCTTACAGGTACTTTTTACCCTCTTACATTTCTTATCTGAAGGGTGGAAAATTAATTCATTTTTTATAGCTACTTTTAAAGTCAAGGCACTTACAGAGAGAGACGTACTTTTAGAGGAACTAATAATATTTCCAGAAACCCTGGTAATGGTCAAAGGAGAAATATCCATGCTATTGCTATTAATTTTCTAGAATTTGGTTACTTGCACTTATCATATTTTATGCTGTAGTGAAGAAGGCACTGAATAATAATCAGACCTAAAAATACACTAACTGCATGGCATGTTTATGGAATATAGCTTGCTGAAAACCTAATAGGATGACAATTGAGATTAGAAAGAAATAGCAATGAAAGAATGTCTCCTTAACTGCAGTGAGGGATAAAGGAATTGAAAATGTATAAAATGTATTTATTTGTTTTATTTTTTTTTTTTTCAGGTCAATTTTACTTTGAAAGCACTTGTTTGTACAAGGTGTCCTGTAGGTGCAACAGACCATGTACATCTGCAAATGTATCACTCTTCCTAGTAAAACGGAAGATGATTAATCTATCTAAATGTGGTTTACATAAGAAAACAGAGATTACCATGTTAAAAGACAAACATTTTTTTAAAAATATGTATTTCAAAGCGCTGTTAAAACATTACAATATTAGGTTGCATCCTGAAAAGGAAATAAAGTTGGTCATATCTCAGTCTGCTTGCTTGTCTGTTTCATGAGATTTTGCATGTTCTTGTGCAATCATTTCTTTATCATACATGCAGAGGCCTTGACTTTTTTGTGTGCGTTTTGAATTATGTTGAATATCCAAGATCCATGTGAATTCAGTAGATCCATTCCAAGCTGTCTGTGGCCCAGCAGTAAGACAACAGCCCCACCACTGTCGCTAGACTCACTGCTAACACTGACCGCAGCAGGACAACGCACTATAGAGAGATCGAGAAAGAGTTCAGTCTAAACTGATAGGTTAGATTATTGATTTTATTAGTAATGACTTACTAAAGTCATTATCATTACTGAATGCTGTTTCACTTGAGGCCGATTCAAGTGCAGTATACAGTAACTTGCATTGTACATGAATAATGGCAGTATCAGAACTGATATTGCTATATATGATAAATGTTTACACAACTTATACATGATTTATGAATATCATGAGCATGTTATTTTTTTAATTCTAGCAAATTTATATTTACCTTATTTCTTTTGGGGTGTTCCTTCAGCTGCTTGTCTGCCTTTTGTAAGCCCTTTGCTAAAAATTTGTGCCTTGAGTATAAACGTCTCTCGTGTGGTTCATCGGAATCACTTTGGTCCTGAAACACGTGGAGAGCAGATGATGTTAGATTATTATTATTATTTGATCATTTTGTTGTACAGTATGCTTGATGATCTTATGTTCTCACCTCAGTCTTCTGGAGAGTGTCATCTTCTGAGTTTGATTCCTGTTCACTGCTGCAAGGCAATGTAAAATGCAAATTTACCAATCTGAAATCTGAATGAAATTAAGATGAATGAAATCCATCTTACCTATCATTATCTTCCTCATTTTGAGAAGATTGTTGATTCAGCCTAAACATAACTCTGTGGGTCCTGTCTGCTTCTATTGAGAGAGAAATTTACACTTTATTTATTTATTCATTTATCAGGCATTTTTATTTGAACACATGCCATTGATGTTACTGTCATGCGTAAAAGTTGAGCTACAGAAACAATTTTTATATAAAATAATTTTATTATATTTTAAATAGTAATTTATTTCTGTGATGACTTCATCATTATTCTAGTCTTCAGTGTCACATGATCCTTCAGAAATCATTTTAATATGCTGATTTGATGCTCAAGAAACATTTCATATTATTATCAGTGTTGAAAACCGTTAATATTACAGTTAATATATTAATTCTTCATATTTTTGTGGAAACTGATTTTTCAGGATTCTTTGATGAACAGCATTTATTTGAAATATAAATCTTTTTTAATATTATAAATATATTTACTGTCACTTTTGATTAATTGCATGCCTTGCTGAATAAAAGTATTAATTTTTTAATTAAAATCTTACCCCAATTGTTTTCGATAAAACATGCATTTGAGCACTTACCCTCTTTTTGCTCCTCTTTAACAAACTCCTCGTAGTATCTGTCAGTTCTTGCTTGTTCCTGCTTCATATCCCTCTCAATTTCATTTTTCAGCTTCTCCAAGAAATCATCCTCATCATCACAGATCTCCTTACTTGAGTTAATTTTATAGAACTCTTCTACATTAATGTCATGGTCATATTCATCAAGATTCATTTCCTCATCCATCAGAAGGGCGCTAATATTTTCAACTTCTGAGAGTTCACGGCTGTCTTCCTTGTTGCTTTGTTCTTTTTTAACTGAACTGGACCCTGCAGGATGTAACTCAGTGATGCAACCTTTTGTGCTCAGTTCCTCTTCACTGCTGTGTGGTAAATCATTCAAATCAAATTTATAAGCTTGTTTGGTACACCAAAATCTAAGATATATGCTACGCTATAACGCACTTTTCTTTTGAAGTAACTTTGAAATCTGTTTTACCTGTCACTATCCACCTCATAAAGAGAGGATTCTAGATCCAAACAAAACGTCACTTTGTGGATTCTGTCTGTTGTAGTTGTTGGGAAAGAATTTATCCAGTAGTAGGTTAAGATTCATTAATAAAATTTCTAATAAAAATGTGATTCATGATATTGCTTTAGGGCATTAAGATAGTTCACAAAATTAGCATTTACCTTTGTTTTCCTCGCCTTCGGCAGGCTGGTAGAATCTGTTAAATGCTTCAATTCTGGCTTTTTCTTTCTCCCAGTCCCTCTCGGTCTCCTCCCCATCATTCTCCAGCTCTTCCTGGAAATCGTCCTCTTCATCACAGATCACCTCTTCTCCATTAATGTCCCAGTCATATTCGTCAAGCTTTAGGTTGTGATCATCCATCAAGTTCCAAAATGTCCCAGGTAGCAAAGTGTTGATACTTTCACCAATATCTGAAACTTCTGAGTGTTCACTGTGATGTTCTTTGTTGTTCTTGTCTGGTTTGACTGAAATGGCCTCTAATGGATGTGACTCACTCACGCTTCTGTTTTCAGATGAGTATGTCTCAGAAGAACCCTCTATTCCTGCTTCAGGAGATGCTGGAATGCTTGATAAATCTTCTACATCACATAACTCCTTCTGACTATCTGTGACCACCACATCCACTACACGGTGTTCAATGCCATTCCAATCTGTAGCAAAGTCTTTCGTGAAGTTGTGCTCTTGTTTCATGAGAGCTGTTTTTTTTTCCTCTGAGAATGTATGGAAAGTGAAATCAGGGGTTTCTTCTTGGCTCTTGGAGTAGTCATCATCACTACTGATATCACTATCATAGTCAGGGTGCTCATTCATGTAAGATTCACTGGAATTGAATTGGAAATTTGCAGAGATTCCAAAATCAGAACTTTCCCCAGTGTTATATTCATCATCTCTAATATTGTCCTGCTTTGTCTGGAACAGTATGTCAACATCAGATTTCCCAGGTGTCTCCACATCCAGATCCTCATTATGGACATAAGTGAGCATGTCTGCAGGATCCGTACATTCATCTTTCCTTTGAACATCATCATGACCTTCACTGCTGTCCCCACTATCACTTTGAGACAAATCAGAGGGGTACTCTGCTAAACCTTCTTCTTCTCTTTCATGATTTTCTTGATCTTCTTCTGTAAACTCTTTCATTTCATCCCCAGACTGGACCTCCATTGATGCTACTGACCAATCCTGCAATGTTGACTTTATGGCACTAAAACAATTGAGCTTATTATCATCTGGCGCATGCTGAAATACATGTTCCTCAGTGCTGCCAAGCTCCATTCTATCCTCTTTGGACGTTGAGCTCTCATTTTCAGGTGTATCCACCATCTGGTAAGACAGTAGACATGATGTGGTCTCTGTGCTCATTGTTTCCAGGTCATGGTGAGTTACTTTTGGAAGAACCATTTCCAACTCACTGACATCTTCAGCTTGTTCCTTGTTCATTTGATGTATTTTGACTTCATTCTCTCTGCATTCCTCATCATGCAAGCTTAATTGCTGGTTTTGGGTTTGTGTCTTATTTTCATCTGTATCGTCATCATCCCATGAACCACAGAGCATAGATCCTGCCTTCATGCTTTGTTCATCAAATGAGAAGTTCCTATTGTTTTCAGAACAGTTCTTAGTTTCCTCTTCCCTATTTGTCCACTCGAAATCTATGTCAGACTCAGATCCACTGGATTCTTTGTGACTGTTGTCGTCCTCCATGTCTGGCTCATTTTGAGGTATGTTAACACTGTGTGCTGTTGCACTGTCTTCATCAAAGTGTAGATCTTCAAAGTTTGTCTCTGTTTTTATTTAAAAAAAAAAAAGACACAACACAATGTAAGGTGTAATTCAAAATATGGTTAAAACACCTATGAAAAATCAAAACAGAAAATTCCTTTATATTAACGAAGTACACTGGGCCGTATTTTTACAGACTTTTCTTATATTGACAGTCAAAATATTTATGGCATAAAATGGTTTATTGGTGAAAATCACGATATGCACAGTTGGCTACAATTTTTTTACTGCTTCATTACATAAAAGGTCTTACACAAAAATCTTACCTGGGAATGCGTCCTTCAGTAAATCCGCAATGTTTTGCTCCATCTTGTTTTTGACAACAGGAGGTGTTAATCATAATAATTTCACCTCGTACAGACAAAATCAGATGCAGACATGACAGACACTCTGAATGTTCCACCACTTGACAAAATGAGCGTGTGTGATGCGTGCCGCATCATGTCATAGCTGCTTCCTGTTTAAATAGGGCCATGACAACAAGTACATGACTAGAAACATCACAGAATTGAACAGGTAGGCTACCGGACAAAAACTGCTAAATTAGCATGAAATGTAAATTAAAATAGTTAAATACAAGAATCAAAAGTTAACCAAGTTGTGTTATCATACTTGATTTATTACATCTTAGTAATTCTGTGGTGTGTGTGCGTATGTTTGTGTGTGTGTGTGTGTGTGTGTGTGTGTGTGTGTGTGTGTGTGTGTGTGTGTGTGCGTGTGTGTGTGTGCTACTGCTGCATGAGTGCAGCCTTGTTTGACATTTTCTAGGTTGCGGTTTGAGTAGCTCAACCACACCATATCTCCTCTAAATTGATGCATCCTTCTCATGAGTAACACAGTATATTTATGCAAACGCTTCTATGAAGGCACCTCAGACAATGTAAAATGTGTTTTTAAGATGAAAAAGATCATTGATTTCCATTATGAGAGGTTTCTTTTTTAGTGAGTCACTAAAGTGCTGCGAGTTTTGTGTAGTCGGTTTTATAGCATGAATTAGTTGTTGACGTTACAGAGTGAAAGAACACAAGAGCATAGCTTTTACTCCTCTAGATCAAAACAGTGTAAGGGTCTTACAAAATATGAACTGAATTAAATGAGAAAAGGACCTTTCAATAAATATATATATATATATATATATATATATATATAAGTGTTTGTTAGGAGTCAGAATTGGAGTTTTGTGGATTTAATCTGTCTATTAGATTTTCTTACAATTTCAAGTATGAGACTGGCAATATGAGGACATTGTGTTTATTATTTAATCATCTCCACCATTAGCAACATCAAATACAGGACACTATAGCCGAACAACAAAGCATCATAAATAAAATAAATTCTTGAATTATTTTAAATAATTTGTAAAATAATTAATTCGGTAAATATGCCAAAATGGCGTAAATAGTGTAGTAAACTCATAACTTTTTTTCTGCCATAACGAACAATATAATAACTTGGCAAGTGCTTTTATTTTCCGTGGCCCTTATCCATTCACATTTTATCTCTGCAGCATCAGTTAAAGGGATAGTTCACCCAAAACTGAAAATTATCCCATGATTTACCCTCAAGCCATCCTAGGTGTATATGACTATCTTCTTTCAGACGAACACAGTTGGAGTTATATTAAAATATATATCCTGGCTCTTCCAAGCTTGATAATGGTAGTGAATAGGGCATTGTATTTTGAAGCCCAAAAAAGCTCATCCATCCATCATAAAAGTAATCCATACGTAGGTTAATAAAGGCCTTTTGAAGCAAAGTGATGCATTTTTGTAAGAAAAATACCCATATTTACAACTTTATAATTTAAAACTTGCATGGCAACATTGTACACACACTGCATAGTATCAGATGTTGATACTGGAGCACAGTACAAATACCAGTAAATTATCACAGTATCAGGCTGATAATGATATAACATTAGTATCGGTACTTTGTTGGGCATGTGCAGATATTCATCATTTTACAGTTCGTGGCGCAGGAGGTAGCGATGGTTTGCTTTTAAATCCACTTCTACAGGATAGTGGTCACTGACTTCCAAAGCCTAAATGCAAAAAAGAAAGAAAGAAAATTTAAACATTGATTATGAATTTTCAACTCTGTTTTGCACTTCTGTTTACCTCTTCCTCAGATAGATTAAATTCTTCTTTGAAGTTGAACGGTTGAGCAGATTCCGGAACTATCCCTGAAATTAGTTCTTTGCCATGAATAATAATCCTAAAGGGAAAGACTGGACTGTTAGACTAACAAACATACACTGGCATGTCTTTTTGAAACTGGTAACTGTAGTTTAGACTCAGGATGCTATAGAGTGCTGCAGGAATGAGTCCTAAAACCTGGAAATGCTGCATTTTTTAACTTGTTTCCACTGTTCCAAAGTCAGTGGGCTTTTCAAGTGGGGCTTTGGTTAAATGACTGAAATAAGGTCTGTGGTTAACACAAGCTCATGATATTTTCGCGTTTTATTCTATGACATAACGCACATCAGTAATACTCCACTCATGTCTTGAAAAAGGCAGTCGCTAACAAGTAGCAAAATGAGACTACAGAAGTTTTTGGGGACCGTAAACATTATCACAGTGAACAGGAAGACTCGTCACCTCACTAACCACTCAAACTTGTTGATTTTAAATAAAGACTGAAAGAAGCTTAGCGGTGGTGAGTCATGTGACTGTGGCGTAGTTCATTTATAGCCTACTTTTAGCTTTTTATTTTTAGGCTTTAAAAGTTGTGTTCTTTTTTGGAAATTATCTTGATGATTAAAACATGTAAGAATCATAAACATTTGTTGGTCATTTTCTGGAATAATCTAAAAGTCAATGGAAAAATCCTTTTGGCTTTTGTCGGAAACCAGTGTGATGTTAACTTCCAGGCTGGCCTACAAAATTATGTAATTCCTGCAGCGCTCTATTGTCCCTAATTGTTACTGTGTAGGTTTTCTAAGAACGTAAGACCTGTCATAAGCGCAGCGTGTTTTTTCACGCACTGTAGTATCTTGTTCATCTCTGATCAACCAGTGGAACTTTGGGTCACTCCTGAGACGCACGTTTTTCAGCCCTTTATTGGTAACATAGCTGCAGGCTGCATTTAAGTCCCCCAGGAACATCACATTCTAGATAAGGAAGGTAAAAAGTTTTTTATGCAATCTCATTCTGTCTATTGTCATATTATAATATATATCTAATATATTATATATTTTATGTGTACCTCAGTTTTCCATTTCTTCCTGACTGTTTGGAAGATCTCATAAAGTGCCTCCATTTCTTTCATTGCATTCTTAGGACAGGTGTGCTGACCAATGAGGACAAAGTTCTTCACCACTGTAAGATAAATCGGCCAATCAAATTCAGTGTAAATGTATCTGAGATAATCATTGTGCTGTAATGTGCTATTTTATTTCCAGGTACTAGAAATACTCTGTGGAAAGTTTGTGACATACAGGTTGTGGGTGAATGGATCCATATGATGAACGGCTCTCTGGAGAACACGGTCTCATTGAACTCTGGGTGCTGGTATTGCTCTTGCACCTGTAGCATGTCTTTTCTGTGAACACAGCATGTGCTGGATGAGTTCATCATCGCAATATTCAGGTATGTTCGCTACAGATACTTCACTTGTGTTAACATTTGTGCACATAACACATTTTAAATAGTTTCATTACCTGTAAATGTAAACATATTGCTCTTTATATGTTTTCTTCCCCATTCTTTTACTCTCTAAATGGGTGTAAATGTGAGATGTGTCAAACCTGGAGGAAGGAAAATGAAAACATTGTGATATTCTATTTTAATTAGTCGCATACATCAGTGACACAATGAATATACCTGTTCAGGTTCATCAACAGTGCAGATACGGCTTTGCCTCTAGAATCTCGAACCTCCTGAATCAAGCTCAGGTCACAGCGAGAAATTATCTAGAAATTACCAAAAAAATAAAAAATAAACAGCTTTTTGGAAATTCAAGCATTTAAGATGTTTTTAGATAGAGACATACCTTTATCAAAATCTCCATAACTCTCTTATTGCTGGCCTTTGCTTCCCCATAGCTCTGAATGTTGAAGGCACAGATCTTCAGTGATATTACAGAAGTCCAAAAACATAATCCAACAAAACATACCAGAAGAAGCGACCTCATTTACAGAACTTCTAGAAATACACAAAGTTACATTAGTGAAACAAAACACTCCCAATTTTTGTCACATTGGATACTGTAGTAGTATATAGCATATAAGATATAATTTAATAAACCTAAATAGCGTGAATAAACCCATGTTCTTGTTGTCTTTAGCCAGCTTATGCTAAAACACCTCAGGCCTACAGCAGTGTCATACTGTGGTATTGCACTTCCAGTTTTGTCACGTTAAGCTGCAATTTAACCATCAGAAAGTTCCTCTGTAATTTTAAATCTACAACCCAAAAGCATTTCGGTGAAATAATATAAAATGACTCACCCTGTATGACAGCTGTCAAGCTGTTAAGACTGTTATAGTGTTGGAATGAATGTTTTAATGGGCACTGGTTATCTTTACACAGGAAACCATGGTGAAAAGCAGTGTTGGGCAAGGGGAGGGGCAGCGTGTGAATGTGTTCAAATGAGCTGTGTCAGAGCTCCATTAATGTGTAGGTCAGTCTGGAACGCTAAAGAGTGTGACCTGTCATGACAATGTGTTTTTTCAGCCATTCAACAGGACAGTATTGTCCTTTTATAGTGCTAACTGAAAGAAATGTACATCCCTATCTGGAAATAATCCATTAAAATCTTTCAGTAAAATAGAGGTACAGCTCAGAATACAAATAGTATGTTGTTTAATAGATGTCACACAAAAAAATGCAATTCTCAGTCATACATAGTGAACATTTGAATGTACAGTTTTTGAAAAAAGTAAAAAATGGTACAATCTATATATGGGATACAGATTTAAGCATTAACTCATTATAACACTTTTGTTTTGTAACATGACACCAGTATTTACAACCATAAAAATTGTAAACAAAATAATAGAGACATTATACGTAACTAAGTACTTGTACAAAATTAATTAGAAGTGTGGAATAAAAAAATAAATATAAACAAAAAATCTCGAGAAGACTCTTGGCTTTACTCTTGCTTGTCACACAGGTCTAAAGCAGACTCCATGTTGGCTTGAAGCCATCTGAATGAGGTAGTCCTCCATTCGCTGTTCCAGAACAGAGTAAAACTGGCGGAGCTGCTCTCTAGCAGGTGGATGATAAAACCACAGGGCCGCCATCACCACGACCATCATGAGCAGTAAGAACAAACACAGACATACACAGAGCCAGGACCCACAACATCCACTCTGTTCGGGAAGATAGAGGAGGCAAATTATGTATGGCATAATTGTGCAATGTTATAAGAAAACCACTCTAACAAAAGACTTATAATCACGCATGGATGATATGATATATGATATGATATGATATGATATATGATATGATATAAAGTCTTACCCTGCTGTGGTGCTGGCGTGTCGTCACTACGTTCAGTTCTTCTCTGCATTGGGTCAGTCGGGACTGATAGCCGTAACACTCCTGCTCCAGGGCCTCAAGATCCGCCTGCAGCTCCATGTACTGCAATAGCAACCGGGCAACCAAGACAGCACTGTTAAACTATGTCTTATGGTAATTTGTAGAAGAAGAAAAAATGTTTCTGAAAGAAAGCAAATGCTTTGGTTACTTTATTTTAAGGTGATGTAGTTACATTGTACTCACTTAAATGAGTAATATTAATTAACTACATGTACTTACTATAGAGTTACGTTATAGGGTTAGGGTTTGGTTTAGGGCTAGTTACTTGTAATTTTGCATAATTTACTGTTATTACTATAGTAAGTTCATGTAGTAATGTGTAACTACGTCACCTTAAATTAAAGTGTTACCAGTGCTTTTTACAACAGCATAATTCATTTGTTTAAACTTATTTATGGTCCCTCTAAAATAGTCTTAAATTGTGTAAATTTAAGTAGGATCACTTTGTTTTTTTAGATATTAAATATTTGAAAGATTCTTGTCTTACATAGTAGTTAAATTATAGTTTATTATCATAAAGAAAAAATTAAATACAACTATTAATAAGGAAATATTTGAAAATAAAGGAAAATATTTAAATGTTACTTATTATATTTAAAATACCTGCATAAATATCTCAAACAGAAGCTTGAAAGTTAGGTTCAAAATTATTTTTTTAAATATTTTGTTGACATATTAGTTAAATTTTTTTCACAGAGAATGTTTTGGATATCTCTTTTTATCACTACGTAAATCAGAAAATACTTTCAATGGTTCAATACTATAGTACAACAGTACTTTCAATACTCTTAGGAATAAAATTTTATATAAACCAGGTAAATGATATATGAACAAATCTTCAGAATATAGATGAGAAGAAAACTGGAAAGTATTATATATTTAAGTAAGCTACTGAAGTGGAGATTTTGGCTGAAAACCATGATTTTGAGGCAAAAGCCATTAAAGATATGTTTTTATTAAAGATATTTAAATCTGCAGATGCAAATAGATAAAGTATAATAAAATAAACAATTAAATGTGTATTTTGGATTTTTTCTTTCCACTATGCTGAAAGAAGACGTTATGGTAGCAAAATAACCAAAATCTAAAAATAATAATAAAAATAAATAAAACAATGGCTTTCCCTGTATTGTCTTGCCCTAATTGCATTACAGTGCTCTCTCTGGCAGATCTTTACCTCTTTTTCTTTCATTTTGAGTCTTTGTTCTGTGTCTCTCAGTTGTCTTGCTATGCTGTTATCTGTCCGTAGGAGTTGGTCCAACACTGAAATATTTTCATGTATTTGTGTGTTGCTGTTCCACATCCCATGGTTGTGTCCTGTGAGTGTGTGAAAGAAAGAGACACAGATAAAGAAAGATGCATTGAGGGGAAAAATACTGCTTGTTAATTCCTTAAGCATGTCTTAAGCATTTCCATAAATGCTTTATCTAAATATGTGAATGAATGTGAAGTGCAAGTCAGTTTGCCAGCACCTGTGAGTTCCTGTAGATATTCTCTCAGGTTGAGGTTCTCCTCCTCCAGCTCTGAGATGCAGGAATGAAGCTCTGCTCTCTCTAGCTGAAGAGATTCGGTCTGTTTCCTCAGCATCTCCTCCTGTCCCACAGAGTGCTGCACAAACATTTACACAACAATAAATGAAACATGAGGAACATTCAGTCAGTTCTATATAAAGACGCTTTTGCAAAATTACTTAAAGTCAGTTTTCACTATGCAAAAAGTTATATATAACTATATGTACAGTGTTGGATAAGTTACTCTAAAAACCTAACTAATTACTAGCTACTAATTACATCTTAAAAGTGTAATTAGATTACTGTACTAATTACTCTCTCTAAAATATATTGCATTACTTATTACTAATTACTTTCTAAATCCCATATCAACCTCGACCAGTTGAACAATACGAGGACAGACATGAAACTGTTCTTTTATTTCCTTCAAAATAATATAAAATTGCATTAATTATTCTTGAACTGACCAAAGTATTTAAAGGGAGAAGGTAACATTAAAAACATACATTTTCACATTAGATGTAAAATGTTGATGTTAAATCCTCTATTACATATATATATATATATATATATATATATATATATATATATATATATATATATATATAATTGTTCTATTGTCCATATAGTATTTAATGCAATTACATCAGAAGAAACTAATTAAATTACAGAAAAATTAAGAGTAATCCCTTACTTTACTTTTTCAAGAGGAGAGTAATTAATTACTCGGTAATGCAATACACCCAACACTTTATATATATATATATATATATATATATATATATATATATATACATACACTACCAGTCAAAAGTTTGGAAACATTACTATTTTTAATGTTTTTGAATGAAGCCTCTTATGCTCATTAAGACTGCATTTATTTCATAATAAATACAGAAAAAAAAAATAATGTGAAATATTATTACAATTTAAAATTATGGTTTTCTATTTTAATATACTTTAAAATATAATTTATTTCTGTGATGCAAAGCTGAATTGTCAGCATCATTACTCCAGTCTTCAGTGTCACATGATCCTTCAGCAATCATTGTAATATGCTGATTTATTATCAATGTTGGAAACAGTTGTGCTGCTTAATATTATTTTATAACCTGTGATACTTTTTCAGGATTCTTTGATGAATAAAAAGTTAAAAAAAATATCAGCATTTATTTAAAATAGAAATCTTCTGTAACAATATACACTACCGTTCAAAAGTTTGGGGTCAGTAATTTTTTTTCTTTTTTTTTTTTTTTTTTTTTTGAAAGAAATGAATACTTTTATTCAGCATGGATGGGTTAAATTGATAAAAATTGATAGTAAAGATTTATATTGTTAGAAAAGATTTATATTTTGAATAAATGCTGTTCTTTTTAACATTTTATTCATCAATGAATCCTGAAAAAAGTATCACAGGTTCCAAAAAAATATTAAGCAACACAACTGTTTTCAATATTGATAATAAGTAGTATCAAATCATCACATTAGAATGATTGCTGAAGGATCATGTGACACTGAAGACTGGAGTAATGATGCTGAAAATTCAGCTTTGCATCACAGAAATAAATTATATTTTAAAGTATATTAAAATAGAAAACCATAATTTTAAATTGTAATAATATTTCACAATATTATTGTTTTTTCTGTATTTATTATGAAATAAATGCAGCCTTAATGAGCATAAGAGACTTCGTTCAAAAACATTAAAAATAGTAATGTTTCCAAATTTTTGACTTGTAGTGTGTATATATATATATATATATATAATATATATCTCCTGTGGTTTGTCAGCTTTTGCAGAAATCTTTGATGTGTCACTCAGGCTCTTTGATTCTGTTATTATGGTTACAGCGGCTTTGCTGTACCTCCAAGTGGCCCTGCAACTGTAGCATCTGATCAGTGCACTCATCCTGCCTCTTCTTCAGCTGACTTGAACCTTCTTTCAGTTCCTCACACAGCCTCTGCCACCACTCCGACTCTGCCTGCACTGACTGCAGCGCCCCCTAGATGAAGGGAAGAATGGATATGTAGAACGCAGCTTTAGAAGTTCTAAAAGCAAAGGTTCTGTGTTTTGCTGATGAGCAAGATATGGAGGTAATCTTGTTGATTTTGTTATATATTTTATATAACAAAATATATTGTTTTTTTTATATGTGTGTGTAATATATATATTTATTAGGCCTACATTTTTTTAGATTTGTTATTGAGGCTTTTTTGACCTGCATTTGGGGTCTTACCTGGAGGTACTCCATCTTGCTCTGAGCTTCCGCCTTCTCATTCTCCGCCCTCTGAATAGCCTTCAGAGCCTTTTGTTCATACTCCTCCCTCTGTTTTTCCATCTTTAGCACCACTTTTTTCACTCCATCCTGAGGAAACTTCTGAAAAGGCAAATTGCAGCATTTATCTTCTATTTCAAAAACTCTCAGACCTGCACTTATCCAGGACAAGCATACTATTTCACAACTTTTAAAAAGCAGAGAAATATTAAATAATCTTGTAATCTGAGTGAAAGTCACATCATTTGTATTTCTTTTGAATTGAATGCTTTGTAAGCTCTCACAGCTTGAGTTGGACCTTTTGCTGAGATGCAGTTTTGCAGTCTTACCTTGATGCAAACCTGCAGCTGTGCCTCCAGAGCTTTGATCTTACTCTTCAGCAAGTCCTCATCACAGCGTGTCTGTGGGAGGAAAAGGAAATGTGTGTGTGTGTGTGTGTGTCAGTGAGACAGAGAGAGAACCACTGAACCAAGAGTTTTCAGTTTCTGTACATACTGCATCCTGTGTTATAACTGCCATCCATAACATCACGTTAAAAGCAAACAATGTATATTGTTTATAATTCTAGGTCAACTGCTGTGTTGGCTCTTGAGAGAAATACAGAAATTGTCATGAGCTCAAAATGAAGAAATGTGTAAGTTTGAATAGGTTGAGTTTGAAGCATCGCAAAAGTGCAAACAAACCCCTTGCCTACACAGCTCTTCATTTTGTGTGTGAGCAAGAAAATATCTTGCTATTTTTCTGAACAAACCATAAGGAGCCGGATGCTGTTGACCACAAGACCATCCCCCAACTCTCTGCATTACTGCAGTGATCAAACCAGGAAACTCACCAATTAGCTCAGTGTTATGCGGAGTGACAACATAGTTTATATTTATAATGTAACTGAAAAATGACTTTTTGTCCTTTTGATTCCTTTTGAACTGCTGCACTCGAGCAGCATGAACTCAACAAGTTTGTGTAAAACCTGATGATCATGTTCTCCAGCATGATTTGAAAATGATCCAAAGAGCATCTCGTGCTTCAGTGGAAGCAAGGATATCTGAGCCTCTGTACAAATGAGTTCTCATGGTCAGTGTGTTTGATTAGATTTTAGAATGTAGTCTGGTGCATGTGCTGCAGGGCTTCAGCAGGAAGTAGTTCACTAATGTACCTTCCACAGGAGCTCTGTAGAGTGCAGTAATGTAGAGGCGCTCTTCTGGAGGCTGGAGAGCTTCTTTTTAAGAGCCTCTTCTCTATGTAAGGCCTCCTGCATAGAGATGTCACATTTCATAATTAATAATTATTCATAATTAAATCCAGTTCATTATTACAGGTTTGCGTAAAATTCTGAGATTGCATTTCACTGTTTTTATTCCTTTTGAGGAATCAGTGCAAGTGAGATGAGTAAATGCATGTTCACATTTAGTCTACAATAATCATGATGTTCACACAATGCACACAACACCTCTGCGCTTTACTTCTCTCAACAAGGAGACAGGAGAGCTGTTAGTCAATAAATGTGAAAAAGTAACTTAGATATTTTGTTGTAAATTTAAAAAGTAATGCATTACTTTAATAGTTACTAGTATTACTTGAAAAAGTAATCTGATTATGTAACTCAAGTTACTTGTAATGCATTACCCCAACACTGAATATCAGTAACATATTTCAAAGTAAATCAGGAAGAGCTGGTGATTTTGAATATCAATGTTATGGGTTATGACTGCATACTTGCCATACCTCTAAATAAACAGACAACTGGTGGACATCCTGAAAAAAGAAGAGAGGAAAACATGAATTATTATATTAATAAATAAAACGGCATTTACATGTTTAGCAATTTGTTTTTACAATGTATATGAGAGTTTTCTTTTTTATAAACAAGCATCAAATTCCTTACCGCTTCTTTGACGGTAACAAACCCAGACCTGAACAAAGAGCATTAATAATGCTGCATTAATATTTATATAACAGGTGCATTATGATTGAATTTATGCTTTTGAAATATTAAACCCAAGTAAAGGTAATGTGAAAGCAACTCACTCGGTCTGAATGCTGGCAGTCTGTAATGTCTTCTGGGTGTCTGAGAACTGAGTGATGTCTTTAAGGAGAACTGTATGTGATTATTAACACAAAATAATATTATTAAGGTAACTATTTTGTCATGTTTTGCCACACATAAAACACTTTATTTCTTATCCATTTTTTTTTTCAACATCATGCAGTGCATAACACTAATATGTTTCTAATGTCTTGTTACAGTAAGTATAATGCTTTCTGCTTAAATTAAAGCAATGTTAGATATGGCCTGCTTATGGTTGTTCATCAAAAGATCCACTAACCTCGCTCCTTTTTTAATTTCCTCTGAAGCCGGGCAGAATTGAGGACTGGCACATCCCATCCATCAGATTTCAGCCCAGAATCATTTTCATCATTTATTGAAGATGTGGAGACTGTCTTTAGGATTTGGACATTTAATTTCAATGTTAATAGGTTATAGATGATGTAATTAAAGAATATACAACATTTTCGTGAATTTACAGTGCAAAATGTTTATTTTTTAAAACATATTTAAAAAACGTATTCACATCAGCCACTGTCTTAGAAATATAAACCATAAAAACTGGTAAACAATCAGTCACAGGCCAAAGACATGGCTAATAGTACACTCCATACCTGCTTTGCAAAGTTTATGCCAGCTCTCTGGAGCTTTATGTTTGGACTTATCAGGGGCTGTCTGATTGACGTTAAGGTTTGCGTCATATACTCTGGTGAATGCAGGGTTTCCCTTGAGTATCTGTGTCTTGGCACTGCAGATAACAGTGCATATGTGCCATGGTCCACTGGTCTTCTTTTGAAGAACTCAAACTGTCTTTTGCGATGCAGTTCGTTTTTAATCCACCTTGTGTCCACATCTCTTGTGGGACTGCGACATGATGTTGTGTTATTGCGATGGCTGATTTCTCGGTGCTTTACGGCACGTTGCTCCACTTTATACTCGTAATTTGCAGCCGGTGACCTTTTGTTGTCATGAGCACCTTCCATTCTGTCTGACGCTGAATGAGTTGAAAACTTTGTGCGATATGTCAAGGCAATGGAGTGTCACCTCACAATGTAAATGGATGTTTCCTAAAGAGGCAATTTCCTGTAATTGAAAAACAACATCCATCATTTAGCAGTAGGCCTACTATATCATTATCGCTCAAAAATAGATCATCCAAAATCAGCTGAATAACACAAAATGAGGATAATCAACAGCAATTGGTATAATAAAACAAGTAAAAACTAAAAATCTATAATTATGCTGTTGTTTTTGAGGTCACACTTTTATTCTCATCACAGCTACATTAAATTCATTATTTTACAGTGGCTATATAAATATTAAATACTATACATTACTATACTATACATACTGTTAGATAAAGTGTCCAGTCACTCACTTCTCTTGTCATATTGTTTCAAAACAGGCATGAACTGAGCTACATGCAGCTGAAAGAAAAAGGTTACCATCAATGATTTTTTTTAAATGCAAACTGTGTTTATAAAGATGCAGATATCTAGCCTACTGGAAAATGTCTCTAAAACACAATAACGGTATGCAATGCTTCATGTGGTGATCTGCAACAATTTAAGCACCACGTTGATTGAAAATCCACATTCCTTTCCAATAAGCTTTTTTAATTTGTAAAAAATTAACTGTTTTCTGAAAGCACAATTTGGTAGCATTATTTAAAATACCAACAATTTGGTATTGAATGACAAGCCGGCATACAAACAGTTACACCAACATAGAAGCCAAATGCAAGATAAACTCGAACGAGTTTTAGCATAATTGTCTCTTTACAACTGTTAATGAAAGTACCTGTTCTTAGATGAGTCCCTGGAGTGAAATAATTGTGAAAGCAGAGTCTGAACGCTTTGAAGCTGACATGGCACTTGAAAACTAGTTCATTCAACAAAGGGCGGTCTATTTCTTTTCCCTTGCTTGCTTAACAGGAAGTAAGATGAACCTCACAACTTGTACAAGTTCCTCTATCTCAGCAGCCATGCGTATTGAAACTAGTGCCACACACGTATGGGCCCTGAGATTAGGACTGGAGGGGAGGTTATGATATTGGTTGTTTAAATGTGGCAATAGTGGATGGAGGGGGACTGGGGCCTACTGCTATACTGGGCAAATTCCCATTGCATCTAAATAAGAATAAAAAATTAGCCGTGTTTCTCTATATGAAGACGTATAGAAAAGCTTGTTGATATTAATTGTCATCATTGATATGCATGTTCAAATATTCATGGTAGCAACAACTTGAAAGTGTCAACGTTCCCTTTTTTGTGACTGTGTTTTGTATGATGAACTGGCGCCACCTGCTGGCTGCCTGTCAGAGTGCAGAATTTCCCGGATGTGACAAAACGCTGGTTTACGGAAGATCTCGCGATATCAGCGGCGAGAGTTTCTCATCCTTGGTCTAGAAGGGCACAGAGAGCCCGGTACAGAGACATTTCTGCCAGGGATCCTGACAATAACCCAGTAAAGCATGTTGTCGAGACTGGTGCTCGTTTCAGGTGGGTGATTTATCCAGTGAAAGCTACTCTAACCTTTCACATTGATTGTGTGGATTAAATAGACGGTTTCATTACTGAATGAAGTTGAAGGGTAAAATTAGGCCGCACGGTGTAAATAGCCGCACATGAATCTGCAGTGAAACGTGTTGTAATTAATGTATATTATAATTCTAATGACGTATTGAATGTATTGAAGTGCAGGTTATATGCTCAGACAGTCATTTCTGTATAAGAATGATCTTGCAGTTGTTGTGCTTTCAGTATGCCCTTGTATTGAGTTGTGTAGCTGTTAGCTGAGAGCTAATGCCACATTCAAACTTGACCACATATCATATTAGGCGCGTCAGAATTTACATCTCAGAATGTAATACTATTTATTTATTGTTCATTCACGAGTGCAAATGAACAAATTATCTCTTTTTTTTCTTTATTATTTCCTAACATGAAATGATTGACAACTGTCATGTTCGCAAGGACGTGGATTTTATTAGATCTGCGCTATGAACCAAAATCATTATACATTTAAAAAAATAAAAAGCAATGCTTTACAAATGTTGTTTATACTATTGAACTAATGATAAGTATAACTAATGCCCAAGAGTGACAGCTGGAAAAGATGCATTCATTCATTTTGTGTCAAATGAATCATTTGTTTTGATGAAAGTTGCATTTAATAAAACATTAAAGCAGTACTCTATCACTTTCATTAATGTGAATGTGAGTTATCAGTCACTGAGATGATTTTCAATCCTTTTCTAATTGTTTTGTTGTCTATTTCTTATAGGTCATACCCTGAAAAACAGCGGGTCCTTTGGCGCTTGGTATGTAAGCTCTTGTGGTCAGTGCTCTGTATGTCAGTCTGTGGTTGAAGAGTACTGGAAAACAAATGACAATCAGTGACACCCATAGAACTCTAACCCTGTGCTTCTTTTTTTCCCAGCCTGGTACAGGCCTCTCGTTCCTTTCATCAGTCCTCCCAGAGTCTTGCACCAGTACCTCCTCTGCCTGAGAAGGGAGGAAAGGTCCGACATGGCATCTTCCCAGAGGAGCTCTTCACACTGCTGTACCCTAAGACTGGTGTGACAGGTGGGGTTGTCTGCTTCAATGCCTCCTTTATGTGATGAGTAGACTGATAATAATGTTGTGATTCACTACTAATCTCCTCTTTATCTAAAAGAGCTGTGTAAATATTATTTTCTGTTAAAGGTGCAATATGTAAGATTTTTGCAGTAAAATATCCACAAACCACTAAGCCAGTGTTATATATTTTGTTCACTCGAGTACTTACAATATCCCAAATGTTTCTAACTATTTGTAAATTGTGAGAAAATTGCAATTTTAACCAAGGCCTGTGAGGAGTCACCTGTCAATTGCGTCATAAAATTCATTATTAAAATTCGTTACCCTCGGTTTCCGGTTTTATTTTGTAGAAACCATGGAAACACCAAAGACGCTTTAATATATTACACGTTTTAATTGACAAGGGAACAACTGTTTTGATATATTTATAGACAGAAAACTAATTGTTATATAGCTCAACACATTTAGTATTATTGTTTAAATCTAATTTTCTTGACTTTACCATGCCTCAGAGGAAAAACTCTGTTTTGTCAAGTAGCTAACATAGCATAATCAGATACAGCTTTATTTTTAGTTACAGTAGTACAGAATTTTCTCCATCATACAATACGTTTTAAAATGAATTGCATGCCATTTATCAACACGAGCCATCCAGTATTTAATGTTATTCTAAAATCTTACTTCAGTTTGTAACAAGTGTCTCACAGCAGCCTCCAAACGAATGCACAGAGTAATGTTATAACATGATTTTCAACACTCTCAAATGTATCTAATATGATAAACAGAGCTGCGTTACCTCATACTCATGACCGGAAAAGCGGAAGCGGCGCCGGCGACTGTGGCATAATAAAAGTTCCGCTGCTCGTGAGGCGTTTGTTGCGCAACACTCGGTCCTGCTCTGCTTCATACTACCATAACGTTAATAATCGTATCCATGAACATGATTCCTTCCCAAGTCTTATCCCTATTCTTTTGCACCGTCTGTTGAGGTGAAGACCACATGTCCCAAGATTCCGCGCTCAAACTTGGCGTCATCAAGCTACGCCTTTGTTTTGAATAGGCCTCTAGCAGACAGAAAATCCTACATACTGCACCTTAAACAGCATGCGTGTGAGATCCAGTACCTTTTATTCACAGGTCTGTTTGTAACAGTGGTGTTCTCTCCTGGTTGCAGGGCCTTATATGCTGGGCACCGGACTGTTCCTGTACATGCTCTCTAAGGAAATCTATGTAATCAATCACGAGACCTTCGCTGCTGCGTCCATTGGTGCAGTCGTCATTTATGGCATCAAGAAGTTCGGGCCCAGTGTAGCCGCCTTTGCCGACAAACTCAATGAGGTTTGTATTGAGTTTTGTGTTCAATGGAAATTAATGAATAGCTGCTTTTCCGACGTCGGGCTGAGTGGTTCCAGTTTTTGCATTGGAGGAACCTTTTCATAGTTCCTAGAACTTTTGGCCGAAGTACCTGCTTTTGGCATGTTCTCACCATAGAAACTAGGAAAAAATTTTATTCTAGGAACTCCTTTTAAGGGAACTAAATTAGCTTCTACTTCAGAGTAGGGTCTAAACCAACACTGTAGGAACTACCAGTGACATAAGTGTACGTTGATTGGCCAAAACGTCAAACACCGGCACACAGCGTTTTAAAAAGCATTTTAAAAAACGTATTTATTCCACGAACATGGAAAATGCCGATAATAGCATTTACCTGTTGTCTGCAGCGTTGTTCTTTTCTCTGCCTCTATGGAGACACTGCAAGTTGTCATGTGAGATTTAATCTCTTAGCCTCACCTTTTGCTCTTTCAGTTGCGTAAATTATGCGTTTACATTCCATTTCCGCTATCACGAAACTGACAACACACAACAAACACAGCTCCAATCATAGCAATCCAGAACCGATAGTGTTTTTTGAAAAATACTGGAAGCGTCCAAAATTCCTAAGTTTCGGTTCCGAAAACGTTTCTGGTGCGACGTGTGGACGAAGCGCTGGGAGCGTATCATTTAAATGTGACATCTCACCTCATGAATATTAATATAGTAAGGGATGCACTGAAAATCCCTTGTGCTACTCATATGCTTTATGCTAGATATCAATGTAGAGAGACGGAGAGTATTAAACAGTAGAGTTGCATGATTAATCCTTAAAAAGATCTTGATCTTATTCCTAAATGACAATGATTCGCCTCTGCCTATTAAACCTTTCACAACGGATTCATTCAAATTCACAACGGAACATTCAAATCTGTGTTGGCACTACCGCTGACCCAGAGAGAACAGTGGTCATGTATAGGTATGAAACAGCTTCAGTCTTTTCAATCACACAGTATCATTATTTCTGTGTTACAAATACTCAAACGATCACAGAAGTACTGAGATAAAAGTTTGTTGTTTGGATATAAACATTGATGTTTCCAGTAATGATCAAAACACAGTAAATCACCTTTTGAAAGTCATTACAACTGTGTCATTACATCATTACACCACCAGGTGGTGACAAGTGGCTGTTAAAAATGTATTTGTCATTGATTCATTCAAGAGATTTGTTCAAAAACACTGATTCATCCAGTAATGAAACAAGTGAAGCAATGAATCAATCATTCAAACTGGTTTTAAAAAATATTCAGTTTCACCTGTCTGGATCTTACATGTGTGCTCAAACATCTTCTGCGCATTTTTTTTTCTTAACACTATTTTATTAGTTGTTTAATAATTTGAATTGAACCGGAATTATCAGGCAGAACCGGAACCAGAAAATTTCTTACGATTCCCAACCCTATTCGGCACAGCGTGATGAGTAGAATGGTAGAACTGGGAGAATGCATGTAGTGACATCGCCACTCAGGATTGGTCACTTGTTTCTCTGTAGCTGGCCAAGCATGCTATTTGAGCAAAGTAAACATAAGTTAATAATAAAATTTAAAATAAATATCTGATTAACCTCCATAACGCAGTCGCTATTTATACTATCTTTTTAGGCGACAACTGGCGCATCACATATTGCATTTCAAATAGCCCCACAGTGAAAAATGAAACCATATTGGAACGGTTAAGCAATGAGAACAGTTTGACCCAAAAGTGGAGACGTGGCTAAAGATTATCTGCTAATATATTTGATATTGTGCACAATTAATCCAAAGACTGTAAATTGAGGGAGTGGTTTGGTTATTCAGTTGACCTTTGACTAATATCTAGTTCTCACTGTCTTCCTCTGCAGGATAAAGTGGCAAAGGCTCAGGAAGTGAAGGATCAGGCCATGGCTACCTTGGCCCATGGCATTGAGGCTGAGAAGAAGGAGCAGTGGAGAGTAGAAGGAAGAAATTTGCTCTTTGATGCCAAGAGGGTGAGGCAGACAGAATGTGACAGATCATCTCTGCCCTTCTTTACAATCCATAAATGGCATAAATCCACATTATGATTTGCATATAAATTTAGATTGGTTTATTTATAATTAATGTTTAGAATAGCACCAGGTCTAGTTCTGTGACACTCCTCTTCCCATCTTCCATCAGAACAATGTTGCTATGCTGCTGGAGACCAATTACAGGGAGCGTCTGCACATGGTGACCAATGAGGTGAAGAAGAGGCTGGACTACCAGGTGGCGCTTCAGAACCTGCACCGCCGTATGGAGCAGGAGCACTTGGTGAACTGGGTCGAACAGAGCGTTGTTAAGAGCATCACCCCACAGCAGGTACAGGGAATATTGTCACGCCATTGGCACTTTATCACACTTTATTGTGTTTAGATTACAAAAAGGAAGCATTTGTTCGAGGCTGAAGGTCATTTTTCCCCAGAAGAGAGTTGTTTATTAATGGTGAGCTTATGCAATTTAATATTAATGTGAATGGTAATAAGATATTATGGGAGAGTTAATAATTATTACTGTTTTCATGTAGTGAAAATGTAACATTTTTGAGAAAATTGGTCTTTTATTGTTGTTGTTCTCTTGTTTCCGAATCATTTGAGCATTTGTAGTGGACTACAAATGTGTCCAAATATAAATGTTACATTAGTCTAGAGCAGGGATGGGCAATTTTGGTCCTGGAGGGCCACTCTCCTGCAGAGTTTAGCCTCAACCATGAACAAGCTAATCAATGTCTTCAAGAGTACTATAACGCTACAGGAAATTATTATTATTTTTTTTTTTAAATAAGGGTTGGAGCTAAACTCTGCAGGACAGTTCTGCTCCCTCTAGGTCCAAAGTTGCCCGTTCCTGGTCCAGAATCTGTTCTGAAGTCATTTTTAGCTTGGCCTCTAGATGAAGTCTTTGTACTTGACGCTCGGTCAGCATTTATAATAAGTGTAATTGCTAAAATGATTGTGGACGGAGGATTATGAGTGAAAGAGTCTCTTTAAGAGCTCACCAACATCACTTAAGGTCTAAACATGAATCAGTCATTGATGTTGTTCTTGAAATTTAGGTTACACTATAAACTGTCTTTATTACAGTGTAATTACAATGTAATTAGGGTTTGGGTTAAATTGCTTGTAATTATGCTTAACTTACTGTTATTACACAACAATATCAAAGACACTGTAGAATAGTTACCCTAATTTAGACTCTATATCCACCTGAAACAACTACAAAATAATTGTTCTGTTACTGTTATTACTATGTCTATTTCTATTAACAATCAAAATTTTTGTTTTTGTCTTTCAGGAGAAGGAAAGCATCTCCAAGTGCATTGCAGATCTGAAAGTCCTGGCCAAGACCACTCAGGCTAAGGCTACAGTATAGGTCTCGGTCAATGTTCACACTGAAGCCTCCTGTTTTCATTCTTAACTAATCCTTTCCTCGTGAACATGCCAGTCTGGCAGTGTCGTCAAATGTGTACATACCCGTATTAAATAAAAGATTTGGTTATTCACTAAATGCCTTTTCTGTCTTTTTTTTTTTTTTTTTTTTTTTTTTTTTTTTTATTTGAAGAAATCCAGATCTCTGTCTTGCAGTCCTGGCATTAATAGTTTGACTGTTTTGTGGAGCTGTGAGGTGATAGTAGATGATTTTGGTTAAATGTAACATAAAATGTTTTTCACAATAAGAAAAAGTGATTATTTTATAAATTGATCACTGAAAGGTTATGGCATCGTGGCAAAAAACCCTTTTGAAACCTTTCTTTCTAAAAGTGTAACTATGGTCCAAATATTTTCATTTTGGACATCATTTTAAGCCTAACAAATTTTTTTTTGTCATCTGTTTTGATTGAAAAGTATGTTAATCTTTCTTTTAAAATATATGCCATTTGTATAATGGTTTATTATCTACTACAGCAACATGCATTCAGTGTGACGTAAATGTATAAATACATTTTAGGGTCACCGTGTGCCACTTTGCTCTACACGTCACAGGGCTGTCTATTAATGACAATACCTTTGTACTCAACCAAAGATATAAATGGAAAAAACTACCTGCTCTCACCTTCTGACTTAATATAATTCAGGTGCTAGACTTTGACCTCTGTTTCTGAGCAGGAAGTCCAGAATATTTGCTCGCACAGTTCACAAGGAAGACAGACTTGAGGACATGTCTAAATTCTGGAGTAATCTCAACGTAAATTTGGAGATTTGCAGTTAAACTTGTTTAGGATTTTTCTCAGAGGTAATGTACAATCATTTGGCTAACCGTGAGGTCAGTTTTAAGTGATACTTGTAATCGAAATGTTTGTGGATGCACTGATACATAGCATTTTGCCTACAGATTGATATGACCGTGACAAATTTGAATAATTTACAATTGGTTACATCCTTAATTTTGCTATGTTTTAGAGCTGTGGTAATATTTGTGTTTTCTCTTTGTTCTCTTTTTACCCTTGGTTTACGCCATGGTGTACCACTTCTGTTAATATTTTCTTCTTGTAAAGCCAAGCACATTAACTTGTAACAGGAAAAAGTTCCAGAATTGTGCTGTCAGCAGCTTTTGCTGTTTGTCACGCACCTAATGAGTGGACACTTCTTGCTTGTTTTTGTGAACCTCAGAGGCTATGTGATCCAAGAGACAATTGTTGGACACAAGTGTCTAGTTTTTAAAAAAAGAAAAATCCTTGTATTTGGTTTGTGAAAGGCATATTGTATTGGCTTTTATAAATTGTTCAAGCGTTTGTGTTTCTGCCATTATTTACTGATCTCATTTAGTGATGCTTTATTATTACAGGTTATAAATGAATCAAGTTTGTGATCTTGTTAGTGATTCTAAAGGTCTTACATTTATAAAATAATAAAAATTTATAACATTCACTACTTCTCTGAAATGACAAGTACATTATAACATTGATAAATCATAACTTGTATGGCACTTCTCTTTGTGAATTGGCATATTGCTAATTTACTTATTAACTATTGAAATTATATTTTTATTAAGAACACTAACTTGTGAACATAGAAAGGTCTTGTTATTCTGATATTTTTTACTTTATATTTGTTTTGAGAATGTAATTTGTGTCTGTTTCACATTCTTGATGACTGAACACTTCTTAGCTCTTTTAGATAAGATCAGTAGTGTCAAACCACAACTGATGAACAGACGCTTCTTCATAACTAATGTCCTTTCAGAGCTGCTCAAAACTTCTGCCATTTTTCTGAGTGGTTTTATGACTGACTGATAATATTGTTATTACAGGTGTTAGACATAACAGTCAAGAATGTATGGGGGTAACCCTGTGCCAGTTTTCCAGCCAAGGTACATGTCTTACTCATCTCTGACAGTGGACGTTTTATCTTTCAGTGTGTGTGATTGGAATTTGTACCTGGAACACATAAAAGGGTGTTTCAGTGTAGAACATACGTAATGCCCTGCCTTCTGTCTCATATCGGTTGTCATAACAGCTATGAGGCAGGCATATAAAAGTTTATCATTTTTAAGTTTAGCTTTCTTTTTTATTTCAGTTTTTGTTTAAGCTCAGTTGTCTGGTTTCATTTGGTCATTTTATTTCTTTGTAGCTAATTTAAAAGTTATGTAAATGTCTTTTAATTTACTTTTTGTTTTTTCCAAGTTATGTTAGCTATGTTATGTTCAATTAATGAAATGTTTAAAAGTTAATGTTTCCATGTAGTTTTCATTTGTTAGTTTTTGTCATCTGGTGTGGAAGAACTTGACTTTATTGTCATTTTGGAACAAAAAAAGGACCCTCCCAAAACAAAATTGGACACCCAGAATTCTCTAGAATCATTATTACACTAAAATTACAGCAATAGCTCAGCAGTCCACATTCTTTTGGCCATATGCATGTTGCTATAGCGTTGATATAGTTAATAATAGAAATAAGAAAAATATTGACATTGACATCAGGCATTTTGTGCTGCGATTATATTATAGAGGCTTCTCGCCTGAGCCGCCATTCCAGGGGTCTGGCATGTCTCGTCCCAGTGCCAAATCCATCTACAGTAAGTAAAAAATGAATAAATACATTTTAAACAACCTATCCTAAGAAATGCAATAATTTTTAACTTGATATTGTTGCTTTAGTGCAAAGAAAGGAGTATGCAGAATCAGTCAGCAGACAAGACAAGTTTCAGTACAGAGTGGAGGTAAGATTTAGTCCGATTTTTGCATTTGTGATTAACACTTATTAGCTAATAAGTTTATATTTTTAAATGTGTGCTGACTGCATATTACAGACTCGTAATCATAATCTGTTAGCACAAAGCCAACACCCAATGGACTAAAGTGTGTTATTGAAAAGAATACACAACCAAAGCTTATCTAGCATGTTCAGTAGAGATTTACACACAAACTCAACTGGAAAATTTGATGACATAGCAAAGCTGATTATCACGAGGCCCTCCACAATATAGGGTGGTATACATAGTAACCTCCTTTTTGGTAGGGGACACTTCTGTGTAATCATGGTAGTAACATTTTCTTCATTTTCAATTCCCTAGCACCTGTTCACCTTTGTGTTAGATGGCAGAGAGATGAGCAGCATTGAGGACTGTGTGAACAGGCTGAAGAGTATGGACAGTAAAGGGAAAGTGTGGGGTCAGGACATGATCATGCAGGTCCAGGCCAACCACCTACAGCTATGTGACATAGAGACCAAGGTCAGGGACAACTTTTATGCTTAAGTACACTAATCTAAAAAAAAATAAAGTCTTACCTTTTTAAGGTGTTACATTATACAACAGTTCCAGTATTGACAGTGAACTCTTACTCTGTTTCCTGGAATTATAGGAGGTTTTGGAGTCTGTGTACTTGAGTAGCATCAGGAAGACGAAAGCTGTTCTGGACAGCTGTGTGTATGACTCCCTTCTCATTATCTCAGTTCAGGATCCCAGCCAGAGAGCTCCACAGGCCTTCCTGTTCCAGTGTGAGGAGGCCGGGGTGAGGAACAGCACTCTGTTTGTGTATTCAGAAATGTTAGGTTCATCCAAGGGGAGATAGCGGTGCCTCTAGCTATTATAAATCTTTTTTAATATATCTTGTGTATTGATGTGGGTGTTTCCGTTCCACTGCCTCTGTCAGTTCCCTGAATATTTGCATAAAGGCATCTCTGCTTTTTTAAATCGCTAGGCTCAGGAGGTGGTAAATGATCTGGAAAGGGCAATACAGCAAGGAGGCGATGCCTTTTCAGCTTTTAAGGAACCACAGATGGACATCAGGTCAGTTGCTGCCACAGAAAGAAGCATCCATTATGATGATAATCTGGCCTTTTTACTTTAAAATGTACTAAATTGTGACGTTTTAAGTGGACATACATGTCTACAACTTGCCTGGATAACCCTTGTCTAGATTATTCCATATTAATCCATATTAAGTGAGCTATACTCAAAGTATCTAAGTAACAAACAAAGATTTATTTGTAAAAATACATATATTTTTGTTACAGCCTCAATGATTCATTTTTATCAGTGCTCCACAGTGATATATTTTCTGTTTCTCAGGAGCCATCTGGAAAACATCCTCGGCCAGGGTCATCCGGGGAGCATAAAGAGACCGCCTTCCCTAGAATACCCCCCTCCGCGGTTCAACAACTATGACGACTATGGTGATCACTTGAAGAATTCATTTCACAAATCCACTTTTAAATAACCTAAAATATCCTGAAAATTACCCTCTGGTGGTCTTCAGTCATTTTAGACCAAAAAAGTTACGTTCTGAATTTTTTTACTTGATCAGATTGGTGCAAAATTTTGTGTTATGTGATAAGAAAGGGCTAAATGGTCTTAGAAAAAAATAGTCAAATGACCTCCATAGTAATTGAATTGCAAATATGAAAATACAGATTTCTGGGGATATTATTTCCTAAACTTATTATATGAGTAATTATGTCTGAAAATGTTCTTATAAGCTAATAGAGAATACACATACTTTATATATAGGGCTATACAGGCATGTAGTGGTTATACCATGGTATTACATATTATTTTCTTTATTTCTCCCACCAGACTGCACCAATATGAGTATGAAATATTTTTTATAATTTCATAATTTATAGGTGAATATTGCCTAGTACCATGAAATCTGCTTAAAATACTAAAGGATAAATATTATTGAAACACAATATAGTAAATTCATTTCTTTTCTTTTTCTGTTTTGATTTTTTTTTCTTTTAATTATGTTACACTTATTGTCTACAGTCTGTATTGACCGCTGTGAATCACATGATTGACCCCTAAGTGAGGAATACCAGAGGGCTGAATTAAAGTGTTCACTCACTAATGTATCGTGTTGAAACTGATTTCTTTTGGTAATTAATTGAGCTTGAATTTTGCTTTTTCCAGACGACAGACGACCTTCACCCACAATGCCATTTCCCAGAGATGAAGGCCCTTATAGGCCAATGCAGTCTGAGCCAGAGCAGATTCCACCTCCAGTAAATGATGCGGACAGAGATGCGGTCGGTTGTTTTTTTTTTTGAGAGGCCTTGTAATCTTATCACACTGTGCTATTAATCCATCCATTCATACATCATTTTTTGACACATTTCTTCCATCCATTTATTCACTCTCTACAGGAGATCTTTAACCATGTTGCAGCCGACGTTGAGGTCTTCATATATAAAGTTGGCTCAGCTTTGCCAAAAGATGATGGAAGCAAGAAAAAGAAAAAGAAAAATGCTCCAAAAAATTTGGGTGAAGAACATTGATACTTGATATTTAATTTCCCTAAGGATGTAAAAAAAAAAAATCAACATTAAAAGTTTTTTATTATTATTTTTAATTATAGTTGCAAATATTCCTACTGTGGATGAGTACATATCCTGCCTGCAGAAGATAAAGTATGGCTTCAATCTTCTGGTAAGTTATATACATTTAATTTCTGTGATAATTCCTGAGATAACAATAGTCTGCTTCAGTGTACTCTTTCACATAAAGCTTTTTCACATACCTCCCCCCTTTTAGTTTCAGCATGTCTCTAAAGTACAGTGGACTGAATGATTCTTGGACATTTTCCAATTGTTTCTTTTTTTTAATCAGTGGTTTTATTGAATAGATTTTTAATAAAAACTCCCCACTCCCAGTATAATAAAGTAACAAAAACAAGACTGTCCAGGAAATGGCTCTATAATGTTTATTATGGTACATACAATATGCTTGTTGCTTGTTTTCATACTCATCTCTGCTTGTGACAGGGGAAGCTGAATGGTCACCTAAAAAATCCTCCTGCTTCTGACTTTGTTCACAGTCTCTTCTCTTCCCTTGCTTTTGTAAGTATCTTTTTGTTCAATCTGTTTGCATTGTTTGTCACATTTCATACACTTTATGTAATGAAATTGGACAAGCATTCTTTCAGATGCTCTTTTGTTCCCCTGAAACTTCATATAGTGAGTCAGTCTGACCTAACTTGCTGGTTACCTGTTTTACAAAAGCATACAGTAGCAGTGTATAAGAAATCACAAGTTATATAAGCATGTATGCACTTTCTGCCCAGAGAAAAAGCTTTACTTTTGAATGATTTAGTCATTTGTTCACTGAAATTGGGTTAGTTCACCCAAAAATGAAAATTCTGTCATTAATTACTCACCCTCATGTCGTTCCAAACCTGTAAGACTTACGTTCATCTTCGGAACGCAAATGAAGATCTTTTTGATGAAATCTGATAGCTTTCTGTCCCTCCATTGACAGCCTACGCAACTACCCAGAAAGGTAATAAAGACATCATTAAAATAATCCATGTGACTCCAGTGGTTTTACCTCACTCAAGTGACGTGAGTACTTTGTTTGTGCAAAAAAAAAAAAAAAGATTATTTAGAAAATATTAATCTCAGACGCGTGTTCAGGCAACAATGTCTGTTCTCGCGTCAACACAACACGCATGCATTGTGGTGCTCTCGTGAACATGCATTGGAGATTAATATTTTGTAACTAAAGTGGTAAATTATGTTTTTCTGTACAAACAAAGTACTTACATTTCTTCATAAAACTGAGGTTAAACTACTGGAGTCACATACATTTATGATGTCTTTACTACCTTTCTGGGGCTTGAAAGTGGTAGTTGTGTAGGCTGTCAATGGAGGTACAGAATTTCATTAAAAAGATCTTCATTTGTGTTCCTAAGATGAACGTAAGTTTTACAGGTTTGGAATGACATGAGGGTGAGTAATTAATGACAGCATTTTCACTTTTGTGTGAACTAACCCCTTTAAAGGTTAGGGGATGCACCACATCACCCTTCATCACACTAAGTTCGTGACTGTTTCTTCATGCTTCAGATTGTGAGTCAGTATCCTCCCAACATCGCTCCCTCAGTGCTGAGTCCACTGCTCACAGAAAAAGCCCTGCAGCTCCTGGGAAGTGTTGTCACACCAAATGAGGACCGACTGTGGGGCAGCTTGGGTGATGCGTGGAATGTCCCAAGGTTTTTTGTTTTACAATATATACTGTAAATTATATTGCTACATTAATTAGAATTTAGTTACATTTTTCTTTAAATATCTTTTTTTTTTGCACTCAGATCCAAATTTCCAAACGGGAATCAGATCCCTCCATATTATCCCGAATTTTATGACGGTTGGCAGCCCCTTCCGCCCGTCCCGTCCCAGTCCCCTCCCGTCAGCAGGCAGCTGTCACGGAGCAACAGCGAGCGCTTCCTGCCAGGAAATATCAATCAGAGGCTGCCTGAACAGGTAAAAACTCCCAGAGGGCAAACTTAATGAGCCAAGGATGTTATAAAATTGAGTGTTTGACATGTAGATCTTAACCTAAGATACAATAAAGTGAAATAAGTACAAGTTTCTGTTTAACCTCTCTCTTTCAGGACAACAGACCCTGGAGTACCCCACCCATGCGGTGAGCCACTTCATTTAAACTCTATGAAATACCCAGATAAAATATATGTAGTCCACATACCAAGGCTAGTATCATAAGTATAGTAATATCAATTTAATAATCTAATATAACACTTGTTACATATCGGTTTTATAAGTGCTATAAGGATATAATTTGAAAAGAATGTCTAGTAACACTTTTGTCTTTTTTTATGGCAGGTCAGCAGAGCCGCCACCTCTTATGAGGGTGATCTATGACTTCATGGCAAGGAACAATCAGGAACTGAGTGTGATGAAGGGTGACATGGTGCAGGTAATCATCTGACCTTTAACCTTTTGTAATGTTAACATCCCACTTGAAGTATATGTGCAGCTTCAGAGGTGAACATGTCACTAAATCAATCAAATGTTACAAAAAGATCCAATTAGTTAACAGTTAATGCATTACCTAACAATGAGCAATACATTTATTACAGCATTTATTAATCTTTGTAAAATTAGTTATTTAAAGTACAAAAGTTCATGTCCAATAAATAATATTAGCATACAACTTTTGATTTTAATCAAAATGTTGAAATTAACGTGAAGGAAGATTAATAAATGCTTTAGAAGTATTTTTTTTTCATTGTATGTTAACTAATGTAATTAATAAAGGGTTAGTTCACCCAAAAATGAAAATTCTGTCATTATTTACTCACCCTCAAGTTATTCCAAACCTGTATGAATTTATTTCTTCTGTTGAACACAAAAGAAGATATTTTGAAGAATATGGGTAACCAAACAGTTGATAGGCCCCATTGACTTCCATAGTATGGAAAAAAATACTATGTAAGCCCATCAATTGTTTGGTCGCTGACATTCTTCAAAATATCTTCTTTTGTGTTCAACAGAAGAAAGAAATTCATACAGCTTTGGAACAACTTGAGGGTGAGTAAATGATGACATTAATTCACCCAAAGTTCATCCAAAAATGAAAATTCTGTCAACAAATGGAACCTTATTGTAAAAACCTTCTTCCCTGAGCAGAAAATGCATGCCTCATAATACAGTTTGTGCTTGCTTAATAGGTAACCGACAAGCCCGGGCAATGGTGGAAAGTGAAAAACAGCCGCAATGAAGAGGGTTATGTGCCTCAAAATGTTCTAGAGCCTGCCGACGGACTAAAGCCAACAGTAAGTCATGGCCAATGCATAGATTTTGTTTTTGTTTTTCCCCAAGTATCTTTTCTACATTTTTATTTAAAAATAGTAATTTCAACAATTGAGGACATACTAAACAATCTCTTAATTCTGATTTTTTTACATCATCTTATTTCAGTGAATGAAACCATCAGTACCAGAAGCACATTTATGTCAATTTAATAATTGAATTAATTTAATAATAACATTAATAATCAATTTAAACACAAAAAACTAGTCGGTCAATGTATGGAAACTAATCGATTTCTGCTGTGCACATGAAGTTTTCATCTCCATATTTTTAGCAGAATATGAGAGGACCTCCATCTCTGGACATGAGATCTAGACCTGAGGAAGTCAAAGCCTGGTTACAGTACAAAGGCTTTTCTAAAATGTAAGAAACCACTTCTAGCATCTTTAATTTTATTCTTAAAACTACACCAAAATATCTTGTTACTGATAACATGCTCCAAGAAGACGTTTACACACTCAATTCATTGCGTATTTGTGTAGGACGGTCCAGAGTCTTGGGGTGTTCAATGGAGCAATGTTGCTAGGGATGAAACAGGATGAAATTAGAGCGATATGTCCTGAGGAAGGAGGTCGAGTCTTCTTCCAACTGCAGAGCGTCAGATCAACTATTGCAGTGAGTAATGCAGCTCTGTTTGTTTCAAAGTAAATGCACGCCTTGTGCAAATACCATTATTTATAAAGCACTTTTCACTGCGGTGGTTTTATACCCAAAGGTGATTTATTGACTTAGCTGGCGAATGTTATCAGTCTCCATTTGCTTTGCAGCTTGCCAGTGAGCCCGAGTACAGCCAGTATGGTGGCCGCAGATAATCTGAGGACGCTGCTGTGTTTTTGATATCAAGAATTTGAACTTGTCTGAACTTGGACCTGAATTAACAAGAACTATTCACACCTCAACTTTTCCATTCTTTAGAAAACAAGTTAAGGCTGCTGCCTGTTAAATGATGATCTATTACCCTTTACAGATGCAAATGTGTACATTTACTGCATCGATTTTATTTATTCTATACAATACATATTTTTCCATTAAATTGATTTCCACTGATGTCCCTGGGGTGGTGGTCATGTTTAGTATGTTATTCAGCTGTTATATCAGAAAATGAAGCATGTCTGTAACATTCTGATTGATCCTGACACTGTATGCAGATTGTGCATTGTGTTTTAATAAATGCTCATTAATAATCAACACATTAGTAGTCATTTTGATTAACTAATTGTTTTCAAAACGCTGCTTCAGGAAGCTTCGGAATGTTATGAATCAGCGTGTCGAATCAGCGGTTCGGAGCGCCAAAGTCACGTGATTCCAGCGGTTTGGAACGCGAGCCGAATCATGATTCGACACGCTGATTCATAACGTGCCGAAGCTTCATGAAGCAGTGTTTTGAAATCAGCCATCACTATATGTCGTTATTTTGTTTTTTTTGGCAAACTAAAAATATTATCGTCGCTTTATAATATTAATACTGAACCACTGTACTCACATGAACTGATTTAAATATGTTTTTAGTACATTAATGGATCTTGACAGAGGAAATGTCATCGCTGGCTATGCAGGCCTCACTGAGCCATCAGATTTCAACAAAAATATCTTAATTTGCGTTCCAAAGATTAATGAAGGTCTTACGGGTGTCTAACAGCATGAGAGTGAGTAATAAATGACATTATTTTCATTTTTGGGTGAACTAACCCTTTAATATTATTCAGTACTTAAAGGTATAATTACACTGTAACAAAGACACCTTAAAATAAAGTGAAACAAAGTTTATTGTGTGTATAAGCAGTAATAAAGTTAACTAAAACAGGTTGCCTTTGTTCATCCAGTTATTCATTTTTTAAAATACTATTATAGGATGAAAACCTTTTTGCTCCTGAATGTGGGTTTGAGTTTCTTTCTTCTGTTGAACACAAAAGATATTTTGAAGAATGTTGGTAACCAGACAGTTGACAGTATCCTTTGACTTGTATAGTATAGTATTTTTTGTCAACTGTTTGGTTATCAGCATTCTTCATGATCAACAGAAGAAAGAAACTCATACAGGTTTGGAACAACTTGAGGATGAGTAAATGATGACAGAAATTTGGTGAACTGTCTTTAATGTAAGTGCTGTATTTAAAGACAACAGCTGAGAATTCCACTTATTTTGTAAAGATTTCATAATCAATGTTTATGCCAACTATATCATTAGAATGTAAATTGAAATAACCCATGTTTATTGGGAAGGTTAAAAATGTGGTACAAAAAAAAATAAAAAATCAAGACAGTCTTGTCATTTTCACTCCTTCTTGTTTCCCCATTTGGCCATCTTGTTGTTCACGGGTGTTTTCTTGAACCTGTTCGACTTCATGTATCCTGCAATCTTCTCAAGGCTCTGACAATGAAAACAAATCACATCTGAGTCACAATCTGGTTCATCTTTTAACAATACAACTTACATAAGGCTATCATATTCTGTGTGACAAAAGCTGAATCCAAACCTCAAAGTGATCCAGGAGACATCTAAGGTTTTTGTAGTCATCCAGGCACTCTGGACACAACATACTATGCAAATCCAACAAATCATACATGATGAAGTCCACAAATGTGATCTACAGGATGAGACAGTGGGATAAGCATGTCATATAATCTCATGTGACTTTAAATGGACATAATAATTGTGTATCCAAACATTATGCCTATTTACCTTGTCCCCAGCAAACCACTTCCTGTCACCAAGGAAGTCAGAGAACTGCTTTAGAGTTCCTGGAAGTTTCTCACTGTAACATGATTTGTTTTTGTCCTGTAATCAAAGACAAAAGCATTACAAATTACATATGTTATCTTATCAATTAACAACAAATTTATATTATTAGTTGATAATTTCTTTACCAGTGTAATACATAGATTTATACAATCAATCACTCACAAAGTCTCCATAGCAGAGCTGGACAAATCCATTGCGGAAGTCCATCGCCTGGTTTTCCAAGATGTCAACTCTCAGCTGCTCTTCTTCAGTTTCCCCACCTAGAAACACATTAGAAAGAGATGTTTTACATCATTTAGATGACTATTTTCAGTGATACAAAAGCTTTTTTACTGAAGGAATAAATGAATCAAGCTCTCACAGAGGTTGTTTTTGCGGGCGATGTATCTCATTATGGCATTGCTTTGGACTACCTTGGTGTCACCATCCTCTAGGTAGGGCAACTGGTGAAAAAAGGTGATGGTTAGTTATTGCATGTTATATTGCATAGTAAACACTATGGAGGTAACTGTGTAACTTACATTAGGAAAGACCAGACCAAGTTTGTCTTTCTCATTAAACCAACAGCTTTTGTCATAGTTGGGAGCTGCAAGACAAGAATATAAAATCAAATCACTCCACCATTGTGGTTGTATATGGAAAATCTGACTATGTCTGCTGAGTTATAATGACCATCACTTACCGTCACCACAAGAATAGAACTTCTCCTCATACTTAGTACCAGTGTATTCCAACAGCAGACGGATTGGTTGAGCAAGCTGTTAACAGATAATATCCATGATATATAGCTAAATTCAGCTGCTGTGAGAATGTTTTTCACTGAAATTTTGTTTTTCACATATCATAAAATGCAAGTTCTGACTGACTCTATAATATTGTGATGCACTTCTGAGAAAAGCTGAATTCTGAAGGAGAAACAAAATATGGGGCTTGGTTTTTTTCTCGCAGCACACTCACGGTTGGATGGGGTGGTTAAAGACTGTTCTGCCCAAGCCGTCAAACGTACGTCATCAGAGAAGAACGACATCCAGAAGAACAGGCAAACTATTTTTTTCTGTAGATTAACTTGCACAGATGAACTGTTCACCACAAAAGTAGTTATGATTTCTTGTGGACTTTCAAGTTGACATGAAACGGAAATTGTGACCAACTTTTCTTCCCTATTGTGACATATATCTGAGTGAAACGGCTTATCGAACAAGAAAAAATGTGGGAGGAACTTGATTTTGTCCATTGGGGATTGACTGGATCGTAGAAAGAGGGCGAAGCTATATGGAGGCAGATCTGAATGAAAGTAGAAAATCGTCTGGCAACTGGACAACATCATTTGTGTTATTATTGTATGTTATGTAATTTTGTTCCAACAAGAAAGTGTGGGCATTTCTGAATCATTAGCCGCTATAGTAAATAACTGGAATAAAACGCAGTAAATAGTATAATAAATTACGCTACAAACCAGTGTGTTTATTATTATGATAATAAACTTTAAAAATATGATAACAGTCTGCTGCAATATCAAGCAGCGTAACGGACAGTTTTTTTACAGCTAAAATAACTGGATGCGGATATGAGGAAGCCTCGACACAGCTCTTAAAGGATTAGTTCACCTTCAGATGAAAATTAGCCCAAGCTTTACTCACCCTCAAGCCATCCTAGGTGTATTTGACTTTCTTCTTTCTGATGAACACAACCGGAGATATATTAATAAATATCCTGACGCATCCGAGTACTCCACACGGCTTCGGGGGGCGCGAATTGATGCGTTTATGTAAAAAAATATATCCACATTTAATAAGTTATAAAATAAATATCTAGCTTCCACCCGACCGCCTTCTGTATTCAATTTACGGAAAAAGCTTAACTGACGCAACGTAACTTGAATACAGAAGGCGGTCTGGCGGAAGCTAGATATTTATTTCATAACTTGTTAAATGTGGATATATTTTTTTACACAAACGCATCGATTCGCACCCTCCGGAGCCGCGTGGAGTAGGCTACGTTTATGATGGATCATGGATGGATGGATGTGGATGGAAGCACTTTCTTCAGCTCATACTCGTATCATTCACACCATTATGAAGCTCGGATGTGTCAGGATATTTATTAATATATATTCGATTGCGTCAGGATATTTATTAATATATCTAAGATTGCGTCAGGATACTTATTAATATATCTTCGATTGTATTCATCAGAAAGAAAGTTATATACACCTAGGATGGTTTGAGGGTGAATAAAGATTGGGGTAATTTTCATTTGAAAGTGAACTAATCCTTCAAGAAAGGTGAAGCAGCGAGCAAGATTAAGAGGATATGGTTTATTATTATTAAGTGCGTGTATAAATCATTTTAATAAACAAGTCTATAAAAAACAAGAAGTATCAATTTTGATTTCATGGTGACTAAAGAAACATTCAGTAATTGTCTCTTCTTCACTCCAGTTAACGTCGCTTTAAGACGTTTCCTCAAGCATGGAGACGAAACGCGGCGCGAGAATGTTTCGACTGTAAAACAAAACAAAACCAAAAAAAAAAATACAAAAACAAAAAAACGTATGAATATTTAATAAAAAGACTTGCTAAACAACTCGCTGTCACCTCAGTTGAGGGTTAACCCTGCAAAGTGCTGCAGCTCTTTAACACGTTTTTATAACTCAAGGTTAAAACTGACTTTTGCCCAAGACTTTAAAAACGTGAACAGAGGATTAAAGTTGGTGTGAAAAGCTCTATGAATTAAAAGGATACTGCAGGCGTTTCGTCGTAATTACAGAAGCATGATGGACTGTAACCACATTGTAAACACCCGTGACTAGCTGCGACTTTTTTATTTTTTGTTTAGGTATAAAGACATTATGAATCAGTACCAAACTTTGCAAACTGACTAGTCCACCAAAGACGTGACTTAAACAAGCTATACATAAGTACAGATTTGACATTTTTAGACATGACTAACCACACTAAATGCAATCTTCTAATTTTCTGTGATGACTGAAAGACAAGTTACGACAAAAAAATTGCAGAGATTAGATAAGAATCATTTTATTGTCTACCAGTTACGCAAAATTAGTTTCTTACCCCTCGTATATCCCAGTATGCCAATTTCATTGCCATCTTGCAAATTGCAATGAGCACCTTTGTGCAGGAGCAGTGGAATGCAGAGGTGTGGGCGCGCTCAGGTGTAAGTGCAGTGCAATGGGCAGGGCGACATGACACTTTGGGGCGTGTCTAGACTGGGGAACCCCAGCAGGCCAAGTCAAGTACAGGTCTCTGCAGGACATTAATGATTGATGGGCAAGGCCATAAACAGAGGGGCATTTTTGAGAGCGTTACCTGGTTTGCGCACTTCACAGTGTGGGTAGGGTTTAGGGGTGGGGTCGGGTGAAGGGGATCATTTTCACTGCATGATATATAAACACCCACCAGTTTAAAAACACCCACAAATACATAAACGCCCACTTTTGTTCCACAGAGATCTCATACTCGGCCAAGTGGTACTCACTGCAGAGTCTATGAGGGCCAGCTCCGCCTCTCTGGACGTCCAGTAGGGTGGAGGGATAGAACTCTCCACCCCTCTGGACATCAAATGGAGTGGAGAGATAGAGTTGTGGGTAGGGTTAGAGTAGAATTAGGGTGTAGTTGTACATTCGCTCCTCCTTGCTGGACATCTAGCGAGGGGAAGCTAACGTAAGCTCCACACATTTGCTCTGCAGCGAACACCTTCTCCAGCAGGTGCAGCTGTAAACATTCAACCTCATGACTTTCTTCTGTGGACAGGGTTGTTCTTGGGGCGGTGCAACTGGTGCGACCGCAGGGTAACGGACCAACGATTCGTCTTTTACAGCAATTATATGTGCATACTAAATGCATAAGCATTTTTTTTTTTTCCCCAGAGAGGATAAAAAAAAACAACTTAATTTGTAAATTTAATTGAACAAAACAGTGCTCTGATTTATGGGTCAAAATAAGGTACTGCAATTTATGCTTTGTTTACAATTCAACTGTAGAATCACAATCCAAATGGTGAAAACTATAACAATGAAATGCTTCTTTTCTTTTCATGGCATCAAATAGACAAAAATCAAAGTGCAACACTCACCTAAACACTTTAATCTAAACATAAGTGATTTTCAACTGCATTATATGTATAGACAACAACTGAGATTACTGAGTTTTGTAATGCTTTTATAATCAATATATGTCAACTGTGTCACTGGGATGTAAATTTAACTAATTATCTTATACTGCCTGTTCATCAAAAGGTTTAAAATACTGCTCCCAAAAAACTATCACCACATGTGCTCTTCAACTGCACTGACGTTATATTCAGAGCAGTTGATGGTGCACCTTATGATGCTTGATCAAGACAGTCTTGTCATTTTTACTCCTTCTTGTTTCCCCATTTGGCCATCTTGTTGTTCACGGGTGTTTTCATGAACTTGCTTGACCTCATGTATTCTGCAATCTTCTCAAGACTCTGACAGGGAACACAATTATATCTGGTTACTGGTTAATCCTTATACATTACAACTTACATGAGACTATCAAATCATTCTGTGTAACAAAAGTTGAATCCAAACCTCAAAGTGATCCAGGAGACATCTAAGGTTTTTGTAGTCATCCAGGCACTCTGGGTCATACATACAATGCTGATCCAACAACTCGTACATGATGAAATCCACAAATGTGATCTACAGGATAAGACAGTGGGATGAGCATGTCAAATAATCTCATGGGATGTAGTCATTTCCAACCATTTAAAATGGACAAAGTAATGTGCTTATGTGTACATTATGCCTATTTACCTTGTCCCCAGCAAACCACTTCCTGTCACCAAGGAAGTCAGAGAACTGCTTTAGAGTTCCTGGAAGTTTCTCACTGTAACATGATTTGTTTTTGTCCTGTAATCAAAAACGAACGTTTTAAAAATAATGTTATCTTATCAATTAACAACAAATTTATATTATTAGTTGATAATTTCTTTACCAGTGTAATACATAGATTTATACAATCAATCACTCACAAAGTCTCCATAGCAGAGCTGGACAAATCCATTGCGGAAGTCCATCGCCTGGTTTTCCAAGATGTCAACTCTCAGCTGCTCTTCTTCAGTTTCCCCACCTAGAAACACATTAGAAAGAGATGTTTTACATCATTTAGATGACTATTTTCAGTGATACAAAAGCTTTTTTACTGAAGGAATAAATGAATCAAGCTCTCACAGAGGTTGTTTTTGCGGGCGATGTATCTCATTATGGCATTGCTTTGGACTACCTTGGTGTCACCATCCTCTAGGTAGGGCAACTGGTGAAAAAAGGTGATGGTTAGTTATTGCATGTTATATTGCACAGTAAACACTATGGAGGTAACTGTGTAACTTACATTAGGAAAGACCAGACCAAGTTTGTCTTTCTCATTAAACCAACAGCTTTTGTCATAGTTGGGAGCTGCAAGACAAGAATATAAAATCAACTCCCTCCCTTGTGCTTTTATATAGAAAATCTGACTATGTCTGCTGAGTTATAATGACCATCACTTACCGTCACCACAAGAATAGAACTTCTCCTCATACTTAGTACCAGTGTATTCCAACAGCAGACGGATTGGTTGAGCAAGCTGTTAATAGATGAAACAATAGTCATGGCATGCTATATAGCTAACTTCAGCTGCCGAAAAATGTTTTTCAAGCTTGAAGTGACTGACAGAGGGTCGAGATTTCATTGCATATTTATATGGGTAATATAAATGGGTAATGTTCTTATTAGCATTTTTATGAGGTAAATTGCACTCATTGGACAAATACCGAATGGCTCGTCTATCTGTGGAAATGCTGCAACACAGATTTAGTTGTACAAAGTCTTCTGAAACAAAGGCCTACAGTAAAATCAGGGTTGCCAGATTTTCACAACAAAACCGACCCAATTGCTACTCAAAACTAACCCAATTGCATTTCAGGGGGGTCCCCCGATAAAAATCGTGTTCCGGACAGGGGGTTGATCTAGAAAATTATTTATAGGGTGGCAAAGGGGTGGCATGAGGTCTATGAGGGGTGGCAACACCAAAGTAAGCGCCCATGCATAGTTTTTGTAAATTTATGGCCTGACATACACAATTGTGTTCACAAATATTGCATTACCACAAAGTAATCATCTATACTGTTTAAAATTTAAAAAAAATAACAAGACTTCAATATCCATCATGGCACCAAGTCAAGACACTATATGAAAAACATCAACAGATTCTAAATGAGTCTGAACTTGTATCACTAAAGGATACTGTCGCAATAATCAATGTATCAACTTAACGCGCAATATATGTACATGACTTCAATCATTGCTGGTGACGCAATATATCGCCCATTATGTTTACATGATAATGAATGTCACCAACATTTTGCCGATCATGCTGTCATCTGCAGTTCCTACACAGAGCAGTCACTGACAGGTGAACAAAGGCGTTATTTGAGGCGTTATAGTGTTTTGCTGACAACAAAAGACAGTTTGGAAGAACAAGTCTTAATGCTCTCGATTTCAAACCTGCAATCCACTGTTCTGGTGCAAATATAAATGTCACAGTGCAAAATAATGCACACTAACAGCTAGTGTTAAGGCCGTTTCACAAGGGACACAGCAGTTGAGAGTGTAGAGTTCATTTTCACAGAGAATGCGTTTTTTGCATTCCACTGCAGTTTTCAATTGTTTTTTTTTACTGGTTACTTTGCAATTTTTTTTTAAAAAAAAAATTTACCATTTATTCAAGATTTTTATTTAGGATATTACATTTTTGTTATCCTTCATTTCCATGATCTAAAGAATTAAATGGTTGTTGTCTTTTGAAAGAATGTAGGCCTACTTGCATTATTATGCTGTTATATTATGATATATTCAGTGGCATAAAATGGTCTTGAAATGACAATAATATCGTTTATCGTAATTATTTCTGGAGCAATATATTGCACAACAAAAAGTAGTTATCGTGACAGGCCTGCTAAAGGAGATGAGTATGGAGCTAGGATTATGACAATACTATTTGAATGAATTGTGTAATTTGAATTATAGACAAGTGTAATTTAATAAAATTGAATATTATGTGGCATTTTACATAGTTCTGAATTTGATTTATTTTTTAAAACTTGAATATTAAACATTTGAAATTGAACACAACTGAAATGTTTTCATGGCAGAATTTTATAGACATGTATTTTCAAACAGCAGATTTTTCGTTCTGAAATTTTAGACTGCAAATATCCAGTTTTTAAAAATACAGCTTCAAGTTTTCAAGATGAAGAAGAAATTCAGAACATCAAATTCAATATTGTAAATTCAAAGTGCAGAAATTCAGATCGTACAGAAAGTAGGTCAGAGGCCATCCGCAGGGAAGAGTAGAGGGTCTCAGAACAGTCGAACGGAGCATTTTGGCCAATTAGAGCTGCAGTTGTTTTTCTGTGCTTAAACATTTATGAGCTGTATTTATATGTTAGGTTGGCTTTTTCAGCACTTGAAACATTTGTCTAAGTTTCTCTATTGTTTGTTTTAAAGTATATTTGGTGTGAAAGTGATTAGCATGCTACTGTGTCTACACAGGACGAGAGCGACGTGACAATAGAACCCACTGATTATAATCAGTAATATAATGTCTACACTGGATGCAGGCAGCGTGGCGCAACACCGTGTCTATGCCAGACGCGACGCGTTACAACAGCTTGTAGTGACCGCTGCAAAGAGCGTGGACTGCATCAGAAATAACGGGAATTCGTTTGCTGTTGGGAATTTGACCTGCCGCGTCGGGCCACGCCGCATTCAGTGTAGACAATATCACTGTATAATCAATGGGTTCTTGCCTTTCTGTTGACTAGTACAGACGCGCACTGTGTAAACATGAATAAATGGCTTACAATAATGTGTATTGAGCAGAAATTAATGGTATAATGCGTGGCCGTATGAACCATTGTATGTGGTAGGGCAAGACAAATCCACTTTATAAGACCAATGATGTTGGCCCCACTCACTTTTACCATCTCTAGTTCAGCGCGTCTGTTCACTTTTCAGAGTGCCGTCAGTCAAAACCATTCTACTTGAGGAATGCCCTAATAAATATAGTCAACAAACATGTAAATAAGTATAAATTAGCAAACTGTGTGCGCGCGCGAGGCGCCGGCGCGATCACTTACTGTGTCTACACAGGACGCGAGCGACATGACAATGGAACCCATTGATTATAATCAGTAATATAATGTCTAGACTGGATGCAGGCGGCGTGGCGCAAAACCGTGTCTATGCCGGATGCGACGCGCTGCGTCACAACAGCTTGTAATGACCCGCTGCAAAGAGCAAAGATATATAAAACACATAAAAATACATAAAAATTATGGTAATGAAATAAAACCCCATAAATAACCTGCAGGGAACGTTCTCTTTAGGTTGCAAAAAAAGAACCAATAGAGAACGTTCCCAGAACGTTCTTATTTGGTTCCCCAAAAAAATAACCAAACGGGAACCATGTGGGAACGTTAGGGGAACGTTTATGTTTGCTGGGATATACCATTAATTTCCGCTCAATACACATTATTGTAAGCCATCTATTCATGTTCACACAGTGCGCGTCTGTACTACTAGTCAACAGAAAGGCAAGAACCTATTGATTATAATCAGTGATATACTGAATGCGGCGCAGCCCGACGCGACAGGTCAAATGCCCAACAGCAAACAAATTCCCGTTATTTCTGACGCAGTCCACGCTCTTTGCAGCGGTCACTACAAGCTGTTGTAACGCTGCGCGTCACGTCTGGCATAGACACGGTGTTGCGCCACGCTGCCTGCATCCAGTGTAGACATTATATTACTGATTATAATCAGTGGGTTCTATTGTCACGTCGCTCTCGTCCTGTGTAGACACAGTAGCATGCTAATCACTTTCACACCAAATATACTTTAAAACAAACAATAGAGAAACTTAGACAAATGTTTCAAGTGCTAAAAAGCCAACCTAACATATAAATACAGCTCATAAATGTTTAAGCACAGAAAAACAACTGCAGCTCTAATTGGCCGAAATGCTCCGTTCGACTGTTCTGAGACCCTCTACTCTTCCCTGCGGATGGCCTCTGACCTACTTTCTGTACGATCTGAATTTCTGCGCTTTGAATTTACAATATTGAATTTGATGTTCTGAATTTCTTCTTCATCTTGAAAACTTGAAGCTGTATTTTTAAAAACTGGATATTTGCAGTCTAAAATTTCAGAACAAAAAATCTGCTGTTTGAAAATACATGTCTATAAAATTCTGTCATGAAAACATTTCAAGCTGTGTTCAATTTCAAATGTTTAATATTCAAGTTTTAAAATAAATCAAATTCAGAACTATGTAAAATGCCACATAATATTCAATTTTATTAAATTACACTTGTCTATAATTCAAATTTACACAATTCAAATTCAAATAGGCTAGTATTGTCATAAACATAGCTCCAGATGAGCAGTTTTATTAATATTACATAGGCTACTTCGATGGTATAAATCACGTTTCAGTGCAAGTTAAAGAGCAACAAAAACTTTTGAATTTCCACAGTTTTGCAAACAATTTGAGTTTCTGTTATTAAAGGATTAGTTCACTTTAAAATGAAAATAGATTTACTCACCCTGAAGTCATCCTAGGTGTATATGACTTTCTTCTTTCTGATGAACACAATCGGAGATATAGCCTTAGCCCATTAATAAATATCCTGATGCATCCAAGCTATATATATTGCGTCACCAGCAATGATTGAAGTCATGTACATATATTGCGCGTTAAGTCGATATATTGATTATTGCGACAGTATCCTTTAGTGATACAAGTTCAGACTCATTTAGAATCTGTTGATGTTTTTCATATAGTGTCTTGACTTGGTGCCATGATGGATATTTAAGTCTTGTTAGTTATTTTTAATTTTAAACAACATACATGATTACTTTGTGGTAATGCAATATTTGTGAACACAATTGTGTATGTCAGGCCATAAATCTTAAAAAACTATGCATGGGCGCTTGCTTTGGTGTTGCCACCCCTCATAGACCTCATGCCACACTATAAATAATTTTCTAGATCCGCGGACTTGGCAACACTGAGTAAAATTCTCTTCATCACTGCAGCGGCCAGTTGCAGTCTTAAAAAAAAATATATATATATATTTTTTTTTTTCCAAGACATAACTTTTTAAAGTCAAATACATCAAAATTTGGATTGGTCTAATTTTAAATTATGCATCTGGCCCTAGTTAACGAGTTTGCTGTTCGACATTTTTTTGACATTTTCCCTCAGACAAATAAGGCTCGAGAATGTTCAGTGACTACAGAAAGCGCATGAATGTTTGATATTCTGGCAAAGTGGTGTTTACCCAGCTCTTAAACACGTCTACATATCCCAATGTTAAAACTGACATTTGCCCAGTTCTTTAACAGTGGTTTAATGTAACGTTAGCTCCTATGAACTAAAACAACAGAGCAAGGGCTTCGTCCTACATATTGTGGTGTAACCACGACCCGAAACGGCTTCAGATAAACATAACTGACATGTAATTAAAGTAGCATCTGTGGCCATGGCGAGCAGTAGACACGCTAAACGAAAAAAAGGATCAGCAAACTTCTGTAAGCATTTGACTTTGCCAACAAACTGCATAGTCCATCTCTAGAGTCTCGACTTACAGTCCACCAAAGATAAGAATTTAAACAAGCTAAATTACGCATATGGATTACAGATTTGACTGTTTCAGACATGAAAAACCGCGCGATTCTTATATTCTGTGATGACCAAAAAACCAAAAAAATCGCAGAAATCAAATAAGAATCAATTAAATGTCTAACAACAGTTATGCAAAATTACACTATTTCTTACCCCGCGTATATCCCAGTATGCCAATTTCATTGCCATCTTGTAACAGGAGTGCGCACTGTACACCGTTTCTGCTTTAAAATGAGGCGCAGAAGCAGCGGAATGGAGGAGGCGCGGGGGCGCACGTGGTTCTGTGCCTGGTTAGACGGGTTAAAGGGATAGTACACAACACCCACACGATTAATATGACGTTAATCTGTCCCTGCAAAATAATAGGCTACCCAACATTTTTTATTTTTATTTTTCAGCAATGATATGTGCATTCTAAACACATAGTCTTGTTTAAGCCGTTCCCAGAGGACCAAAAAGTCGACATGTTCTTATTATATTCATTTTATCAAAATGAATCTGGACCAAACAGTTTGTAAATTGTTTAATGTGACGGTCTAAGCAATTGTAAAACAGAGTCTCTAAAACTCGAAGTTTAGGCAGTATTTATAGCCTCAAGATGTAAAACTAGATGACAAAGGCTACAGGAAAAAGGCCGATCAAAAGGACAGAACACAAAGAAAGCCTCTGTCTTTGATACTCAAGCCAGGTCAGCTTGATAAACAGAGATGCCAAGCTGTCTTTCATTATTCAAACTCAGATTATTTTAGCTGTTCCAAAACAGTCAGTAATGTTGCAAAATGGTATTTGTTAAAATAAATTTTTCATAATTATAAACACACTGGTTAGTCACATAGTTTTACCATTTACATAGTTATTCTTCTAGTTATTTTCCTATAGTAGCTAATAAATCCTAAATTGCACATTTAAAAATAGCTTCTGGATTGAAAAACAAAGTGAACGGTACACATGCAATATTAAATCCACAGACTCCCAGAATTATGATATTTTAATTTTGAGATATAGCAGAAAAAATAAACTTCACTTTGATATTATCATGTCTGATTTACAATAAATAGCACTAATAATTATTCAATTACAGACACAAATAAAAATGGCCAAATGACTCAAAGGATACAACCACTAGAACATAAATAATATCACAATAATAGACACATTAGAACAGAACCTGCTAAAATCAAGGATATAAATGAGGAAAAAACTCCATTTAAAAATGACATGATTATGACGGCTCATGACGGAGATGTGCGGAGGTGCTTGAGCTCCCACAGAATAGCCAAAGAACCGATGTTTATGGCTGTCAGTGTTCAGAACAAGTGTACAAGCAACACCAAATGACGGTTCATTATCTATGACAGTGTAAACCATTTCACTGAATTCATGCTGGACAGCAGGTTATGGACAGTGTAAGGTCCACAGTAAAAGAGGGGGAGACTTGACTGTGGGTTTCCGGAACCTTCACAGATACTGTAAGTGTGTTTCCAGTTGGTATTCTGTGCTTTCGTCAAATACAATGTTGGCATCTCCTTTGTGCAATTTTGTTTTGTTGCAATCAGGACTTTAAACCTGCACTTTACAATCAAAATAACTACAGTACATTTCTAGTAAATACCTAAATAAAGACAAATAAAAAATGGGTATTTAGTTGACTGTCCCACATTTCCCTGATTCACCTTTCACAAACACTCTGCACTGGTTGAATAATTGAAAGCGTATGACGCCTCTAACATCTGGCCGGTCCTGCACCCATGCACAGGGATCCCTGCTCTTCAACCGTCTCCAGCTCCTCTGACCGCACAGCCTGGGTGATCAGATTCAGCTCCTCGCACAGAGTCTCAAAGCGGTACGCCACACGGATGTCTGGAACATTGGTGCGTCGGATGTCGTTGCCCTCCTGCCCCTCTTTCAGATAATGCGGCCCCAGCCAGTAGCTTTTCACCTTGAAAAAGAATGTTTGGATGCATTAGTCAGATGCTTTTCTCTCTGATTCCTTGTATTTTAATTGTCTGTTTCAGTGGTTTGGCTTCAGGATGCACATTGAACATCAAGTGGTGCCAAAACACAGTACCAAAAGTGTTTATTGTACAAAATTAATGGCAGCCAATAATTAACCACACAGAGCAAACTGTGGGTGGCACACAAATATCCTCAATGCAAGAGAAGCTGTATATAATGTAATTTCCCTTTACATACTGTAGTTTTGGTCAGGGTTTTAGAGAATGAGGGCATGTTATGCAATCTGCCCATATTGGCAGCTATCTACTGTAATTTGGCTAGTGACCGATCCACTTGTGTCACAGTACTGTTGTGTTCGGACGCACAGCCAACCAAAGTATGAGAAGTATTTATGCTCCCTTTTAAAAGCTGGAAGTCCTTAAGTTGCATTTCGTTTTGGAATAAAGTTTTGTTCTTCCCTGCTGTCCACAACTCATTTTTTGGTCACTACCCACAAGTTGAGAACCAATGTATAGTATACTAGTTTCGAAAAATAGGTAACACCTTACAATATAAGGCTCAATTTGTTAACATTAGTTAATGCGTTAGGTATCAATGAACTAGCAATGAATAATTTTTACTGGATTTATTAATCAACAAAGACTATTTTTAAATCATGTTTTGTTAATAATACATTAACTAATGTTATACAATTAAATGAAAGACATATAAAAAATTATTTAAAAATGTATTAGTATACACTACCATTCAAAAGTTTGGGGTCGGTTAGATTTTTAAAAATGTTTTGGAAAGAAGTCTCTTATCCTTACCAAGGCTGCATTTATTTGATCAAAAATACAGTAAAAACAGTAATATTGTGAAATATTACTACAATTTTAAAAAACTGTTTTAATATATTTTAACATGTAATTTATTCCTGTGATGCAAAGCTGAACTGTCAGCATCGTTATTCCAGTCTTCAGTGTCACATGATCCTTCAGAAATCATTCTAATATACTGATTTGATGCTCAAGAAACATTTCTTATTATTATCAATGTTGAAAACAGTTGTGCTGCTTCATATTTTTGTGGAAACCGTAACGCATTTTTATCAGATTCTTTGATGAATGGAAAGTTCAAAAGAACAGCGTTTGAAATCAAAATCTTTTGTAACATTATAAATGTCTTTATTGTCACTTTGGACCAACTTAATGCATCCTTGCTGAATAAAAGTATTCATTTAAAAAAAAATAAAATACATTTACTGACCCCAAACTTTTGTGTATGTAGAAATTATCTAGACTAATATACCATTTTAGAGTATGGTTTGTTGTTAAGTCATGGTGCCTAATGCATTAACTAATTTAACCTTACTGTGAAGTGTTACTAAAAATGACTATTGTCGGTGCTGACAGAGGTGTAAGTGTAGATGTGAGCACCTGGTGAGAAAATCCACTCATGAGCACACTGTTTCGGGCCAGCTCACACATGTCACATGAGCTCAGCTTCCACACCTGAGCAGCGATGCTGTACTCCTCCATCAGCGGCTCCTGAACAACCACATACACTAGGTCAAACATATTACACACCTCACTCAAGAAATAACAGCTATAGAAAAAAATCATATTTGATGGTATGATGTGGCTTGCAACCTTTGTGAAGTGGAACTGCAGAGGGTCATCAGTGGACAAAGACACCATGAGGCCTCTGGACAGGTACTCAGGCAGCGGATTTCGATGGTAACTGAGGAAGAGGCTGTTGTTGCTGAGCGGGGACATGGCGATGCCGATCTGAGCCAGGTAATACAAATACTGCAGTACAGGAGCCTGAGAGAAATACAGAAACACTGGGTGGACTGATAAACTCTTGACTGTTTGCAATGGGTTTTAAGATAAGAATATTAGCACTGGAATACCCAGTGTGTCAAAACTTGTGACTAAACTTCACTAAGTTGAAAAGAATATATCGATGTTTGAATGGCTGTAATCAAGTGTGCCATTTAATAGTGGCATGTTTATGTTGTTACAACATGATTTTAACACATATGGCCTTGGTCTAATACATAGAACACAATCATGAAAAAATATTTAAAATATTTAAAATATGATTTCCAAGGACAACTGTGATTCAGTATAAGTATCTAGAGTGTCTTTACCTTTCTCAGAAGTAGGCCATGGGAAATATTCTCTGACAGCATAAATCCAGACACGAGGTGGTGAATGGGCCCTGCCTCTCCACAGTGCGGACGTAATACAAATGAATTCATGTTCCGTTGCCTGTTGGGAGAAATGGATGACATTTTAACAGTCATGGATCTAAAACACTTTTTTATATTAAAGGATTAGTTCACTTCAGAATTCAAATTTCCTGATAATTTACTCACCCCCATGTCATCCAAGATGTTTGTGTCTTTCTTTCTTTAATCAAAAAGAAATTAAGATTCTTAAGGAAAACATTCTAGAATTTTTCTCCATATAGTGAACTTCACTGGGTCCAAACTGCAGTTTCAGTGCAGCTTCAAAGCGCTCTGCATGATCCCAGCAGAGGAATAAGGGTCTTGTCTAGCAAAATGATCTGTCATTTTCTAAAAAAAAAATATATTTATACTTTGTATATGTATATATGTATTGTATATGTATGTATTTGTACATGTATTATTTTATAAAATTGCATGGTGCAAAAAAGTGCAAAGTGCATGTGAATTAAAAACAAATGAGCAGACGATTCAACAAGATGCGCCACGCATGACGTAATCACACTGGAAAGTTCACGCAAGATGTAGGCGGAAGTACCGATCCAGAGTCTAAGTCAAAGACTAAGTCAAACGCCCTTTACAAAAAAAGATAAAACAATAATGTCGGACGATTTTGATGTTGGATGAGAAACTACTGCAGTACTTCTGCCTACGTCACGCGTGACCTTTCCAACATGATTACGTAATGCGTGGTGGATCGCAGAGCTAGTGCAAGACGAGCATTTGTGGTTAAAAAGTATATAAATTTTTATTTCTTTTAGAAAATGACAGATCGTTTTGCTAGATAAGACCCTTATTCCTCAGCTGGGGTCGTGTAGAGCCCTTTGAAGCTGCACTGAAACTGCAATTTGGACCTTCAACCTGTTGAACCCTGTTGAAGTCCACCATATGGAGAAAAATCCTGGAATGTTTTCCTCAAAAACCTTAATTTCTTTTCAACTGAAGAAAGAAAGACATAAACATCTTGGATGACATGAGGGTGAGGAAATTATGAGGAAATTTTAATTCTGAAATGAACTGAACTAAACCTACACAATAGTTTTGATGAAAAGGTTTTCATTCAGCTGTTTATGTCCCATAAATCTCAACCAGTATAAAATACATACATTTTTACCTTATTGATTAAATGTATTGTGTTAAGCAAAGGTTGTACTTGAGTGCATCAGATACCTGCGCAGGTGGTTGAGTACAGTCATATTTGCATACATGTAGTACAGATAATATGAGTAGGGAGGATTGTCTTCCTCTGTCCAGTTCACAGGTTTTGGACTGTCCAGGTTAAAGATGTGATGCTCAGGTTTGGACTCATCATCCACACTATCAAACCCGACAACCTGAAGAACAGTCAGTCTCACAATATAATAAAACTGTGATCATACTTGATTTTTTTTTTTATTCATTTGAAGCTGTACAGTGTAAATGGTGATGGTTTTTATTTTGGTTAGTAAAGTGGGACCTAGTGAGTCACTTGTGATTTCTCCACTGTTAAAAATTAAACTTTAATGGCAGACACTTTCTTATCTAAAGCATCTTACAATAGTAATATTCTTATAGGGACAATAATACAGTAAATGTACAAGACAAGGTTTTGAAACTTTGGATTACTAGGCCAGATCTTTTATATTTATACAGGCAAAGGATATGTGCATTATGTAAGCCTCCACTCCACAGTAGCACAGTTACATAGTTACATATTTTACACTAAAAACTAGCTTTATTACATGACAAAATGTTCACTCACATGTTGCAGGAAGAGATGCAGCTGTGGATGGCTGCTGGGATTGACAGTGACTTCAAACAGAGGCATAAAAATGTTCTCTAGCATCTCCTGGAAGTTAGAGAGCTGCTTCTTGGTGTGGTACACGTCACTGCAGAGGAAAGAGACAAACTGTTATCTTTGTATCTTAGTGATAAATTTTAATTTAGTCTGAAATATATATTTAAATGTACAGTGAAAATATTGGTATTTATTTTGGAAATAAGTCCACTTATTTAGGTGTTTAATTTTAGGTGCTTTTTAATTTAGTAATAATATACAATACTGTTCAAAAGTCTGGGATCAGTCAATTGTTATTATTTAATTATTTATTATTGTTTATTTTATAATTAATTTTATTTTTAATTTTTTTAATTCAGTAATGACACATAGTAATAAAAAGGTTCAAAAGAAAAGCAAATAAATGCTTTTCTTTCGAACTTTTTATTCAAATAATTCTGAAAAAAAAAAAATGTATCACGGTTTCTACAAAAATATTAAGCACCACAACTGTTTTTAACAGTGAAAATAATAAGAAATGTTTCTTGAGCACCAAATCAGCATATTAAAATAATTTCTGAAGGACCATGTGACTGAAGACTGGAGTAATGATGCTGAAAATTCAGCTATGCCATAACAGAAATAAACTACATTTTAAAATATATTCAAATACAAAACAGTTTTTTTTTTATTGCACAAATATTTCACAATATTACTGTTTTTACTGTTTGGTGAGCATAAGAGACTTTTTAAAAATCTTACTGATATCAAACTTTTGAACAGTAGTGTGTATATATATATATATATATATATATATATATATATATATTTTGATTTTTATAAAAGAATTAAGCCTACTGTAGACATCAGATAATAAATGTCCACTTTAGATAGATACTTTTCCTAATTCTCAGTACTCACAATAGCCGTGGCACCTGCACCAGCCAGCGCACATTATCTGAATAAACCTTGTGTTTGACGGCCCACTGAGCCAGTTTATCCCATTCATCTCGTGAGCGGCCGTAGATGGAGAGACGCAGCTCCACATTCTGATACTTGCTCTCCTCCAGGTCTGCCATCACCTCCTGAAACGCACCAACATACAACTATCAACAGGGGGTGCACTTAACCATATGAAACCGAATTCATCAACATGCTTGTTTCGTTCAGTTCAAAGATTATAAGGAACAGCTGATACCTTGATTATGTGCCCAAAGTATTTCCCCTCAATATGGTTGTCAGTTTTAATAAAGATTTCTCGGAGGATGGACTCTCCAATGGGGTTGTATTTGGAATTGAATTTATCAAAGCGGTGGAATGTGTTACGGTCCTGTGGGAAAGACAGAATATTTTTAATATTTAAAATAGCAACTTAATTAATTTTCTTAAATACATTTACATTTAATCATTTAGCACACGCTTTTGTCCAAAGAGACTTACAAATGAGGAGAACAATAGAAGCAGTTATCCAACAAAAAAGCAACAATATGTAGGTGCTTTGACAAGTCCCAGTTAGCCAAGCACAGTACATGTAGCAAGTTTTCCCCAGTGTAGACTACTTATTCCCACATACAATTTAGAGAAGAATCTCTTTTAGTAAGGATTTTTATTCACATGGTTTAGGGACATATTAAACTGTGTGCAACTTTGTATAGCATTCATTTAGTGTCACAGTTTGCATTCAGTAGAGAACAACAGTCCATTCATCAGCTTATTCAGTTCTCACCTAAGTGTAAATCCACTAAGCTTGTGCGACTGCATCTGCAAAATATTTTAGTAAGAGGGCCCTAGATCCCACACAATCCTCCGAAGTTTGGAACACCTACTTGATATTTGCCTTGACAAACACTGTGTGAAACAACTTTTAACTACTTTACTTTTCTTTTTTACTTTTTTTTTTTTCATGGTCCTATATTTTATTTCAGTTTTCTGTCCTATTATATTTATTTTTTTGTTAATAGTCACTTTATAAAATTGTAATGAATAATTTTTTATATCAAACAAGAAACACTACCATTCAAATGTTTGTGGTCAGTATTTTTAAAGAAAATTAATACTTTAATTCAACAAGGACACATTAATTGGATCAAAAGTGACAGCAAAGACATTTATAATGTTACAAAAGACTTCTATTTCAAATAAATGCTGTTCTTTTGAACTTTCTATTCCTCAGAAAATCCTGAAAAAAATGTATAACAGTTTCCACAAAAATATTAAGCAGCAATATTGATTTAAAAAAAAAAAAATCTTCTTGATTATCAAATCAGCAGGATGATTTCCGAAGGATCATGTGCCACTGAAAATTCAACTTTGCCATCCCAGGAATAAATTACATTTTAGAACATATTACAATAGAAAACAATTACTTTAATAAATTGTAATAGCATTTCACAATATTACTGTTTTTGCTGTAGTTTTGATCAATAAATGCAGGTATTGGTGAGCAGAAGAGACTACTTCCATAAACATTACAAAAAAAAAAAAGACCATTTTTTTTTAACAGTAGTGTATTCATGTTGTTGTTATTATTAGTATTAATTAGTATTCCTATGTATAATTGCAAATGATGGTAGAAGTATTTTTCCAAACACAAAAACAAAAGCACGCACATCACTGGAAAATTGCTAAAAGTGGGCGCCTGACCAAAAATAACATAACATTTCGAACACACAGGCGATACATTTTTGGAGTCATGGTGTGCCGACTTTATCTCTTTTATCAGAAGTATTTTTCCAACCTCTTATGGCATGCATTTGACTACACTTCTTACCGCGTGCATATCCAGAGTGTCTACGCTGAGGTCAAAGGCTGTCAGGTTCATACTCTCAAACACTTCTGTTAGGGTCTGTCCTCTGCCTTGTTCTACATGGACGATTTCACCTGGATATTTCTTTATGGCTCTTTTAATGAAGCGCAGCAGGTGCTTCTGATTCATACAGGATGAGGCATGAATGTGTGTGTCCACCTGAAGATCAAGAAATGAAAGGTCAATAGCCAGAATTACATTACTAGGTCCAATAATCAAGTTTTTTTCCTGTGACAACCACTAAGTAAATTATTTTGAGCTAAATTGTTGTGATCATGCCGATGGACAGCAGACCTTCCTGATGTTGTAGAAATCACGGTGGGGGACCTTCTTCTGTGCCGCCAACTCTTTCATCTCGTTTAAGAGAACGTGCATCTGGAACTTGGAGCTGAGGTACTGCAGTCGGCGATAGCAGAAAGATTTCCTGTTGGGAAAAATATACAATTAGAAGTCCATATGCTAAACCCAAGGAAGATCAGACCAGTTCTGGCTATTTTGTGGAAAAGATTAATCAGTTTTTGCCACTTCTTCTTTGTAACATTATTCACATTATAAATTAATTACTGGACTTATCTCTTTCAGCATGGGTTCATTTTTACATTTCACCCACAGGTTCAAACTAAGGTCAGTGTATAATGATTTCAATCAAGCAAAGCAGCTCGCTCAGGGATCAGCTCACATTTACAGAATTAGCTGTTTTAATCAGTAATTTGATCATCTTCTGGATCTACTGCATCAGAATGGACTAAACCTCATAGTGTGCAGCACAACTTACACTGGCCCGTTAATGATGAGTGCCATCATCATGTTCATATCTGCTATGTACTCCTGCAGGTCTGGGTACGGCAGGTCCATCTCTGAGGAACTGATGGACATTACGAAAAACATTTTAAAAAAGAAAAGAAAAATATATTTATATATATGAAATTCAACAGTTAGGCCTACTCTATTCTAGGGACTTAGCAACACTGTCATCTTACTTCTGCGTGTAAACATGAACAACACCATCCACCATCTTGCAAGTGTAGCCCAACCCAGGGGGCATGTTGGCAGGGTCAAACCCCTCATAGGGGTGGGTTTCTGACACAGGTGGGTGGACCGTTGCATCTGTGGAGAACACATGAGGTAAGAGAAGAGAATCATTTTGTAACTGCATACTGATCATACAGAACTCTTAAAGGGTTAGTTCACCCAAAAATGAAAATGTCATTAATTACTCACCCTCATGTTGTTCTACACCCGTAAGACCTTCGTTAATCTTCGGAACACAAATTAAGATATTTCTGATGAAATCCGATGGCTCAGTTGTGGCCTGCATAGCCAGCAATGGTACTTCCTCTCTCAAGATCCATAAAGGTACTAAAACCATATTTAAATCAGTTCATGTGAGTACATTGATTCTACCTTAATATTATAAAGCGACGAGAATATTTTTTGTGTACCAAAAAAAACAAAATAATGACTTTCTAACAATATCTCGTGATGGCCGATTTCAAAACACTGCTTCGGAGCTTTTACAAATCTTTTGTGATCATGTATCAAACCGTCAAACTGCTGAAATCACGTGACTTAGGTGCTCCAAACCACTGATTCGATTCGTAAAGCTCTGAAGCTTCATGAAGCAGTGTTTTGAAATCGGCCATCACTAGATATTGTTAAAAAGTCATTATTTTGTTTTTTTGGCACACAAAAAATATTCTTGTCGCTTTATAATATTAAGATAGAACCACTGAACTCACATGAACTGATTTAAATATGTTTTTAGTACCTTTCTGGATCTTGAGAGAGGAAGTACCATTGCTGTCTATGCAGGCCTCACTGAGCCATCGGATTTCATCAAAAATATCTTAATTTGTGTTCCGAAGATGAACGAAGGTCTTACGGGTGTAGAACAACATGAGGGTGAGTAATAAATGACATTATTTTCATTTTTGGGTGAACTAACCCTTTTAACTATAATAAGAAACATATCTATTGAAACTAAAGTCAAGGAGAGAGTTTGAGGAAACAATATGCCCAAAAATTGTCATCATTTACTCACCCTCATGCCTTTATAAACCATGGAACACAAAAGAGAATTTTTGAAGAATATACTGGCCACTTTTTTCAATATAATGAAAGTGAATGAAGACTGTGGCTGTCAAAATGTAAAAAAAAGCATCATGTTTTCAAAATCGATAAGATAGCTTTGTGTATGGAACAGGTTGAGATTTACTATTTATTCACTAATAAATTTTACTTCAGTGAGAAATTAACCATGGCGCCCAGATCACTGAATCAGAGAGCTGAATTCAAGAACCGATTCAGTATGATTTGTCAAAAAAATATTTGGATCGATTTTGTGAACTGCAACAAGGAATTAATTTCAAATATCCAAGACAAAAATAACAATTTGTTCATAAATCACAAATCTAGCGATTTCTCTCATGAACATTAAGGAGAGTTAGGGCGGATGTCAAGATTTTGCATAAAAAAAATAATTTCACTCTGTTCCTCACTATTGTATGGCTTCAGAACACTTGCAATATTACACTCAAGTCATATGAATGACTTTTATTGTGCTTTTTGTCATTATGGCAGTAATGATGACAAAAATTTTCCTTTTTTTATGCAAACTACTGCTTTAATGAGTAGTGCTGTCGCTTAACTGATCTTTTGTGGTTCATAAACATGCTGCATCTCAGAGCACCTGCTTTCAGTTTTTTCTGAAGACAACTTCATGAAAACATTCTGCTGTACATTATTCTACTCTCCTAAATGCAGATTAATCCAGAGTTTAAACTCAATATTTAGTTCTTTTTTAACTGTACATTGGACATAAAACCATTTTGGCTATAAAATCCTGATTCCTCCTGAACATAAATGATTAACCTTCAGAATATTTCCTATAAGAAAGCTCTGGTTCAACCCACTTGCAGATACAGAGGACTCGGGCATCTCCTCAAAGGTGCTGAGGTCCAGGGGTCGGTCACCCAGCTCCTCCTGCAGGTAACGTGCTGTGGTCCTGCAAAAGCTTTGCATGGACAGAGAGATGTACTTCTCTCTGATGAACAGAGCTTTGACCACACATTTAGCAGCATCCAGCAGGTCAGTGAATGGAACCTGGGGGTGTGTAAGAGAAGAACACTCATTTAAACATAGTCTGCATTGAAGTCATTCATCCATCAAAGGTACGGATTTTTCAGTGACCCCTTCTGCAGGTTACATTGTTAAGCCAGTAGGTGGCGACAAACGACTCTTCAATTCGTTCAACAACACTGGGTGCTTCTCAACACTCAAACTGATGCTTCCTTGTTTCCTCACTCCTACATCCTCCAGCCTGTGACCCGGAAACCAATCAAACTCAGCTGTCTTGAAGGACATCTCAATTGTCTAACTGGACCGCGAGGAGGCAAGGAACGAGGAGTGAGGAAGCTTCCGGAGGAGCTATATGCGAGGATACACAGGTGTATCGATTGCGGAAGTCTTTCTCATCAAGAAACCTGACACACGTATACATTCTCCTCCCCCTTCATATCTGTCACGATAATTTAAATGTATGCTTTACTTCTGCAGTTTAAATAAACTTCACATCTAACAAATTTCAACTGTGCATCTTGCGTCATTAATTTTTATTATTAATTTTTTAAATAACCAAACTTTAACAACATGAGGGCAGATCCCTCGAGCACAGCTGATGACGCTTTCAAGTGACGCTCGAGTGATCAAGAACATTCAAATATACAAATAACATTTCCTTCAATTTCTCCATCCTTATTTTCTTTCCTTGCATCCTCCCCTCACATCCTATGGGGGTCGAGCTGAGACGCGAGGAAAGGAAGTGAGAAAAGGAAATGAGGATGCACAAATAAATGAAAAGCACCCATTGATTCATTCAGAAAGGAAACAAGTATGATCATGTCAATGATTCATTCATTCGATTTATTCAAAAACACTGATTCATTGAAAAGGGAAAAAAAGTTTGAGTGAATCACTGAATCATTCACTAAGTCAATTTGTTCAAAAATAATGATTTATTCAGAAACTAAACACCTCATTCCTCAAAAACTCAACGATGCTTTAGATGCTCAGCGATATGCTTTGACTTCATTTGAAATTATTTTCTTCTGCATATTCTCCAAGTTACTGAATATTAACTTAATTATTGAACTAATTTAAAAACAATATCATGCTTGTAATCATGCCGTTGGTAAGAATATCACTAATAAATGATATGTGATTGCTTAAATTTACCTAAATCTACAGTATATCTTTCTAACTTTTTCTAGGAGACAGTTGTACAATACATGAGATTGATACCACATACCATTCAATTGTACTTAAATCCACAATATAAAATAGTATTTTGGTGACAAAATACAAAAAGTCTGTATTTCCCTGTTTCCAAGTATTTTTCTTCATTAATGTGAAAACCCTTCAGCTGTGTTGATGTTAGCTCATGTTTCCCTCTGGGGTTTGTGTAATTGTGTGTGTGGATGTGTGAAACTCGGTTCTCCCTAAGGAGTTTATATAATGTCTGCAGTGTCCACTCCAGTTCTGTCAACAACATCTTGTTTTTGTAAAACAAACAAAACAGAAAAATGAAAAACAGGAGCTGTTACTACCCCACATTTCTCCTCTCCAGAGATTGCGACTCTCTGATACTCTCTCTCAGGGACGAGTTCTCTCTCGGGATAGAGTTCTTTGGGCGCCTGGCTCTGCTCTTTCATATACCTGAGAAAGAGAGGAGATGCTGGTATTAGTTAACAAACACTGGGTCTCATATAAATCATCACATAACATCTTAAAAGGCACTCACTCCAGATCTGTTGCACTGTCTGTTTTCATGAAGTCCTGTTTGGCTCGCAGTAGGATATCAGGCTCAAACCTCAAGAGAAAAGGCATTTAATTAACTGACTATGGGTCAAAGGTCACGTGCATACAGAGCAGTGAATGTTGGACTAATATTGGCACATGAAGTGATGAGTTTATTACACGTTCCCAGCTGAAAACACTAGTATATTTGGACACCAGCAGAGTGTGTTTTTCGGTTGCTGGACTACAGCATGGGATGCTTGTGTTCCCAGCAGGCTTCCTAACTACACTACCTTTCAAATGTACATTTTTTAATGCTTCTAAAATAAGTCTCTTATGCTCATGAAGGCTGCATTTATGTGATCATAATACAGTTAAAAAAAAATAATAATAATAATAATAATATTACAATTTAAAATAACGGTTTTCTACTGTAATATATTTTAAAATGTAATTTATTCATGTGATGTTGAAATTTCAGAGCTGAATATTTCTCCAGTCCTCAGTGTCACATGATCCTTCAAAAACCATTTAACATGCTGATTTTGTGCTCAAGAAATATTTATTATTATTATCAATGCTGAAAACAGTTCTGCTTATATATGTTTGTGGAAACCGTGACACATTTTTTTTCTTTCTGGAATAGAAAGTTAAAAAGAACAGCATTTATTTTAAATATAAATCTTTTGCAACATTATAAATGTTTTATAAATGTTTTACACTTTTAATGATGTTAATGTGTCACTGTTAAATAAAAATATGAATTTCTTTAAAAAAAACAAAACAAAACAAAACAAACTTACTGACCCCAAACTTGACAATTTGACTATTACTTGACTAGCTTTACCAGCAAAATTTTACTAGTCCAGCAGCTAGGCAACGGTCTAAAATAGTCATTTCAGCTGAGTTTGTTGAATATTTTGATGCTGATGGTTTGTCGGCCGTCTGGCTTTAGGAACAGAGAATTTCGGGTTAACGGTGCAATAGGTGATTCTCTACAAAAACATTTTTTGTTATACTGGTTGAAAGTCTCCTTATATCCTAATAGCAATCACTATGTTAAATGGTCTACATGTATTTTTATAAATGTATATTGTCTGTGGAAGGTGTAGGACCATAAAATGTTCATCCAATTATTATATTCGGTCTGAATGAAATAATATGATGTCCTGCCTGCCTGTCAGACATCATACATTATCAGCGTGTTTCATGCTATGCAGAGTATATGTAGACAGACGTCAGTCGCGGAGCACCACAAACAAACAGCAGCCACTTTTTACAGTTCCTACCGAATCAAAACAACAAGCTTGTGCTGCATTCACACCATAACTACTGTAATTGACCCTTTGCCGGGAGTTTAATTGACAAGCAATCAAACCAATCATAACACCGAATCTGCCATTTTGTCCGACAAAGCAGTCAGGAGTTTAACCTCGGTGGACTTGAACTTGAAAAATGGTGTTTGAAACAACTTTCCTTCTCATGGTCATTCATGTTTATTTGATGCTATAAATTAACTAGTAAGAAGAGATGATTCACAAGCCTCTTGAGCTGAGGCGCTACAGCAATCTGTCACGACACATTAAAGAGCCACAAAATGGTTTTTATTGTTCGAATTTCTTAAAAAATTACACAGTTTGAAAGCTGGGACTTTGTTTAATACCATAAGTAACCTGCTCTGTCTTGTCTGTCGACGTATTGTCAGTGTCCTCTTTGCTTCGCGATGTATTTTTCACTCTGTGTGGAATGACAGCGCCATGGCTTGTCGGACAAAGCAACAGTAACTAAGGGGGGCGGGTCTTTGCGAAGGGTCAATTAAGAGATGGCAACTGTTCACATCCTCAGACTCGGAATTATGAGTTTCAACATAAGTGTCAACAGTATCAACACCGAAATTAATCTGCAGCAGTCAGGTACAAGCTATCTAAGTTGTTTACATACATTATTATTGTAATAATATGTGCTCTGAGACATGAGGTAGCTTAAAGCCGTCTCTGACGCTTTGCCCAGAACAGCTGTGTGTGTGCGCCTTCATGTGTTTTGGAAGATGCATGGCTTCGGAGACGCTCTTAAGGGAGGGTGAGTCGTTATGATTTGAAAGCTAACTCGCTATTGCTAGCCTCTCCGAAAAATTTCCTATTACACCTTTAAGGTAATCGTGTTATTTTAAGTTACAAACACAGGTAAGTTCAAGTAAGTTCAGGTAAGAACTACAGATACATGATGAATGATGGGACGTAGTACTTGATATCCTGGCTGATCTGCCGCTCCAGTCTATGCCGCCTCTCCTCCAGCTGCTCAATGGGGCTCTCCTCAGGGAACTCATACGGAGCGCTCCGCATCTCACTCTCAGCCAGGCTGCGGGAGAACAGCTCCTAAACGAACACATTAAATATATATTTACATAACAGCAGAAATGAACACAAAAAAATGCATTCAAGCAGCATGATTGTTGGGTTTTCTGCTTTGTTTACCTCTGCAATCTCTTTGTATTTGCCATCCATGGATGTGCGCAGATCAATGTGGCCGTGCTTGGCTACAGGGTTGCCAGGCAAAGAATACTGGGATGTGAGGAGGTGTCGGCCAACACGGAGATCTACTAGGAAGATAATGAGAAACAGATTTCAACAGAGATGGCTTGATTAGGCTTTCATATTTTAAACATTTTGATTTTGCAGATGTGAAAAAAGGAATAAATGGCAATACATTTAGATCCATTTGATTTGTTTTTCTGCTGTCCAGAGAAAAGCAGGGTCAGAAAGCTGTCAAAGATGTACAACTGTTTGTCTCACAAAACAATGCAGCATTCGGGTGGGAGGACATGAGTTTGTATGTGAGTGTGTGCTGGCCTCCATCTTAGTATGCCCACTTAACTTGTGGGCATGTATAGACCAAATGCTTCTAGTGCCCACACAAATTTTAGCATTGCCAAAATTGACACTGACAAAAAAATAATAATAATAATTTAAAAAAAAAATCACTGCAGTCAATACTGAAACTTCTTTAAAACAAGATCAATTTACTTGAAGCAATATATACTGTAAGATATTAAATATTAGATATTAAAATACAGAAAATATAATTACACTATACTATAATGTTTTTGAAAGTCTAGTGCATCTTAAATTAGTTTTTCGTACCCCATTGGGAATGATTTCTTCAGCATAAATAATTAAGATAATGGGTATTTAATTAATGATCTTTAGATATTTGTATGAAAACAGGTCAAAAATACTGACTGAGAACATTTTGGCAGTGAAATGTAAGCCAAAAGTATGATAAAGTAAGGTTTTCCATTTATATTTATATAAGTTATTAATCATCAGAAACATTTTAATATTACAATAATATTTGCCTCGAAACAAATGCTTCCAAAACACTTTCACTTTACAGTGAGTAAAGCTTGACCCTTCTGCTTGAGTTCCATAGTTCCCGTGAGTGATATCAATCTTCCTAAACTCTGACGCTTGATCAAATATTCATAAGCCTGATGAATAATTAAGCAGCCATGTCTAGCCCCTAGGACATCTCATCCCACTGTAAAGGCACACAGGAAACAGACTAAGTAAAAATGAATTCCCCTGGTACAGCCATCAACAGAATTCATGAACTTCCTGCAGATTTGAAAATGTAGCAAATCTCAAAAATAGTTTGCAGTTCCAATGTAGTTACAGTATACAGTTCAGAGAAAACTAGCCTGAGGGCTAAAGTAGATCTGCAGTAGTTACAATACAGATAACAGCTGTTTCCTGGGCCTCAGTTCATCCTGAGATCATGTGATGAATTCAGCATTGGTGTATTGACATATTCATCACAGTGTTACTAAGAAGAGCTGACTCTCTGAGACTAATCTATTACTATGGAAAGCTACACTTAACATGGGTTTTTCTGTCTGTGGAAGTTCTTTCATCATAGAAGTATAACCATTTACTCTGATAATTTAAATCCCTTGCTGTATAATTCTTCATCTGTACACATATAGAGTATTGCTCACTGTTATGTTGGGGATTCAATACTTTCTCAGTAAACAAACTTGAGTCACTGTCATCCTCCAAGCGACTGAAGTCTGTTGTTTTTTCTAGAGCTTTACCATGATTCCCATTCATAACCTCAACAACACAGACTTTGTTATAACAATGCCATTTGAAGTAATGTACGCATTCACCCAGCTGAAAGTAGGAATTGTCGTCCATCTGCTTAGACTCAAGTACTAATTACTAACCACCGATGTGTAATTATCCACAGCGCTCAAACATAAACGAAAGTAGCACATCTGAATAATTTAAAGTTTGGTATCACTGGATGTGCCCATAGCTGCCGAAATGGAGTCATGTTATACTAACCCTCATTCTACTGTAGTTTATATAATGCTTTATAAGGTTCTGCTGCTCATCGTTTTACTGTTCTGGCAAAGTTAATGTGCAACGTACTTATCAGTGAGTTTATTGAAGGTATTTAACGACAGGACTGTCTAGGAGATAAACTCGTTGCTGAAATTTGGGTGGCCTCTTCACAGGCCCAGATGGGTGGACTAATTATGACAATGACAGTTCATTAGCACCCAACACAGATAGACACAGCGGGAGATGCACGCACTACCTCATGCACTCACACTTACAATCATGTTCTCCTTTTTTTTTTTTTTTTCACACTTCTCATTTACCTTCACATAATCACAGCCTACACATTTCTTACTCAACTGCACGCTAACAAAAAGTCCTTTGTGAAAGAAGAATATCGCAAGAGATTTTGTCGGGATTTTTTATGTCTTGTCTGTATAGGACAGCACAAAGCCAGAAGGGAGTCTGACATATCCACTGGCTCATATATAATCTTCTCATGGGTGTATTTTGGGAGTTTCATGCTTGTTACATAATCACCATCCCCTTCATACACAAGATCTCCACACTCAAAACTCAACACTCTTCTGCTGAGCATCAATGGCAGTGTTGCACAACTACAAAATACAGGTAATGGAGTTATTGATTCTGATGGTAAACATTCTAGAATGAGGGTCTATAAATGTCACATATTTATGAATGGGAGAAGTGAATAATCAGTGTAGTGAGATATGGAGCTGAGAGATAAGAACGGCACTGGAAATGACCAATGCCCCTATCACAAGTGAGATGAGGTCAAAGATCAGGCCTGTCCTGCGCTGCAAGTACATTTAAAACGCCTTATTTATATTGGTGTATTTATCAGTTTGTGTGTATCTTGGTGTATTTATCAGTTTGTGTGTATTTTATATTTGATTAGCAGTTCTGTTATAAATTTTAAAATGTAGTACATTAGTAACACTTTACAATAAGGTTCATTAGTTAAACATTAGTTAATGTAGTAACTAACATGAACTAACCATGAGCAATACATTTGTTACTGTATTTACTAATCTTCGTTAACGTTAGTTAATGAAAATACGGTTGTTCATTGTTTTTTGTTCATGTAAGTTCACAGTGCATTAACTAATGTTAACAAGATTTTAATAATGTATTAGTAAATGTTGAAATTAACAAAGATTAATAAATGCTGTAGAAGTGCAGTTCATTATTAGTTCATGTTAACTAATGTAGTTAACTAATGTTAACTAATGAACCTTATTATAAAGTGTTACCAGTACATTTTAATTTTTTTATCTTTAATATCAGATTTATTCTGCTTTCTATCAAATATATTTATGTACACAAGCGTTCAAACATTTGGTCTCAGTGATATAAAAGTAATATAATACTTTGGTAACACTTTATTTTAGGGCCTTTTAACTAGTTGCTTACTATCATGCATATTACTAGAATATTAACTGTTTATTAGTAATTATTAAGCACATATTAATGCCTTATTCTGAATGACCTTATTCTACATTCTTAATCCTACTTACCTAAACTTAACAACTACCTTACTAACTATTAATAAGCAGTAAATTAGGAGTTTATTGAGAGAAAAGTGGTAGTTAATAGTGAATACATGTTCCCTATACTAAAGTGTTACCAATACTTTTATTCAGCAAGGATGCGTTTAACTGATCAAAAGTGATATAAAGATTTCTATTTCAAATAAATTCTGTTCTTATGAACTTTATTCACCTAAGAATCCTGAAAAAACAGTTTCCACAAAAATATTAAGCAGCACAACTGTTTTCAGCATTGATGATAATAAGAAATGTTTCTTGAGCACCAAATCAGCATATTTAGAATGATTTCTGAAGGATCATGTGATCATGTGACACTGAAGACTGGAGTATGATGAAAATCAAATGTAAATGCAATTTTGGTGAACATAAGAGATTTCTTTCAAATACATTTTTTTAAAAATCTTACCAACCTCATATTTTTGAACAGTAGGATATATTATCACAAAAGTTCTGATTATGATATCTCTGAGAATACAAGAGCTTATCTTAGATCAGTTTCTGCTATTAATGTTTTACATACACAAAAGTATGCACTGCGGAATCTGAAAGAAGTCTTACATAACAATATCTGATGTGTGATCTAAAATGATATTAGCAGCTGACGCTAACGCTAACTGTGACATACTTTATGAAATCCTGAGCAAAACAGAGCCATGCTAAGGATTACAGTTACCTCGCTAACTCCAATCAGGGCCAGTCACTGTCACCACAGCAACCTGATGTTGTATCCCTGATGCTCACTTAACACCCCAACAAGATAGGTGTCTTAAGACTCAATCACCATTTAGTATATAAAACTATAAAATACCTTCAAGGTTAATGTGAAATCACATGACTACAACGACAGCTTTCCATTATGGTAATAACTTCAGTTTAATAAACTCCTGTACGTGTGTTCCCTGTTGGAAAATTGTTGTGTTTTGGAACATGGTTTCTAGCTGGTTGACCAATACCAAGCTTAAAACCACCTGGTAGCTGGTTTGTTGCTGGTCCAAGACTATATACCAGTTTAGAACCATTAAAAACCAGCAATGTAGAAATCAAAACACATTTACCAGTTTAAACTGGATTTTCCAGTAGGGTTTGGAGGCCTCATAACCTCTTTTTCTTTGAACACACACAATCTCATACACAAATCTCATCCAAGCAGCATCCTTCTCTATTACTCTTTCAACGGTCCACTTAATCTGTCATCTGTGAAACACGGCGCTGACCACAACACCTTCAAAACAGGACAATACTGAGGACAATCAATACAAACCACACACCATCTTTCAGCCACACACTCACACACACACACACACACACACACAAGTGCATGACTCCCAAAGGAAAAACATGAGCTGACAGCAACACAGCTGAAGGCTTAGAGATGGAAAGAAACAGAATGAAAACACATAGAAGCAAATAAGTGTCCTAGATGAAAGGATGTGCAAACTATTGCTGTTATTCTCCAAAAACAGGTCAGAGAGAGAAAAGAAAGAAAGATAGACAGAATAAAAAGAGAGAGACACATGGCAAACACAAAGCTACACTTTCTAAACCAACACACATCTCCAGCAAAACATGTCTCTCATTCATTTACTCACTCACACACATTGTCTTGCGATTGAATCTGTCCCACATACATACAGACATACATACATACATTAAACACAGCTGATGGAGCCGAAGCATCCACTCTCCCCTCCCTCCTCCTCTTCCTGGTTCCTGCCAGCTGTCTGGGCTGGCCACTGTCATCCCCCTCTCATTTAAATAACCCTGACACATGGCTGGACTGTACCACCTGGTCTTCAGGGGCAGGGGGAGCTCAACAGCATCTCTGCTGTCTCTGTGACAGAGTGGGCTCGACAGCGTCTCTCTACACCCCCGTCCTTCAGCTCTGTGATGCATTAGCATGACTGCAGTGCATGCAAAAATGCTGGAGGATGTTTTGAGAAAGGGATAGAGAAAGAGAGACTCCCTCAGAAGCCAAAATAGAGGTCATTGCAGAAACTAGTATTTGGACATGACTGATCAGAGATCTGGCTCATTTAAACAAGCACCAAACCATCACTGCCCTACTGCTGAAGAAGTGTGTCATCTATTGTGTCGCACTAGAAACACATATAGAGTGTAAATGATTCTGCTCTTGCGTCCAGAGGGTTTGAGAGGAGTTTCTGATCATCTGAGGCTGATTAATCAGATGGGAACAATAGCATCCCTGAATCCTGCTCCTCTTTTAGAGGAAATGGGCTTTGATGAAGACATCAGAGAAAAAGACAAAGATTGCACTGATGAGGTTTTTGTGAGCATCTGGAGACCAATTGCTTTTATTTGTTCCTGTGATGAAGCCCTTTTTTGGGTGGAAAATAAAATAAAATAGATCATCCACCAATATAAATTATATATTTGTTAGCATTAGTTAATGCATATCATGAACTAACAATGAAACATATTTTTATAGCAGTCTTAATTACACTGTAAAAAATGATTTTTTGAAGTTGTATATAATATTGGGAAACAAATATACTATTTTATTCTGTCTACTTCAAAATTTCATGTTTAATTAATGTATTACTTGCCATTTTAAAATTCTTTGGGAAATGTAAAACTGTCTTTGGAAAACTGTTTAAAAGCCATTTTTTCAGTGCCCTGTTAAAATGATGATCTGTAAGTCATGGCAACATATGTTTTTACATTACTTTAACAAAATAATTTAAGCAATTCCAGCTTCTTCTTTTTTTTAATAAGTTATACGAGATACAGCCAATTTGATTATACTTGGAATAGGCGGAACAGTGTACATATCTATACATTTATTGTAAACATGAACTAAAAATGCACAATATCGTGTTTATGAAAGTAACATTAACTTATATTAATAAATGCTATAAAGTTAGTCCACAAGACCTAATGCATTAACACATTATTGTAAAGAATAACCAAAATATATAATGAACCAAATTTAACTCAGTTTTAATAGTTATAATTTAATTATTTGTTACATTTTACATTAAATTGTATACAAGCACTCTCCAAGAAAGCAAGCAGAAAAAAAAAAGTTTAAAATCTTGAGATACAGCAAATAAATTATGTACGGTCACTATGAAGTATGTTTGCTAGGGAAAATGACTTGCTAGTTCCACCTAGTGGACAACAGCAAAACAGTTTATTCTTTGGATTTTACGATTATGGGGAAAAAAAACTCAACTTTCACTAAATATCAATCCACAAACACTCAACTACCTACACACTACATTATGACTCTAGCTAACCCTGTTGTAAAAGCACAGTGGCCTTTTAGAAACCATAACGTTCCTACCTCATGCATGAAGTCCCTGGGAATCTAGGGAAGTAAAGGGTTGGGTGGATTTGGAAAAAACAACCCTAAATAGTAGCAGAAGGGTGGCTGAGGGGGAGGCAGTAAAAGTGATCCTTTAAAGAATCCCTCCTCTCTCATACCACACTAAAGGCAAGAGAGGCACTGCAGGGCTCAAAGTTCAAAGCACAACAGCATTTAAAACCTCTATGTGTGGTATAGAGGAGGCTGAATGTTGAAACATGAACTATGACCAAGATCTTCCACTAAAATGCTCATCTTACTGCTATAAAGAGGAGCACAAATGTTAGCAGAGTGATGAAAAATGTTTTTGCAAACTATTTGAACACTGACATTTGCCCTTAAGATCAACCAGGTCAGCCTTATCTTGTCCATCCTTTATGTTCAGATAAGCATATCAAAAAAAAAAAAAAAAAAGGGCAAGAAGGTTATGAAACATTGGAGCGACCATAATGCAACACAGACAGGGTCCCAAGTGACATAACAGGAAGAGCTCTGTGTACAGACCTCAGGTGAATCATGCCAAAACACTCACCAGGTAGCGGTTATAAATAAAATCAAAACAAACAGCAATATAATTGTACATTGACTGCTGGTGGATTAAACCAAATGTTATTCAAAGGTTATTTGAGGTATGTTATTAGAGGGCTCTAAAATGAGAGTTTAATGTGTGCTTTATTTTTCCACAATGCGGTAATTCTCAGAATCTGACACAGAAAAAACAAACTATGAAATATACAGTATATGGAAATTTTGTACAATACAATAATCAATAATTATGCACAGCATAATTTATCTATAATTATTTATACTACATATCAATCTACATTTTGACTGATTATTTATATATAAAAGTCTAAATATATGTGCTTCAGGTGACACTAAACACCATATTCAGTGGAAAACTGCTTTTAATTTCAACAAGTTCAACTGCAAAAAAGTCTCTCTTATCCAACAATGCTTTAACATGTGCAGAGAAACAAACCTTCACAAATACAAAGAATAAATATAGCTGCTAGCAACTAAAGGGCCAAGCACAAAAAAGGCACAATGAGTTAGCAAGCATGGCTCGGAGCTTCAGAGCAACTGCAACAAATAGTAGATTATTTTAGTCAAAATGGCTGAAAATTGACAAATACAATCACATGTAATATATGATTAAATTGCTTATCACTTTTGACCAATAGGTGGCGTTGTTACCAAAATGATGTTGTGTGCTCAGTATGAGGAGACAATGGCTGCGTCCGAAAACCTAGGTAGCTGACTTGCTGCCTCGCTGCCTTATTAAGCAATGACTTGTAAATCAGCGTTTGTGCATTAAGTCACCGCATGAAACGGATTTCGGACAGACTTCTGAGGCAGAGTAACAGTTAATGATCTACAGCATATATAGCGCGAGCTTTGGTGAGAACTAAACAAATATTTAATAACTACAGTAGTAATTTCTCGATAGAAATGACATCAAAAGTGGAAAATGTTGGTCAAAAATGTACATTTACTAACAAACTGGCCAGCAAACGCAAATTTCGGACGCCATCTTTATTTTTCTAGCTCAAGTGTCATAGAATGGAAAGCACAGGATTGTGGGATATCAAGGGGGAATCAATCGAAGCTTTAAAAGGATTAGTCCACTTTCAAATAAAATTTTCCTGATAATTTACTCACCTCCATGTCATCCAAGATGTTCATGTCTTTCTTTCTTCAGTCGAAAAGAAATTAAGGTTTTTGATGAAAACATTCCAGGATTATTCTCCTTATAGTGGACTTCAGTGGCCTCCAAACGGTTGAAGGTCAAAGTTACAGTTTCAGTGTAGCTTCAAAGGGCTTTAAACGATACCAGACTAAGAATAAGGGTCTTATCTAGCGAAACGATCGGTCATTTAAAAAAATGTAAATGTATATGCTTTATATAAACAAATGATCACCTTCCAAGTGGTTCCAAAACCGCACTTTCGTATTCTTTAAAAAGCTTACGCTGTATGTCCTACGCCTTCCCTATTCAACGTACGGAACGAATGCAGCGCCAGTTCCATTTTTTCCGTAAGTAGAATAGGGAAGGCGTATGACATACAGTGTAAGCTTTTCGAAGAATACGGGAGTGCGGTTTTGGCGGAACCACTTGGAAGGCGATCATTTGTTTATGTAAAGCATATACATTTACATTTTTTTTTTTTTTCGAAAATGACCGATCGTTTCGCTAGATAAGACCCTTATTCCTCGCCTGGTGTCGTTTAAAGCCCTTTGAAGCTACACTGAAACTGTAATTTTGACCTTCAACCGTTTGGAGGCCATGAAGTCCACTATAAGGAGAATAATCCTGGAATGTTTTCATCAAAAACCTTAATTTCTTTTCGACTGAAGAAAGAAAGACATGAACATCTTGGATGATATGGGGGTGAGTAAATTATCAGGAAAATTTTATTTGAAAGTGAATTAATCCTTTAATAACTATTTTCCAGGATGGTCTGAAGATGATCTGAGCCGATTTTGGTGAAAATCAGACCAACAGTCTAGGAGGAGTTCGAAAAAGTAGTTTTTCCAAAAAAAAAAAAAAAAAAAAAAAATTTCAAAATGGCAGATAGCAAGTTCGACAGAATATTGCATAAATGGCATCACTGTTCACGGTACGACTCAAGGTATCTATCAAGACTGGTTTCATTAAAATAGGCAAAATTTAAAACAAGCTATTAGCTGGAATTTCTTTATAAATTTTGACTAGAAAATGGCACTGTTCCAAATCTTTACCTTCAGGGCATGGTCCTGATGACACATACAGAGTTTTGTAATGATACATTATTGTGTTCATGAAATACAGCATTTTATGGCAAAATTCAAAATGGCCAATGCCCAAAATGGCTGATATAAGTATGATTTCACTCGGTATGCTGCACTCATTTAAAAGAGACCCGTTTTATGTTTTTGAGCAAACCATTTAAAAGGTTTAAGCAAAAAGGAACCTCCTGATAAGTAGGTAGCGCTGTGCCTAAACACTGCATGTAGCCTTGGGTCATGATTGTGATGACATGTACCAAGAATCATCTTAATATGCAAAAACGTTGCAGAGATATACCCTCGCATCCAATTTGGCGTGCTCTTCATTGAATTTGTTCATCCGTTTTCAGAAAACTAAATTTTTTGGCAGCATGGTCTGAAGATGATTTGTCTAGGACAAGTTCGAAAAAGTAGGTTTTTCAGAAAAATTAAAATGGCAGAAAAATTTTTGTGACAGAAAATGACATCATAGTGTGCAATCGAATCGTCTTAAGCCAAGAAATCAGTTATTATTGGCATAAACATAAGTGCAAATTTGGACAGTTGGCGGCACTAGAAGGACTGAGTCAGACTGCTGTGGTTAATGTTCACACTGTCCTCTATATGTGTACCAAATTTCCACAATGCACCTCATGGTTCAATAGGCTGCCATAGAGCGGAAGAAGAATATAAAGAGAAGAAGAAAACTAACAGATATAAAAAGTGCTCTCACACCTTCGGTGCTTGGCACCTTATAAAAAAGAAACAAAATGTCTGTGCCATGGATAATTTAAAAATCTTTAAATAACTTTTAATTTATTTTATTTGTTTTACTTATTGGAATGATGCAAATTAAAAAGTGGCATTTATTTAAGTGACATCTGCTAATACGATATTACTTTATCCCCTAAAAAGAATGTTGTGCACACGCTTGAATAACCATAATTTAATGTTATGCGAATTTCTGGTGAAACTGGCCCCAAATCGTACTGCAATATCATTTTTATGCCATTATATGACATACAAATAATGGTCAGGCACGTTTAGACTACAAAAAGAAAAAAACCAAACACATTTCCTAGGAGAATCAAGAACAATAAACATAATGGACTGTGCCAGAAATGTGGATGTGAAAGCTGTTATTTCTTCAAAGCGAGATGGACTATTTGCCTTTCCTCATGTTTTCACTGAGGCCTCTCATCCAAATCATGTCAAGAATGAGCTACAGTAAAAGCGCACCAAGGCTCCCAGTAATCAGACACTTGATTGCTGCTGAAATGGGAAAGGAATTTTAAATATTGCATGTCTTAGTGTATCTAAAAACACTATTTAAAGGACTTTTCATTTAAAGCAAAGCACTGACTATAATTTATAGCTACAAGTGTGCAAGTGAGAGAGAAATAGAGCTGTTTTGTGCCTATATGAGAATAAATGTGGATGTCTGAAACTGCATGGATTCACTTTTAATTCTGTATATTTATTTTTATAAAGATAGAAGCAATATGCCACCTGCGTTCTGATGATATTTCCTGACTCAGGCTGCGGAAATTATGCTGGCACAGCAAGACAAATGAGTCTCAACATTTATCTGTGTCTGGTTTTGCACTCAATCAGAGGTAAATGCACTTTCCAGAACACTGCTTCATGTTTTAAACACCAGAGGCAGAAGGAACTAATAAATACATGCAATGCATAACTAAATGTGTTCTAGCGCATTATAAAATCAGTTTTTTTGCGAGAGAGAGAGAGAGGTGTGAAGTGGTTTTTGGATCGGATCTTATGTAAGCCTTACGCAATGCTGGCCTGACCACAGATGTTGTGTTGCATGCATCTATGGTCTAGACCAGCCACTGTTGTAATTGGTGCATGTTTGATTTTCCCCGTCTGGCTTTCTTGCAATTTAATCACGAACATTATCTGGATGAATATATTCAGGAATTGAGTAACTGAGGTCTGAAACACAATCAGCCAATGTAATTATGGTCAAAAATGATGTGTAATCAATACATAACTGCTTCTTTCTGCTCATCAGAGAAATATAAAATACAGATCCAGGAGCTATTATTCTGTTTCAGAGAGAGAGAACATTTATGTGAAGCATTAGATTAAAGTCTACAGGGAGCCATAAGAAAGAGACAGAAAAAAAAGAATATGGTCTCGTAATAGTTTCCTTCAAATCAACAGGTATAAAAGTTTCTACATTATGCAGATGCTGGATTACTGAAACTCCCCAAAACATTTGCCACATAATATTTAAATGTGAGAAGGAACCTACATAGAAATATGCTGAAATACTGAATATATGATGAAAAATATACATGTAATGACACATTCTGTTCTCCATTTCCATCAAATTCCCACCGCACTCAAACACTCACACTTTTATAAACCCATATTGAACACTTACCTCCACTGGCTGTGTACTGCAGGCTGCCTCTCTTCCTGAAAGGGGACGTGGGTTTGCCTGAAGGCAGCTTAGAAGACATTTTGGCTGGAGATTCACCAGAGACGGACAAAACACTGTTTGTTTAAGGCACGGAGGATTCCTTAGCGGGGGATGGAAAGAGGGGGGCACACTCAGTCCAGAGGGGTTTTCAATGCAGTAAGAGGGATGGTCAGATGTGTGTGTGTGTGTGTGTGTTTGTGTGTTTGTATGTGAGAGAGATCCCCGCTCTTCAAATGCTGCAGTGGGAGAACTGGCTCCTCCCCACACCTCCCAGTGCCCACTCACACACTAGCACACGCTGCCTGCATGCTGTCACTCCGCACGGTTTCCATGGAAACCTCAGAGCCAGGTGGAACGTGTCAGTGAGAGTACGGCAGGCATCCAAATAGTGCATTGTGATGATCGTAAAGGAATGCCCCTCATGTCGCTTTCTCGTAGCAAGAGAGACAAGAGGAAACATGACAAGCCAGACGGTGGCTCAGGGCTCAAAGTTTAGTCAGCCAGAAGAGATGAACTGTGTGCTGAATGGGGGAGGTTGCTGACTCTGTGATGGGTAACAGCTGGAATCATGTCTGTGAAATGTAGTCAAATCTTGAGGAAAAAGCCACAACAGAGCCAAGAAACATTTAGGGATGAGCAGCTAAAATACAAACACGCCGGAAAAAATGAAAACCCAGAATCATATTGATCATAACAGCCAGAATCTTTCTAATTATAACTGACTGACATGAATATTAGTTTAAATTCTCAAAAAAGGTTAAGCAAAATTTAGAATTTAAAAATTCATTTCATCAGCCCACTGGATGTTAAATCTGATTTCTTATTTGGAAATTGAATAAATTGCAATTCAAAGGAATTTAACATAATCATACAACATATTTTTATTTTATTTTTGTTTATATTTTTAAGTTTTGCAACAAAATATAAATGAATTTTCAGTTTTGGCTATTAATTATATATATTTATTCCCTGATACTATAAGTTGAACTTTTTTCTTTCCTAATTAACTGAACAATATTAAATAAAAAATATTACTAAATACTGTCAAAACAATTAACACAACTAATTAAAATAATTAAATATTATAATTTAAGTAATTTGTATATATGAATGTATACATACATGATTTATATGTATGTAAATTACACAGAAATGTACACATACATATTTTATAATATATATTATAATCTGAATGTAATATATATATTCATTCTGTATTCATTATTATGTTATCATATCATGTTTCTGTAAATGCCCCATATGTTGATGATGACCCTAAGTGTATGATGACATTTTCATGGGTAATCATACTGAAAACTATTGTATTGTTAAAAATTAGATTCAAAATTTGAAATGTTTTTACATTTCATTTCATTTCAATTCTATTTGCGTTTACAAATTCAGGAAAGGGCATTCTCAATTAAAGAATGACACAGAAACCTACAGTCAGGTAATGCTGTCACCTCATGAGCTGCTCATTTTAGTTATCTATACGGAGAATGGCTGTAAAATGCTAGTGACAGCATACATCGAACCTCATCAGCAATGTACAGCGCGAGGGCTCTTTAGATAACAAAGGAATGTTTCTGTCTCTGTGCTGAATCGACATGTCAGCACAGTCAAAAATTCAGCTCCAATGGGCTCTGGACACATTAGCATTAGCTTCCATACAGAGCCAAATGCAAAAAAAAAAGAAGAAAATTATTAGTGATTACCCTCCTGCAAAAAAAAAAAAAAAAAAAAAAAAAAAAAATTATGTCATGAAGCTGCAGAAAATAGAGTCTTGAAGTGAATTTTAAAAAGATGATCCTTCTTTATAAGCTAATGTGTATAACAGGCAGAGTACACTATAAAGCAATGGGTTTATACCTCCCTCTTGTGGAAACTGACAGTGATGCATTCATTGCCAAGAATGAATGCAAAAAGAGATTGCAGTAACAAATGATCAAAAACAGTATCAAATCAAAATATCAAAAACATTATTTGCACATACAATCAATATTTTTGTGCAAACATCCATCAAATTTGACAGAGCATATATTACTGATTGTTTCATGACCAAATCTCAGAGGAGACAGTAGGCGTACACACAATGCTGGGTAGTAACTGAATACATGTAATCTGGATTACAAAATCAGATTCCAAAAATTAAAGGTGCAGTAAATGGTATTTGAACTATGCTGTTGGACATTGTTGATATTTGAAATCAACCCAAACAAACACACCCCTCTCTTCATTGCTCCGCTTCCAAAACTCACACTCCAATCCTAACCACCCTGCTCTGAGTTGGATCGCTGTTGGTATGCGAGGCGAATGCATTACCAATGACGCTAAAAACCTCAATCTCAAATGGTCACCAGTAACTGCAGAACTCTCACTATCTGGCCACCGTTACACACGCAGTGAGAGAGGATGTCTGTTTATCACGCGCAACAAAATGCTTCACGAAAAATAAAGCGCAGTTGATGAACGAACGACAAGGAAGCACAAAAAATGAACATACAGTACACAAGAGTAAATACAAAGTGTTCGTTGTTAGTCGCAAACAGCACAGCAGCTCCAGACAATCAAAACCCAGTGTTACTCACATGATAAGCGGGATCAAAGCAGTTTTCTCTTAGCTCTCTCCAGTGCTGAAAAGCTTTTCTAATATAACCGGGTCCTAAAGCACTTGCCCAGCCATAAACCTTCATTCCAGTGCTATTCTTTTGAGCTGTTTTGTGTCCCATTTCTCGTTCTGCAGTTTTTTTTATTATTATTTTCAAATCTCCCTCTTGCTCGTTCTCTCTCCTCGACCGTCATACGCCCTCTAATGCTGAATGATTACACGTTTGTTGTTGGACTTGGCCCGACCAACTTCCAGGACTCGGCCCGACTAACTTCCAAACAGTGGATTTGAAATATCACTGAGTCCCCCTTTAAGTAGGCCTACTTGTAATTAGACCCTAAAACTCACAAACCCCAGTCTGGGAAACTCTGACCTAATGTAAAATTTAATGCACTTCATGTTGTTGATAACAATGGATGGAATATATTTTCTTTCTCTTTGTATTTTTAAATCAATATGGTACAAGACTATCCTATTCAAATCAATGTGATAAACAGGTTAAGTCAAAAGTAATCTAAAAGTAATCAAAAAGTAATCAGATTATATTACCTTAAATGTCCAATGTAATGGATTACGTTACTAGCTACAATTTTCGTCATGTAATTTGGAATCAGTAACTGACTACAACTTGTAAGTAATCTACCCAACACTGTGTACACGCTATATGAGTGCAAGAATGAGTCATTAATGATTCAAACAGTCCTTCCACTGGGGAAACCTCTCACGTTATTTAAATTCTGTGTCAGGTCAGAATGCAGTTCAGGTCTCTGCAGAAGCATGCATTAAGCGGTTTGTTTGCGCATTTGAAACCGCAGGGTTGAGATGCTGCTGCTGTTCTATTTTAATTGCCATTAGCATGAAACATGGTGACAACAGTTAATGCATAAGCATGATTAAAATAACTAGCATGCTGGATTGAGCATTTAATACAATCTGCAGGAAATTAAAAAGATAGTTCACCCAAAAATGAAAATTCTGTCATCATTTATTCACCCTCAAGTAGTTCCAAACCTGTATGAATTTCTTTGTTCTGCTGAACACAAAGGAAGATATTTGGAAGAATGTCAGTAACCAAACAGATCTCGCCCCCCCCATTGACTACCATAGTATTTATTTTTCCTACTATAGTAGTAAATTGGGGGTGAGATCTGTTTGGTTACTGACATTCTTTAAAATATCTTCCTTTGTGTTCAGCAGAACAAAGAAATTCATACAGCTTTGGAACTACTTAAGTGTGAGCAAATATTGACAGAATTTTCATATTTGGGTGAACTATCCCTTTAAATTCAAAATGCTTGTATGTAATGCAATTTTAAAAAAACAAAACAAAAATGACACTGTACATAAAATACCATGCTTTAAATATATTAAACTGGTGTTATGATATTAGCATGCATTCAGTGAGCAAATATTGTAGGCCTACTTGCAGAAAACACTACTGTACAATTAAAAAAATAATATTTCAGTACAAGACTTCCTGTCGTCAATGCCGCTGATAAGAGTTTCCAGATGTGTGGGGGCTCGTCTCAGTCGTGTCTACTTGTCTACTAAGCTTGTGCTGGTTCTTTGTTCTAAGAATCCCCTCCTCATTCATCAGTTCTTACCAGAAGGACAGGAAATAACCATCTAAATAATCCCCCTCCACTGTTACCCACCCCGACCCACGAAGGCCTCGGCTACTAATCTTGTCAGCTGCATGGAAGCTGTGCTGGAGTGTTAGGGGACCACAGAAACCCTAATGAGATTGGCTCTGATGAAGAGAAGGATACCATGATTAGCTTGCTATATTCCTCTTGGAAGCATTTAGGGATTTGGGTGCTCACAGCCTGCCACAAGCAGCAAGAAAAAATCTGCTTACCGAAAGTGACGTGGGTTGAAATCTCGCATTCACAAAGAAGTTGGTATGTCCAATGATCCATGTGGGGAAGGAGCACAGGTGACTGCATGCGCTCTGGAGTGGGAGGGTCTGGATATGTTTCTGGTTTTAGATCAGTGTAAATGGATTTGTTTAAAATCAACTGTAAAGAGAGTTAATGATTCGCTGTGGAGCGACTACTGTTGATTTTCCTTGACATGTAGGCCTCTTCATTTTGTAGAAATTTGGCGTTTCGCTGCTTTTTAATCGTTATATTCTACGTAAACCAACACAAGAGGGACGTATTTAATCGCTGCACAAGTTATAGTTTGACTTTTAAAACAGTTGACCTTTCCATATCTCACAAAATCTCATCTCAGCACACTATTATCTTTGAAAAATAGAGATCTAGCAGCGTGTTATTACCAATGTTATTACTTTTTGTTGCCTATTATTTAAAGTTAGATTTACATTTAAGATATCCTCTCTATTCATTACATCCTCTCTACATGTTGTGCTATGACAACTAAATTAACAAATGTTTCTATTTATTTCCCTTAATAACACATTGGCTGCATTATCATCCTGCACATGCTAAATTTATAGGGCAGATTAAATGCACATTATTCTTAAGAGGAGCATCTTACCCGACTTGCTTTTTCTAGTTAAGATCTTTACTTTAACAATTTTCCTTATTAATCCTTATTAGGCCTAATTAAAAATGGCATTAAGAGTATATTAGATGACATTATTCAAAATTGACCAACAAAAGCACCAAATAAAATTGGTTTATAGATCAGTGACATACACATAGATAGAAAACAGACGCCTTATATCACGAAGGATGGCAAAAGTTGCTGAGTGTATGACTAGTAATGGCAATAGTAATTTTGGGCTGCATTATAGGTTGAATCATTTAATGCAAGCTTTAAAACTGGGATAAAAAAATAATTCAGTTTTCACAGCCCAATGAGAATAAATCTTATTGAGCAGTTATAGCGGACGGTTAATGCAGGTTCATTCCCTTAAGCGCAGTGGGAGGTGGAGATAAAGATCTGTTTAGTGATGATGTTAAAGAGAATAGTGATCAGATGACAACTTCAGTGCTGACTTCACCACTCCCATCTCTCAGAAACAAGACACACTGACCTGTAAGCCCTCCTCCTTTACCCCCCAGTCCCCCAAGCTCGGGGTTACATAACACGTGATACTGGCTGTGTGTGTGTGTGTGTGTGGCAAATGGAGAATGCTGTACATGTGTCAACCCCTCACACAAAAGAGTCTGCCAAGGACAAGAGTAAAACCCCTTCATCCTCTGACCTCTGCATCTAAGAACTTAATCAACATCATAGTTCTCATATTTAAATATTTATAAGAAAATTTGTTTGTGGTGCCAACAAGCTGTGAATTGGATTTTTTAAATATAAAATATGCATATTAGGCCTACTGTATAAGGTCATGGCGATGGTCTTCATTTTCCTTAAACTTCAAATATTGTGTATATATCAGTTATGCACAAATCTAAGCAAGCTCCAATTGATCACACACACTTTTAATCACACTCTATCATCTGATCAATGTCAAATGCTAGTTCACTAGAAGCATTGGTCTTAATTTTTACAACCTTCATTTCTGTCCTTGTTAGCCAAGCTAATAGGATTGGCTGGTTCACACAGGAAGATCAGTAAAGCCCTCCCCAATCCTAAGCTAAGACTTTTGAGGTGGACAAGGAGGAATTAGAGGGGATAGAACAACCAAAGGAGGAAGCAAGTCAGTCCGCTTCAGTCTCTGTGCCTGTCTCTATCCACTTGTCCATCCCAAGCAGGTCAGTCACAACTAGAAGGGGAAACAACACTTTTGCGACCCTCCCCCTACCACGTGATCCAAGGTACAGGGCTACCTGCATCCATTTCTCTGTCAGCAAAGCACAGGGAAAGCCGGCAAAATTTCTTACCTTGAGGAACTTGACAGGGAAGCGTCTGACGACGAGATGGGTAGCGGAGCGAGTGCAGAAGATAAGGAAATGGCCAAGAAGTCCAAAGAGCTGGAAAAACAGCTCCAGGAAGATGCTGATAAAGAAGCCAAGACGGTCAAGCTTCTGCTGCTGGGTAAGAAATCAGTGTTTAACTCCTCCAGTCCATTGGTGTTGAGTTAAGAAGTTTTGCCTCCAGAACCAGCTTCTTGTGCAGAAACTTCAGATGCTTTATGTACATTTGTGCCTGCAAAAGGTGGTTACTAATAAGTTGCAAGATAGTAAAATGCAGGTGAGATTAAAATCGGATTAATGCGACTTCAAAATAAGCAACACCATGAGAAAGGTTGTTCATCAGATTTTTTTTTTCTGGGATTAAGAGATAGATGCACGTTAAGACATTCTGTAAGCAGAAATTCAGATTTACAAAGGTTTTGAGACAACCATAGGTTTTGTAAATATTTCATAAATTATACATTGCAAGTGTAATCAATTGTCATGTGTTACTTCTGAATGACATACAAATGATGTCATTTTAACACCATTTACAAAACGTAATTCATTTCAGATGATTTTACATGTGAATTAAGCTCTTTTTCAGTATTTTTTTAGGATGAATGATCTTTAGGTCGATCCTGCAAACATTTTTAAAAGCTAATTTCGAAAATTCTTAAAAAGTGAAAACATTAATGTTTTCACTTTTTAAGGATTTTCGAAATTAGCTTTTAAAAATGTTTGCAGGATCGATTCCAGCTTTGCTGTAGCAACATTTTCACTGCAAGGGAAGTCGCCTTAAAAGATCACAACCTGAGGAACCCTGTGAATTGTGGCATATTGACAATAAGACCCGAATCCGATTACCGTGATGATTTAAGCCCCGATCCTCTTAAGCTCAGGTTCAGTTTATCTTCCAATGGGAACGGAAAACAGAGGAGGCCAGTTTCAGTGTTCCTAACAGTTTATTACATCAGGACACTCAATCAATGAGCCATTTCAGCAAATCACTGTGAGACAGATGCATTGATTAAGTACTGACCCGATTTCTTCCAGCTTGACAAGCCACTTCCTGTCTGAACAGGAAGTTCGTAACCTGCTCTTCTCAGATAACAATAACAATGTTAAAATACTAAATTAGAAGAAAGTAAAATATGAAAATATAATTACAGATACATGTTAGGTGTAGTGAATTTTGGAAATTACTTTTGAAATCTTTCTCACTAAATTAAGAAATCACTTCCCTTGCACAATAAAAGTCAAAGAGTGTGCTAATAATGGTAGTGATGTGTGTTCATATCTGACAGATAGGATGTAGAAAGCCGTTTTCCATATAATCTAATCTAGTTACTAAACTAAGCAGTCGTACAGACCGAGATGTAACAGGGATGACGCAAGCTCTCTTAATGCATCACCACGGCTACAGTTAACTCAGGAAGTGAAGGGCACATAAGAGTGACAGTTGCCACGAGAGATGGTTGAGCCCCACCCTCTTGCCCTCGACTGACTGAAGCTCCAAGACGAATCAAAGTGTCAGTGATCTCCTGAGAAGCTTTCCCTAACACAAATCCAATTGGGTCACTTTATAAGCAGGTTAAAGAGGCTTCCTCTGACCTGGCCATCAATGACAATCTATAAGTTTTCCCTGACAGATTATCTACTACTTAACATCAACCTTGTTATTAAAATCAAAATCACACAGAGCGGAAAATAAACAGTTAAATTCAGGAAAAAGGCACTGTGTGAAAGACCTTAACTAGAGTCATAACCACCATATAGACAGAATGGTGATATTCAGATCAACATGGTTTGGTCAAAGACCTTTGAACTAAGCTAAAAGTCACAGAGGGACATAATTTGGTCAAAAAATTGTCTGATGTTCGGTTTAAGAGCATTTAAGGGCTCCTCGTTTGTTCTTATGTACGCTCAAACATGTTTCTCTCTCTGTCTTGTAGGTGCCGGTGAGTCAGGGAAGAGCACCATTGTAAAACAGATGAAGTGAGCATAAACGCATGCAACACAAAATACACGCTCAGAAGAGTCTATTAGTATCTTTACAGTTTGAGGAAGCATTTGATTTGATATATATATATATATATATATATATATATATATATATATACTTGTTTCATCAAACCTCCTTAAGTGAATTTTAAATCTTATTCATGCATTCTATTTGAATCATTTCTTAACAATTGGTGTGCATTTGGGAAATGCCAGCACTTGCATATATTGTTCAACACCTTGTAATGCTAATCTGTGACCACCAGGTGGTAGTGAATGTGGAGCCTGGCTGCACTGTATGTAAATGAATTCACCTACAAATCATTAATCAAAAACACTGTTGTTTCATTCCCAAGAATTCTCCATCAAGGTGGTTATACAAAAGAAGAACAAATGGAGTTTCGATCTATTATTTTTGGCAATATTCTGCAGTCTGCTCTGGCCATCATCAGAGGCATGGAGATGCTGGACATCAACTTTGGGTCACCAGCAGCACAGGTCTGCCAAACAACTCCAACAACACAAAAAGACCAATGATTAGTTTGTGGACATTCACATACTAACAAAACGCACACGTTGAATCTCACCGTTAAAGTCGGCATGCAATGAAAATTTTCTAAAATTTTCAAAATGCATGTTATAGATCTTATTGTGAACCTGTGCATGTTTCATTTTTAAAAATGACCTAATTTTCTATTTATTTGGCCTCGTAATGTTAAATCAAAATGTCTTCCAGTGAAAACGACAGACTTCTCCCTGGTGACATATGCAGAACTTAAACTGTGTCTCTGCAAGCTCCACTTTTGAGTGCAACACCCACATCTCAAAACCCAATAAATTGATAGATAGAACCTCCACCTAACATTTTTTCTTTTCTGGTAATCCGTTACACTCGAATGTACGTCACAACAGGGAAGAAAAGATCTGTCGCTACTTTCATTTCATCAAGACATATTAAATAAAAAAACAATTGACGACTGACTGCATGGTGCCTAACGGTGCCCATTTTACTGTCCCATGCAGGAGGACGGTCAGAAGCTCCAGAACCTGTCTGACTCCATTGAGGAGGGCACCATGCCTCCAGAGTTGGCAGATGTCATCAAGAGGCTATGGAAGGATTCAGGCGTGCAGGCCTCTTTTGAAAGAGCTGCTGAGTACCAGCTGAACGACTCCGCTGGATAGTGAGTACAACACTCAGCAGGGACAGCGATACCTTTAAAGTTATGCTTTGGAGATTTTCAGCACTTTAGCAGATGTATAATTCAGGGGTCTTTAAATGAAAGGCTGAATTATCTTCTACAGCTACTTGAGCGAAATGGACAGAATCTGCAAACCTGACTACCTCCCTACTGAGCAGGATGTGCTGAGATCTCGAGTCAAGACTACTGGTATCATTGAGGAAAATTTCTCCTGCAAAGAGCTCCACTTCAGGTGTGTCTTACCTCAACTGTTGTGCATATATGTTAAAATTGAGAGCCACAAAAATGGTACTGTAACGATATTCAAGACCAAAAACGATTTCAGCAAAGAAAAATTAATCAAAGCTTTGAATGAAACCTTTTCATGTTTATTTCCCTGGTCCGCAGGATGTTTGATGTGGGCGGCCAGAGGTCCGAGAGGAAGAAGTGGATTCATTGTTTCGAAGGTGTGACTTGCATCATCTTCTGTGGAGCCCTGAGCGCTTACGACATGGTGCTGGTAGAAGATGATGAAGTGGTAAGTGCTGATCTTTAGCCAACAAGCTTAAAAACAAAGGTTCTTTATTGGCATGTGTGGTTCCATGAAGAACCTTTAATATCCCTGGAACCTTTCCATTGCACAAAAGGTACTTTGTAATTAAAAAGGTTCTTTAGATCAGTAAAATGTTCTTAACGCTAAGAAAAACTGGTTCTTTTAAGGACTGTTTACCAAAAGGTTCTTTGGGGAACCCAAAATGGTTCTTCTATGGCAGTGATTCCCAACCACGTTCCTGGAGGTCCCCCAACACTGCATATTTTGTATCTCTCCTTTGTCTCACACACCCATTTCAGGTCTTGGAGTCTCTACTAATGAACTGATGATCTGAATCAGGTGTGTTTGATTATGGAGACATGCAGTGTTGGGGGGCCTCCAGGAACGTGGTTGGGAACCCCTGTTCTACAGGCACTGCTGTGAAAGCCCCGTTTTGGAACCTTTATTCACAATCTAAATATCAAAGAGCCCAATTGAATGGTTTGATACTGATGTTTGAGGCTTTAGCATTGCTTCTCAACTTATATTATTTTGTTCCTCATGTTTTTCTAGAACCGCATGCACGAGAGTCTCCATCTCTTCAACAGTATCTGCAACCACAGGTTCTTCGCCACAACTTCCATTGTGCTTTTCCTCAACAAGAAAGATCTCTTCCAGGAGAAGATCAAGAAAGTCCACCTGAGCATCTGTTTCCCTGACTATGATGGTGAGTGAGGTCTCTATATAAACAAACACCTTTAAACAGTAATTTACCCAAAAATGAACTGTTAACTCACCCTCCTTTCATTCCAAACCTGTATGACTTTCTTCTGTAGAAAATAAAATCAACCTGGCCATTCCTGGCGAACAAGGACTGGGACTGTCAAGCTACAGAATGACAAAAAAGCACCATAAAAGTATCATAAATGAGGTCTTCTCATGATAGCTGTGTGTGAAGAACAGACTGAAATTTAAGTTGTTTTAATCTTGATTTGCCCAAGCTCTCCTTGGCAAATCCATGATATTGACAAATAAATCATTCTATTGAGTCACATCTTTTCAATGAACTCAATGAGCTAATTGACTCGAACCATTCACAATGGTTAACAGACTATTAGTGAATAATAACTTTCAGTCAGTTCCTGGTATGGCTTCTTATGGCTGGTATGGACCTTTTATGATGCTTCTGCATCCTTTTTGAAGCTTGACAGTCATTCACTTTCATTATATTGAAAAGAATTGTCAGGGTATTCTTTAAAAAATTACCTCAGTGGAAGATAGAAGGTCCTACAGGTTTGGATCAGCATGAGGGTGAGTAAATGAATTTCCATTTTTCAATAAACTAACTTATTGTTGCAAATGGTACTGGAACTGTAAACACAAATACAGTCACTACCATAGATGACTGATAATTGATAAACATCTCAATTTTCCAGGTCCAAACACATATGAAGATGCCAGCAACTATATCAAGACTCAATTTCAGGATCTGAACATGAAGAAGGGTGTGAAGGAGATCTACGCACACATGACCTGTGCCACGGACACAAAGAACGTCGAGATCGTGTTTAATGCTGTGACAGACATTATCATCAAAGAAAACCTTAAGGACTGCGGTCTGTTCTAAACACTATCGACTTTTTCAAAGGTATGTTCCCTGAAAAAAATAAAGCAGATTATGCCCTGTCTACACTGGACATGAGTGGAAAGTTAAAAGTAAATTGCCGCCTTCAGTTGAGGATTCGCCCATTTTTTATTTCGCTTTCTATTCTATTCAGAGCCACTCCAGCTACTTGATTTTATGCACACATATTTGCTGACTTGTTTGCAAACCCAGCTTGTGAAGTTTTTGGTCTCTGGTCTATTAAATTAAATCAGCTTTTGTTTCTAATAAGACTAATAATAGTAACAGTTGTATAACAAGTTATTTTATATCAAGGGATTTGAAAATAAACTAACATTGAAATAAACTTAGATGCATAGTTACTCATTCATTTTACCATTTCTGAATTCATCGACCTGGAATCGTGGTAGGAAACATGCTTAGATGACGTAAAACTTTCACGCTTCCAGTGTAGACAGGGTGTTATAACTTCAGAAAGTTCTATAAAATCATTAGAGAACTAGCTTTTTTTCTTTGAATAAAATAATTACCTTTATATAGAAGCTTGTTTCCACCACTCAATAAAAATTTAATTGCAGGTACACTGCAAAAAATGCTTTTCTTACTTAGAAATTTTGTCGTTTCTAGTCCATATATCTAAAAATTTTTAAATCAAGAAGCATTTTCTAGACAAGTAAAAATTTGTCATTTTCAGAAAAAAGTCAAAATTAAGTGACAAAAAATCTAAGTAAGAAAGGCATTTTTTGCAGTGTAATTGTGTAATGCAATGTAATTATCTCACAATTCTGACTTTTTTCTCAGAATTGCATGATATAGTCGCAATTGCATGTTAAAATGTCAGAATTGCGAGTATATATCTGGACTTTTTTATCGTAATTCTGACTATTAAAAAAAAAAAGAAGAAGTATTTTTTCCCCTCAGAATTGGACTTTATAACTCGCAATTTCGAGTTTATATCACGCAATTCTGACAGAATTACAAGAAAAAAGTCAGAACTGCGAGATAAGAAGTCACAATTATTATTTTTTTTACTTTTTTTTATTCCGTCACAGAAACAAGCTTCCATACCTTAAAGTGATTAACTATTTTTTTTTAGTGATTTAAGTGTTTATTTAAAAAGTTATTTTCCAGATCTTTCTGCCCCATCCCCACCTGAATGATTGGATTTACTCTGATGAAGTTGCCACGGTAACAAAAGAACATCCACAGGTGGCATGAAGGTGAACTCTACAGCAAGCAGTCAAGTGTGGTCAGCGGATCCCCGTGCAAAAAACAACCTCAACATCCCAACCAAACCTCAGAGACTAGATCCAGATTAGACTAATGGCCTCTGCTCTCCAAAGGGACTCTAAAAAACATTTCCTGACAAACTTCAAACTGCTAGTAGAGTCAATAAGAGAAGGATTACCAAAGAAAGGGGACTTTTGATGCTATGAGTTAATGATGCTTGTAGAGAAGCTCCTCTCACTATGTTTTAATGTTAAACCTATAGAGGTTTGACTGTTAGATGTTTTTTTTCCCATTCATTTCCAGAGAAAGAAAAGTAAATTTAATGCAATTAAATTCTGATGTAATAAAGACATTGTAGTGGAACATCAGATCCCATGGTGATAATTAGAAACACGTACAGTGCTGCGCAGCATCTGGTCTCCTTTGAAAAACTTATATCATCAAGACCTGATTGTTTGAATTTAACCAGCTCACACAATATGTGAAAGATGTTTCTTTTTCAGCCCCAAACATAGTAGGGCAGTATGTTTTGTAAATAAGAGTAGGCAAAAAAAAAAAAAAAAAAATCTGTTTCCAGAGCATTCTATATAAAATATATATATGGAGACATAAATATATATTTATGATACAGTATTACAGTAACAAGTGAAAATTCTAGAATGGCCTGTTGCTTTGTTTTAAACCTGAGGTCTGAATTTGTGGATTTGTTCTGGAATGTAAATGTAGGCACATGAAATAAAGACTTGCATCAATTCCATTGGTTGCTGGTGTCGGATTACTATTATGTTCTGCAATTGTCTGGCCATTAGCACTACTGTAATTGCGCACTTACGTTGTTTTAATTGGGAATTTCAAACACTGACCCTTTATGTCAGATCTAATTTTGAATGAACCACAGTACAAAACACACATTTTGCTAAGAGCATTATATAATCAAAAAAGGGGTGTCTTTATGACAGCTAAAATTAGTAAAGATATCCAACAATCATGAGACTACACATAATATACATTTAGAGCCACAGGCACAATCAGAAAAACAATTGGAATAGTAGGAAATAAAAGAGCCAAAAAATGGCAATTGCACAATATTATATCAAATACACAGTCTCATTAAAATAAGACATGGCAAAATACATTTAGGTATGATTCAGCATTTCAGTATATTTGTCTTCACTGTTTGAACTTTGAAGACTGAAATGATAAAATAATCTTTCATCCACGGTTTCAAAAAAATAGATTATTTTCAAATGATGTGTTAATTTCTGCTCATGATTATGTATATATGTTTCCTTAAAGGTTTGCATATGTATTTTCCTCAAAACTGCAGCAACTGGTGACATGGTATTATGGACAATTATAGATGATCAGAAACAACCGTTAAGACCGGAAAAGAAAAAAAAACATTTTTAAATAATACTAAAAAATGTAAATATGAAAAGGTATTCAGAAATTAAACAAACCAAATTTTTAGCATATTAGCGATTCAGTGTTTTTTTCCGTTAGTTGTTCATTTGCACTTTCATGTTTAAAACTGTTAAAACAGTGATATAAAAAGGAAACCAGATTGTTGAATGAATCCAGACTAATTCATTGAGTACATCAATGTGCCAGTATTGGAATATGTGGATAATGGCTGTCTTGCAAATAGTGGTGACTCTGGCTATGTGGCATGTTCTGGGAGCAAGATGTAATGGACATCCAGTGTTAAATTAATGGAAACCCTTTTCATATTAAATACAGGTATTACAAACCAGATCACATTGTGTCAGTTTGTTTAAAAATACTGAAATCCACAGGATTAAACAAAAGCACATCAAACAAATCTTAGAAAAGGCTGTACTCCATCAAGACACGAATGCAAATCCGGCCATCATACTCTGTTTTTATGGCATTTGTTCCCAAGTGTTCTTGACCAAACAGTGGGTCATTATTTTCACACCATTCAGAATGAGAAAAGCATTTGTTCACACCGTTACTGGTCCTCAAGAAATACAAAAATAGTGTGTTATATAAACTGTGTTATATAAAGCGATTCATGTCTAATTAGTGAAAAAATGTGTCCTGTTGCTGTGTGTTTGGGCAGTGAATTACTAAAGGTACAACAACAATATAACACAATGTTCAATGATAGTTCCCACACTAGCTGTTTCACTCATCATAGCGACTTAATTCTTCAATATTCTGATATGTTTGCAAATAAAGTCTTAAAGACAGACCTAAATAATTAATAAATTAGCTAAATAATCAATATGAAACGCACAGCAAAATGGTTACTTTCCTATAAGAACTAATACACTGTTATTAATAGGACTTAAGGATTGAAATCTTAAAGATATTTGATCTAATGGGGATTGACATATAGTCACATGATACCGTTCATTGTGGATTTTGATCTATGCACAGTGGTGTGTCATGTGATACCAATAGAGGAAACAGGAAATGAACAGAATGAAGCTGTATTGGCAGTAAAATAAAGACTAAAAGGAAGTGCCAAAGAAATAATGACCATCACAGACTGTCATTATAAAAAAAATGATGAGTGGAAATAAAAGAGTCTCAAAAATCCTGTTCATGGTCATAGGTACCGCATTTAGCGTGAAGGGTGCATGCAGCGAGGTGGCAGTCTCTCTCGCTTATTCTCTGCCAGAGGAATTGGACAAAACCGGGAACAACCAGCCAGTGAAGCTCTGAAATCTTCCATTAGCAACTGTAAATAAAAAAAAAAATGTCTAAATATTAATCAATATAAAACATTTCGGGTTAACACATTTCATGTTTTTTTAAGGTCACCAGGGGTCTGTGGTTTTTCCATATGTATGGTTCTAAATTTAGGAAAAAATAAGTGCAAACGTATTAATGAATCATGATTTGTGTGTTAAAACATCAGTTCTGTAGGTTTTGGCTTTTTTCTTGTACTTACCTTAACACACAGATGATGCTTCAATAGAGGCCACATTCTATGAGGTTATTTTTGATGATGACATCAGTGACTGCATCAAACACGAATTGTACGTTCTTGGTGTCTGTGGCACAGGTGAAGTGTGTGTAGATCTCCTTTGTGTCCTTTCTTTTGTTCAGATCCTCAAACTGGCACTGGATGTAGGCCGCTGCTTCCTCATACGTGTTTGTTCCTAAGCGTCACACAACATAGGTGGCTTTAAGATACTTTAAGATACTTTTAGATACTTTTCAAATGAAAAAAAATTATTAATACTTGTATTAAGGATGCATTGAAGGGTTAGTTCCAAAAATGAAAATTCTGTCATTAATTACTCACCCTGTCGTTCCACACCCATAAGACATTTGTTCATCTTCAGAACAGAAATTAAGATATTTTTGATGAAATCCAAGAGATATATGACTCGTCCATAGACAGCAATATAATCAACACTTTCAAGGTCCAGAAAGGTAGTAAAGACATTGTTAAAACGAGTAAACGTGAATCTAGTGGCTCAAGCTTAATTTTATGAAGCGACGAGAATACTTTTTGTGCGCAAAAACAAAACAAAAATAACAATTTTATTCAACAATATCTTCTCTTCTGTGTCATTGTCATACATTGTTTATGTCCAGCACTTCCAGGTTCTACGTCAGAACGCCGACTCATTATTGGCCGGCTCCTGCGCCAGCATCACACACATGCGTCATGCTGATAACGTGCAGCTTTGGCCAATACTGAGCCGGCATTCGGATGTAAACACAGAAGTCTTCACTGCGCTTACTGCGTTACCTGCGTAAGGATAATGACAGGGAAGAGAAGATATTGTTAAATAAAGTCGTTATTTTTGTTTTGTTTTTGCGCACAAAAAGTATTCTTGTCGCTTCATAAAATTAAGGTTGAACCACTGCAGTCACGTTGACGGTTTTAGCAATGTCTTTAGTAACTTTCTGGACCTTGAAAGTGGTAATTATATTGCTGTCTATGGATGAGTCATAGTTAATGACAGAATTTACATTTTTGGGTGAACTAACCCTTTAAATTGATCAAAAGTGATGGCAAAGACATTTATAATATTACATAAGATTTCTATTTCAAATAAATGTTGCTCTTTTGAGCTTTCTATTCAGAATCCTGAAAACAAAGTATCACAGTTTCCACAAAAATATTAAGCAGCATGACTGTTTTCATAATAATAAAGAAACTTGAGCACCAAAACAACATACTGAAATGATTTCTGAAGGACACTGAAGACTGGAGTAATGATGCTAAAAATTCAGCTTTGCCATCACAGAAATAAATTACATTTTAACATATATTTAAAATAGAAAGAGTTCTTACTCCAACAACTTTTTTAAGTGGGAATATGGAGAATGTCACATCAATCAATAAGGCATAGGATGATTAATCGGGGCACAATAAAAGTATTTTTGGAGGAGTAAATTAAAGCATCTCAATGATTCAACGTTTTTAGTCTAGTATGAAAAACACTAATTCATCTTAAAAAAATAAAGCAAGGCAAAAGTTTTCTGTAATGGTCCAGCCCATTGGCAAAATAAACTGTGCCACAATTCCACATGACTGATTTCAATGAAATACACTGAGTACAAACCAACATCTGTAAATGTACTGTGTTTTAAAAAATAAAGGCAGAGAGAGGCACTAAAACTTCTCCAAACCGGTAAGACTCAACTTTCACCTGGCCCGGCAGGATGATAACTAGCAGACACAAAACAGAGGTTTTTCCACAGTGCTTTCCCTCATCTGATAGGCTGTTCAAACTTAACCTAACGTAGTCCCTTCTTCATTTTTATAACTTTTTATAAACAAGCAATAATTCATCCACTCCGCCGTTTGCCCTAAAGGCTCTACCAATATAATGATGCTCGAGTAAAAATATGATTTACTGATTATCTGAAGTTCAATTTAATTTTAGACTTGATTTTAATAGTTTTCCAGGACTGAACTAAAACAGATGGTTCAAGTTAGTAATACAACTACTGTTGAATATACTGTCCTGAAACAAATGTTTGTTTATTTTTTGAGTGGCATTATCATTCATCACATATAAATTTATCTGTGAGTTTAAGTGCAAGCTACAAATTTACTTGTCTTAATGTTTGTTTATTAAGCCACTTTTCAATCATAAGTACAATATTTTATTTATCCTCACCAGAGTATTCTGGGTAGCATATCGTGAGTGGACTTCTCTTGATCTTCTCCTCGAACAGATCCTTCTTATTGAGGAAGAGGATGATGGATGTGTCTGTGAACCACTTGTTGTTGCAGATGCTGTCAAAAAGCTTCATGCTCTCATGCATACGGTTCTGTGGACACATCAAGATCAACATATGACTCAGAGACTCATTCATCTGGTTCACATTTGATTGGACCATTGCCTGGTTTGACAACTGAGAGCTGAGATTTGCATATGAATTAAGAAATGCTCAGTGCCGTGTTGGAATTAAGGGTTATTTAATTCTATAACGTGCATATTGTCTCAGTTCCACTGAAAATCAATACGCAACCTCAAATCATCCTTTTATGGAAAAATAGTCAGTGTATTTTAAGAAATTAGGTCTCATGAGGAAACTATGTGGGTTTTCCATGAACTATGAGAAAATCACTTTAACACAACCAGGACAAACGGAACATCCCCTGTGCCGAAAAAAAAAAAAAAAAAATACTGAGCTCTGCTAGTAGCTTTTCTCACAGATTATCATCTTTTACCATATTTGCATTAATCCATCTTATCAAATGTGTTTAAAATTGGCCATGTGATCTTGCTAACAGACTAGTGTGCCATTCTGATTTAGCTGTGAGATCGCTGTGGGAAGTAAACTCACCATCTCTTCATCTTCAGCTAGGACCAAGTCATAGTCGCTGAGCGCCACACAGAAGATAATGGCAGTGACGCCTTCAAAACAATGAATCCATTTCTTCCGCTCTGAACGCTGACCACCAACATCAAACATCCTGTTCGAATACAAGCAGTATATAGTGATCAGGCCATGAGAGAGAGAGAGAGAGAAAGAAAGAAAAGAGATGACAAATACTTGAAGTAGAGCTCTTTGAAGGTGAAGTGTGTTTCTACAATGCCAGTGGTCTTGACCCGAGTTCTCAGCACATCTTGTTGAGTGGGCATGTAGGTGGGCTGGGATATCCTATCCAGGTCATTCAGATAGCTGGACAAGAGACAAACCATAGTGAGCATTTTTGAGTGAAACCACTAACAAATCAATATGTCAGGATGGTTTAAAAAGCATTTAGAAGGACATTTTAAAATCACCCACATTATTTTCTCTGTAGTTTCTTAATACTCCCAAATAGAGGATCTATTATGTACAATGCGCAGTATGTAAGAAGAGTCTCAGAAGCTGGAAAACATTTAAAAATATGCACTTGTTCTGAGACCTGCAGACATACTTTTATAATAAAATAAAAGTATGTTTTTGAGCTGACAACCACCATTATTTTCATTATTGAAAAAATGTCACAAAAAGCTGAAAGAAAAGCATGCAGTTAATGTTTTTCACAAGTTTTACAATAAAAAGTATCTTTTGCTCACCAAGGCTGCATTTATTTGATCATAAATACAGTAAAACAGTAATATTGTGAAATATTATTACAATTTAAAACAACATTTTCTACTTAAAGGTGCAATGTGTAAAATTTGGGAGGATCTATTGACAGAAATGCAATATAATATACATAACTATGTTTTCAGTGTATAAAGACCTTACATAATTACCTTAGAATGAGCCATTTCTATCTACAGTGGTGGTCAAAATTATTGGCACCCTTGGTAAATATGATCAAAAATGACTATAAAAATAAATCTTTTTTTTTTATTCTTTTTTTTATTCTAATTGTTTATTCTTTTGATCTTTAATTCATAAAATTAGGAAAAATCTAACCTTTCATTGAAGGAAAAGAATTGAGAGTGGGGGAAAAAAAAAAGAAAGAAAAAAAATCACATTATGAAATACGTTTTTCTCCAAAACACGTTGGCCACAGTTATTGGCACCCATAGAATTTTTTAATGAGTAAAATACCTCTGAAGTATATTCCCATTCATATTTACATTTTTTTTTAGCACACCAGGGTGATCATGAACATGAAATTGTCCAGCCATGACCTCCTGTTCCACAGGAGTATAAACATGAGGAAACACAAAGGCCAAATTCCCGTAATCATTCATCACAATGAGTAAAACCAAAGAATATAGTTCTGATATGCAACAAAAGATTGTTGAGCTTCACAAAATAGAACACGGCTGTAAGAAAACAGCTAAAGCATTGAAAATCCCCATTTCCACTATCAGGGCAATAATTAAGAAGTTCCAATCAACTAAAGATGTTACAAATCTGCCTGGAAGAGGAGATGTGTCTATATCATCCTAATGCTCGGTGAGGAGGAAAGTTTGAGTGGCCAAAGACTCTCCAAGGATCACAGCTGGAGAATTGCAGAGATTAGTTGAGTCTTGAGTCTCAGAAAGCTTTAAAAAAAAATTATCAAGCAGCACCTACATCACCACAAGTTGTTCGGGAGGGTTTCAAGAAAAATCCTCTGCTCTCATCCAGAAACAATCTCCAGCATATTCAGTTGTCAGACACGACTGGAACTTCAAATGACACCGGCTTCTATGGTCAGATGAAACTAAAAAAAAAAAAAAACTTTTTGGCAGCAAACCCACCTGAAGCGTTTGGTGCACACATGGATAAAAAGTACCCCATGCCCACGGTTAAACATACTGTTGGATCTTTAATGCTGTGGGCCTATTTTTCTGCTGGAGGTCCTGGACATCTTGTTCAGATACATGGTATCATGGATTCTATCAAATACCAACAGATAAAAAAATCAAAACCTGACTGCTTCTGCTAGAAATACAATAATGGGCTGTGGTTGGATCTTCCATCAGGACAATGATCCAAAACAAACATCAAAACCAACACAAAAATGTGTCACTGAGCACAAATTGAAGCTTCTGCCATGACCGTCCAAGTCCTCTGACCTGAACCCTAAAGAAAATGAGTGGAGTGAACTGAAGAGAAGAAGCACCAACATGGAGCTGGGAATCTGAAGGATCTGTAGAGATTCTGCATGAAGGAATGGTCTCTAAACTCTTGTCAGGTGTTCTCCAAACTCATGAGACATTATAGGTGAAGACTCAGAGCTGTTATCTTGGCAAAAGGTTGCAAAAAGTATTGAATAAAAGGGTGCCAATAATTGTGGCCAACATGTTTTGGAGAAAAACATTTATTTTATAATGTGATTTTCCCCCCACTTTCAATTCTTTTCCTTCAATGAAAGGTTAGATTTTTGCTAATATTATGAATTAAAGATCAAAAGGATAAACAATACAGATTAATTTTTATAGTCATCTTTGATCATATTTACCAAGGGTGACAATAATTCTGACCACCACTGTATATACACCACGGGTCCCCCTCCATGTCAAGTTGTCATTCTGCGCTGACATGTTTCTACAGCAGCCCTAAACGGACAAACACTCTACAGAGTGCGTTTAGTCACTATGTTGTTCTTCTTCTAAATCGTGTTTTTAGAGGCAGCTTGCATCGTCACTACGTTGAATACGCACGAAGAAGAAGTAGTAGTAGTAGTCGTCTGGTTCATTAGAAGCAGTTCTTTGTTAGAAGTAAGAAGAAACCTCATTACTTGACTTGGCTAACGTACTCTCTGTTGTCTCAGACGACAACATCTTTGACTTGTGTCGGCCAGACAGCCATCGTAGCTTCAAAAGGGAGGGGAGAGCTGCAGTTGGTTGCAGTTTGCAACCTCACCACTAGATGCCGCTAAAATTTAATTTTAAATATGTATGTTTTAAAATGTAATTTATTCCTGTGATAGCAAAACCTAATTTTCAGCATCATTACTCCAGTCTTCATTGTCACATGATCCTTCAGAAATCATTCTAAAATGCTGATTTACATTTCTTTTTATTATCAATGTTGAAAACAGTTGTGCTGCTTAATATTTTTGTGGAAACTGTGATACTTTTCTGTTCAAAAGAACAGATTTTGTTTTAAATATATATATGTTTAAACATTATAAATGTCTTTATTGTCACTTTTGATCAATTTATTGCATCCTTGTTGAATAAACAAATTTGTCTTTAAAAAAAATGTTACTGAACCCAAACTATAGTGTAACTTTTTTTTTATGATTACAGTGGTGGGGAGGGGGTGCGAAGGTTGTTACAAAGGAGATTGGTGAGTGGGTTTTGAGAAGTAGTTAAGTACTCCTGTTGCAAAAATAAAGATGTATCCACAACGACCCACCCACTCTGATTTTGCTATAATACAGGAGCTCACAGCACAAAGCTTCTCTCTCACTGGAAGATTCGGCTATGCAGTTTCACTGCATGAACACACAAGTTCACTGAGAGGAGAGAACTCTTGATTATTATAACTGGAAACATTCTTAGTGGCTACAAAAGCTGAAAACAGAGCGAAAGAATGACTGTAACATGGAAAAATCTGTGACGGAAAAAAGTTGTGCAATGCAATTCAGAAAGCCACAAATTTCCCCCCAGTCAATGAGCTGGAATCTACAAGGTAAAAAATGCTGAACTTGTTTGCACAAGGCTAACAGAACTGTGCCTGAGGTGTACAAATGTGCCTCAATCTGAACCTTTCCCATTCAGGAAACCAAAATCTGATTTACTGCTAATCAATCGCTTCAAACAAAAGCATTATGATTCTGTGGAGACAAATTATGGTTCAATAAACTAAAGGTATTGTAAGTGAAAACAATATTTGCAAAATTACTATCTAAAGTATATTCCGTTCAAATAATTGTATAGTTTAAGCCAGTTTCTGTAAACAATGCCCCAAAAAAGTATTTGGACACTATAAAACAAAACATCAAACCAACAACATTTATTTAAAAGAAATATAGCACAAACAAAAATATGTTTATTTATATATTTAGACACTTTCTGGATGTCAAACATGTTATTGTGATGAACTACACCTATGGTTACTCTGCTAGGCCCCACAGAAACCTTGGTCCATCTAAAGAAAGTGCACTTACTAGGCTGCTGAATCATTGAGCTGATACTCTCGTGATCTGACGAAACACGTCTGCACTCCTTCATCCTTCCACAGCCGGCGAATGACCCCAGAGAGTTCAGGGGTCATGACCCCTTCCTCTGCAGTGCCGGCGAGCACAAAAAGCTGACGAGCATCATCCTGATGTTAAACAGAACAAAATCAGAAGACAAATCTGAAAACTGGTCTCCTTTAATAATACTATGACACAAGCTGTTAGTCAATTTCGATTCTGAATATGTTGTTACTCATAATTCTTTTGACTGATGAACTCATGAGTTTGTGAGTCTTTTTGACTGATTCATTACAGCTTACCTCATAAGTTCATGAATCAAGCTACACTGGCTGTGTTGTAAGTTTGTTTTTGTATGACAGGAATTAGAAATAGATTTTCTAATAGAAAGGGGACCTATTACAATACATTAACTTTATATTGTTTTTGAACATAATTATATGTCTGCAGTGTGTGTACACAATCACCCTATTTTGGTGAAAATCCATCCACTCCATTTGTTATTTTCCCCATAAATGTGAAACAGTGTCTCAAAATGGAATGTACTCCAATGTGACGTCACACTGAAACAGGCCCCGCCCATGACTGGTGATGGAATCTGCCCTATTAGCTTAGCTCCTCCCCAGTCCGCCATGTTTTTCTCCTCATCAGAGTGTTGAACAGCAGCATTTAAATAAGAAATTTATTCTCAAATAAGAAATTCTATTTTTCTTTTGTTGTTTGATTCATATTGACAACATATGTAGCAGTAGGTACTGTATATTACGCTGCTGTCACTTTAATACACAGATCTAATATACACATATGATTTCTTTCCCTGCCGTTTACATTCACATAAATAACCGACTGCGTTTATAATGACGAAGTACTGTAATGTCACGTGAGCGAGAGGAAAGAGCTGTAAAGGCACAGTGCTATTCTGGATAGGGGGGTGGGGAGCAGCAGCTCATTTGCATTTAAAGATACATGCTCCTACTCAAAAATGTGCATTTACAACACGGTAAAATAAATTATCTGTGGGGTATTTTGAGCTGAAACTTTACAGACACATTCTGAGACTTATATCACATCTTGTAAAAAGGGGCATAATAGGTCCCCTTTAAATAATGTTGTTTATTACTATCTATATTGCTGCATATAAATAATTAAATATTCTTCCTTGTGTTCATTTGGTGAAAAACAGTGAGGGAAAACATCAGTAGATTCTTACTGTATTTTGATATTGTGACCAATTATGGTGGTTCAAAGCATCATGGTTTTATAAATGATCAGAAATACAATTGCCCTGGGAAGGCTGAAAAAAGAAACATTTTTTTTCCCCAGAACTAAACTAAGATTGGGTTGTCCAGAGGGTGAATTTTGTAAACACTGCTGTACCCAAATTCCAGCACTGTGCAGTCTAGACGAGAGAAGTAATAAATGATTGCTTATGGGTAATTCGGTGTGCATTTTTAATTTATGTATCTTACCGCTCTTGCAGGGTCCCCAAACTCGATCTTTAAACGGCCCATGGCCCTGATAATGGCAATGATGGACTGGATAGTGTTGCTGTAAACCACGACTTTATACTGCTTGCACTCCTCATCTGAGTAACCATCTTCATGAATGATCCTAAAGTAAAACAAATCAGATGGGATAACTACATCTACGGCACATCAAACAAAACAATTAAATCAACAAAATCCAATAATAACTGCCAGCAGCGTTCCCTCTAGTCCAGGCTGTTCTGATTTTGATCTTGGTCCTCCAGACCAAAATATTCAGTACAGAAAGCAAATCAAAATACATGTGATTTCTTGAATGGCCATATAATCATTCATTTATATACACATTTCCACATTTTAATATAAAATATTTATTATATACAATTTTATTTTTATTATAAGTATTAATTACATTATATAATTCTTATATGTTCTAATAATTATATATATATATATATATATACACACACACACACACATAAAGTAGGCTTATTTATTATATACAATGATTTTATATTTTGATTATAATCATTTACTATATTATATTTATTTATGTTTAGGTTAATGTAATTATATATATATATATATATATATATATCTCATACAAAACAATATAATATGCAATTAATAATTATAAAATATAATAAATTACATATATTTATATAACTTTATATCCATTATATATAATGGTGGTCGAAGGGTCTGCTCAATTCCAGTTTTTTAAAAATTTGAGAGGTTTTGCACAACAAGAACAAAAACTAGAGGTAACACTGACTGCAAGTCTCATTCTTGCATATCACCACATCACAAGAAAAGGATATGATTTAAAAAAAAAAAAACTAAATAAATAAATAAATCAAAACACTCACTTCATTTGCTTAACTATTGTACTCTTCCCTGATTCCCCAGCACCTAAAAGAGGACAAACAACACAGAACATTGTTGATGAATTTGATATGGGAAAATCAACAAATGCAGTTTATTCGCCTGACCGACCCCAAACATCACACGCTCAGGAGAAGGTCTATATTAGATGAATAGAAGCTTTCAACCTCTGCCTCCCACATCACAAGCCCAGCATGAGCAGCAGAACAAGCTCTCTATTTCGGGTTGTGCTTGCCATACGGTGAGATTAAATGCCCTGAAGATGAAAGGTTTGTCTGATGTTAGTTCCCCCAGCCAAAGTGTTTGTAAGGACAGCAGGAGCTACGATAGGTGAGCTTTTTATAACCGAGTCAAATGACTCACTTAGATGGCTTATTAACCAACACAACAGAAAGAGATGTTTGTACAAACATGAGCAAACAGGCCAGTGTGGAAGCATGATGTGTACATACTGTAATCCATTGTTTTACTGCATTTCTCAGTTGACGAGTGAAATGAATAACAGGAATAAATAGAACATATTTCACATTTATATGCAAATTAGCAGGTATTGCATGATGTTTTTAGCACATTTTGGATATGGAGTAACAGAGTTTGTCCTCTACAATATACTTTTCCATTGGTTATCTGAGACACATCACATCAAAGTGAATAAGATTTGAACTTCAAATATTCTATGGCTTGTCATTCTGGTGAAAAATTCAATCAATCAATCAATGTTGTTTTATAAAGCACATTTAAACACAACCAAGGTTGACCAAAGTGCTGTACAATAAAAGAATGACTTAAAAGGGAACAAGAGAGGAAAAATTCAGTCCACTTGGACAACTGTTCAATTTTCAGGATAATTTGTGCTGGTGGTTACATGCAGCAAATCTACTGTAAGATGCATTAAGGGTTAGATCAATAATGTCTGCTTCTGAGGTGTGGCTTACTGCCCTATTAGCCCAAGTTTATGGCAGGGTGAGGGAATAACTGTGGGTCTTTGGGGCTAGAGAATCATGTGGAAAATTTCTTCTGAGCGTCTTGAACCGCAGGCATGCTGCAGATGAGAGACAGCCAAAACGTCCTGCCACGTCTGATGAGGCCTTGGCACAAGTAAAAGCTCAATGAGTTATCAATGGCTGAGAGAAACTGAAAAAGTTGCCTTTAAAATCAGTCCTGGACTTGCCAAAGATTCTTGCCAAACAGAGAACACACAAACCTATTGACCTTTCCAAGCCGGATCTAAGTTTTTTACAAGAGTAGTTCACCCAAAGAGCTGACTCAGTTCAATTTCTGCACGAATCATTAAAATTTGGTTATATGAACTGGATCAAATCATTCACTGAAGAGATTCAACAGCAAAAATTCATGAATCTGACATTGTTTTCTTAATTAGATCAAAAGCTGAAAGAAAAAAATATATATTTAAATTGTATTATTTATTATTGCAAAAAGGTACCTCATAAAAACTTTCATTTCATTTCACATGCAGTATTGCATAGTAAAATAAACAGGCAATTTGGTCCAAATAAATAAATAAATAAATATATAAATAAATGAAGTCCAAAACCATTCTGCAAATGATGTAGGGCTCATATAGGCTACCACTGTATGGTTTTATCACAAAGCTAATTAGCTTACTCATTTCACTGATTTAGGATCAGCCAAAGTCAATGTAACAATTCACTGCACATAAACTGGATGCTAGATCAGAACTTCCACACTTTCCCCAACTGCAACTCTGGAGTGAGAGCCACACACAGTCTGGATTCTGTACAAGCATCAGGTCTTGCACCGGGACTGTGCAGCACAGCCGCAGAATCTACATACACATCTGTGAACGCTTTGAATGGGTGTGTGAATGTCTTACCCCTGCTGTAATTATATAGTTAGTTGCAGTGGCATGTGCAGTGTGGTTAAGATATTATCAACCCCAGCTGAGCAGAATCATGCTTTATGATTTATTTTCCTTTAGCTCTTTATTTTTCTTTTTCAACAGTGCAGGCTTACATAAAGCAGTGAGCAGGAAGACACCAGAGGACAAACCCCCTACTGAGCAATATCCTCCTGTGGGATAATCATGGTGTTGTCAAACAGAAACTCATTTTACATTGAAACATCTTCCCCTTCTTTTCAAAACTAACAGTTGTTTAAGAGAGGGTTCATCTAAAAAAATGAAAGGTCTGTCATTATTTTCTCAACCTCGTTTCTGTGGAAAACAAAAGGATATTTATTTAAACTTTTACACAGCTCTTTTTCTTACAGAAACCTTTACAGTAACCTGTGTGACCTTTTGAGAGACCCCTTCCTAAAATATAAATGCAGCTACATATTTTCATATATTAAAAACCCAACTACACTATGTGAGAAAAATATTAAGTGTGCTATTATAAAGAAAACAAGTTTCCTAAATGTTTCCAGTTGTTCAACACAACAATAACAGCATAGAGAATTGTCATTAGTGAACTATTCCTATAACTATTGAAACTCTACAGCACACATGTGAAACAAAATGAATAAGACAATATATAACAGTGTTATTTTAGTGCTATTTATGTACTATTTTAGTATTTATTAATATTTTGATTTAGCTTTAATTTATTTGTTTAGTTCAGTTGTAGAGTAATTGCAGTACTGTAACTTGTACGTTCTGTTTAAGTTTCGTTTTCACTGTGTTTCCTGTTGTGGTTTGCCTGTGTTCTTTGTGCCCTAATTAGTTACTGATTTAATTCACCTGTTCGTACTTATTTTAATTACTCTCCCTGTGCATTTAGACCCAGAGTTCTGTCAGGTTTTTTTTTTTATTTGCCCAGTATCGTCTAATTTTAAATCGGATGTTTATATTTTCTCCAGCGAGTGCTGTGTGTACATTTAATAAAGACAGTTTTTGTTCCCTATTCCTTTCATCATGTGCATTCATTACAACCATTGTTGACAGAATACCGCACCCTAAGAAAGGATTTTTGTGGCGTTTTTCTTTCTTTCTTTTTTCCCCGCCCCCCTCACATATGGACCTACCCACACTGATAAAAATGATTCTGTGAAGTGAATACTACAGAAAAACTTTTTCTACATGAAAAAGTTAGTTCAGGAAATAATTTCAAAAAGTAAATTCTATATTAGTACTCAATTATAAATATAAAATTAAGTAAAACCTACACTTTTCTGATACTGGTGTTCCCATCATGCACTGGGGCATGAATAATTAATTAATTTTTTTTTTTTTTGCTGTTCCAGCTGTATTTACACTGTTTTATCATTACTTTTGTTGTTATGCTTAGTAACTTGTGATTTTGTGACATCTGGAGTTAATTTTCTACTCAAAATGACACTATCTATCTAATGTTACCATCATTGTGTATTGCTTACCAAGTATTGTATTGTAAGTATAAAGTCTCTGTGTTCGGGTGAGTGCTCCATTACTTCTATTATGTAGATATGGTGTCTACACGGTATCTATTGTATTATTTACTTAGATGTTTCTAAATTAAAGCATACGCTTTAAAAGCATGGTTTAATTCAATGTCATATTATTTGAGTAAAAAGTATTGCCAAATAAACATTATTTTCTTTGTTAAATGTATTTAACTTAGTTAATTAGGTTTTGCTTAATTCTATATATGAAATTAAATAAACTAAATATAATTAAGTAATATTTACTTAATTTCTTTATGGATGTTAAGTTCAATAGTAAGCAGATTTTACTTAATAATAACAGGTAAGTTGTACAGAGTGGTAGCAGTAAAATTTACTTAAAATGCAAATTGTTACGAGGATTTTATCAAGTAAATCCTACAAGTTATTTTTTTAAGTGCAACTGCTCTGCACCGAGCAGAGGGACCATTCCCTGGAGGACAACATCAGAGATTTTTTGGATTTGGTGTGCCTAACTCACTATCCGGACCGCTCGCTCTGGTCCAAGGCAAGCCTCCTAGGAAACGGTTTTGGTGCATTTTCTGGAGTGGGTGCTGGTGAACAACGGATCTGCGTTCACCATCTGCCCACCGGAGGACATCATCAGCTCCACTCCAGACCCAGAGCCCAGCCAGCCATCACCCCGATGCATGGACATGATGCCAGAGCCCACTGCAGACGGAGGGCTAGAGCCTGCCGCGATTACAACGCCAGCAGTCAGGACTGAACCCAGCAGATCGTCCCAGATCCAGAGTCCGATGGATCATCTGACCAGGTGTGTGAGCCGGCAACATCATGTGTTGCTGTGGGATTACTTGTGGAATTTGAGGGAATGGAGAAAGACCCCACCCACACTCCCACCACTGAGGGTGAGCTGAAGCTGACCTATGCATGCTATTATGAGTTTGAAAGAGAATGTTTATATTAATCTCCCACCCCCGCTGGTAGGGATGGGCGATATCTTATCGTTTGCGATATACCATTGAAAATTCTCCTCACAATAAAAATTTGTCTCCTCATGATAATAACGATAAGTTTAGTTGATGACGTAGTTTCGTGCGCGACCGATTCACTGTTCACGTGCGGAGTGAAAACAAGCATGGCGGAAGGCGGACGTGAGGCTGAGGAGCAGCTTGTTGTTAAGCGAGGAGCTACCTCCACAATTTGGAACTGGTTTGGTTATAGAAAATCAGATGCGGAGCAAACTACCGTAATCACTAGCGTTACTTTTTGATACAGTTAGGGCTGTGACGGTCTGCATGACAACCGCGGTCGTGGAGTGTCACCGGCGGTAGTGTGACGTATATAATATATATATATATATATATATATATATATATATATATATATATATATATATATATATATATATATATATCTCAGAGGTCGCGTTAACTTAAATTTTTTTTTAGCAGTGACGGAAAAAATATGAAGCTCGTCCGTCATTTTGACAGATTACTGAGGCTGATGTAGCTTGTAAATGTAATTCCCACCCCTGTCCAGGTGGTGGTGAGTGCGCTCCAGTGTGTCTGCAGAGCGCGAGTTCAGTCTCCAGAATAAAACGATGCATTTGATTACACGCAGGCAAGCAACCAGTTTAAGTCCATTTTATAATAATAAAGTTATAATACTTATACTTACATAATTAAGTTTCTAATCCAGTTCGTTTTGTTATTTTTCTTGCTGACTATCAAGTTTATGGTCAACGAATGGCTTTTCGGAGGTATAATGTTACGTGACATTCTTTGCAACACTGACTGAACTGACGATTTCGGTAAGCTACTGTGTCTTTCAACATATTTTCTACATTTTCATATATTTCGTGATGATCGCGTTCACTCACGATCCGTGACAACTGTTCAAGATGAAAACTGAAAAGTGACGCAGTCTTTGTTCTTTTCATGATATAAATAAATGCATAGCCTAGGCCTATTTAATATCCTGTAAGTTCGTGGATAAAAATGAAAATGTGGACGAAATCAGAAGCTATTAAATGTCTTATCATTGAAATATAAAAATTAAAATGACGGGTAATAATTATGACAGATTTTTTACTGTCCATCAAAATGACGGACTAACATAACCTCTGAGATATATATATATATATATATATATATATATATATATATATATATATATATATATATATATATATATATATATACACACCCCCATTATTACTGTGTAATTGTTGTGTGATGTTTTTCAGCACAGTCACTGGAACACAGCTTAAACATAACATAATTTGCTATTTTACAGAATAAAGTAATTTATAATAATAATAATATATATAAATATATATATTTATTATCATTGGTATCGTTATCGCAATAAATACCTGAAATTATCATGATAAATTTTTTAGGCCATATCGCCCATCCCTACCCACTGGTCCTGTCCAACTCAAAGTCTCCTCTTCCCCTCGCTGGTTCTGCCCAGTTCAAAGTCTCCTGTGTCTCTAGAGTACCCACCCAGCCTCCCTCTCCCACCTCCTCTTCCAAATTCAGCTAGTTCCTTGGCCCCACCCCTCGGCTCCTCCTCTGACACCACTCTATTGTGTGGATTTGCTTCGGGTCTTCCGGTCTCTAGGTCCACCTCCAGCTGTTGATCCCGTCTTAACTCCTCCCTCCTTTGGCTCCACCTGCGACCACTGTCCTTATGGCTCCACCGGGCTCCCACATCCCTCTGGCTCCACCTTGGTCAGACGTCGCTCTGCCTGCGCCACAGACTTACAGGCCTTCAGCTATGCTTCGTCTCTCCACCCCTTTGGCTCTGTTGGGCTCCGCCATCCCTCCGGCTCAGCCTTGGCCTCCAGGACCATTGTGTCGCCCAGTCTCGCTGGCTCTTCATCTGCGCACAGATCTACATTTCCATCGGCACCATTTCCGTTCATCATCCCCCGGTGTCGGCAGCCAAATCTCCACAATTGCTTCTCCATCCCTCAACTTTGCCGTGGGCCATCGTCTTCCTCCAAAGCCCCCTTCCTCCCTGGTTTGCCTGTGTTCTTTGTGTCCTAGTTAGTTACTGATTTAATTCACCTTTTCGTATTTATTTTGATTACTCTTCCTGTGCATTTAGACCCAGAGTTCTGTCAGTTCATTTGTCCGGTATCGTCTAAGTTTAATGTGGTTGTTTGTTTTCTCCAGCGATCTTGTTTTGTGTAGATTTAATAAAGACCATTTTTGTTCCCTATTCCTTTCGTCATGCACGTTCATTACAGCCACCTGTGACAAGTACCTGTGTTCAACCTATTTTATTTCAGTTAGTTGCCAAGATAACATTTCCAATTTTTTGTTTAAATTTTGAAGTTTAGGTTTTTCATCTAAAATTTTTATTTTATTTTAAAAAATTCAGTTAAATGATTTTCAATTAAACAATTTTTTATTGCTTTAGTTCTAGTTAATGATAACAACACTGATATATTCAGTTGTGTGGAACAGAAAGAGATAAACAAAAGTGGAACATAAAAGAAGCCATTATGAGAAGTGTCTGTTTATCGTCTATTAAATGGAAGTCAGTAGCCTCCAATTTAGTTTGGTTCCTAATTTTAATCAAAATATCTTTGTGTTTTGCAGAAGAAAAAAAGTTACACAGATTTGGAATGTTATGAAGGAGAGTAAATGACAGAATTTTCATTTCTGGGTGGAGTATCCCTTTAAACAGACTGACATTTGAATTGCAGTTCAGCCAGAAGCAATAGTATAGTCATCATAGCCTAATGCCCCTGAATCTGCTGATGTCAGGAAAGCCACAATGAACACAAAGAAAAATCCACAAGTGAGTTCCCACAATGTGATTAGGCTCATTGTGCAATTACAACTCAGCCATAGTCAACTCTGCTAGACAGTTGCAATTAACTTGCCTACAGGGATGTAGTCATGCTGTCTAAACTTGCCAGCAGTTTTAAAACAGCGAGAGCACATAAAAATTATTTGGTAATTCAGGATGAGTCTCAGAACTTGCCGTCCTTGGACAGTTCTTTCAGAGCAGCTTTTATTTATGAAGTCCATTCTGTGTTTAACGGAGCATGTAATATTCGGCTCATTGAAATGCTCGCCCCACTTCCAGCATACTTCTGCATTCAGAGTAAAAAGCCAAACCCCCTCACATGCCCCAATGCACGATATAAATGCCAAGAGGGGAAGGGTTTCATAACTTGAGAAAAAAAAAAAAAAAAAAAGAGGATTTTTCATGCACACAAAGACGTGTACACATGATGACCCGCTGACAAGAATACGGTCTTGGATACTGTCTGCTGTCATCTAATTTGTTTGAGACTTAGAAATGAAAACATTACACATAGAAAATACACATAGGGTGATTTCGGGTTGCTTAGGACATTAGGACCCATCGAGATGACTGGGAAAAAGTGTAAACAGCACAATCGGTGATTGTTGTAAAATGCAATCTTTACTGTTGCTAAAGTGTGGTACGTGTTTGATAATTATCAACGTTTTAAAACGTTGAAAGCACAATAATCCGCGCAAGAGACGCTGTTCCTCAGGCTGAATTGTGCGCGCGCGCCAAAACGGATCACAAATAGACCAACAAATTACACTTTGGGTTTCAGGTGCACGTCCAAACGATCAAATACACACAAGATATGTTAAAATGACCGGCTTGGAGAGTGTTTAGCTACTTAAACACAGTTTATATCGTAAGTGTACATGAACAGCTGCCAGAAAATCCGATGTGTGTTAATATCTACTGTCTTAAAGTGATAGCAGTCACCTTCTGATGATTGTCCCATCAATGTTAATCAAACAACAAAATGCAAAGAGAAAATCACTCACAGCTCTTCATCTGAATACAGGGGCGTAGAATATGTGGGGGGCGGGGGACGGGGGGGCGTGTCCCCCGCACTTTTTTCAGGCAAGTGTGCTCACATAGAGGCCAACGTGAATAAATCTTGATTTAAATTCAAAGAGGCAAGATAGTCTATGTCGTAAACCTGTATAGTATTTACAGTATAGTAAAACCTGTCGTTTTATTCTTAACTAAAATGAGGCGATCTAAACATTATGGAGCGCTCACTCTCATGTAATAGATGTTTCATTCATACTGGAGGCTAGTGTTGTCACGGTACCAATACCATAAAAATTTTACGGTTCTCTGTACCAATTTCGGTACCACAGCAAAATCTGTTGGTACTATTTTACTATTTTATATAGCCTATTTTAAAAACATATTAAATATGATGTGGAACGTGATATATACTTCAATGAAATAAATTTTGAAATATATATATATAAAATGCTCAAACATCCATTTTGTAACAGACGTGCGTATTTATTTTAGCTATTCCGTCAGTGAAACGACACACTACAGCCTGTAAAACTATGAAATAAATATCGGTAAATAATGGTAACCTAAATAATAAGAAAGTTAAATATTATTTAAAAAAAAAAAAAAAAAACATTCGTTTTTTATTTCCACACAAAGATGCGTCATATAGCCTACCGCTGCGCTTTGAGAGGGATGTGGGACACGAGCAGGAAAGAGACCATTTCTCTTTAATAATATCTTCATGTTATCTCCTGATGTTACAAGCAACTGACACTTGTTGTAAAAGGTCTGAAGAGCGAGTTTTATCTTCAGCAGGGGTAAGACATTCAGGCTATGTTTGATTTAGCGCTGCCAGAGGAAGCGAAAGTAAAAATCACCAGCGTGTGTGAAACGCTCTATATACAAATACACTTGACGCGCCTTATAAAGTCTAATAACAAGCACAAACTGTGTTAAATAGAAATTGACGTGCAAGCAAAAAGGTTTCTTTCCTACGGTGTTTTTTTCTACTTTACCACAGTAGCTAAAGAACGCGAAAAGCCTATAATAGGCCTAAAAGAACGAAAGGAAGAAACGTTTATAATCCCCAGCTTAAATGAAGATTTGGGAAAAGAAACAGAGATTCCATGTTCAGTGGAATAACTAATGGAATATTGTTAAATTCTCTGATAATCGGGTGACCAGTCCACGATTCACAAAACAGAATACAAAGCCGTCAAAGCTTAAATGTATGGACTCGCGTACCTCTCTCATTCTGCATGAACCAAAAACAAAGCTTTGTGCTTCACTCGTGTCATATTCACGTAAATACTGGCACAGCCTTATCAGTGGGTACCGAATATACCCGGATTCTCGGTACTACCGGTACTACAGAAATGCTGGTATCGACACATTTTCAAAATTTCAGTACCTACTTGGTACCGAAGTACCGGTACTTTTGACAACACTACTGGAGGCCAGAGGGCGCTCTCTCACATAATGTCCAAAACGGTTTCGTAGAAGTAATTCAGCTATTCGCTGTAGCAGCAGCTGAATAAAATGTGTAGACAATGTGACAAGATATGGTTTATGTGTGTTTTTCAAGCCATCTCAAGGTATTTATCGACAGTAAAGTATACAATGCAGTGCTAATTGACAACCTTTTTAATGTTTTTGTAAAAAGTCTCTTATACTGGCCAAGGCTGCAATTATTTAATAAAAAAATAGGCCTACAGTAAAAACAGTAATTTTTTTGAAGTGTTATTACAAATTAAAATAGCTGTTTTCTATATGAATATATAGTAAACTGTAATTTATTCCTGTGATGGTAAAGCTGAATTTTCAGCATCATTACTCCAGTCTTCAGTGTCACATGATCCTTCAGAAATCATTCTAATATGATGATTTGCTGGGGAACATTTCTGATTATTATCTGTGTTGAAAACAGTTGCTTAAAATTGTTGTGGAAACTATGATACATTTATTTTTTCTAGATTCTTTGATGAATAGAAAATTAAACGAGCATTTATTTGCATTTATTGTCACTGTCACTTTTGATATATTTAATGCATCCTTGTTGAATAAAAGTATGAATTTCTTTCTTTTTTTAATCTTACCACAAATGTTATCAAATGGTACCAAATGGTATCATGGTTTCCACAAAAATATGAAGCAGCACAACTATTTTCAACATTGATAATAGTCAATGTTTCTTGAGCAGCAAATCATCATATTAGAATGATTTCTGAAGGATCATGTGACTCTGAAGACTGGATGCTGAAAATACAGCTTTGACCACATATATTTTACAATCTATTCACATAGAAAACAGTTATTTTAAATTGTAATACTCACAATATTACTGTTTTTACTGCATTTTTTGATTAAATAAATCAAGCCTTGGCAAGCAGAAGAGACATATTTCAATTGTACAATTACAACTGTAATGTTTCCAAACTTTTGAAAGGTACGGTATTTTCTGCTTTATTCTGTGATCTTTTTTTTTTTTTTTTTTTAAACACTGTATAAAATCCATGAGGACTTAATGCACAAGTGTTTGTAGTACATAAACCAATCATAAAATTGTCATAAAATATAGGGAAAAAATATGAGATATTGGTTATTGTTAAGCAGTGTATTTGATTTCTTATTAAAGCAAATTGATTTCAAATTAAAAGATGAGATAAAAAATTAAATAAAATCTATCAATTAGACCAAGGTCAGATAAAAACTGGTATTACACCCAACATTTCTGTCCCCCTCACTTCTGAAATGATGGCTACGCCCCTGTCTGAATATAGTTAGCTTTAATAAGCATTAATCTATTAATTTATACTGTGAAAACCATGCAATGTTATTTTACATTTGATTACTTAGATTTCTTTTTAGGCTAGGCCTATATTACTTACCTGAACACAAGAACAAATGAAAGCACTTTATTTCATTTGTATCTTTGCTTTATTGTATTTGTCAGTTTGTTTTACTTCGTTTCTTTGTTCATGTTCTTGCTGTATTTTATAAAACACCAAAAATGCCTGCACGCTATATAATATAAAGCAATGTTAATTCAGCTCTTAATTTGTTATATATACACTACCAGTCAAAAGTTTGGAATCGGTAAGATTTTTAATGTTTTTAAAAGAAGTTTCGTCTGCTCACCAAGGCTGCATTTATTTAATTAAATATACAGTAAAAACAGTAATATTGTGAAATATTATTACAATTTAAAATAACTGTTTTCTGTTAGAATATATTTTATAAAGTAATTTATTCCTGTGATGGCAAAGCTGAATTTTCAGCATCATTACGCCAGTCTTCAGTGTCACATGATCCTTCAGAAATCATTCTAATATGATGATTTGCTGCTCAAGAAACATTTATGATTATTATCAATGTTGAAAACAGTTGCGTTCTTTTTTTCAGGATTCTTTGATGAATAGAAAGTTCAAAAGAACAGCATTTATCTGAAAATACAAAGCTTTTTTTAACATTATACACTACCGTTCAAAAGTTTGGGGTCAGTAAGAAATTTTTATTTTTTTGAAAAGAAATTAAAGAAATTAATACTTTTATTCAGCAAGGATGCATTAAATCGATCAACAGTGACAGTAAATACATGTATAATGTTACAAAAGATTATATTTCAGATAAATGCTGTTCTTTTGAACTTTCTATTCATCAAAGAATCCTGAAAAAAAAATATTGTACACAAATATTTTGTACAATTGTACACAATAAATGTTTCTTGAGCAGCAGATCAGCATATTAGAATGATTTCTGAAGGATCATGTGACACTGAAGACTGGAGTAAAGATGCTGAAAATTCAGCTTTGCCAACACAGGAATAAATTACTTTATAAAATATATTCAAACAGAAAACAGTTATTTTAAATTGTAATAGTATTTCACAATATTACTGTTTTTACTGTATTTTTAATTAAATAAATGCAGCCTTGGTGAGCAGACGAAACTTCTTTTAAAAACATTAAAAATCTTACCGTTTCCAAATTTTTGACTGGTAGTGTATATAAACAAAAAGTACCGATAAGAATACCGTTAAAGTACCGGATCGATAAGCAGTATCGATAAAAGTAGTAATACCGTTAAAACCGATACCCATCCCTACATATGAATATGACAATATCACCAATAGACAAAGTGATCATAACTTTTGATTGTGTAATCTATGACTGCAATGGTTTTTAACCTGTTTCGACATACAGTCTGCATGCAGAAGAATATCACAGTCCAAAGGAATACCATCCCACACAAAAATCACAGATGTCATTCCATATTTGACCACTCCTCTCAAAAACCACAGTATGGTTTGCTCAGAGAAACTACCTCCCTGTCTGTCACAAGGCACTTGCTACTTTATGGGAAATAACCATTTACATTAATTCATTTAGCACTTTTATCCAAAGCAACCCACAAATAACACAAACAGAAGTGATTAACACAACTAAAAGTTTAAAAATGTAAATTAAAAATATCTGTGAGAGTTGTCTAGTACTATGCACCATCTACTACACACTAGCTGACTACCTGCTTCAGTTAATATCTATAGGGTGCATCTGTCCATGAAAATTAGTATGTAACCAATAAAGTATCCAAAAACAAGCAGACAGACAAAACACCAGTATTTTGTCTCTCTAATGGTCTAAAACAACCTTTATCTTCTGCATTCCATCACGCTTTGATAGCTGGAATTCAGCCACAATCACACCATTACTTTCCGCTATTTTCCTCCATCACACTGCTGTGATTCCAGGGAGTGTGAGCGTGGGTTTGATTATCATGTCATACAGAGCAACCAAATGCTGTAGGTTAAATATAGTAGTAAAATGTGATGCTCACTGGATGTTTTGGGACACCGGGGGAGGATTTCCACGGGGAAACATGTTTTGACAACACACTGAGCCAAGACTAGTACAAACACAACACATTCTCAATCCACTGTTATTACATGAAAACAGCTTTGAATAATATTCAACAGGTTGTCGACACTCTGGAAAATATTTCAGCATATCACAGCTGAATACTTAAGTTTTATTGCTGCCTTTAATTTGAACGTGAATATATGTATCATTTCACTTTTTGGACAGCTTTGATTGAAGACAATCGAGTTGAAGCTCCGAAAGCGAATAAAATAGAGATATGACAGAAAAAATACACATTGTACTTGCAACATATCATTAATTATTAATCACAGGCATTAAGAAAGTCTACTGTATATCATACCGAGCAGCAGTAGTTTGACTTCTCTGGATGCTTTCTCTCCGTCCTCTCGCAGGTTCCGATCAATCATCTTACTCCTCTCCATCGCTTCTTTATCTTCAGCACTTAACGTGCAACCCATTTTTCAAAACGTTTATAAAACAATTAATAAAAACCCTTTAAAACTGAACGCTGCGGTGATTTTCCTACAGCTTGAAGAATAACGAAGCCAAAGAGAGAAAAGGCGTTGGCAGGTTTGCACGTGATGCTAACAGCGTACGAAAACAGATCCTTTAAAACATATTAAACCGCGGCTCTGATAACATAAAGCTTCTACTGGACCGCGATCCACTGCAACTACATTGGCTGGGACAGCGCAAATTAAGGACCCAAATCCAGACACACAGAAAAATAATGTTTTCGTGACTAAAAAGTTTCCACCGATGAGGTTCTGCGGTCTGTTGTGAACGCCAGTTTAAGTTTTTTTCGCCAAAACGGTATCCAAAACATGTAGCTAAATATCTCGAAGTGGATCACAGTGGTGCTGTTCACGAATCGGTGTTTTTGAACGAATCTTTTAAGTGAACAAATCCTTCTGGTTCACTTCCATGCACTGAATCAAATGTTTCGTTCGCAGAAGTCTCTCCGCTTTGAATCTCTGACTGCTTTTCTAGACTGACACGCGAACCAACGGAAATGGACTGCGGCTTGTGAGGGAGCAATATTATTGGTTGGGCCTATTGAACGAACACGCCCATTTTACTAAACGATTCAGTTTTGAGTTGAACCATGGTTTGAACGTATGAAGTCGGAGCGGCAGAGTCAAAACTGATCTTATTTGTTATTAAGTCAAATTTAAACTGACACATGTCGAGGATCTTATTATTAGTGTGTAAAAATTACTGATTATAAACAATTAAAATGACGTAAGAGTTAAACTTTTAGTAGATTTGTAGTCACGAAAATTTTAATTAAAAAAAATGGTCGTTCAACACTAAAAAATGCTGGGTTAAAAACAACCCAAGTTGGGTTGAAAATGGACAAACCCAGCGATTGGTTTGTTTTGACCGAGCGGTTGGGTTAAATGTTTGCCCAACGTGCTGGGCAGTTTTATTTAACCCAACTGTTGTTTAAAAGTTACTAGGCTTATATGACTGGCTTAAAATGAACCCAAAATAGGTTGGAAATTAAAAATCAGACACATAATTACTACATTTATTAAAATGTTTAATAAATTAACATTTATTAATACGTTTAATGAATAATAATTAAAGGTGAACATTTATTAAAAAGCAATTTAATGAATGTTTATTGTTTAATTATTATTCATTAAACTTATTAATAAATGTTAATTTATTAAACATTTTAATAAATGTTAATTTCCAACATATTTTGGGTTCATTTTAAGCAAGCAATACAGCAATTTTTAAGCAATAGTTTAGTTAAAACTACCCTGCAGGTTGGGCAAACATTTAAAGGATTAGTTCACTTTCAAATGAAAATAAGCTTTACTCACCCTCAAGCCATCATATGTGTATATGACTTTCTTGTTCCTGATGAACATAATCGAAGAAATATTAATTAATATCCTGACGCATCCAGGATTTATAATGGCAGGAATAGGGTTCACGAGTGTGAGCAGAAGAAAAAGTTTCCATCCTCATCCATCCATCATAAATATGTGCTTCACACGGCTCGGGGAGTTAATAAAGGCCTTCTGAAGCGAAGCAATGCGTTTGTGTAAAAAAAAAAAAAAAAATCATATTTAAACAAGTTATGAAGTAAAATATCTAGCTTCCACCAGACCGTCTTCCGTATTCAAAGTACGCAAAAAGTGTAAACCTCTTGCAGTTCACAAAGCTTGCGTGACGCCAGTTTACACTTTCCTCATAACGTGTATACAGAAGGCGGTTTGGTGGAAGCTCGATATTTGACTTCATAACTTGATTAAATATGGATATTTTTTTACATGCCATTATAAAGCCTGGATGCGTCAGGATATTTATTAATATTTCTACAATTATGTTCAAAGAAGTCATATACACCTAGGATCAGGGTGCGAATTACGGGGGTCTGACCCCCATAATGAAGGCTTGAACCCCCCTGAAGGACAAAAAAATAATATGCTGTTGGGGGGGCAGTCTACCCGTAATATGAAACGTTACCTATAGATATGAAAAATTGCGGCATTACATTTACAGTAGATGTGTTCGTTACATCATAGTCATTTTCTTTTATGCGTGTAGTTTGCAGTGTTGAGCATTATAACCAATCACACACATTTTGGTGAGTTTAGGAATGCAGTGTCCAATCAGAGGCGTTGTGATTAGTCACCACGCAAATGCCGGTGTCATGAGGGTTGCTCGCGCTCACTGACTGAATTCTGAATCTGAACTCACGCGAATTCTCTTTTATCATCGCAAACAACAAGATGCAAAAAAGATGCAAGTAAGAGATTCATTTTGCAGTATAGAGAGTTTCAGAGGTTATATCAGGAGTTTTTGCGAATGTGCATAACTCACATTAGACTAAAGTCATGGACCGCTTCGGTGTTCTTTGATCGTTTTTTAATGTAATGGCTATATTCCTAGTTTGAAAAGGCTTTTTTTATGCTACTGAAATAATCAATGTTAAGTCTTCTTTTACTAATTCGTAAAAAAGCAATAAACAAATTCATTACGGTTTTTGGCTCGCCTGAGGATGGCCTGAGGGTGAGTAAATCTTGGGCTAATTTTCATTTTAAAGTGAACTAATCCTTTAACCCAACAGCTGGGTTAAAACAACCCAATCGCTGGGTTTGTCAATTTTCAACCCAACTTGGGTTGTTTTTAACCCAGCATTTTTTTTTTTTAAAGTGAACGACATATCGGTTGAAAAATGATTCGCTCACAACACACAAAAATGCACTTGTCACTTGCCGTAACGATGTAACCTGCAAAAAGAATCACTGAACGAATCAGTGAATCATTTTAGTGCATGATTCAAGATTGGAGTCCCTGTGATAAATCTCGATAAAAGAAACTCGTGTGAAACTCGATAAAATGCGCAGAGGGGCATTGATGCAGGGCAGAAGCAATCAAACAAACAAAAAGTTAAGTTAAAAAAAAAAAAAAACTGAACGAAATCCCATTATTCCAATTAAAATTCAAAACGTAATATTATACAGTTTTTTGTGAGTTTATTTATTTAATTATTTTTACTTTGTGAGTTTCACCTTGTGCTTTAAGAATTTCTCCCAGTACATTTGAATCAATCTACTATATTCGATGCAAGAGCGCCCCCATGGACTTTTCGCAAAATGATTCAATCGCTGCAAAATGAATTAGACAAAGTATTGCTGAACATTTTAGTTATTTAGCTATTGGTCTTTTAAAATGGACTGATTGTAACCAACAGAATAGTTTCAGTATGATTTTGTTTAAAATTTTAATCATTTATAAATACGAACTAACATGCCATCTTAGTGCATGTTTACAGACAGAAAAACAAACTTCTGCATTGTTGTTTTGTAAAGTGATGCAGCAGGTTATGATAAGGGTCTTTTGCTCATGAACGCACTCCCTTAGCCAGAGAAATGTCACAGAGGATAAGTTACCATGGAAACAGAAAGTCCCACAGTGGTTGAGAATAAAGCCTGTGTTCCACCACTAAATCACAGTTGAGCTGAGTCTGGATTTGTTCAGTCTCACTGTGGATCTCGGACTTAAGAACAGGAATGTTCCTATACCTGACATGAAATCCAATACACTGATACTTTTAGATGCATATTGTTGTGTCGTACAAACATCACACATATCCCAAAATGAGCGGTATTGCTTTTAAGGCCATTTGAACTGGGATCCATTAATTAATCCCCCACCCCTGTCTAAGATCACATGAAATCTGGCTACTGATAATTTATTAATCTATTCATCTAGTAGGTAATATCACCAGTTGAGCTTTACCTCTGTAATTGATCTGGTATAAATAATATATACAGCTTTCAAAACTCCCATTATTACTTCTATTACTGATTAATTCTGGCCTACATTTTGATACTATAGCAACTGAAACCTATATTACATTATGATACCAAGATTTCAATTCAGCTGGAACAGTGCTTGTAATGAAGCCATTATCTTTTGTAGTACAATCCAAAACAACTATTGAAAACTCTTTGGGTGGAGTGATATGAGATATGAGATGAGAGAACGCACAAACTGATCTCTAATCAGTATCGAGGAGCAACCTCCCCCAGTGCTGCAAATGACTTCACAAAGCTCTCAACACCTTCATCTCTCAGCAGAGCTAAAAGGTCAGGTTGTTTGAACTTCACCACTAGGGGCCTCCCTCTTACTTACCAAACATCAAAGTACATTGATGTGAGTCGCACTGATGTGTGTGTCTGCATCTGTTTGTGTGTGCATGCGAGTATACATATATATAGTCACTAATATTGTGACCCTGGACCACAAAACCAGTCATAAGGGTCAATTTTTTTGAAATTGAGATTTATACATCACCTGAAAGCTGAATAAATGAGCTTACCATTGATGTATAGTTTGTTAGGATAGGACATTTGGCCGAGATACAACTATTTGAAAATCTGGAATCTGAGGGTGCAAAAAAATCAAAATATTGAGAAAATCACCTTTAAAGTTATTCAGATGAAGTCCTTAGCAATGCATATCCACTCACAAAAATATATTTTTTTATATATTTATGGTAGGAAATTTGCAAAATATCATGATCTTTATTTAATATCCTAATGATTTTTGGCATAAAAGAAAAATCGATAATTTTGACCCATACAATGTATTTGTTGGCTATTGCTACAAATATACCCGTGCAACTTATGACTGGTTTTGTGGACCAGGGTCACATAGAGTTGGGGTCTGTAAGATTTTTTCATAAGTCTCTTTTGGTCACTAAAGCTGCATTTATTTGATTTAAAAATACAAAGCAGAAATATTGTGAAATATTATTACAATTTAAAATAACTCTTTTCTATTGTAATGTATTTTCAAATGTAATTTATTCCTGTGATGGGAAAGCAAAATTTTCAGCATCATTACTCCAGTCTTCAATGTCACATGGATCATTGAAATCATTCTAATATGATTTGGTGCTCAAGAAACATTTATTACCAACGTTGAAAAAAAGTTGTGCTGCTTAATATTTTTGTGGAAACCATGATACATTTTGTTCAGGATTCTTTAGTAAATAAAGGTATTAAAAAATCCTACTGACCCCAATTTTTTTATTTTAATTACATTTTAGTTGCTTTCGCTACTTTTTTGACTCCTCTTTGTTACTTTTCTCTCCTCTCTACTTCATCAAAACAACAGCCAGTGCTAATGACATTACAAGGGAAAATTAGAAACCTTGTGTCTTTACTGCCTTTCACCTCAAACTCTCAAAACAGCTACCACCAAAATAGCAACCACCGAAGTTATATGTTATATGTTTACTGTTGTATGCTGAGGCCACAGCAAGCTCATTCTGCTTATGGCAAAACACAGCAGCACTGCAATGACACAGGAGTTTACCCATAAACAGAAGGCCATTGAAGGAGAGAGGAGTCTTGTCTGCATAACAAGAACGACAAAGAAACAAAATAGCTTCTTTTAATAATGCAGGAGACTGCTGAGAATTTCATTCTGTGGCAGAAATTGAAATGTATTTCAGACAAACTTCATGTTACAAACTTAATGATACAAAAAATGCTTTCACACTTTTTCATTCCTTAAAAAGTTGTGTTTTAGTACTATGGTACTGTACAGTGACTGTACCTGGTCAAGGTACTTCAAATAACACAATAGAATTACCATGCTGCTACATGTCCAAATTTGTTTGTGTACCATGTCCAAAAAACATTTTTAATGATATATCAACATTAAAACAGAATAGCAACATTAAAATTTTGATTATATAAAACAAGGAGTGTATGCATCTTACACTATATCTTCTCTGAAACTCTGATATTTAGCATACCAACCATTCTGTTTTTGAGTCAGCTGGACTTTCTTATGGCCCATAGAGAGATATGAAGTGCCATTATCTTTTACCAATATTGAAGAACCCATCTGATGTGAAACCTGTTAATGAGAGAAATAGCCTACCGCAGAAGTAGTACAATCTTCATCACATATGAAATAAAAATAATAACAGCAGTATTGCTATCTTATGGGAGTGGGTGGAGAAGTACAAAATCTCAAAGGACATCTGTAGTGGCACATGTTTGCAGCTGACCCGATTGTTAACCTTTTGTCAGAGACTATCTGATTGTCCCCCGCCATTTTGTGGATCAGGTGCTTCACCAAGCCCGAGGCCCCGGGGTGGAAGCCGCCATCTTCATGTCACAAGGTGTGGAAAATGTGACTGAATAAACCGAGGCAGTTTTTACTCTCTGGAAACACATTTAACTTTTTTTCCCAACTTGAGATTGTATCTCTTCGGCTGATTAGCAAGGCTTGCTGTATGAATGTGCATCTTGATGAACTCTCAGAACATTTCCAATTTGGGAATTTATCACATTCTGTTAGAGTTGTTCATTTGTGTGCCCTTCATTGTTCAAATGACCAGAATACACGTGTATTTGTTCTCTTCTGGACTTGTGATTGTGAACACTTTCAATATCTTTTTCGATTTGTCTGAATATACAGTACTGTTAAAAAGTTTGGGGTCAGCAATTTGAAATTAATACTTTTATTCAGCAAGGAGACATTAAATTAATCAAAAGTGACAGTAAAGACATTGTTACAAAAGCATCAAATAAATGGTTATTTTGAACTTTCTATTCAATAAGGAGTGCTAAAAAACTATCATGGTTTCCATTAAAATATTAGGCAGCACAACTGTTTTCAACGATATTTATAAGAAAAGTTTCTTGAGCATCGAATTAAAAATTCAATTGTAATTGTAATATTATTTCACAATATTACTGTTTAAAAAAAAAAAAAAATAATAATAATTAAAAATCAAATAAATGCAGCTTTAATGAGCATAGGAGATTTCTTTCAAAAACATTTTTAAAATCGTACCATCCCCAAACTTTTGAACAATGAAAGTCCTTGTACACCACCACAGACTATACATGTTTCAATGTTTTTTTTTTTATTCATTTTTGAGGAAAAAAAAACAAAAAATTCAAAATATGACATTGCGGACAGCCATAATTTTAATGGCAACTAAAGAATTAGAATCTACCCACCACACAAACAACCTTGGTTCAATATTAGTGCATGCTCCAAATTTTGTTGTTACAATACTGAATTATTAACCAATTTTATACTCATTTGTTGTCTGAATTAACATTAGGAGCTCTAAAAATTTGTAACATCAACCACTTGCGGTTCATACCACTTTTTGAATACAGATTCCACGTCACAATGTTGCTTCCATGTTGCTTCCATGTTGGACAAATGTTGCTGAATCTATGTAAATAAGTTTCTGTCTAGTGGTAATGTGGTGGAGGTCATTTTATCAGTCCAACATCTCTCCTGAAAAGAAAAAATATGCTTAGGATATGACAGAAATCTACAAACCAAAATTTTTAAACAAGCTATGTACAAATTCTTGGGCAGAGTATAAAAAGATCCAATGGTAAAACATAGCAACAATATATGATACATTAAATAAAGATTTCACGTCTGAAAATATCAACCTTGCATTTCTGCTTTAGTCTTGATACAATTGTCTGATATATTAAGATCATTCATGTGTTGGTGCTCTATGAATTCCGAAGTCTCCTCCATGATCTGGCCAGGAATGTGGAAGTCGACAGATGGCCTGTGGAGCTCAGTGGAGAGAGGATTGTCCTCTTCCTGTTGAGGGATGGATATGCTTTGGGAATTCCTTGGCCGCATATTGCAACCAGTGCCCTGAAGAAACTGGAGAAAGTTCTCCTCGATAGAAGCCTCTCGACTGGGCAGCTGCTCTTCCTCACCGGGACGCCCCCACTTGAAAACGTAGGCCAGGTTTCTGGCCAGCTCTTCCCTGATCTGCCGATTCAGACAGCCGTAGAAAAACGGGTTGGAGGTGAAGCAGAAGTACCCAATCCAGGTGAACACGTCCTCTAGCTGGGCCATGCGTGCAAGGGATTCGAGAGAAGACGGCATGACGGCGCAGTACAGGTGGAAGGAGAAATAAGGCAGCCAGCACCCAAGAAACTGACCTCCTACAGCGACTAGGACCACCGCAGCCTTGCCCCCACTGAAAGTCCTCTGAGGGGTGGTCCGAGCTCCACTGAGGCTGGCCGCCATGCTCGATCGGCTGCTCAGAGACTCAGAGCGTGGCCGAGGAGTCTCCATCCACGTGGGGACCGGGCCTTGCTGCATGGCGGCTACCCTGGCCACCTTAAACATGTTGCAGTACACCACAAAGATGATAAGCACTGGACACAGGAAGTACATGAGCGTAAAAAGGACCATGAACACCAGTTGTTGGGGCCCTCCGTCCATCCAGTGGAGTGAGCAGCACTTTGGTTCAGCAATTTTTCCCATAACTTTCCCCAGTGCCGGTCCCATCTCCTCTTTTTCAAGCGCCCAGCCGAGTAAAGGGAATGCGGACATGAGGATGGCTTTGATCCATATTCCAATCAAAACCGAAACCACCAGCCCCACGGTCATTTTCACCTCATAGCGCATGGGATGAACGACGTAGTAGTATCTCTCGACGTTGATGGCTGAGATAGTGAGGATAGCAGCACTGATCAATCCCACGCTTAGACACAGGTAAGCCTGACACAGAGCCTTGTTGAAAAAGCCCTGACCTGACAGCATACCCAGAGGCATTAAAACCAGGGCCGCGATGAGATCCACCAGGCAGAGATGGAAGACAAACACAAATTTGCGTAGTCGCGGCGTCCTGGCAATGACGGTGATGATGGCTAGGTTGCCCACTATAGCCAGTATGTCCATCAGGAGCATGGTGCACAGGGCGAGCGTCTGATGGAGGTGTCCATTTCTGGGCTCACTCAGTCCTGAGGCGTTAGGCTGGGTTGCGTTTGGACGCCAAGAGGTGGCGTGGGTGATGTTCCACAGTGTGTTGTAGGTGGTTGTATGCTCCATGAGAGGATGGAATAAGGATTGTGGGCGGAGGTGATTTTCATGGGACTATCACCCATCCTCCCCTGCTGAAGAGTGGGATCCAGCAGTACCGTTCAATGATGAGGTTCTGTTGACGTTACGGCATGCTGGTAGAGGTCGGATTCTGGAGTTGGGAATGTCCAGTTTCATCTTTAAATATTCACCAATGAAGTTCCTGGCACTCCATCGCGCTTAAAGTCCAGAAGCTCTAAATGAGACATGATGGAACTGTGGAAAGAGACAATAATATTAGCAAGCAACTTTTGAGGAATAATCCAACTTGATATGCATTCTTAAAATCCTAATATTGTCACGACAATATAAGAAATCATATTTTACTTAAGTTTGCGGTCAGAATTGAATGTGGTAATATAAAAAGGATGTGTACAGTGAAATAATGGCAAGAAAACGTGTCTTTCTTTTGAGCTGCAAAAAATAACATGATCCAATTCACAAACAATGACTCAAATAAACTCTTTCGATTCAGTGAATAATAAAACATGCGGCTTAACTAGTGTAGTTTGATTCACAAACAAATGACTCTTACGAGCCAGTCCTTTTAATGAATGATTTAAAAAGAATAACAAATAGTTTGTTATTCTGTTTTATACAACAGTTCTTTCTGGTTCTTGAATCTGATTGGCTGAGACCCGTGCAATATTCTCCTAGTATCAGCACTGGTACCGTTTCACCGTTTGTATCACTACGCTTGTGGCGACTGTCATGGAGATCGAGCAAATGTACCAAATTTTTTTATAAATACTACTGTTGTTATGTCACGAAACATAGTTTAAAGTAGGGATGCACAATATTTATCGGACAGATAAATTATCAGGCCATATGGGTGAAAATGACATTTTTATTGCTCCGATAAATAAATGAAATCCGATAACTAGATCCGATAAAGTACTTGCTGGTAAATCAATCAATTAGTCTGATTTATCCGAGATTCGTCCGCTTTCTGAGTGCAAGTGACTGCAGCTCATTATGTCATTTTAGGACTTACGGTTCCATCGCCCCGAAGTCTATGGGTTTTTTGAATGGGTTTTTGCTTAATCGCCTGAAATAAGGTCTGTGGTTAACAAAGCCTCTAAATATTTTCACATTTTGATCTATGACATAAAACACACCAGTTATAACCCGCTTGTGATTTTTTTAAACCTTTATTGTGTCTTAAAAACAGCGGTTGCTAACAAATTGCCAAAATGGACTACTTTAGACATCATCATGACAAACAGGACATTTGGACAGCATTTCTCATGAAAAAGTGGATAAGTATTCATACACAGCGCAGACCGTAATCAGCGAGCATGTTTTTAAATAAAGTTTGAGGAAGCTTGGTGGTGGTGACGTTGATCCGCGACCATGGTGTGCTGTAGTCCGTTTATAGCCTACTGTTAGCTTTTTATATCTGACGACTTTATTTATGCTTCAAAATGTATATATGTTGTGTTAACTTGTAAAGATTATCTTTAAAGACAAAACGTGTCATTACCCTTTGTTAAACACAGAGCTTATTTTTTACGATTTTCCAAAAGTCTATGGGAAAAATGCATAGGCTTTTAAACGAGGGAACCCGTGCGCCACTAACTTCCGGGTTGGCCTACAAAAACACGTCATCCCTGAGGTACTCTATGCCATTGCTATTTGCAAAGCATGTTAAGCAAGGATTCCGAGAGGAGGGAAAAATGCGTCATGTTTTAACACAAATCTTATATCTCGCATGAAAGGTCGTCATCGCGGCAAAGCTGTATTAAAAGAATATGAAGCAGCCGCGACAGCAGCTACTAGCACTAAACCCAAAACATGGAGCATCGATGTCCCCATTCAGCAGGCATTTGAAAATTGTAAAAAGTTTTCTAGAGACAGCAAAAAGACTAAAGCCATAAACGACAAAGTAATGACATTTATAGTCCTTGATGACCAACCTTTTTCAGTGGTAGAGGCTCCGGGTTTTCGCAGGTTAGTATAAAAACAAAAACATGTGACTAAATACCTTCCTCATCCCTCATATTTATTTTATGTTAAACTATGTAATTTCAGAGAAATCTCAAATATGCCCTATGCTCTTTTGTTGAGGATGCACTTTTTGTTTTTCATTTTTTTCAAGGTTGACAAATGTCAATGTATTTTATTTATTATGTATTTGAAAAACGTGACTTAAAGTCTATATACCTTCCTCATGCACTAAAGGTTAAATATATGCATTTTCTTGTTATGCATGAAATACTTGAAGATAAATTTGTTGTTAATGAGTTGTTAAGTGCAGATAAACCATAGTTCTGTTAAACCCTTTCTGTTACTAAGTATTGTGGTGCCTTACACAAAAAATAAAAACATTTGAAGAGTCAGGACTGATGTTTGCTATTATAGTAAGGCAAGAGCTACTAAAATATCGGATATTTTATTCTCTGCAGATTATATGAAAATTATAATATGAAAATATGAACTTATTGGTTATCGGTATCTATATCGGAATCGGCCATGAGAAGGACTTAATTATCGGTTATCGTATCGGTTAAAATTTTTCATATCGTGCATCCCTAGTTTAAAGAGCTTTTTAGGCGAGTATGTAGTTGTTTAGACCTCAAATATGTGACTCATATATAAACATAGCACCTATTTTACTCTTGACGCTTTCGCGGATGCGAGCTCCAGGCCGTCAGCGGCCGTTCAGCGCTCATGGACCCACAGAAAACAGCTTCATCTTGGTAGCCTCATCTTCATCTTAAGTAGATAGTGGTTAAAAATATAATTAATTTGGGGTTATATCAAACGGACAATCTTTGGTCTTATTAATCTATTACTTGTTCCAGAGCAAAATTATTTGTGTGTGTCCCTTTAAATGCAAATGAGCTGCTCCCTGCCCGCTTTCCAGATGAGGGCAGCTTGCGCTTTGGTTGCTCAACAACAACAAAGCTGGAGAATCTCACGCCGCCAAAATGATGATTGTCAGTAACGGTGTTCAGCCCTACATTGTTCAAACCGGAGTCGGACACTGATGGAGAAACTCAGGAAGAAGTTACATCTTATAGAATGCATCTGGACATTTCTGAATTGTTTGTGGATACATTTATGTAGTTGCTGTGGAGTTGATTCAACTCATCGACTAGCATCATGACTAGAATCATCGTAATATTATCATAATATTATAAACATCGACCTGAAGAATGAATGCTAAATCAGATGCAGGTACTCGTTTAGTCGATCTCTCTCTAATACTACCATAATACTCTACTCTACATAATACAATAAGCTTCAATGAAGCGACTCAACGTTCCTTCATTACTAGTTCTGAAGTGACGTTTTGAAATTGTAACGGAGGCTTGGGCTCAACTGTTAAACTGTCAACTTGAGATTTGCATCCATGGTGGAAGGAAGTAGTTCTGCACATAAGAGGGTTTTTAAAGACACTCCGTTGTTGTTCTTATTTATTTAAAACACGTGTGCCATTGAACTGTTGTATAAATGCAATATCACACTCATAGTCGTGCGATATGGCTGTATATCAGCATGCTGTGATTACTTGGCCTGCAGCCTGGTGCCGAATCACGTGCTGATATACAGCCATATCGCACAGCTACTCATGTATATTGCTCATTTAATTAGTCTGATGGATCCTTCACTAAATGCACTTGAGTGTCATCAACTCAGAATCCATCAGAGCAGTTACTGCAACAACTATAAGTTATCATTGCAAGTTGCATTGTATTATCATCATACATTCATATGTAAGCAAAATGGACAATATAACTGAAATATGGCCAAATGAATCATAACTGAATCAAGAGCTAATGAATCAGAATCAAATTCAATAATGAATTTTGTGTTGATACCCAGCACTAAATGTACTTTCCTGTCTGCTTCACACAAACATACATGTATAATCACACCCTTTCAATGTCTTTAAATTGTTAGCAATCATGTGGTCTGTGTTCATGGTCATAACCATTTTCTCATCATTTCGCATCTTTACGATATCATATTTTACTGTAAAAACACTGGACCAGCTTTGTTTCCCTACAGCGTCAATCCATCCAGTTTTCCCTGAGGGCACAAACTCTCCCTTGTGACACAATGTGGTCAGTGTTATGACAAGAGCTCAAAAGATTCTCTAATTCAGCTATAAACTGTTGTTTTAGGACATCTCTGTAAGCATAGAGACTTTGTTTTCTGCCCAAGGCTTGTGACCACAACGATCTCATGGTTAACTGTAGTGAAGGGAAGGGGCTGTTCTGTACCTGGAAGGTATTGCAACTGTGGTCTGGCCAGACAAAAAAAAATAAAAGTTACAGTTGCATGATTATCCACATGACTATGATGAGCTTGATTGTGATGATAATACTGATAACGTTTTAGCTGTCTCCTCTTCTTCTTCAAGTTTTTTTGGTGCTTTAGAGATTTTAAGAAGTTGGCAAGAAAAATACTAATACTCAAAGCAGGAGAGTGTTTAGAGTTAAAAAGATTCAGTTCACCCAAAATTAAAATTGTCATGTTGTTCCAAACCTGTATGACTTTCTTTCTTCTGTGGAGCACAAAATAAAAAAAATATCTTGAAGAATGTTTCAACTGTTTTTGTCTAATAGACCCATGACATTTCATTATATGGATAAAAATACTGAGACACTTTTAAAAATGTCTTCTTTGTGTTACACAGGAGAAAAAAGTCATACAGGTTTTGAACAACATGAAGGTATGTAAATAACACCAAATTTGTCATTTTTGGGTGAACTCTTTAAGTGAAAACAATACTACTCCACAGACTAATTACTAAAAAATACTACAACAACGATGAAGGGACATAATAGTGATTGGTGAACTCAGTAACTTTCCAGAAAACTTCCTGGTATTGAACCTGTTGTTTACATAACTAGGCCAGAATCATTAGGATACTACTAGGGCAGGATTTCTGTTGTGCTAGGCAATCCACCACTTCTAAAAGTGAATACAGGACGATATTACCATGAACTGTGTAATTTGTTGCTAAAACACTTCTTTCTTTCACAGTTAAATGTGCAGAACCAAACATAAGTAAAACATTAGATTGAGTTCACTGAAAAATGTAAACAAGTGCACAATGCCAAGGCTAATTTTAGTCACATTAACATGCTTACACTACTATTCACATTTAAAAAAAAAAAAAAAAAAAGAAGAAGAAGTCTTGTATGCTCACCAAGGCTGCATTTATTTGATCTATTTGATTTTTTTTTTTTTTTTTTCTATTTTAAAACTTAATTTACTGTATTCCTGTTTTGGCAAACTTTGTAACATTATAAATGTCTTTACTGTCACTTTTGAAAAATTTAATGCATCCTTGCTGAACAAAAGTATTCATTTCTTTAAAAAAATTACCACACATTTTTGAATAGTATTGTAGTACTCGAGACTGGTCTTGGTCTCGAGATCGTTCTTGGTCTTGTCTTGGTCTCGGCCGCATTTGGTCTCGGTCTTGTCTTGGTCTCAGACTAAAAGGACTCGGGATTTTATTTCAAGACCGGTCAAGAAAATTTTTTTTTTGATATTTATATTATATGATATAATAAAGCAATATCACAAGAAAGAGGGCTGTTTTCACAAATATGAGCACAACTGCAAACGTGATATTGATTTTTTACAAATGTTCAATAAACAAAATTTTATTTTTAAAACATTAATCTCAACATTATTTATGTATTTGTAATTGTACCAATTCAGATGCAACTTCTGTTCCTCCTCTGTAGTGTAAAGATGAATTTTGTTGTTAGTGATTTCAAATGATTGGTAACAGCTCTATATAGTGTCTTATTATTCTAACTGTAATTATTGATTAAAAATAAGACATTTCTCAGGCAGTAAATGGTGGATCTTTCAGATGAATCTGAGGAGTGCTAGTCTGGTCTTGGTCTTGACTCTGTCTCGACTCGCCTTGGTCTTGGTCTTGGTCTTGGTCTTGACTACAACACTAGTGTACATACTTGACAAAACTGATCTACAATAATATTATCATGGCCTGTTAGACCGACTTCACAATTGCTTAGACAAATTGTTTTAGTCTGACCGAAACTAAACTTTTAAAGTGAACAGAAATTCCTTTTGCCATTTTGTTGACGGTAGTGGTGCACACTTCAACTTTAAAGAGCTATTTTTACATCTGGCCCTTAAAAAGTCACTTTCATTGGTATAGCTTAATGTATTCAGGTTGAGTCATTATATCTGAATCATAAAAGCAGTTAATTTAGATGTCACTACCATATTTTTACATTATCTTACAAGCTTTGCCTTTATTTTAGTCACTACAATAAGCACTACAGAGAAATACTCATTTGTTGTGTCACGATCTGTGATCTAGAAACCTACATATTCATTATCCATGTCATGGCGTACTGTAAATAATCAACATGAAAAATACTTTTCTATGATGCTATCATAATGCATGTGATGAGAAACATAAACACACAGTTCAGTGTTTAGTGTATTTGATTCATTTGTTTGGTTGTGGGTGTGTAAAGGATTTTAAAAAGGACAGTGATGGTCATAAAGCCCTGAAGCACCTGTGCTTTCTATAGGAAAGGATTCAGATTAGCGTTCATGTTCTTAAATGCATCTGCAGGGCCGAGATGAAGCTGTAGGAACCGCAAATGCATTTTAAAATGGTCGACTTTCTGTGAACCCTCCTGCACTTTGTGAGACAAGAATCTGCGAGCAACTAACAATCTCAGGGACTGCCAACTGAGAAACATATGACCCCATAATATGCACATGACTCAGTACTTACTGCGATGAAAACTAGCTCTGTTGTTCAGAAACCTTGTGTTTTCCCCCTCCCTTCTTCTTCTTCTTTCCCCTTCAGGGTGACCAATGCTGGCACTTTACAACTAATAGTCTACACTTATAAACATGATGTCTGCTGTCATCACCTATAATCCACTATCACACCCATAAGTGCCGAGTTTATTGTCTGCTACCAAACTGTTCCCATAATCCCCTGAGGTGAGCTGATTCAGTGCTACGTTACACATATGTCATGTATGTCAACACCTTCATTCAAGGCCACCGCTGGTTTAGATTCCTATGAAACAAACATGGATACAAGCCTGGTGATGGAGACTAAAGCCTACAAAGCAAGACCTGAGAAATGTCTAACCATAAGACTGAGATCTTAAAAACCATTTCTAACTTGTCCGTCTGGAAATACTACAAAATATGCATGTCGTCCACGATGCACAAGTTTAAACATCGGTGTGGAGGTGCAGAGTTAAAGGAACCGTGGCTCCATGAGATGTAGATGAGGAGAACGTACCTGTAGTGGAGAAGTCCAGCAGCAAGGATCTCCTCTTCAGCTTCCAGGGTTAGTGTCGCGCGACAGTGAGAGAGAGATAAAAAGAGGGGAAGAGAGAGAGCGAGAAAGCTAGAGAGAGAGGTACCCAACACCCCTCCTCACCTGGCCCTTTCATCTCTCCGCCCCTCACCCTTTCACCCGCCCACACGCATGTATACACACATTCACACAAGCACACAGAGAGAGAGAGATATCGCCCCCTCCCCCGTCAGCGATGCTTCAGGCAGGCGGCTGGTCCAGGTGGTCAGGCTGATGTTCACACTGCCGAGAAGACAGAAAGATAACAAAAAGCACTGTCTCTTTAGGCGGCGCCGTGCGAAACCCGCTCTCGCCCCTCTTCTGACACACACACATCCACACAAACACACATAAACATGTGCTCTCCCACACACACGCACAGGGCAACTGCAGAGCAGAATGGAGAGGAGACAGGGATGCAGGCAGGCAGGCAGGCAACGTTCACCAGGTCCTAGTGCCCTCCCGTTCCCGCCGTGACTGTCCACAGGCTCACAGGCGCATACGTTCGCACACATGAGCTGCGGTATGGGTCACGTCAGGTTCTTGGGATCCATGGGGGGTGTTGCAAGGAAATAGAAATACACTCACTTTTTCTCATTCAATCTCTTCCAGTTAGGCCTGGGTTGATCTCTGTGTCCAATCCGTTAAAAGCCCTCTCATGAGACCCTGATTATTGTTTGTTTGAGGTTGCAAAGTCTGCCAAGGCACAAAGGGACTACGAGAAAAGATCAGCAGTTATGTTGTTTTGGTGATGCCAGGAATACACAGAAAATGATTCTGAAGCTGTGTCTGCAGAGATTCAAAAGTTTGGAAATTTAATACGAGGATTTTATTTAGAATTAAGGGGGGAAATAATAAGGGAAAAATGTGAATCACAAAAATAGCTAAAATTAAAGAGAAGAGAAAAAAATATATTTAAATAAAAAATAATGCAAAATGCAGTTTCATTGTAGGCAATTTTTAAAAAGTTACATTCTGGATATGTAGGCTACACATTTCCCTTGGTGCAGCACTTCAATTTCAGTTTATTTTAGAATGTTATGACATTTTAATTGTTGTCTTTAAATGTCACTAGTTGGATTTGTCAAATTATTTGTGGCAAACTTGCAATTAATGTGCAGCAATTTATGGCAAGCAAAACTTAACTGCATGTGAGATCACAATAAATTTGCAGCCATATTTGCCTGGATGCTGTGTTATTGTAAGGGATTCCACATCATTTTTTGAGCTAAAATCTATAGCTTTGCATTCTTTCTTTTTTTTTTGCATCTGCACAGCTTTGCATTTTTTAAGGATGCACAGGAGTCATCTGGGACACAAGATACTGTATAAACATGATGAGCACTATCACTAGAACAGCTACACCACTGAATAAAAATCTCACATGGCATATGGAGATGTCTTACTGAAAGAATGAATGACTCATTTATTTATTTTAGTAAAGCGGACAAACTGCAGATCCAAATAAACAAATTCCTGATGCATCTTTTTTGCCTCTTAGTTATTAGCATCAGATAAACAATGCCTAATTGCTAACATATGTTCAATGGTTAAAAAAATCACTGAAATCTAACACAGATTGAAGTTTTGGATAAAACTAAAAAAAAAAGAAGGTTTTTTTTGCCTTTTCAAGGTGTGGTCACATTTAAGAAATTTCACAGGCAAAAAAAAAAAAAAAAGTACACTGCTACACTGACAATAGACAATGTATGAAGCACAGCTCACACAGAACTCACTTTCAAATCAAGCATCTTTCTGTTAGACAACACAGCAAATCCACATGATCAACTTTAACCCGTTGTAAAATCACGTGAAATTCACGATGGTGTGGACTGGACTTCTATTGAAATGACTGGATATCACGCATTAAAATTTGCAGAACAAATGTGTGACCACACATTTAAATGTATCGTCATTACTCATGACACAAAGTTCAGTAATGACGTAAATTTACATTTTTAAATCAAGTTTTAGAATAACCTTATTTGATTAAAAAAAAATTGTTCTACATCAAAAAGTATACAACATTCTCAAAATGAATGCTTTGTTTTATTAAATTTTGTTAAAAATCGTTAAATTGTTTTAAGCTATGTAAGGACTACAAATGATTTGCAAAGCACGTAATCTGATGTCCTTTTTTGTAGTCCTTAACAGTTTTGGGTAAGTTACTCTAAAAAAGTGTTCAATTACTAGCTACTAATTACATCTTCAACAGTGTAATTAGATTACTGTACTAACTACTCTCTCTAAAAATTACTTATAAGTTAATTACTTTCTGAATTCCATATCAAACTCGACCAGTTGAACAATACGAGGATAGGCATGAAACTACTCTTATAATTATTTCAAATTAATAATATAAAATTGCATTAATTATTTTTGAACTGACGTATTTAAAGGGAGATGCTTACATTGAAAACATACATTTTAACATTAGACATTCAATTTTGATGTTACACCCACTATTGTTTTATATAGAATTGTAATTGTTCTATAGTCTATATAGTATTTAATGCAATTACACCAGAAGTAACTGTAATGAAATTACAGAAAAATTAAGAGTAATCCATTACTTTACTTTTTCAAGAGAAAAGTAATTAAATTGCAGTAATTAATTTTAGTAATGCATTACACCCAACACTGGTCCTTATGTAACAACCTGTGTTTTTAAAAACACAGGGGCTTCAAAGTTCACGTCTGAAGTGTGACGTTGAGTAATTAATGTTGTAGAATAAAACGTGACAGATGCTTCAAGTAATGTTCAAAACAGACCTTACTTTACTCATAAATCAAAAACTGCTCATCTAAAAACCCATTTGAAATTCCAAAGGGAACCCATGGTTAATTCTCTTTTGGGTTTTAGGATTACAAACTGAACCGTTCTATAGGACTGAACATTCTCTTTCTGAGAGAGTAAAACTCAGCCAGAGAAGAAATAATAATAAAACCCTTATGAATAATTGATAGAATGATGAACAGGACTGCAGGACTTGCAATAAGACAATTTTATTCTAGTCTCAGTCATTTTAGCACAAGAACCACACACATTTAGTTATTACGACAGAAGTGTTGTGAATTTTTTAAAGAGGAAAACAAGCATTTATTGATACTAATATTTTTAATTTTAAATTTGCTTAGAGGATGAACTGGTTTAGCTCCACTGCTGTTTTATGTCTGTGTAAGCAGAGCATTGGGAGACCAGCCCTGAGAGACTGGAGGCTTGCAAGGCGACGCGTTCAGACACATGAGACCCCTCTCATTTGAGATTTTGTAACTTTTTGCTCAAGAGAAAACAGCCACAGGGGCATGGAGATGTTGTTGGCTGATCTGGATCTGCGATGAAAAGAGATCACGGTGATGCATGACTTGATCTGTTTCTCAGTTCACTAGCATGAGTCTTCCTCCCTTAGTTTGCGGACAACCAGAACAGCAGCTTACATGGGATCGCGACATCAATGAATCAATAGATCATTAGCGAGACGCATGGAAAGACGCTTGGTGGGCTTACTGTCATTGAAAGGATTAATGGAATGGGAAAAGATAACAATAGGAGCGAAACAAGAACACTTGTGTGTGAGTGAGGAGGCAGAGAAAGACAGCAGGCTGAAGGTGTTGAAAAAGACAGAAATAGCATATACTTGCTCAACCCGGCAGCACCAATCACAGGAGAGGCAAAATACAATGGTCTCCATGACAACTCAGGAGACCATAGACTCCAGGCTGCCTCTGAGCAATAACAGTCCAACCATCTCCCTGTGCGACAGCCAGTTATAATCGACTGTATTTTTAGCACAACGCTCCAAAAATAAACACATACACGCCCTGTCACAGAGGTATGACTCATCCTTAATATCTTTATTATCACCAATTATCAGCAGCTGACAGTGATGCTGCTGCATTTATACATTTCTTCAAATGAAAAAGCACTCGATAAACATTTGCCTTTCTCTGCACAAAGCATGTTTGATAGCAGTAGAGAGGTTTAAAAATGGAAAGGTATTTCATGCATTGTATTTGGGTAAAATGCCATGCCCATAATAATGGATAAAAATAATAAATAATGATAAATATACTTAGCAATGTGGAAAAGAAAGAGATTTCATTTTTCACCAAACAATAGTCTACGTTTTCATTTTTGTACAATAAAGTATCTTGACTGCAGGGGGCGCTCTTAGATTAGAGAAATTGGGTAACACAGCTGTGAAGGATTGCTAAGACACTTCATAGAGCTCCTCATCTGTGCCAGTGCCAACATTCTTAAATTATTATTATTATTATTATTAAAATGATATTTTGTAATGGAGAGCCGATTGGACACTTCTCCACCCCTGGATTTCCAAACTGTGTCCTTACCTTTCTTAAAAATTTTGAATGATAGCAATCCACAATCTGACTCGTGATGCAGCCTGGAATAAAGCATACCATGTTTGTTCACTTGGCCAGAGAAGAACTGGCCCTACCGACTGAGCCTGGTTTCTCCCAAGGTTTTTTTTCTCCATTTCTGTCACCTGATAGAGATATAATGGACTTGACTGCAATATCGGATGAGAACAAAACTTGAACTGAATTGAGCTGGATGATGACATGTTTTCTGCAGAGCAGCTTTATAGCTGAATTGACTTCATAACTGAATTATTTCATAACTGACATCGACAGTTATTGAACTGAACTGAATCAACATTGAACTGACTTGAGCTGGATAATGACACTATTGTTTTCTGTAGAGCTTCTTTTAGCTGAATTGAACTAATTTCATAATTGATTAACTTTACAGTTGTTGAAGTGAACTGAATAAACACTGAACTGACTTAAACTGCATAACACTATTTTCTGTAGAGCTGCTTTACGGCAGAATTTAAATTTGTCTCATACTTGATGAAGTTTGCATGATGTTTTACTATATATATATATATATAAAGGTTACTTGACTTAAAATGTATGCATATTATAATTATTTATGCAGGGTTTTACTGTTTTATTTCCAGAGATTAGAAGAGTGGTATAGCGATTAATGGCAAAGGTTGATAATGTTGCTTGTCTCCATCACTTAGAGAGAAGTTGGTGCTGGTTTTAGTACCTAAACAGTTCTGGTTTTTAGACTGTCCTTTTGTAACCTTTGTTTTTATTTTGCTCTTAGCCACTGTTTTTATGCACCTTTTGCACTTCTTGGCTTTTAATGTATTAAAGTGCCCCTATTATGCCTTTATATTGTGCCATTATGCTAATATTGTTTTGGGAGTCTCCTACAACAGGTTTACATGCATGCAAGGTCAAAAAATACTTTCGTTTTCTCATAATATACATTTAATTTCACCTCAGTTCGTAAACGATTCGTTAGAAGCAGTTCAAAGAATCAGTCTCTTTAAACCACTCCTTTCCATGAGCTTACACTACTCTGATTGGTCAGATGGCCCAATCCATTGTGATTGGTCTACTGCGCGCACCGCGCACCCATTGCCATAACTGAATAACAGTATCAATTCACAAGACATTGTATACAATGTATGGACAGAAAAGATAGCATCGATTTTACCGTATCAATTCGAGGCCAAGTCCGACGATGAAACTTCTGAAGTAGTCGATCAACCAGAAACTGATTCGCAATCACGACTGGAGTAGGACGTTTCTCTATGGTAAGTGTCACCTTAGTTTGCGTTATTTATAAGACCTGATAGCAGCATCACTGTTGTACTTTATGTAGGTGCACCTGTGGGAACTGTATCAGAATGCCAAGCGAAGCTGAAAACCTCTAAACATAAGATAAACATTTAGGCCAGATGTACACAGACTTTTTCGTCATAACTATTAACAAAAGTAAAAAATGGCTATATCATTGTTTGACATGGTGTTTACTGTTTACAGAGAGAATACTACAATTAGTTAGTGTGGACTAGCATCTCAACATCCTATTACAATACAGATAGAGCTCCAATCTACTGTAATAATGAAAACGCAGAGGAAAAAAACAGTTTGTTTTGTATGTTGTAAACTCCCACGTTAGCCGAGCACAAATGTGAATAGCTGATAGCATCAATTATTAATCATACTTACAGGTTGAGATTCAGAGGAGCAAGCTCTTCCAAATAAACTGGCCATTGATCCATTTAAGAACAAGCGTTTTGTGAATCTGATGTTAAACTCCCCGAGGTTTGAGAAGCTGTCATCAGTAAATTACGGGAACACAACAAAAGATTGTACTGCTGTGGTATTGTTGAAAAAATGAATTTTCCCTGGTGTCTGCGCACGCAATAAGTGGGCGGGCAATATGCTAATGTTTCGTTGTCACGTCACAACAAAACGGCTTGGGATTCGTTTTACAAAAGACTCATTTATTTGACTCAGAGTCAACTCCTACTTTTGAGAGACAATAACTATATAAGGTGCACTTTCAGATATAAAACTTTGCAGGATGTTTTCATTCACTTAGAGCTATATGTTACACACTACATGAAAGATAATTTTCAAAAATCCATAATAGGGGCACTTTAAACATTTGGAACAACCTTTGAACTGATTCCTGGTATGATACTCCTTGCGACTATCTGGATCCCTACATAGCCTACATACATACATACGCACACACACACACACACAAACACACACACACACACACACACATTTAAATGACTATCTTTGTAAGGGGCTGTTTACATAGAACACATTTTTCCATTCCACTGCGCTACCCTTCCATTGTTTTTCAATGTAAACATGCACTAGACGGACATCTTTAACCATTGCACTCGAGTCTCGTGTCTTTTGCAGCGTCTCGGCCTGACACAGCATTCTAAAAACGCGACGCTCAAGTTAAAAGAAGTTAAAATTTTAAAAAACACGTATCTAGACCTTGCTCTTTTTTTCGTTCCACTGCATTCTGTGTGAACCGGCCTTAAGGATATTCATTGATACAATGCTATACCTAGCTCCTTACCCTAACCTTATCCATTACAACTAAGCGCCTAACCTTAACCCTAAAACCAAGTCTTAAAAGTGCACCTATTATGCTATTTTAAAGGTTCCTAATTTTGTTTTGAAGGTCTCCTACAATAGGTTTAGATACATTCAAGGTAAAATTCAAGGAAAAAACACTTATTATCTGATAATATACATTGCAGCATCACCTCTTTTCTCACAATGTCTGAAACAGTCTCTCTAAACCCCTCATCAAACAGCCCATTTTAAAGGGATATCAGAAAGTAAGGCCCTGCTAAAAGTTAAAACAGGAGATTAGATTGTTCATCAACAAAGATAACCAACAAATTAAATTAAAAGCATCTTAAATGCATAATACAAATTGCTCAGCTCTCCATCATAAATAAGTGAGGTTAATGGAATTATTTTTGAATCATTGCATTGTTTGTCCTTTCTGACCCTGAGCATTTGTGTGTGTGCAATCATAAGTACCCTGACAATTGTCATGGCCACAATTACAATCTTCAACCCTTTCAACCTTTGCAAGCTTTTTTCCAAAGTGATGCCCAAGGGTGATCAAATGGTGAGAGATTTTGTGTTTGTTCTGACAGTCAGCCAGCCATTTGATCACCCTGGACATTCTAGATGAAATCACAATGGAATCACAACAGTGGTTTTGAGTTGACATTGCCGTAAGTAATAAGGATATGGTTAGTGACGTTTTTGTGATGATTGCCTCTTTGGGCCTTGGTAGCAGTGAAGAGAGCAGCTCTTGTTCTGACCTACTTACAGTTTCTTGAGAGCAGGAAAGTGTACCACATTTCAACACACACACACACACACACACACACAGCAGCAGCAGCAGCAGCACAAGCCTAGCCCCTGCTGGTCAGATAGACTTTTCACACATCTCCTCCCGTCTATCCAGCATGCACTCAAATATATCCTTTTCCTTCACAGGAACTTCATGCACCTTTTTTTTTGTTTTGTTTTTTCTTTGGAGGGGCCATGCTGACTCCACTGGAGGTGAGATAAGACAAATCAAACTATCAGGTTCTTTGAATAAGTAAATTAGACAAAACTTTTTATCTACAATAAATAAATTTCGTTTTCAAAGAATTATTTATTTCATATAACGCCATATATATATAATTATATATAATGCCACTAATAAGTGTTAAAAGGGCACATTTTCTGCCTGCACAGGAGTCGGTGTAATTATTTTAATTGGTTTTTATAGAGCAGGCAATGCATCCACTGGCAACAGCTAAAGCTCAGGGGAGCCTGTATGAAGTCCACAGGATTGCACTCACTGCATTACTGAACAACACAGAGAAACTGTAATTATAGAAAATCAGGAAAAGACAAGCCCTGGGGTCTAAATTCCAGTCACAGAGATAATAACGATTATAAATAATAAATAGATAACCAGTCTTAAACACTGAATTACTCCTGCTTCGCATACACCATGGAAAGGGTTAGGGAATGTGTTAGGCCCTGTCTCAAATGACACACTTCATGCACTTACAATCTTGTCGACTTATAATTGCCACAGCATGAACGTGTCCGTTCAGTCCACAAGACCATAGAGTGTCCCATTTGTCATTTTAGGTTTCAGAAGGGTGCCCGTGAGTGCTCCCTTTGCAATCGATATACAACCTTGATGCACAGTTTTGCCAAGCCCATCCTAAAGCACGCTCCACAGCAGACTTCTACCTGACAGTCAAAGGAAGACCATGATTTTTTAGGGTGCCATTTGGGACAGTGCCTTAGATGCTCCAGCACCTATTCCAGCAAACAGCTATGAATGAAAGCACAGGACCTGCCAAATACACGCACATCCAAGCATCCATGTGTGGGTGTGCATTGTATATCTGGAGCATGTAAGGGACCGTTCACATATGTGTTCTAATGTCCATCTGCACAGTACTCTTTTTATATAGCTTATTTATCTATATATATGTCCATCTTTCTATCCATCTGGTGTACAATACTGGTCCAGATCAAATCAGACATAAGTGTATACAGTAGCATCAAAACTTCAAAGTTGTTGGACAATTTTTGAATGTTTTTTGAAGTTATGAATGTCTTTGCATGATATAAGAAAAATATAAAACCAAGTGGCATTCATTTTCAAGCAATATTAGCACTAAAATTCAACTGAATTGTAGGTTATCCGTAATTGGTGGACATTTACAATTGTTATAACTATTATTTACATATACATTTATACAGTTTGACGTCTAATATGTTGACTTAAATCACTGAATCATTTAGCTGAGTCACCTGCATTTAAGAAAGCAAGCATTTTTTTACTGTATTCTATTATATGATCTTACAAACCAGATTGGCCCAAATTTGAGACAATATGGAGACTTCAGAAAGTATAATGCTGACCGCATGCCCACCGGCATCATAGTAATTAAGTAGGGTATCAGCCAAACAAAACTCCATGATCTTCATGATAGCTAAACAGAGACTACTGCATCAAACCACATTCATCATCATCTATAAGTTCAAGTAAACCAAAGACACAGATCATCAGAATAAAAACTGTATCAACTGGGTCAACAAGTATGTCAAGCCTTTATGAATGAGAAGATACACTCAGAGAGAACTAGATGAGGAGTCAGTATGACCAAAGAGCAAATTACAAAACAGCTTGAAAAGCAGAGACACCTTAAGGAGATGAAGCTAAAGTGCATCTCATTCAATTCCCTCTCAAACAAGCATGATTATCTGCAGCACTTCACACCTCACATCCCTCAAAAGTGACTCCATACATCATGTCTAAACACAAGAAGGTTCTCAATACTCCTCATATTTATGAGTTCATGTCAAGCTCTGCATCATTCTACTTTGCATTACCTTAAAGGTGCAATATGTAAGAATTTTGCAGTAAAATATACAAAAACCACTAGGCCAGTGTTATTTTGTTCACTTGAGTACTACAACATCCCAAATGTTTGCAACTAATTGTAAATCGTGAGAAAATTGCAATTTTAACCAAGGCTCCGGGACGTGTGAGGAGTCGCCTGTCAATTGCGTCATACCCGCATTACCCTCGATTTCCGGTTTGAAACCATGGAAACACCAAAGATGCTTTAATATTTACATATTTTAATAGACAATGGAACAACTGATTTGATATATTTATAGACAGAAAACTAATTATTGTTATACAGCTCATTGATTTTTTGCGAGTACCATGCTTTACCATGCCTCAGAGAAAAACACTATTTTGTGAAGTAGCTAAGATAGCATAATCAGATGCAGCTTTATTTTTAGTAACAGTAATACAGAATTTTCTCCATCATACAATACGTTTTCAAATTAATTGCATGCCATTTATCAACACAAGCCACCCAGCATTTAAAATGATATTCTAAAATCGATCTAGCTTACTGCAGTGTGCAACAAGTGTCTCACAGCAGCCGCCGAGCGAACGCACAGAGTAACGTTATAACGTTTTCAACACACTCAAATGTCTCTAATAGGTTGTTTGCAATCACGTGGTTCTGGTGACACGCGAAATTAATGTGGAGGGCAAGCAGTGAAAATTAGAATGGAAGAGATGGGGAAAAGTCCGTACTGTGCTGGTTTAGAAAGGTATAAACAGAAAATCACAACATATTTTGGACGTGAACCTTATGTTATGAAGAGGAGCGATTTTTCTACTGAACTGAAAGACTTGACTGCCATCGAGGAGGTAGATATAGAGCATGTGAAGCTGCCGTCACGCCGTGTTCAGTTCTAGTCTGAGTTTGTTTATATCGCGCTGCCTTTCTACTAGTGACGTTAAGATTTTCTGTCATGATTGTGAAAAATCTCGCCATTGTAGGTCATTTATGCTGAATCGAGAATTGCAACAGGAGCTCAAATCATCGTTCAGGGGGAAAAAACTGGACGGTAGGCTATAATACAATTTTCGCCTTTTCTAGGTGTAAAAACACTAAGGGAAGCTGGTTGAGGAGGTGACAGGGAGACGCCGTATAGTAAATCTAATAATGTCACTGATTGACCCCACTGCCTATCACTCAATAAAATAATCACATACCTGAGTGTTTTTGAAAGTTTTTTATTTTGTTTGGTTTAATAATTAACATTACATTTGCGAGTATGACTCTCGGCTTGTGAATGAGTATAACTTGTAGCTACGCAGCCACTTCAAAACTGTTCACGAGCTTCCATGGGTTTGATTTTGGTTATTTGTTGAAATATATACAAAAATAAAAATAAAATACAGTGTGTCGGTGTCTGTCATAGACTGTAAAAAAACATTAAAGAAAACATTAAAACTACAGTTACATTTACACCCTTCCAACAAAGAAATGGCTCGACTTCTGTCAGCTTGTTGAACACATTTTTTTTATTTGGACATTTTCTACCATATGATGGCTGAAGCTGAAGCAGCAGCACGTGCTAGCGCGTGACACTGTTTTCATGGTAACCAGATCAACATTGTAAACGGAATTCTACAAAACTGAAGTGAAAAAAAAAAAAAATAAATCTTCTCTTCCCTGCAAATGATACCATGAAGAATGTGATTATTTAACCAAGTCAAAAACAAAAAAGGTAAGCAGGTATCCACATTCATTTCAGTATGGGCAGACGCAAAACGCTATAAAAGGTGACAACTTTTAAAGTTAAAAAATGATGTAAGTTACGTAAACGATAAAAGCTCATTCTGGTTTCTCGGTGATACAACCATAAACGACGCAAAACATAGGCATTTTGAGTTTGTGATAGGATTCCTATATAGAAAAATCACTGCTTGCCCTCCAGCCACATTTCGCGTGCAGCAATGACGTCATGTGCAAACAACCTATATGATAAACAGAGCCAGAGATCGTATTATTATAGGGAGATAAGAGGGTCTGCATCTCTTACCATTGGAGAAAGCGTAACGGCTAACTTAATCACGTGCGGCACCTCTCAGCCTATCATGTAATGGCAGTGACATCAGTCGCAACATTCCCTAGTCTGCCTTCTCTTTAAAAAATACATTTTTATCAAGCTAAAATCTACATATAGTTCCCAACGAAAGTATTGTTTAGTGTAAAACATGCTGAAGATTGGCAAACAGGCTGTCGATTAATTAAATAATTAGCTTATTTCCCCACAAAAGCTGTTTAATCAGCATAGTGAAGCCTTTCGTCCATTGACATCCATTCAAAAAACAGCCTCTGGTCTCCTTCCCTGCGTACCGCCAGGGGCGGAGCGTTAGCATTAGCCGTTACGCTTTTTTGGCTAAAGGTTGCAGGCTTGCCTTCCAGTGGCTTTGACAGAGCTGCGTTACCTCATACTCATGACCGGCAAAGCAGAAGCAGCGCCGGCGACTGTGACATAATAAAAGTTCCGCTTTTCGTGAGGCGTGTGTTGTGCAATCGCTCCAGCAGCCTCGTTCAGCTCCCACAACACTCGGTCCTGCTCTGCTTCATACTACAGTAACGTTAATAATCGCATCTCTGAACATGATTTCTTCCCGAGTCCTATCCCAATTCTTTTCCACTGACCGTTGAGATGAAGACCACATGTCCCAAGATTCCGCACTTAAACTTGGCGTCATCAAGCTACACCTTTGTTTTGAATAGACCTCTAGCGACCTCTAGCGGACAGAAAATATTACATAGTGCACCTTTAAGGAAAAGGTCTGGCAAATTCAGTCTGCATTCTCTTGACATAATATTGCTAACTTGACTTTGCTATGTGGACTTTATTTTTTAAATTGCCATATATGTAGCAGAATACCAATGCCTGTTCTGCTTACAAGGGTCTCATTAGCAAATATGATCACCTAGCTCAGCAAACAAAGAGTTTGCAACTTTGAAGGCTCAGCTCAGAGAACATTATGCATGTCAGATTTCAGCAGTTTCAAAATTATCAAATCCATTGCTAATACTGATTGTGCTGTTTTTTGTTCCCAGGAAAATGATTACTGAAGGGTGATGTTAAAGGGTTAGTTCACCCAAAAATGAAAATTCTTTCATTAATTACTCACCCTCATGTTGTTCCACACCCGTAAGACCTTCATTCATCCTCGGAACACAAATTAAGAAATTTTTGATGAAATCTGAGAGGTAAATGACTCGTCCAGAGACAGCAATATAATCAACACTTTCAAGGTCCAGAAAGGTAGTAAAGACATCGTTAAAACAGTCGATAAGACTGCAGTGGTTCAACCTTAATATTATGAAGCGACGAGAATACTTTTTGTGCGTAAAAACAAAAAAATAACGACTTTATTCAACAATATCTTCTCTTCTTTGTCATTATCATACATTTTTTTACGTCCAGCACTTCCAGGTTCTACATCAGAACGCCGAATTATTATTGGCCGACTCCTGCATCACCATCACACACATGCGACATGCTGCTCACGTGATCAGCTTTGGCCAATACTGAGCCAGCATTCGGATGTAAACACGGAACCCTTCACTGTGCTTACTGCAGCAACTGCGTAAGGATAATGACAGGAAAGAGAAGAGATTGTTGAATAAAGTTGTTATTTTTGTTTTGTTTTTGCACACAAAAAGTGTAAAGTATTCTTGTCACTTCATAAAATTAAGGTTGAACAACTGTTGTCAAGTCAACTGTTTTAACAATGTCTTTAGTACCTTTCTGGACCTTGAAAGTGTTGATTATATTGCTGTCTATGGACGAGTCATATACCTTTCGGATTCCATCGAAAACATCTTAATTTATCTTATCATTTTTGGGTGAACTAACCCTTTAAAGAACTGGCTTTTGAACTGGACAGTTGAAGGGATACACGGTATTTTACAAAACTATAAGGACTGAAAAAGAAATTGAGGATGCAGGAAAATGTATATATATTTAAAATCAATTAAAATAATATTCTCAAAAAACATGTTTTGTTTGAAACATTTCAACAAACGGGAAAAACTTCTACTCAGTACATTGTAGTACTGATACACATTGTAGCAATGAAGTAAAAATTATTTATAGTTGTTCACGTAACTATGAAAAAATGTGAAAAAACCTACCACAATTTCTATTTAAAATAAAAAAATCTGTAATCTGTAGTATCTGTTATCCACAAACAAACAAACAAAAATAAAACATGCACTACCATTCAAAAGTTTGGGTTGGTAAATTTTTTTAGTGTTTTTGAAAGAAGTCTCTAATGCTCACCAAGGCTGCATTTAATTTGATCAAAATACATTAAAACCACAGTAATATTGTGATGCATTTAATGCACAAGTATTAATTTCTTTAATAATAATAATTAAAAAAAAACATTTTAATGACCCCAAACTTTAGAACAGTAATGTATGGGGACGATGTGTACTGCATAGCAGGAATGATTGGAATGAAATTGATAAAGACAGTTATGTAAATGTAGAACCACAGAGCATGAGCAGTTCACTAATCCTTGGCATGATGGCATGAGATCACAGTCTTTTCTGGAGAACCAAACTTCGGTCATTGCGTCATTGAATTGAATACAATAAATCAATGAATGAATCGAAAACAAGATATTCCAGTGGGCTAAATTTGAGCATTGCAGAAAGAAAAGAGCTCATCTTACATTCTGACTGTAATGGAGAGAAAATGAGCAGTAATATCATTAGCCATTGTGTTTATATCGGCTGTGTTTCAATGCTTTTAGTCCCTAACCAAAGCCCTGTAAGATGAGTACGATGGGAAATGTTTGCTGAGGCTTTGGAGAGAGATGACAGACAAGAAGAGCTACAGAATATGGTCTGTTTTATACTGTGATAATTCCTCAACCTGGGCTGCTTCCTCTTTAGTCCCTACCTGAGGGTACGATCAGGTTACCAAAATGACTGAATTTAGTCTAGTGCTACACAGTGACCAGTTCTCACAGACTGCTCGTCTTGGATGACTGTGCACTTCTCTAGCTGCCCGTACTACTCAAATTTTCTCTAGAGGGCGCCCATGTTTACAGCATGCTGAGGGTTGTGGATATTGCATAGCACACTAAAGCGCCCCAGCCAACACAGGAAAACTGAAGAACTGTAATCCAAATTATTTAGATGGACCTGAATAACGCATACCTATAACTGAAACACATTTCCTTCTCCAGTATTGCGGTTTGTAATACATAATCTGTGCTGTAAACAAATGTATTTAAAATATCAATCAAAAGGTTGCTCTGGTCTACTAATCAAAAAGCTTAGACATAGACAAGATATTTTAGACTGAAACACACTCAAAACTCAAAGTCATTTTTTATTAGTTATGTGAGCAATCGGCTTCAGAAAAAGCAGTAAATGTGTCCTTTCTGACTGTTCTTGTGTTTTGTATGGCTGCAGTGTCCTTGGTTCAGAGTTATGGGATCCCAAGTGATTTAACTGCGCACTGCAGCAGGGCATGACCCCTTCCAGAATATTGCAAGGTGTTTCATTCTGTTAGTCAAGGCTTCCTTTGACTAATGAGCTGTTTAGGAGAACAAGCCCATTTTCAAGATGCCATTTATGCCTGAAAATATCAAGATTTTTCAGGCCATAATCACCATAGAGCATAAGGTCTAAATAAGTCCTATATAGTTACAGCCTTGCAAAGTGCCAAACAGTTATTTATAAGCCCAACACTGTGCCCTACAAAAAAAAAATCTATTTTAATATATTTAAATGTAATTTATTCATGTGATGGCAGCCATTACGCCAGTCTTCAGTGTCACATGATCCTTCAGAAATCATTCTAAATTTTTTTCTTTCTTTTTTTCCTGATTATTATACATTTTGAACCATTGTGCTGCTTAATATTTTTGTGGAATCCGTAATATATAAAGTTAAATTGTCAACTAAATTTGTCAAATCTATCAACTTATCATGGCACAGCTGCTCAATTTCCCTCCAGGGATCAATCATTTCTTATTATAACAGAAAACCAAAAGGTTGATATTCAATACCACATGAAAAATCAAGAGTTTGAGACTACAGAGGAGGATTTTAGTAAGCAGGAGGGAGGTTATTATCATGCACTGAGCTCACGGTTAAAGCAATGAATTGTCGGCTTGACTGCAGGCTTGTTGAACAGAGCCTTCAACATAAAGACTCAAGGCTATTGGCAGTCTTTGACAGGCCTGCTACATTACATTATCTGAATCGTTAAGTTATTGTGAGGTATTGTGTAGTAAGCATTATCATTTCACCTTGCAGGCACTGGCGAAGAAAGGCCTCCCACACCTTACAACACATTTACTTTTATGACTGAAGGTTTTTTTTAGAGTGCAATATTACTATTCAATAGGCTATGACAAGATTTATACAGCACATTGTGTGACTAAATTGTACACCAGCAAGTAAAAATTTTCACATAATTTACAAAAACAAAACTGTTCCAGTTACTCTAATGATGCAAATTATACAAAAGTATCCTTTAAAAATAAATGTTCAAACATTTAAAATAGACAGCATTCAGAAAAGAAATCAGATGTGAAGCATTAGTCAGGGAAAGCATTTCATTGAAAGAGAGCTGATTTCACATTCATGAAAGCATGACAAGAAAACCTTTGACCCTTAGTCATTCATTCTGCACAAATCCATACATGCACAGGTTTAAACACACAGGAATGCACACAGTCCTTAATCACAATCCTTAATCCCATTCCTCAAAGTGAGTCCATATGTGCACCTGTGTGTTTCTGTGAGGAAAGAGCAGGATGGAGGTTTTCACTTTAGATAGCCTAGATGTTGGCTGCTTATTATAAACATTACTACAGCAAGCATGTTGACCAGCTTTTTCCTCTCAGAACAAACGGCCAGTCACATCCAATTCCCAGGTCTAAGATTGATTACTTTAAATTACCCATGGATACTCTATCTTATTTCTTAAAAATTATTAATAACAAAAACCTACTTATAAATAAAGACAAAACAAGCAAACATTGGAAAAGCTACCTCGAACAATCCTTTCATTTACTCACCCTGACGTTGCTTCAAAACTAATGACTTCATCGCTAAAATACAAGGGAGGCGAGGGAGGGCGTTCTCCAAAAAAAAAAAAAAAAAGATAAATGTAGTCCATGTGATTCTCGTGTGCGTTATTCCAAATCATTTGAAGTCATACGATAATTTTATGTGGAAAAAAAAAACAGACCGAAAATGAAGTCGTTGTTTACTCAAAATTGAGCTTGAATGTGAAGCGCTAGAACTTGTTTACATTAGCGACGTGAAGTGAGACACCATATAAGGAAATAAAGGCGGAGCACACAAATCTCATTGGTTCCCACCCTTATTTTCAGTGTTTTTATTTTTTCAAAGGGGTAGATTTGAATGTGTGAAAGTGAACGACCACTATTGATATGATAACTGTAAATTGTGTGATAATTTAGTATAATATTATAATATACTATGTGTGTAGGAGCGTTTCGTCCGAGGAGGCACGGGCCTCCACGAAAATGATTGGATATGATTGGATACGATTGGTTTGTGCAATAAATCCCGCCTCTTGTTTTCGTGCGCGTTCGCGAATTGGTCTGAATGAACAAAATGATGGCGTTGATGGGAAGACGAATTAAAAAAGTAAGTGAACATCTCACCAACTTAATAGATATCACCGCTTTATGCCATATCAAAATCAAATGACCTGAAATCATGATGGCTGTGGGGGGTTTATATATAATATATAAAATGATTGAAAATACTAAAAGGTTGAATTGATTTGAAGACTAGGCCTACTTTTTATTTATCAGCACATACAATAACCCACTGCAGTTATTTAATGATTATTTAAAGTAGCACTAAGTAATTTCTATTGTGTTCAAAATATTTAAACGGTTAGTTCTTTATCTACATCTGTATGGTTACATTATTGTGTGTGCCTATATGGTTTACAGCTCAATATCTGAGAAAACAGTATATCAAGAATATATAGGAAGCAAACATTCCTAGAAGATTTGAATATGCTAACAGACCACAATAAGGAAAGAAACTAAACCTTTTCTGCCTCTAAGAATCTGCTTCTGTATTAGGTGGCTGTATAGCACAGAATGACAAAGATTAATATGGGAGAAAGGATGTAACTAAAGCCCTTAAATCTCACCACAAGGCTGTGTGGCTGAGCACAAGATTACTACAGCTGAATAAGAGCTTTACTTAACACCATGAAACAAATCAGTGTAATATAACTGAGTGGGACTGACAGGAAGAATCATGCTTCATTTCTTAACATTCTTTATGAAGATAAACAAAGAGAACTTTGTTTTAGTAACATTTTGTTCAAGTTGCTGTGTTCCTGTGACAGGCAGCAGATTCACTTGTGTGCAACAACTTTCTTTACTATTATCCACCCTCTCTATCACCATTGTAAAGTTTTTTGCAAAAATAATTTATCTGACAAAAAAACTGTAGATCATATAGAGTTTAATGTACCTTTTTCATGAGTATACACATATACTTGGTAAAAACAATACTGTGTCCAGAGTACAAGAGAGTAAAAGAGACATTTCACTTATTATAAGTGTAAACCGATGCTTAAGCGTATGAAAAATGGACTGCTTCCCAAATCTGCAGCTTCTGCTGAATGATTATGTGGAGGTATTGCGACTGAATAAATACATTACAGCACAGTCTGTGTTCTGATTACATAAGCTCATAGTTGCCAGGGCCTTCAGGGACACATTGTGCCCATCACATGGAGCTTGATCTGAAGGGACTCTTAAGTTAAGATCTCTTTGCTTTTAGACCATTTTTAGAGGTACAATCATTCATTTGTCCTTCAAAAGAGTCCAATGCAGACTTTGTAGGTCAGCTTCACTTTATAACCAAAGGAACTATATAATTAAAGAGTCATTTTATTTTACATAAACAAAGAATTATATTAATAATAGTGCTGTCAAACGATTAATCACAATTAAAATTAGACATAAACTAGGGGCTTTACAGCACAACATTTTAAAAACCTGTAAGTCTGTCCCTCACTGTTTTAATTTGTGTCAAATTAAATACAGTATCTCAGGTTTATTGATGGGAAATTTCATTGTTGGGTTTCTCTCAACAGCGCCTCATGTTCGTTAATGACACATAAGTTCTGCATCTGCACAATGGGCTCTATTAATCCTGCAATTAGAGTGATAATTATCTTGTAAATCCACAGGAATCTTAGCCATCAGTCAGAACACTTGGCGGTTTATTGCGCAATAATCAATAACGTGTTGGCTGTGATCCGCAGTCATCACAAACTTGCAGTCAGCTGAATGTCATGCTTGAGAGAGATGCATGCTGGGAAGGTACAGAAATATAGAGGGCTCATTCTCTCTCATATATGCAGATGCACACATTAGCATATACTCTCTTAGTCAGAGTAACACAATTCTACTCTTTCTCATTGGCATTAGTGGACACAGCCATTGCATAATCAAACTAGTCATTATGTGAGGGGGTGGAGTCTACAGTCACGGATCACAGCAGGAGAAAATCATCTGGGCCGCTTCTTAAGAACATGCAACTTTTGGCAGATGACCATCTGCTATTGTCAGAAGAGAAAGATCAGAATGAAAATTAAAACGTGGGCAGATAGACAGGGATATAAGGGTTATTGGGAGGGTAAAAATGATTAAATAAATTCTAGCTGAACTATTCAGTTTTCTTTATATGCCATTCATATGACTGACTTGTACAATCTGGTCAATATCTTATTCCAGGAAATGAGGGAAACTCTCACTATGGATGCTGTGGTTTAAAACACCTTTATGTTTTTATTTCGAACATGGCGATAAGAAGCAGGATCTTTCAGGGTAAACATTTGCACACACATGCAGACATGTACCGAATCAAATGACACCGAGACATGATTCTTCACTGATTCTGTTGCCTCTGCAGTCACTATAAACCCAATGTGCAGGGTGAAGGATGGGATGTCCTGCACTTTGAGACACGCCCTGCTGTTTCATGTTCCCTGGGCGCATTTGCTGCAGTGACTTACCTATTTTTCATTATTCAAGCCTAGTGATAAATAAATAAAGACCGCAGTCCAAGAAAAACACAGGCAGGAAACAGGACATTTGATCCTGCATTGAATTAAACCACCAGGACACAGTGTCACTCTGTTATTGGTTTGAACTTCTGTTAAATAAGACACCTGCTGCCCTCACAGAGGGGTCATTTAAACACAGGTGAGCCTGCTTATTTGCAGATGCATCTGCATATTACAAAACAACATTCATGGGTTATGTGACCATTTTTGCACTTTTGACTTCATTTTCCCACAGAGTATTAATAGTAACAATAAGTCTTTCTAAATTTTATTCATTCATTCCTGCAAATGAGGCCTACGATCATTCAGTTTCAAAAATAAATACATAACCTGTCCTAATTTAAAGAATACAAGTTGACAAAAAGATTGAATCCACTATTTCGTGATAAAATAGCATAACAAGTGATTTATAAGCTATTTTTGTAGGCCGGTCATTTTTGGCCAGGAACACCACAAGTGTGACTTTATGCCTTTTTGTAATAAATAAAAACCAAAATAAAAACATTCCAAAACACATTTCCTGCTTAAACATTAAAGCACACTAGTGTGATAAACAATGCAAATTTTTTCATATTTTTTGTCAAATTGACAAAATTATCCACAAAAAAATTTTTTCACTCAAAAACTGAGGTGCCTACTCTCATATAAATGAGGCCTACAATTAATCAGATGCAAAAAGAAATACAAAACCAGTCCTAAATGGAAGAAAACAAGTTGACAAAAAGATTGAATCCAATATTTGGTGATAATATAGCATAATGAGAAATTTATAAGCAATTTTTTTGTAAGCCGGTCATTTTTGACCGGGAACACCACAAATGTGACAAGGTAAAAAAAAAGTATGAAAATTATCAAAAAAAAAATTTGAGAAGTAGTTATACCCTGTGTGAACAAAGTCATTAAGTTTCAGTCCAATGTGATAACATTAACTAGCATTTTCAGGAAAAAGAAAATCTTCTTGGGGTCAAAATGACCCGAATACCGCATGAGGGTTAAACTCTTTTTAAATCTGTAAAGACCTAGACTGCATCCGAAATTGCATACTATATAGTATGTGTGAAACAGTATGTGGCAAAAGTATGTCTGAATTCACAGTACTAATAAAAAAGTAGGCAAAATATACCCGGATGACCTCAGGGGAGATTCTGAAAGGCCACGGAAAGAATTTATGAATGACAGTGAAACGATGGAACTGACACTGGTAAGTCACATGATAATGACAACATGGCAAATGTAGTATGTCCGGATTACATTCATACCACACACATTCATACTATATAGAACTTACTTTTTTAGCAGTCATGAAGTAATTATAAAGAGTATAGAGTATGCGATTTCGGGCGCAGCACTACATTCTTAGAAGAAAAGGTTCAATATAGAACCTTAAAGGGATAGTTCACCCAAATATAAAAATTCTGTCATCATTTATTCACCCTCAAGTAGTTCCAAACCTGTATGAATTTCTTTGTTCTGCTGTACACAGAGGAAGATATTTGGAAGAATGTCAGTAACCAAAAAGATCTCGCCCCCCCCCCATTGACTACCATAGTATTTATTTTTCCTACTATAGTAGTCAATGGGGGGCAAGATCTGTTTGGTTACTGACATTCTTCCAAATATCATCCTGCAGATGGCATCTGAGGATAGATGGCTGGGTTATTACATTAGCCTGATTGGATGCTGCTGTACTGGAGAGAAATTATGTGGTTTTGTGGCCTGAAATGGCTCGTAAATCTTCCGCCATGAGCAAATGTATTTCCTTTCCTGTAATATCTCATGTATCTCAGACCAGGAGGCAATTCTGCTTCCATAATCACAATATTTGAAACTATTAAATAAGCCAAATGACAATGGCTTTTGCAGACTGCAAGCAGCAAATGTCGCAGAACGGTCAAATCACTGGACCAATCAGAAGAAACAGGGGGCAGGGCAAGTAAGTGCTTAGCAATAGAGTGCTACAGGGATGATGCATTTTCATAGGCCAAAACTCAGAAACGAGTTAGCATTTTAGCACTTCCAATTCCATCGTCCTGTAGTCAACGGGGTTTTTGGTTAAATGCTTGAAATAAGGTCTGTGGTAAACACAAGTTCAAGATATTTTCATGTTTTATTGACATCAAATACATCAGTAATAATACCCCCTTGTAATTTTTTAAAGCTTTTCCATCAAAATTCATAAAACTTGTGTTCATTCGTGAAGAGTATCATGATGAACAAAGCTTGTAAGAATCATAAATTTTTGTTGATCAGAGAGCTTATTTTCTGCAAAGACCCAAAAGCCAGAGGAAAACTTATATCCTTAAAGATGGCGTTCTGTTTGAATGGCTCCTTACTGTACCCAGAATTCCAATGCTACACTTGTCTGTGCTATAATTTACCATAAAAACTAAAAACAAAAGCTTTGGCTCAGAAATATGCTCTTCATGCTGACCTAGAGTGCGTTAGCCTGAGACTCATTAAGGGAAATGTTTATTTTCACAAATGCTTGCAGTGCAACCACTGACTGAACAAGAGATGAGTGGGAGAGTGAACTAAGTCTAGCAGTGTGCCTCTCTCAGTAAAAATCTTTTGGCAGAGTGTCTTTGAAGCTGTATATTCAGGCAGAGGGACAGTCTCTTAGCAGTGATAACAACTAGGTCCAAAAAGCAGGTGCAAAATCTCTCCAGCTGCTTGAACAAATCTTAGTTATTAGCTGAGGATGGGGGCGACTTCCTGTCTGTGCTGACTAATGAGCCCTCATAGTGCCATTGATCCGGAAAACAACAGCAAAATCAGAGTAATCATTGATGGCCTTCTGCGTTAACACTTGGAATATAATAAGTTGTGGATGCATATGTGTCTTACTCAGTTTCACAAATTCATCTAGCCAATTTTTGACAAATTCATCTTGGGACAAACTCAGAAAAGGCATTCTGATCATTGCAGTCTCCAAGTTTTCCATCAATAAGCAGTGAATTCTGAGGAAGATGAAGAGAAAGCCATTAAGCATTAGCTGCTCTTTGGGTTCTTAAGTGCACTTTGAACCACCATGAAGCCAGAGATTTAAAAAGATCTTGTGTAAGACAGGCCCTAAGCGAAGACCTCTTAAGAGGAGCTGGCAAAGCCACAAGCATAAAAGAGTGCAAATCCATCAATACACTAAAGAAAGACAAAATCCCTGCAGTTATACTGAAGCAACAGATAATTCTGGATCATTTAGTTGCTTATTGACTGAGCTCTCCCCCGGAAGCTAGAAGAAAATACTGCAGAAGGGGAACTGCCCCCATGAATAAAACACCTGCTCCTCCATTGTTACCCTTGTTATGTTATAAATAACCAGCATTTGTCTGGTGTATTTAGAAGTTATGTATTATTCACATTGCCTTGACTATTGTTGCTCAGCCTTGACTGTTGCTGGAAAGCAACAAGCTCATTAAACATAAATATATATTTGCTCATGAAGAAATATCAATGAATTATCTTTTCGTCTTAATAATTGACATTTCTTTATACGGCAAAAAGTTTTTTCCATAAAATACTCAATAATATCAATAATTAATAAAACATCCGGTAAACAAGATTTACTTGAAAAGGAAATATTTTAAGATAATATAGACTTTATTTTCAGAGAATATGTCTAATAAACATATCGTTCAAAAGTTTGGGGTCAGTAAGATTTTTTTTTTTTTTTTTTTTTGAAAGAAAGTAATTTTATTCAGCAGAGACACATTAAATTGATCTAAAGTGGCAGTAAAGACATTAATAATTTTATAAAAGATTTCTTTTTCAATTAAATGCTGTTCACTGTAAAAAAAAAAAAAAAAATCTGTTAAATATACAGTAAAGAAACGGCAGCTGTGGTTAGCGGAAATTTACCATAAAAATACAGTAGCAATGTCTTAGGTTTTATGGATTTAAATTAAATATACAGTAAAATACTGTATTTCATTAACTGATATAATGTTAATTTACCAACCTATTGAAGAACTAATATCTGTTTTGTACCTTTATAATACACTGACAACCACCAAACACAGTGGTGAAGGTTAATACCATAGACTGTAAAAAAAAGTATTAATACTAATATATAGAAGGTGCACACAGTGTCATTCACACAAACACTAAACACCATCATGGTAACACACATGACATTAAAACAACGTTAGATGTAACATAAACTGATTAGAAAAAAATGTAACACTTTATAATAAGGTTCATTAACATTAGTTAACTACATTAGTTAACATGAACTAATAATGAACTGCACTTATACAGCATTTATTAATCTTTGTTAATGTTAATTTCAACATTTACTAATACATTATTAAAATCTTGTTAACATTAGTTAATGCACTGTGAACTAACATGAACAAACAATGAACAACTGTATTTTCATTAACTAACGTTAACGAAGATTAGTAAATACAGTAACAAATGTATTGCTCATGGTTAGTTCATTTTAGTTAATACATTAACTAATGTTTAACTAATGAACCTTATTGTAAAGTGTTACCGAAAAAAATAGGGGAAAAAAACAGATATTTCAACAAAAAATACATCAATTTGAAGTGTTACACAGGGAATTCTGGGAAAGTCAATTTACGTTTTTTTACTATAAATTATTGAATGACTTGTTGTTTTTCATTTCCGAAAACTGAAAAAAGCAGCACAGGTGATGTCACTATTGATAATAATCACACCAAATCAGCATATTATGATTTCTGAAGGATCATGTGACACTGAAGACTGGAGTAATGACTCCTTTTCGTTAATCCACTTTTTGATTTGGCATGTTTTTAGCTTTTAGCATGCTTAAAACACAAAAACGTTGCCAAATATAGTGATAAAAACATGATTTTATATATGAGAATATTTAGATATTTTACTGGAAAGTAAGACAAAAATACTGATTCATAAAACAGTGAAAATGCTTTTTGCAGTGCTCTTAGATGTGAACGTATCATTTATCTCTTCTACTGACCCTTTCACACTCAAGTTTGGCTGTTTCTATACAATGACTGATATCAAATGCACCTGCTGGGGACCAAAGTATGTGTTTACCATCTGCATGTGTTGGCCAGGTGGGGCACAGACATTGACTATAGCTCTGTTTACCATTGTGGAGACAACACAGGGTCAATTTATCTACTTAGCATTGCAAGCTATTGTTAGAGGGATGAGTAATTGTTGGAGAGCAAGAACAGAAAAGGAAAGACAATCTCTCTCAGTTCGATATATATAAATGCTAATTTATAATCAAACAATTAGCATCCTTTATTGCGACTTGCAATGTCAAGGGCAGTTTTTCTTTATATTTTTCTTTTTCTTTTTTGCTTTCTTTCTCACTATATCTGTTGTCTTCCTTCCTGGTAATCCCCGGCTAAGCAGATATCCCAACAACAATCAGAGGGTGGGCAACCCAACCGCCACGGCTCATGTAAAACCACAACGGTTGCCAGGCAACACTGTTCCCTCCACAGCAGGAGCAGGAGTCCAATTGAACATTAATGATTCTGAGCACAAACACACTGGACTGCTGGCGCCTGCTAGATATTTTACTATGGTTAATTACGCAAGAAAGTGACTGCAAAAACACTCCGAATTCTTCTGTTCATATGGGCTAATGAAGAGGCTAATGGAGGCTCAATCTCAGGCCCAATCTGAAGCCTGTGAATACTTGTGGATCTGTGCAGTATCATCTTCAAATTTTTAGTAGTTCAATTGACCCTTCACCGGGAGTTTGATTGACAAGCAATCAAACCAATCAGAACACTGAATCCGCCATTTTGTCCGACAAAGCAGTCAGGAGTTAGAAGATTAACCTCAGTGGACTTGAACTTGAAAAATGGTGTGTACTGACGTCTTTCCGTGTTTGAAACAACATTCCTTCTCATGTTCATTCATGTTTATTTGAAGCTATTAATTAACTAGTAGGAAGAGATGATCGGTTCACGAGCCGCTTGAACTGAGGCTTTACAGCAATTTGTCATGACGCATTAAAGAGCCACAAAATGGCTTTTATTGTTCGAATTTCTAAAAAAAATTTTTACACAATTGTGTAAAAAAATTACACAATTTGAAAGCTGGGACATTGTTTAATATCATAAGTAACCTGCTCTGTCCTGTCTGTTGACGTGTTGTCAGTGTCCTCTTTGCTCCGCGATGTATTTTTCACTCTGTGTGGCATGACAGTGCCATGGCTTGTCAGACAAAGCAACAGTAACTAAAGGGGGTGGGTCTTTGCGAAGGGTCAATTCTTTCCCAGACTACATGAGCAGCTCCTGTCTGTCCATGTCCATGTATGGTTTTTGTTTGGCATCCTAATTTATCTTGTTGGTTGTTCACACTTCAGCAGTGATAATAATTTAAGATGTATCCTGCTGGCAGTTTTCCCTTGCACTCAACCCTGGTCTTTAAGTCCCAAGTAACAGCTAACAGACACAATGATTGTGTGTTTTTGGTCTGTCATAGTCTTGGGTTCATGAAACATATTAAATCTCCATTATATTTTTCCATGTTTCTTCATTTTATTTAGGTTATTAAAATGACAGTTAACTAAAAATGGAAAATTCTGTCATCATTTACTCCCCTTTATGTCATTTCAAACCTGTATGACTTTCTTTCTTCTGTGGAACACAAAAGATGATATTTTGAGGAATACTTCAAATGTTTTTGCCCATATAGTGAAAGTCAGTGGGGTCCAAAACAACATTATTATGCTTCTCATTAAAGGATTATGGAGTCTTTATTGATTATAACCAGTGCTTGAAGTGGAAAAATAAAAGTGCTGGTACTCCCGATGCTTAGTTCAAAACGCGTTACTGGAGAAGGGAGGGTGCAGTGGGCTTCCGTATGTGCAACTTGTCAGAAATGCCGGTACGCAAGGAAAACTGGTGGTACGCTGAAGGTAAAAATAGATAAATCACAAACCAGTGATTATAACTGAAAACAGGAGTTGGCGTAGGCCAAATTATACATGCATAAGGTGAACAGAACACAAAAAGAGATATATTGAAAATGTCTTTGTGTTTTTTTTGTTGTTGTTGTTTTTTGGTCTATAGTAAATGTCAATGGGGTCCAAAACAACATTGTCCATCTGTTCACCTGATGCATGTATAATTTGGCTTACTCTAACTCTGTTATAATCAATATAGACTCTACAATCCTTTAATGTGAAGCAAGACGCATAATCTAATAAATCTTTGTGCATTTGGAAAGGTTTAGATAATGGGATATAGATTTATTGAGGATTATATGGATTCATCCTTTAGTGCTGCAACATCTCCAGCCCACCTACTGTGATCACCTTTGTTCTCCGGCACTGAGATTTATGGAACAGTTCAAAAGCTCCCACTGGAGAGAGAAATAGAGAGAAGACTGACAAAAAAAGAGCCTGATGCTGTTTTGCAGGTCTTCAGTGTCAATGGTTATTGCAAGAACATGAATTTTGCCAACACACTGTCGTCCAATTGGACACAATAACCCTCCAAATCAACCAGTGTCATTCTATTAATACAGAACATGTCAGCAGAGAAGACAAGCAATCTCAGTATCAGTAAAGCTAAAATATCAGTATCAGATATCAGTAAGATGTGTCTAGCAAATTAGTCACTGCGGCTCTATTCTGGGAAGTTGTGGAATTATTTATTTCTGGCATTTTTAGTTAACATGATGCATTCAGAGACTTTTATTCATGGGAAGTTGTTTTGAGAGAAATTCTGTGAGACAAAAGGAGAAAGGCAATTAATTAAAGACCAGACTAATGCAATTACGTATGCGAGAGTGCAATTACAAACCTGCAGGAGCATCAGTGTCAGCCTGTCGCCTACTCTCCTGGGTTTTCATGGAAGAGAATTACATTCTCCCTTGCATAAGAGATTATTGCTTGATGTTTGTTATAAGTGACAAATTTCTTTTGATATTTATCTTTTACTAGATATTAATCTTTTCAAATATTATCTTTTAAATATGTGTATCATATTTAAAAGCTCTAATATTGATAATAATATAGGCTAATACAATTTTAGCTTACATTAAACAAAAGTATAAAGAAAAAATGTTGATTAGCATTCCCTTTCCCCTGCAACTGCCTAATGCCTGTTAGAAAATACATTTTAAGATGCTACTTAGAACATGGAAGGTGGCATCTGGCTGGTATAAGCTGGTCATTAGCTGGTGTAAGCCAGTCATTTGCTGTTTAACCAGCTACCACTATAAACTGGATTTTCCAACATACACTAGGCTACATACATACATACATAGTTTGCAGCTTTCCTAGGCTCTCGTTGACTAAATGAAAAATATTTGACTGATTTAAAAAAAAAAAAAAATTGTTGTTGTTTCTAGCCGTTTCCAAAAGGCCTATTTTTATTAAAGAAAATACGTAATTCTTTCATAAAATACATGTGCTCATTCACCTGAAAAAAGAAATGTTGCAATTAAGTAGGATGTAACTCAACGAGAACACGCCGCCAGTGAGCCTGATGGACCGCGGATGCTTCGCCTATGCGGACACAGACTCAAGTGCTCCAGTAGGAGCCGTTGAGTGTGTGTGTGTGTGTGCAGGTCTGCTCATGCGCCCATGAAGAGATGCTGCTGCTGCTGCTGATCAGAGGTGTGTGCGCTGCGGCGGGCTTATTTACACCCGTTCAGGCACACTGCATCAAAGAAAAGCTCTGGCGCTTCTTAGGAAATGGACTTTCTAAAGGGATTCGTGTGTCTTTGCGGTGATACATCTCAAGGTTAGTACTGAGATATGGTGTTAAGTGAGTCTATTTCTTTACGTAATCTTATTCTTGCCCATGTTATTTTCTATCAGTGGGTATGCCATCATATTTCGCTCTGCGTCCGAGCTGGAAACATTTTATTTCAGCCTCTCTGAAGACTACACCTCTTCCTCGTCGTTTCCGTTTTTCTTGTCTTTAAATGGTAAAGACGTGTCACTCTGATGTGATGTGAAACGGGTGAGAAGGTTGTTTTTTTTAATTACATTTTTTTAGGCACAACAGTATGCAGGTAATATATGTATGCAGGGTTTTTTTGTACTGTGTATTTTTATCGCATTAAAATAACCGGTGACTGTATGCATACGGTAAATGGTGCAATGCTACACCATGTTGAGTCCGTAGAGGCCATAACAGAGATCTTAACACTTACAATGAGTTTTGCCTGGGAGCGTTTGTCAAATTAGTTTTTTTACAGGCATGACAAATGTAGGCCTAATCAAATAAAAAATGTGAACAAATAAATAAAACAGACCTATTGCTGTTCCGCCATGTGCGCCATACTCTTATCTGAATGAATAGGTCAGAGCTTGTTTGTAAACCTATGCGCATGCATTAGGTTGAGCGCGCGCTTGTCCTGACAATACTGTGTTCACATTCATTCATGTTAGTTACCTTAACCCGTTCAGATCCGAATTATATTCCGAGGGACACAAAACAAGACCGTGCTTTATTTCTGTGTAAAAACCTTGTTGGAAAATCCATAGTGGTTTCTAGTTGTTGTATATTAAATGTGGCAAGCTAGCTCGTTGACCAGCCACCATGTAACAAGCTTGACCACCTTGACCAGATGGTAGCTGGTTTGTTGCTGGTCCAAGACGCTCTGCCAGCCTGGAGCAGATAATGACGAGCTTTTACCAGATAACGTTCTAAAAGCCTAGTTAAAAAAGAAGAAGAAGAAAAAAGAGAGAGATAATGATAATGCATCTTTGATAGTAAAATTTTAATGGACATGTTGGACATAGTACTGAAAGGTTCAGGGATCAGGTTATATTTTAAAACAAATTAATTGGCTGGTAAAACAAAATAAATTGGCCTGTATTAAATACACTAACCCTGTTTGGATTAAATAGGCAAATGCTTAAGAGTCCATGATTGGATCTTTATTGCAGTGATTATTATGTTTCTAGCATATTATATGTTTGGCAACAGTTCTTCTAACCCTAACTGATGGAATGTTTATTTTTATTTCTTCAACAATTGTGAAAGAATGGTTGGGAGGGAGCATGAAGAATCATTTTCACGCACAAATTGGCACCTTTATAGAGACTGACTCTTGCATTGTCAATACAAGATCTTTTCAATACAAGATCTTGACCAAAAATTAATGCACATCTTGATGGAAATAACATCAGAACATTTATTTCTATCAAGAGGTGCATCAATTTTTGGTCAAGATCTTGTATTGACAATGCAAGAGTCGAGCACTCTGTAAAGTCTACTCCAGCACATCCCAAAGACTTTCAATGAAATTAAGGTTCTCAGAGGTGCCTGGACTCAGAGGTGCCAATTCATGTGTGAAAATGATTCTTCATGCTCCCTCCCAATCATTCTTTCATATTTGAGCCTGATGAGTCTTGACATTATCATCCTAGAATATGGCTATAATGTGGCTTCCTACATGGTTGTTTAAGAAATGAAAAGCTACACACTCCATCAATTAGGGTTAGAAGAACTGTTGCCAAAATATAACATGCTAGAAATATAATAATCATGGCAATAATGATCCAATCATAGACTCTTAAGCATTTGCCTATTTAAATCCAAAGCGACTTTTTTGGCAAGCAGTTAACATTGACATTCAAAACTGTATAAAATTAGATTTTATATATATGAAACTTAATCTTGATTTTGAATTTCATTGCTGGAAGCACATGAAGATAAAATATAACAGTAAACACATTCATCTGTGTAAGATGATAAAATAACAAGCAAAGAAACAATAAATGTCACTTACATGGCCAAGTATGTTACATGGACGATCCCTTGGATCATCCTCTCAAACCTGCACCTTTTCGGTGACCAGCTCACAGTGCCACACCACCCACAACTTTGGCGTGTTTCCAGAGAGACAAGTCGAATGTCAGTCATAAGCAGTGTAATTCAATAGCTTATATCTGTTGGGGTTTTTTTACAGGCTAATGTTTTTGAATACAAAATATCCATTTGATAACTTATCAGGCATGGTCTGCAGATAATCTGAATCAATTTTGGTTAAGATTAGGCATATACATTTATGTATATATTATACCTCTTTTTTATATAAGACATTAACGGACATCAAATAAAAGAAATCAATGTAAATTAGTAAAAATCTTATTTAATAATACTAGTTTTAAAATATAAATATAATAGTATAATATATATATATATATAAGTATATATAATATAATAATTTTCAATTTTCAGCAAAGAATTAAGCTTTTACTTAAACCATTAAAAAAATTCTTTGATTTGATTACTAAATGGGGAAAAAAGAAAAAAACACTAAATTGAAATGGACACTGGGTCTGAACCGGTTAACATTTTGAGGCAATTCTGTGTTGTTGTTTTTTTAAAGTACATAAACACTCTTGTTTCTTTTGTCTTATAGCTCTAAATTTGCCTCATCAGTCCCACAGGCTGTTCCTCCAAACAGTGTGGAAAGGATTTAAACAGCCACATTATTGAAGAGGATTTTCTGACTTATGCAACATCCACATTCTAACTGCATGTCAGAAATGCCCCCTTCCATTAAGTGGTGCATTAGGCGGGCTGTCTGCTTGTCCTTTATTCTTGCACTGATCCCCAGGACCAGAGGATCGACACTGAATTGTCACAAAATGTGCATATGCGCCAGTAACATTGTCAGCTGCTCCAAGATGAACCTGACAATGGTTCCATCCGACCTGCCTAACTACACAGCTGTGCTTGACATTAGTTTTAATGAGATAACCGGACTACGCGCACAATGGACCAAGCACAAACTCCCCAAACTCCACAACCTCTTGCTCAGCCACAACGGTTTGTCATTCCTTTCTTCGGAGGCATTCGTTTTCGTAAAGCAACTGCACTTCTTGGATCTGTCGTCAAATAATCTGCGACAGCTAGACGAGTACATTTTCGAGCCATTGACACATTTGGAGGTTCTGCTGCTCTACAACAATCACATCTCGCAGATCGACCGCACGGCCTTCTCGGGCCTCGACAGCCTGCAGAAGCTCTACCTGAGCCAGAACCTGGTGTCCCGCTTCCCACTGGAGCTCCTAAAGGACAAGAGCCGACTGGAGAAGCTGAGCCTGTTGGACTTGTCTTCCAATCGGATCAAAGTTCTCCCCATTCATGACCTCCAGGCACTGCCGGCCTGGATTAAGAACGGGCTGTACTTCCACAACAACTCCCTCATCTGCGACTGTGAGCTGTACAGTTTGATGGCTCACTGGTATATCCGACGACTCAATTCTGCTCTGGACTTCAAGGACGAACACACCTGCGTGCATCCCGGCCCGGATAAACGGGTGCTGCGTTTGTATGATCTCAACATTCATATGAACTGCAGCACGTTTAAAGAAACCGACGAAGAAGCTTATTTGGACCAGACGCTCACCCTTAGCTGTGACACCCGGCATCGGGACATGTTAAAGACCTGGATGCTACCTGGAAACATCTTGTTATCTTCTGGCAATAACCACAGCGCTGTGGTTCTCCAAGACGGCAGCCTTAAGATAAAATCAGTCCGACCTGAGGACTCGGGTGTGTACACTTGCTTCGCCGTGAGTGAATACCTCAACGAAACGCTCTACGTGGTGGTCAAAGTCCACAACTTTACCCTCAATGGCAACGGCGACACCCTCAACACTGCTTACACCACCTTGGTGGGCTGCCTGGCTAGCGTGGTCCTCGTTCTTATCTATCTGTACCTGACGCCCTGTCGCTGCTTCTGCTGTCCCGACCAGGGCAAATCGAAGAACCATCATGAAGACAGCATCCACTCCTCCATGCTCAGCGCCACCCCGACGCACGACGATATGGCAACCAAAGCAGAGCTCAACAGGCACGTGGCCTTCATAGACCCCAAGGACCTGCAAGGACAGAACGGAAAAGTGAATCCTAATGGAGAGGAAGAAGTAGATGAGGAGGCCATGCAGGGAAAAGGAAAGCGGAAGAAATCGGTGGCAGACTCAATTAGTTCTGTCTTTTCTGATACTCCCATTGTAGTCTGAGGGAGGATGTGTATTTTTGGCTGGAGACAGTTCATTGTTGTGACTTTCTCGGACAAAGAGACTGAAGTACAGTTTGCCATCCTCAGTGTTTGGCTATTTCTGCAAAACCTTTCCAGCATTTTAATCTGTAGCACTTAAGTATATACTGTGAAAAGGTCTTGCCATATTAGTGGAATCTAAACTTGGAGTGTTTAGATGTTCCTGTGAGTTTAGGCCGACTAAGTGTGACTAGAGGTAGTCTGGGTAAACATCACATGCAATCTGCAATTTCTCAATGATCAAGCTAGGAAGCTAGGTTGAGAAACATTAATACATCCACTATATAATCACATCATAAGCATGAGCTTTGCAGACTGCTAATGTTAAGAAGAATATTGCATAGAATGAAGCCCTTGTAGCTAATCATATTTACCACCTTTATGCTAACTGACCGACCTTACCACTTTATGTAAAGCCATATGCCGTTGGTCATTGCAGGGGGAAAGCAATGCACTTTTGCATTTGATAGTACAGTCACAAAAAAATGATGGAAAAGTATCTCTTTCTATGGCACATTGTTAGTGTTTTTTTGAATGAAGGAGTTGAACAGTGAACTGAGTGACTATGTAACACCCATTGGATGATACTTATATAATTACCAACTACTGATATATGGCTATGGAAAAATAAAATCCTTGTCAAACTGGATTGGCTGGTTGAATCTAGACTCTTTCCATCCAATTTCATTAGCAATTTTAGACAGATATTTATAATTGTCTTTACATTTAAATGTTTGATTCCAATAACAAAATTGTAACTTTCAAGTTCCATCTATATCAAAATATATGTAAACACAGCACCAAAAAATTGTAATTTTGGCTGTCTCTCGCATAAAAATGACACGACACCCAGAGAGTGACATATAATGCAATCTTTTAATAGAATGGTGTGTTCCATCTGCTTGCATTCTCATCTTTAAATCTATAATGATTTGAGCCTGGATTGATCAGCCAAAACAGTTTCGGACACTCAGACCTCTTCTCACTCTGCGTTCATTTGCACTTGTGGTGGTTGGAGTCCGTGTTGACTCATCCATTGTCAGAATGGATGTCATTTTTTTTTTTTTTTTTTTGAGCCCTTGAAGCACTGATGTAATCTTCATCACATAAAAACCAAAGGCTGAGGATTTTTTTTTTTTTTTCATTATTATTTTTTAGCTTGAACCATTATAATTTGAATACGTTTTCTGAATGAATTAAAATCAAGGTTGAACTCAGGTCAAAACGCGGTGATTAGTCAATCCCCCTCATGTTCTTGTATTCTAAATTATTACTACAGGCATATAGCAGTGATCTCTCAAAGACCGATATTATGTATGCATAAACAATGCCATAGGTATCTTGATGAGAATGCTAAGAATGACTCATAATGTAATGCATAAAGCCTGCCTGCTGTGCTCAAGGAAGATGTGTGTAGATCCATTCCAATCATATATCAACAATACGTATTTTGATTACAACATTATTGTCCTGGTGGACTTGAAAGCCATGATAAGGCTGTTCTAGAACACAGGGATGTAGGCAATGATGTCACAGAGGAAGTTAGAGAATCATACGTGGATTTAGAACGTCCAGTGCTGTGTACACCATGTCTAGAACCCTTATTTATTGGAATTCCGCTTCCATTCTTCTGTTCCTGGAAAGAAATCAGTCAAATCTCATGTGTTCACCATAACCACATATTTATAACAGGATCTGGTTGGGTTCAGTAGGAGCAATCTTAGTTTCCTTCGACCTCTTTCCCTAGTAACATCGTAATTACATCCTGTTTTGCGAGCAAGGGAGTGGGTGAAGCTATTAAATGTTTGATAGGTGGATGAACTCACAAACAGTATTATCTCAGGGAGAGGGAATGACAGATAATAGCAGCTATGGCAGACTGCAGACATGGACAGTTGCGGTCTCTCTTACACGTCTCTCCAGCTGCAATCCAAAATTAGTGTTGAGGGGAGGGAAAGGCCTTACCATCACAAGCACTGTGGGAGGAGGCCTGAGATCTCTGTGGTCTGCTTGCAAAGAGAAAGAAAAGCCAAGTGCTCCCCCTAAAACCACATCCAGCAGCTTTTCGCCCCCTGTCATGTGTGTGTTCTTCTGAAGTGTGTCCTTGGCTATTTCGCTACGAGCAGAGTTCTTGTGAAAGACCACTGTTCTTTACTCAGCATTTGACAGTACATCTGTGCTTTTTGTATGTGTAAACAGTGTTTGTTTTTACAGTGTTTATGAGATTGTGTCATTTTAGGTAGCCTTTTTCCCCCCTTGAGGTTCCAAAGAGACTGAATTCCTTGTTCTTCTGTGTATTGTTGTTCCTATACAGTTGTCTAGATTCCACTTGTGACTATAGGATATTGGTAAACCTATTTTAATGACACGGACTGTAAAGGGTTTTTTTTCTGTCATGTATTTTAAAATCTGATCATCTATTTGTCTAATATATGTTGTTATTTAGGCACATAAACTGAGATTTTTTTAGTGTCAGTAAATTAAATCTTAAGAAGCATCACAGACTGTATCAAGTACCAAAACTTTACATTCATTGTTGAATTCTTTGTTTAAATTTCTAAAGTCAGTGTGAATTGCCGTTCTCAACCCATTTGACTTTTGTAATCTTTTTCCAATTGATACATGATATTCAACAAGAAAAAACTATTTAGGGTGAGAAATTGATTGGATTGTGAAAAGTGGCTGTTATAACCCATGTGACATCCATGAAAAAGTTGCTTCAGAGGAAGGTCAAGTTAGAGAAATGAGTTTTTTCCTTGAAATAACCAACAAATCATTTAAAATAAAACAAAAAAATGTGCGTTAAGAAAGTAAAAAGGGTGAATTCTGATTTCATGTTGACTAGCAGCCTCTCAGAATGTCAAGATGGACAATATCAGCTAATGCTGACTCTCAAAACTGTGCAATATTAGCTTTAATACTGTTCACACCAAGTACGATAACTATAAAGTTTTAATAGTCATTCTAATTCTTTGAGAATACTGGAGTCCAGACTTCCAATAATGACACAGAAGAATGATATCGTTGGAATCACTTTCAGGTATTTTTGATTTCATGAACGATAAAAACATTGACAACCAATCAGAATCCATTGGGGTGGACACTAATATAGTTACCATTCTCTGTGTGAACAGGCCTTAAACTCTGCACTCTTGGTACTAGAGACTAGATCAAGCCCCTTCTGTCCTATGCTAACATGTAGACTCAAAACGTAAAACTCTAGATTAACAGAACAGAACTCAAAACAAGCAATCATTGAGCATTTTATAGTTAGTTTTGTGATAGTAAACTATATTTGAGTACATAAAAACAGAGGTAAACCAACACAAACCTACCAAAATCACAGTAACGCAGACATATCTGTACCAATTCTTAGTAAGCAAGCATCCTGATATAGATTTTGCTAATAAACTGTGTAAATTCTAAAAGGTTTGAGATCTAACGTCTCAGCCATCATTATAGTCTCTGAGAGCGAGAACAGAAATGTCAGGTCCAGTATTAGAGCTAGAGGCCTTGCTGTTAAAGCTTATTTAGTCTGAATGTCAAAAACAAGACTGATGAGTGCCGGGTGGCATGTATTCCTGAAAACTGAAACTTATTCTGGATCAGCAGTCCACATGGACGTATACTTGTGAGAAGTATTATTTATCAATAATATAAAAGTGAATAAAAATGAAATTGACTGTTTTTGCCTGTTTTTTATGCTTTGTTTAAGCAGACATACAGAAACATGTTAGTTTACATTTAGCCAGCACTATTTATCCAATGCAACTTTGGAAACATTAGCTCCCATAATAGCTACTTTATTATATACAGAATCTTTGAGCTGAGCACTTTGGCAAGGGATCAGATATATTTATAAATTTATTTATAATTGATATAGTTACATTAATGAATTACCCTGAATTAAATATTTACCCTGAGGGATAAGATAAACTTCGTTTCAGTGTTAAATTGACAGCATCCCACAAATACTGACTTTTTACTTAAACAAAACAAAAAGCATTCACATTAAAGTACAAGACCACTATCATCCAGCGCAAAAAAAAACAACAAAAAAAAAAACCTTTGGCATGTTTGTGTAAAATGGAGGTATCTAACTTTTTAGTGTCATCTAGTGGTGAGATGAAGCAGCTCAATTCATCAAGACAACAGAAACATGTTGGCATATTTATTTCAGAGTCTGACAGTCTGTTTAGCAGCATAAGGAAGGTATTGAGGTATTTCTATATTCATTTGCAGGTCATTCACCAATACATCCACTCACATAGAAATTCAATATACAAAATACAGACACGCACATACATACATACAGATATGTCCTCCTACAGTAAACTTCAGACACTTTCACCATCCTGTGCATAAAGTCTGTGGCAAATACATGGCAGTAAGCCTGTGCTTCTGGAGGAGTTTAAGGCAGACTCCCTCAGTGAAGAAGCTTTGGCTGTTGGGAGAAAAGAAGAGCAGATGGTCAGGAAAAGGATCTAAATTCAGAGCTGAGACTCAACCACTGTGCTGAATTAAACCTTGATGATTCATCTTAACAGACTATCAATCTGTGACTTCCTATACTTCTAGTTCTCTTTACCACTGTGTATTTTTATCCTTGAAGTGTTGAAGTAGAAAGCTTTGCCAGTTTTCTTCAACAACTTCAGTGCATTTTCTTTTCCTAACAGGAGAATTGTGTCTACCAAGAGCTGCTTGAGCTTCCTGACACCTATACATTGGTACTATTGGGCCATTTAACACAACACATAAAAACACATGGTACAAGCACTTAAAGGTGCACTCAGTATTTAAAAAAAAATCAATAGTACTTTTAAAATAATTTGCACTCACATTAGATGAATCATATTAGTAGCCTAATAAAAGCAAATTGACAAAAAAATAAATAAAAAAAATATTTCTATGAAAAGGAAAATTTATATTTTTAGATGATGTAACTGGTCACAATTTCTTCAGTTATTCACTGCATGCACAGTAATTATGATAAATATAGAAAATTAAATATTTTACATAAAAATGTATAAAATGCTGTTTAAAATAAGTTTCAAATGTTTTAAATATGTTTAACCTGTCACACCACAGGACAGTTTAAACCAAGTGGCCAAATTTGTAGCTTCAAACTAACAATTAGCAGTTTCAAGTCCATTTATGTAATTGCCATTATTATCTGAATTAATTCAAAGACTAACCAGAAACACAGGTCAGAATCAACAAAATATGAGCATCACCCCTCCCCATGTTATTGTTAAAGCTGCATTCCGTAAGTTTTGCCTCTTTGTCGCCATCTCTATTTGAAACCTGCAATTGCAGTTATTTGGGAACTATCATCTTTAGGTGGGTTGTGCATCGGCAACAAACTACCATGTTTTTTTTTCTATGAATCATATTTAGTGTCATCTTTTAAGACATGCTTTTTTATTTGATTTGAGACTCTTATGAGCTAGAGAAGAAAAACTAGAGAAGACCACATCTCCATATTTCTCCCAAAAGTGCGTGATGAAATTAAGTCGATAATGTCAGTGCAAGTCCAAGACCAATACAACAAACAAAAAATGCATTACTGAATGCACCTTTAGTTAACCATTTGAAGCTTTTAAACTACTAATAAATGTGATAAACATACCTTTTGTGCAGCCAGTTTCTTTGGCAGACTGTTGGAGGTTGATCCTGGTCTGCCATCCCCACCCCAGGACACCAGGCTGGAGTGAGTTTGGGAGAGAGAGGAGAGGATATTGGGTTTAGGAGCAAATGAAGTGTTTTTGGGGGGAGAGGCACCGCTGGTCTTGCGTTTCCTGCCAGGCCCTTTATGCTCATTCCCAACAGCCCTTTGATTGAGTCCTGAGGCCCCTCCCTTATCAGACTCTGGGGAGGGAGAAGGGGAGATGTGGGCAGGACTTTGCTTAATCAGCCCTTTAATTTCAGGAGGGCGTGTTTTGCTGCCAGGTGAGAGCGCACCATTGAGCGGGCCATGTGGTGAAGAAATGGCAGTTCTGGTCAAGGAGGACTGGCGGTCTCTATGGTGGGGGAGAAACAGGATTTTGGACTGTCCAGGCAAGTCCTTGTCCTCTTTAGGAGATTTTCGCCGCTTGCTGGCTGTAGGACTCTCCTGAAGCTCCCTGAAACTCGCCTGCAAAGCCGGTTTGCTGGTCCGACCCGCAGGGTTACGTTGCCGGCTGGGGCCTGAGGGTGTCTGGGCTTTTGTTGGTAGTTTGGAGGCGGCTGTTAGGTTAGTGGGCTCGGATTGTCCTGAGGTGCTTGTCCTGAGAGTAGAGGCACTGCGGACGGGTACCGATCCGCGCGTGGCATCATGGGAATTGTAAGTGTTTGTGGTGACTAGGGGTTGATGAGAGCATAGTTCTGACACCTGAGGAAGTTTCCTGCAGATAAAAGATTTTACTTACAACAAACTAAATTCACAGGAAAAAGAACATTCCTGAATACATATTTAAAGGCAACCAATTTTATAATTAAACTCTGAAGAAAATAAAGTCTTGAAAAAGAATTAATAAATTATTTAAAAAACAGTAGCAAATTAATAAAATACTAAAAGACTCTGAAATTTATGTTTCAATCAGTTTTTTTAATCAATTTATGTTGATGTAATGAAAAAATAAATTAAACAAAACAGATGAAATAATATAAATATTAGATGAAAAACATAACTGAAATAAGTACTAAAATTAAACCATTTAAATAAAACTAAAAAATGAAAGTCATATGGAAATATTAAGAAAATAATAAGCACAACAAAATTAATAAAACTAAAAATGAATATAAAAAAATAAAAGCTAATTCAAAACATTAATAAGTATTTATTTACAATTTTATTTAAAAAAAATATTCTGATAAATACAGTATATTTGCAATGAAAAATGTATTGTAACACTTTACAATAAGGTCCTATTAGTTAACATGAATTAACAATAAAAAAAATAATTCTAAAGCATTTATTAATTGTAATTAATGTTAATTCCAACATTTACTAATACATTATTAAAACCAAAAAATGAATCTGTTAATATTATTTAATGACCCTGATCTAACATGAAGTAACAATGAACAGTTGTATTTTTAAGATTAACAAATGCTGTAACAAATGTATTGCTCATTGTTAGTTAATATTAGTTAATGCATTAACTAATGTGACCTTATTGTAAAGTGTTACTAAAATTACATTGTATTAAATAAGGGAAATACAAAAGGCGGAAACTTTTCAATAGTCATCCACCACTGCATTCTCTCAATTGGCTCAATATTGAAAACACACAAAATAAGCTCTATAAATGTCACAAAGACATTAGCCTAATGTTGTAAAGCATCTTACTTCCACAGGTAAGTGCTGAGGTGCTGCTCCATCATGACACTGAAAGCTGACCGCAGGTGGAGCAGCCTTCGGTCAAACGCTAAGACGCTACGGCCAAGTACACGTGCCCCGAAAGTGCAAAGCTGGGTAAAATGTGAGAGAGGGGACAAACATGGGTTCATTTTTCTTTAAATGTTCTATCATGGGATGAAACTATACTATTTTGTGTCACTTTTGTTATGAACATCATCTTACATTAAGATTTGGAGGGATTTGTAGCAGTTTGCTTAAATGTAGATATGAAGGAAAACACTTACACCCAGAGGTTTGGGGTGCAAGGTACTTGCTGGCAGATGAGCAAATTCATCACGGTTCTCCCCGTCACTCTCCTCACTGGAGAGACCGGCTGAGAGAGATTCCACCTGCGTCTCCTCAGAACGCATCACCTCCTCCATCTCTACAACACCCTCTGATGGATTCATGGACCTGTAAACACACACATTCAAATAAATGTCCTGTTTACGCGTCATATAAGCTTGAAAGGGTCAGTGTCCATTCACTGTAATTTCTTTCTTGCTCATTTTACCGGGTACACTGGAATATTTCAAACCACAGAAAGCAGCATAAGTACAGACCTGAGAATAGAAGAGTTAGTCATTTGGCTTTTGTAGTGCAGAGGCCCAATCTGAGACGCAGGGGTCTCATGTTGGGCAGAGCCTCCATCCCCTTTGGGCAGAGGGGGGCGCTCTCGAGGCTTTGAGCTCATCTTCAGCTCCATTACAAGTTGGTCAAAGGGTTTACTCCTCCCTACAACCTGCCGTCGTTGATGGATGGAATGAATCTGCGGCAGAGGAGATAAGATAGAAATGACAACTAGCGTTTAAAGCAAAAGCACTCAAATGTGTATGTTAGTGTGCTTTTTTTCTATATATTGACTATATGCTCACATTACAGGTCAGCAGTCTGGTGCACAGTTTCTTTCTCTCAGGATCCATCACCCCACAGTGCTTGTCCAAGTCACATTCTTTCTCTGAAATAAACAACTTGGTTTCAACAAGAGGAATCAACATTTGTAAGCATAAAAACACTTCAAAAACTTCATACAGACCCCAAACTTTTGAATGGTAGTGTATATTTTTACTCAAATATTTTAAATAAAACTTAAGTATCATGATCATTCCATTCATTTTTGAGTTGTGACAAATGATAATAAATCTAAATGGAACCTATCTGAACAGATTCTGAATCTAATTAAATGGATCATTTGAACAGATTCACAGAACCAACAGAACTAAAACTCGATTTTGACAAAACAAATAATAGTATGGGTTGCTTCAGAGACGTACTAAGGACTTTCCTGTAGGTTCTGCTGTATGTTTTTGGTCCGTGGAGGTGAGCTTGTGAATCCAAACTCTTCTGGATTGGTTTCTCGGCTGATGGAGGTGTTTTTTTTGGTGGGGTGGGCAAATGTAGAGGTGATGAAGGGGTTCCATGGGAAACTTTATCCACTTGCTGAAGACTGGAATATAAACGAGATGACACTGGAATAAACAGTGGATGCTAAGATCAAGGTAAACTGCACTTCACTCCTTCTCACCTGGGTCCCTCACGCTGAGGTTTGGAACGTCCCAGGTGGGGAGAATGAGGTGGGAGTCGTGGGGGTCCAGCCCCCTGATGCCTGCCGTCTTGACCCTCACAGGGGCTGCCGTATTGGGAGGGGGGTCTCCCCTGTTGGGGTCGGTCAGGAGAGCAGTTGGATGGCGTACCGTAGAGCTTGCTGAAGGGGCCGTGCCGTCGCTCACAATGCTTCTCGAAAGCCTGTGGCTTCACGACCTGCCCACAGTGGCTGCACACCACCAGGAAGAAGTCATCATGTGCTGGGCAGTGGCCATATATTGACATGTCTGTGAGGGAAAGATGATTTTTTTATGTCAGGATCCCCTCATTCATCATCATTGCAATCTGTTAATCACAGGCCTAACAAACTCTTCCTCACCCTCTTTCTTGAGAGTCATGGTTTCCATCCGTTTCTTCACATTTTTGCTGCACTCTTCCAGAGAGGACCCTAAAAGAGGCAGTGAAACAAACAGAACATCAAAACAGGAAATAAAACAGCAAGCAAAGTACATTCAAATTAGCGTCTCTTCTCAGAATAGCAGTTCTCAACTCCAACTCACTCACACTGGTACATGTTAGACAACATTTCTGTTGCAATTGGACTGGGTGACTGGATGGGTGGATGGATGGATGGATGGATGGGTGGGTTGGTGGGTGGGTATATGGATGGATGGATGGATGGGTAGAAGTTAAACTAATATGAAAACTCCAAATACAAAAATAAAAGTCAACTCAACCTATTAATAAACACTATAGAATATAAATTATACTATTTTTATAACATTGGCAAAAACAAGATGGCTGCATCCGAAATCACATACTCTCGAGTAGGTACTTATTTTGAATAATTACTTACTTCACGACTGCTAAAAAAGTATGAGTGTAATCTACTACATTCACCATGTTGTCATTATCATGTGACAGTGACCTACCAGCGTCAGTTGCGTCGCTTCACTGCCCTTCACAAATCCACTCCTGTGGTCTCATAGGATAGCAAAGTGTCCATTGTATGCACACTTCAGAATGTCGCCAGACGTAGTAGGTCATCCCAGTACTTTTTGCCTATGCTCCTATGAGTACAGTGAATTCGGACATACTTCTTTTGTTGCATACTCTTTTTCACCTACTATATAGTAGGAAAGTATGCGATTTCAGATGCAGCCATTCATTATAAGCAGGGGCCATGTGTGCTGTGTATAGTGGTATTCTGAGTCAAATTAGGCGACTGAGGATGTGGAAAAAAACTCACACCAGTAAAAAGGATGGAAAAACAGTTTGCCAAGACCTCTACACTGTGGTGAAGTAAGTCTAAGTTTTGTGATGAATTTGAACCGCAGCGTTTACATGGGTGTGACGACGTTGGTTTATATGTTGTTGGCCTACATTTTTTCTAGCAGTTTTTAGCGATTTAATTACTTTTGATTAATTTAGTACAACATTATTCTTAACTTATTTTAAGTCACATCCAGCTCCAGCTGTAACATGTTAAGGTGGGCTGTGAAAGTGGTTGAGGTCAAGCTCATGACTGGGTCATTCCTGGACCCGTACTCTTCTCTTGAAAGTTTGTTGAGTCCCACCAGTTGAGAGCCACTGCCTTAGACACTTCCATCAAATATCAAAGCAACAGTGCTGAATGTTCCCATTTCTATTGGCCACAACTCACTGCATACAATAATGTGGGTCATTTCCTGCATTATATAAACCACATACATGAGAAAATGGCATTCTTATTTTTAATCAGCTGATCAGTGCGACAGATGCTGAGAGACCATCTCAGTGTTCTATACATAGATGTAATGTAAAGAAAAGTGAGAGCAAGGGCAGTTTGATGTGAAGATGCCACTGGCACCGTTCCTGGCTATTGCAAAGGGAAATATCAGCCCATCGTTTCATAATACTATCGCTGAATGTGAATAATGAGATGTTCTCGCGGCGACGAGAACAACTATGAGTCTGGGAGTGTGTAAATAGGTTCAGAGATTTAACGTTATTTATCTTGATAGTTTTATGGCCAGAGACTCGTCTCCACCTTCACTTCCCGTCGCGCTGGCTGTCAGATCACAGTACATGATATACTGAGCCGCATCTTCTATTTTTAAACCTCAAACCAACACGACAATATACAAAATCAATTCGGGCATATTACAAACTCATTTTCAAGAATGTACATTTTATGAAAGGGGAAATTCATCATCTAAACAGAGCGCTAGGACCTGGGAGATTTTCCGAAAGTATATTGTGTCGGACTGCAACCCATGCGGCGCTAGGACCCGGCGGGGCCTTTGTTTAGGTAGTGGTGGCCGGGGTTCGCTCTTTTCAAACAAATCCATTTCCTGTGCTCGCTCAAAGCGATTCCTATCGAGAGTATCGAGAGCTCGATGTTGTTTTACTCACCGTCCAATGTAGATGCGTTCGCTTTGTCGATCCAAGCGGTCCAGCTTTGCCCTACAAAGTCAAGGATGGAAATTCGCCGATCTAGGGCAGCCATTACTGTTTTAGCGCGTGCACGATCCGCCACCATCACGACGGGAGCGCATTGCGACGTCATCTTGCGCGCTCACGACAGATTAGCGTAGCGATGGGAAGTCGACTCATTTTTACGAGTCGGTTCTAAAGAACGACGTCCTAACCAATATAGTCACATATTGCTTTTGGTTCAAAGTAATTTTTCCCCATCAGTTAAATGCCCGGTTCATTCCAAACACTTTTTGAAGAAACGTCCGAAAAACACGTTGAATCAATACGTGCTCTGCTCAGATCGATCCAGTTAGATTCATGAACGAGTCGTTCAGATGTCTGTGAACCGGTTCAATGATTTATTTAAAAGATCTGACTCCAAAGAACAATTCGTTCACGAATCGGACATCGCTTCATGCTCGTGTCCGTCCGTACACTTGAAACGTTGGAAATACCCATATAGGAAGTAACCTTTTTTTTTTGTATATTACATCATAATCTGTAAATTCGTTGATAAAAACGTCCTTACAACCCACCAGCATCAACAGAAGCACAAGTCCACAATAACACTAAACATTAAATTAATATTACATTTTGTCTAAGAAAATAGATGCTTTGCCTTTTATGTAGTTTGCATAAGTAAACTAGAATTAGAAATTAATTTCAATATGTAAATTACCATGATGAAATTAGAAGTACACATGGGTCAAATCACGATATGATGCACAATAGGTAATAACAAAACATGAATTTATTTATTTTTTTATTTTTTTAAAAAAGGCCTCTTATCTTTGTTAAACAAACAAAACAATTTGTTTTTAACAACAGTTTTGCCTGGTTTTATGTAAACATTTCTTAAAATAGGCTAAGTTATAAGGCACACAGTTTAATTAATAAAAGGACAATTTAAACATGAGAAGTACAGTGGAAATGTAAGCTGAGATGATATTTTATAAGGCAAAAATTAACTAAACACAACAGCATGGTGTACTGCACATCCTCAATTGCTTTAAAAAGGGAACATCAGAACAACTGCAAACTCAAGTTATATATCCAATTCAATATGTCAGTGAACAGGAGTCAAAAACATACATGTTCATCTAACAAGTTCAAATGATACAGAAATGTAACAGTAAAGAAATTAAATGTAACATTTTAATGATGCACTTTACTTCATACGAACCGTTTTATGGTAAGGTGCCCTTGTACCTTCTCTAAATATACAGCTTTGCTGTAGTGTGTATTAATATGCAAACATTTGAATATATTGGAGATATACCTTTGGTGCGTTTGTGACACAGGTCATGCCAGGTAGATCCAAAACTTCAGTCGACCAGAGTGCTATGTAGCACCACTTTAATACTGCAACGACACCTGCTTGATGAATGTGGATGTGACCTGCTGTTTAATTATGGCTGTCCTGCTCCTTCTTGCTGATTGGCTGACTTGTGTAATGGCGTCTCCTTGTAAAGGAACCAGCAGTTTCCTCCCCACAGGATAAAGTTGAGGAATCCAAAGATCTATAAAGATTCATTGATTCACATTAATCTAATTTGTTTTGAATTAATTTGATTCACTTTTTTTTTTTTTTTTAAATCGAGTTAAAATTAAACAGTATAATATCCATATAACTACAATTAGAACATAAATGCAGACAAAGGATAGTAATAAAAAATGTGGGAAAACATGATGAATAAATCTGTCAGTCAATTCAGTCATCTCTGTATAATATCATTGGTTTCATATTTTGCTATACATTATAATTCTCTTACCACTGAGGAATTGAGCCGGCCCATTAAGGGAATGTGCCCAGCGGTGCATGTTTTTAATTTTCTACACATATCATTCATGAACAGAACACGATTTGGACTGGTTGCAGACTTCACATCAGTGAGGCCTTTTCCCCAGGCAGATGAACACACCAGCCAGAGAAACGTGAAGATCCCAGTTAATAGTAGATCCTAAGGAGAGTCATACATGTGAGTGAGAATGTGTAAATACATATCAATATATAAATTATAAATATATTAAATGTGATATAAATATTATTATTGTTTGTTCATAAAACCAATTAATTTCATCCTTGCACTAATGACTAATGTTGTATATTTAACACTCAAATGTCTTTATTTTCAGGACACTTTGGGCTAACAAAAACCCACCCCTCTGTTTCTTCATTTACACAACAGAGAAACTCTTCACACCCCCGAACAGTTCAGAAAAATGTCATACTCCAAACTAGTGATGTTGAAATCCTGCATAATACTGAATAAGCTAATATAATGAAGGCCAGAAAGTTTATAAATTAACTTATCAGCTGGATTTCAGTTCTCATACAAAAGCGTGAACGTCTGAATCAGCCATGGAATATAAAAATTAACATGCACAGGCATAGCGAGGTTTAAGAATGCACACTCTTAAATAGCTACAACATGAACTTGAACCTATACACACTCACAATGCTGGGGTTGCGAGGAGATTCACGGTAGATGTGCTGGTAACCCAGGTACAACACAAGAGTAGCTGTGCTGTACAGGAAAGCCAGAACTCCAACAGCTACAAAGAACTGAGCTGAAGATGAATAATCTCCAGTCAGGTACATGGTTTTAAACGCTGTTCCATTCTGTTCGCAGGTTGGGACTTGGAAACTGCAGGTATTGAGCCTTTATATCAAAGAATAATAACAAAGGAAATTATGAAAAGGCAGAAAAATATTAAAAACAACAAAAAGTATATTGTGTGTATTTAATATGTTTACCTAAAAGGGTAGCTGAAGGATGCATTTATTTCTTGGCTGGAACTGCTGTTATTGCACACAATGTTGAAACTAGTAGAGCCAGAATAACCCCCAGTTGTAGCAAAAGCAAAAATGGAGAATACCTGAAAAGACAGTTAGAGAATGCGAAGAGGTGAAATGAATAAATATATGAATGAATATGGTTCAAATGGAAACCAAAAGAAGTGTGTGTTTGATGACATAGCAGCGAGACCAGCAATATTTAGCAAAACATCCTCATTACTTACTACTTCCTCTTTTTAGTAGAATCCATTTCAAAAAAATAAATGCTTATTGTTTATAAGCTGTATTATGGTAATATCTGACGATTATCTTAAAATAAGGAGCATCATAGAGGCATGATGCATACATGTATGCGTTATTAAAAATATAAGTAAAAAAGTAAAGAATGCATGACCCTCTGGATTACATTCATGGAAAATAGTACCAAAATGATTTTAAGAAGACAGTGCAGTAATTGTTTACAGACGCTTTATCTTGAGGCAGTCAACTTCAAAGATCATACAAACACCATAAGTAACATAAAAAAGAGACTTGCCAGAGAGGTTTAAAGTGTTTCTTTAAAGCTAAACGTTTTTTAAAATGGCCGTGACTCCACTTATGGGAATAATGTTGTGATTATTGATTTTTTTTTCATAATAATGTTTGATGTAATTACACAGTATAGCTCAAAACAAAAGTATATTAATTGAAAAGTACGTACCCATTCCAATACACGTATAAAACTCAGTGGTTCTTTCAAAGGGCTGAGATCTAGTCGAAACCCGCTCATCATCATCTGCAAATAAAGCATCAACAGCGGTCAATCAAACAACCGTCAACTGTCAGAAAATAGTGCAATAATCAAACACCCGGAAATACTATGAAACGCGGCTCATTTTGGAGCAGCAGCGGACTCTTTTATCACCAATTTGATCAAATCTGAGCAAAATTCTACATGTAACTTGAGTGAATTAAAGTATGCAAAGCGGGAAACGCTGAGACTTTGTTGCGCTGCAGAAACATAAGGCATATTCAGAAAGATTACCTTGTGCAGCAGTATCCCCCAGACAAATTTAAAAAAGTTGTCAAAGTTCCCTTCCCTTTTCTTGTTTCTGCATGGTTTTGACCACGTGATTCGTGACGTAGTACCCTCACCCAGACAATCTACGACATAGTCGAGCTAGAGAAAAAAAGTGTTGTATTGTACATGGCACTAATTATCCTTTATTTTCCCTTAATTACTTAACATAATATCGTCATCATTGTTGGAACTTGCAAAAATATTTCCATCATTTAAGTGATTTTGCGCATCATTTCTGCGCATTTGTTTTAGTTATATTTAGTATAGGCTATGGGCTATATATCTATATTCTTTAGAACTTCCGCAATAATATAAGCCAGCTCGAAAACTTACGGTGAGATGTCACTTTCTGGTGTGTTGAGCATCAGTAGTATAATGCTTAGTTTATAATCAGAATATAGTCAATTAAATAGTCAGGCATAGCATTAATTTAGTTATTCAAACGTAAGACAGCATAAAAAAATAAATAAATAAAGACGTACCTCATTGTTCCTCCTCGGCTAAATTCAATTCGACCATCAGTTTTCACATTTTTATGTGAAAAAAAAAAAGCTTCAAAAATTAAATATTGTGCGCTTTAGTTAGATTAATTGAATAAAATGTTTACAAGTGTGCTGAAATCACTAATCTTGCGCTGCACTGACTGACAGCTGCTGTGGTTACAAAGGGAAAGTGCGGTGCTCTCTGTCATTCAGTCACAATAAAAGTTATTGTTTTTCTTCAGAAGAATTTTTGAGTATTTCATACTTCACATTGACAAAATGTTTTTTTAAACCTAGTTATTTTATAAAGGTTAATATTTTTAGTCAAAAACGAAGTGAAAAACGATTAGAGGAAATGGCTGATATATGCGCAAATAAATGCTATTTTGCCGCCACCTGCTGGTTAAAGTGGTAATTATTGTCTTTTTGATTTTTAAATAAGTGTTTTCTATCAAATGTTGAATTTCCTGCATTTTTAAACGTTCGGTTTTACAATGGGGACAATCTCAGAAGGATGAACAAATAATGTTTGTGGTCATCACATTAAAAATAACATTTGCAGTGATGGGGAAAAAAATGCATGTGTGTCTAATTACAGACACGGCATTTTTAAACGGTCCCAATAGCTGTAGTCCCCAAAAACTTGTTTATTGGCAAATTAGGTAATTGTGATAACTGCATTAAAATATGAATACAACATTAAAAAGTCAACCATTGATGGTTTTGTGTCGATGTCCAGCGAGTACAGAATGAACAGCTAACAGTTCACCGGAAATGCCCCAGCTGGCTTAACGACAACCAGGAAGTAACCGTGCATATAGCCTATTGTCTTATAAATATAAAATGAACATAAAACATAAATATATAATATAAAAATATAAAATAATATAAAAGTGATTAACTGCATTTTTTTTATTAGGTAAAGGCATAATTCACCCAAAAATGACAATTCTGTCATCATTTTCTCACCCTTAAGTTGTTCTAAACCTGTATGAGTTTCTTTGGTCTGTTGAACACAATGGAATATATTTTGAAGAATGTTGGCAACCAAAGAGATGCTGGTCCCCACTGACATCCATAGAATGAAAAAAAAATTACTATGTAAGTCAATGGGGACCAGCAGCTGTTTGGTTGACAACATTCTTCCAAATATCTTCTTTTGTGTTCAACAGAAGAAAGATACTCATACAGGTTTGGAACAACATGAGGGTGAGTAATTGGTGACAGAATTTTCATTTTTGGTTGAACTATCCCTTTACCTGCTTTCAGCATTGCTGTAGTATGACCATAAGAGGACGCTCTTCTCACCCAAAACAGCTTAGTCCTGTAGAGCAACAGTGTTCCTTATTAAAGGGTTAGTTCACCCAAAAATGAAAATAATGTCATTAATTACTAACCCTCATGTCGTTGTACACCTGTAATACCTTTGTTCATCTTTGGAACACAAATGAAGATATTTTTGTTGAAATCCAATGGTTCAGTGAGGCCTGCATCGCCAGCAATGGTACTTCCTCTCTCAAGATCCATAAAGGTACTAAAAACATATTTAAATCAGTTCATGTGAGTACAGTGGTATACAGTGGTAGTACAGTGGAAGATTCATAATATTACAAAGCGACGAGAATATTTTTTGTGCACCAAAAAAACAAAATAATGACTTTTTAACAATATCTAGTGATGGCTGATTTCAAAACACTGCTTTGTAGCTTTACGAATCTTTTGTGTCGATTCAGTGATTCAGATCGCGTGTAAAACCGTCAAACTGCTGAAATCACGTGACTTTGGCGCTCCGAACCATTGATTCGATTCGTAAAGCTCCGAAGCTTCATGAAGCAGTGTTTTGAAATTGGCCATCATTAGATATTGTTAAAAAGTTGTTATTTTGTTTTTTTGGCGCACAAAAAATATACTCGTTGTCTTATAATATTAATATTGAACCACTGTACTCACATGAACTGATTAAAATATGTTTTTAGTACCTTTCTGGATCTTGAGAGAGGAAGTACCATTGCTGTCTATGCAGGCCTCACTCCCTCACTGAGCCATCGGATTTCATCAAAAATATCTATGTTCCGAAGATGAACGAAGGTCTTACGGGTGTGGAATGACATGAGGGTGAGTAATAAATGACATTATTTTCATTTTTGGGTGAACTAACCCTTTAACATGTGTAAAACTGACTCTTACGATAATTAGCATAAATAAATACCATCTTTTACTATTTGTTATTAAAGGCATTTTTCTTAACACATCGATAAGAAAAATAGTAACCTTTTAAAATATTATAAAATGCTACTTATTTTCCCTTTGCATTAATTAATTGAGTAAAACAATGTTAAGTGAACATCATTAACATACTAAGGATGTTGCAAAAGTAACAAGTTCATATGAAAGAGTCTCAGGATTCACAGCTCATCGGGGGTTTCTTTCAGATCCACTTGGGGTAATAAAAGCCTTTTTGTTTACATCTTAACCTTGAAAAGTTGCAGCTCAATGGATAGGAGGTGTCCGGACATTATACAGTCACTACTGAGGAATTCAAGTCACGGGGACTTGTGTGACAGGTTTTTCCAGCCATGCAGAATTTGTTTAATGCACTGCAAAGTTAAAGGCATTATCGTAGTCACATTGGGCTGACATTTAGAATAATCCCCCTTACAGAAGCAACAATGTCTATACATTGCTTTTTTGCTAAAGTTATCCGCTAATAGAAGAGACAGGATGAGTATCAATGAGAAGCACGTGGCTCTTGGCCAGCAGTGCAGATCTGGAATAAGCATGACTGTAGATCAGAATTACAGGGCACCAATGGGAGCCACAATGAGCCTTTATTTCTGTGTCACATGGTTTGTGATCATGGGATAGGCAGGCTTCTATGCCAAATCCTGCCATAAATCATATACACACAAACAAAATATAATAATAATAATAACAATGAAATAGAAATGTTATGCTCTGGAACATAAATACATTGTAAGAATGTAAGACTGTTATAAGACATTTATTTTAGCCCAATGAATGCTGAAATCTGAACTGGTAAACTGTTTAAAAGGTTAAGAGAAATGGCTGAGCAAGTAACCGACCCTTCACTTTCTTGTTTCCAGAGTCTTCTGTTGTCTTGATGGTGTTATATAATGATAAAATGCAGAATCTGGGGGAAGATGCACTAAATTTGTTCATTATGATATGACTCAGAGAGACTACACAGTTATGTTGTATGCTGAAGTGTGAAATGTATCAACAGATGCTTCATTCTTCCATGATGCACATTTGAAGGCTACATTATTTTTCACTATGATCTCTCTATGAACACTGACAATTTGAGTCATGCACTTGCTACTATTTAGGCACATGAAATGATTTTGCTGGTATAAAAATAAGACAGTGTGTGCAGTATGCATCTTTTTATTCGTCTTATAAAAGAAATAGCTTCTGCAAACATTTAAATATGGAAGATCATGCATGTTTGTTCACATTATCTGAGAATTGAATCCATGCTGGGCATTAGCCTAGTTAAAAAAACAAAAAAAAACGAATAAACTGATAAAGAATAGCCGAGTTTACAACATGCCTTTACAGTTAAATCTTTGCAAAGGACAAGTGGTTTACTGACATTATGAGTTTATAGCCGTTAGATTAATAATTCACAGTTTTACATATGAAACGCAGGACTCAATTTTAAACATGATACTATCCTCTGAAGTGTGACGTGTCAAACTAACTTGACCGCACAGGCTCACAGAAACATGATTGCGCAGTTACGGACCAATCAGAAAAACGCACCAGTCGCTGCAACCAATCAGGTACAGTCCCTGCAAGGTGCATTCTTTTCACCGTTATTTTTATTTTTTTAGGGTTGCTTGTTTTTTAAGTGTTTAGCACGAAATACTGTAAAGGATACGGTCCGTTCAAGCGTCTTGGATGGTCTGCGATTTTTTTTTGCGTTCTTGATAATAATCTAGATTAAAAAAAGGGGTGTTGAAATGCTCTCTGAGGAGGCAGCACTAATAATATGAGCAGCAGGGACCTTTCGCTGTCACAGGCAGTCTGTTTTTGTTGATACCGCCAGCAGCCGTTCAGGAAGAAGACACTGAGGAATTAATGCGTATTTAAACAGCAACACAATCGTGTTGGAAATACACTGAAGAAAAATGCGAGGCCTTGGACACTTTATTGCACTTTTATTTTTTCCCATTGCATTTTGTGTGGATTTTCATGTGGACCCAGGATCCTATAACGCGCACCGGCTGTATGTGAAGTCTCCAGTAGCCGTCAGAAGTCTGATCGGGACGGGATCGGATGCCGATATTTCTCGGATCCATCATCACATCCAGAAAAGAAGCGCTGATGTGTCAGACTCCTGTAATGGTTTAAAGGGATATAAGAGCAAGTTAACTAGCAACACTCACAACGTAAGTTCACTCGAAGCACCGTGCACTTTATCTCAAAACCTAGGGATCTTCACCTAACCCTAGACAGCAACATATAGAGTTCATATTGAAATCCGTTGAAACATGTATTCCTTAAAACTAATTAGTATCTATTTTTATGTTGCTAACACTTATTTGTTAGTAGGCTACTTGTTTAATTGCTAGCGAGTAATTCAATAGTGACCATATGTTGACTAGTATCAAATGAATTTGTTATAAGGACTAGATACTGGTCACAATTGTATTACTTGCAAAAAATGGAAAAATGGGTACAAGTAACATAAAAATAGATACTAGTTATTTATAAGGAATACGTGTTTTATATTGTTTTTAAGCTCACTAGATAGTGAAACAGTCCATGTCACATTTGTTTAGATGAAACGCATTCAAAGTTCTTGCAAAAGTACTTAAAACATAAATGTAAATACTGTAAAATGTGATTAAAAATGCTTTAAAAGTTTTATTTTTTTATTAGAACATTTAAAAAAAAAAAAATTCTCTTCCATTTCTGTTTTTATAACTATAAAATGTTGATGGTTGTGTTTGAACAATGTCCTTGACAGGTAGGTGTAACTTGGCTTGCAGCAGTTAGAACCAGTTAAACTGGTATTACAACCTGTTTCATGAATTTTTTCCCCCAAAATAGCTATGCCTTTCTAATGCATAAAAGCTTTAATGCATATAGTTTCACCAAACCATATAATTTATAATACAACAAAAGTATAAGTCTTACAGAATGGAACAGTGAATAATACTGATACTAGTCATTGCAATTTAAAATGACTTCCTTTTCTCGGAAACAAATGTGGTTGCTTCTTGTCGGATGAGGTGAAATAATCGAGGTGTTTGAGGGTTGGTTGAAGCTACTCCTCTTTGAAATATCAGCTCATCTCTACTTAACCAGCCTTCTGATTACCTTCCTCTCTTCATTAGTCACAGATGCGTCAACCTCTTTAAAAAAAAAAAAAACAGTTCTGCTGTGGTCTTTCTTTCTGTAGAAAGTTATTATAAATACAAAAGCGATGATAGGAACTGCCACAGCTGTTAATGTCCCAAAGTGTTTTAGGATTATACTTGTACTGACCTTTCAGCCTTTATATAGCATTTGGATATATGTTCAATTCTAGACTGGGTTCAGAAACGTTAGATGGGATTAGAAGATTTAACTGTTATTTAAAGGGACGCAGATGCAGCCCAGAGAAAGAAAATGAAAGTATTTTAGCTGTTCTTCTCGTTCAGTCTAGGTGCACTGTGGATATCAGCCAGAGAAGTGTTTTAAATGAGAGAATGCAGTCAGAATTTTTTTTTTCACACTTCCATTTAGCCGTTTGATATCATATGACTCACATTGGCTTTGAAAGTGAATAGGAACCAATTTATTTGACTTTTCAAACAGATCAATGTTATAATGAATGAAGTTTATATAACAACACTCCCAGATTCTGTTAATAAAAAAAAGTTCGTCATAATTAAAGCAGAAATACCACAGGAAATGTCTAGTATGGGGGGCCTTCAAATATTGTGTTATCTTTAAAATGGTAGTCAAAAGATTGAGAGCCACTTATATATATATATATATATATGTATGTAGTTGAAATGATAACACTGTTGTTTTGATATGTCATTGTGCTATATTTCATTGTGCTATTTTCGGTTTCATGGTTAAGTGTTGTGAGTATAGTGGCTAGGTTTCTGATTCAGTTTTTGTTTAAGGTTAGCATGTGTTTTGCATAGGGTGATGCTAATGTCTTTCTAGGATATTCAATAATAAAAGCGTTATTGTGTTATATTTAGTTCATAATGATACACCTTTCAGTATTGTTTTTGTTTAATATTAATAAAATGTGTTTCTTTCAGTGGACTTTTCCAGATATCAGTGGATCTGTGTCTCTGGCTTGGGTGGGGGACGGAACTGGGGTGAGTTTCACTTTTGATTTATTATGTGTGTACGCACTATCATACGCTTGCTGTTTTGTGATGAAGTCTCCGGAAGAATCTTCCACCCTACTAAAAATACCATTCAAGGTTAAATGAGGACTTTTTTATCTTTAGGTTTAAATTTAGACTGTCTATGTAATCTCTTGAAGATCTCTTTGGCTGTTCGCAGAGCTCACAAAGAAAAATAAACACAACTATCAGCATGGCCAAAAGCAAACTCATAACCATTTTGACCTTTCTCATGCCCCAGTGCACATTCAAGTCGTGAAGTCTTTTTTGTTACTCTGACCATGGCTGTTGTGCCCTTTACTGCAATAAAAAATACATACACTACTATTCTACTAATTTTGGAGTCTGTAAGAACTCTTATGCTCACCAAAGTTGCAATTATTTGATCAAAAATACAGTAAAACAGTAATATTGTGAATTATTATTACAATTTAAAATAATTGTTTTCTATTTTAATTTATTCCTGTGATGGCAAAGCTGAATCACTCCAGTCTTTAGTGTGATATGATCCTTCAGAAATCATTCTATTATGCTGATTTTCTGCTTAGGAGACATTTCTTATTATTATCAATGTTGAAAACAGTTGTGCAGCTTATTTAACTTTTTTTCAGGATTTTTTGATGAATATAAAGGTTCAAAACAGCATGTGTCTCTGTGTCCCAATCTTAGGTAGTGCTGGCCCTGACAACATTTCAGATGCCATTAGTCTTCATGCGATTTGGTCAATCTAAACTGTATAGGAGGTGAGTGCTGGTTTGAATCATGTTTGTTCTTGGAATACCAATGTAGTGTTTTCTTTACTCCATGTCTTTCTCGATCTTCCACTCCTTGTTACAGTGAAAACTATGGAAAGTCATTTGAGGATGTCACAGAACTCATCAACAACACCTTCATCAACACTGAGTTTGGGATCGCTATTGGTCCGGAAAACTCTGGCAAGGTGGGCAAGACATGTCAAAAATCCAGCGTTTCAGTAGCTTCTCCCGATAAGCCCGCATGGGCTGGGGAGCTGAATCAGTTTGCTATGTTAAAGATGTTTCTCAAGTTGCTGAATTGGCCTGTAGACACTTAAATGCAGCATGTCAATCAAAGTAAAAATAGACTAATTGAACTTTCTGTTCTTTGCTGATGTTCCGATACTAAAAGCAATTATACGGATGTGTGACAACACTTTAAAGTATGGATTTTCTTTCCCTCAGGTGATCCTCACAGGAGATGCTTCTGGAGGCACTGGCAGCAAAATTTTCCGTTCAAAAGACTTTGGCAAGAGTTTCGTCCGCACAGATTTGCCCTTCCACCCTCTAATGCAGATAATGTACAACCCTCAAAACACTGATGTGCTTGCAGCCATCAGCATCAAGGTGAGAGCCTAACAAAATTTGTGTTATTTCTTTACAGATTAAAACTTTAGGGCGTTTAAGTTACTAAAAGCCATTTGATCATTGAATTTAATTAGTGTAAATTTCTACAAAGTATGCATCATGACCACATATTGGATTTAAGTCCTTAGTTTATCTCATAGTAAAGTTCAAAACTTCCATCAACATATATTGTTGATGGAATAAACTGATTAGAGTTCTTATTTTGTGCTTATCGAAATGTTAGCATATTAACTCTTTCCCCGCCATTGACAAGATTTTCTGTCATTTACGACACAACACTTCCCCACCAATGACGAGTTTTTCCGGCAAGCCATGCTTTCACTGTTAGACGGTAGGGGCGCTGTTATGGATCTACTGAAATAGTACAGCATCTCCGCATCCAAAAACAAGTGAAGAAAAAGATCTGGGTAAATCAGAGGGACCAGATATAAACATAGTTTTTTTATGTACAAGTAAGCTAATGTGATCATCAAACATTCAGCAGCACATGAATCAAAACTGCCAAATGTTACCATGAAAAATGCAGAACCCACAAAGAGGTATATACGACTGTGAAGCTTTGGTAGTGGTGATGGACGCGATTTACTTAATCTATGTTTTGATCATCATTCTGAATCAGATCCGGATCTAGTCTTTGACAAAAATGTGATTTTAAGCTTTTTTTCACAAGCTTTTTTAATGAAACTTACCCACATTCAAGTGCTGATAAAAAAGAATGAATGAAGCTAGAATAAAATGTAAAAAGAAAAAAAAAAAGCAGAGGCTCTGCTATTTTTTTTTTTTTTTTTTTTTTGATATATTGACTGTTTATATGTCCATACAACAAAATCATCTGGGGGCCATGAAAGTTTTGTGAATATGATAAAAAATGCTGATGCTGGCTGGCAGGGAAAGAGTTAAATATACTTATTGTAAATATTTGCTATTCACTTCCTTCTCAAGTATATTTGTAAAAACAAGAAGATGATATACAAGACAAGAAAAGATATATACACAAAGATATACAGTACATTGTTAGTGTAAATGCTTTTTTCCTTTTTTATGCATTTCAAGTGGTGCATTGCTGCTTTTGAACATTGGCATATCATCTAATTGCTGCTTTTTCAGAATGATCTCTGGATCTCTAAAGACTTTGGTGCAAAATGGACGAAAATTCATGAGATGGTGTGTGTGGTGAAATGGTAAGAACTGTTAATGGTCTTTTAACTTTGTATTGTATGTTTTACTGTTTGAGCAGTCGGTTTGGGGAGTTCTGTATTGTCTTTTAAAGGCTGCACATCCAGGACACACAAAAACACAAACATGCAAATACGGCCACCATGGCAGCAACACGAGACATTCTTTGCTGAGTCACTGTGTTTTTCCACACGGCTCAGCTTTCAAATGTCCGAGGACGCTCGGCTGCTCCAGATAAACTGCTGAATCAAACTTCAGTTGGATTCTCCAGTTTGTTTTTTTGTTTGTTTGTTTGTTTTTTGCTTGAATTTAACAGTCCCTGGTGTATACACATCAACAAGGAAGTTGACAAGGAAGCTCTGCGAGGCTTATCATACATTTGCACAATTAACGTTTGACCAAGGGAGTCGTTTGTGCACACTTTGGTAGCCAGAAAAGTCAAACCAAAAACATGGGTTGTTCCTTTTATGCAGATTCTTTTAAATGAAAATCTTTTTCATATTCAGATTACAGCACAAGATTATTGAGAAAATGCTTATGTTGTAATTTAAGGAAGTATTTCAGTATAAGCATACACCAGAGTTTCAGAAACATGCACCATTCAAGCTTAGACACTTTATCAACTTTATTTATTATATCTTGATTATTTAAACAATGGCAAGAAAATTAACACAAAGAGCAAAAGTGAGTGATTGAAATTTTGAATTGAAAATTGATTCTTTTTAAATTTTTAAACAGCCTGGGATGATTTAGAGTGATTCCACAAAACATCTCAGTATTCATCAAATTGGGATGTTTGTTCTCTTGTTTTCCTGCCACAAATTATGTCACATCCTTTTTCTTTAAAAAAACATTAAAATCATTCTTTTGCAATATTGTGATAAAAGAAAACTAACTTATAATTTCCTTCCTAAAAAAAATGTAAGTTCAATGTTTTATCCTATATATCAAGTATGAAAATGTGCTGCATGGAATGGCCCACTTATATTTTAATTTTAGAAACTGTTTTCAGTTATGTTGCAACCTGAAAACTCCTCAACCTGAGTCACACCCTTAAGTCTTATCTTCACAAAACGTCATATGATCTGTGACAATTGTAGATATCCTGTTACAACAATGCCATGAATTTTAATGGAGAATCTCTTTGCAACCAGCTTCTTGTTGCATTGTTCATATGTTATATATAAATTAAAAATATAGTTTGTGTGGTGATTGTCATAAACTGTCTTTTTCCTTGTTGACATTTTAGTGTGCAGCATGCTTGTACTTAAGATGCAAAGTGCAAACAAGTGACTGATCCGAAGTGTACCGATCTGACTGCTGTTGTTTTATGAGGTCTCTTGAGTTTAATCTCACAGATCAATTCTCTCTTCCTTATTCCACAGGGGAATGGATAGTCTGTTCTTCTCAGCCAACCTTAATGGATCCTGCTGTGAGTAATATTTATAGCTTTGTTGATCTAAGGTGTGGTGACATGAATGTGTTCCGTTCTGTCGCTAGTATGTGTTTAATGATTTCTTGTGTATTTCTGTCTGTGCATCCTTGTGCATTAGTTACTGTATTAAAGCTGAATTATTCTAATTCTGAAATGAAAGATTTTGAGATTGCCCTGCCAACATTTTCTGAAATATATAAATTTAAGATATACAATACCGATTAAAAGTTTGGGGTCACTGTTTTTTTTTTTTTTTTTTTGGGAAAGAAATTAACTTTTATTCAGCAAGGATGCATTACATTCATCAAAAGTGACAGTAAAGACAAAAGATTTATATTTCAAATTGATGCTGTTCTTTCTAACTTTATATTCATCAAAGGATCCTGAAAAAATGCATCACAAAATATATAAAGCAGCACAACTGTTGATAACATTGATAATAATAAGAAATGTTACTTGAGCTCCAAATCGGCATATTAAAATGGTTTCTGAAGGATCATGTGACTCTGAAGGCTGGAGTAATGGCCAATAAAAATTAAATTCAGCTTTGCCATTACAGGAGTAAATTACATTTTAAAATATAATAAAATAGGAAACTTTTATTTCAAATTGTAATAATATTTCACAATATTACTGTCTTATACTGTATATACAGTATATTCACTACCAGTCAAAAGTTTGGAATCAGTAAGATTTTTAATGTTTTTAAAAGAAGTTTCGTCTGCTCACCAAGGCTGCATTTATTTAATTAAATATACAGTAAAAACAGTAATATTGTGAAATATTATTACAATTTAAAATAACTGTTTTCTGTTTGAATATATTTTATAAAGTAATTTATTCCTGTGATCAAAGCTGAATTTTCAGCATCATTACTCCAGTCTTCAGTGTCACATGATCCTTCAGAAATCATTCTAATATGATGATTTGCTGCTCAAGAAACATTTATGATTATTATCAATGTTGAAAACAGTTGTGTACTTTTTTTTTTCAGGATTCCTTGATGAATAGAAAGTTCAAAAGAACAGCATTTATTTGAAATACAAAGCTTTTGTAACATTATACACTACTGTTCAAAAGTTTGGGGTCAGTAAGAATTTTATCTTTATTTTTTTTTTGAAAAGAAATTAAAGAAATTAATACTTTTATTCAGCAAGGATGCATTAAATCGATCAAAAGTGACAGTAAAGACATTTATAATGTTACAAAAGATTATATTTCAAATAAATGCTGTTCTTTTGAACTTTCTATTCATCAGAGAATCCTGAAAAAAAATATTGTACACAAATATTTTGTACAATTGTACACAATAAATGTTTCTTGAGCAGCAGATCAGGATCATGTGACACTGAAGACTGGAGTAATGATGCTGAAAATTCAGCTTTGATCACAGGAATAAATTACTTTATAAAATATATTCAAACAGAAAACAGTTATTTTAAATTGTAAAAATATTTAACCATATTACTGTTTTTACTGTATTATCCAATTTCCGATATACCGATTCCAAACTTTTGACCGGTGGTGTATATATATATATATAGAGTATATATATGTATATATGTATGTATGTATGTGTGTGTATATATATAAACAGTAGTCAATATTTGAAGTGGATCAAAACCTTTCATCAAAGTTTCAAAGTAGTCCTAAAACCTTTTTCTTAGGACAACTAATTTCTTAGGACAACTTTGAACTTTTTTGATCCACTTCAAATGTTGATTACTGTGTGTGTGTGTATATATATATATATATATATATATATAATATATTCACACATCTAACTGCTATTTTCTTTAAAAAGAAATGAGAATATGTATTTATTCCATAAAATAAATGTATAAAATATATATATCCTATATTTTATATGTAGAAGTTTTTAGCAACATTTTAATGTTGTATGAAAAATATATTTTTCATTAACTGTTATTTTCTTTAAGAATAAATAAGTAAGTATTTACATAACAATAATTGAATATATTATAATTTGCAATAACTGCTGGAAATTGCACACCTAATAATTCATAAACATTTTTTGCTGCAACATAATGGCATACAATCAGTCACTCTAGATATAGTCAGTCTAGCTAGATTTTTATCCAAACTTGCAACAGCAATTCACAAAAAAACAAAACAAATGATTTTGTTTACAAAACATAAAAACACAAGTACATGGTCGACAAATGTAGGTCAGAGTCACAATACAGCATTGACAATCCTGTCAACTGGCCCACAACTCTCTCGCACTAACCCTGTCAGTGGCCATCCTTACTGTTAAACCCAACTTGAGTAAAAGTGTGTACTTTTAAAGCTTCCCTTTCATGATGTCTGGCAGTGTGTTCATGTGCTTTTTTTGCAAGGTGATTGCACCAGTGTCAGAGGTGATGATGCAGCACCCTGTGAGTGGTGTTGCTCAAGAGTTCATTAACGGTGTTTAGATAAAGTGTTGTTAGAATTTTTTTGAATTAGAATTAAGCATCCCACAGTGGATTTGAGTCAGCAAACCTTGTGTTATTGCTATAGAAAAGCACGACACCACTGCAGCAAGAAATACAGGTCCGGGTAATGTTACCTCACTGTTTGTTGTTTTGTGTTTTCAGTTGATAAAGGGATGCTGGTGCTGAGGAAGTCAGTTGACCTTGGTGTTAACATTAAGACAGTCGCCGAGAAAATCTACTCATTTGGGATTGGCGGACGCTTCCTGTTCGCTTCAGTTATGGCTGAATCAGGAAACGTAATGCAGTCAGCGTCAGAGGTGTGTGTGACGGTGCACCCGAGTGTGAGTGTATATATTCGTGAATGTGATCCCTTAACTGTGTGCATGTTCTTTAGGAAATTTTACGCGCAATACATGTGTCGGTAGACCAAGGTGAGACATGGAACATGGCGCAACTTCCTCCTGTCAGTCATGAGCAGTTTTACTCAATACTAGCAGCCAATGATGAAATGGTCTTCATGCATGTGGATGAACCAGGAGGTCAGTGTTTACCTTAACCATAATACACATGCTTACAACTAACATTTCCTGTTGAAGAAACCATCACGCCACACTGCTGTACTGATATATTATATATTGTATGAAAAACTTTTATTTATTACAGTTAGTAATATCAAGGAGTGAAACAACATAAAAAAATACAACACTTTGATTTGTGCTACTTTATAGACTTTTAGCTGTATTTTCCCCAGACGCTGGGTTTGGCACCATCTATGTGTCAGATGACAGAGGCACTGTGTATTCCAAGTCTCTAGAACACCATCTGTATACAACTCCAGGGGGTGAGACAGACTTCACGAATGTCACTTCCCTCAGAGGAGTCTTCACTACTAGCATACTGGCTGAGGGTATGACTAAATTCTACATAAGACGGATATACAATTATAGTCTGTGTGTATTTAACCTCAGATTACTCTAGGAGGCCTGTATCACTTGGTATACTTTAAATCAATATGGATAAAAGCAGTTTCTAAATAACAGCTTGCAGTTTACTTTCTAAATATACATTTGAATATGAATATGATATTTAAGATTCCATACACTACTGTTTAAAAGTTTGGGGTCAGTAAGATTTTATTAATATTTTTGACTAAAGCTGCATTTATTTGATAAAAATACATTAAAGCAGTAATACTGTTAAATATTATTACAATTTAAAATAACTGTTTTAATATATTTTAAAATATAATTTATTCCTGTGATGAAAAAGCTGTGTTATTTTAGTAATATTTTTTTTTTATGGCTTTAGATTTCGTTAAATATAATAACCATGTGGCAAGGCTGAGTTTTCAGCAGCCATTACTCTAGTCTTCAGTGTCACATGATCCTTCAGAAATCATTCTAATTTGCTGATTTGGTGCTCAAGAAACATTTCATATTATTATTATCAATGTTAAAAACAATTGCGCCTCTTAATATTTTTGTGGAAACTGTGCTACCTTTTTTCAGGATTATTTGATGAATAGAAAGTTCACAAGAAGAGCATTTATTTAAAGAATTTTGCAGTAAAATATCCAAAAAACCACTAGGCCAGTGTTATATATTTTGTTCACTTGAGTACTTGCAATATCCCAAATGTTTCCAACTATTTGTAAATCGTTAGAAAATTGCAATTTTAACCAAGGCTCCGGGACGTGTGAGGAGTCGCCTGTCAATTGCGTCATAACCGCGTTACCCTCGGCTTTATTTTGTAGAAACATGGAAACACCAAAGAAGCTTTAATATATTACATGTTTTAATAGACAAGGGAACAACTGTTTTGATATATTTATAGACAGAAAACTAATTATTGTTATATAGCTCAACACATTTAGTCATATTGTTTAAATCTAATTTCCTTGATTTTCCACGAGTACCATGCCTGAGAGAAAAACACTATTTTGTGAAGTAGCTAACATAGCATAATCAGATGCAGCTTTATTTTTAGTAACAGTAATACAGAATTTTCTCCATCATACAATACGTTTTAAAATGAATTGCATGCCATTTATCAACACAAGCCATCCAGCATTTAAGATGATATTCTAAAATCGATCTATCTTACTACAGTGTGTCTCAAACAAGTGTCTCACAGCCGCCGCTGAGTGAACGCACAGAATAACATTATCAACACACTCAAATTTATCTAATATGATAAACAGAGCTGCATTATCTCATACTCATGACCAGAAAAGTGGAAGCAGCACCGGCGACTGTGGCATAATAAAAGTTCCGCTGCTTGCGTTCAGCTCCCACAACACTCGGTCCTGCTCTGCTTCATACTACAGTAACGTTAATAATCCCATCCATGAAGATGATTTCTTCCTGAGTCCTATCCCGATTCTTTTCAACCGGCTGTGAGGTGAAGACCACATGTCCCAAGATTCCACGCTCAAACTTGGCATCATTAAGCTACGCCTTTGAATTGAATAGGCCTCTAGCGGAGAGAAAATTCTACATATTGCACCTTTAAACTAAATATTTTGTAACAATATAAATCTTTTTACTGTCACTTTTGATCAATTTAATTCTAAATAAAAGTATTTATATATATATATATATATATATATACTATATATATATATATATATATATATATATATACTAAATAGCCAACAAAATGTGAAAACAAATAGCTCTCATGACCAAAGACACCTTAATTAAGCATTTTCTGAAATGTCAGAGTAATTTTTGTGTTTCACTCTATTTCTCTTTTTCTGCTGAAGACAACTCGGTACAGACAGTAATATCATTTGATCAGGGAGGAGAATGGGTTCCTTTGAAGAAACCAGAGAACAGCAAGTGTGATTCTACAGCCAAAGATAAAGAAATGGTAAGAATCACTTTGAATGGAAGCTGTGATAATTGGACAGATGTGACCAAAAAGTTAAAATCCTTGAGAAGTCTACTTCTAACAGTATGTTTATTTACTTACCTTGTGTTGTCTTCCTCCTGTGCAGTGTAGTCTGCATATTCATGCTTCATATAGCACCTCCATGAAGCTGAATGTTCCCATGCTACCTCTGAGTGAACCCAATGCTGTGGGACTCATCTTGGCTCATGGTAATGCATGCACACTTTTAGGAAAAGTCCAAAGTGCAATTAAGTTCTGTGATAAATTGTAATGTCTTTATTTTATTTTATTTGTAGCAATAAGTTATAACACATTAAAGTAACTAATATGAAATGGATAAAATAGATACAAGAAAATTAAAGGTGCAGTAAGTGATTTCTGAGAAACACTGTTGATATTTGAAATCAACCCAAACACACCCTCCCTTCATTGCTCGGCCCACCAAAATGCACAAACACGCAATGCAAAAGTGGATGGCCTTCCTGTTAGGTCTCTCCAGTGCTGGAAAGCTTTTCTAATATTAACGCATGTCCTAAAGCTCTTGCCTGATCATAACTCTTCTTTTTCCAATGGAATTCCTCTGACCTTTTCTATTTTGTAATGTCTCTCAGCCATCACTCTTTCTACAGTCTTTCTTCAAATCTCCCTCTTGCTCACTCTCTCTCCTCCCTCATCATGGCTGTATACGCCCCCCCACTGCTGACTGGCTATGAGTGTGTTGTGGCGCTCAGTCAGATCCACTTTCGAAAGCGTTTTTCAGAAATCACTTCCTGCACCTTTAAATATAAAGTGTGTAATAAATTCTGCGTCACTAAAGAGAATTGCGAAAATAATGACTTTCATATAATGAAACTTAGAAGAAGCTATCCCTCTCACTCTTTTTTCAGGTAGCGTAGGTGACGCTATCTCATTGTTGACACCTGATGTGTACGTGTCTGATGATGGAGGCTACACCTGGCTGCTGGCTCTGAAGGGGCCACACCACTATGCTATCCTGGATTCAGGAGGCCTCCTGGTGGCCGTGGAGCACAACCAAGGCAAACCCATCTCTGAGATTAAGTGAGCTTCCTGTAGTTCTTGAGACAAAACCCATACAATTGGCTTTTATATGGTCGGTTTTCCATGCCAGCCTGAAGAATATGCTAATATTTCCACATGCAGAGTGCCAGTACATGCTGTAAAACTCATTGTGTGTCTTTCAGGTTCTCCACCGATGAGGGGCAATGCTGGCATGTTTATAAGTTTACCGAGGTGCCAATGTACTTCACAGGGCTGGCCTCAGAGCCTGGTGCCCGCTCAGTGAATGTCAGTCTCTGGGGTTATGAAGATGCTGTGATCAGCCACTGGGTTACTTACACCATTGACTTTAGAGACCTGCTGACACGTAACTGTGAGTGACCAGTTCTGTTTGAATTGCACAAAATCAAAGATATGTTGAACTTTATATAATTGGGTTTAGCACAAACTAATCTTTCTCTGTCTGTTTCCCAGGCACAGAAAGTGATTATGTCCAGTGGCTGGCGCACTCTGATGACATCAGCGACCCAGAAGATGGTTGCATGCTGGGTTATAAGGAACGATTCCTGCGTGTGAGAAAGGACTCGGTGTGTTGGATTGGCAGGGATTACGTTGTCAACAAGCAGCCCACACCATGCAGATGCACACTGGATGACTTCCTGTGGTGAGTGGTAACCAAAGTTATTATAGTGATGTATTTGCGAATTCTACTTTAAAATTCATTTTAGTTTTAGTTCATCTGAGGAATGGATTGTTTTGTTTCAGTTTTATTTATTTCATACATATTTCTAATTCATTTTAATATATTTTATTTCAGTTTTGGTAATTCAGTTTTAGTCTAAAATTTTGGATGACACTTTTGGACATATTTTCAGTGCAATCATCGATTTATCTAATCCACCCGTAATTAATCAGAATGTTATTTTTTATTAGTTGGCCTGCCCAACCTGCGGATTATCCACAGTGTCCATGAATATAACCGTGATCCACACATCACTAACACAGACGCGCATCAGATGACTTGTTTTTAAATCTGTAATTTTCATGTTTAAATCTGTAATTTTGTGATTTACCCGATTTTTAATGCTTCCGTAGACATCTGTGTTTATATCTGAACTATTCCGGTATGTTCCGGTGTGATTTTTGTTAAAGGTTTAATAGACACAGGCGAATTGTTGTCATTTAGGAATGAGATCACATGGATGTTTGAGTCGAGATCTATTATCAATTAATTGTGCAGCTCTTTTTCAAAGTTTTCAAATATTCTCTTCCCTCCTCCTTAGTGACTTTGGATACTACCGTAAAGAGAACAGCTCAGAATGTATTGAGCAGGCTGATCTCAAAGGCCACGATTTGGAGATCTGCATCCACGGGAGAAAGGAACAGCTACAGACCAGTGGGTAATGCCCTCTTTAGTTTATTCTCCATTGCTTGAAGACTAAATCTTCGTCTTAAAAAGTTGACACTTGAGTCAAGATTTTTCATTTGTTTTATTACCTTAAATCTGGTTAGGAGCACCTGCTTGCTTCTCTGTGATTTATTAAGAGAGCTCTAAAAAACATGATGATTATAATTCATTTACAGGTACAGAAAGATTCCAGGTGATAAATGTGAGGGAGGAGAACAACCACAAAGAAAGGTGATTGACCTGAGCAAGAGATGTGTCAGCGACCTGCTGGAACCTCAGCCTCTGGTGAGACTGCATTTACCCTGCTGCATATTACTATTTGAATACTTCAGGCAGGGGTTCATATATTTAAATATATAGTAGAACACTCTTTTGAATATAATACATTATATAATGACAACATTTTTAATTAATCTCTTTAAAGTTCTTGGTCTCATGCAAGTGTTAAAGACAGATCTTTTTCTAAAAAACAAAAAAACAAAAAAAACTATTTAAAAATATTTAAAGTTCCCCATTATGCTATTTTAAAGGTTCCTAATGTTGTTTTGGAGGTCTCTTACAATAGGTTTATATGCATCCAAGGTCAAAAAACTCTTTGATTTTAACTCTTTAGTACATCGTTTTGACAACGATGTACTATAAACGAAAAAGTTTTTCCTTTGCATTTTTCATGTACAGACGACACTATTGTCAAACCGATCCCATCAAACAGATCCGCAAAACCTGTTAATAATGCTGTATTATGCATGCCAGGCCAGTAAGTTGGCAATGTGACTTTATAAAGAAACACTACGCGCCTATGGACTGAACACGTAATACACTTGACATCACCGTTTTCACAAATCCGTGTTTTCGTAGTTTACACGGTGATGATAACAGTAGCGTTTTAAAAAACGTGTACTTTAAAAACCCCTTTTCAAAAGTTTTATTTTCAGGCCCCCAAAACGCTGTTGCCGTGTAAATGAGCGGCCAAATGCATAAAAAGTTTTACGTTTTTAGTAGAAAATGGTGTTGTGCACACGGCCCCTTAGTCTCTCTAATCACCTTCTTTCTGAGAACCTGCTCTGCTTTGATTAGTCAGGCGGCCCAGTCTGTTGTGACTGGTCTACTGCTTACAATGCATGTTGAAAAACGAAATGCCTATTACCATATTAGAATTTCAGCTCTGGAGGCTTCCTCAGCGCTTGATACACAGTGATACGGACTGTAACAGCGACATCTGTTTTTTCCATATCAATTCCAGCGCGAGTCCTCATCCTTTTGAAATACATGCAAAGTGGATTCCCAGCGTTGAAAATAGCATCTTCTCGACATCTTTTCCAGGCCTCAGCTACAACTACAGTGCTTGAGAAAACCTCAAATACTTAAGCACCGCTGTTTACCCTGTATCTCTGTAATCCACAGATTGGTCAATCTACCTCACATACTGCCCCTATCATTGCGATCGTCATTGCCATCCTGCTGGTCGCCGCAGTGTTTGGGGTTCTGTTTGTAAAGAAGTATGTCTGTGGTGGAAGGTCAGTCTGTTCTCCAGACATTTTTATGGGTTACATATAGAATTTTTTTAATGATATAAAATCAAATAAGCATTCTGACAGTAATCTGTCTTGGCCTCAATATTTTGCAGGTTCCTGGTACACAGATACTCAGTCTTACAACATAATGCGGAAGCCAATGCCATAGACGAACCACTGGACACAGATGTGGCTGGAGAACCTAAGAATGATTTCCATGATGACTCAGATGAGGTACAGATTTACACCTATATGTAATCTTCTTTGGAATTTGTTTAGAAAAAAAATGCAAAATAGTTGTAGTGATCTTGCTAAATGAAAGTGTGTTTTTGGCAGGACCTACTGGAGTAAAGCTGTGCATTAGATGAGCATATGGAGCTTCATTTCCTATCATTCAGGCATTACGGCTGCTGTATCTCTTCTCCTAAAGCACAAACCAGCTGTCAGCTTTCTCAAATTTAATCTACCAGCTAATGTCATGCGCTTCCTGCTTCTCGGCCATTGGGAGGGAACCGGGTTGCTTCTCCACCAAGAGGAGGGCATTCTGATAATCCTATTCTAATGATAGAATAGTCTTGTGAATGTAGCTCTGCTGAAATTCTGCTGAAGAGAAGAAGTGTTTAAAACGCTGTTTGTGGAAGTTTCAGTTCTTTCTTTTGACGTTGGGGTCTTCTGGGCGGGATTTTAAGGATCAAACCTTTGTTTGATGAGACTGTCTCTGGGGTACTTGTAAAATACTTGCTTTTCTTTTATGTACAGATGCCCGTACATCAGAACTAGAAATATAGTTCATCCTCACAGTGATATCAGATTTTGAAATGGTTTATTTCAGCAGGAATTTCATTCAGAAACAGGAGACAAATGAATCATATCATATGTGATATTTAAAATACTGTGCTACTGAACCCTGACTGTGTTTATCACTAAAATGTGATCATACCTGCTGTGAATATAGCAATAAAATGCTGAGAAACAGGCAATAGATTTGGCTTTACAAAAAAATGGAGAATATATTTATAATTTTAAGATTATTTACCTGAAACTGTGTAGCTAGGCTGTGAGTTTGATAAAGTGCGATTGTTGTTTGGACAAATAACTGTAGAACATGGCGATAGCATTGTGGTAATTGTAAATAAGCAACTGTCACACTTCAAACCAAGCAATTTCTGTGACGGTTAGGTAAAATTTTGTAATAATATTTTTATGAACTAAATGATGCAGATGCATGTAAAATAGAACACGACTGTAGTTTGTGTACAACCTTGAACATTTTGCCCAAGTCAAATTTTGTAGTTAAATAGTTTTCTTAGCTTTCAACATTTGTGGTTTCTTGGTTCTTGTATTGACAGCAGGAAAGTCCCATGTTATCAAACAGAAAAAGTGTGACCCTTTTTTTTTTTTTTTTTTTTTTTACCATTGCGCATTGGGACGCCTAAAACCTGACTAAGTGTTTGTATGACAAGCCATTAGTCGCAATAATTTTGCATGTGTTAATTATTTTCATGTGTGTGCAACAACTTCAGCGAGGTGAGAACAGATCCAGTGGTCTGAATTCTTGTGATTTCATTTTGGATATTCAAATGCAATAGATCAGTTTAGCGCCTTTTCATTGGTACTTCCGGTTTGCATAGATGCTTGATGTCCGATGCAGTGAGTTTTTTTTTTATTAAGTGTGAATTGTGCTATTTTAAAGTTTCCTAATGTTGTTTTGAAGGTCTCCTACAATATGTTCACATGCATTCAAGGCCAAAAAACGCCTATTACCATATCTGAATTTCAGTTCCGTAGGCTTCCTTAGCGCTTGCTACACAGTAATAATGGCATCAGTTTTTTCCATATCAAATCCAGTGGTCTTAAGTCTTTGACCATGTGATTTGATTTTGGATATTCAAATGCAATAGAGCAATTTAGCACCTTTCCATTGGTACTTCCTGTTTGCATTGATGCTTGTTTTTCTTTTATTAAGTGTATATTTAAATATCAGTTCTACAGTTAATTTGGAGCCATTTATTTCAACATCTCTAGCAGTTGTTTGTTTACATACACATACCTAATCAAAAGTCTCATATTTCCTTAGAGGAAGACAATCTCCTTGGCAAAAACTATGAGTTATATATGATGTTAATAGGTATAAAAACCATAGTGTATGTTTTGATTCAAGTGCCTAGCATGGAGGCAGAGCTTGTGCCTTCCAGTGAAATATAGATTCATTTAAAAAGAAGAGAACAATCTCATTTCTGAAAGAATTGCCAGTTCATAACATTAGCTTTGACAAACAGTTAATATTTCAGTTGATGAAAAGATCTGTATAAAATTTTATACAACAAAATAAAAACAAATATGCCCCTAAATGATTTAATACTTATTGTCTTACTAAATTAGGTTGCTCTCCATGCTTGGGAATAATAATAATAGATGCAAAGCAAATGAAATCTTAAGGTAAATGATTTCCATTGTGACAGTGATTTTATTGATATGAGGTGTTTTCTTGCTGTGCAAAATCAGTGTACATATTAGTTGTGAAGCTCTGTATATACAGCAATTCTGACTTTGTATCTGTTATTTTTTTGCTCTGTATATTTGGAACTGTTTGTTTGAGAAATAAATTGATTTGTCCCACTGATTTTGTATTTTTATTGTGTTTAAGTTTGCTCATAAGAGTAAAAAAAGCAAATGTGACAAAGGCAAGTGTACAATAAGCCATATAAGTTTTGTTACAAATTGTAACAATAAAGTCCTTTCCTCTTAAAGAACAGGCCTAAACTTGAGCAACAAGAGTCTTGATAAACATGGATGACTTGGCAGCCACTCAAATTCTGTACAGAAAGTTGCCCTCACTGTCAAAAAACTCACTTCCCTTCTGTTTCACTGGACTAGGGTTTGTCTGCAGTGTTTGTGCGATGTGTTCTAGCTCTTCCTCTGTCAGAATCACTCCATCCCACTCCTCCTCTTCCTCTAGCTCTATGTCATCTCTAATGCCCATTCTTACTGTAGAGTCAGGTTGCTCCTGCAAAGCAGGTGTCAGTTTGTGTACAGCTGATAATACTTGAGATGGTACTATGTTTCCACCAGAGGGTGCTAGTCCAGTCTCACTGTCCCTCACTGCAAGGGCTGTTTTACTCTGTGTTGTCAGGGCACCTGTTTTTCCAGAGGAGATTATGGCTGGTGCTGCACTCTTTGGTAGTCTGGACTGTTCAGTTTTGCCATCTCTGAGAGACTGCTGCCCAGTACTGGCTAACACTTTAGAGTCTTGCTTTAGCTTTCGGACTGCTGTTGGGGTGAATTTGCTGCGGAGGACTTTGGAGATGACATCAGGGCTTACAGAGAAACCCTCTGCTAATCTCTGTAGTGTCCATTCCTCTGGGGACTCCTGCTTTAAGTACCTGGGAAAAGAGATACATGACTGGTCAGTGTTTGGAGGGGTGGCAGATACAATATTTTTGCCAAGACGTATATATATGTGTGTGTGTGTTATATATATATATATATATATATATGGTTATGTTATTACATACGGAAATGTGTTGGATTTGAAATTATTATATTACTATTATATTACTATAAGCATCTGCTAAGAAAAATATTAAAATGATATAACATATAAAAAATACACTTCTATTCAAAGGTTTAGCTTGGGATCAGTAAGAGTTTTTTTTTCTTTTGAGAGAAATGAATACTTTTATTTAGTAAGGGTGATTTAAATTGTTAAAAAATGTCAGTGAAGACATTGATATTGTAATAAAAGATTTTTATTTCACATAATTCTGTTGGTTTGAACTTTCTATTCATCAAAGAATCCTGAAAAAAAGTGTCATGGTTTCCATAAAAATAATAAGCAGCACAACTGTTTTCAACAGTGATAATAATAAGAAATGTTTTTGAGCACCAAATCAGCATATTAGAATGATTTGAAAATTCCAAAAAGAAAAAGTACACTTTAAATACCCGGATGATGCACTAAATTAACAGAAAAAATGAAGTGTGGAATGTTGGACACTTCATGCACTTAACTGTCGCAGCTTTAATTACATAGCGGAGGGGGAGAGGGTATCAGACTCCGTTGTTAAATGACAAAATAACCTTATACAATTCACACACTACACTGATGAGTACATAGTGCGTAAGCACATAGTGCATAAGTGCATAGTGCGTCGTTTGGGATGCAACTACAGTCACACTGATACCTTATCTGTTCAATGGCATCCCAGGTGAGACTTCTCTCTGGGGCTTCAGGATTGCTCATTTGCCTCTTGATTATGTGAAACTTTGCTGCTTTATGCCTTCTCTTCTCTTCACTGCACAGGAAATAATTTTAATACATGAACACAGAGGTATTTGCTTTTGTACTCCTGTATAAGGACTCACCTAATAATAGAGTTCAGTTTGGCTTCCACTGCATCCATGTCATGGTCATCTTCAAAAATGTCTTCCTGTTGTTTCTGTTTTGAATGTGAATCAGAATACCTCTGTGACATCCACCCGTTTGCCCCTCGACTGGCATGGCGACAAACCTGGCAAGCAGCATGTCCTGGGAAAGGAGCCAGTTTGGTAGCCAACATGTGGGCCATTCTCCATGGTGTGGCCATTCTGTACAGTCACAAACATAAAGACAGTGACATTCGAAACTGCAACTTAATCATAAAAAAAACATAAAAAAACGGCTATTTATTAAATAACTATTTATAATAAGAGTCTGAAGAAAAGTCTGAGAACACACTGAAGGTCTAGGATTTTTTTTTGCAGGCAAAACCATTGTTTTTTTTCCTAAACTGGTCAATTTTGAGATTTTGGACTATTTTGCTTCAATAACTTGTCTTATTTCAGACTAGCAGAAAGGAAACATTCATAATTCATTTTTATTTTATTACACTTTATCTACTGTAGATTTCAATTAAAATAACTTTAACTGTTATCTCAGAATGGGCTTTTTCTCCTGCACCAAGCCAGACCTCTCCACTTCAATAGCACATAATATGCCAAACTTTTAAGTTTTATTCCTATTTATATTCTGAAGGTTTTTAGTTTTTATTCCTAAAAACTGCAAAGCAATATTTCTACGTCACTTCTCAAACGTAAACTAATTAGTGAACCATCGTACAAAAGGTCAAATTTACCTTGCTCTATTTCGTAGCTCAAACTTTACATTTATACAACCATATAATGTCAAATGCTGTGTGAACACATTTTGTAAACAGTGCCTGTAAAACACTCACATGTTCCTCTTGCTCTTTTCTCCTTTCACGGTGACATTACACCGGAAACATGGTTAATCCACGCATGCGCGGCAGTCATTCGATTCTTTCCGATTCGGATCGTTTTTACTCGGCAACACTCGGCTCCGTTCGCCGATCACATGTGTCAAGCCTGCCTCCTTTCTTCTCTGTGTGGCTCATTTTGCGCCATTTTGTCCGCACCACTGTGTTGATTGGGTTTTTGAGATCTGTAGTGGAGCCAATCAGAAGGGTACCGGACAACCGGAGAAACGGTAAAGGGTTGCGCTTGCTCTAAGGGAAATGGTAGCTGACAACACGGATTGGTTTGTCAGTGACCAACCAAATGACTAATTCCGAATACAGAAATCAAATCGGTTAATGCGAGAGGTAGAGAGCGCGAGCCATAAGCGATACGCGCGCGAGAACGGACACTGGACATGAATGATACAGTTAGTGAAGGGGTCGAAAACAAAGGCAGACCTGCAATGTTTGTGAATTAGGGGCTGTTTTGAACTAATTAAAAGCAGGTTGAATTTCAGCCTATTTTATTTACCTTGGTTTGTCCATAACAAGTAGCAAATGTTGGTGAAATGCTGCAAATTTGTGAATTATTAAGACCTTTTTGTTAACTTTTCAGCCACTTACTTTGTATGTGTAGCTAAAAACGTCAGACAAGCAGTCAGAAGGTAATATAAGATGCTGTTCATAATGTTAAACAGCTTCAACAAGGAAACACTCAGTCTCAAAATACACCTGGCTTCTGGCCAAAACCTGCAGCTAGGGACTTGTGTGTTCAACATCAGACTTCATAGAAGTCATGTTATTATAGACGTCTGTTGTGTTTATACTGAATAATAAGTAGGAAACGGCTTGCACCTCATTTATTTATTTATTTTATGTTTTTATGACAAATTAGGTGAGGAAGGAAAGATGGAGCAATATACAGCTACAACCGGGGATCAGATAGTGGTGCAAGCTGCCAATGGGCAAATCCAGCAGCAGGTAAGAGCCAATGTAAACAGGTTACTGTTTAACCAGTGACTTTTACTGTGGAAAAAAAGACCATGACTGTGTTTGATTAGTTTTTTTTTCCCCCATGCATTTTTAAACTTATCTAAATCATAAATTTTACTGTATGCACTGCAGATGTATATCAGGTGCGGTAGTATTTTTAACATAGCAGGAGAGTAATCTACTTCAGGAAGTGGTTACCAATTCAAGGAAAGGACTGGGTAAATAGTTTTTGAACTGGCCTGCAGTCTTTCTCCTTTGAAATGAAATACCTCAGTCCTGATAAAAACAAGGTTTATGTGACACAAACACACCCAGTGCACAATCACTATATTAATCACAGCTTTTTGTCATCTCTCTCTCTATATATGTTTTTTTTTTTTTTTTTTTAACAAAAGAGCTGCTGATTTATTTTATCACTGCACAACTGGTTGTCAAATAGTTTTGCTTTAGGAGCCAGATTTTAAATTGGACTTCCAACACAGTAATAAAAATGTTTATTTTTCAAAAGTTTCAAAAGTCCCCATAAAGTCTAAAAATGAATAGTCCAAATCCAAATATAGGGAGCCTTTTTCCTCCCTTTAAAAAGTTGCTAAACCATTTTTGGATTTTGAATCTATTGACAACCACTGATCCAGAATATCAGAAATGGACAGTTTGAATTACAGGATTAGATTAGGAAGTTTAAAACAAGAAAGTGCATTTCTGTAAGAGATAATGTAGAGCAAGGTGTGATGTGGGATTGTCCACAGGCTCAAGGCACCGTAACTGCAGTACAGCTGCAAACAGAAGCACCCGTCGCTACGGCAACAGGCCAGCAAGTGCAGACGCTCCAGGTAGTTGTGTGAACTCCGACCTTCAGGCTTGTGATGTTGCATGCGTCATGTCACACTGTCTGTGAGGATGTGAGCTCGTCCAGCATGCCTTGATTTTACTTACAGCAAATCGTGATCCGGATAGTCGAATGAGCTTTTCTACCATGTTCCATGTTGCCCATGGCATCAAAGCATCTGCTTAGGACACATTTTGAAGAGGGATTCACCTCTTTTAATGTGTTTGGAACAGAATTAAAAAAGATTTCGTAGAGTAACTGTTGGGACATTACTATAAGATCACATGCATGTTATCACCTCTTTATATACTGATCAGTTCACAGAACTGTATGGATTTGGATGAACTGCATGATTGTCTTTTGAGTGGATTCTCACCATGATCATGTTTGTGTAAGAATACAAACATGTGGAAATCTTATCTAGTTACCTTATTGCAGCCATCACCACCAGCCTAGGGCATTTTCTGTAGAAATTATAAAAATAGTATAGTAACTGGAACAACATGGCCATTAAAAATCAAACTTTTTCCATTATAAATGTTAACATATGTCCTGTGTAATGCCTAAAGCTGCATGTGCAGGTCTAATATTGTGTTGAATATCTATATCTCACCATGCTAACTTTCAGTTTATGTGTGCGCTCAGGTCCAGGGTCAGCCATTGATGGTCCAGGTGAGTGGCGGGCAGCTGATAACATCCTCAGGTCAGCCCATCATGGTACAGGCCATGTCTGGAGCTCAGGGCCAGACCATCATGCAGGTGCCTGTGTCTGGAGCTCAAGGCCTTCAGCAGGTAAGTGCAATTCTGGTTGTTATCAACACTCCTCAATGTGGGAAAGGCTCCTTAAATAGATCTGTAGATTGTCCTATTATACTGAACAACAGTAAAATGATCTTAATATCCCTTTGTTGTCATTATTAATGCTCATATTTTATGAAACAATGGCTTATTATTATTATTATTTTTATATTTCAAGGTAAAATGAGATAAATACTTCTCTGTTGTTGTTATTATTGTTTTTAATGCATTTTGTTTTTTAAATATGTAGATCCAGTTGGTTCAGCCGGGTCAGATTCAGTTGCAGGGAGGTCAAACTCTGCAGTTGCAGGGTCAGCAGGGTCAGGCTCAACAGATCATCATACAGCAGCCCCAGACTGCCATTACAGCCGGCCAGAACCAGGTCTCAAACACACTTTATTTTTTTCCTCTGGTTATTTGGAATGTAACAAAAAAATTCCAGGCCTAGGAAAATTATGCAAATTAAAGCGATAATTCACCCAAAAAATAACAATTCTGTCATCATTTACACATCCTCAAGTTGTTCTAAACCTGTATGAGTTTCTTTGTTCTGTTGAACACAAAAGAAGATATTTTGAAGAATGTTGCTGGTCAATAGGGATGACAGAATTTTCATTTTTGGGTGAACTATCCCTTTAATAACATTTCATTTAAAATGGTGTGGGAACATTGTACTTTATGTTTTCCCTGATGCATATTATGTCATAGAGAATGCTGTCATATCAACTATAATGACTACAGTTTGTGCAACCGGTATGAGGCAGATTTTTTATTATTATTATTTTTTTTTTTTTCAGATTACTTCACACAGGTTTTGTTGTATGAACTATAAATGAATTTGTGTTTTTTTACAGGGGCAGCAGATTACAGTACAGGGGCAGCAGGTTGCCCAAACAGCTGAAGGACAGACCATTGTATACCAGCCTGTGAATGCTGATGGAACAGTTCTGCAGCAGGGTATTTAAATACAATACCTAGTTTATCTGTCTTCAATGTACATTAAATCAGACATGAACATTTATTAGGCCGCATTTACATTACATGGGTCAGGTGACCCAATTCCGATTTTTTTCCTCTCATGTGACAGATCGGATATGACCCATGAACGTGCAGGCAGAAAAAAAGCTAATGGATTCTGATATTCTCAGATCGGTAGCAGGCCTCATTCATATGTGGAAATAAATAAATATGAATCGATACGTGCATTTGCGTCTGCTATGTAAGCAAACAGATCGGATGTTCCACTGTCAACGCGAGTCATACGTCACTGAAAAAGCAACGGTGGCAAATGACATCAACTCAGATGGACACCATCCGCAATCACATGACTCTTTTCAATGGCGCAATGGAGGACAAAGGCTCAACCCAATGTTTTGCTGACCTTTAAAGATGGTGTGGAAAACAAAAGCTTGTATTATAATTTTGTCTGTGTCCATTGCAAATTGGTCAGTACGTCTACCTTGGCTTATTTCAGCAAGTGTATAGTTTAAGTGATTTCGGATATGGGACATTTATTAAAAAAAAGACGTTAGCTGGTCATCAAAAAAATCAAATATAGTCCACAAATCGGAATTGGGCATCAAGACCTGCAGTATAAGTGCGGCTTGGATGATCAGTGAGGGTTTTAACGGCATGAATAATATGCCATTTTACTGAAGGTTATTCAGGTTAGGACTAATAGTTCTCTCCCATCCATAGGCATGATCACCATCCCAGCAGGCACCCTGGCAGGCACTCAGATTGTCCAGGCAGCAGGTGCCGCTAACACCTCCACAACCAACAGCGGGCAGGGCACAGTCACCGTTACCTTGCCAGTATCCGGAAACATGGTGAACGCTGGGGGAATGGTCATGGTAAGACCTCCTGATGAGGTATCTAACAAACTTAAACCGTCCCCTTCATTAGTCATCAGAGGTGTAGGAGGGTGCATGCTGTGTTAAAACTCAATCACCTTGCTTGTGGAATCGTCTTTTCACGTGCTGATCCAACCTACTGAAAGCAAATAGATACGTACAAGTGATTTTACCTTAAAGGGATAGTTCACACAAATGTTGTTCTGAACTCACATGACTTTCATTTTTCTGTGGCAGTGTTATTTTAGTATTATTTATAGTTTAGTTTTTGGTAATTTTGTTATGTGCCTTTATCATTTTTATTAGGTTTTATTTTTTTAATATTTCTATACAGCTTTCATTTATTTTTGTCTTAGTTTTAGTAATTTTAGTACTTAAACTTATACTTAGGCCAAAAAAAAAAAATCAACATTACAAACTAAAAACAAAAATAATGCTTTTTAAAGCAGAAGTTAAATTAACAAAACTAGAAATGAAAATAGATAAAAACAAAAGCACAGATTAAATGTTAACTGGTAAGATGAACACACATTCACTCATCTGAGCTTATAGTGATTATAATAGCCCATATTTGATATACCTTATTACAATAGTCACTTTACAGTTACTGCTATCATAAAAATACACTAACTTGTAGGTTTAAAATTCTACATATGGCACATTTAATGTATAACAAATATTTTAGCAAAATGTATACCAGATGTGTATGTCAGAGCATCTGTATGCCACTTTAAACTATTGTCTAAGCATTAACTATGTCTTATGAGTTATTTTGAAGCCCTTAATATAAAGCATGTCTCATGTTTAGGACAAGCAGCAGCTCACTCTATAACTTTTATAAAAATATATCAATATATCATACAAACTCGATATATCACTCAGCCCTGATGGCAACATTTCTAGATTCCTTAGCGTTTTTCATCTAATATTTATGTTTTATTTCAGTTGTATTTCAATTACAGAAAACAATCTGGAATTGGGCTGTCAAAATTCAAAATGACAAAAAAGCATCATAAAAGTATCATAAAAGTGGTGACATTTAAGTAATTCACTGAAACTCAGTTATGGCACCTTTAGACCTTTTTGATGTGACCCTTCAACATGAATGATTAGGTGTCACATTGTCTAATCACGATGTGCCATGTTTGAAGTGGGAATGAGATATAAGAACTACAGTGGGGAGGAAGATTATAGGTGAATAATGACAGAAATTAGTTTATTTTCATATCACAAAGCTGTTATATGACTTCAATTGAATTTCAACTGAAATATAACGCACAAGTCATATTGGCCACTTTTATGAATTGTGAACAGTGCTTTCTTTGTCATTTGGAACTTGACAGCCCAGAATCCCAGATTCAATTTCATTATTATATAAAAAAAATTAGATGGGATATATTTTTCTTTTTGTTTTGCATGAGAGAAAGAAAGTCATACAGGTTTGGAATATCATCAGGGTGTAAATAATGATATTGAGGGTATGCACTGACGTCAGTTTCCTGCCGGAACACTCCCCTCAGCCGGACTGAGCGGCAAAAGAGCCTGCTGCATGACTGGATTTAATAGCGGAAACTGCGAAAACACGAGTAAAACAAACGATTAAACTAAAGGTTGGACTCGATAGTGTTTCAATTTACCAAAGATCCAGTAATCCATGGATATTGACATGCAGCCAGGAATTGTGTTTCCAGACATATATATGTGCCTGATTTCGACGCCAGGGAAATACATAAAGCAAATTTGCCTGCGAACGCTTCAAATAAATACAATATTGGTAGGTCTGAATCCGAGTGATCACTTTTATCAATGTTATATACAGTCAAACCAAAATTTATTCAGACACCTTGAACATTTCATTCATTAATACAGTTTATTCACTATAGTTTAAAAAAATGGTAATAAAATATGACAAGATCTCAGAGTTAAACTGTGTTTTTCTGTGTCAGAAAAAAATAATCCTAATTATGTCAGATAACACTTAAGCAAAACATGGTCAGGTCAAAGTGTCTGAATAATTTTTGGTTCCAAATTTTTATCAATTTTACTGGTAGCCCACTATATTTATTTTACTTTTCTTTTTTTCGATTTCTATTCTTTCTCCTTCTATTTATATATATATATATATATATATATATACATATTTAAAAAAAAAAAAAACCCTTGCTACGCGCACTTTACTGACAAAACTGTGACTTGACAAGGCACTTACATACTGTTGTACTTCTGTTGATTTGATTGCTTCTAATACTCTCATTTGTAAGTCGCTTTGGAGAAAAGCGTCTGCTAAATGACTAAATATGAAGATTTTTTGGGTATAATATGCCACAGTTTACTTTATTTTGCTATCCTCACTTACATAAATGAACTATAGTGTCCTGCACCCACTAGTAAAAATATATCAAAAATATCAAAAATGTCTGAATAATTTTTGGTTTGACTGTATATCATCCAGTCCTAAAACTTGTATAGTTTTTGTCAGTTTATTTAAAAACACCCAATTATGCAGAATATAAGATTGTCAGTACAATATATAGAGTATGATTTTACCCCAAAATTCAACATATTGACAAAATGATAACTGCAAATCCACATTTCTCTGCCTGGAGTCCAGTTGTTTCTGTGATTTGCAGTGATCCATTTGCTTCTCTTTTCTTTAGCTTTCGGCAGTCAGTAAAAATTTACTTCAGATTTCTTGTCAAATCTATTTGTACAGTCAATCGCAAAGCTCTTTCCCGTTTTGAATGTGTTTTGTGTGTTTTTTCGTGGCATTCACGCTGAAAACCAATGTTGCCACTCAGTGGGTGAAACTGCAGTCACTTCGGTCAACAGTGATGTCACATGCATACCTTCTATTGTATTTTAGGTGAACTATTCCTTTAATATGTAATAGCATTCAGTGTCCTCCAATTTAAAAAAAAAAAAAAATCCTAGTTTCAAGAATATTCCTAAAATTTGATGATTTACTCAGAAGCAAATGGAAAGTGGCGACCTCTGCTCTGTTAATATTTAGCACTGATTCAGGTGTAAGGATGATATCCGCCTGTTGTCTCTTCACAAATGATCCACTCAGCTGTTCTGTGGCTGTCCTTTTCTCACGCTAGTGTGTCATCATATTTCAGTCCATATTACATCATCTGTCACCTGACTGATCACTGGATTGCTAATTAATTTGATTAGACTGATTGATTGAAGTTGTTACATTTGCAAATACATTTTTATGTCACTTTGGTTTGGACATAAAATGAATTAATTCTCTGTGCTCTTTTCCTTCCTTTCCCGCTCTGCCAGATGGTGCCGGGTGGTGGTGCTGTGCCAGCCATCCAACGAATCCCTCTGCCAGGGGCCGAGATGCTCGAAGAGGAGCCACTTTATGTTAATGCCAAGCAATATCATCGCATCTTAAAGAGACGGCAAGCTCGTGCCAAGCTGGAGGCAGAGGGTAAAATCCCTAAAGAAAGAAGGGTGAGTCTTCCTCTTCTGAATGCCATAATGCACATCTTGAAATGAATTATGTCTCATATCCAGACTGATTCCTTGCTCTCCTCTACAGAAATACCTTCACGAGTCACGTCACAGACACGCCATGCAGCGGAAGCGTGGTGACGGGGGGCGCTTCTTCTCACCTAAAGAGAAAGAAGAAATGGCCTTGGCCATGCAGGTGAGAACGCAAGGCCATGTCAAGCAGGAAGACCTCCGCAATGCCACCGAACTCGCGAGCGCACATTGGCTACCCGAGCACACTCCGCCCCTCGCATAGACGTTCATCTCCGCTGTCATTACAACTCCTTAGCAGATTGATTCTCACTCCTTTCATGGTGTGACATGCTGTCATTGGCCGCTCTTGCACGCATCACCTCCTGCTTTTTCCTGTGCTTGTTGGCTACATGAGTCTGTCTCATCATGTCTCACTGCTAGTTAAGCATTCATGCAAACAGACTGCATGATCTGCAAAATCTGCTGTGGTATTTTACAACCTGGCTGTCTGAACTTGGATTTCCATTTCTGCAATATTTAACAAGAAAAAGATCAACTTTTCACAGTAATGACATAATCAGGATGATATTCCTTGCACCTTACTGATGCAGCTCTTCAGGACCAAGAATTGCTAATGCAATGTGACTCTGTTTGATCTAAGCAACATTATTATTAACAGCATGGAGGTTAAAGAAAGCATGAGTGCTCTGCCATTGACAAACTGTCTGTTTCAATCATGAAATCACTGCCTGAAAATATGATTTTTTTGAGGGACCAGTTAAAAAGAAATGAGATTTGTTTGATATGTATATATTTTATGTTGTTTTGTTTACTACTTTTTTTTTTGGAGGAAGCATTTTTTTGTTTGTTTTTTGTGTGGATACTGTCCTTTCTTGCTCGACTTTACTTTTGCAGTGTCGTCACTGTGTTCATTTTTGTCGCATGTTGTGATTTTTATGATGAATAAACATTCTGACTGACTTCCAAAAGGTTCACTGAGAAAAATAACAATTTACAACCAAATTCAACTACCGTTTTAAAGTTGGCGGTCAGTAAGATATATATAATTAAGATATAAGATATATAATTTTAATCAGCAAGGGCACATTAAAGTGCTCAAAAGTGACAGTAAAGACATTTACAATGTTAAATTCTATTTAAAAAATGCTGTACTTTTAAACTTTTTCTTAAACTTAAATGTTTTCAACATTGATAATAAGAAATGAGTAGCAAATCAGCATATTAGAATGATTTCTGAAGGATCATGTGACTCTGAAGACTGGAATAATGATGCTGAAAACTTTGATATCACAGGAATAAATTACATTTTAAAATATATTAAAATAAAAAAAGTTATTTTAAATTGTAATATTTTACAATATTACTGTTTTTACTGTATCAAATAAATGCAGCCTTGGTAAGCAGAAAAAACTTGCTGACCCCAAACTTTTGAACAGTAGTGTAAACTGTTCCTTGTGATGCATGTTCCTGTTTATGTTCCTGTCTTGTCAAGTCATTTTTATTCAGAAATGTTTTGGGATTTAAATATATTTCCAGATACTTCACTGACTAGAATAGGACAAATATCTGCTATAAAGTCTGTAACGTTAAACAGTTCTATAGAACAGAAGTCTCAATTTCCCTGAAATCCAATGATGTGACAGCTTGGTAAACATAAACCTTTTGCTGTTCCTTCTTGGTTATTCAGTGTTTTTCCTGATGCTATAAGTCATGATGTCTCAACCCTAGTAAAAAGGCTTAGTGCTGAGTGAAGCATATCTGAAATTAGTCGTGAGGGTAATGATTGACCCTCTTCCTCTCCCCTTCACCCCTGCAGGAGCAACAGGACCAGAACCAGACTGGAGATGAGGCTGTGGCCCAGATGATCCGGGTGTCATAGCACTAGGACTGCTGCCGTTTTTTAGTGACTCTGAAGGCCTAAATTTACACCAGTGTGAATCACCTTCTCCAACGCAACACTAACAGACAGACAGTCCTAATTCATCATGGCCTATGTTTTTCCTGTCTTCCACTGAAGGGAGGGGCCCTGTTTTCTGTTTTCTCCATAGTCTGGTATTGCTCCTGAGGACGCACATAGAAAGTCATTACTGTTAATGTACAGCGTAATGAATTCAGCTTGTGGTTTAAAAAGCAATTAAATAACGAAGCGTAAATTGACCCACAGAGACGGCTAACCAATGACTCGTTTACCGTGATGTTTCTTGAAGGTGGTAGTAGAAGCTCATTGTAGTGTTGTTCAGTGTATTTTTACATGTTTGGCATGGTGAAAAGAGCATTGGGGAAACCATTAAGGCAAAAGGGCAGCATTTTTGGGAAATCAGTCCTAGTCACCAAGGAAACACCGGTCATATGGGGTGTCCTTGATTCCCAAGCTTTTATACAGGATTTGCCCTTAACAGGAATTCATTTTACATTACTGTTTTGAAAAAAACTATCATTTGTAATTTGAGTGAGTTTTGTGTATCCAGTGACCTGTCTTCCTGGCTCATCTAGTTCTTACTAGGATATGTGAATACTCTTGAGTTATTGTTTTAGACAATGAAGTCGTCTAACCTGTATTTTGATAAAAATTGTGTGCGAAATGCATTGTGAAAGATCTTGCTTTGTGAACTTGCCTTTATTATTCTAATCTGTGTGAGCACAAGAAGGCTGTAAATGATCCTAATTCAAACAGTTCTATGATTCAGTCTACTTCGGTGCGATTGAAATCAGATATTTTAAAGCAGTGGCTCTTAACCTGGGGACCGGGGCCCAATTAGTCTTACAATTATTTACATGTATTTACTTGTATATTTATTTGTGTATATTATAAATATACTGTTTACATTACAACAAAAAGTGCCAGAGGTAGCTTGGTTTAGATAGGAGGCCCTTTGAATATTGTCTCGGAAAGGGGGAGTTTTTTAAAGGGACAGTTCACTCATAAATGAACTTTAGAACCAAAAGGCAAATACTGTATTATGGAATTTAAAGGAACAGTTTACACGAAAATTAACGTTTTAATTTGAAATTTCTTTGCTAGATTTCCAAAAGACAGCCTCATTCACATTCATTGTATAGACAACCTTTTGTGTCTCACAGAATAAAGTAATACAGGTTTGGAACAACATGAGGGTGAGCAAATGATAATTTTTCATTTTTAAATCCTATTCTATTTAAATCCCATATTATCCAGGACAGTTTATGCGTATTTGTTATCTTTTGAGTAAGTTTTGAGAGGAATACGTTTCTCAAAATATATTAAACTTAATGTTATTTTCACATTTTAATGTATTTTCATAAAGTTAGTTAAACTCTCAAATAGTTGCTTTTCGACAAGAACTGTTTAAAATAAACTGTTCAAAAAGCGAAACATTACGGTAGCCTACATGCACCGTTAAGACACGGTTCTCGTGCAACTTCCTCTGCGTGCAGGTGCTCGCCTCTACGCCCCGCCCACCGCTGATGCTGCTGGCCGTCAACCGGACAGTCAAATATAATAATCTGTGGTCCACTGCGGCGTGGACTGAAATACATTCTTATAAACTCGCGCCCGTCCGCATCCGTTTTCTATCCGCGTTCGTTTGTTCTTTTCCTTCAGACGTTTTTGCGCAATCACCCCTTCCGCTTTTAAGATAGTCGGAGCTTTTGAAGCGCTCCAGCAACATAAGGACGAATCGAAAGGTTACAGTAACAGAGCTGAAGGACTATCGCGTAAAACCACCGGCAACGGCTCGGAAACCGCGTAGATTTAGATTGCCATGACAGACTGTGGCGGGGATGCGAAGCTGGAGGTGAAACAGGCCAGCAAAGAGTTTAAAGAGAGCGAAAACGTTGCCGAGAAATACTCTGCGATGACAGCCACGAAGAACAGCGACGTGAACATGAACGTCGGCGAGCTGTCCGCCGCATTCACTGCGGTTCCGACCCACAAATCTGTGAAAAAGGTAAGAACGACGTGTCTTTTCTCCGGCTAGCTGTTACGGGCTAAAACACACATCATGTGTGTTCTCAAAACATCGCACTTGAGTTTGGGACACGTCGATTAGTTCACTGGGATCATTAGGAAAGATTATCCCTGACAAGAGTTGAACTAGAGGTGTGTGCTGGAGAATCACGTGACGCATGTTTCTAGCGTTTCTTTAGTTCTTTCTCGTCGCATCCAGTAAATTCCCCTGCGGTAGTGTGACTGTCACATCTGTCAGTCACTGACTTGTGTCCAACGCAGTTTACAAATTCTGGAATTTCTGGAATATATCATACAAGCTAAAAGAATTGTGGAGAAATATATTTTTAATTGTATCTAAAATGTCTTAAATATTCTCCCGGTGAATAACACTTAGCCTATTTATAAAAAATCGGCCGAGAATTGCATGTAGGACAGCTGACAGTGTCAGAGCACTTCACTGCACGGATCAAAGAGTGAACATGCAGCATAGATAGATTGATATGAGACTGACAGACAGATCATTTAGACTGGAAAAGAAAGATGATCCAATCCAGATTGTGTAAATATATTAAGTGTGACCCTCTGATATGTGTGTGTGAGTGGGTGGTAAAAGAGGCACACTACTCTGCCCACTCGCTCATCGAGTTGTCAGCTGGTTATACAACAGAGCCACAGGCTGTTCTGCAGCTTCTCTTCAGCTGCATAACACTCAACACCAAATCAAATTCAGTGCTGACGTTTACATTTACTGTTTAAGATTTCAAAAATCTGAATTTGGCTTAGTATATACACTACCAGTCAAAAGTTTGGACATGGTAAGATTTTTAATGTTTTTAAAGGAAGTTTCATCTGCTCACCTAGGCTGCATTTATTTATTTAAAAATACAGTAAAAACAGTAATATTGTGAAATATTGTTACAATTTAAAATAACTGTTTTCTGTTTGAATATATTTTATAAAGTAATTTATTCCTGTGAATTTTCAGCATCATTACTCCAGTCTTCAGTGTCACATGATCCTTCAGAAATCATTCTAATATGATGATTTGCTGCTCAAGAAACATTTATGATTATTATCAATGTTGAAAACAGTTGTGTACTTTTTTTTCAGGATTCCTTGATGAATAGAAAGTTCAAAAGAACAGCATTTATCTGAAAATACAAAGCTTTTTTAACATTATACACTACCGTTCAAAAGTTTGGGGTCAGTAAGAATTTTTATTTTTATTTTTTTGAAAAGAAATTAAAGAAATTAATACTTTTATTCAGCAAGGATGCATTAAATTGATCAAAAGTGACAGTAAAGACATTTATAATGTTACAAAAGATTATATTTCAAATAAATGCTGTTCTTTGAACTTTCTATTCATCAAAGAATCCTAAAAAAAAAATACTGTACACAAATATTTTGTACAATTGTACACAATAAATGTTTCTTGAGCAGCAGATCAGCATATTAGAATGATTTCTGAAGGATCATGTGACACTGAAGAATGGAGTAATGATGCTGAAAATTCAGCTTTGATCACTTCATATTTACTTCATAAAATATATTCAAACAGAAAACAGTTATTTTAAATTGTAATAATATTTCACAATATTACTGTTTTTACTGTATTCTTAATTAAATAAATGCAGCCTTGGTGAGCAGATGAAACTTATTTTAAAAACATTAAAAATCTTACCGTGTCCAAACTTTTGACTGGTAGTGTATAGTGTGTAAGTTTCTTTCAACAGCAATGTTTTGTGCTCTTAAAAAGATTGTGTGCGCACTACTGAAAAAAAATTGGTGTAGGATTTACTTTGAAATAATTTTTACAGAAATTGCCAATAAATTTAACAAATAATTACAAATAAATCAACAATTAACACATTGAATCAAACATGAAGTTTTTAAGACTGAAAAGATTACTGAAACTCAATAATCGTTGTAAACTTCAGCAGTGGACTCCAACACCAGCAGATTCCTGTTCTTTATATTTATCTGGTTTAATAAATGCAGGGTCATTTATACCAGATAAATACAAAGGACATAGATTTGCAGATTTATGTGCATTATGTGCTTGGCTTTTAGTGCACAAATTACCTTGTAACAGCTGAAGTCTCTTGAGAAATGCTCAATGGTTTGAATATAGGAAACATTTATCTTTTTTACTCTCTGATCTTGTGTATTCCCTCTTTTGTATGTACTGGCAATGCATTCCCCTAGCAATCACAGTTTTGGATTGTAATTGTATCCTTTTCTCCTCACAGTGTGAGGGTGTGAGAAAGTTTCTCTCTCAGTACCTCCGCTAGCTTTGTCCCTCTGTGAGCGGGAAGCTCTGATAACATTGTGAAAGAAAGTTGCACTGAGCGGAGAAATATGACACGTCTACTGACTCGCTCAGGAACTTTTTCTCCTGTTTCTCGGACCGTGATCCGACCCTACCTGCTGAGAGCCCTGCTTTGACCTTGGGTACTCCTCCTTGTTATTGTTCTCTGTGTTTTCTCTTCAAACATACATTCAGCCCATCATACGGATTTAGCACAATACGGAGAGTTAAGTTTCTTCATCTCTTTGAATAGATCTATTCCTCTCCTAATTTGACACGCAACACTTTTTTATACTCCTTACTGATTCCTTGCCTGTACTTAATGCACATAATTTTGAAGATTAGATCAAATTTCAGGAATTTTTCAGGGAAGCTATTGGTTGCACGTCCAGTTCTGCTGAATAGATGCATTGAGGGTTTAGACCGATGTTGCTGCTTCAGTGCTTGAGCCGCCATTAGGGTCTCTTTACACCGAGCAGTCATCTGAGAGAGCTTAGATCGTGTTTCATTTATTCACGTTAGACCAGTGCCACTTCAGAGCCCAATTATCTCATTCACTCAAGTGGTTTTTGACTGGGAGTTTCAGAACAGTTTCAGAAGTTTCACATTCTCAGCTAAATCCCTGGCCTACATTTTTTCTTTTTCGAGAATCCATTTTACTCAGATATACATCACAATATGGACGAAAAGGCTGTTGCATCTTCTGTTTTAAGGCAATTTGGTTACGTCAAGATGATTCCTTGCCTGTTCCTTTGGCAGTAAAAACAAAAAACATTTGGGTTGAAAACTAAACCGCTCTATCAGCTGTTTAGTTAATCAACCTTGTTAATGTTAAAACTCTGGTCATCATTAGACTATGACACTGTGAGTCATGTATAAAGTCAGGACTTTATGATATAAATGACTTTTTGTAGGGTTAATTTAGTGTGATTTTTTTTTTTTTTTTTTTTTTTTTTTTTTTTTTTTAATCGCAAGAAAATACAATGATTAATGGTAATTTATCATGCCTCCTTTTCCATATGTAAATTCTTCAAAAAGTTTATTTTTGATGCCATCTGAGTAATGGTCAAAAATTTCAGTCTGCTTGTGTATTAAGACAATTAAACAATTTATATATATATTTTACACTATTGTCCAAAAGTTTGGGGTCATTTTGTCGTTGTTGAAGGAAATTAATACTTTTATTCAGCAAGAGAATGCATTAAATTGATCAAAAGTGACGGTAAATACTTTTACGTTGTTACAAAAAAATTCTATTTCAAATAGATGCTGTTCTTTTGAACCCAGAATTCACGGTTTCCATAAAAATATTAAGCAGGACAACTGTTTTCAACATTGATAATAAGGTCGTAATTAATGTTGAAAATGGTTGTGCTGCTTAATATTTTTTTAGAAGCCAGGATACATTTTTTCATGATTCTTTGATGATTAAGAATAATATGTTAATAATATCTAAATAATAAGAAATGTTTCTTGAGCACCAAATCGGGATATTAAAATGATTTTTGAAGGATTGGCCTATGTGAAACTGATGACTGGAGTAATGATGCTGAAAATTTAGTTCCTAAATGTAATTTTGGGAGGAGTGAACCCATCTGATCTTTCAATTAACTGCTGGAGCATATAGCAGCATCACTTTTCTGCTGCTTCAGCTGTTTTGGCATCCCTCCACCTCCCCAACTCCACCAACATAATTTAGGCATCTTGCTACCAGACTCATGTTCCAAGCATTAGTAGTCCCACTGGGGGGTATATATAAGCTCGAGTTGAAGCTGCTTCCTCGAGCTCTACTGCGGACATCAAGCCAAATACGTTTAACCATATTAGCTTAAAGATTATATGGGCCAACAAACTCGTGAAGCTGGTATATATATATATATATATATATATATATATATATATATATATACTGTGTATATATCATATGGATCAATGTGGACTGTAGGCCAATGATGGGCTCATGTTTAATGGTAGTGAAATAAAACACTATAGCCGTGTTTCCACCGAAATTACCCAGAACAATTTGTCCCAGGAACTTTTTTTCCCCCAGACCTGTTGTTGTCTGTGTTTTCATCGCGTTTTAAAGTACCATGAAGATTAGGCTGTACGACTGCGTACAACTTTCCAGTTCCCGCTGGATTTCATCCTCCGCATATAAGCTTAATAAAGCCTGTACCTCGTCGTTGGTCCATCTGTCGCATTTTTTAAACTCCATTGTTGATTAGAATAGCAAACAACTGCATAACAGACTTTTAAAAATGGTGGTTGAAATAAAATGCTGTGTGGAGTCAACCAATGTTCAGCGACCAAGTCCCACCCCCGAAAGTTCCTGAACTTTGAAAAAGTACTACCTCGTGAGCAGGGACTTCCTGAGGTAGAAATTTTTACTCGTAATTTCATCTAGGCCACATTCACACTGTCAGTTTTTGGGACTGACAACCGCATTTACTTAAAGGTGCGAGTCTCGAAATGTCTCGTTCAAACAGCAACTTATGGCAGCTTCTCGAATAATGTCTGTATGAACATGCAACGAAAGTCAAGCCTGTATTCTCTTACTAGTAAACATAGTGACAGTGACCAAAGTAATTTCAAAGATGGCAACATCCATAAAACTGAGAAGTCTTATCACTTTTGACACGACAGAGTTCATCCATCAAATCTTCATTAACCAACAACAGCTTCGATGTAAACATGAGCTCGCTGGGCACCTTTAACGGTTGTACCTCACGTCCTTCTTTGCAGCTTCTCACGCATGACACGACATTTGAGTGTCGCAGCTCCGATGGGACACACAGCTCTTATCTTCCTTGCTGTAATTTACCAAAAGTGAAACCACACACATGAAACCCCGTAGCATAGCGGCTCTCTCGCACTGTATGAATTGACAGACAACTAGTTGTCCAGTCCTGTTCCGTTCACACAGCGTAAATTTTCCGAGAATGCGGTTGTGAGTCCTGAAAATGTATGGGTGTAAGTTTGGTTATAGAATGCGGTTGTCACTCCCGTAAATAACCATACTGTGTGTGAACGTAAGCATATTAAGGACTCAAATACAGGACTGACAACCGTATTCTGTTGCTGTGTGAACGTGGCCTGCCGTCGGTTGACAGCCCTACTTTTTTGTACCATTGATTGAATCAAAAAACCAATACTATGTGTAGTGCTGTAGAGTTCTTTGTTTTTGTTGACAATCATGTGGAGTGTAGTGTACACTGCGTGACCTCGGCCTGGGATTAGAGACTGTGGCTTAAAGCCAGGCTGGTAACTTTAGGACTACAGCAGGTATTGGCAGAGTCACGGTAAACGGCTCAACGGTGTCTGCTTAACGCATGAGCGTCTGCTGGCCTAGTACTGCCTGTATGTTTCGACCAGGATGGATCATTGTGAGCTGTTAAGCAGAACAGTCAATGAACTGGATGGATTTCTTTTTCTTCTATTTTTAGTCAGATCTCGGAATAGAGTTGACCGACATGACCTATAGTGGATGCTTTAGGGGTTTGTAGAAACATGGTTTAATTCCCTCCAGATCCCTGTTTTATTAGCCACCCTGAATAAACTCTGCAGGAGAGTCTGTTTCTGACGGCACTGGGAAAACCAGTTGGATTAAAACACTTTGGGGCAACAAATACACCCTTCCTTTAGTATTCCTGTAACATTTAGTCACCAAAAACGTGCAGACGGCCCTTACAGTGGTTGCAGTAGATTATAGAAAGAGAGAGAGCAAAAGTAGGCTGGCCGTGTTTGTGAGTGGTTGATTTATTGGTTCCCTTGTCACCTCCCATACCCTCATGTCCGCTTGTAAGAACTCCACACAGAACGCTCCCCCCTGCACCCGCCTGTGTGTAAAACTACATTGGTGAAACACCGGTAGTAACAATACAAAGGCACACACAGCCGGCATAGACAGGGACCATGAACCATGGCTATGACTTTCCCAGGGTAAGTGCCTCATTATGCTCTCTTCTACAGCAGAACAAAGCAAAAAGAGCTTGGATTTGTTTGGTGACGATCTATGGTTTTGGAAATATATATGGTTTATATACATAGTCTATATACTACTGAAAAAAAGAATATAAATATATCAATACATTAATGAATATTAAAAAACCTAGTTAAAATAAGAGACAATTATTAGGTTAATTTCCTATGTGTTGTAATGTTTATATTTAAGATTCATATATGTGTGTGTATGTATGTATAAATCATTTAAATTAGCCCCTGTGTTTATTGATATGGAGCACTCACCTTTGCCTTTTTATCCACACAATAAACAGTTGTTGAAATGTTATGCTAAAACCCTGTCAAACTGTCAGCACATTGAAAGCTTACTGTAAATGATTTCTGATGAAGTTCTCAGTTCTTCTCTGAGTAGGAAGATTTGAGACATCATGTGCTGTTTTCCAATGACTGACAGACAAAAATAGACTTAAGCAATTATTACTCAGAATATGAAGGTGAAGTTGTAAGTCTGACTGATCTCTGCCAAACAGTGATATTTACATCTGCAACAGTCATGCGTTGCAGTTAAACTGTCTTTTGACACTTACATTGGACTATACTACTTAATACTGGCTAGGGCAGTGGCATAAGTCTGATTTAACATAATCCACAGCCCTCTGGATAATTACAGCACATTGCCAGCATGTTAAAAAAAGAATATAGTACAATTTAATAATTTAACTGACAGTGTAATCAGTGAAATGAGCTGAAAGTAATGTTAACGCTTATGAGGCGTCATCAGGGTTCATAGCTTTCTCTTTGTCTCTGTCCTTCACCTGAAAAATTATAGTTCTCTGATCATAACTGTCCAGTTATTTCAAGCACTTATTTCAGTTATTTTAGTTCAAAGCTCTGCCTTTGGGCCACAATACCGCCGTGCAATGGCATTTTTATTATCACTCCAATTTCCTTGAAATATCAGCTGTGTGTTGTGTCAACTTCACTGGCATGTCCTGCAGTTTTGTGTTCAAACATACCTAAACTCAGGACTTGGATGCTGTTTGGCAAAGTTAGATAAGAGATAAACCTATTTATGATGGTGTTAAAGTAATGCTACAGGGGAAACTGAGAATTTTCTGGGATTGGAAAGTAGATTGCTGACTGTTTTGAGTAAAGCGAAAGTGTGTAGTGGGTCACAGCATATCAAACTGAAATCTGAAGTTGTGCAGTATATGGAGCAGTTTTAGGAAAATCTCTGAACAGAAAAGATCCCAGGAGAAGATTTTAAGTGTCCTTATTCTTTCTCCAGAGAAAATACCAACACATATATATAATATTTTTATTCAGCAAGCATTAAATGAATCAAAAATGAAAACATTTGAAAGTAAAGACATTTTAAAAGACAAAATAAAGATTTCTATTTCAAATTAAAGCTGTTATTTTGAACTTTCTATTTATCAAAGAATCCTGAAAAAAAAAAAAAACATATCACTGTTTCCACAAAAATATTAAGCAGCATAACTGTTTTTAACATTGATAATGATAAGAAATATTTCTTGAGCATCAATCAGCATATTAGAATGATTAGAGTGATCTCTGAATGATCATGTGAAACTGAAAATTCAGCTTTGACATCATAGTAATAAATTACATTTTAAAATGTATCAAAACATTAAACAGTATAAGTTGTAATAATATTTCACAATATTACTGTTTTTACTGTATTTTTGGTCAAATAATTTTAGCCTTGGTCAGCATAAAAGATTTCTTTCAAAAACATGAAAAAATCTTATATTAAAATAATATTAAATATTTTATTTTTAAGTATAAATTATATCTCCATAAGTGCCCTGAGCTATGAAAGAGCAGCTTCTAAGCAATAAAACTTTCCTTTGGGTCTCCATATAGTTCACAGTAGGAGTTGTGATGGCAGCTGTGTTTTGTAAGGTTGAGGGATCTGCTGTTTTGCTTGGAAAAGTATCAGATTCATGAGTACTATTGAACTATCCAGGACCCTTTCAAAAAGAACATGGTAGTCTGATTATCATCAGATGCATTATACGAAATCTCATGTTTTTAAATACAACACAGATAGAGGTGCTGCCCTCTCTGTCTGTCTGTGGTGCGCTTGGACAGTAAATATACTAGACGCTCGGATTATTTGACTTCTTATAACTGCACACAAACACACACACTCACACAAATTCAGGTAGATGTCACTTATTAAGGTCATAGATTGGAGGTTACTTCCTTCTGAAGCATCCTTTTGCTCGCTATTTGACAACTGGACCGGTCCAAAGCAACTAGACTAGGGCTGAGAACCATTTTTGTCTGTCACCGTGTCTGTCAACAGTTCTCGCACATGCATTTTTCCGCAAATGCAAATGGAATAGAATAAATTATTGACTTAATTTATTATGCACTATTTATTTAATGTCACCGAAAAACTGAATCTACAGCATGAAACACACATCGCACAAACTCCCGAATAATTGACTTTAATGAGTCAACTCTTTTTTTTTTTGAGAATAAAAGGCTGCATCTGAAAGTAGTTAAAAAGCAGTATGTCCAAATTCACAGTATTCATAAAACGGTAGGTAAATAGTACCCAGATGACCTACTACTTCCAGCGAGACGCTGAAGAGCAGATCAAGTGGACACTTCCCATGAGCCATGGGAGATGATTGTGAACAGCATTGAAGCGACGTAGGTCACATGAAAGTGACGTGACATGTAGCCAAGTATGGTGTCCTATACTCAGGATTTGTGCTCTGTATTTCACTCATCTATGTGCACACTCACCCGGAGCAGTGGGCAGCCATTTTTGCTACAGCGCCCGGTGAGTGACTGGGGGTTAGGTGCCTTGCTCAAGGGCACCTCAGTTGTGGATAATGAGAGTGGATAATGAGAGTGGAAGAGAGCGCTGTTCATTTATACTACACACATTCATACTACCTTATTTTAATGGTCGCAAAATAATTTGTAATTCAAGAGTAGTTACTCTTTAATGCAGCCAAAAACTTTTAGTGCAACCAGTGTAGTCCGAACCCCAAACAAATGACTTTATGTGTCAGTTCTTTAAAACATACAGCGCGAAAAGCACATCTCGATTCCCGTACAAATAACTAATGAGTTGGTTTGTTTTAGTGACTCAGACACATACAGCAGACACATACAAGAGACTATAGCTTATTATAGATATTGACATATAGACACACATAGTATGTATGAAATGTGTTACCACATTTTTGTTTGTTAATATAAAGTTAAGGCCAATTATTGGATTACATTCATGCCATTTCTCTAAAGACTGTAAACATTTTGTGTAAAATGTGAACACACCTTTTGCAAGAATTGTTTTATATTTAATGATTACTGAAATTATCTCATTTTGCAATGAAAAGTATTATCTTCGGTAATATCTTGCCCCATCAAAAAATGCTTAAAAGTGCTCTGTTTGCTAAAGCACAGTCATATTCCTGCTTATTTTTTCATGGAAAATCTGGGTCTGCCGATGCTTTGAAGCTGAGCCGCTTGTGATCCATGTCTGTAGATGAGACATCTGTGTAATGTGTGTATGAAAGGAACATAAATCAGGTCTAAAGAAGGGGCAGTCAGAACCAGAGCTCTGCTTCTGTGATTTACCTGCACATTACTGTGTAAATCTAATAGTCTGCCATGAAACCCAGCACAGACGCCCCAATCCTCCCCATCCTTCCTTCCTTTTCAGACATGATCAGTCCTACATGAAGTGAAATGTGAAACACTGATCTGTCTTCATTTGGTATTTTGGTAATATTGGCCTTCATGATAATATTAATGGTTCTGTCAGCCTATGTGCAGTGTAAGGTTTTAACTTTCAGCTCATATTACTTTACTTGCATGGCACAATGACATTAGCTTTTAAAAATGTAGTTTTTATCCATGTGTAAGCTTTGAGCTTATCTTACATGCCAATGTACTCTTCAAAAAAATTTTTTTTGTATTTACAATTTTTTTTTTTTTTGTCTTTCTGTTAAAATAGCCCAAAATATTACTGACTCAGGCACAGGAGCATTTTTTAATATATATACTTTTAATAGAATGAAAATGTCCTTCCACTTAATGTATGAAACATCAAGGCTCAAATATTTGCATCACATGTCTGTCTACTAAAATACTGGTCAATTTTTTAAATGCACTATAATTGTATCCTTTACTGGTGTGATATCCCAAAATCCTCTGCGTGTGGTTCATTGGTTTGTGGAAAGAATTAAAAAAAAAAAGTTGTCTTAAGGGGTGGTTAAAATACCTTCATTTATAAATGTCCAGTTAATGAGTCAGTTACTGTCAGGAACTATTGCAGTCACTAAATATTTGCTTGGCTATATCAACAATTCTCATGAATGTGTCCGAGATCATTAGACATGATGTTATGGAGTCTTTAAGGTGTGTTTCCTTACAAGGTACACTACCGGTCAAAAGTTTGGAATCTGTAAGATTTTTAATGTTTTTGAAAGAAGCTTCATCTGCTCACCAAGGCTGCATTTATTTAATTAAAAATACAGCAAAAACATTAATATTGTGAAATATTATTACAATTTAAAATAACTGTTTTCTGTTTGAATATATTTTATAAAGTAATTTATTCCTGTGATCAAAGCTGAATTTTCAGCATCTTTACTCCAGTCTTCAGTGTCACATGGTCCTTCAGAAATCATTCTAATATGCTGATCTGCTGCTCAAGAAACATTTATTGTGTACAATTGTACAAAATATTTGTGTACAATATTTTTTTTCAGGATTCTTTGATGAATAGAAAGTTCAAAAGAACAGCATTTATTTGAAATATAATCTTTTGTAACATTATAAATGTCTTTACTGTCACTTTTGATCGATTTAATGCATCCTTGCTGAATAAAAGTATTAATTTCTTTAATTTCTTTAAAAAAAAATTAAAATTAAAATTCTTACTGACCCCAAACTTTTGAACGGTAGTGTATAATGTTACAAAAGCTTTGTATTTCAAATAAATGCTGTTCTTTTGAACTTTCTATTCATCAAGGAATCCTGAAAAAACTGTTTTCAACATTGATAATAATCATAAATGTTTCTTGAGCAGCAAATCAGCATATTAGAATGATTTCTGAAGGATCATGTGACACTGAAGACTGGAGTAATGATGCTGAAAATTCAGCTTTGCCATCACAGGAATAAATTACTTTATAAAATATATTCAAACAGAAAACAGTTATTTTAAATTATAATAATATTTCACAATATTACTGTTTTTACTGTATTTTTAATTAAATAAATGCAGCCTTGGTGAGCAGACGAAACTTCTTTTAAAAACATTAAAAATCTTACTGATTCCAGATTTCTGACTGGTAGTGTACATTCATACACAAAACGCTGCCTGTGAAGTCACTAATTGATTGGGCAGTATAAACGAAATGCTTTTGGTGAAATGCTTTCACAACACCGGAAAGAAAATTGCATTTGTTTCAATGCTAATTCGTAGTGTTTACTGCAGCGTTTGCTTGTGATCTGCTCAAAGCATCTTGCTGCTTAAGCTATACTCAAGCTATAATTTAACAGTCAAGTTCATCTGCATTCTCCACATAGAAAACAGCAGTACACAGCCTTCATCAGCCTGCAAGCACACATCCCATGAATATTTAAAGTTTTGCATTATTAAAATGACTGAAATGGAACTGAAATCCCCTTATGAGATTCGTTCCCCACATCTGTTATGTAATTGTAAAATATTTCAATACAGCAGTGAGCAGATGCTATTTATAGCATTCTTTTGGGCTAAATTAAGACCATACATGTTTGAAGCTGTGCTGATCCTTAGAGTATTTTGGTGTATTTAATGTTCAGTAGTTATATTTCAAAGTTGTGTTTTCATATTTTGCTTGATTAAATTTGAACTACTTGAAATCAAGCCTGAAGTGCTGAAATATAAAGAGATTGCTGTTTGCATTATTAAGATAAATGTAGGATGATATACAGTAATATTTGCTAAATATGTCTTAAAGGGATAGTTCACCCAAAAATGTTGTCATCACTTACTCACCCTCAAGTTGTTCCAAACCTGTATGAGTTTCTTTCTTCTGTTGAACACAAAAGAAGATATTTTAAAGAATTTTGAAAACCAGACAGTTGACGGCACCCATTGACTTCCAAAGTAGGAAAAAAAAATACAATGGAAGTCAATGGGTGCCACAACTGTCTGGTTCCCAGCATTTTTAAAAATATCTTCTATCCCTTTAATTTGAGTAAATATTAACTACATTGAAATGTACTGCTAGAAAGCCATATGCAACAAAATCACATGTTCATGTTCATGTGTATCTCTCCCCCATCCTCTCTTTTTCCATACCTCCATCTTACTGTAGCAGATTCAGTTTGCCAACCAAGAGGAAAAGCAGGAGTTCAGCAAGTTTCCTACAAAGACCGGTCGTCGCTCCTTGTCTCGCTCCATCTCTCAGTCCTCCACGGACAGCTACAGCTCAGGTCAGACCCTCATCCACCCTCACTGCAAGCCAAGCAGAGCCATATACATGTCAATAAGGTTCTGTAGTTCAGAAGAAGAACAAAAACATAAACATTGTCATGTGGCATGAAGCGTTAAATGCATGCAAATGTATACATTTTAGGTCTAATACCTTTTTAGTACATAAATGGGTTTAGGTTTATTGCAGAAACTTTATGTCAACAAACATCATTGTGGCCCAAAACTGCTTATTTCTTGTTCATGCTAGTTTGTGTGTTGTGTAACATAATCCCAGACCAGCTTAAAGCGAAAACTACAGACTTTTGGTAGCGTTGGCAGTGGATCAGACAAATTCACATTCCTAAATCGTTCGTAATACCAACAAAAATGAGGGATAAACATTCCTACATGTTTGCGACTGCAGACTGACCCCCACCAATCGCAAACTGCTGAAACAGAATTGAAAAATAATTTCAGAAGATCAGAAGAAAGGTTTTCATATGTCATGTTTTCATTGCAAACACGATTAAATGCATGAACTGGGGTTTATCTCCACTAAAATGTGCCCTCATGCTTATGTAGCGGCCTCATACACTGACAGTTCAGATGATGAGACGTCTCCTCGTGAGAAAAGCCAGGTCAACTCAAAGGGCAGCAGCGACTTCTGCGTCAAGAACATCAAGCAGGCAGAGTTTGGTCGGCGGGAGATCGAGATCGCTGAGCAAGGTTAGGAGAGTCACCTTTTATGGTTGTTACTTTGTGTCAGGTTCTTTGTGTTCACACCTTCACATTCTTGTTGCTGTGTGATATAAATATGGATTTACATAACCATTACTGTATTGATTCTCAACTAGTTTGTCGTGTTTTATCAAATTTTCTAAGTTAATGTTGATGATTTAGTAAAGTAATGTTGACTTCTAATGTACTAAAGGACATCTGTTGTACCGGTTGAACACAAATGTAGGTGTGTGTAAGTGCTGTCAAGTAAACAATGTTTGGTAACAGCTGCTGCTGTCAGGAACTCAATTTAATTTCATGATTTCAACTTTTTTAAAGGGATAACTGGGTCAAGATCTTAATGCCTGCAACACAGTCCATACAGTACATACAGTACTTAAAGGGTTAGTTCACCCGAAAATGGAAATTCTGTCATTAATTACTCACCCTCAGGTTGTTCCAACCCATGACACTTTCGTTCATCTTCGTAATGCAAATGAAGATCTTTTTGATGAAATCTGAGAGCTTTCTGTCCCTCCATAGACAGTTATGCAACTGACACTTTGATGCTTCAAAAAGTTCATAAAGAGATTGTAAAACTAATCCATATGAATTGAGCAGTTTAGTCAAAATTTTCTGAAGAGACAATCGCTTTATATGATGAACAGGCTTTAGGCTTGTTTTCACATATAAACATTCATCAACTCACATATCAGTTGTAGTAAACGGAAGCTCAAGCATGTTTGCTTGATGTGCGAGAACCAGTGAGGTTCATTCTCATGCGTTATGCAGCACGTTTGAGCTTCTGGAAGATGTTTGTTCTTGTCCGTCAAGCAGGTTCGGTTGAGCTTCTGTTTATGTTCGCTGATCAATGTTTATATGTGAATAAAAGCCTAAATTATATCTGTTCATCATATAAAAGTGATCAAGTCTCTTCAGAAAATTTGGACTAATCCGCTTTATTCATATGGATTAGTTTTACAATCTCTTTATGAACTTTTTGAAGCGTCAAAGTGTCAGTAGCGTAGCTGTCTATGGAAGGACAGAAAGCTCTCAGATTTCATCAAAAAGATCTTCATTTGTGTTCTGAAGATGAACAAAAGTCTAATGGGTTTAGAACGACATTAGGGTGAGTAATTAATGACAGAATTTAAATTTTTGGGTAAACTAACCCTTTAAAAGAACAGTTCACTCAAAAAGAAAAAGCCTATCATTTGGTTATATAAGTCTTCTAAAGCCATACAATTAGCTTTGTTTTAGGAAAAAAACACAAAAATGTCTCAACTCACTGACTCAAGTTCAACTCAGTGACCAAATGATCCCAAAATAAAAAACTTCTCTGTTTCTCTTACAATGCCCCTTGGAATATAGTGCATGATTCATATACAGATCATTTTAATTATGCTTTTATGATGCTTTTGTGTACTTTTTGGAAGCTTGAAAGCTTCGGTCCACATTCATTGTCAGCAAACATTGGTCAGACGGCAACGTTATGTCCCTGGCCAAAAATAGTCGTGGTTGGACGGCATAAATCGATAAATATATGTAACACAGAACATTTCCTAAAAATGGATTAAGTTATGTTTGTACATGTCTACAATTCTCTGGGGTTGTTACTTTGACTTTTAGTTATGTGTAGTTCAGTGTATAATAGTTAATTAATTCATGAATTAATAAGATAACGTCAAAGATGTCCGTTCACGTTTCATTTTGGAACTATTTTTCAACCACGTGTCGGAGTGTTGTCTTTTCAACGGTCATTAAACGTCCAAATGTTTGCTGGGTTGAATTTTAGGGCTGGAACGACTCGTCGACGTAATCGATTACGTTGATTACGCGCTGTTTTTGTTCATCCCTAACCCCCTTTCATGTTTCACACAAAACAAAACTCTAGAGCAGATGCAAATGGCTGGTATGGTAGCACCGCTTAATTCGAGCCTGCACATTTTCTGGACTCGCAACCGCATTCAGCGACAGTATCAAAAATGTCCATAACATCAAGATGTTTTATCACAATTGACTGCATGTTATTAAATAAACGAGTCCAGTCGAGGCATGTTCATAGATCATATATTTTAAACAATTAACAACTTTAAATGCCGAGTGCAGAGAGTACACACTGCAGCTCCGGTGGATCTGCGGATGAACGCAAACCATTTCTCCGTCTCCGTGAGTAAACTAAACCCGTCATGATTATACAGTTGAGTTTACCAAGGCTCTCACATTATATGACGTGGCAGACAACTAGTTGTCCAGTGTGGTTCCGTTCAGCGCAGGTTTGTCGAGAATGCGGTTGTGAGTCCTGAAAATGTGCAGGTTATAGAATGCGGTTCACAAAATGCTGTATAAACACAACCGTATTAAGTGGCGCTGCCATACTAGACATTTGCATCTGCTCTAGAGTTTTGTTTTATGTGAAACATGACAGGGGATTAGGGATGAGCATAAACAGTGCGTAATTGATGTAATCGATTACGGTGACGCAACATTAATTATACAGATTTTGAACAACATGAGTGTGAGCAAATACTAACAGAAGTTTAATTTGTGGGTGAACTATTCCTTTAAAGGTTTGATCCCCATCTCAGACTCTAGACTCTACCTTCCTTAATAAAGTTGTCTCATCTCCAAACTATTGTCTCAATCATATTCACAGATATGTCTGCACTCATTTCCCTGCGGAAGCGAGCTCAAGGGGAGAAACCCCTCGCCGGGGCTAAAGTGGTTGGCTGTACCCACATCACTGCACAGACTGCAGTAGGTTTTTATCAGGGCCGCACTAATTCAAACACACACTTCTTCTACAACCAGTCTTTGATTTTAACACAAAATATTTACATATTTTTATAGTTTTTTGGATGAATCTTAAAGTTTGCTGTATGTACAGTACTTTAGTATTGTATAAATAATCCTAAAATAACACTGTAGCAGCATTGCCTCCATTAAAATACCCAGCTGAATGATCAATGAATGAGCAAAAGAACCGTAGTACTACTTTTTTATTTTCATATAAATAAATCAGAACCACAGTGCTCAATGTATCTTTGCTTATGTGTGAACATATCCCAGAACAAATAAATGTAAATACACACCTTGTTGCTCCTAGTTTGCTTTCCCATGTGTTTGATATGCCGTTCTGGTTTCTTTCAGGTCCTGATTGAGACACTTGTGGCACTGGGCGCTCAGTGTCGCTGGACTGCCTGTAACATTTACTCCACTCAGAATGAAGTGGCAGCAGCTTTGGCAGAGAGCGGTAAACAACCCTCTAAACCTGTGCTGTTTTCTAAAATACCAATTTTAACCTGGTCCAATGTGGCTTGATATTCTGGACTCACAGTGTGTTTATTGTGTGCCCTTTTAAAGGTGTTTCGGTTTTTGCCTGGAAAGGTGAATCGGAAGACGACTTCTGGTGGTGCATCGATCGCTGTGTCAACATGGAAGGCTGGCAGGCAAACATGGTATAATATTCTGTGCTTAATTTCTGGTGATATAAAAAAACTGAAATAATGGGCAGTGTCCGTTTACACTGAGTGCAAATAACCATCCTTGTGTGCAAAGATTATTTTAAGTAACTCCAACCAGCATTTATCCATTGTACAAAATGCATATCGCGTCTATTTACACTTTGTGTGAATAGCATTTATCTCTTTTTGTAACAAAGTGTAATGCTAACTGTTGCTATTTACTCTTTGTGCAAACATATCTACCACTATTTACACTAGCATACTGTGTCTATTACTCTTTGTTTGTTGCCAAATCAGTATTTAATCTTCAAAACAGTTATCATGATTCCTCTGTGTTTGCAGGCTAGTAATCATCATACAATTTTTTTGTTACAGATCCTAGATGATGGGGGCGATCTGACCCACTGGGTGTATAAGAAATATCCCAGTGTCTTTAAGAAAGTACGTGGGATTGTGGAGGAGAGCGTTACAGGTGTACACAGGTAAGGGAGGACTATTTTATTTTATTTTATATTTGTCATCCCACACAAATAACCTAACACAATGACACAAATCTTTATTTTTTATTCTATTATTTATCTCTATATGATTAGAATAATGAGATTAATCACGTCTGAATATTTAAATGACTTCCCTGATAGAAACATATTTGTGTTTGAATCAAATTTGTCTCTTTGTATTCATTCTGATAGGCTGTACCAACTCTCCAAAGCTGGCAAGCTTTGCGTCCCCGCTATGAATGTCAATGATTCTGTCACCAAGCAGAAGTTTGACAATCTGTACTGCTGCAGGGAGTCCATCTTGGACGGGTAAGATACCTGCAATGCTGAGATGTGCTTTTTTGATTTTGTTTTAGCATATCTTTCTCTGACTCCTTACCAAGCATGACTAAAACTTATCATAGAGTATAATCATGGTTGACTTCTCTTTCTTCTTAGTCTGAAGAGAACGACAGATGTGATGTTTGGTGGGAAGCAGGTTGTGGTTTGTGGTTATGGAGAGGTCAGTCAACATCTGTGCTTTTGTAAAATGCCCCAAAGTGGATTCTAGATAATCTGCATAATGCAAAAAACTATCTCTAAATTTCTCTTAACTGCCAGACCTTATTTACTACAAGCACAGAGATTTTTAAGAATATTTTTGTGGGTTTTATTTTCATTCTTGTATTGATTCTGGTGTAGGTGGGAAAGGGTTGTTGTTCAGCTCTGAAAGCGCTTGGAGCCATTGTATGCGTGACGGAGATCGACCCTATTTGTGCTCTTCAAGCTTGGTAAGACAAACACACCCACAAACAATTAGTATTATTTATATAGTATTATTTATTAATATTTTTTATATTTACTTTTTTTTGTTTTTTGTTTTGTTTTTGTTTTTTATATTTCTAGCTTTTTTTAATTTATTTTTATTATTTCAGTAATTCTAGCACTTCTGCTTATTTTATTTCAGTTTGTTGCCATTGCAACACAATTTTAGTTTGTTTTTTATTTAAATTTTTTCAGCTAATATTTATAGTTAAATTTATTTCAGCTTTATTTCAATTAACAAAAATTATTTGTAATAGTTTTAGTTAACAATAAGAAGTAACAGGATTGTTGATCCAAACACTTAAAAAAGGAACTTCCCTTTTTTAAAATAGCCAATGGGCTTTAGTTAACGGCACAATATGTAGGATTTTTGGATTAAAATATCCAAAAACCACTAGAACAATGTTATATATTTTGTTGACTTGTGCACGTACATTATCCCAAATGTTTCCAAGAATGCTTAAATCCAGAGAAATAAGCCATTTTTATCCAGGACATGGACGTGTCCGACTGTCCATGCGTCAGCTATCAGTCATACCTGCGTCACACTCGATTTCTGATTTTATTTTGTAGAAACCATGGAAACACTGTTATATAGCTCAACACATTTAGTCTTTTTGTTTAAATCTAGTTTACTTGATTTTCCGAGAGTACCATGCTTTTACCATGCCTCAGAAAAAAACACTATTTTATCAAGTAGCTAACATAGCATAATCAGATGCAGCTTTATTTTAGTAACAGTATAATACAGCATTTTCTCCATCATACATTACGTTTGTATTTAATTGCATGCCATTTATCAACACAAGCCATCCAGCATTTATTAATATGATATTCGATCTAGCTTACTGCAGTGTGCAACAAGTGTCTCACAGCGTTCGCTCGGCAGCAACACACTCAAATGTATCTAATATGATAAAACAGCGCTGCGGTACACTCATATGCTTGACCGGAAGAAACGGAAGCGGCGACTGTGGCATAATAAAAGTTCCTCTGCTGTCGAGCCGTGTGTCACAATCGTCTCTCATTAGCAATTGCTCCAGTGGCCTCGTTCAGCTCCCGTCCCGATTCTTTTCCACCGGCTGTGAGGTGCAGACGACATCTCCCAAGATTCCGTGCTCAATCTTGGCGTCATCAAGATACGCCTTTGTTTTGAATAGGTGACCTCTAGCGGCAAAAATTCTACATACTGAGCCTTTAAGTCTCAGCCATTAAATATGATTTGCTAATTGCTATTGCTAGTTAGTTGTAGGAGTGCGAGGGGCATTCTCATTCAAGAGCATTTGATTGGATAAAAATCTGTGTAGTGCAAGATGAGTCATCAGTGTTTTGGCCTGTTTTCCTTGAAGAGAGTCTGTATATTTTAATTTTGTATATTTTATATTACAAGTCAATTTTGTAATCGGATTTTATATCGACTACAAATAGAGCCACAAAATTTTTACAATATGAACAATGAAAAGTTAAATATCAGCAAGTTTTTTTTATTGCCATATATATTTATTAAAAGGTTTCCTTAGTATTTACAGAGCAGTTTTGTACCAAACAACGTCTGTAAACTAGTCTCTCAGAAACTTATTAGCTCCCCATATTAGCTAAACACATGACCACAGGAAGTCTTAACACAGGAAGTCTGTGAACAAGCTGGAGTGCTTATTTATCAAGAACATTTAACCACATTTTCCCTCACTGTCTGTATAAAGACCTAAGATACCAGTTGAATCGATCTGTTTTTATCTCCCTTGTAGTATGGATGGCTTCAGAGTGGTGAAGCTAAATGAGGTGGTTCGCCAAATGGACATGGTTATCACCTGCACGGGTACGTCTGGTTACAGTTGGCTCGCTTCCAATTTCAGATCCATTTCCTTTGTTTCATGCAGCTCTTATCAGCACAAACACATCCTCCCAAATGCCCTTGCATTGAGCTGCTGTGAAACGGTTTGCCCTTTGTCAGCTGTGGCTGATCTCTTGGCTACTCTGAAGTAGTCTGGGAAAAGTAATATTTGCTCCGCAAGTAATAAAATATTTGTGTAAAAACATAGTAGAGAGTTGTTGAGGTTTAGATAAGTTCTGTTTGGTCTCTGCTAGTCAAAGGCACTGCTTTGTATTAAATTTAAGTTTATTTAATACATCATGTATTATTTTAAATGTAATTTGAATTATTATTTAAATATTATTATTGTTAAGTAAGAAAAGATTTGTTTCATGTTTGTTTTTGGTTCCATATTTGAAAGTTTGATATTTTTTTCTTAATGGAGTCCAACAGTGTCCACCCCCTTCTTCAGCAGTGTTGGTTCCGAAAGTATTTTTCCCATTCATTTTTCCCATAGGGATTATTAAATTCTTTGTTGAAGCATTACATTACAAACTTTGATTTGAAGAAAATAAAAACATTTGAAAATCAGACAAAAAGACAAAGGTACAAGACTAAGCATATATGCACTTATTGCAAAATATGCATATATATATATATTTAAGTAGTTTGAGAGCGTAGGGAGATTAACTCGATTATGTCATTCTCAGTGCTTCATGGAAAAGTGTCCTTTTGCCATGATTTGCTTGTGATGGCGCAGAATCATGGGTAATGTAGTTTTTCCACCAGGAATTTCACACGATTATTTGAAAAATAAGTTAATAAAGTAAAGAAATGATATGGGCTGGCGGCTATACAGCATTGATTAACAACATATAGTTCACAGTAGGTCTGTTTTTAATGGTTTATAAGTTATTATTAAAAATCATTTCCCCTATGGTGAAAATTAATGGGATTTTTACTTCTGGAACATGACTGCTACACTCTGTAAAATCACACATTTTAATTAGAAAAAAAGGACAAATTTTAATTGGTTAGCACAAATATGTCTACTGGGGTTTCCTTAAAAAAATTTGTTTCTACAGGGAACAAAAATGTTGTGACCAGGGAGCACTTGGATCGAATGAAGAACGGCTGTATTGTCTGTAACATGGGCCATTCCAACACTGAGATTGATGTGGTGAGTGAGCCTCAGAATTCTTTGTATCGCCTTCCCTCGCATTTATCTTTATTTGTTGAAAATATTTTCAAGTATTTATGAGCAGGCTCCGTTTGTTTATGCTGTAGTGTACTTTACTGGTGAATGTAGTCCAGGGAAAGAATTTGAACGTCAACAGCTGTAGATGTTCCATGAGCAGCAGGGCCACTTAATCAACCTGAAAGCCTCTTAGTGGCATGTTTCTGACAACAAAGTCAAGTGCACTGACTGTGTTCATAGTGAATGCCCTTTTTGTGTGAGTGTGTGTTTTTTTTTAGCTTTGTAGGTTTATCAGCCTGTACTGGTGAAAAGTTAAAGCGAGTGTTAGTTTGTGTGCGCTCATGTGTGTCTGTTGTTCCTCTATTCCAGACGAGTCTGCGGACTCCAGAGCTCACCTGGGAGAGGGTGCGCTCACAGGTTGACCACGTCATCTGGCCTGACGGGAAACGAGTGATTTTACTGGCAGAGGTCTTTCCTTCTTCTAATTTTTTCATGAATGTGTGCCAGTCGGGATGAGCGGTGTGACAGATAGGCAAATACAGTTTACATTAAGCTAGATGTATTTGCATGGCAGTCTGAGGTTTAGAACAACTTCACGTTATTTATACATGAGAGCGACAAAAAAGTGCCCCAAACAAGTCAAGACAAGCAAGTTGTTGTTATTAAAGAGTGTTGTTAGGCACAACATAGTGCAGGGTTTAGTTGTTTTACAGTTACGCTCCGCCTATGTCTGTGTGTAAGGCTGGCCACAGGTCCAAAATTGATGGGGGCTTGGGCCAAAAATGCCCCTGCTTATTTAAACTAAATCTAGTAATAAAGAGAAAATGAAAATTAAATGAAAAGTGTCGATTGCGGCATTAAAAATAGATCTGCTCATGTTGCATTATAATTTTTATGCGTTTTATAGCGTTGCACACTATAACCAATCACAAACGATTCTGTTGAGCTTATAGTTGCAGTGGCCAATCAGATTAGGCATTCAGATTAGTCATCGCAGAAACGCACTCGGAATTCTGACTGAATTCTGCACTCTCGCGAATACTGTCTCATCATTAACTGATAAACAAACAGATTTGGTGATTGTGCTCTTAAGATGAGCATCGAAACTAATATAAATAGGTTTTTCTATTTACAACATATTTTGCAGCGTTGAGCAATATAGCCAAACACAAACATATCTGATGATTTCTTGAACGCATTTAAGTTAGTATCCCCTCACCACTCAAAACGCCGGTGTTTTTGTCCAGTGCTGAGATCTGCACACTCAAATCCTCTCGTTTTAATTTAACTTGTAACAAAAAAAGAGTATATATATTATGTAGGCTAAATGAGATATTCATTGTACAGTCAGCTTAATCGATTAGCAGAACTTTGTGAGATTGCAATGAATTAAGATGAGTGACAGCTTGGTGATTATAAAAGGAGCGCTTTTATGCACGCTTTCTAGGTGATATATAATTCATTCAGAATTTAAAGAAAACGTATGTTTTGCTGCATCAGGTCAGGCAATGGTTAAGCTATTTATTATTCGAACTGGCTGCCATGCCAAATCACGCATACAGTATGCTTGCTTGTTCAAATTATAGTTGTTTGTGAACATAACCACTTTAAAAACAAGAGCATTTATGCTAGGATGTATAGGTTGCTGATAGGTGACACTAGGCGATAATAGCTGCTGAAAATTCAGCTTTGCCATCACAGGAATAAATTACATTTTAAAATATATTATATAGAAAACAGTTCATTTAAATTGTAATAATATTTCACAATATTAGTTTTTACTGTATTTTTGATTAAATAAATTCTGCCTTGGTGAGAAGAGACAAAAACATTTAAAAATCTTACTGTCCCCAAAGTTTCGAGCGGTAGTGTATATTTTTATCAAATATAATATTAGTCTCTTTTAACACTGCTTTTGAACTTATGTTATGAATAATCATGTGTTTTGGTTTGCATCCAAGTAAATAATCAAACGAAATTAAGTATTTAATTCATTGGATTATGCAAATGTTGCCATGTGGCCACATGGTTATTTGATTAATATCAAAACCATTTATTTCTATCAAATCCATACATTTCAATAAACCCACTAAATCGTGATTTGTAATGGTCCATAGCTCCCTCCACAGAAGCCTCAGTTTTGTCTAATGTGCCCACCATGATAAATCTCTTTCCTTTATGTGTTCTCCTGGTGGAGCACAGTAAATCTCAGTCATTTGTGTGTTATTTTTCAGGGCCGGCTCTTGAACCTGAGTTGCTCAACAGTCCCCTCATTTGTGCTGTCAATCACAGCAACTACCCAGGTAATTTAACTTGTCACCATTTGGGTTTTAGCCGAAGTGAGTTTGTACCCTCTGTACGGATGACATTTTATCCATTTATGTTAGTGGTTCTAAGTGCTGCTGCACAGCTGTGTGATTATTATTCCTGATTTAACATCTCTAATCGCAGGCTGTTGTGTTCTTTATTTTAATGTTAGGCTTTGGCCCTAATAGAGCTGTATAATGCACCAGAAGGTCGCTACAAACAGGATGTCTACCTGCTGCCCAAGAAGATGGGTAAGAGTTATCTAAACCAATCGCAACTGGCGACTTAAATACATCAGTTATAAGCATTAAACTGTGATAAATCATATATGTGTGTGTGTGTGTTTTAGATGAATATGTGGCCAGCTTGCACCTACCCAATTTTGATGCTCATCTTACCGAGCTGTCTGATGAGCAGGCCAAATATATGGGCCTCAATAAGAATGGACCCTTTAAACCAAATTACTACAGGTATGAGATGTGCTCTAAAACACCTCGCATTACTATACTGTTGATTTTGACTGATAGTACTCATCATAATGTACACATTTTCACTGTTCTGTATCTAGTGTGTGTGATGAAGACAGACTGTCATTCTCATGCAACTAACTAATAATAAAATGTTTAGTCACTTACTGCCCTCTGCTGGTTCTCAATAAAAGTCTCACATACCACCACCAGCGAAACTGCTAATTGTCTTCAGCATTTTAGTCTAGTACAAATCTTTTCAATTATTTATAATAATATATAAAATATAATAATGTATTATTTTAGCTGTTCAGTATGACATTCACTACTGTTCAAAAGTGTGGGGTTGTAAGATGTTTTTTTAAAGTTGCTTATGTTCGCCAAGGCTGCATTTATTTAATCAGAAATACAGTAAAAATATAGTAATATTTTGATTCAAAATGAAATGTATACCTGTGATGGCAAAGCTGGATTTTCAGTGTCACATGATCCTTCAAAAATCATTCTAATATGCTGATAATAAGCTCAAGAAACATTTCTTATTGTTATCAATATCAAAAACAGTCATTCTGCTTAATATTTTGTGGATTTTCAGGATTCTTTGATGAACAGAAAGTTTAAAAACAGTATTAATTGGAAATTAAAATCTTTTGTGACATTATAAATGTCTGTCACTTTAGATCATTTTAATGTGTACTTGATGCATAAAGGTATAATTTCTTTAATAAAAAAAACTGACCCCAAACTTTTGAATAGTAGTGTAATTAATAACAATCAGAAAAACTAAATAATATTCTTCATACCAGATTGGTTATGACAAAAATAACATTTTCTATTGTTTTACTTACAGATATTAGTGTGACTGGATCGATTCAGCCTTCATCAAAGATGGAGAGACCTGTATTAACCAGTGAAGCAAGAGATTTATTTTATATTAATATGCATTTCTTAAAGCAAAACTTGATTTTACTGAATGTTGTTCTTATTTAATAGTGTTACTAATGTCCTGTGACAAAATATACATTCATGTCACTTTTAGGCTCATGTGCATTGTTAGAATTCATGTATTATAGCAATTGTTGTAAATCTTCTTTTAACCTAAAATACGAAAAGGACCACTGTCTATCTATGGCTCAAAAAATGTGCCAAATATTGGTTATAGTTACTGATCTTATAGAATAATTGATAATTATTACTATGCTTTGTTTTTACATGGTTACTCCATTCACCCAAGGTTACGCTACACTCAATCGTTCATGACCAAAAAGTTGACTTTGTGGCTTTTTAACATAAAAAATGTTAGCCTCGGCATAATATTCCTGATTTATTGCTCTTGCATAAGAAAATATAATGGCTTTTTTGAATGAATGTACTGTGTTTAACTGTAAAAGCTAGAGTGTTCTGGCAATATGATACACACCACTGTGTGCAGAAACTTCCGTGACCCGGCAGCACCTGCTGCTAAATATACCCCGCTTGGGGGATTTTATGAATTGTGTCACCAACAGGGATTCTTTTCCTTTTCACTTTCTCACACACCTTCAACATCTCTGTGGCCTTTTATATAGTTCTTATATTCAAAAATGTAGACCATTATATGTTATGTAGGCCAGTTTTAGATGAGTATAAATGTAACCCCAGTTGAAATGAGATTTTGGGATATTCTGTAAGACGTTTGCTTAATATTATTGACCTTCGGCCCCTAACATTCCCACACGCAGTTAGCTAGATTCACAAGAAGCACACATATTTTGATCACCATTTCTAAGGGACTGCAAATGTCTTAAGAAAAAAATCACTGTGAATGCTGTCATTTGAATATTTGCCTCATCTGCACTTTGTTTGTGATTTACCTTTGCATTACATCATTTGTCAGATGTGTTCCCTTTGCCTTGATGTCATCATCAAATCCCTGCATTAAAGATCTTGCTGTCACTAAATATGCATTTTGACCTATATTTATTCTATTAATATCACCAACGTTTCTATTATTGTGTAAAAAGTTTGTTATATTTTGTAAAAATATTGCAACAATATTGTTTTTTTTTATGATAAGATGTGCAAAGGGAATCTAGGAGGAAAATGTTAGGAATTAATGTTTAATTGTGAACTTGGCGGCCCAAAAACCCAATCCGCCACGTTAAAGCGTAAATCAACCCATAAATCTTTATGAAATATGTTTGAATCCATATGCAGTAATCACAAACGACTATGATTGGTCCGTACTGGCAAGCGCTGAGAAAATTAAGTAATGACAGACGCTTAGAGTAACAACAACGCTTTAAACAACAATTTACTCCTGAATAATGACCAACTTGAAAAGCGTTTGAAATTAAAATACAGAGTTATAAAATTATAAAAGAAAAAATCTTATTTCGACACATCGTTTAACCCCATCCATCTGCTGCGTAGGCTAGTAGTTACGGTCCTAGTACCAGCCAGCTTATGCTATTTCTGTTTGGACCGCAGTATGTACGAGATCATCAGTGCGCGCCTGGAAAGTTCAGGGCTCGTCAGCCTCTAAAGTTACCACCAGAGTCAAGAGAAGTCTGGTCTTTCTAGAAGGAGCATGGGAGGTATAAAGCCCGAAGTATCTCTCGGGTCGAGGCAGTAGAGAAAAGACAACTCAAGCAACCTGAAGCAAAGCAGAGCAGAAGAGTCCGCTCTCGGAAGCGATACAACAAACTCACAAGACCTGTAAGTGACTCTGAGCTACGTTAACTATTGAAATATTTTCTATATATTATTATATATTTTATATATGCTATATATTAATATAAATTAAAATATAATTGTAAGCTTTTGGATTATTAAATTGTTTAATGAGTCTAATATTTAGAGATGAAAGTCAGTAATATTTTACTGACGTTAACTATTTTGAGTTACATTAACTTTTGAAATCTTTATATATATATATATATATATATATATATATATATATATATATATATATCTTAAAGGGATAGTTCGCCCAAAAATGAAAATGTACTCACCCTCAAGTTGTTCAAACCTGTATGAGTGTAGGTGGAACACAAAAGAAGATATTTTGAAGAATGTTGGTACCCAGACAGTTGATGGTAGCCACTGACTGTCATAGTAGGAAAAAAAATACTATGGAAGTCACTTGAGGGTGAGTAAATGATGACAGATTTTTCATTTTTGGGTGAACTATCCAACTATCCCTTTAAGTATAGATTATTTGGTTTATTGATTTTTTTTTTTTTAATTGTTTAATGAGTCTAATATGAGAGATTAAAATCAGAAATCTTTAATAGATCTTAAACATATTTATTTATTCATTTAAATATTTGTATTGAACATGAATTATACAATGATTTTAATACTAATAACTATTAATAAATATGAAATAACTCTTTTGTGTGTGTGTGTGTGTTGCAGGTGTTATTTCATTACTAATAATCAAGATGTCTAAAGGTCTGTCCATTGGCATTGATCTGGGAACCACTTACTCCTGTGTGGGCGTGTTCCAGCATGGCAAGGTGGAAATCATTGCTAATGATCAAGGAAACAGAACCACTCCAAGCTATGTTGCCTTCACGGACACAGAAAGACTCATTGGAGATGCTGCCAAGAACCAGGTCGCCATGAACCCCAACAACACAATATTTGATGCCAAGCGGCTGATTGGTAGAAAGTTTAATGATCCAGTGGTCCAGTCTGACATGAAGCTTTGGCCGTTCAAGGTCATCAGCGAAGACGGCAAACCAAAAGTTCAAGTTGAGTACAAAGGAGAGACCAAGACATTCTACCCTGAGGAGATCTCATCCATGGTCCTTGTCAAAATGAGAGAGATCGCAGAGGCCTTCCTGGGTCAGAGAGTCAATAATGCCGTCATCACGGTCCCAGCGTACTTCAACGATTCACAGAGGCAAGCAACCAAAGATGCAGGAGTTATCGCCGGTTTGAATGTGCTGCGAATTATCAATGAGCCCACAGCGGCTGCCATTGCCTACGGGCTGGACAAGGGCAGGAGAGGAGAGAGGAACGTCCTGATCTTCGACCTGGGTGGAGGCACCTTTGATGTCTCAATCCTGACGATTGAGGATGGGATCTTTGAAGTGAAAGCCACAGCAGGGGACACTCACCTGGGTGGGGAGGACTTCGACAACCGGATGGTGAAGCACTTTGTTGAAGAATTTAAGAGGAAGCACAAGAAGGACATCAGTCAGAATAAGAGAGCAGTGAGAAGGCTTCGCACGGCCTGCGAAAGAGCTAAAAGGACTCTCTCATCTAGCACTCAGGCTAGCATTGAGATCGATTCCCTGTTTGATGGCATTGATTTTTACACGTCCATCACAAGGGCTCGTTTTGAAGAGCTTAACTCTGAGCTCTTCAGAGGCACACTGGATCCAGTTGAGAAGGCTTTGAGAGATGCCAAAATGGACAAATCTCAGATTCACGATATTGTTCTGGTCGGCGGTTCCACGAGGATCCCCAAGATCCAGAAGCTTTTGCAGGACTTCTTCAATGGCAGGGATCTCAACAAGAGCATCAACCCAGACGAGGCGGTGGCATATGGAGCAGCGGTGCAGGCCGCCATCCTAATGGGCGACACCTCGGAAAACGTTCAGGACTTGTTGCTTCTGGACGTGGCTCCTTTGTCCCTGGGTATTGAGACCGCAGGTGGAGTCATGACTGCTCTCATCAAACGCAACACCACCATCCCTACCAAGCAGACGCAGATCTTCTCCACATATTCTGATAACCAGCCAGGCGTCCTGATCCAGGTATTTGAAGGTGAGAGGGCCATGACCAAAGATAACAATTTGCTTGGCAAATTTGAGCTCACGGGGATCCCCCCGGCGCCAAGAGGAGTACCCCAAATCGAGGTGACCTTTGACATTGATGCCAATGGCATCCTGAACGTATCTGCTGTTGACAAGAGCACAGGAAAAGAGAACAAAATCACCATTACCAATGACAAAGGTAGACTGAGCAAAGAAGAAATCGAGCGAATGGTGCAGGATGCAGAAAAGTACAAAGCCGAGGATGAGGTGCAGAGAGAGAAGATTGCAGCGAAGAACGCCCTGGAGTCTTACGCCTTCAACATGAAGAACAGCGTTGAGGACGAAAACCTGAAAGGAAAGATTAGTGAAGAAGAGAAGAAGAAGGTCATTGATAAGTGTAAAGAGGTTATCACTTGGTTGGAGAACAATCAGTTGGCTGAAAAGGAAGAGTATGAGCACCATCAGAAGGAACTGGAAAGTGTGTGTAATCCAATCATCAGTCGGCTGTATCAAGGAGGAGTTCCCCCCGCAGGTGGCTGTGGATTCCAAGCCCAGCCTGAATCAAAGGGTCCCACCATTGAAGAGGTGGATTAAAGAAGGGAAAATTTGCCTTACCTTACTGTATGATACTTCCAGATTTATATGAGCTAAATTATTTTTTATATCTTGTTTGTCAAATGTGCTTGAATTTAAATGTTGTAAGACCAATTGTCCCGTCAGCTGATAAGTGAATTGATGGAATGGAATAAATGAATATGGTGATATAATGTATTTATTATTTACAAAAATAAAAAATAAATGCAAATTTTAAAGCCATTTTTTTTTCTATTAAAGCAGCCATGGTAGAAAATGCATGATGTTAAACCTGCTCTACTTTAGTTTGTACACTAGATGACGTTGTAAGACAGACCCTTTTCACATTTTGGAAACTAGCAGGGCATATAGCTATATATAACTATATATATAGCCCTAGTCTTTCCCATTTGCTTTAGCAAAAAAAAAAAAAAAAAAAAAAAACACAGAAAAATAAATCAATAATAAACAAACTACTGCGTTTCCAAGACTTTCCACGACAAAAAAAAAATATAAAGACTGATTATACGGCAGATTATAGAAATGTCAAATTTACCTTCAATCCCCCAACTGTATTAGAAGAAACTCCCATGCAGCAGTTTAGTAGTTTTTTTTTTTTTTTGTAATTTAATGCCAGTACATTTATGCATTTGGCAAATAATAATGCACAATATAATAAATAATAAAGCACAAAATATAGTGTTATAAATGTACATAAATCAAATTAAAATGTTAATTAATGCGGAAATACGTCATCATATTTCGTGAAAAAATGTCCATAATCTAATAAACTGAACCTTTCCTCTATACTAATCAAATTGAGCTCACAATCACACGTAATGCAGCGCTGTAAGGGTTACTGAAACGCTGGAGCATCATCATCATCATCCTCCCATGGGCTGTGTCGTCTGGCTGTCACAAAGATGCAACAGATCTTTCCCAACAAACTGATGATACCGTCTCATCCTTCGGCAACAGATGATTTGGCCTTAACATCGCAGACGCTATTCAGCAAGGTTTTATTGCAAATTCATTGTTGTGATTAAGGAATAATGGGCGCGCAGGATGGGATTTACTAACGACAAGGTGACGAGAGTTTTGAAAGAGATGAAATTGGGAGAATTTTTAGAGTAGTCTGACTTTTATTTAAACTAATCTGCTTTTCTTTATAAATGTGATAAATGCCTAAGCGCTCGCGCTTAATTTGGTCGTGATACGCGGAAGGTTTGCTCATGTTTTGGGGTTTACTATAGTCTCAAGAGTGCCCATGAATGAGGATTACCGCAAGCATCCTCCCTACTGAGAATCGAGAAGAGTTTCTCCGTTAACAGGTGGTTCTTCGCGTCTCTGTTGGTCATGTTGACGCCGGAAACTCTCTACAGTTGTTCGACTTTTATAACTGACGACAGCTGCGCAGGTTTAGAAAGCCAAGAGAGTTACTAGGTAGCAGCCTCTTCATCGAAATCTATGATCAGCTCGGTGTGTGTTTCGTCGTACCGCGGGCGCAAGTCAGGCAACAAACCTCCTTCCAAATCATGTCTGAGGGAAGAGATGGCCAGAGGGGAAGACTCGGACAAAATCATCATCAACGTCGGTGGCACGCGCCACGAAACCTACAGGAGCACCCTTAGGACCATACCGGGCACGAGACTCGCCTGGCTCGCCGACACGGACAACCAAGGGAACCCGGACGCAGACACGGGACAGACGCCCACCACCACCAGCGAATTCTTTTTTGACCGACACCCGGGCATATTCGCCTATGTGCTGAACTACTACAGGACTGGCAAGCTCCACTGCCCGGCGGATGTGTGCGGCCCTCTGTTTGAAGAGGAGTTGGCATTTTGGGGCATTGATGAGACGGACGTGGAGCCCTGTTGCTGGATGACCTACCGCCAGCACAGGGACGCAGAAGAGGCGCTTGATATGTTCGAACCGCCAGATCCGGAGGATGCGGAGGACGACCAGGACTTGCCCAGACGCTTCGGCATTGAAGACAGCCCTGACCGCTCCAGGGGGTGCTGTGAAGTTTGGCAACCAAAAATATGGGCGCTCTTTGAAGATCCATATTCTTCGCGTGCAGCCCGGGTAAGAGATTAGAATCCACAATACACGAATATGGGGGGGGGGGAAATTAGGCCTTTGAAAAGAAAAAAAATCCCCCAAAAAGGTCAAGGAGGAGATGCTTAATCCTTTATCATATGAGCTGTTTTATTTTATCGTATGCATATAGGATATACAGCATACCTATGTAAAGTTCCTTAGAAAACTTTTTGTTCCCTAGTTGTTTGAAAACCATAAATGTATTGGTGCTTTAAAGAACCCCAAAACCAGAACAATGATACGAAAAACCTATAATGAAACTTCTATTTAAATCTTCAAGGAGCTGTAGCTTAATTCAAGAACCCCATACATTCAAAAATGGTTCTTCGAGGGAAACAAAGAACCTATTAAAGAACCTTTATTTCAAGGAAGGGACCAAATTAATTATTATTTCTTGGGTGTCAGAATGTTAAGGAATGTTATATTTTTGTTGTAATGAGGGGAAAATCATTAAATGTGATACAGCTAGTTGTCACACATTTGATCATTAAAAGTAAATGAACATTAAAAAAGTTTTAAATGACAATGAATTAAATATCAATATCAAATATCAAACAGGCAACAGCACCAACTGTTTTTAACCTCTGAGGTGGGACAGTCCAAAATCACTTTTAAAGGGGGGACGCAGACTTTTCATGTGTTTAAAACAAGCTACTTTCCAGGATAGATAAATTTTTATTTTAGATAATAGTTCTATTTAACATATTCAAGAGTTCTCACAACCTGTGCCTCTATAATGCTTTAGTGCAACACCAAAGTGTAACATGTTTGAATGAGCCATAACCTGATCATAATATGTGCACATTAATTAGAAACCTTTGTAATAAGATTAGCAAAAATAGACTTGCATCATTCAGTATTTAGTGTCAGTTATGCACTTCTAACAGGTGATGCATGCCAACAAGTGTTGCATTGTGGCCATTAGAGTTTTCAGGCTTTACTCTCAATCTGTAAGTTAGTTTTGAATAAAATATCATCTTTACTCTGTGGTTACCAGTGGAAACACAGTCAGCACCAACTGTCTATTAAACAGCACCTGTCTCACACTGTTGCAAACATGCACTCACCCAGATGCCACCTGCTCTAGTGTTTGTGTCACACACTGATGTCAGACGTGTGAAATCCTCTCTTGCTGTGATGGATGAATGTCATTTTGAGAAGTTTCTATGATGCTACAGAGACAGAGTGATTTATTTTTAATTAAATCTAATGGTGCCCACTTATCAAAAGTTGTGCAACATTCAGATTTGTCTATTTGTCTCCTTTATTGCTAGGTTGGTGATTTATTAGGTAAATGCACTGGAATGGCCTTTAACCAGCTCTAGACAAAGGATGCGTGTTGAGGACTATGTCAGAGGAGTGATCTTTAGAATATGAGGCTTAAAGGGTTAGTTCACCCAAAAATGAAAATTAATTTATTAATTCATTAATTACTCACCCTCATGTCGTTCCACACCCGTAAGACCTTCGTTCATCTTCGGACAACAAATCAAGATGTTTTTGATGGAATCTGAGAGGTATATGACTCGTCCATAGACAGCAATATAATCAACACTTTCAAGGTCCAGAAAGGTACTAGAGACATTATTAAAACTGTCGACGTGACTGCAGTAGTCAACCTAAATTTTATGAAGCGACGAGAATACTTTTTGTCCGCAAAAACAAAACAAAAATAACAACTTTATTCAACAATTTCTTCTCTTCCCTGTCGTTATCCTTATGCAGGTGACGCAGTAAACACAGTGAAGGCTTCTGTGTTTACGTCCGAATGCCGGCTCAGTATTGGCCAAAGCTGATCACATGAGCAGCATGTCGCATGTGTGTGATGTTGATGCAGAAACCAGCCAATAATGAGCCAATAATGAGTAGAACCTGGAAGCGGTGGACGTAAACAATATATGAGAATGACACAGAAGAGAAGATATTGTTGAATAAAATTGTTATTTTTGTTTTGTTTTTGCGCACAAAAAGTATTCTCGTCGCTTCATAATATTATGGTTGAACCACTGCAGTCACGTCGACTGTTTTAACGATGTCTTTAGTACCTTTCTGGACCTTGAAAGTGTTGATTATATTGCTGTGTATGGACGAGACATATATTTTATCAAAAATATCTTAATTTGTGTTCCGAAGATTAACGAAGGTCTTACGGGTGTGGAAGGAAAGGGTGAGTGATTAATGACAGAAAAGAGTGTGGATAGTGCTTTTAGAATGTCTATATGTCAGTTTTAAGTCCATCAAATGATGATGGAATTATGAGTAGGATCGACTTTTGTAACATCGTAGTAATTGTGCAATAAAACTATAAAAACTATTAATTAAAAGTATTAATTTCTTACTAACCCCAAACTTACCCCGAGGATTTTGTTATAACACCCGTTTTGTGCATTTTATAGCTAATCATAGTGTTTTGAGGCACATTTCAAAGTGTAATTATATCACAAGCAAGAGCACCCTTGGCAGAACATACAGTCTCTGCTGTAATGAGCTTTTTAAATCAGTAATGTGAAACCTTTTTATTATAAGACTAAATCTCTGTTGCAATATTGAACCCTGGACCTTATGGCTCCTTTATTTTGACCGAGAAATCAATTTCCTCCCTTAAAGGAATTTGGAAGTAATTAATTGCTTTAGTTGCTTGGCACAGAGGTCACTTAAAAAAAACAATGCTGTCATACAATGTGTCTCTTTTCTTCAGGCTACAAAACAGACATCACATTTCATTGATATGCAGTGTGTTTGTCACAGCTGAGCTGCTTTGGTTGTTAACATCTACACACAGCTGAACCATTGCCTTGAGGTCCATCACTTCATCATTATTAGCTGTTTGTTTTTCCCTAATTAATTTAGATGATTTCCAGTATACAGGCCTGACAGACTAGATGGGGATCACGCCTCTCAGAAAACCAGTAATAAGGAAGAAAGAGGTAAAACAGAACAGACACACCTTCTAAAGAATAAACCTCTCAGAGCAAACAAGACGTCATTATATTCCAATAACCCAGAACTGACAAGGAGCAAATGGTTGGGTTTCTTGGACCCTGCTGCTCTTCGGCTCTCTCAATTATCTCTGCCTTGAGCATTATGGGCTGCAGGGCTCATGTTACCATACTGACGGCTACTCAGGCCAGATAATACAGTTAGAAAAGAGGAAAATCCATCTATGAGGGCTTTTATTAATCACATGATCCAAACGGCAGAGGAGAAATGAAAGAGATAGAAACACTGCAAAAATTAATTTTCCTAACCAGTATTTTTTACAGTATCTTGTCTTCCAGTAAAAATTTCAAAACCTTTAAGATAAATTTACTTTAGTTTATTTTCTTACCCTATTAAAAGAATAATTTGACCCAAATGTAGTCTAATAAATTAATAAAGTGCAGGAATATTCATCATCATACTTACCCTTATGTCATTCCCAACAAAAGACGATATTTTGAACAATGTTGATAACCAAACAGTTTCTGTTCCCATTGACTTCCATTTTACTTTTTTATCCATCCAATGGGTGAATGTGATTTCACCAAGTACAACATTTTTGTTGATCCTGGAACAACACTACAAACATCCAATCAGATTTAAGGGACAACTTTATAGTTTACAGTTCTACATCAGTGTTATTCACCTATCATTTTCCTTTGATTTTAGGGGTAAGTTATGGGTGGGGTTAGGTTTAGGAGTTATAGGGTTAGGACTACATTTTCGGACAGGAATGTTGTTCCAGGATCAACAAAATATGTTCATCCAGGGTCTTACTTGGCAGAATCATAGAATGGGAACCACAAGTGTTTTGTTACCAACATTCTTCAAAATATATTCTTTTGTGTTCCAGAGAAGAAAGAAAGTCATAGAGTTTTGAAACTGCATGAGGTTGTGTAAAGGATTACAGATTTCTCGAGTGGACTGTCCCTTTAAGCTATTCTATAACATGGGAATTTTGTTGGATATGTGTTGATTGTTTTTATTGGTTTTGGTGTGTATGTGATGTGTAAGCTCTACCTCATAATTACAGCGTTACGTTCTCACCGTCATGGTAATTAATCATTCACTGGGTAATTGACCGAGGGCAGACACTGTCTGTCTGTACTAGGCATTCTGCTAACATGATTTTGAATGGTTGTGTGCCATTAAAAAGCCTTTAAAACTGCTCTTGGGTTTTAAAGGGGCTCTAGTGGAGAAGTTATGGATTGAACCTTCATGAGATATCAGAGATCCCTAATATAAACAATATAGCCTGATGTTTAATCAGCCATATAAATGGCTTTAAAACAATCTCTCTAGGCTCAGTCCAAATCATGCATGTATTTCTCGGTGGCATGTGGACAGTAGCCTATCTGTACTTTTGAAAGCCTTATAGGGAACTCACTGTGAAAGATAATGGTCTCTCTGCTCATTAACAGAGATTTTGAACCTTTGCTATTCCTTATTATGAGCTGGATCTGTGCTGGATGTAAAGTTTTTACTTTTTAGTTACTCTTTCTGTTACATTACATTGTTGTGCCAGTAGGTGGCAAAGAGAATTTATGAGTGAGTCATTGAATCACTTATTCAACCGATTCGTTCAAACATTCAATTCATTCAGAAACAAAATAATGATTCAGTGATTCTTTTTAACGATTCTTTGAAATAATGATTCTTTATTTAAGAGTTTAAGCTGTATTGACTCATTATTTAAATGTTGTTAATTTTAAACAAAAAGCTACTTAGTGAACTTTCAATTTTATATCGCTAACAAACTCATCATGAAGATGTGAATATTTTATATATATTGCTAAGCCCTAATGCATATACACATATGCACTTAACTTAAGGTGAGAAAACGGCATTAAATGGGATTTTGTCTACTCTTAAGAATAATCTAAAATGTGCAACTGCATAAGTATTCATGCCATGTGCTGTCTAAGATCTAAATTTCCACAGGCATAAACAATTGCCTCTAACAAAATGTGAATCATTGCAATAACTGTATTATTTTCTGAATAGCATAACACACTAGATATGATTAAATTGCTCTAGATTCTGAACACTTTCACACGTCTCTGAATTTGAGAAATGACTAGAAGTAAAATGTGTGCAAATGAAGCTCTTGCTTCTCAAATTGACAGTTATTCTGTTGTGATTTGATCGATTTTACATCTCTCTTTCTCTCTCACAAAAGGTATTGTTTCTTGACCATTGTTGATGTAGTGGGATTATTGTTAGATATTGACTGCCTGCTGCCTGCCAGATTCACAAAGCAGTTTTTGTTGTTGTTTTTCATCGATCTAACAACTATTAAAAATGGAAATGGAAGCTTTTTACAGGCAGTACGGAGCAGTGGCTTACACACGGAAAGGTTTTTGGCAAGGGAATGGATTTAAAGAACGCTGTTTATTGTTGCTGTGTAATCTCAAAATTATGTAAACTGTGTGTTTGAAAAAATAAATCAAGTCATAAGAAAGGCTGTAAATATGAACAGACACTATGAACATTTAACCAGAATGCTGACGTCCATTGCTGTATGTCTCTTTCTAATAAAACGCACACAGAATTTATACCTGCTCAAGCTGGTCCAGGTATGCAGTGAGCAGTGGTCTACGGTATGAGCCTTATATGAACACAATGACAGTGTGTAAATAATAGACTTGTGTCTCTAGCAGTTTCATAGTTCTGTGCAACAGAGTATGAACAGGTTGGCTTTGTCTGTTTAGAAGTGTGGTAAACCATTTGGCATTTAGATAAACCAAAATGTAGATGTCCTTCACAGGCTAGACATGCTCACAGACCTATACTCACAGCTTGTTGCAATGACACGTTCACTGCAATGGTGTTTTGTAATGGCTGGGCTGATTGTTTTTGAGAAAATCACTTAAAAGAAGTCAGCTTGATCCAGAAAATGTATATTAATTATTTATAACAATTGGGAATAAAGATGAAAAAATCTTATTTTAGATTTTTTTAGTCTTTGTTAACATTTAACATTTAACAATTATCGATCAGGATTGGGATTGATTAGTTTGTGAAAAGCAGCTCTATTTGAGATGTGTTTGGAGGTAAAGAGGGCTTGGTGACATCAGTGGAAAGGCGTTGTTTTATTAGTAGAGCAAGTTATTACATTTTGATAAAAGTTTACTAATGCAGACGTTATTTGTTGTTTGAAGCAATGTGCAATGATGAACCATTAAAATACCAGGAACACTACTGTTCAAAAGTTTGGGGTCAGAAAGATTTTTTTCTTGAAAAAATTAATAATTTTATTCAGCAAGGACACATTAAATTTATAAATAATGACAGTAAAGTGACTTACATGGTTACAAAAAAAAATTGTATTTCAAATAAATGCTGTTCTTTTGAACTTGCTATTCATTAAAGTATCCTGAAAAAATCTATCACAGTTTTCAAAAATATTAAGTAGCACAAAAGTTTTCATCTTTGATAAAATTAAGACCTGTTTACTAATCAGCATATTCCACATCACAAGAATAAATCACATATTTCATAGTATTACTGTTTTTACTATATTTTTGATCAAATAAATGCAGCCCTGGCATAAGAAAATTATTTCAGAAACAAAAAAAAATCTTACCGACCCCAAACTTTTGAACAATTTGATTTCATGCGAACTTTTTGAGGATTTGCATTTTAATGTAATATGTAACATTAAGTAAAAATATTGTCATATATTAAAAAACTAAAATCTTTGTAGACCATATAGGGAATAAATATATTGCTGATAGCTCTTTGTTACTGATTTGTTTTTACAATTATGCACAGTGACAGACTTTTATACACTGAAGAAATACAAGCTCAAGGTCAAGGAAGCCAAGCGCAGAACAGCTTGATTTGTGGTTTAAATTATTCAGCACTTTTCATTCCTGGGTTTCTGTGGTTAATCTGACCCTAACCCAAGTGCATTTTGCCCTAACATGTTACTGCTAGACACCGTGTGCAGTAAAAAAACACCCTGACATTTGTTTTTTAATGTTCTTACTCTCAGAAATGAGCATTCACACACAAAAGCCAATGCAGAGAAATGTATCAAACGCACAAACACTGTTGTTCATGCAGGGAAAAGACAGTCTCTCTGGAGAAATGCTTGGCACAACAGCTTATGGGCTTCTGGCACTGGACTCAGAGTTATATGACAGACAAAATAATAGTGACTTAATTCATCCCTGGTGTATGTAATTGCTTTCATTCCCTACAGTCTGCAGCTTAGGAGCAATATAAAGCATGGTTGGAATATCTTTCTCGTCAGTCGAAGTCATGGTTCACTTTGCATACTTAAGTTTGCTAAGTGTTATAGAGCTTTGCATTTTTAAAGATATTTAGTCATTATTCATTCTTTTGTTGAGCTCTCAAATCTTGCACTCAATACTGGTTTGTCAATAATGTTGTCATGTGATTTATTATAATATAGCAAGTTTGGATATGTGGAAGTATGAATTCGATATGAGACCTATAGCAGAGGGGAAGATTATATTAATAATGTCCACTAATGTTTTTCATTTATAAATATACATTGTAATTTTGGGGTTGTTTTATCCCTCACAAAACATTATCATTAAAACATTAAAAATATGGTACATTTATGGCCAAACAACACAATTACCACATTTACAGTTTTATCCATTTGGCTGATGCTTTTATCCAAAGCAACGTATATTGCATTCAAGACATTGTATTCATAAATGCATTCTTTGAGAATCAAACTCTTGACCTTGATGTTGCTAGCGCTGTGCCCTACTTTTTGAGCTACAGGATGTCAATTTAGGGTGTTATATTTTTATAAAAGATGTTAATGGACTGATGGATAGGTAACATATTTGTTTATCCAGTCCTAGGCAAGGCTTCTGTGTGGTTAAGGGACTGGTACTAGCACACCTCCCCTGAGGACTTGAATGCCAGAGAGTTTATATTGATCCTTTATTCTATATTTTGAGTCTTCCTGCTTTATACTGATGTTGTTTTTTTCTTTTTTAACAGTTATGGGAAGCTTGAATTATTTTCCATGGAAACTTAATCATGAAACAATAGGGTTTGCTCTTACAGGTGGACTGGAATGTGACAGCTGCACTATGGGTAAATGTCTTTGTGAGGTGTGACTAAATGCAAAATGAGCTGGAGGCTGCTGTAGTGAACAGCTGGTACGGGAGACGATCTTAGTGGACACTCACGGACACAAGCAACACATTCCCTCTGTGTTTATTGCTCTCTCACACTCACACATATACCGTTCAATATTTTGGGGTCAGTAAGGTTTTTTCTTTTATTAAGCAAGGAGGCATTAAATTGATCAAAAGTGATCAAATAAAGTCTATCTATTTATTAGTACTTTCTATAAATCATACAGTCCCTAAAAATTATCACGGTTTCTACAAAAATATTAAGCAGCACAACTGTTTTCAACATCATTTATAATAGGACATGTGTCTTGAGCACCAAATCTGCATATTAGAATGATATCTGAAGGATCATGTGACACTGAAGACTAGAGTAATATGCTGAAAATTCAGCTTTGCCATCACAGGAATAAATTCCATTTTAAAATGTATTAAAATTTTTATAAATGTACAAAATATTTTTTTTTAGCAAATAATTGCAGCTTTTGTGAGCATAAGATAAATTTTTTCAAAACATTAAAGTGCCGCCATTAAGCTTTCATGCAATGCGTAACGTAGTTGTCTGTGAATATAAACGATCTGCAAAGTTGTGAAGCCGAAAGTGCACAATAAATTTATTGTCTCTCAAAAGAAAGAATCGACTCTGAACCGCTTAAACGAATCATTAGGAATTCGAATCCCACTTCTGTGATGGCTACACGTCACTGGGTAACACATTTGCCTAATGCCTGCCTATGGTGTTCATTGGCTGCCTGCAAACAACGTCTACTTTGAAACGCTGTAGCTGTTTCGTGTTGTATACATGTCGAGAAGATGCTGTTTTCTGCTCTGCAAAAGCAAATCCTCTTTATAAACACTTCCAAAGGATGAGGATGTGAAGAGTCAGTGGTTAAAATTACCACAACGATACAACAGCAAAATAACATTTTCATGATTGCTTCTAAAATCTCTGTGAGGTCTAAATGGGATTCACATAATGCTTATTCATTAAAGATGGGACCATACTGACTTCAACTTGCTCAGAATCACAGCCTTTAAGTACGATTAATTATTGATGTATATATTTTCTACTGGCTGTTCAAAACAAAGTTTTGTGTTTTATATTGTGTATGTCTCCGACTAACCGGCTAACTCACATTATACTGAAATACTTCTGCAAATCAGCTGTGGCCCACTATTATCTAAAATTGTGTCCATTAATGCAGATTGTCTGTCGTTCTTACAACTCGGAGTAATGATAAAGGATGGAGCAAGATTTGTTTTACAAACTTTTGTTGATGGACATACTCTTGTTAATGCTGATGTAGAGGAATTACAGTTGTGACATCTCATAATATACGTCAAACTGAGTAGTATATCAGTTCTTGCGATGGAGGCTCGGGTTGAATAACTAGTTCTTCCAATGTTTCATCATCGGACTATTGAACATCGAACTATCACCTATTCAACATTTTTTCGTGGTGTACTCTGTAAGATTTCAGTAGCAGTTATAGTAAAAAGATCAAGTGTTAATGCTGCCAGATTTACTTCAATGAATCACTCAACAAAAATAGTGATTTCTACACCTAAATGAACTGAGTAGATCTCACATAACAATCATTGTTTATTTTTATGATGAATACTAAGCTAACAGCCATCTGGCCTTAATGTTAATACATTTTTAGCACAGTGTAGCAACCAATACAGAACCTGTCTGCACTTACTTTTACTGCTCAAATACAAGATCTTAGCTCATATTTCCATATCCTCATATGTTCATGTATTTATACATAATTCATATGTGGAAAATGCTGTCAGCATACAAAACAGTTGCACTGGATACGTGAGATTAGCTTTTGTTTAATGAATTATTCTTAATGAACTGTTGCAACAGGATGTCTTTATAATGTGTGTTCTGTCATGTGATATAATGCTGGATAAACGTGCATAATTACCCATCTGTCCAGCAATTTACAACTCCACTTAAACTGTTTGTGTTCAGCACTCTGAAAGGTTTTGTTAATGTTGTAACAATAGCACTCTGTGGGGTGCGAGAGCAGCTCGACTCAATTATTTCCCAATTTCCTCATTAGAACACAAATATATTTAGCTAAGAATCCCTTCTTACGAAACAACGTCTCATACATTACTGAAAATATTATGTCTGCTTTAATGTGAAGCACAAAATTATGGGCATGAAGAGCTAGTGTGAGTTAAGGTGCTAGTCTAAGTCTAAATTCTGCAGATCCGTTGTGGTAGAAATTTTTCTTTAAAAAATTCTACATGCCAACATTTTTATTTTATTAAAGTAAATTATTTCCTAAAGTAAATGTAGAACATCTCTTCTCTATTATAATTAAAATATTGTTTAAAAGAATCCATTTTTATGGTCAACATCAGTTAATCCTAAATGATTTGGTTCAGACTTATTATTGCTAGAAAGATCTCCTGAAGAAGTGCCTTTTAACACAGACGCCCTGGCTTGCTCTTCCCACATATGTGTTCTCATTTAATTACCACATTTGCATTTTAGCTGCTGAAAAAATGAAAAAAGAAAAAGATTCATGTGGTCCTGGAGAGGACTGAAATTGTTGCAGGTTTGAAACTGAGGGCTCTTCCATTTTTGTGACCACTTTGCTATTGATTAAAGCTGATTAAAGGTACTCAATACAGCATTTTAATCAGGAGAAGAAATGAAAGGGCTGCTGGAACAGTCCACAGTTCCAATCGCTATGTTTAAAGGTCATACTTCATCTTTGGTTCTCTATGTATTTGCACAAGTGAATTGTGTAAGCAGCAGGCTTTTTGGAAAAACGTGTGTCTACTGTACCTACATTTTTGAAAAAAATGACCATTAGTGGCAGTAACACAGCAACTATCTTTTCACACAAATTATGATTACAGATGCATATTCTTGTTTTTAAGACTTATTTTCACACGGTTCCTTGCACAATACTATGTTAAGACCTCAAAACACTTTTACGATAGTGCATGATTTATACATTTTGATGTTTGCATCACATAACCAGCTCCATAAGGCTTTTCTAACATAGTAAACTTGCTCGGTAGCACACCTAATACAGTGATACAGTAATACTGAGCGTCCAGGTATGACTCCTGTGAATGATAAAAGAGCACAAAGATTTGTAGAAGCAAGTTAAAATGGAATTGTTGCTTCAGCCAATGCATTTTTAAGCTCACTTTTGCTGTTGTTAACACTATCAGTTAGGTTTAGGGTAGGGATTAGTGAAGGTGGTATATTATTTTCAAACGTGATAGAATATTAACCTTTGAAGGCCAATTCACACTGCACAGACAAATGCCAACAAACAAAATTGGATTTTAGAATTTTATGAAAAATAACTGTCATGTTCACACTGCCCCAACAGACACCAACAAACACTGATTGAACATGTTCAGTCGGATGAAAACAAACTTCAATTGATGCCAACAGGGGTAACACACTGTTCAGAAAAAAAACAAAAAATGTGTTTGTTGTGCGGTGTGAATTGGCCTTTAGTATCGCTCAACAGCTATTTCATTTCCACACTGCAGCAATAAGTACAACAATGTAACAAAACTTCAGATGATTCACATCACATGACACTTGCTGGACATTTCACTTTGAATGTGTCACGAAATGTGCAAGAAACAGTGAAATATGATTTTGCAGAAATTTTACAACAGCCAAGTTTTTCCAATGAGCCTGGGTTGGTTTAAGTATTGTTGTGTTTGCATAATTCTACTATTATCTATCAGGGGAAAAGTGTATGCACAGATATGCGATAGTATATAAGTGTAAAGGAAGTTTGCTCATTTTGATCCGTACAACAACAGGAAGTGCTCTATATGGGATCTGAGGTGGTCCATCCTAGTCATGCAACCATGTACAGGGTCAATACGTTCACCTTCTCAAAAGAGAATTGATGGTTCACCTTCTCAAAAACAAATACAGAGAAGCTTGCTTTGTGTGAAGTCAAAGCCAGAGGTGTCCGGCAATTGTTTTTGTGATCTGAAACTCTTTTTTTGTGTAAAAAAGGACAATAGCAGTAAAGAAAAAGGAAAATAATTTCTTCAAACAAAGCTTAAAGGGTTAGTTCAGCCAGAAATGTAAATGCTGTCATTAATTACTCACTTTCATGTCGTTCCAAACAAATAAGACCTTCGTTCATCTTCGGAACACAAATGAAGATATTTTTAATGAAATCGGAAAACTTTTTGATCTCCCATAGACAGCAACGCAGTTACCACTTTCAAAGCCCAGAAAGGTAGTAAAGACATCATTAAAATTGTCCATGTGACTACAGTTGTTCAAACCTTAGTTTTATGAAGTGACGAGAATATTTTTTGATAACTTTATTCAGCAGTCTCTGATGCTGTTCACACTTCCATAATGTACTTAAAGTGTTGATCCAGTAACATGTTGTACTTGGTGAAATCACGTTCACCAAATGTTAGCCTAAAAAAGCATATAACTAACAATATGCATGTCTATTCACCAAGGGGTCCTTGACCTGCTCTGTCATGGTTTATTAAGCCCGCCAAATCTTGAGCTGGCAGCCAATGCTGTAATAGATCAATGAATTGTTAAAATGGTTAAAAGTATCCTCATTTATTTATTGCTCCTGTGAGGATGTGTGTAAACATAAATAAAATTGATTACATTGCTCTCGTGCCGCCCATGGGCTTGTATCTCCCTCAGCGTGACAAGTCTCCAACAGCGCGGTGCTAGTGTGACATGGTTGTCACGGTTACCTAACCCCCACCCCCACCCCCCACCCCCCCACCAAGGCTTGCTTTGCTGTTCCATCCTTTCTCCACATCTTCACATATATCTTCACATATATTCATTCTCTTTCAGTTTCTTAAAAAAAAGGAAAATTGCCACTTAGTCCACATAGATTCTTCTAGCTGCTGTTGATTTCATATCAATTCATCTAATGATTTTCATTGAACTCTGCATGGCAACATTGTTGGAGATAATTTGGAGCTTAATTTGGGCTAATTTAATTGTTTTTTGCTAATGAAGGAAAAAGAAATGAATGGTTGTCAAATTTTCCATTTTCCATACACTAATACGGCTCAACAAATAAGGATGGGTTGTGGCCTGGGGACGTGTGAGAGAGTTTCGGGCAAGTGCTGCAAAAAGTGATTTCAATCCTTGTAATAGCATGAAGCTCGGTAATGTATTGAGCAACTCATTTAAATATGTGACAAAAACTCTGAAGTTTACTAAATAAAACAAGTTCTTTTCACTCAAATATAACTGAAGGTTCATTGCACTTAATGGAAAGAAGTTATGTGAACTAATAAACAGTAGTCAGCATGCTTTGAATGTGTAAGGGGAGAAAATGTTGAAATTAACTGTTATGAAATCTGTTTGTGCACAAGTTTAATATAGCGGGAGATCTATTAGAGTTTAATATTCTGTTACCTTGGCACATGCATGTTTGCTAATGCTAGCTATTTGTAAAAAAAATAATATATAAATTGATCTTTCAGTTGGTTTTCACAGAATTAAATGAGTTAACTTTACAGTGGGTTAAAGCAACTATAAATAAAATGTTGACTTTTCAGTAATGAAAACATAACGATCAATGGAAAATGTAAACAAATTCTGACATATATATAAATATGCTGCTAAAAATAAAATTGATTGAAATGTGACCATCATAAGGAAATTAAATGGGCAAAATACATTAAATTTGAAGAAACAGAAACATAAAGTTTATTGCACATAAATTAAATTGCATTTACATAATTGATAAAAAGGGCCCTGGGTTTATTGTATGATTTGTGAAGCATATCATTATCTTATCAGACTGTCAACATAAAATGTGAAAAAGCTTCATTAAAATAGTATGGTCTAATCAAAGGTATTTAAAAACTTGTTTATTGAGATGTGTTTTATTTCTAGTCTGATCTGCTTACCTCTACATTTGTCTGTTTCAGATAATTGCCTTTGTCTCCCTCTTTTTCATCCTGGTGTCCATCACCAACTTCTGCCTGGAGACCCATGAGCACTTTAATGAGCTTCATAATCGCACTGAAACATTTTTAGTGGGAAACACCAACATCACCAACTATACCCTGGAGATGGAGACCAAACCAGTGCTCACGCTAGTGGAGGGAATCTGCGTGTTATGGTTTACCTTTGAGTTCCTGGTCCGCATCATATGTTGCCCGAACAAGCTTCTCTTCGTCAAGAACATGCTAAATATCATTGACTTTGTAGCCATCCTGCCCTTCTATCTGGAGATGAGTTTGAGTGGCCTCACATCTAAAGCTGCCAAGGATGTCCTGGGCTTTCTGCGTGTGGTCCGTTTTGTGCGCATCCTACGGATCTTTAAGCTCACGCGACACTTTGTGGGTCTCAGGGTACTCGGCCACACCTTGCGGGCGAGTGTCAATGAGTTTTGCCTGCTCATCATCTTTCTTGCGCTCGGGGTGCTCATCTTCGCCACCATGATCTACTACGCCGAACGTTTCGGCGCAAATCCCAGAGATCCTAGTGACTGCAGCCATACTCACTTCAAGAACATTCCCATTAGCTTCTGGTGGGCGGTGGTCACCATGACGACAGTAGGTTATGGGGACATGTACCCTAAGACGTGGCTGGGCATGATGGTCGGCGCGTTATGCGCAGTAGCGGGCGTGCTTACCATCGCCATGCCGGTGCCCGTTATCGTTAACAATTTTGGGATGTACTACTCCCTAGCTATGGCCAAGCAGAAGCTGCCCAAGAAGAAGAAGAAGCACAACCCAAACCCAGACATGGTGGTGGACTCAGCCTCATTTGGGAAGTCTGAAAGCAACTCGCCAAGGAACAGCACACAGAGTGACACCTGCCCCCTCGCCGCTGAGGAGAACATCGGAAGAAACCGCTCAGGTAGAACATCAGGATTTTCATGACAATTGTGTTTTCTGAGAGACAACAAATGGATGAATGAAACTATATGGTCCAACGATTAACACGGATCAAAAAAAATTATTAAAACATCCTTTAAACAAAATATATTTAAATAAATCCCATTTATATTAAGACTTAGAAAATAATACCTTGAATTCATTTTCTTACTCCACTGACAACCTTTTTTTTCTTGATGTAAGCATAAATCTAACAAAATTTTGTGTGGTTTATGCTAATTCTTATACACCGATCAGGCATAACACTATGACTACCTTCCTAATGTTGTGTTGGTCCCCCTTTTGCTGCTAAATAAGCCCTGACCTGTCGAGGCATGGACTCCACTAGACCCCTGAAGGTGTGCTGTGGTATCTGGCACCAAGATGTTAGCAGCAGATCCTTTAAGTCCTGTAAGTTGCGAGGTGGGGCCTCCATGGATCAGACTTGTTTGTTCAGCACATCCCGCAGATGCTCGATTGGATTGAGATCTGGAGAATTTGGAGGCCAAGTCAACACCTCAAACTCGTTGTTGTGCTCCTCAAACCATTCCTGAACCATTTTTGCTTTGTCGCATTATCCTGCTGAAAGAGGCCACAGCCATCAAGGAATACCGTTTCCATGAAAGGGTGTACATGGTCTGCAACAATGCTTAGGTGGTACGTGTCAAAGTAACATTCACATGGATAGCAGGACCCAAGGTTTCCCAGCAGAACATTGCCCAAAGCATCACACTGCCTCCGCAGGCTTGCCTTCTTCCCATAGTGCATCCTGGTGCCATGTGTTCCCCAGGTAAGCGACTCACACGCACCCGGCTATCCACATGATGTAAAAGAAAACGTGACTCATCACACCAGGCCACCTTCTTCCATTGCTCCGTGGTCCAGTTCTGATGCTCACGTGCCCACTGTTGGTGCTTTCGGCGGTGGACGGGGTCAGCATGGGCACACTGACTGGTTTGCGGCTATGCAGCCCCATACGCATCAAACTGCGATGCGCTGTGTATTCTGACACCTTTCTATCATAACCTGCATTAACTTCTTGAGCAATTTGAGCTATAGTAGCTTGTCTGTTGGATCGGACCACACGGACCAGCCTTCACTCCCCACATGCATCAATGAGCCTTGGCCGCCCATGACCCTGTCGCCGGTTCACCACTGTTCCTTCCTTGGAGCACTTTTGATAGATACTGACCACTGCAGACCAGGAACAAGTTTTTGGAGATGCTCTGACCCAGTCGTCTAGCCATCACAATTTGGCCCTTGTCATAATCTGTGTTATTTACTTTACCTGACTCATAATGTTATGCCTTATCAGTGTAATTAACATTATATTCACCACAAATATTGAAATCTGTTTTTTCTTGATGGCCAGCATTGTCATGAAAACTGATATGCATGTTTTTGTCTTTTTTGTCCTGTTGTCAGATTCAAAGCAGAACGGCGATGCCAACGTTACTCTTTCAGAAGAGGAGGGCTGCAGTCTGACCCAGCCGCTCTCTCCGAGCGAGATGTGGACCCTCCGATGTTCACGCAACAGAGACAAGACCATGAAAGAGGCAACTTGCTTCTTGCTGAATTCTGGAGACTTTTCTTGCGGAGCTGACCCCACCATCCACACAGGTAAAGGGGAACTGGTGGCTATGGAGTTATTTGAAAGCAAATTGCCATAACTGATTAATCAGAATAAAGTATTCTAGAGCGCCATATAATAAGTGCAGATATTCTGTAAACTGACATTTCAAACCTGGGAAATATAGGATGATAACCTCACACAAAACAAGGAGAGCATCATGATAGACAAACCATTCGACAAACCCGACGTCCTTCATTACTGGCTGCTGTCAAGTCAGACTTCGTCTCAGCCTGACTGACTTGCGCCTCAGCTCCCAAATTCCCCAAAGCTCTGACAGGTTGCCGGCAGTCTATTTCTGGAGATAATCGCTTGATCACGAGCTGCTTGAGCAAACATTCCACCTTTTACATCCTAGAAGCCCCCGTCTCTAAATGAAGATGCAGGAGGGCTCGTTTCTCGATGCTGCTGATGTAAAACAGGAGCTTATTAGCACCTGTTGCTGAAGCGAGACAACTGATAGGTGGAAATAATCATCTGAAATCCATAACAGAACATTACACCAGAAAAACTTGGGGTTGCAGTATTTCTTGCAACTGAGAATTGCTACAGTTTGTCGTGTAGTTGTTTTTCGAATGCCCCCATTACAGTGTTTTGAGCCTGATCATACATTTGGGTTCACTAATGGGTAAATTAATGAATATTTCCATAAATTTATAAATGCATAATTAAATCCTGTGATCTCATCTATGACTAGCTGATGTAGCATGAACATGAATTTTCATTTCAAGAGGCAATAAAAGGAAATATTATGAATATTAATGACACCAGTTAGCATACATGTTTGTTTTGATCTCCTTTCCCCTCCATTCTCGGAAGATTCAAACAAAGGTCGTCTAAGCCCTTCAGACATTCTGTGATGGTTGATTTCTTGTTTGTGTGAAAAGCATGCAATTTTCCTCGCTGATGTGGAGACAGATGCACTCTGGGAATCAATGAGGGGCAGAGCGACAGCAGCTGTGGTCCTGTCAGAAAATGAACAGTGATTACAGGCAATAATTCCCTCACCAGACATAGCAAAGATGCTCCATCCTTGGAAATGTCATCGCTGATGTTTAAAATAAATATGTACAAAAGATCCGTCGGCCAGAGACACATTTCTTCTGTTTGTTTATTTGTTGTGTGAAACATATGAAAACTAAAAACAAGTCTTCTCCTATTTTGCTAAATACATTTATCTTGTTTTAAGCATATTTCTGTATTTTTTTCTGAAACACACACACACACACACACACAAAAAGCATGTTTATTTGCATTAAAGACAGAGTCTTCCTGGCTACTGTCTTCACTCATACAGTTTTTTTTTTTTTTCTTCACGCTGACTTCTTTCTTGATTTGTGTGTAATTATGTGGCAAGCCAGTCATCCAGTAAAAGGCATCATCTACAGCAGTCCTGATGTGAGTTCTGGATCTGCTTCTGGTCCCGAAAGGCAACTCAACTTAATTGCTGCTAATAGGTTTCCATTAGCAACATGGACAAACCCCACGGCTTCCCCAGAGTCTCTGAGTACACTGCAGGGCTTCTGAAGCCCAGAAGTCTTTTTGTTTTAATAGGCAGGAATCTTTCTCTATTTGAACAGTATTACATAAATACATTTGCAGTGTTGTTGTCTAAAGTTTTGCTTAATTTAATGATCTAAATCACACCACTACTGTACATCAGTCAGTCTCAGATATTAACTTTATTAAGAGGAAATATTTTCCCCCTGTTATTGAATTTCTGGACTATTTTTGTCATATAATACACACATTTATGTCCATATATGTCAAATACAGATCTTCTAATTGAAATAAATTCTGAAACTCAGATTAAGTAATATCAGATACAAAAGTATCTGTAAATAATATAACACAACACAATCTGTCACACTGTATTTTTGTACTAAAGTCTTGACATTTAAAAATTTAAAAAGTTTAAAAGGTATAATATATAACAGTATAGTATAATAAAGGTATAATATATAACAGTAGAATTATCTAAATATTCTTAATATGAGGTAAGCAAAATTCTGTCATGACAACTCTGAGTGTTTGGTATGGTAATGGGTATGACTGTTGATATGTTGGTCTTGGCGGAATAGATCTGCTACACTGCTGCTGCTGCAGAGCAAGTATGGGACTTGCTACTGCCAATACATACAAAACACGCTGCTGTGAGCAAGCAAGAGATGCTGTTGCTCTACAATATAGTGTACATGAATTACCCGTAGCAGATCTATACAGGTGGAGCTGGGGAAGGTGGAGGGTTTCTGAAAGCGCCCTACATTGCTAAGGCAAATGCTACTCATGTATTTGAAGGTTGAGCATGCGAGCTCATTGGCTACTGATACAGCAGGAACCAATCATCTGTGTCCTATAGATAATGATGCGATTACAAGCAGGTTGAGTTAAAGGACCTATTAGCCTGCGCCATCTAGAGTTTCATGACAGAACTTTGTATTTACATATTCAGACTTGTTTTCAGAGAATAAATTCAGTATTCACTGTTTTGTTGCAAAATCTATTTATTTTTAAAATTTGAAGTCTTAAAAGGACTTAATTCACTAAGGGCACGTACACACTTTAAACTTTCAGGAGTGACAACCATGCAAATGCAAATACAGGAGTGAATCCCCTAAATTATTATTGTTCTTTGTGTGTACGGAACACAACTCGCTTCCAAAACTGTGATGATTGACATGATTGACTTGCATGTTTACCATCCGCTATTTTGACCAAAAGTATTATTACAGCGACAAAAGTCTTATGTTCTGCAATTTTAACTAAACCTCCATCTACAGAGGCATTGTGTTTTTATATGTTTTAAGGTCTTGTAAGATTGCCATGTCTGCGGGTTGAAGCGACCCCAACCAACATGTTTTCTCTCTGTGTGTCTTTGTTTCAGAGAGCTGTAAAGACACTCTCACATCCCCAGCTAACTACACTCAAGCAGAAGTCACCACCCTGACCTGAGGGGGTTTGTCCTGATAGGACTCTTCTGAGATATTCACCAATCATTCATCTTCTCATCAGTCATGCATCATCTGTCTCAGTCAAGGGTGCGATACCCCTGTAGACTGGTAAAATGTGAATGATTTCCAGTCAAATCATCATGTACGTCTGTCTCTTTAAAATATTACTGATGATCAATTTTGCTTAAGACCCCATTAAATCAAAATAGGATCATTTTAAATGCTAGTTTAATGCTGAAAGTTTACAAAATAACTTATTCATATTTTTTATTATTAATATTTTAGAGACTTTTTTTAAAAGACAATCCCTTTAGCCCTTCATTCTTTATGTCAGCACAGGAAAGAAAACTCTGTGGTGTTTTTAAAGTCCCCGTGAACCAGAAGTTGCAACCGTGATCAGTGATGTATTTCCAAGTGAAACGGAATATTAAATAGAGGGCGGAGTTTAATTTTAGCGCACCTCCTCCATCCCTCGCTCATAGCAGACTGACGGCTGGAGGGGAGTAGTTAAGGATATTCAACGCAAGCCGTCAAACTGACGTGATCAAAGAAGGAACGCCATTCCAGAGCGGAAGCAAATTTTCAGATCTTGATTAAAGATTACCACATCAAACTAATTTTTTTTCTGTGTATGAACTTGCACGGATTAATTGTTCACCACGAGACTGGTAATGTGTGCTAACAAAGTAAATAGGGTCAATTTCATGATGATTTTAACATTTTTATTGATTTTTCTCTCACTGAGTCTGTAATATTATTATATACAAGATTCTCTAAAAAAATGTCAAGATTATGTATCTAAAAGTGCAAAATATGGACTGAAACTTATAAGATCATTAGAAATGTCCAGTGTTCCTGTTCTTGATACACTACCGTTCAAAAGTTTGGGTCTGTAAGATTTTTAAAATGTTTTTGAAGTGTCTTATGCTCACCAAGGCAGCATTTATTTGATCAAAAATACAATAAAATTAGTAATATTGTGAAATATTATTACAATTTAACATAACTGTTTTATATTTTGATGTATTTTAAAATGAAATTTATTCCTGTGATGGTAAAGCTGAATTTTTAGCATCATTACTCCAGTCTTTAGTGTCACATGATTCTTCAGAAATCATTCTAAAATGAAGAATTGATGCTTAAGAAACATTTATTATTATTATTATCAAAGTTATTATCACAGTTGTGCTGCTTAAAGCTTTTATGGAAACTGTGATTCTTTTTTCTGGATTCTTTGATGAACAGAAAGTTCCTAAGAACAGCATTTATTTGAAATAGAACTAATTTGTAACAATGTAAAAGTCTTAACTGTTACTTTTGATCAGTTTAATGAATATTTACTGAATAAAAATATTAATTTCTTTCAAAAAATAAACAAACTTTCGAACAGCAGTGTACTTCAAAATCTATATAAAACATTTATTCCCTCAGGATACCAATTCTCAGCTTGTCTTTATTTGGACAAAAGCAGAAACCAGCCTGTGTCTGTATAGTATCGTTCCAGAGATCACAGGCCAACTAACACAACTGTAAAAATGATCCATTAATCACTATAAAAATAACCCTCAAACAAGGATCTTCAAGAGGAGTTTTCCAAATGTGAAGGTAAATGCATAAAATAGTTTCTTATAAAGAAAATAAATACCAAATGCAGCTTTATTAAAGAGCACAGTGGCAGCTGCATGCTTTTCCAACCATCGTTTTCATAACATCGCTGGTTGAGATGGGACCAAAATCTGAAACCTTTATGTTCTGTGATGTTAGTTCACTGTAATCTAACCTTCTTTTGCGAGTACACACTGTATAACCTGTCCAAGTTGTGCCTACTGTCTTGTAATACTACTAATAATATTCCTACTAATAATAATAATACAAAAAAAAAAACAGTGGAATACTTTGTTGTTAAGAAAGGCTCATATTGTTGAGATGTCAATCATGTTCGCACACAGACAAAAAAAAAACTTTGTGTGAAAGTTTTTTTCTGATTTGTTGTCTGCCATAGTTGCCTTATGTTTCATAACAGTTCAAGTGCAACATGTTATTTAGACCCAAAAAGTGCATAATGTAAATATCAGTACTGCTGTATGTAGCAGAGTATCACTATCTAGCAAGAAGGCGCATTCACTGTCTAGTTATACAGTCCAACAGTATCTGCCTTTAGCCAGTAACCGTGAGTTTGTTTGTTTGTTTCAGGGATGACGTAACATGCTAAAAAAGAGGCTCATACTGTATACTAATAGATGATATGGTACAACACTGTAACTTTTGGATGAACATGTACAATGTTATATGTCTAAAGAAAAAGCAGTTCATATCTTGTATTATGTAGGCATGTGTGTCTATGCATTTCTGCAGGAATACAAATAAAATCTAAATATTGAACTGAGGTTTGCGCTGCTTTATTTCGAGTGGTGTCTCATCAGTGTCTGAGTTGTATGTTTTGGAATACAGACGTTCTTGTGTATTTTGAGAATGACAGCCAAAGCCTCAGCGCGTCTGTCTGATGGCAGACCTGAGCTTGTGCTGGCTCCGCTTGTACAATTTTAAACAGAGCGGATACACATCCATCTCCATGGCGACTGTGAGAGATAAGCCCCATTAATTATTGTTTAGCTCCTTCATTCTCTATATGCGTCTCTCTCTTTCCTCTTCTTCTGTCTCTCTCTTCAATATTCTCCATGTCTCTTCCCATACCATACTACTTTAAAAAGTGGTAACATGCAATTAAGACCCTTATCTGACCCTTAAAATTTCTTTTGTTGGTGTAAATGTAGTCAGGTTGATTCATTCATAATATAATATAATTTGTGCTGTCAATCGATTAAAAAAATTAACTAATCGCACAATTTTTTTCTGTAATTTTTAATATTTTTATATTGCAATAATTTCACGTTACTCTCCAAATGAATGTAGAAACAACTTAAAGACGGTATATTTTAAATATTTGTTTAATGGTATCTTTTTATGAATGAAGGCCATATCACTTATACTAATACTTCTACTGACGTCTCTATGAAATTGATTTTTTTAAACATTAATAGACATTCAACATTACAGCAACTAAAAGCTGTCAATTTCAACATTTATTAGGCTTTAAAAAAATAACAACTTCTAATTTAACTGAACTTAAAACAATCTTCACATGAACCAATTATAATACATACATATTATAGACATATAGACATACATATGTCATATTTACTTGTGGACTTTGTACAGAAATTGAATAAAGTTACTTTACAGTCTTCACTGCATAAATTATAAAATTAAATACAGATCAATCTTTATAAAAGACACAATTTTCTGTTACCTTTGTTCTTTGATTAACATTAATGACAGACATCACAGCAACTGGTTTATTAAACTGCTGTGACTTTAAGAGCTGCCGCTGCCGAACATGACGCGCATCTCATTTTCTCACAGCTCTTGACGTTATATAACTCATTTAGGACTGCTCTTATGAGGATACAAAACAGGCATTTTGGCATAATTCTGTGTGTTATTGTTTGTTCAAGTGCAGAAGAGAACTTGATACTTGCGCGCATATTTACAGTATGTGTATCAGACACGACATTCACAGACAGCGTGTTCTCGTTTGGCTTGTGACACTTGAATGGTTTGCATGACTAAGAGCGTGATCATTTAGGCCTAATGTAATGCTAGCCAAATTATGACAAAAAAATGGATGCTGCATTAATTGCGTTAAATATCTTTAACGAGTTAAACTGAAAAAATTAACCGCCTGCGGTAACGCCCTAATTTTGACAGCACTAAATATAATATAATATAGGCTAATATAATATAATATAATATTTTTGTTACGCCATGAAGCACATTTTTAAGTTACAATTTTACATTGTTCAAAAGTGCCTTTATCTTATCTTCAAAAGTGCCTTTATACGTTATCTTTAAGGTATAGTTTACCCCAAAATGAAAATTATCCCATAATTTACTCGCCCTCAAGCCATCTTAGGTGTATATGACTTTCTTCTTTCAGCCGAACACAATCTGAGTTATATTAAATAAAATCCTGGTTCTTCCCAGCTTTGTAATGGAATAGTGTCACTTCGCTTCAGAAGGCATTTGGATATTTTTTTACAAAAAAAAAAAAAACAACAACATTGGTTTGCTTCAGAAGGCATTTATTAACCCACTGGAGTCATGTGGATTACTTTTATGATGGATGGGTGCACTTTTTGGAGCTTCAAAATATCAAGCACTATTCAATGCCATTGGGAAGAACCAGGATATTATTTAATATAACTCCAATTGTGTTCAGCTGAAAGAAGAAAGTCATATACGTACATTGAGGGTGAGTAAATTATGGGATAATTTTTATTTTTGGGTGAACTATTCCTTTAAGAAATTACTTTAGTAAGTGTAAACTGATGTAATTCTGTCACTGTATAATATTTTTTATTTGACTAAAACCAGGTTATTCAATGTTACCATATGAAACACATTTTTAGATCCGTTGACAATGGGGAAAAATTAGATTACATCACTTTTTTTTACAATGTATCTACAAACCAGTGACGACTTACAATTTTAATAACTTTGCTTATTGGCATTTTTGGAACAACATTTTGAATCAGTATACAGTATCTAAATCTAACTAACAGACAAAACACATAACACTTAATGTTTATCAAAAGAAACAACTATCAAGATTTCTTTTACAATTGCTTCATAAGTGTTAAAAATGAAAAGCTAATCATTTCTTATGCACATGTTGATTTAGACCTAAACAGTTAATATGTTCCAGGAACTGTATTCCCACACAGCTGTCATATTCATATTTGGAGATTACTACAATATTTCTCATTCTTTTGCAGAATACATCATCTGAAAGGAGTATCAGAATTACAGGAAGTGTGCCATGGTGAGTGATTTAATAGTCTAGCATGCACAAAATAACCTCACTGTGTCTGATGTTTGGAGAGAGTGACACACATAAGCTTTCACACAGGGAAAAAGGTGGCAGCGTTTCATGTGTTCTGTCATCCACTCCCTCTCCAATTAATTCCATTGTATTTCCTTCTCTTTTGTTGTCTTTTTTGCCCATAAAATGGGTTGTCATGGCAATGTCGAGTGCAGTTACCATGGAGAGCTGCTCATCCACCACTTCAGCCGGGTCGCATAAGTGGCCAGTTGGAAAAAAAAAAACAAAAAAAAAAACAGAAAGGGAAAATGCATAAGTGGCCAGTTGGTTTCTGACTTTTTTTTTTTTTTTGCTGGGCCTGATTGGGTTCAAATTGAGAGCTGGTAACAAATTGAGAGTTATTTGTTTCATTATGTTTGTTATTGAGAGTAACAGCTGTGACACATTCTGTTCTGAGGACTTGTGACCCACAAAAATGTTCAATCTTATAAACACATCTATGACAGAATGTTTTTAGTGTAGACATTTAACATGATGCTGCAAAAGAGTTAAAATGAGACTGCTTTTGTCCTCTATAGGCAAAGATAAATCAGAGATAAAAAATAATGCTGTGAATTATATTCAGATGTGTAGAAATATGACCTCTAATATGTATATAAATGGCACAATGTCTAAAATTATACATTAGGGAACAAGAAAATGACCAAATCACCTGTAAGCATGAATCAAACAGCAATACATATCAGTCATTAACATCTGGCTTGGAAAATGGAAATGAATTTAAAAGAAAAACGAATGCTTTTGACACTGGACAGGCAAATGTGTTTCATCCTGAAGCCATTATATTCTTGATATCACCAATACACATTCACAGACTGATATACGCTCACTCACTTTGTTTTACCCCCAGCTCTAGTGATAAAAGAGGAGCCATGATGGAGTTGTCATGGTTACACTGCTCTCGGGTGTCTCTCCCCCCTTCCCCGTTCATCATCTTCTCAACACTGGAAATTGCGAGACAGGTTTTGGGTCATTATCCCTAAGATTCATGCTGTCTATGGACAGGTCATGCTATTTCTTCCAACAGTCCATTCATCTTCTCTGCCTTCCCTTTTTTGGTTCAGACTTCCTTTTTTTCATTTCTCGAGACTGAGAGAGGTCACTCTGATTGTGTCTCTAATTTAAGCTTCAGTTACAGACTGAAATGATTTTTTGTGTATAGGGGAGACTGGGAAAAGTGTTTAATTATATACTTTTAGTGTAACAGAATGTCCTATTGTGCTTTTGTTATAATTAATATAATAGAAACCATGATTTATGCCAAGTTACATAAATGTATTGTTCGAAATGTGAACATCTGGGAAGAATTACAAATCTTTCCTGGAAAATACACACACACTGTTCTTGAATGTTTCCTGTTCACCTTTGTATCTTTCCTGTCTCTCCTGTTAGAGACTCAGTGAACCCATGATCAACCTTTGGTTTGACAGAGCCATGCAATCCAAGTTTAGCACGATACTATCAGACATGTTCACACCTACTATGAGACACAAGACAAGCAAAAAAAGAAAAAAGTGTTTACATATTACAATCAACAGTCAACAAAAAACAATAATAAACCCCTGAAATGCTGTGGATCCAGTCAGATTCTGTGTCAGTATATGCATCAAGAGAGATCTATCTATCTATTTACAGTACACACACACACACACACACACACACATATATATATACAGTATCAGGTTTTCTTTTATTTTAAATTGTAGTCAAAACTCTGTAAAATTATCTCTAAATTAACAACTCTGCTGTTATTTTAAGTATTATGACATTAATGACAAATTACAGTAATTCACATTTTTATTACAGTAATTCACATTTTTTATACAGAAAAATTACTGTATTGTTATAAAAATGTATATATATATTTTTTCCTGAATTATTACGATCAAACACCTTCACTGTAAAAAAGAATGGTCAAATGATTGGCAGCACAGGGTGCCAAACAAAAACCTTAAAATTAAAGTAAAATCTCATTTAAATAAGCTGAAAACACTGTCACATGACTGGCAGCAACAGAACATTAAACACTAACACATCTCTCTAGATCTCAGCATCTTCACTTTCTTTGACTTTATTTCTTTCATACAAATGCCTTAATGAGAATGAACAGAGGTTTAGGTGTTGATGTTTTATTAAAAATAGACTAATAAAGCTTGAAGTCACCATTCTGGAGGTAAACGTTTGTTTTAGTTGAGCTCTTGACCCTTGACTTTTTTTTTTACTGGCTGTTTAGACTGTGTATTTCTAAAGCACCTTTATAATAGCAATTCTGGTCAGATGAAGTTGGTTACTTGATGATGGTTCAGTCATCATGTAGCAGCCTGAATCATGGATCTCATTGAGAGTCTGATCTATTAGCTGTTAGTTTTGCAGCTTTACAGCGGCCTTGTGATATTACGAAGTTAGCAGATAAAAAATTGTTTTAATATTTTAAATATCATTATATAGAAAGTGTTTTCAGCTGTCTTTTAGACTTACACAAACATCAAGAATCAGCGAATAAACCTCAACAATGGTGACCCAAAAAAGTTTTTGTGACTTTAGCAGCTTGTTTTGTGATGTTCAGAGTTGATCTGTTTATCTAAAAATTTTGTCACCATTGTTGAGGTTTATATGCTGATTCTTTATGTCTGTGTGTGTCTACATGATCCTGTCCAAATAACTTCTGCATAATGACTTAAAAATGTTCAAAATATTAAAGTAAGACAGGATTTTATGCGGTTGTATATTAGGGCTAATGTGAAATTATTCAATTTCAAATAATGTCCTCAGAGATCAGACTCTGGGTGAGATCAGAAAATCAGATCAATTATTCTTCTTGCAACTTTTGTTATAACAATTGTGCTTTAGAAACACAGTTAGAGTAGCAGGAGAAAAATTAAAAAAAGGTCAAGGGTCAAGAGCCAAACTAAAGTGAACACTTACCTCCATAATGGTGACTTCAAACTTTATTATTTTCACATCAGTTAATTCTTAATAAGAAGATTTGAATGAAAGAAGTAAAGTCAGACTGGTTTGTAATAAGTGAAGATGCTGAGATCTACAGAGATCTGTTAGTATTTAAACTTTAATGTTCTGTTTCTATTGTCTGAGTGTTTTGAGGGTACCATTTTGCTGAAGAGTAGAGCCTGTGCTTTAGTCAATGATGAGCCCAGAAATGCAGATGTTATGCTGTATGTTGCTTTGTTTAAAGGCAGTAATGGTGTAGTTGCTGATGCAGTGACAGTAATATCTGCTTGTGTGTGTTGTTGTTTCCTAATTATTAACTGCAAGATATTTATATTTTACAGAGTATGTTTTACAATAATAGTCCTGGAAAATCTGTAAAGTAACTGTTTTTTATAAAACATTTAAAGAAAATTAGGATATGAATTAGGATATTTTACCTGAATTTTACAGTTTTTGTTTGGCAGACACTTCTGCCAGTCATTGACCATTTCTTTTTTAACGATCTCTAACCGTTATTTTAATTAATGGTAAAGATTTGGCACCCTTTGCTGCTATGCATTTTTACGCTTATTTTTTTTTTACAGTCAAAGACTAAAAAAAAGTGAAACTAATTTACACTGTAAAATACTGTTTTCATTGAAACGGTAATATACCGTAAAAACAATGCATTTTTGGTATGTCATTTTCGAGAAGGCTACAAATATTACCCAGAATGCAGTTTTTATGGTATATTACCGTTTCAATGGAAAACGGTGTTGTCTTCCCTATGTTATTGTCAGATTGTCTTCCCTTTATTGTTTTAAATATATGAGAATTAACAAACGGATATTTCTGATATTGAAGCTTCGAAACAATCTTACATATTGAAATTACCTCAAAAATAACATTTTGATCACATGTGTCATGACAATGAGAAACTGTTTTTTAGGAAAGGACTATTGCTATTTAGTGTTTTCTTTTTCTTCCTCTTTCTTTCTTCTTTTTTTTTCTTTTGGCAAAATCCCTGGCGGGCCTTTCTTCTATGTATATTTAACATTTCAGGAATGAAAAGGTCAGACTGAATCTTTGCTAACAGGCACTTTCAGCAGCTATTGTTTTATTTATTTATTTTTTTATTTACATGTTGGACCTAGTATCCAAGGAAACCAAATACATGCAGGAATTTACTATCACAAATCACAAATCACCAGTCAACAGTAGTACAATTCATAGTAAGTAGTAAAGTTTAGGGAGTTTTGACAGATATTGTGACAGATATTTTTTTTTTTGTTTTGTTTGACAGATATTGTGTATAAATATCAGCATACTGATGAAAATAGAACATTTTTAAATATTTATTTTTTATAGAAACTCACTAGAATCAGCACATATAGGACCATCTGATAACCAGTCAACTTGTTTCTTTGAGGATGAAGATAAATGCCGTAAAGAGGAATGGGCATTTATCTGTTCAAGAGTCAAAAGCTTTTGCATTTGAGAGGCTTTTATCACTATGAAGTGGACAGATATGAAGCCATGCAACATCACTTACGCACACTTAATGTGGATGGACTTTTACTGGCAGTAAACCAATAGAAACAAAGAAGCCATTACTATGAATTTCAAATGTCCACTCTCACAAATGTATGGTCTCAAAGCATTAATATTAATCTTGTTTGCAGTAATGCACACATTAACCCTCTATTTCTAACCCTATTTTGAGTGTATTGTAATGAGTAGAGTTGCACTGGTTGGGTGAGATAGATCACTTTTAAAAGTTTGATTCCAAGCATTCAGATTTTCCTGACATGATTTCTGTTAAAGAGGAGAGGAAAAAGCCACCGCGCTTTAAAATCAATGTGAAAGTGGTTAAGACCATGTTACTGTAATTATCCAATCAGTGGGTGCTTCAATCCATAGCCCATTAGCACATGCACACAAGAGTGCTGCTAAAACTGACACACACACACACACACATATGGGCTCACACACTTTCATACAGACTCCTACGCATGCACAAAAACACAAAGACAAAACCAAATCTTTGAGTTCATATTCAAATCTGTCGTTTGATTGCAGACTTTAGAATATACTGTACAAAAGTGCAAATGCAAATATGAGCACAGTCTCAAACACTGATGAGATCTCATTTCCATCTTCCATGGAGACAGATTTCAAGCCTGAGAAGCAGGATATATAAGCAAAGTTGGCATTTACTCACCGATTAACTTCACTGCAGTCTAACAGGTGATATTTCTTATTCTCATTAGTGATTTCAGGCTACTTGCCAAACATTATTGTAAGTTTATAAATAGTCTATTCCTTATGTCTGAAGTTTCAGCACAGTGCAAAAATAAAGTGTATAATAATAAAATGTTTTTTGCTTCCGAAAATATTATGTTGAAAATTAATTTTCTTACCTCATTGATAAATTGTTTTGGTGTAGTTTCATGAGCAAAGGTGAGGAAATATAAAAAAGGGTCTGATAGCAAAGCAAAACCCTTCAGGGTTTATATTGAGAGAAACTGACATTTGTAGTGTATAGAGTGTGGTGAGGATGTTTTCTACCGTAGTAGAGATGTTCATGATAATGATAAATTATGAATATCTGCATCAATGAGCGCTATTATCAAACTATAGTTTACAAGTAGTCAGTAATACATTTGTTGTTACTTACTTGGATTTGTTCCAGACATGTAACAGACAAAAACAGTGTGCGCTTCTGGATATGTGGCAACAGTTAAATAATTTTTTCAGCTTTATTTTCTGATTTAATTTTTATGTTTCTAAAAACATAACTTCTGCTGAAACAAATGTTTAGTGCTGTACAAGTATGAAATAAAAAATACCTAACATAAATATACTAATACTGCCATGTTAATTATTCCTTCCCATAAATGTGTGCATTAAAGGGTTAGTTTACCCAAAAATGAATTTTCTGTCATTAATTACTCACCATCATGTCGTTCCAATCCTGTAGAACCTTCATTCATCTTCAGAACACAAATTAAGATATTTTTGATAAAATCCAAGAGCTTTCTGATCTCCCTATACACAGCAATGTCATAACAAATTTCAAGGCCCAGAAAGGTAGAAAAGACATCATTAAAACAGTCCACGTGACTGCAGTGGATCAACCTCAATGTTATGAAGCTACAAGAATACTTTTTGTTTGCCAAAACAAAATTAACGACTTTATTCAACAATTTTTTCTCTTCCCTGTCTGTCTTCTACGAGAAATAAAGATGAATAAATGAATAAAGTCGTTAGTTTTGTTTTTTTGCACACAAATAATATTCTTGTTGCTTTTTTGGGTGAACTAACCCTTTAAAAAAGGAGTGGAGTATCGGTTTTGATGCTAGTATATTGTTCTACTTGGATAGAAGTTGTGTCCTATTTTCGTTTGTTATTTCAGCTACCATCAGATAGACTCTCTCTGTCTCTCGCTCTTTGTGAGAGTGTGAAAGGATATGGAGGAGTGTGAGGTGTAAGCGCGCAGGTGCTGGAACGTGTCGTTTGCACACATTCTTGGCTCTGGCCTCTTTTCCTACAGCGACACAACCCAAGATCATCACTCCCCAGGGCTGAGAAAAACAATGGCCCAGCGGTCTCCTCACTCTTCTTCCAGCTCGCTTACGCTGAAAAAGTCACGCAGCATTCGCCAAAACAGACAAACAGAAATAAGCTTCATCTTCCTGTTTCACCTGTTGCCTTACTTCAGTTTCACTTATTCTTTCTCTCTTTAAAACTACCAATGGGGAAATTGAAATTAATTCAAAATATATTCTCTTGAAATAAGTCTCAATATATTATGCAATTGTGCCTCTCAAGTGAATGTTTTAAGGATACTGAAAAAAAGCAAAACATTAAGAATACTGATTTATGCTGAATTATTCTTGCAGTATAGTAGATCACTGGATAAATAAACAGCAAGGTCACTCAGTTAAATGCTTTTATTTATTTATTTTCAAATGCTTTAAAAGGTTTTTACAGCATTTGTTTTCATGTAATAATATGCAAAAATATCATTGTTGTCGACATGTTTATGCGTAAACTCAACCTTAAGGATTGAATCAGAAAAAGCAAAAACACATTTTTACAGTTGAGATTCATTGCTTATGCATTTAAATTTCTTTTATTTGTACACTTGAGTTGCTGGTGCTAAATCAGGTAGAATGTGATGGGAAAAAAGGAAGCTGCATCTCAGCCAAGTAAACATCTACTGACGGACCTCAATGTCCTGTTCTATAATTAAGGATGTCACTTCTAGATTCACTTCTCTGTTCGTGTGAGTGTGTGAGAAAAAAATATAGAGACGGTGAGTGCGGTTTAGGACTGTGATGGAGGAAAACCCTGTTTACAGGATACAGATGAAACGAGTGTTTAAATTGGAGAGCGTGAGAGGTTGTGTGTGACGCACTCTCTACCCCCTAAAACAGAAACACGTATGCTGAATCCAGAGTGTCTTTACATGGGGTCTCCTTTGATGCCGAAATAAATCTGTGATATTGGTCACCAGGAGCTAAAAACACTACAATCAAAATTAGACAATGAGAGATGCCGCCATCTTGCTTGTGACAAAGAAAATCTACACACTGTTCTAAAGGTTTCCTCAAAAGTCACTGCGAGTATTCTTGTGTTCAGCTTTGGAACAGAAGCCACAATCAGAGGCTCAGATGGCGATAGTAGTTTTACCCAACTCTATCATACTCCCACGGCCAAATTTATGTCAGCGTTGAGATACTTGCTAAAACCTAGTTTTATGCAATGGCTTAATTGGCCCATGTGACAATGACAGCAGCCAAACATGCTTTGAAAGGTGTAAGGGGAAAATTTGTACCATCAGCATCTGCGAACTCAGACGTGTAAGTACCAATCTTTTATACTCCAAGTGGTTAGATCTGAACTACTAAGTGATGTAACATTTGAGTCTCCCCGGCATTTGGTGTGAATGTAAAAAAGAGAGAGCAAAAGACGATTCTACGCCCAATTGACATCAAAGTGCATAAAACGATGAAAATACTTATCACTGAGATGAAATGGCTGATCTGTAGGAATGACGCGAGGATGATGAAGATTGCAGCCATGTCTTTGATAGGCCCTTTGATGATATTGCTGAAACGAAATTCGAAAACAATAGAAATCCGCGAAGAGAGAACCTGCATGCTTCTGAAATTAAACAGGAATCTTTTCTCCTATTGCCGCGACAGTTCAATAAACATTCAAAATGATAGGCTGACATGAATTTAGATGACACTGTCGCATTTAACATATCCCGTCTAAAACTAACATTTTTACATTTAAGTAGTAGGCCTAAATCAAAATGCGCAAACATTTTCTGAGTGATTATTTAGATAATCACGATAATAGGTCTGTACATTCATCGTGAGAGGAGCATTGCTTACACAGTGGTTCACTGGAGCTTAAGTTTTAGATTTGGTTAGATCTGAACTACTAAGTGACCTAACATTTGAGTCATCCCAGCAGAACTTACGCTAGAGCTTTATTTCACTCAAAAATGAAAATTCTGTCATCATTTACTCACCCTCAAGTTGTTCCAAACCTGTATGAATTACTTTCTTCTGCTGAACATATTAGATATTTGAAGAATGTGGTTAACCACCAACAGGTGATGGTAGCCTTTGACTTTCATTTTTTTTTTTCCATATATGGAAGTCAATGGCTACCGTCATCTATTTGACATTCTTTAAAATATCTTTTTGTGTTCTGCAGAAAAAGAAAAACATACAGGTTTGGAACAACTTGAGTAAGGTGAGTAAATGATTCATTTTTGGGTGAACTATCACTTTAATTTGCTAGATGGCTCTGAAAACTAATTGTAAAGTGTCTAGAGAGTGAAATAAAAGGTAGAAGAGGTGAGACAGGAAGTAGTGACTGTCAAACACTCTCAGTTCTCTTCCCTCAGCAATGCTGTAGTTCAACTAAGGGATATTAAATGGACGTACATGAGTGTTCTTATGGGTCCACCCAACTAAACCTGACATTTTTTCCTTTTAGCTCACATAACATCTAATTTAAGGAAATGAATTTTTTAAGGTGTTAAAAAATCAGTATATTAATTATTTTATTCTACTGACAACTCTTATATGTTGTATTTTAAGTCATCCGTTATGTTTTATAATCTTAACAATGCATGAAAATCTTTGTGCCTACCCCTGGTTGTGGATCTCTAAGAGAGATGTGAAAGCTTTCACCTAATTGTTTTGTAGGCATTAATTGTTTCCAGTCAGCTGTTAGAGCTAAAGGGAAGTTGGCTTCTCTCAACATATCCGATGACCTGTTAATTCCATTTCGACTTCCGCATGACTTCCTGTCAGAGGAAGGACTTCTGGCTTCACACGCTCAGCTGGACAGAGATTCACTAATGGGACAGGATGTGGTTGAACTGTACACTTAGGTCTCAATCCTTGATGCTTTTGTGCTCTAGTTTCATCCTAACAATTACACTGATTCTTGAGACATGGGAAAACATTATTACTATTTTTTTTCTTAAAGGATTTGTTCACTTCAGAATTCAAATTTTCTGATAATTTACTCACCCCCATGTCATCCAAGATGTTCATGTCTTTCTTTCTTCAGTCGAAAAGAAACTAAGGTTTATGAGGAAAACATTCCAGGATTTTTCTCCACATAGTGGACTTCAGTGGGGTTCACCAGGTTGAAACTCCATCTCATTTTCTCCTCCAACTTCAAAATCGTCCGATATCATTGTTTTACCTTTATGCCTTTGGCTTAATCTTTGCACGTTCGCTTTGTAGACACTGGATCGGTATTTCCGCCTACGTCACACATGACCTTTGTAACGTGATTACGTCTTGCGTGGCGGATCGCAAAACTAATGCAAGACGAGCATTTGTGGATAAAAAGTATATGCATTTTTTTTTTTTTTTTTTAGAAAATTATTCCTCAGCTGGGATCATGTAAAACCCTTTGAAGCTGCACTGAAACTGCAGTTTGGACCTTCAACCCATTGTACCCCAGTGAAGTCCGCTATATGGAGAAAAATCTTGGAATGTTTTCTTAAAAATCCTTAATTTCTTTTCGACTGAATAAAGAAAGACACAAACATCTTGAATGACATGGTGGTGAGTATCTTTCCACAAATAATGTATTTTATATCTATATAAAAAAAAAAATATATAAATATATAAACATATATATATATACACATTTTTTAATAAAAAATCGTAACTTTATTTTGCAGTGTCCTTGTTACATGTACTTACTGTAGTAATATCAGTAAATTATGCTTAATTACATGCAACTAACCCTAAACCAAATCCTATTCCTAACCCTATTATATTGTTAATTAATATTACTCAATACTTAAATGTATAATTACACTGTAACAATGACAGAAATTATTTTTAATATGCAGATTTGATGCGCAAGAAACATTTCTTATTATCAGTGTTGAAAAAGGTTATAATATTTTTGTGGAAACTGATACTTTTTTTTGGATATTTGATTGAATAGAAAGTTCAAAAGAACAGCATTTATTTAAAACAGAAATTTTTGTAACATTATAAATGTCTTTTGATCAATTTAATGCATCCTTGCTGAATAAAAGTGTTTTCTTTCAAGAAATAAAAAATCTTACTGCTCCCAAACTTTATTTTATTAATTTTACTTTTATTTATTATTATTATTTTTCCAAAAAATAGAACTGAGCCGTTTCCAAGTTGAGTGCTCAAACAGATTCGCTAAAATGAAGATTTCGACTTGTAAGATGTCAGGAGGGTCTTTTCAGCTTTCAGGTACCTTTCATCCAATAAGTGTATCAGGTTTCTCTCTTTGAAAGCTTCAGGTCTCTTTCTTTATTGGTTTTCACCAAGCTGTGGCAGAAACCTTTTCAGTATGTCAGTCAATGGATCTGGCTACCGTTCAACACAGATGACTCACACCGATGCTCAAAACACAGGGATGCTCAGCAATGTCCTTAGCTTTTTAATATTGTGATTGAAAACAACTCAATTAATCTCATGTCAAAGAACAAATCAGAGAGACACATTTCAGCGTGAGAACCAACTTTTTATTGTTCATTTTAGTGATGGTCCATTTTTAATATTCATAACTCAGCGTTTTTCCAAGTGAATCGGAAATACTGTACAATATCAATGACATTGACTAAGAGACATTAAAATAGTCCTTGTAAAGCTAACAGTATACTGTGGCTAGTGATCTGAATGTGCTATCACCCAACAGAATAGGGTTTGACAAAAGTTTTAAGAGCAGTGCTCTTCTTTAGCAGTGAAGCCCTCTGACGTCGCTACTCTCAGAGTAACAGCGGTTCCTGTGGCCTCACAGACCGTCTGATCAATGTCCAACCAAAGTAAATGCCTGCAGAAATATTGCTTATAAATCTAAGACTATTACAGCACACAAGAGAAGACTAGAGGGTAATAGTACATGTTTCATCAGTGTCTGTCTTGCTAAATTACTCACGGATGATCGTTACAGTACTTTGGGGCATTAAAAATACATTTACATTCACATCAAGTACATTTCTAATGATTAAAATAGCACTTCCAGAGTGCAAAAGTACTCTAGTTTGGCTTTCCTCCTTAGTGCTCGTATAAGTTCGAGGCACAAAGAGCGGAAATATCCCAGCTAAATGTGTGTTACAGTAATCTAACACTACTAACAATGATTGGGTTGAATATAGTCGGACTAAAAACGTAAAAAGTGCGTGAACATTTTGACAAAACCTAGAAGCAGCAAACGATAATATTGCGGATACTAAGGCCAGAGGAGCGTACAGAAGGTGCTGTCTGTATGATAAGCTGACGTCTACATCGAATTAAAACCAACATTTACATTAAAAGCGTAAAAGAACACTTCAGTTTAGTGTGCTAACCAACAATCTTTGCGGCGTGAACACACAAATGAACGAGTCATGTTCACAGAGGAATCAAAACTCACACCTGGAGGTGAATCTTAGGAGGTTAGGGACTCACAACATCACAATAGCAAAAATAAAACAGTTTTTTTATACACACACACACACACACACACACTTGAGACAACAGATACTACTCCCATACACAACACTATTACACAATGTACAAAATAGTTAAATATTCTACGCTTTAACTGTACAACAATATCATACACATCAGTGTTACAAGAATTCACCTGTTTGCCTTTCATAGATTTCTTACCGTTTGTTTAACAAAATGTACACCGATATTTACAGATATAATATTCAGAATCACAATGTACATAAATATACAGTATAGCACTTTGCTCACAAACATTATGGCCTCCAGCACCTCTTGAAAAAAGAGATGCTTGCTGTACATTTCATCAGTTGCAGTCGACTAAAATATGGCTCAATGTTTACGCTAGAATGAACTTCGTTTCAAGAGGTCTCAGAGCTGCAGTTTTCATTGTTTTCAGAGCAAATTAAAAGTGCAATTGTGTCTGTGCTTCAAAAAGATGAACAAGAGCCACATGATTCCAGATTGTCGACGACACAGTGGATTAACCTCAGTAGTTGAGTCTGATCAATATCTATAAAGATTGTAGTGAACACATGCTATTTGAACAGAGAGTACTTGCAATTATGTATTAATGTGTTACCACTCCATTTCATCAAAGCAGGATGTACAATTGTGATCTATTATCACTACCTGTGACCATTATGTAGAGAGAGGAGTGTGCTTAACATCTCAGAGAAGTGTAATGTGAGTAATATGATTATTGCTTCCCAGCCAAAAAAGTTATAGTAAGCATTTTAAGAACTTTTACTGTTGTTAGTTTAACTCAAACCATCCTTGTTCACATTACTTAAAAACTCATGTAACTACATGAACTTAATTTAACTGAGTTGGTTCTACTAAAAATGAGTATTGTCAGCTTTACTTAAGTGTTTGTTCAGTCAACTTAACATTGCTGAGTGAAACGCACAAATTAATGTTGACATAACTAACTGGGCAGTGGATCCGTAGTTCCCAGCATGCTTTGCAAGGGACTGCATTAGGAGAGTAAATTTAGGGATTAAAGTGTTATTTTATGTGTTTTCCAGTAAAGGGAATGATGCTGTTAGTTTATGTTAGTGTTTAATGTTCAGTTTTGTTGGACATTTATAGAGGAGTTTCCAACCCGATCTCACGGCAATTCGTACATATTTTACGAGGTGGCTAATTCGTATGAATTCGTATGACCTCACTCGTATGAATTTGTACATTTTTTGCTAAATTGTACGTATTTTGCAAGTTGCCAATTCCACCCCTAAACCTACCCGTCACTGGGGTTTAGACAAATCGTATAAATTCGTACTAGTGAGGTCGTATGAATTCGTACAAATTAGCCACCTCGTAAATACGTACGAATTGGTTGTGAGATAGTGTTGGAGTTTCTGTAATGTTTTTGAATTTTGTAATTACCATTATGCAGAAGAGTGACGCCTGTGTTTAGGCTGTGAGCCTCATATACGCATGTTTATAAGATGAAATTCCTGCTCTCAATTAAATTGAGTTTGTTCAACAAGTTTTTTTTTTTTTGAGTGCATTTTGTAGAGCAAATAGTTAATTAAATAATGTAAATTAAGTCAATAAATGTGTTGACCTTACATAATAAACTTTTTTAAATTTAACATAACATAATTAAGTAAACTTATATATAAATATATATATAAACTCATATATAAATTACACTACTAGTCAAAAGTTTGGAATCGGTAAGATTTTTTATGTTTTTAAAAGAAGTTTTGTCTGCTCACCAAGGCTGCATTTATTTAATTAAAAATACAGTAAAAACAGTAATATTGTGAAATATTATTACAATTTAAAATAACTGTTTTCTGTTTGAATAAAGTAATTTATTCCTGTGATGGCAAAGCTGAATTTTCAGCATCATTACTCCAGTCTTTGTATTACTCCACTATTGTAATAATATTTCACAATATTACTGTTTTTACTGCATTTTTAATTAAATAAATGCAGCCTTGGTGAGCAGACGAAACTTCTTTTAAAAACTTTTGACTGGTAGTGTATATGTAACAGTGACAAATTCAAATGATTTGTATTTACTCAAAGAAATTTTGTCAGCTTTACTTAAATTTCTTTTCAATTGTTCAACTAAATTGTTATTTGTACAAATTACTCAATATAGTTTCGTGGAACCACTTAACGCTGCTTTTTTAAGTAAATTCAACAATTCATTTTTTCTGAGTGTATGTAAATCTGCTGCCGAATCTTGTGCTTGGCGTTGTGCTAATCAACTGCTTCTTTGTTCCCTGTTCATTTATATTGTCTTTCCAAATATTGTTGATGTGTTCAGTGGTATTGTCAAAATTATATATGCAAAATTTCTAATCTAAGTAAGGAAAGTTTCTGAGATGTAAAGAGCAAGGTCAGAAGGTTCACCCATCTTGGTCTGGGGAGTGCAGATGGTTATGAACGAGGAACAAATATCAGCTAGAGTCAGTTCTATTTTTATTTTGTGGTTCTGATTCTTTATTAAATATAAAGAAGTGTAACGTTAGCTATTTAAATAATTTGTCTGTACTGAATTGTCATTTGAAATTATGCACAAAACCATAATGTAAAGTGTCTAATGTGGGCAGGATTATGAATCATTTATCTTTAGATTCTTAGCTTTAGCTTTGGTTGAAGTTAACTTAATATCGCATTTTTGTTTTGTGAAATAATTGGCCTGCAGTATCGATGTGGACCTCCTAGTGGTCACTGACCCCCTGTTGACGTTCCTGGATGTAGTATTTAATATTCAGGCTCAAAATCTCAGAGGAGATTTTAATTGGAGAGCTATACTCTCCTCTTTTCTTGTTAATAACTTGGTTCTGTTGAAAAGCTAGAATTTCAATCTGAATATGAGCTGCTGTGGCCGAGAGAAATATTTTTATTCAGTGCAAGGACAATTTTGCGTGACTGGCTTTTAATTTTGTCCCCTTAATAAACCAATTCAAGTTGCATCTGTTGGCATCTGCTGTTTGTGAGTGTAGATATTAAAACAATCCTAGTGTCGTTTTGTGCTTGTGAGGTGCAGCTCTGGGGCCTCTTGTCGAGAGAAGGTAAAGTGCACAAACCCAAAACTGCCACAAGCGAACAACAACAACAAAACAAACAATATATGTTTCACAAAGATCATTAGAGTGTAAGCGATAATGAGAGGCACCAGCTGTGCTCAGCGGTGGGATGGGAGGATGTTCATCTCAGAGATGAGGCTGGGCACATAGAGACACGCCTTCAACACATTAATCAACGGCAAACAGCGACACCTTGTGGACAATCTTGTGCTATTGCAGGTTATATACATTGACATTATTGTACTTTACCATACACTGGACAACTATAAACTACTACAAACAAATTGTGCATGTAAAATCGTCTGTGCTGATTTATGTATCATCAATGTGCTCTTTTGACAATCTCATCTGACTGTGTGATTAGGGCAGAGACAATGCACAACAGACTAGTTAGCAATTCTTGTCTAGGTGGATGGCTTCACATATTTCTAACCTCCTAATTCTCTTTTAATGAATGACAATACAATATATTTTAGTATAGGTAAATTGTGGGCTCATAAAGGGAAAGTTCTCATAAAAATGTAAAGACATTTGTCATCATTTACTCACCCTCGTGTTGCTCCAAACCCATGTGACTTCACATCGAATGTAAAACGCAGAAAGAAGATGTTTCGAAGAATGTATGAAACGATCAGTGTGAACAATGAAAGTGAATGGGCACCGGAGCTTGACAGAACATCACATTTGAATGAAGCGCTACAATGGAGGCGAAGATTGTCAGTGAATAATTACTTACATTTCTTTCACAAAGCAATTGTATGACTTGAGAAGACTACTTTTATAGTGCTTTTTGTCTTTTTTATGCTTAACAGTCCCAGTCCCCATTCACTTTCATTGGAAAGTCCACGGATTTGGTGTCCACGGATGCAAGAAAGTCATAAAAGTTTGGAATAACATGAGGGGGAGTAAATGATAAAAGAATGAAAGAATCATTTTTAGGTGAACTGTCCCCTTAAATAATTTTCCCCTTGTTGTTGTGAAATGCAATGGTTGCTAGGGATACCACAAGGCCCTCATAGGAACATCTTGAGCCCCCCCCCCTCAAGGAGGACTCATTAACATGCAGCCGTGCTGTTTCTGACACAGGTTCCCCTGGGTAACCAGCCTAGTCAGTATCTATTTTTATCACAGCAGCTTTTGTGATAGACGTGAAAGGTACACGCAGCTGGATGATCAAAAGCTTCGCCGTTGTACTCATCAGTGTTTCAATATGACCCACAACTCCTGTCCCGCTCTTCATCACACTTTCCTCAGCTCTCCAGCCCTCTTCAATCTATTCTTACTGGAATAAATACTGAAAATGTACCCCTTTCATTAAGACCAGACTATCTGTTAAAAGCACATAAACCAAACTAAAAAGGAGAGTATGTTTAGGCTTACAGATTATTAGGCAGTGAGCTTTTAAGGGCAGCAATTCTCAATTACATTAGGCAGTCTTCACAGTATTCACTCTACACTACACATAAAGGGACTACAGATTACACAAACCAAGACTTTGGTTCCTTAAGAAAACTGGTCCTCTTCTTCCAGCTCAACTTATTACCTTATAAATATACTCCACTGCTTTTCCATATCAGGTTGATTTACATTAATCTTTTTTAAAACATATTTTACCATTTATATTTTTCAGAGCCTGCTTTTTCTCTATAATGCCATTTTTTAGAGAGAAAAAAAAAATACAACAAATATTATGCAAAGAGGCTATATATATATTAATAATATATTTTCGTGTCTTTTTGTGTCACTTTTGATAAAATGAATGCATCTTTGCTGAATAAATGTATTTCTTTAAAAAAAAATCTTACTGACCTCAAAATTTTGAATGATAGCGTATATATCTCTGTGTGAAATTATGAGGCCATTATGTGGCATTTTGAAAGAATTCTTACAATATCAGATTGAAATCCACACAGATGACCCTATTATGTATTTTACACATATTTCAGAGATCAGCCATATTACAGAAAAATGAATCCCATCTTATCTGTTTCGTGGCCATGACGAGAATGTGTCTGTAATATGGCCCCAGAACAGCAAGTTTGAAAACAGGCAGTGCTGAATAAGGGACAAACACTTCTCTGTGCAGTAAACTCACTACAGTACATGTAAATAATCTGAGATTGGTATTTGTAAATCATAAGCAAACACAGTTTAACCATTTACATGTTTTGTGGTTTGAAGTTTAAAAACATACAGTAGATTTCAGTACCATTCCCTATTTGGAACTTATTGTAATCTCCACCAGGCATGATAACTTTCAGTAAAAACAGAGACCGTCTAATGCAGATTTCTCCACTGGTTTAGAACTGTGGTGCAGAGTAAAGCTCAAAATGGCAGCTAATCGTTTCATTTATATTTTTGCCATTGCAGACATGGAAATAAAATGAAATATTTGTTGATGTTCAGTTCATTTGTAATTTTAAAGTTCTAGTTATTGGTGGAGTTACTTGGCTCAAATTGTGCCCCTTATTGCATCCTGGAAATGTCATTCCTTGTGCTGTGTGAAAGTCACCTCTAATCAGGCAGTCATATTTGTTAAGATTATAAAAATTAAAAACATCTAGATAAAACTTTCCAAAAAAGAAACTTAAAAAGAACATCAGATAAATCCAGTTGCAAAAACAGCCTGAACTTGACACTGATACTGTATATATTTGATACTGCACTGAGACTACAGTATGTGCTTTGTGTATGAATACATATGTCGCCCACCTGTGCTGAGATGACAGACTGTTGATGTGCCAAGTCTATAACCAAGAACACTTATCAAATGAATACGTACTTCAGTCTGTAACAGAAATCAAGCTATCAATTCACTCTATTGTCAGGTGGTCTGTATTTAACAGTGACACTTACATAATATCCATTAGAGGACTCATTATAATAAGTGAAAGCTTTATTTTCTCTGAGCCCCTCTAAGTCGTCTATCTTTATGATCTCTAAAGGTGGGTTTAAATTAAATTCCTTGCATGGCATGGTTTATCTTGTGCATTTTGTAAGATGTCTGGAATTCAGCAGCATTGGTAACACCTTAACCTGAGCGACAAGTATCACTACAGCACTCACAGAGAGGGATGTGTTACCCACCCCTATGGCCCCAAAACCAGTGATAGAGACCAAACCTGCAGCTTGAATGTTTTCATTACCTTCTTAGAGTTGACATTATTTATCTATATGCAAAAATAACTTACCAAATAAGCCACCTTAAACACTGATCTGAAAGCTCCAGGCTCTCTTTCACCTTCAGACCAACATCTGTAGTTCGTATGAATAATTGGGCCCAGGGGAAGCTGTCTAGTCAGGGAATACGGAAGGATCTCTGTGTCTTTCTGTTCGTTTTCTTGTGGTCCTGCTCCTCTGAATGGCTTGGGTTAAGGTGTGACCAACACTAGGACCTTCTCATCTGTTCAGCATCTTCTTTCTCTTTCCGTCTCAGTTTCTGGGTGGTGGGTTGGAGGATCAGGACTCGGATTTGGGAGGGGCAGGGTTGGTCTGGTAACCGCTGCCATAGCCGCTGATGGAGGTAGAGTTGGTGATGAGCTCCACAGGAGAGGTGCTGCCAGGTCCCAGATAAGCCCGATGGCTGGGCATGGGAGAAGGGGCTTCGCTGGGATTCTTCCCGAGGATAAACCTCGTCTCATCTTCCAAGTTGGAAGCCTCCTTTGCCAGGCTCTTACGGTAGGAGACGGACAGCTTGTTGGAGCCGTCTGGGAGCCAGTTAAAGTGACGGGCGATAAAGACCAATGGAAGAGGAAGCATGGCCACAATGATCAGAGCAAAACACATGGCTAGTGCCCAAGGAGGATAACCCTGAAACCTCTCCATGGCCTGAGTATAGGGAGAAGGAGAGAAAGAAATAGTGAAATAGAAGTCACTAAGTTCAAATCCTTTGATGATATTTTCCAATTTAAATGTCATCAAAATCTAGAATTCATAGCTAACTTCCTCCTTGAAACTATTCAAAAGTTTGGGGTTGCGAAGATTAATATATATATATACTACTATTCAAAAGTTTGGGGTTGGTGAGATTTATATATATACACATTAAATTGATCAAAAGTGACAGTAAAGACATTTATAATGTTATAAAAGATAATATTTCAAATAAATGCTGTTCTTTTGAACTTTCTATTCATCAAAGAATCGAGAAAAAAAACGTATCACGATTTCCACAAAAATATTAAGCAGCAAAACTGTTTTAAACATTGATAAAAATAAGAAATGTTTCTTGAGACATATATATAGTGTATAACTAACCAGGTCTTGCACCCATGCATTGTATCCTGGAGGGCTGATGGCCATCTCTACAACACTGGCAGAAATCAGTATGATCAGACAAACTGGAGACACATACTTCCACAGGTAGAAGTAAATAATGCACGGTCTGAAACCCAGCATGTCCTCCAAATCCTGCATGAACCTAATGAACACCATAAAGCATGCAGAATTACAGATCAATTTCAGACACAAGGCAAAAACAAACTGAACTGCATAAAGACTATATTTGGTGTTAGCAAGAACAAACAATGAGGAGATCTGATTTCAGAGATTACAGGGGCTTTTGCACCGGGTAGTTACAGGAATTCAGTTATAGGAACACGCCACCAAGGCGGTCTCCCGAGACACTAAACGCTGCTGTTGGTTAATGAAAATTTGACTGATGAACTCACGGCTCGACTGGACTCGTGTTAAAAGTTTTATGGACGTCGCCATCTTTGATATTACTTTGGTCACTGTCGCTATGTAAGCTTGAATCCCATTGCATCTTCATGCAGACAGAATCCGCTGGACCGCTACTATAAGTTGCTGTGTGAACGGGACATGTTGAGACCTACACCTGTAAGTAAATGCGGTTGTCAATCCCAAAAATGGACAGCTTAAACATAGCCACAGACTGGCTGCGTCCGAAATCTTAAAAATGCTGGCTTCAGAGGATGCATTCCAAGGTAGGAAGGCATCAAGGCACATCAGAATCCAATTATAGCTTTACTTCCTGTCTCTTGAGATCCCTTCATCTGATGATTTTTGAAGGCAGCATAGATGTATCCTTCGCTGCCTTTGATATCGCACAATACTGTGCGTTCCATTCCGAGACAGTTCAGCTAAGAAAGGTTGGTTGTCAGTTTTTTGTGTAAATGTACATTTTTGAGCAACATTTATCACTTTTGATGTCATTTCTAGTTAGAAATTACTATTGTAGTAATTAAATATTCGCTTAGTTATCATCAAAGCCTTCTCTATTTTGCTGTAGATCATTAAACCGTTACTCTGCCTCAGAAGTCTGTCTGAAATCAGTTTTGTAAGGTACCTTCGTGTCCAAATGCTGCCTGCAAAGTCATTGCCTGATAGAATGCAGCCACTATGTAGGAACTCTGAAGTGACTTAAGCCGCCAGACAGCGACATAATTTAAGAGTGACATTCAACAACGTCAGTAACTGGAGCATGGAGGAAACCGTGATCGGGGTTGTTTTTGTTGTTGTGTTGTGGGTTTCGTGATAATTGAGATGGAATGTAGATTGAAATGTTATGTGATTGAAAGTGCAAAAAGGAGGGCTAAGAGACAAAATCTTCTACGACAACTTGCAGTGCTACATATCATTGAGGCTAAGAAAAGAACATAATGCCACAGAAAAAAGTAAGAGGTAAATGCTATCTATCGCTGTTTTCCATGTTCGTGGAGTAAGGATATGTTTATACTGGTCCTTAGTTGGTCATGAGCTGGTTTAAGCCAGTCCTGAGCTGGAGCTAGTTGCTTAGGACCAGCATCTGACCAGCTTAAACCAGCTCATGACCAGCTAAGGACCAACTAAGGTACACTTCACTGGTAGTTTCTATATTGTGCTGGATTAGACCCTACTCTGAAGTAGGAGCTAATTTAGTCCCCCCAAAAGGCATTCCTATAAATCCTGAATCCTATAAATCCTGAAATTTTTCCCAGTTCCTTCGGTACCAACACGCAAAAAAGAGGGTAGTTCCACTAATAATTATAGGAATTAGGAACTACGAGAACGTTACTCCAGTGCGAAAGCCCCTACAGTCCTATTTTGAGCATCTCTCTGAACAAACCTCCAGAGAAATCCAACAGCACTTAACAATCTGCCTACCTTTTGGTGCCATAGACCCAGGCAACAGATATATTCTCCAGGATCACCACAATAGTGAGGGGCAAACCAGCAGAGTAGTCATCAAACATGGTGACAAAGTAGTTCCCTGAACGTTGGACAAACAGCAAGCCGCAGAAAAAGGCCACAATACAACAGCCCACTGGGGAAATACAAGATCATACAAGTTACTCTGTGCCTTATTAAATTGGCCCAGAATCATTTAGATTAAACTTAATTTACTGACTCAGAAATAAAAGAGCAGTGAACAAATCAGGAGTTCTCACCTGTGAGCACCTCTTTACGAATTTTAAAGGTATCCAGAATGGGTGTGGTGATGCCAGTCATGGTGCCAATCATGCTGCCCAAGCCCAGGTTTATCAACATGAAGAAAAACATGACAGACCAGAAGGGAGAAGCAGGAAAATGGGTCATAGCCTCTGTGAAGGCAATAAAAGCCAGACCAGTGCCTTGAACAGCCTGATGGGAAAGAGAGAGAAAGAGAAAGAGAAAGAGAGAACAGTGTTATCATATAAAAAAACTAAAATGAAAACTAAATGAAAACATTTTTGTTACATGAAATAAAAACTTTTACATAATTGTAAAAATTCAAACTAAACTAAAAATAAATAAATAAAATTTTAAATATAAAATTACATTTTATTTTTTCTATAGAATTTATTGTAAAAGTTTCACATTTTATAACCTCTTTTCATAAATGAAAATGCCACTAGATACCACCAGACAGCCTTAAAGGGTTAGTTCACCCAAAAATGAAAATAATGTCATTTATTACTCACCCTCATGCCATTCCACACCCGTAAGACCTTCGTTAATCTTCGGAACGCAAATTAAGATATTTTTGTTGAAATCCGATGGCTCAGTGAGGCCTGCATATCCATCAATGACATTTCCTCTCTCAAGATCCATTAATGTACTAAAAACATATTTAAATTAGTTCATGTGAGTACAGTGGTTCAATATTAATATTATAAAGTGACGAGAATATTTTTGGTGCGCCAAAAAAACAAAATAACAACTTATATAGTGATGGCCGATTTCAAAACACTGCTTCAAGAAGCTTCAGAGCGTTATGAATCAGCGTGTCGAATCAGCGGTTCGGAGCACCAAAGTCACGTGATTTCAGCAGTTTGGTGGTTTGACATGCGATCCGAATCATGATTCGACACGCTGATTCATAATGCTCCGAAGCTTCCTGAAGCAGTGTTTTGAAATCGGCCATCAATATATAAGTCGTTATTTTTATATAAGTTGTTTTTTTTGGCGCACCAAAAATATTCTCGTCGCTTTATAATATTATTATTGAACCACTATACTCACATGAACTGATTTAAATATGTTTTTAGTACATTAATGGATCTTGAGAGAGGAAATGTCATTGCTAGCTATGCAGGCCTCACTGAGCCATCGGATTTCAACAAAAATATCTTAATTTGTGTTCCGAAGATGAATGAAGGTTTTACGGTTGTGGAACGGCATGAGGGTGAGTAATAAATGACAGAATTTTCATTTTTGGGTGAACTAACCCTTTAAGAAGTTTAATGCTGGTAATTAAATAATCATTTAACACACTAATTTTGGTAGCATAAATATACTAAAATAATAAAGTAAATGAAGTGAGAAGAGGAAACACTGAAAAACTAAGAGTAAAAATAACAAATAAAATAAAAATGAAAAGGCTATACACACAGAGAAATGAATAAATAAAAAATAGTTTAATTGCGCATAAATTAAATAAAATGAAAAATACAAAATGGCTCTAAAATTCATAAATAGCTTGAACAGACAATATATTCCGGAGCATTACGGTTCAGTGAAAGGCATTATTACAATAGACATTTTTGTCTATTGAGCTTGGCAAAAAACAAATGATAAAAGTCTAAATTTAAGTTTCATCCATCCTAAATGGCTTAGCTGAAAGCCTTCAGCTCATGGGCCGAACACCTGCCTTATTGAGCTCATTCTCCAGCAGACACGGATCCAACCCCAGCTGCGCAAAACTATCCTCTTTCACAATCTTTATTACGCCGTACATCTCGGCATAGTCCGATGAGCTGAGGTGGGAAAAGTTGATGTGAGGGGGGATGAGATCCTGACTCAGCACATTTGAGTTCAAGTAGCCTAGAATCTTTTCAGCATTCCTACACGAGAACAACACAGACATGAGGCTGTTGCATGACCTCGAAATCCAGCTTCCACATTTAGATTTAAAGATATTAGGCATAAATATTATATTACAATGGAGGGTGTAATCTAATCCAATCACAAAAAAAATGATCCTTTTATGAGAGAAATGAAATGCATTAGGAGGTCATACGTACTCAACAACACATTTCTCGTTCATGATGTTGGCTTTGAAGCCCAGCACAGCAAACACCACGAGTGTGGCCAGTATAGAGGTCAGGAAGTTGATGAAGGAGACCAGCACAGCATCAAAATGACAGTTGTTGTCTCTTTTATTGTAACTGGAAAAAGCAATGACACCTCCGAAACCCAGACCAAGAGCAAAGAAGACCTGTGTGGCAGCTTCACGCCATACCTGTGGCTCCAACATGATCTCCAGCTAAAATTGAAAAAATTAAAACAATTTATTACATTTGAGTGATTAAAAATCGAATCTTTAAATAAATGAACAGTGCCAAATAAGTGTCAGCATAGCTGAAGGCCTTCTATTGTTTAGAATCATATGTGATTAACGTAATAGAATCATATTTCATAATGTGAATTTGATTAAATATCCCAACTACACCACAAGAGGGAGTCCAACCATGTGACAGAGTGCTACATTTTAGCTGCACAAATTTTCTTTTTAATATTGCTGACTATATAAAGCGTTGCTTACACTGCATGAAATGTGTCTGCTAGCTAGATAATCAATCTTAGGTCATCTGGATAGCCTAAATATCACCTGTGTGTTTAAGAATTAGAAAGCGTGTACGTACACTCGCCTTACCTTGGGTGTGAACATGTGAGCAATGCCATCTACTGCTCCTTTCAGAAAGATTCCTCTCACCAGGAAGCAGAAGAGCACCACGTATGGAAAGAGTGAGCTGAAGTACATCACCTGCACAAACATGGCGTGACAATATTGATTGTGTTTTTGTTCCAATGTTTTATAATGATTTGTGCATACATTTCACAGAAAACAATAACTGTATTAATGCTTTTGGTATTATTTATTACAATAAGAGAACAAGAAAGAGAAAAAAAAAACATTTTTTTTGTTCATAAATGTAAAGTTTTTGGTAAGAATCCACTCTTCCCACTTTATTTGGTTGATATCTTTGGTGGGAATAAATAAACAAAAAAAAAAATCTAATAAATTCTATTTTTATTGATTTATTTCATTAATTAAAATTAAATGTAAACATTATTTTAAATACACATATATATAAGCTGCTTAAAGACACAATATGTAAGATTTTTGTATTAAAATATCCAAATACCACTAGAACAATGTTATATATTTTGTTGACTTGTGTACTTACATTATCTCAAATGTTTCCATGCATGTTTAAATCCAGACAAATTTGGATTTGGATCATTGTTATATAGCTCAAAACAGTAAGTCTTTTTATTTTTTAAATCTCGTTTTCTTGATTTACAGCGAGTACCATGTTTTACCATGCCTAATATCGAACTAGCTTACTGCAGTGTGCATTAAAGGAACACTCCACTTTTTTTGAAAATAAGCTCATTTTCCAACTCCCCTAGAGTTAAACAGTTGAGTTTTACCATTTTCGAATCCATTCAGCCGATCTCCGGGTCTGGCGGTACCACTTTTAGCATAGTTTAGCATAGTTCATTGAATCTGATGAGACCAATAGCATTGGTCTCATCAGCATAAAAAAAAATGACCAAAGAGTTTCGATATTTTTCCTATTTAAAACTTGACTCTTATGTAGTTACATCGTGTACTAAGACCAACGGAAAATGAAAAGTTGCAATTTTCTAGGCCAATATGGCTAGGAACTATACTTTCTTTCCGGCGTAATAATCAAAGAACTTTGCTGCCGTACCAGCTGGTAAATGGGTATTTTCCTGTAAAATCTGTGTTTGCAAAAACTGTAGCGCTATCACACCTTGAATTAGCTTTAAGGAGAAAACAAACGTTCCACTCTGAGAAAATAATCATAATTGTGCATCGTGATTGTGTAATTGTTCAGAAGTGCCTGATAACGCAGCATCTGCAGATTGTGCCTTTGAGCTATCTGAAAATTGATGTGTTTCTCATTTTATTATCTCATGCAGTAGCAAGTCTGCCTCACCTTCCCAGAAGACTGAATGCCCTTTATTACAGCCAGGCAGACAATTATCCAGGCAGCCAGCAGCGACAAAGTCATCCTCCAGTTCAGACCCCCGCTGTCTGCGATTGTGCTGGTGATGTTCAGGGTCTCACGGTACCAGAAGTACGTGGTTGCTGAGCTCTTCTCACACTCAGGCTCCACAACTAACCAGACAAAAGAATTTCTTTACAACACTGACTATTTGATGACCTTGTGGAAAAGATCAGCATAGTATTTCTTAGGATGTGATTCCGATTCATTTCAGTTGTGATGTCCATTTTGCTTAGATGAAAGAAATTCTGCCTCTGCTAATGTTGTCAATTATACAGGACAGTGTTTCAGACTAATTCAAAACGGTAACTCATCTTTTTGAATGATTCATTAAAAGAACTGACTTGAGAGACTCATTTGTACCGAGAATCAGACGACACTGGTCCTGTAGTATATTTTTGATTCACTACAAAGATTTGAAGGCCCCTCCACTCATGATTTCTGCCCAATAAAATATTTTAGAGCATGGCATAATTAGAAAGATGTATATTGGTTATAAAAATAATATCTTGATTTTTAGTCTTTTTATCTTATTTTAATGCTTGTTTAATCTTGTTTTAAATAAGCGATAATCCATGACTAGCTATGCATTAAATGATCTCTGGAGGGACAGAAAGCTCTCAGACTTCATCAAAAATATCTTAATTTGAGTTCCAAAGATGAACAAATGTCTTGCGGATGTAGAACGACGTGAGGGTGAGTAATAAATGACAGAATTTTCATTTTTGGGTGAACTAACTCTTTAAGAAAGACTGCAGTGCTACATGTCACTAATAGTCACAAATGGTGATGCATAACAGACTGCAATCTTGAGTTCGTCTGTTGTTTAAGTCAAGAGCTTCTTGCTGTGCCAAATTTTATTTCATTAGGCAAAGTGTTGTACTAAATGAAATGTCTCATGAAAAATGACATGCCTCTAATCTTTATGGTCATTATGTGAGAAACTGCAGAGCACTCACAGGCTTGGCTGCCATTCCTCCTGATAGGACATTCGCTCCAGGGTAGAGGATACTGAAACGACTGAAAAAAGTAGAAGATGCTCCAGCCGATAATCACATTATAGTACAGACCCACAAAACCACACACCTGCAGAATGGGGAAAAGAAAGAACAAAGGGTATTGGTTAACAAATATAAAATAATTAAGACCCTGGAAAGGTCTTATCTAGTCTAAGGTACTGGGCACTAAAAATAACAAGAGGTGGCAAAATCCTGTCTAGCAGTCTGGCACCTTTTGGGAATCTTTATCTAGGAATATTTTCTGCTTTACCTATGCCTTGGAAATAATTGCTACTTATATTGGATGAACAGAAACCACAAAATCTACACATAAATTCAAAGGTACTGTCTGAATAAATTTACATGCCAGTTTAGGATTGTGGTAAGGTCATTTTACAGTACATTTCAGTTGGAGTATCTCTTCCTGGCAGTTGCATAAGCGCTGATGTCTCATCTGATATATGATCGGATGTCTTAATGGATAAAATCTTTTAGTCTTTTAACTCTTAAAACTCAATAGCATTACTCCATTTATACTGTGCATAACTAGAAACAGAACACAAATGAATGTGTATTGTATGCTGAAATACCTTGTATGTTCAGGGTTTAGGAACTTGTTCCTGTTAACAGCAAGTATATCCCTTGATTTTTCCCTGAAGTCTATAACAGGGCCGTAATGGTTCTTTGCAACGTCACAGCACATTGAGTTAGTGAATAATTGAAGCACAATCTTTCTGCTGTAGCTTCGTGGGTATTAATAGCCGAGGCTGCAGCAGAACAGCCACATATAGTCCCTGAGTGTTTCTTTACAGTCATTTTAACTGTGGGCCGTTTTATTTAGAAACCTGTGGTATCAAAATGGCTTTACATGTTATTTCATTGTCTTTGAGCAGAAGTTTAACACAAACAAGGTTGATTCCCAATCTGAAATCAATGAATCTAGCAGTCTCATTCAGACTACCGAATACTAAATACAATACAAAAGATTCAAGGCATGTTCATTTTTAATTATTACAATTCATATTTTTAATTAACATAATAATATATATTTTTATATATGTGTATATACTTTTATTCAGCTCATTCTGTTACTACTGAGAAACCCATTCCTAAGAAACTGCTGATAAACAGCATTCGCACAATACCAGATTTCCGCGCTGGTGCATCGGCTTACGGTATATAACCATCACCTCCCAAAAGGCCTTACATACTTGCTGACTTGCTATATCTCCAAAGTGCAGTTGCTTATATAAGGAAAGAAAACCAGAAAGCGCAGGTGCAGCTGAGACTGAAAATAAATGTATTAAATGTTCAGACAGAGTGATATTTTAAGATCGAAACCCATCTGATATGTTGTGTGACTGTGCTCATATTAAACTGATTTAAGAACAGCGCTGAGTAATGGATGACGCGGCACAGAATTGCTGGTGAATTAGCACTTTTAGGCCTGTGACTCATCAAAAATAAATGCTTCTATTAAGACCTTTAGAACAAAATAAAGGTGGAAAATTACATTGGTTATTGGCTTGAAACTCACAGGCTCCTCATTGTATTGTGACCCTTTTTCAACAATGCATTAGCATCTGAACTAGAATCTTAGCTAAACTGCATCAATTACCCAGTCTGAGCTGATGTGCACCAGACACTCACAATTTGAAGTCTGGAGTTTGTAACCCATGAAGAATAATTTACTTTATCTTGTCTATATAACTGTATTTAAAGTTTGGTTCCACTTTCACCCTTGACCCTTAAAGGGTTAGTTCACCCAAAAATTAAAATTCTGTCATTAATTACTTGCCCTCATGTTGTTCCAAACCCGTAAGACTTTCATTCATCTTTGGAACACAAATGAAGATCCTTTTGATGAAATCTGAGTTTTCTGTCCCTCCATAGACAGCTATGTGACTACCACTTTGAAACTTCAAAAAGTTCATAAGGAGATCATAAAACTAATCCATATGAATTGAGTGGTTTAGTCCAAATTTTCTGAAGAGACTTGATCGCTTTTAATGATGAACAGATTTAATTTAGGCTTTTACTCAATATAAACACTGATCAGCGAACATGAACAGATGCTCAACCGAACATGATTGATGCCCAAGAACAAACCTATTCCGGAAGCTCAAACGTGCTGCGTAACACACAAGAACAAACCTCACTGGTTCTTGCACGCGTCAAGCAAACATGCTCGAGCTTCCATTTACCACAACTGATGTGTGAGTTGATCAGTGTTTACATGTGAATAAAAGCCTAAATTCATGTTCATCAGTTCATCATATAAAGCGACCGTGTCTCTTCAGAAAATTTGGACTAAACCGTTCAATACATATGGATTAGTTTTACAATCTCTTTATGAACTTTTTGAAGCATTAAAGTTTCAATTGTGTATGCTGTCTATGGTGGGACAGAAAGCTTCTAGATTTCATCAAAAAGATCTTCATTTGCTTTCCGAAGATGAACAAAAGTCTTACGGGTGTGGAACGACATGAGGGTGAGTAATTAATGACAGAATTTTCATTTTGGGGTGAACTAACCCTTTAAAATCAACAATTTAAACACAACCATTCTCACAAAAAAACTTGATGCCCTCCATTTACGCATAAACACTCTTAAACCAAGTTAAGCTACATTATCTCAATCGAGAGTGACTGCTCATTTGTGTCATGTGTTTCAGTCCACTACCTTTAAAAGAACATCATTCACTCACCATCAGGCTGGACACTCCAATGCCACCGAGTCTTGGACAAACATAATTCCACACTCCGATGCTCCCTCGACGAATCCTCTGGCCAACCGCCAGCTCCAAGAAAAAGAGTGGGATGCCAATAAGGATAAGAAGGATGAAGTATGGAACAAGGTAGGCACCTGTAAAGAGAGACAGTGACACAGAGAGTAATGTCCTTACAACAGTGTCTTTAATGACAAGCCAATATCCCAAGATCAGTCAAGCTACAGCACACTGAACTCACCACAGTGTGAAAAAAAATCCTTTCAGACTTTTTCCTTTAAGCTTTTTTCCCCTATACATATATAAAAAGTAGTAAATTGTCTTAAAATATGTTTGTTGCTAAAATCAAAATACTTTCTATGACTGCCTGGGACATGTTTTTCCCTTATATTTTCATATTTTATGTTTACATTAATTTTTAAGCAAAATATATATTATAAAGGGGTCACCTTTTATATATCGTTATATTTTTGTTTCATTTAGGCCATAGACTCACCTAACTACATGAAACAATGTAAGACATTAAATCATATAGTATATACAGTATTAGTGATTCAAATTACAGTATTTAATGCATTTTACAGTATATACATATACATATACATATATATATATATATATATATATATATATATATATATATATATATATATGTGTGTGTGTGTGTATATATACACACACTCACCAGCCACTTTATTAGGTACACCTGTTTAACTGCTCGTTAACACAAATATCTAATCAGCCAATCATGGCAGCATCTCAATGCATTTAGGCATGTAGACATGATCAAGACAATCTGCTGAAGTTCAAACTGAGCATCAGAATGGGGAAGAAACTTGATTTAAGTGACTTTGCATGTGACATGGCTGTTGATGCCAGACAGGCCGGTCTGTGTATTTCAGAAACTGCTGATCTACTGGGATTTTCACGCACAACCATCTCTAAGGTTTACAGAGAATGCTCAGGAAAAAAGAAAATATCAAGTGAGTGGCAGTTCTGGGGGGGAAAATGCTTTGTTGATGCCAGAGGTCAGAGGAGAATGGCCAGACTGGTTTGAGCTGATAGAAAGGCAACAGTAACTCATAACTCAAATATGCAGAAGACCATCTCTAAATGCACAACATGTCATAAAGCAGATGGGCTACAGCAGCAGGATACCACACCAGGTGCCACTCCTGTCATCTAAGAACAGGAAAATGAGGCCACAATTTGCACGGGCTCACCAAAATTGGACAATAGAAGATTGGAAAAATGTTGCCTGGTCTGATGAGTCTCGATTTCTTCTGCGACATTTAGATGGTAGTGCAGAATTTGGCGTAAACCACATGAAAGCATGGATCCATCCTGCCTTGTATCAAAGGTTCAGGCTGATGGTTGTGGTGTAATGGGGTGGGGGATATTAGCACACTTTGGGCCCCTTAGTACCAACTGAGCATTGTTTAAATGCCACAGCCTGCATGAGTATTGCTGCTGACCATGTCCATCCCTTTATGACCACAGTGTACCCATCTTCTGATGGCTACTTCCAGCAGGATAACACGTCATGTTACAAAACTCAAACTTGCTTCTTGAACATAACAATAAGTTCACTATACTCAAATGGCTTCCACAGTTACCAGATCTCAATCCAATAAAGCACCTTTGGGATGTGGTAGAATGGGAGGTTTGCATCGTGAATGTGCGGTTGATAAATCTTCAAAAACTTTGTGATGCTATCATGTCAATATGGACCAAAATCTCTGAGGAATGTTTCCAGCACACTGATTAATCTATGACATGAAGAATTATGTCAGCTCTGAAGGCAAAAGCAATATAGTAATAATAAATATATAATAAATATGACATTTATCTTTAGAGAAATGCATTTTAACAAACTACATGACCTGTCACACCATATTTTGAAATATATTAAACTTATATGACACAATTTGGGTTATCTTGCTACTTTTCCAAATGGAACAAGAGCAAGTGCAAAATTTTATTATTTTCACACCTTAGTTGTTATGTTTTGTTTTCCATAAATTTTCTTGCTAAATTTCAATCACCCAGATGCAGCAGATGGTATCTTCTATAGGCTAATGACAGCCTGAGCCTCAGAAGGCATGAATGAACAGACAGACAACAGAATAAAACAGCAAGTCATGCTGCTGAGCCCTGACGTCAAACTAGCTCCATGGCGATAAAGATTTTGGTCTGAGCAGAGCAGCCTCTGTTTGAAGTCACAGAACAATCCGAAAATAACTGCTTCTATAGACTTGGAGCGCACAGTGCTGGAGGATGACCACAAACCCATCCTCTAGGGAGGTTATAAGTGTAATTAGAGCCAGGGATGATCACAGTAAAGTACTCTCTTAGTCTGAGACTATGATGAAGGACTGCTTGTTATCAGGTTGATTACAGCATTTATTTTTTGTGTTCGATGTTGCTTTGTGAAGGCTTTTTATCTGGGCTTTATTTATGCATGCGACTAATGAAAAGGAAACAAAGAAGTCTTGCATAGAAAAGAGAGGAAAGAGAAAGGGATAGATGGACAGATGGAAGAGAGAAGATGGAGAGAGCAAGGGTGCGTAACGTAAACAAGGCCTTCTGGGAAACATTCATAATTGCTAGACAAGCAAGGACAAGATATGACGATCTAATTTCTGTCAGGTTTCAATTTCAGATAACATTGTGTCCAACTATCTTTTTAAAACCTTTTTAATATAGTTTGTTACTGTACTATTTTAATTATAAATCAATTTGTTTTTCAGATAATTTGCAATAAATTATGGACTAGAAAAAACTAATTTTCCTTATATTTTTTGTCTTGCTTAAATATAGTAAATATATTTAAAGATGCCTAATACAACATATACGTACATGTCTTAATATCTTATCAATTTTGCTTCACTTGTTTTCAGAGAATACATCTTAATTTTTCTTAGCTATTGCCAATGTTTTTGTTTTTTTTAAACAAAACATTGTAAGTTTTATGCTTAATTTAATGGGATTACATTAATTCATTATATTTTGTGGATATATTTAACTTTGAAGAGACTAAGCTGATTCAGTTATCATTAAATCATTAATTTCCTGAAATCATTCTACACCGCATTTCTGAACAGAGACTGTGAAACAGCATGAAATAGTATATTTCAGACTAAAGGAGGATATGAACAATGAAGAACAGTCCAAGCAACCAAAGAGCAATGACAGCAGGAAAATTACTGTATTATAACACGTAAATTCGCAAATCAAAACCACACTGGCCTTGACTATCCTGTTTAAACAGCCCATATAACATTGCTGCCCTAAATAACACCATCGTCAGCTTAATAAATTTAGAGAGACCACAGCACACAAGGCACACAGCTGACCCAAAAAAGACTGTCTCAATGGAAAATTTTCAGAGCTAAAAAGAATAATAAAGAAGAGTGAAAACATTAAAGGAATAGTTCACACAAAAACGTAAATTCACCATCATCATTTACTCACACTCACGCTATATAATAAAAGTGAATGAGGACTAGGGCTGTCAAGCTCCAAAAAGACTCCAAAAGTCTTATTAAATAGTCTTCTGAAATCATACAAAAGCTTTGTATAAGAAGCTGCAAATGAAGTTGTCATTCACTACAAATGTTGACATCTCTCCTAGCTCTTGTTCATAAGAGTTCATGGGAGAAAAGTCTAATGTGTGAATGAACCATTTTTTTGTGTCAGATCTATTTAATTATTTGTTTATCCAGTTCACAAAACTGGCCTGATTGATCAGTTCACTAATCAGTCTGATCCAGTTCTTGAGCACTGACTCGATCTACAGCTCACTGGAGGTGAAGATTATCAAAGAATAACTGACATTCACACAAAGCTATCTATAGAATTATTGTATATTAAAGATAATACATATTTCTATCGCTTAATAATCATTTCTGTCTTTTCAGGACTTTTATTACCTCTCAATTAGACTACTGTAACTCAATGTAAATCACCTTCAGATGGTCCTGAATGCTGCTGCAAGGCTGTTGACATCGGCCAAAAATATGACTATATGACCTCAATCTTAGTCTCTCTTTATTGGGTCTAGGTTTATTTTAGGATCCAGTTTAAGATCTTGTTGTTTGTTTTTAAAGCTTAAATGACCAAGTCTCATCTTACATTACTCTTTCGTCTAGCAGATCCTTAAGATCTTCTAATAAAACACTCTTGAATGTCCCACGATCTTGGCGTTTTATTTGAGTATTATTTTATGTCATTTTATATTATGTATGCTGTGTAATTTACTTTGTTCAGCTAAGCTGTTTTTAAATGTGCTATACAAATACATTTTACTTTCTAGAAAACATTTATGATTCATTTATGGTGCTTTTGATACGCAAGCAAAATGTGTAGAAAGTTATTTTTTTGCAGATTTGGAGCGAGTTCAAGGTTTGCGATCGTTGTGGATTTTGATGGAGTTTGAGGAATACACAATGTGTGTGGGCACTGCTGCTGAAATCAACCTTTTTATATACACATGATTCTGCTACATGTGTTATCCAAATGAACTTCTGAACCCAACACAGTATTTTGTTATCTTGCCTTACAAAGGAACTAAATGCATTAACATGTAACTACGAAAAAATACATAGAAGACACTGAATCTTTGCATCTTTTGACAACCACAATTTCACTCCCTCTGTCTCTCAAGGCTGTTTGTTTGCTGCATAAAATATCAATTTAGTTCTTATAATAAAAGTACAAGAGGCTGGTGTCATACTAAAGCCAAAATATACTGCTAGGTTTAGAAGTGTAACACTGCACACTGGAACACATTGAAAGAAAAGTTGATGAATTACTGGAGGAAATCCAGTGCAAAACCCCTAAAGGAAATCATCTTTGAATCTTAATTGGTGCTTTTCTGCCTTTTTGAGATTGAAATCTATTGTCCCCACCCACTGTTGCATGGAAAACAGCAACCAGTGCATTAACATTTCTCAATATTGTTTTCTATAGGAGAAATGGGGGTTGAATAAATTATAACAGAAATGTTCATTTTTTGGGTCGAACTATCCCTTTAACCTTGAAACAGTTATAAATGCACATCACTAATAAGTAACTCACCTCCTCCGTTCTTCTGGCAAAGATAAGGGAAACGCCACACGTTACCCAGGCCCACTGAGAAGCCCACCTGGGCCAGGATGTACTGCAGCTTACTGTTCCAGGCAGGTCGACCGTCTTCCAGGTCGGGGGAGATGTCTGGTTTGCCTATGGGTGGAGGGCCCCCTCCTGGCATGTTCATGCTCATCTGGCTGCTCTTGTAGTCCATGGGAGCCTCCAGCGCCAGGAGGTCGGCCACAGACTCTGTGACATGCTCATTACTGTGCTCGCGCTGAGTCACTTTACTGCTTTTGGGCATGGCTGTGCCGTGTTGTGGTGATCCTAACAATTAAAGGTGTGAAAGAAGAGCAGGGCAGAATGGAGGTCACAATAACTGCCCCTTTGGCTTGATACAGGTGTGGAGAATGAAGGTTTGTGCTCCTGTGAAAAGAGCATGAAAATATTAGAAATCGGGCCACAAGAGACAAAATTATGGCTATGGAATTCATAATACAGACCAAATCATCTTCCAAATTCATGTCCATTTGTGTTACATTTAACAAAATAATATTTTTCTGGTGTTCTGTTGGTTGTTGAATTTTATAATTCAAGCTTAAATATTATTCTGATTTAATAAAACTATCATAGGATTATTTTTGGCTCTGGACTATAGAATAAATTTCATAAAAAGCTAAGCAATCTGTTGTAATGGAAGCCAAGGCAAGCACTGGTAGGACAGATGGGAAGATTTTTCTGACCCTCTGCATTGCAGTTTTGAACAGTACATGCCTACTGGTATTAACCATGGTAAAATATCATCATTTTGCAAATTTTACAATTACATTCATTAATGTAAAATACAGTAAAACAGTAATATTGTCAAATATTATTATAAATTAAAACAGTTCCTTATTCTGAGTATGTGATTTTTCGTGTAGTCCACTGGTAGTAGGTATAGTATAGTATAGTGTGGTGTAGTATAGTATAGTATAAGAATTTACTCCAAATCACTTCTGTCTTCTGAACTTCTGTCATGACAACTCTCTGAGTGATTGGCATGGCAATGGATATGATAATGTTGATATGTTTGGTCTTTGCAGAATAGGTCTGCTAAACTGCTGCAAAGCAAGTACGGGACTTGCTACTGCCAATACATACACGACACACTGCTGTGAACAAGACATGCTGCTGCTGTACAATATAGCATACATGAGTTACCTGTAGCAGATCTATACAGGTGGAGCTGGGGAAGGTGGAGGGTTTCTGAAAGTGCACTTCAGCTGCTGCAGAAAATGCTGACCAATTATTTGAAGGCTGAGCATGCAAGCTTATTGTCTACTAATTCAACAGGAACCAATCAGCAGTGCTCTATGGAGAATGATCTGATTGCAAGCAGATTGAGTTAAGGACCTATTAGCCTGTGCCATCCAGAGTTTAATGACAGAACGTTGTATTTAACTCTTTCCCCGTTCCCCATTAACAGAATTTTCCGGCAATCCATGTTTTCACAATTATACGGTAGGGGGTGCTATTACGCATCTTCTGAAAGCGTACAGAATCTCTGTATCAAAACAAAGGCGAAAAAGAAGCAGAAACAAGCGATAAAAGCATTGCTTGTGCAAATGTAAAATGACGTGATCATCAAACATTAAACAGCATATTTATCAAAATTGCCTAACGTTACCGGATGTTGACCCAGGAAGAGGTATAGGACTGCGCAAGCTTTGGGGGTGTTTATGGACTTCATAAACTCCATCTATGTTTTCATAATTTTTCTGAATCCGATCCAAATGTAGTCTTCAACAAAAACACGTTTTTCTCAGCTTTTTGATCATAATGTTACTTTTTGAAACTTACCCACATTCAAGAGCTGATAAAAAAGAATGCATGAAGCTAGAATAAAATATTTTTTGTTGTTGTTGTTTAAAAGCAGAGGCTCTGTTCTTTCTTTTCATATATTGCATGTTCAGATATTCATATAACAAAATATTCTGGGGGCCATGAAAGCTTTGTGAAAATTATCAAAAATGCTGGCGCTAGCTGACAACTTTAAAAAAAAAAAAAACGCTGGTGGGGAAAGAGTTAAAGTACAGTTAAAGGTATATTTCAAATATAATACCTAAATAGGAACATAGTAAAAGTACAAAAATAATACAGAAATAGTAAACTTTAAGTATGATAAGTTCACTTAAAGAAAACTTAAAAGTGTAGTTGCAGTATAAAACTACAAAACTAGTAATTTACTGAGAGTATACTTCAAAGTGTACTTTCATAAACTAAAAAATGTGCTACAAGTATTTAAAGGGGGGGTGTAATGCTATTTCATGCATTCTGACTTATTTACACTGTTAAAGAGTTGCATTCTCATGCTAAACATGGCCAAAGTTTCAAAACACAAGTTGGACGTATGACGGAGTATTTCTGTGCCAGTACTTCCGGCTGTGGACTTGTGTCGCCGAATTTTTTCGAGTATGGCCTTTATCACGTAATAAAGGGCAGAATCTCTTGTATAGGCACTTCTCCCTGATAAGCGTGCACACACACACCACCCAGAGCAAGAGCACGCCCATCAATGCGCTTCGTTAGGGATACGGAAGCCGAGAGATTTTTCAACAACGGCTGTGTCCCAATTCAGGGGCTGCACTCTTTGAAAGCTGCATACATCATCGAGGCAGTCTCATTTAAGAAAAAATAACCGTTAGATTGCAAAGTAAGAAAGAAATTACAGTATTTTACACCTCACAATGAATATCAGTCAATTTTATTATGGTTACTTTTCTTAAATATGACATCCTTGATGATGTATGCAGCCTTCAAATGCGACCTCCGGAAGACGCAGCCTCTGAAATGAGACGCAGCTCCTGTCACCAAAGGAGTGTGTTTTTGGTTATGGAGGAAAGATTTCCTTTTTTAGCTTCTCAAAGAACCCAGCATTAAGGGAACAGTGGATGAAGTTTGTTTTTCCGGGGCAGCAACGGAGTTGTGCACGTATGTTTGTTTGTTCCCGGGATTCGGTGATGAATGCTTTGTAAACAAGTCTCAGTTCGGCGCTGGATTTGCAGATCGCAGGTGGTGAGTAAAGCTGCATCAGATGTCTGTGTTTTGTTGGCAATCGGCGCGCAAGTGCATAAAATGTAAACAACACAAACGTTTTTGTTCCCTTTGTATTTATAATGATGTCACAGCTTGCAGACGATCTCTACGCAAAAGCTGCGCACGCTCATGACTCTTTAGCTCTGCTCACGGCACGCCTCCAGGACCTCTGCTTTTTTCGGAAAGACTCAGTACAGCGTATCTATCTTTTATAAATATGATAAAACTAAAGACTTTTCGGAGATATGAAGGATGCAATATTACTCTATATGTACTCAAGATTAACATGAGATGTTAATCTCTTTAACTAGTAAACTAACCTTTAACTAGTAAACTATTCAGTATAGCTGTAAGTTCACTTGCAGCATAGCCTGGTTGCAGTACAATCAAAATACGTAGCTGCAAACTAGTTGTGTACTCAAAGATTACTACTGTTACACTTAAAGTACACTTAAAAGTATACTTTTATACACTAAAAAGTGGGCCAGTTTAGTCCAAAGTAAATGAATATATACTTTGAAATAGTATACTTACAAGTATACTACTAGTCCACTGATATTAGTATACTAAATAAAGTGTACTTAAAAATATACTTAAACTTTACTTAATGCTGCCTTTATGTGCTCTCGGAATTGTCGTAAATACAAGTTTCCTAGGTAAATATTGCACATGAACGCTCTCCCATTTCGAAACTTGAATACGATGAGCATTCAATCACGACTTCAGAAGTGGGAATTACCAAATTTCCGATAGCACGTGAAGGCAGCATAAATATACTTAATAAAATGAATGTGAAGCTTATTTTTTTAAGGGTTGATGAATAGAAGTTTCAAAAGAACAGCATTTATTTGAAGTGGAAATCTTTTATAACATAAATGTCTTTACTGTCAAATTAATACATCTTTGCTGAATAAAAATATTAGTTTCTTCAAAAAATTTAAACCAAAACTTTTGAATGGTAGTGTATATAAATACATAATTAATTCTATAATTGATCTATAAATCAAATTTATAAGGGATAATTAATAAAAGCCATTAGCACTTTGTATGGCAGAATTAACATCAAAACCCAAGCTTAACATTAACAAGTATAAAATATCTGCATAAAAAATATTAATGAGAAGGCCATCAAACAACAGTGACAAAAATCATTTTTGTTACATTTGCAAGTACAATGTGGAGAAAGCAATTTATTGCAGATTTGGTGTGAGTTCAGGGTTTGCATTAATTTTAATGCAGTTTGAGGAATACACAATGTGTGTGGGCACTGCTGCTGAAATCAACCTGTCTTTTTATATGCACATGGTTCTTCTACATGTGTCATCCAAGTGATCTTCTGAACCCAACACAGTATTTTGTTATCTTCCCTTACAAAAGAAACTAAATGCATTAACATGTTAACTACAAAAAAATACATAGAAGACAGTGAATCTTTGCATTTTTTGACAACCACAATTTCACTCCCTCTGTCTCTCAGGGCTGTTTATTTGCTGCCTAAGATATCGATTTAGTTTTTACGTTGGGTCCAAGAGGCTGGTGTCATACTAAAGCCAAAATTTACTGCTAGGTTTAACAGTGCAACATTGCACTGAAGTGTAAATTAGTGCTTTAAAATTAGTCTTTAAGGGTAGGCTCTTATCAGCAGCCTACTGGAAAGAATTTTGGTTTAGTGTTCAACTAATGGATGAGTACAAATCACGGCCTGAGATTAAAAAAGAGGCAGTCACTGACAAGCTTTTACTCTAGACCATAGGGATGCTTTTCATGATAAATAAGGGAGAGGTGATGCATGATCTACTGAATGACTAGGGAATGTGGCAACAAAGCCACCATCTTTGCTCTTCCCACCTCTGTTTATCTTTGGTAATGAGAAGCAGCCTGAGGCACTGAAAGAGGACACAAAACGCTGCTGTGTTGCTAGGCGATGCCCACCCACCGCCCATGACAACCTACAACCCGCATTCCAAAAAGGCTCAAATCTGCTTGGGGGACCATATGAGGAGGAATCCAACTACTGTTAAGAGCAAACATACACATCATATGAAATTATTAGCAAGTGCATTGTTTTTGTGACATGGTCAATGATGATAAAACCATCAAAGGACCATCACACACTGAGTTTGAACTTTTGCACCCACTGTGAAATTTTGCACAGTGTTCAAGTCCAAAACAGCCTGTCCGGGCAGCAGGCCAGTCAGTCCTCTACATCATTATTATGGAAGGGATTATATTTCAGTAGGGAGCAAACTAGACCTGAAGAATGCTGCTCACCCTGTGCTTAGTCAGTCTAATTTTGCTGTGCATTAACACATGGGTGCTGATCACTCATAATGCAGTGAACGTGCTTAGTCAGTTGATTCTGAGGAATTCAACTAAGACACCCAAATCTAAGCCTCCCTGCTGGTGATTACATTTTTCAACAATTTTCCCAAGAATATAAAATGCGTTGTTGATCAGAGTCTATTATTGGGTATGGCTTCCCTTAGCAAAAATGGTCTATATAACTAAATATCCCGTTGATTCAACTGCACATTATAATGTGCAAATGTACATATTTTATCTGTCTGGGTTGCTAGGCAATGAAGCTTGATGAAATTGTCACATCTCTGCTTCCCGTGAACCTGCATGCTCTCTATATCAGAACAGTGATTGACAGCTCATCTATCCAGGGCTTGAGAGCATGCATGAACCAAATTTAGTCAAATCCTTGAAATACAGAAGGTGGGTTGTGACCCAATTAAATTCCATAAGAAATCAAATTTCATATGTAGCAAGTAATCTACTGTATATATATATCATGTTCAGGAAAAGATCACACTGATGTAATACAAGGATGATGGTAACTGCTTGTTTTGATTGCAGCAAATGAATCATGAGGACTTCTCTGTATATGTCTCCAATGCTACTACAATAATTGTACTACAATATTGCAAATATTGTACTATACACTAAATGCTTAACTGAACAGATAAATAAAGTGTTTGCTCCCTCAATGCCAGAACAGAATGTTATGGAAAAACTAACTGGTGGCAGATATTATGAAAACCAGTAGCCTCTTTAGGTAGTGGACAAAGACATTTGGGAAATTAACATGTCTTTTGGTGCAGCGAAAACTATTTAAATCTATTAACAATAAGTTGTTAATTCTTTTATTTATTATACCCTCCCAATTGAAAAAGGTGTTAATGTATTAATTTTAAATATATGTACATGCCTACATTTCAACAACGTTGAATGTTTCTGTAATGACGAAAGTTGCATTACCATAGCATGAAAATGAAAAGATAAGAAATTGGGCCACAAGAGATGAGTTTTTCCTGATGAGTGTTCTGTTGGCTCGGCTGTTGAATTGTATAACTCAAGCCTAAATATTATTCTGATTTATTAAAACTCAAATGAATCTTAAGACTACAGCAATAATTTCATGAGAAGCTAAGTAATCTGTTGTAATAGAAGCCAAGGCAAGCACTGGTAGGACAGATGCGAAGTATTGAATAGTATAGGACTATGGTACAATAATTACATTAATTTAGTAGACGTTCTTATCCAATGCGACAAATGAACACTGAAAACAATTTATTACAAGAAACAACAACATGATATATGATATTGTTGGAAGTGCTGTTGAAATGTTTCCTTGAAGAATAAAAGTATTTCTTTAAATTTCTTTTAAAAGTTGCATAAAAAAAGTAACACACATAAAAATTACTGTACATTTTACAAGAAAATACTTTTTCAGTCTTTCAAAAATGTATCGTTTAAATCAATGTGTTACTTCCTGTTTCTTTCTTCAATGAATAGGCCTAGTCAAATGCTCGTGAAAAGAAGTTCGAGTCAGAAGATAACCATAAGCCTACCATAACAAAAGTTAGTTATTCGAGGATCAGTATCGGACGTACAACAAAATATAACTCCTGTCCTTATTTATAACTCGATTATTTATTATTAGTTTATATATATCACAAGAAGAAAAACAACATTTGTGATTTGTTTAACACATCTTGACTTGATGAAGATGATGTTAACTGCCAAAAAGACAATTTGGTCGACCCCCCTGAAGGAGGGAGTAATTAGCACAACAAATTGCGTCAACAAACTGCTCGTTTACAGTTTTGATGCAAACTTCCATTCTGTAACAGTTTTTAAAATTTCAGCTTCATATTCACTTTTTAAACATAACTGTTTGGCTTAAATACACAAATGAAAACGAGTAATGTAATCAAATAAATCACGTGCATCTTCGTCAGGTTTTCAGAGTAACTCGACAGCTCATCACCTGAGGATGCGCCTTGACTGCAGTCACGGTCAATGATACAATTCGCCTAAACCCTCCCTCATTCACTGATCTTTCAACACAAATCGACACGAGCAATACGCTTACAATAGTTTAAAAACACTAACACGTGGACCCCGCGGGGCTTAATGTTGTCATGTAGACTATGTGAAGAGTATCACGCGTCTTGCAGCATCCTCAAGGTCAAATATTTGTGTCACGTTGACCTAAAACTGACGCGCCTCTGAAAACATGAGAAACCAAGTAAATAACAAATAAATGACCTGCAATTGCTGCTGTGAATTATCGACATGAACTGCGTGCAGCGTGATAAAACGCTCTATACATGTCTGGAATACAAAATAAGTTGCCACAAGGCAATCATCGATGAAAAATGGCTTGCATCTTTTATCACGTCGCGTATTAAATGAAGAGAAAACATGGTCACTTACTGGATGTCGAAGAGTGAGAATTAGATGCGAGTGTGCTCAAATAGGTCTCAATGATTGACAATAACCTGAAGAATCAATTTGATGGCTCCCATAGAATGAATCCTCGTTGATGTGCCGTTTCCGCGCTCACGACTGAACCTGTCCAGAAATGCGCAGAGTGAGTGAGCGCGCCGCCTGACGCAAAGCCCACCGCGCACTATTGTGTATTCTCTATCAGCCCAAAATAGTAACTTTGGGGTCACGCTGACACATCCGTGGGCGTTGTCCGCGACAACACTTCTAACCAACCCACTCTTTGATTTGTCCTCCAGCGGTTAAAATTCAAAGCACAACTTATTTCTCCTTACACGATTGGCAGAGAGCAAATTACTATAGGTATACGCATGAGTCACGAACTCGTTCATACGTCAGCAGACGCGTAATGTGCGCATCCCATCCCGTCCAAATCTGATGAAATACCTTTTGGCGATTGCAAAGTACTTAACTCCTACCTTTAAAATCCACAATGGTGTCCAAATCTGTCCAAAGGGTTACAAGTCATATCTTATTTAGTTCAAGACAAGGTTGTTTCCTCCACATTTTAAATCAATAAACTCCACTATGAACCCATCAAAGCAGTGAGAGATGACACTGGCTAAAATCTGGAGCTCTACTGATGCTTTTTCTTCTCTCAGAAAAGACAGTGTCTGCTATCAGAAAGGCTATTTCTTTGCACCTGCAGATGAGTCTGATTGTGTCTAACTCATTCTTCTTCCTGACATTGGAGGATTTATACCGTCCTTGGTTCTGGCTGGTCTGGCTCAATTGAGTTTCTTTTCAATTTTGCTGTGTAAATTGAGATGGATATCGCAGATCACTGATTAATGTCTTCAGCAGATGTTTTTTAAAGCCATCCCATTAATCACATGTCTGCAGACCTAAAGATAAAGAGTGATTTAGAATGCATTCTGTAAAGTGAATAGATGGTTAATGTAAAATACTTTTGTCTGAGATCATTTTCAGATTTCCATCCTTAAGAATTACAGTAGCCTAATGCACTGACTTAACTGATCACAAATCATGCAATACTCAGCTTTTACCTTATGGGGAGATGTTTTACAGAGACCAAACTCTGAATGTTAAGTCCCCTGGGTATGGGACAGAGCTGTTTGTCTGCACCTACTGTTTAGAGCCTGGAGAACAACAAACAGGTAACTCATAAGCCGGATATGTGTTTGTTTATGTGTGACCGTGTGTTTGACTCACATTAGCAGATGTGGCCCAGAGAAGCAGATGTCTAGAGTACCAAAGAGAGACTTTTTAGGGGCTGGATACACTTGCAGAAACACCACCTGTGTTTTCATAGTGCTAAATGTCCAGACCCTGACAGAATTGACTTTTTCTGCATAGTCTTCAATGATGAGAATTTTCCGCACTACTTTTATTGGAAAATCTGTGGAATTGATAATTGGAAAGGGCTGCACTCTTACTGATCACAGAAAGCATAATTAAATTAACCAAAATATTTAATGCATTTACTGTAAATATCATAAATAATTACATTGTAACTGAATGAACAAGCAAAATTACTAAAAATATATATATTACTAAAAAGATATAAATGAAGATTTCTGTTGTAGAAAAATGTTTCTGTTATTTAAATTTCTGAATTAATTGAATTTACTGACTTTTTTTGATGAATTTATTGAAAATTTCAGACTTTGTTCTTGAATAAAAATGAATTAAAATCACTGAAAATGGATATTATATTGAGCACAATATACCAATATATGAAAGTACACATATTATTTCCAGTGTTGTGGGTAACACATTACAAGTAACTTGAGTTAAGTAATCAGATTACTTTTTCAAGTAACTAATAAAGTGATGCATTGCTTTTAAATTTACAACAAAATATCTGAGTTACTTTTTCAAATAATTAGTGCAAGTTAATTTGTTTTCCCATGTACTGACTGAAAGCTCTCCTGTCCACATGTTGAGAAAAATTGTGAGTAAGTGCAGAGGCGTTGTGTAAACACGACAGTTATTGTAGTTCTAGACTAAATATGAGCATTTATTCATCTCACTTGCACAAAAACAGAGTCAGTATTCCTCAAAATGAATAAAAACAGTTCAATGCAATCTGAGAATATTGCACAAACCTGCAATAATTATATTAAATTAAACAAATATACTCAGCCCAGGTGAGAAAAAGTAAAGCAAAAGTAATTTAAACCATTACATTCCATAAAAAGTAACAAAGGAATGCAATTAGTTCGTTTTTTAGGGAGTAACACAATATTGTATGCTTTTGTATTACTTTTAAAATTAACTTTCCCCAACAATGATTATTTCTATACAGAATTTTTGAATACATTTTATTTTGTGTGGACCCTGATAATTATTAATGTATCCAAGACCTATAACAATTAAAAGTTAAAGATATGTTTATAATTGGAAAATGTTCATGAAGTAGTTCTGCAAATATAAAGCAAGATTTACCATGGACAAACATCTCAAGCAGTAATATTATATCTTCTACATAAAAACATTTATTTTGAAAAAGAAAAATTCTCAAGGTCATTTTTTTTAGATGTCTATTAATAAGAATTTAATCATTTTAAGTAAAATTATTTTTTCATTGGCTCCTTTTAGTGATGAATATTAATTAATAGGATTAATAAACACAGGATTCCTGTTCTATGGAAATCTACAGATGGGCGTAGATTCCGTGTGGGCCTTGTCATAGCCCATGTGACTACCTTCAGACATACGTATGTACTAGGTAAACTCTAGTAAGGCACAATGAGGATTTGAGCACCTCCCTTTCCACAGATGTCTAAGACACCGGGATGCTGCATGCAGACGTGCACAAACACAGCTAAAAATAGGACTGAAGTATCCAGCAATTCCCTCCCTGTGTTAAAGCCTGTAGCTCTGGGCACGCTGGAGCATCCTCAGCCCTGCAGCGAGCGAGCGTGTGTGTGTGTGTGAATCACGAGGCTCTAGCTCTCTCTCTCATGGAGCACAGAGAGCTCCTCACCCTTCTCATGTGACTCACCTCGCCAGGGCCCACTGCTGGGATCTGTTGCTATGGCAACAGCAGATCATATGATTCTGACTCATACAGTGCGTGTATGTGTGTGTACGCGTACTTGGGATTATGCTCTGGTGGCATGAATGAGCCATGGTGGCACACGCATGTCAGATCATGGTAAAAGGGGTGCCTGTCTACTTGCAATCTGAAATCACACAATGCACGCGTCACCTAACCTAAGACTTCTACTTCACACAAACACAGTACACATCATTAGCCATAGCATAAGGGTTTTATACAACCACAACAGTCAAATCCCTGCTGGCACAAGATAAATAACTATACAGCATAACAAGCTACAATCCCTAATTGCTGCAAACACAGCATCTAAACGCAGAACTTATGTAAACGTACAAGCAATATTACTATGGCGGGATATGGAAATGTGAAGTTATATCAGATGTAGATTGTAAATGCCTTACTTTTGTTTTTATTCATCTTAAATCTTTTGAACCTCCATAGACCAGTGTTGTTATCGTTAATAAATAAAAATGTAGCAAAAGTATGCGATAGCATCAGTATAAACACAATTTCCTCTGCCATTCTTACCACACTGTGAGGCTGCAACAGTGGTCCCAGAGAGAGCCTTTAATTATTGAGAACTTGCTGGCGTCACTCTGACCTTGAGAGAAGTGCATTTGTGTGGATGCTTTACACAGGCACACACATGCTAGCCTGATGCATTACACCAGATTTAGACAGTGCAGAAAGCGGTATTCATCTCTAGAAAAAAGAAAAGATGAAAAGGAGGTATTTTTAAACACTATTAATGAGTCTTCTAAAACTTGCAACTAAGGTCTGTCACTCAAACGTCCATGAACTCCACATCCCGCCTCTGAGTTGATAAGACTTCACACTGTTCACAGGCTCATTTGCACCCACAGGCTTCAGGAAACTGGTGGAAGGGATATTTATCACCAGCCTAATGGGGCATGCAGCAAGGCTTGAATTTACAACATGGCCGCACGGGGCATTTTATCTTGGGAAATTATGACACAGCAGGGATAGTGGAGAGGAAGAGAGAAAGCAAGAGGGAAAGTAGAGTTATTAAACAAAACTAGTAGAGTGTGCGCTATCAAATTGGGCCTTAAAGAACTATTCACCCATGAATGAATACATTTTTACTCACCCCAATATTATTTTCCTTCATCCAGGAGATACAAAAATGGTAACAATTTATTTTTATAGTCCATTTTAGACATTCTACTAACTATAAGTAACTACATGTTAACTGCCAGTCATTAGAATGTTAGTACAGTGTCTGCTTAATATCTGCCAACACTTTATTTTGATGCTCCTCCAACAGACATTCTACTGACTAAGGCCCGGTTTCACAGACAAGGCTTAGCTTAAGCCAGAATTAGGCCTTAGTTCAATTAGGATATTTAAGTAATTTTTTTATAAACGTACACTTGGAAAAAAACATTACTGGTGTGCATTTTGAGACAAAACACTGGCACTGACATATTTTAAGATATGTCAATACAAGTTGCTTTCAGTTAAAACAGCTCAAACATGCATTTTAGTCTAGGACTAGCTTAAGCCTTGTCTGTAAAACCAGGGGTATAAGTAACTTTGTAAGTAGTACATGCCAGCTTATTCTACTAACCATAATCCTAACCTAACAGTCTACTAATACTCTAATGAGAGTTAGTTGACATGCTTAGTTGACTTAGTTGAATGTCTAAAGTGGATCGAAATAAAGTGTAACCACAAAAGTAGATTCATACTATGTAGCATTGTCAAAAGTACTGACCACGATACCAAGTCAGTAATGAAATTTTAAAAATGTGGCGCTTTGCGCATTGTTGAGCAGATTCGTAAACACCTCTGATTGGCCTTTAAGTTCACAAGCTCATCAAATATGTCTGTGATTGGCTACAATGATCAATGCACAGGAGCATTTGAAAGCATGCGAATTTGAAAGCAGGAGCAGGAGTGTTTGAAAGCAGGCCGGTCCGCTGATAGACGCCTGCTTTCAAACGCTCCCATGTGTATCTGCTAAGCGCTTGGTGAAGAGCGTCATTGATAACTATTTACAACATGTTTTTGAAGTGTTGATCATTGTAGCCAATCACAGACATATCTGATGAGCACGTGAACACAATGGCCAATCAGAGGTGTTTACCAATCTGCTCAACAGTGTCACATTTTTAAAATTTCAGTACAAAACTTCATGGTCGGTACTTTTGGCAATACTATGAAAGCATTAGGATTTGGTAGCAAATGCGATTGTTTTTTTTTTGTGTGTCACAGGAGACTGCAACACAGCAAGTTTGAATCACAAATCATTTTTAGTGATTTATTTTAGTGATTTTATCATTTTGAAAGTCAATGGGACACAATCACTTTGCGCGATGAACAGACTGAAATTTAAGGCTTTATTCACTCTCAAATAAAATCAAACATTGATCAATTTATGCATACTACATCAGATATGGCCTAGTGATATATTCAATCAATAAAATAGGGCAAATCATTTCTAAAGAAAAGCCTCTAAACAAACTCCCACAATGGCAAATGAAAGCTTCCAAATCTCTATCCAAATACTCAGCGGTAAGAGAGAAATTTTGCAGTGCTGCCAGTCTGCCATTTGTCAGCATCAGTGTGATCCAAAAAAGTGCTGTTCCTTTTTTTGTGGCCTTGTCTGTGTTCACATTCTTTACTTGTAAACATTACAAAATGAGGATGAATAAAGCTTGAAAGAGTGGGAGAACGAGAAACAAAGCTTATTATAGACAAAGTATGGTGCATAATCTGGTATACTACTTTGCCTGTTATTTATTTAAAACACTCCATGTAATGACATTCAGGATTTAACTTCTTACCCTGGACTCAGATTTAATGGCCCATGGTGTCTTATCTCACTTTCTGTGCCTTTTAACTGCCTTTGACAAACCGTATTTCACCTAGCCTTGTACCTGACAGAAGCAACCTGTACCTCTTGCACAGTCTGTCAGAGACTCAGAGGCTTGGAAAAGTAATTGCCTGATTGTGTATGCACACCATATCTTTTTCTCCTGCAGTGAAGTCAGACTTATACATTTACATGGATTGAACCATTAATGATGTATGCTCAATCCCTTCAGAAGCAGTCAACAGACCAATCACTGTGTAACCGACATCTAATGACCTTAATCACAGAGAAGATGACAAGGGACATGGGTGAGATACAGCTGTAATTCAGGTGTCATGAATCAGGGTGTGTGTTACACTGACAAGATATGAAGCACACGGACATATTTCAGGCTGAAGCTGATCTGAGCACTATAAGCCTGCTGTTAAGGGCCGGCTGACGTCATAATCTCCTGCTGCAACATTACGTATCATAAACAGGATGGCGATACAGATTTTGTCAGTGCCAAAGGTGGAGCTACAGGGATGCTTTTGGTTTGGGCTTGATTCCAGTTAGATATGTGCAGTGACAGCACATATGTTTACAGAATTTCAGGACAACTGACACAAATACCAAAAAAATATGACAAAAAAAGATTCTATCAAATGATTAAAAGGGGCACTGATATCAGAATTTGTCCTAAAATTAATAAACATTCTTATGTATGTGTTTTGGTATCGATGGAACTGTCATTTCATTGGAAAGAAATAGAAAATGGTAGCGATAGGAGGTTGGAACAGAAGGCACAACACCATCTGTATCTCAGACTGCCAATGAGATGGTCAGTCCCCACTCGCCACACAGATAAAGGGAACACTGATAATATGCAATATATGATAATACATAAAAAGAGAACATATACACTATATTGGCAAAAGTATTGGGACACCCCTCCAAATCATTGAATTCAGGTGTTCCAATCACTTCTATGGCCACAGGTGTATAAAATCAAGCACCTCGGCATGCAGACTGCTTCTACAAACATTTGTGAAAGAATGGGTCGCTCTCAGGAGCTCAGTGAATTCAAGCGTGGTACCGTGATAGATTGCCACCTGTGCAATAAGTCCATTTGTGAAATTTCCTCACTACTAAATATTCCACGGTCAACTGTTAGTGGTATCTTAACAAAGTGGAAGCAATTGGGAACAACAGCAACTCAGCCATGAAGTGATAAGCCACATTAAATTACAGAGTGGGGTCAGCGCATGCTGAGGCGCACAGTGCACAGAAGTCGCCAACTTTCTGCAGAGTCAATAGCTACAGACCTCCAAACCTTGTGTGGCCTTCAGATTAACTCAAGAACAGTGCATAGAGAGCTTCATGGAATGGGTTTCCATGGCCGAGCAGCTGCATCCAAGCTTTACATCACCAAGTGCAACGCAAAGCGTCGGATGAAGTGGTGTGAAGCACGCCGCCACTGGACTCTAGAGCAGTGGAGACGTGTTCTCTGGAGTGACGAATCACGCTTCTCTGTCTGGCAATCCGATGGACGATTCTGGGTTTGGTGGTTGCCAGGAGAACGGTACTTGCCTGATTGCATTGTGCCAAGTGTAAAGTTTGGTGGAGGGGGGATTATGGTGTGGGGTTGTTTTTCAGGGGTTGGGCTTGGCCCTTTAGTTCCAGTGAAAGGAACACTTAATGCTTCAGCATACCAAGACATTTTGGACAATTTCATGCTCCCAACTTTGTGGGAACAGTTTGGGGATGGCCCCTTCCTGTTCAAACATGACTGCGCACCAGTGCACAAAGCAAGGTCCATAAAGACATGGATGAGTGAGTTTGGTGTGGAGGAACTTGACTGGCCTGCACAGAGTCCTGACCTGAACCCAATAGAACACCTTTGGGATGAATTACAGTGGAGACTGCGAGCCAGGCCTTCTCATTTAACATCAGTGCCTGACCTCACAAATGCGCTTCTAGAAGAATGGTCAAAAATTCCCATAAACACACTCCTAAACCTTGTGGAAAGCCTTCCCAGAAGAGTTGAGGCTATTATAGCTGCAAAGGGTGGGCCAACTCCAATTTAAACCCTACGGATTATGAAAGGGATGTCATTAAAGTTCATGTGAACGTAAAGGCAGGAGTCCCAAAACTTTTGGCAATATAGTGTGTGTATATATATATATATATATATATAAAATCTGTGATTATTTTCCCACAATCTAATGCATCGATGCATTGTGCTTTTGTATTAAATAACTAAATATATAGGGTTGAAGATATTACTCATCAAGTGCCAGAACTGAGGATGATAGACTGATGATGGATTTGCCTGATGACTTCATATTCAATTCAATCATTTTCAGTGAAAACCCACACACTGCATTATAAAGCTACACTGTGCATTTTGAATCACAGATATAACATGAAAGGATTAGACATTTGTCAAGCAAGATATGAGAGCGAGTGCAAGATAAAACACTGAATATATCTTTCATTTGTACTCTAAAGGCTGCAGGAATTAGACATTTCCTCCGCAGTGTTAACAGAGAAACTGCAAGCTTTCTGCTGCCAAGAATTTTAATGCATCCTTTAGCACTGCTTAATCCATAAAGACAGAATCCAGAACAACATGACATTCTGATTTTTAACTAAATGGGTTTGTTATTCTTCATGTGTTAAGACTTTCTGGTTCTGTATGGATTATAGAACTGGTTACATGTCTTTCTTTTTCTGGTGATTAAGTTAATATAATTCTGAAGAAATATCTTTGCAGCATTTAGTGTAAAAATAAGTGAATTTGATAATATTAAAAGTGAAGTTTACGGTTTCGGCACTACTACCATCGTCAAAAAGAACTGACACTTTGTTAAGCTCCGCCTCCCTTGGTTACTGTTGCTAACTCAGACAAGCTTTATAGGACTGAACTTAAGATTTCTGTGTGCTCATATGTGGTAAAAACAACCTGGGATTAATTAAAATGAATGAATGAAATGACATTAAGTTACATTAATTATGTAACTTACATTAGGTAACATTAATTTACCTTGAAAAAAAATTTTCTTTCTGATGTTCTACATGTTCATTTGGGAATGAGGGCTGAAATAGTTTAATCCACAAAATGAACTTCAAGATTTATTTAAAGACAATATTTTATTATATTTTTGCATAGTTCTAAACTCAATTTTATAGAAATTATCCGATCATGATTCTCCCTAAACTAACATTAAAAGGGCTAAAAGTTATAGGCCAAATAAAAAAGGTGGATGGCAAAGGATGCTAAACTGGACTGGTTAGTAATATTTTTAAGGTGAGACTTAACGAAGGGTCAATTGCTAAAATAAAATAATAATCCAACTTCCATTGGTTGGACGAGATTATTAAGATGGGATAGATGGAAGAATATTAACATCAGGAAAAAATACATCACCTTCCTGTTTACCTGTGCATAATTCCTGTTTTATAATTATGGAAATATCCCGGAGTCTTGATGATAATAATATAAGACTGTCACAATAACTGATTTGATTAATGGCTACATGTGCACCATCAAATCCAGTTCTACGGTGCCCTAGAGCTAAGTGTCCAGAATAAGCACACATAATAATCCTAACGCGCATTAATGGTCAGCCAGCCATTTCTGCTTTAGTCATTTTTTAATATGTCTCTCTGTTATATAAGGCATTATATGGGCAGTGATGGGAGAGGGTTAAGCCACTGCTAAGCTCTCATTACAGAGATAGAAGGAGGTGTGAGGACCCAACAGATGGCCCTCTAGAGTCTAGGAGATGCCACTCAGTGTAGTGATACAGTACAAGTGTGCTTCACTTATGTAAGTCTCCAATCTAATGAATTTCCAATCTTCTAATTTGATATATATATATATATATATATATATATAGCACTATTTTTTATCATGATGCTTTAAGTGCATTATGGAGCAGAACATCTCATTGAGTCAGAAGCTGGATTTTCATATTGTTTGCTGACCCATTATGTGATTAATCAGATGCACATTCTACATCTCCTCGGTCACACATCCATTCATAAAGCCAACTCCAAGTGCTATTTGTTTTGCAGACATCTACATAAATGATCTGGATGCCGCTAACTGCACATCACGACTGCAATTTCCATTAGAGGGAATACACTTCAGCACATGCAGTTCACTCATAATCTGCAATCTAAAGCCCCACGTGGTCGTCCATCAGCTTAATGACTAGGAGGTCTTTACACACGAAGAGGCCTTTTGATAAAGGAACAAAGAATCTGTCAGGAAACAGCCACCTCCTGGGTGCTATACCTGTGTTTTTTTGCTCGGGTAGAGACCATGTCAGATGTGTGCATTTTTCTTCACAAGAATCTATCTCTGGAAAAGCTAAAAAAGAAAAGTTAGAGCCAGGAAAGAGAGATATAAATGTGAAGAGAAAATAAAGCCATATAGTGTGTTTTGACTTCTTTTTGACATTATGCAAAAATCTCTTACATGGTTTTCAAATTAAACATTGCTTCTTTTTCTTTGGCAGCCATAAGGGTTAGTTCAGAAAAGGCATTCTTAAATTTTATGTTTTGTTTTTTGGATAAAGCAGCCAAACGTCTCTTACCCATCATGCATCAGTAGAAGCAAATCAGCACAGCAGTGAAATGGAGTTCATTCCATCAGCACCCTCTTGTGGCTAAAAATCAGTTTGTCATTTTATCTTTGCTGGGCAAAGCTTATTGAAAACATTCTGTAGTTTCAGACAAAGTATTAACAGACAAGGTTACATACAATAAATACAGTCTAAAGCCAAGACAATATTCGAAGGCCCTCATTAAAGGGTTAGTTCAGCCCAAAATGAAAATTCTGTCATTAATTAATCACCCTTGTGTCGTTCCACACCCGTAAGACCTTTGTTCATCTTCGGAACACAAATTAAGATATTTCTGATAAAATCCGAGAGGTATCTGACTCCTCCATAGACAGCAATTATTGGCACTCATTATTGGCCGGCTGCTGCACACGTGAACAGTGTCAGTAAACAGTGCTGAATGTAAACAGCATAAGAGAATGACACAGAAGAGAGGACACTGTCGAATAAAGTCATTATTTGTGTATTGTTTTTGCGCACAAAAAGTATTCTCATCGCTTTATAACATTAAGGTTGAACCACTGCAGTCATGTGGACTATTTTAACAATGTCTTTACTACCTTTCTGGACCTTGAAAGTGGTGGTTAAATTGCTGTCTATGGACGTGTCATATACCTCTCGGATTTCATCAAAAATATCTTAATTTGTGTTCCGAAGATGAACAAAGGTTTTACGGGTTTGGAACGACATGAGGGAGAGTACTTAATGACAGAATTTTCATTTTTGGGTGAACTATCCCTTTAAGATTATACAGTATGTACCTCTGGTACTTCTGTTGTAAAAAAAAATAACCTCAAAAAATATGTAATTAAGATTATGTTAATATATATTAGATTTTTTTATACATCTATATATATATATATATATATATATATATATATATAAAATAATAATTTTAAGTCTTATTACTGCCACCCTGGAAGTTTGTGAGGGCCTCTATGTGAGTCCCGGCCCCCTGGTTGAGAATCACTGGTCTAGAAAATAAATATATGCATAGTCTATGTACAAACATTAGATAAAAGTATAGGCATGAACCCATTTTGAACAAGGGGCTTCAGAGCGCATACTGGCTGTGTGCTTTTTTAACATTAAGGATGAGGATGAAGTAATAAATCCATTCGAATGATTGAAAAAGTAATATTTTATTACCCCAGACATTACATGTACAATGTGTGTGCTGGTGAGACCTGTGTGAATGTGCATGAGCAGATTTACTTGGGCACTTTCAGCCCTGTAAAGGTCACCTTTTGAAGAAGAACACACATTGCAGACGAAAGAACCCACCACCGACTCCCACCCTCCTCTGGGTCCAGAGTAAAAAGCTCTTTAGATGATCACAGGTTTCAGGATGATGGCTTATCCACCTTCCAAAAGTGTGTCCACGCAACAGGCAGAAACCAGATTTACGGAAAAGGAATGAACTATGACTTTCTATGAGTTTTTTTTAAATGAAGGTAAAGCTTGCCATTTTTTGTCTAACCCACTGTACTAAAATATGACTAACTTGCCTGTAAAACACAAGGTAGATAACGTAGGTTAGGGTTAGTCCATTTTTTTTTACATCAAATATTTTGTCACTTATTTTTTGCACTTTCTCTCTCGCATTCTGTCTCTCTTTCCACACACACAAATACAGTGGTGACAAATGAGTGTGCCACAGCCGCTCTGGTGTGGGCAGCATTATGTCTTTTCTCTCTGCCCACCTGTCTTCATGCTCCATTGCTTTATTGATTCTGTGCTCCTCTCCATCAGATAAAGACATGAATACTGTCTACATGAACAAGCCCGCCACACACATGCATAGGCCTCTTTTCTAGTATGAACGCAAAGAAAATAACCCAAGTTTTAATGCTACGTAATGAACCATGTTAATATAAGGGCTGTTCTTAAAGCTACAATTACTTTATAGCCCAGTTAGGTCTCTACATGGCTCAAGGAACAGTGCTCAGTACATTTAATTGCAAATGAAGCTGGGAAAAGTGGAATTTAATGAAGTGGAGTTGTTTTGGAGAGGATGATTTTGCAGCAGTTGTACGGATGTAGAATGGGAGACTGTGGTCATCTTTTTTACATTAGATCTTGCCAGCTGCCGTATTTATGAAAACAGACAATAATCGCACCATTATAGCCATAAACAACCTTGGTTTCAGCGCCGAATGTGCTGGAAGGGGCTGTAACTCTGCAGTCTGTGCAGTTGATATACAGTTGTGGGTTTTTTTAAACTCTCGGTCAGGTCTCAAACTTCAAGCAGCATGGTCGTTACAGCCTACAGGGAATGATTATGGCTGTATTTCTCAGGTCCAGCGTTCTTTTCTTGCTGTTTGAAGTTGCATATTAAGGTCAGTTGTGTGCTTTGGACCAATGGGTGCAAAAAAAAATTGCATTATTACCGCAAAGAAGTCCAGGGTAATGGGCCATATATCATAAACAGGCCAGGCGGTGTATTTTGTGTGATTTTCCTGGCTCTTAAGACTTCATACTGAACTACAAGCTATACATCAGGTTTGTCAAAAGTAAATAACGGTGAAGGTTACTTCAGAGACCTGCTAGGGAACATTAAGTTGTTTCAATATGCTTTGAATGAGCTATTTAGTGAAAAAACCTTGTATCCTCTCAGACTGAAATTCTCAGAAATGTTTATTTTGCTCCATATATGCTGCATTAATTCGATTAAAAATATAGTAAAAACAGTAATATTGTTGAATATTATTACAATTTAAAATAACTGTTTTCTATTTTAATTAGTGCTGTCAAACGATTAATCGCATCCAAAATAAGTTTGTGTTTACATAATATGTGTGTGTACTGTGAATATTTATTATGTATATATAAATACACACACATACATGTATTTATTAAAAAATATATATTTACATGCATACAATTAGTATAATTTTATATATATATATATATATATATATATATATAATGTAATTATTTTATATATAAATGTATTATTTTTAATATATTTTAAAATACAATTTATTCCAGATGGTAAAGCTGAATTTTCTTCAGTGTCACTTGATCCTTCATAAATCATTCTAATATGCTGATTTGCTGCTCAAACATTTCTTATTATCAAAATATTTGTGCTGTGTAATATATTTGTGTGGAAACCGAGCATTAACAGTGTAAAAGTATTTACTGTCACACTCACTTTTGATTAATTTAATGCATCTTTGCTGGATAAAAATATTATTTTCTTTAAAAAAGAAAAATCTTACACAGACACACACACGGTCGAAACAGCTGTACATGTAAACATGTAACAATAAACTTTTATGTTGCCTAAATGAATTTATGCAACTCAAACATTTCAGAGAAGATATTGATGGTTTTGCTGCTTTGCGAAAAATTGGACAGGGTCCACAATACAGGAAATTACATCACTCATAATGAGATAGCAGTAGTTTATCCACTAGATGGTGCTAAAAACGTCATGTTTGATTTCTGCTGAAAGGTTCATTACCAAAGTCCTGACTTGCGTTCTAAAAACTGTACTGGCTATTTGCTATTTTAATCAAAGTTGATGGAGCGAATCTCACAAATACAGCTGCAACATTGCAAGTATCCATAATGCATGTTGTAATTAAAGTTATTTATAGTAACTTACTGTGTCTGATCTTCTTAAATATGATCATCTAACCGGATACAGAACAAACATTCAATTCAGTCAATACAGTCAAATATGGAGCAATGCACCAATAATGAATCTAAAGGAGCAACTCAGGCAACATATTTGAGATAAGGCTGTTATCTGGAAGCACTGTGTGTGCTGCTGACCTGTGAATGAATTCTCTGAACGGCTCTGGTTACAGCTTAAATCTCCATGTGTTTATCTTTTGGCAAAGGGAGGGGGGTCGAATGCTAGAATGCTCTTGTCATAACCTGGCAACATTCGAGGGTCAGATCATGTGGAGGAAGACTCATTTGAACAAGAACCGGGGCCAAGTGGAGAGTTTGTGAGCTCTCAAGCTGAACGTTTTTGATTGCGAGATTTTACTACAGATGGTAAACAAAGCAACCACATGTTGAGTCCTGTATATGTAATTATGACTGCATGTGGACCTTTTGCTCAGACCTTTGCATTCACAGGTCTACTACTTTAAGTCAGGATATCAGGAAAAGTCCTGACCCCACAAGCTCAACATGCCCCTTTTAATAAAACAATAAACATGGGACAAGTCTCACAATCCACCCCCATTGCAGCCGGCCACATAACCAGGGTCACTCCTGAGAGAGGCCTTCCTTTTATCCCCATACCAGCCGATGGCTACAAATACTCCGAACTCAAACACAAGCTCACTACAAATGCTGGTCACTATTTTAAGCCATCTAAGTCAAATAAAGTTACACAGGAAAAGAAGGTAAATATTTCCACTCATACCTTGAATTTTTAAAAAAGCTTTATTTATGCTTGGCTCCCCCTATGTGATGTCCTAGAGTGTTTGAAATTGAAGCCCTGCCACAGAAGAGGGGGGCTCACGGGGGTCCCAGACACCCAATACCCCACGCGCTGCAGGCTCAGTTTGAAGAAAAAGAGCACAATTGGATTAGATACCAAAATATGAGCAGTGTTTGTTTTAATCAGTCTGGTGACACAGGGAGCTTTTGAAAGCACTAGGGAGAGAGAGTTGAGGCAAAGGAAGAGGAGAAGGGGAGAAGGACAGCTGTCCTGCAGACCTGATACTGCGTTTGGAGACAGGGGCCTGCAGTCTGGGGGGTGCTTGGCCATGAAGGGGTCACAGCCAGGACTCTATAAACCATAGTCAGGGTAGATACATATTTATTTTTTTGACAGGAAACAGGCCTACAGCACATTCAAGGAATGGTACCGTTGTTTAACAACATGCCAACTGTTTAACTGATAAAACTTCTTTCCAAAAAAAAAAAAAAAAAAAGCTTTCAGCAGACAATAACTCCATAAAACAGTTTTGAAAGTTGTGAACTACTTTATTTGGAACGTAAAGACTGTAATTCTATCCCTCACTCGTTTTCAGTCACATAAAATTCAATATGACATCCAGTGAGGACAACACCTTTGCATTCATATGTGTCTGAGCATGGGTGTAACTTTTCTTTACATCTTTACATTTTCATTACTGTGGTAACGCACAGTAATGAAACATCTGTATAGCTCAGTAAATGTATTAAAGGGCACCTATAGACCTTTTTTACAGACATCAATATCATAAATCCTGCAAAGTTTTTTATATATATATATTTTTTTAAACGTATGTACATTTATAACACTATACTTAGTATTATATTACCTTTGCATCAAATTACAAAAAAATAGTTAACGCTGCTGTGAGGGTGTTTCTAATACAGCGACTGTGGGAGTGACGGTAAAGTTGACATCTTTCTCTCTTCTGACTGCCGTTATCAATCGCTTTCTATTTTTTTTTCCTCTTTTTGAAAGTTGTGAAGACACTATTGTGGAGTTTTTCTTTTGGTATCTGAGCAAATCGAAACACAAAAAATATATTTAAAGTATTCTCTCATTCACCGCCATAGAATTTTACCCGACTATGACAACTTCCGCTTCTGAGAAACCCGGAAATGTGAAAAGGGTCTATTATGCAAAATCCACTTTTACAAATATATAAATGTGTTTGGATATAAATGTGTGTTGGCAGTGTGTGAACACAACCACCCTACAATGATAAAAATCCACCCAGTCCTTTAAAAAAAAAAAAAATCCCAATTAAACCAAAGCAGTCTCATTAGAAAAGCCGTTTTGATTATTTGGGCAATGTGACGTCACATTGCCCAGGCCCCGCCCACAACCGCTGATTGACATGATGGATTTGTTTTATTTTTGAAGGGAATGGCCACAGATCTAATATACACATACGATTTCTGTAACGTTGCCTGCTATTTACATTCACAGACATAAGTGACTGTGTTTATGCAAACTGTGTGTGTTTGACAGAACCTTGTGTGTATTTGACAGTTTAAACAAAACAAAAAATGTGAAAGAGAAGTTACTCACGAGACTTGACGTCTGACAGCTAGCTGTCTGTGTGCGTGTGCTTCAGATAAATGCGCTCAGAAAATGATCCATTAGAAGTTAAAAGGGATATAGCTTTAAAACGTGTGGAAATAATAAACTTTAATGATGAAAGAAGAACTATGCTATCTGTGAGAGTCATCGCGACATAGATGTTAATCAAAACCATGCAGATGTCTTGTTAATATTTGGCAGAGGCAGGAACTGTGATCAGGGTTGCCATGTTTTCACAACAAAACCCGCCCAATTGCTATATAAAACTAGCCCAAAACCAGCCCAATCGCGTTTTGGGGGGGTCCCCTGGTAAAAATCACGTTCCAGGTGGTAAAATCTGTGTTTTTGGCGAGGTCCCCATGGTAAAATTCGCATTCCAGTGGCTAAATATTATGTTATTTGGGGTCGCTTGAACCCGCAGACATGAAAAACAACCCGCGGCAACAATGTAAAAGTAGCCCAATTCCGCAGGAAAACCTCACACTTGGCAACACTGACTGTGATCATAGAGAGGGGGCGGGGCACAGCAGCTCATTTACATTTAAAGGCACATGCATGAAAACAGCCTGTTCTTGACTGTAATCAGAAATGGGTATTTACAACATGGATTTATAAATGATCTGTGAGGTATTTTAAGCTGAAACTTTACAGACACATTCTGGGGACACCTAAGACTTAAATCTTGTAAAAATGGGCATAATAGGTGCCCTTTAAAAAATATATAATCACTCATTATATTCACCTTATCAGAATTCAGATCGGCACCAGAATATTCTTCCAGTACGATGGTTGAAGCGTAGTTGTGTTTTTTTTTTCCCTGCAGTCAGGGAAGAGTCAGTATTGAACTGGTTGACACTTGCCGATTATACAAATAAAAATGGTCTGAAATGCGAAAATAAAATGTGCAACAATCATTTAAAAGTTGCAATTGACAAAATTTGGAGTGTATCAATATGATCTGGCTAGAGTGTGCGCCAGTGCTGGGCGTGATTATTTAATTGCGAACTGTTGAGAATCGAGTTGAGAGAGTCGAATGCAAAGGTTCCCAGGAATCGAGTCTTCAAAAGAACAAATTCAACAGCTCTTTACCGCAGAAAAAAATCCAGACAAAAGCAGTTTAAAGGGTTAGTTCACCCAGAAATGAAAATAATGTCATTATTACTCACCCTCATGTCGTTCTACACCCCTAAGACCTTCGTTCATCTTCGGAACACAAATTAAGATATTTTTGGTGAAATCCGATGGCTCAGTGAGGCCTGCATAGACAGCAATGGTATTTCCTCTCTCAAGATCCATAAAGGTACTAAAAACATATTTAATGTTTAACATCAGTTCATGTGAGTTCAGTGGTTCTACCTTATTATTATAAAAAAACGACGAGAATATTTTTGTCCACCAAAAAAAAAAAAAATAACGACTTTTTTAACAAAATCTAGTGATGGCCGATTTCAAAACACTGCTTCGGAGCGTTACAAATCTTTTGTGTTGAATCAGTGATTCGGATCGCCTCAAACCGCCAAACTGCTGAAATCACGTGATTTTGGTGTTCCGAACCACTTTGATTCAATTCGTAAAGCTCCGAAGCTTCATGAAGTAGTGTTTTGAAATCGGCCACTAGATATTGTTAAAAAGTCGTTATTTTGGTTTTTTGGCGCACAAAAAATATTCTCATCGCTTTATAATATTAAGGTAGAACCACTGAACCCACATGAACTGATTTAAATATGTTTTTAGTACCTTTCTGGATTTTGAGAAAGGAAGTACCATTGCTATCTATGCAGGCCTCACTGAGCCATCATATTTCCTCAAAAATATCTTAATTTGTGTTCCGAAGATGAACGAAGGTCTTACGGGTGTAGAACGAAATGAGAGTAATAAATTACATTATTTTCATTTTTGGGTGAACTAACGCTTTAACAGTTTATGGCAAAGAATGCAGGGTCTCCATACCAAACACATTTTAAAAGTAAAAAAAACAAAACAAAACAAAAAAAAAGTAAAACTTCTTTTATCTTGACACAGCATTTTAAAGACGCGATGCTCTTGTGCGATCTGCTGAAAATTTTTGTTTACATAGATAGAAAATTAAAAAGCAGCGCACTGGAAGGCCCATGCCTAGTCAGTCCACTATGTAGGTAACCAGAATAATTGCTTTGTTTGTATGATTTAAAAGTCTGAAAAGCAGACAGCCCAACATTTTTATTATCAGTTTAACATTCAGTAGGCTATTTCACAGTCAGACATTAGTTTGGGATCCACTTTGCAATCAGACTCGGAGTCGATTTCTCGAGTCAGTCTCAAACTCACTTCTGAGCACTTTGAATCCCTTTCAACTAGTCAGTGAATCGTTCAGAGCTGTTACTGAGTGCATAACTGACTCCCATGAAGTCATTCTTTTTAGTTATTATGTCCAGTGTTCATATGACAGCATGCAATTAGAGACAGTATACATATATGAAGGTTTATTGTAATAAATTAACAATGGTATACTAAAGCACAAAAAATTAATTGTGATGCCTAGTGGGTGAGCTGGTGCTCTGTAGACTTCGCCCAAAGGATAAACCTCCTCACTCTCCCTCAGCAGTCCAAAACTCCCAGATCCCAGTTTAAGTTCCGCTGGATGTAACGGAATCCCTCTCTCGGAAGTGCAAATCCAGCTGCTGCTGCGCTTCAATAAATTAGATTTTCTGCACTGCTTCAGGGATGTAAGTCTCCAGGGCACAGTTGGGCAGCAGTGCCATTATCAATTTATAGATTTGGTGTGTGTGTGTGTGCGCACACCTGTTTATCTCCATATAAGATTGTTACATTTGACCCTGTCATTTTAAGCTGACAATACTAATTTCAAATCTATATTTTTTTAACTTACATAAACCATCATTTTGGTTGGTGTTTTGAGCAGACTGATTTAGAAACACAGGAATATGCCTAACCTGAGGATAATGACACATTTGTTCTGTATATGGTCTTGATTTTCATCTCACTAAAGAAGTAAGAGACTTTTTTTCTCCATTCTGGATAGCTAGGTCCTCGAGATGAGTTATGTTTAGTCTATTCCAATTTGATTCTATGGATTTTCATTTGCATTTAGATTCATTTTGTTCCTCCTTAATAATTGTATCTGTATATTATTTAAGTTTTTGCTTAATGTGATGACAAATGCACGTGTTTTTGTTTTGAATGATTAAAAATCTCTCTTTCTCTCTCCCTTCCGTTGTCCTTGTGTAAAAGACTTTCAGCAAATGGAGCATTAATCTGATGTTGATTTTGATCATCATCTGCTTCCCATTGCTTTAGGTGCAGAGTATTTCCAAACAATTTAGGTTTTGATTCCACAAGTTTCAAATTCAAGGTCGGTCGCTGTCTTTTAGAGAGAGGATTGAATTCACATGAAATGGTAGTAATGTTCCTTTTAGGTTGTGTGATGTGGTTTCTCATTTACTCTGTCTCTTTTGGAAGCTAGAATAGTTGCATTTGAGTGCTGAAATCTTAATGGCTGTATTGATGTCGGAAGAGCTTTGATAATAAAAATGTTTCTCCCTCCCCTTTTACTTGAATCCCAGTGTAGCCGTGAATAGCAGTAGGGGAGGGTCTGTGTATGTGCTGGGTCTGTTTTGTGTGTGAACCTATGTATGTACACATGTCCCTATGTTATTACGAGTGTCTGTGTGTCCTTTTGAGAGAATCAACTTCAGTCCTGCGGATGTAAGAATTCGATACTCAAACAGAAGATAGACAGCAACGCATATGAAAGGTTGCATTATGCCCAGCATCTGGGTGGTTCTGTGAGGGGTCAGAGCGCATGTCCAGTGCCTCAGGCCATCAGGATGAGCTCCGGGGCACGTGAAGATGACCCAAGCTGTTCCTGTGCGGTAACGCTTGCACAGCTGCCGCAGTCTAGCATTCAGACTGGTCCCACAACCAAAGGCCATGGGCCAAATTTAGGTCATTATCCTGCCTCTTGCACTGTAGATTTCAAGGTTGCAAAAACATGCAATTTGATTTGTGGCATTAATTTGATGTATACATTCCTCACAGATATTCATTGTTAATCTAATGTGACTGTTGAACTATTGCAACTATAGGCCCCATTTCTTCTTATATTTAGGAAAGTATGATCCATCTTGCAATTAGTTATTCTTCTCAAAGTAGGTCTATGTAATTGATTAATGCTGCCTTTACATGCTATCGGAATTAAATAAACTAAATACGAGTAAATATGTGTTTCCTAGTTAAAAATTGGACTTTAATGCCCTCTCAAGTCATATTTACCACTAGGAAGTTCGTGGATAATTTTGATACCCAAGTTCCCGAGATTAACCACAAACTTTAAACATGGCGGAGGGGACACAACAGCTACATCACCTTGTCTTGTTGTTGAAGTAGTGCATATTTACCTATAGGCTGTGAATAATCATTTGAAGTGTATTGTATGTTTTATATACACAGCGAAAACAGACTGTATTTGACCGAAATTACAGAATCGTTGGCAAGCTGACTAGATTGGTGAATGTATGTGGATTTAACTTTAATATGATTTTCCCAATAAATAGGCAAGAATAAACCTGGTGTCCTCCATGATATATGTCATATCATATATGTCCACAGACATATAAAAGGCAATTTTTCTGGAATTAAGTTGTTTTTTTTTTTTAATTCTCAATTATATATTTCTAATATTGATTTTGTTTTTATTTTGGCGCCATGTGTAAAAGCAAGCTGAAAGATCTGTTTAATTTGTTTGTATACGTGCTACTTAGCGTTTGAAGAAACTCAGCAATGAGCGCCCCCTGGAGTAAGATGTCCCTCTACTTGGCACTATCTAATCCCAACACATTTATTAAATGTCTATCATTTACTGAACAGCTACCTACATTTCACCTGAACCCCAGAGACCGTATAAGTAGGGGAAAGGCCACGGAAATATGAATGAGAGAAATCGTATGGCTGTAGGATTTTTTTTTTTTTTTTTTTTTTTTTCCAACAACATACAGATAAACCGTTATGGGGGAGATGCAATTCTACAAAGAATTAAAGGGTTGGTTTACCCAAAAATGAAAATAATGTCATTTATTACTCACCCTCGTGTCGTTCTACACCCGTAAGGCCTTCATTCGTCTTCAGAACACAAATTAAGATATTTTGATTAAATCCGATGGCTCAGTGAGGCCTGCATTCACAGCAATGACATTTCCTCTCTCAAGATCCATAAAGGTACTAAAAACATATTTAAAACAGTTTATTAACATGCGAGTTCAATATTATAAAGCGACGAGAATACTTTTTGTGCGCCAAAAAACAAAATAACTACTTTTCAACAATACAGCGATGTGCCGATTTCAAAACACTGCTTCGGAGCTTTACGAATCGAATCAGTGACTCGGATCTCCTAACAAACGGCTAAACTGCTGAAATCACGTGACTTTGGCGCTCCGAGTCACTGATTTGATTCGCAAAGCTCGAAGCTTCATGAAGCAGTGTTTTGAAATCGCCCATCACTACATATATATATATATATATATATATATATATATATATATATATATATATATAGTTGAAAAGTCGTTATTTTGTTTTTGGTGCACAAAAAGTATTCTCGTCGCTTTATAATATTAAGGTAGAACCACTGTACTCACATGAACTGTTTTAAATATGTTTTTAGTACCTTTATGGATCTTGAGAGAGGAAGTACCATTGCTGTGAATGCAGGCCTCACTGAGCCATCATATTTAATCAAAATATCTAAATTTGTGTTCCGAAGATGAATGAAGGCCTTACGGGTGTAGAACGACATGAGGGTGAGTAATAGCCTAAATGACATTATTTTCATTTTTGGGTGAACTAACCCTTTAACAAATATGTCTTTAAAATAAATAGTTTTTTTTTTTTTTTTTTTTTTCTAAAGCATAACATTTAAAAAAAGAAAAGAAAAAAGTATTCATGATAGCCTAATAGACATGCCTAAGATTTAGGCTACTCGGCCGCCGAGATAAATTAGCATAATTATGTCACCTGAATGTCAACATTTGTGAGGTTTATTCCATCGGAACAGTTTTGAGGTTATGTAACCTAATTGTAGGCTATCATTGAATAATGATGTGTGTATTTATATTGTTTACTTTTTAATTTTAATATGTTTATTTGTTGATGAGAGATTTGTGAGTACGGAAGGGTAATTCATTTAGATTTGCAGGAGGAAAAAATATTGTTCTTATTTTGAGGTGAAAAGGACCGGGTGGACCTTTATGTTTAGGCCACACTTTTTTCTTTTAACTCAATAGAGGACATTTAGTAAAAGCATATTGTGGTCATCGTTCCCTAATTATTTTATTTATTTAAATAATTTATAAGTTTTCCTTATAAATTAAATGATGTATTAGGCTAAATTGTTTTCTCATTTGTAACTAAACAACCAGTGCACACAATAAAATAACAAATAAAATAATGTAGGCGAATCATTCAAAGTTTAATTCTATTTAATTTTAAACAAACTAAAACCATAACAATAATGTTTAACTAAGTGGACTCGCCTTTATTCTCCGTGAACGATGGCTTGAGACAGACAGCTGTTAAGCTCCTCCATCCACCAATCAGTCCTTATTATCGACGAGTCCAGCGTTTCTCAACTGGGGCGTTCAGAGAACATCGGGGGGCGCTGGAAGCAATATTTTCTGAAAGATGGGCGTTTGTTTAAGTCGAATTTACACCAAAAGATTCACTACGAGACGAACAGAAACATGCAACTAAACTGAACTAAAATATAAATGGCAAAGTATAATGATATTCCAAATGTCCAGTCAATCCAAACTGTTATTTGGGATTCACTGACATGGTTTTATAATAATAATAATAATAATAGGCTAATAAACAGAATAATATTAATATTCCAGGCAGCCTCCATTTTATTTGATGGCGAAAAGGAACCTGCAAGGATAGGCCTAGTGAGCGCGTTGACTCCAGAAACGTTTTGCTACAAAATGTTTATCAGACTAATTTCGCTTAATTTTCTGGAAAAAATGTATATCCTAGCATATATATATACATATATATATATATATATCAATTCCTTGCGCATAAAGCGACCATATTAGCCTATCTATTTATGATCTCTCTGTAGCCTATAGCGAATAAAAAAAAATGGAAACAGACTTTAGTTGGCATGAACTAAAATGTAACACTCGGAAGCATTTCTCAGAACCTTATAAAAAAAACCCGAATATTTCAAATCATATGACAAATGAACGCTATAGGCCTAAATGAATCCATCTATATTAGGCTATATATAATATTTTTTACTTACAGAATTAATATATATTTCTTTGGAGTACCCCTAAATAGTCCGCCATTCCTTTTTTTTTTTTTAGATAGACTAAGCAAACTATGTGTGTGTATGTAGCCTATAGTCTATATAGGCCTCGATATTTCTCATATGCTTTCAAAATATTCTGGATTTGGCTCGGCTGCTAGAAATGACAGTGAAGCTGATTGTTAATTCACGAACAGTAGACTTGAATCTATTATTGGCCGCTTTATGACTCGCTGGTGACTTCCACGGAGCAGACAGAAAGTTGGCATGGATTTAACTACAAGCTTTGAAGCGACATGACCACTCATTCGTTTTTCGGTGACAGTTTAAAAGGGCTCTTTCTATCCCGCGTACGCATGACTCATGAACAGCCACAATGCTTGTGTCGAAAATAAGGGTCTATTTTATTTAGGAAAACAAAATTCAGGAAATGAATGATGCCACAACCACAACATGCACAAGACTGTAAATTATTCTTGTTTTTTAGCTCGCAGAAATTTCACGGTGTTATTTTTGGCATGATCAAAAGAATAAATCTGTTCTTTGTACTTTATTTTTTATTAGCAGACCAACAGCGACTTTCTCAGCGCAAAATGGGCATGATGCAAACTTGGGAAACTGGTGATATGTGGAGAAAAAATGTAGGTTAATGTATTCTTCAAAAAAAAAAAAAAAGCCTGTAGGACTTCCTTCTCGTTAAAAGGGATATCAGGAGGGACAACCATGTACATGCTACCTTAAACTCTCTAAATTACTAAAAAAAATTATAATAGACATTAGAAGAAATCTAGAATAACATGTTTGACAGGACTTTATGGATTTAGGGCAGGGGTGCAATACAAATTGCATACCAGAACAATTATATTTGAGGGACATGGTGCTCAAGGAATGTTTTGACTTCTTAGAACAGAGGTCCTGCATGGAACAGAGGAGAGGTAAAATAGGATGCTAAGCCAACTCTCTGGATTTATCCATATCTAAGAAGAGAGTCCCTGCCTCAGGCTGCAGCTAATGAAAATCCCATGGCTGAGCATCTGAGCTTCAGAAACTTCTTCATGGTCATTGTGTGAGCACCTTTAATTGAATCAGAGCCACAGGTCACAGAGACTCTCCGCCACCAGCTCCCCCTTCAGTATAAACACATTTAGAGATTATTTATTTTTTAGCTGTGGCGTGCGTCCACGGCAGCCAGGTCAACTGATACCCAGATGGTTTCGCTGAGGAGCCTGTTTACGGATTCCTGCAGTCAGAGAGGAGGAAGGCAAGGATCTGTTGGCATGTCGCTGATTACAGTCACTCAGCTTTACATACAGGAATGATAAGAGCATGATGAGCATTCAGGCCTGCTTTTTGTTTGACTGATAGATTTATGGGTAATAGACAGGGATGTGCTCCATTCAGAATTGAATTTAGAATGCTTTTTAAATTCCAGTTCTGAGTTTGCAAACAGAATGCTGAACTGCATGTTAAGATTTGATTCTAAGGAAGTATAATTAAAATGAATTGAAATTCAAAGTAATTTATATAATTGTAATTTTTAACTAGAAAAGCAAAATTTGTTACAACTTTTTGTAGATATGTTTAAAATGTAATTTATAGAATTTTGTTTTTAGTTTATATATTTCATCATATTTATTAGGCTATTAACTTTTGTGGACCAGGGTGGAAGAACACTTCATTTTTCAGAATACATTGCCTGTGTTGAATTTCTATAACTTTGCTATTCAGTAAATTCTTCTTCCGTTCACAATTCAAATTCCAGTTCACCTTCTTGTGGAGCATGGCTAATTCAAAATCCAACTCATGAATTTGAACGGGAGTTAAAGGATTAGTTCACTTTCAAATGAAAATTAGCCCAATCTTTACTCACCCTCAAGCCATCCTAGGTGTATATGACTTTCTTCTTTCAGATGAACACAATCTGAGATATATTAATAAATATTCTGACGTATCCGAGCTTTATAATGGTGGTCTGGGTGGTCTGGCGAAGCTAGATATTTTACTTCATAACTTGTTAAATATGGATATTTTTTTTTACACAAACGCATCGCTTCGCTTCAGAAGGCCTTTATTAATCCCCCGGAGCCGTGTGGAGTACGTTTATGATGGATGGATGTGGATGGAGGCACTTTCTTCAGCTCATATTCATTGATCCCGCTCACTGCCATTATAAAGCTCGAATGCATCAGGATATTTATTAATATTTCTCCGATTGTGTTCATCAGAAAGAAGAAAGCCATATACACCTAGGATGGCTTGAGGGTGAGTAAAGCTTGGGTTATTTTTCATTTGAAAGTGAACTAATCCTTTAATTCTTCACTTCTGAATCATGCACAAAATTCAAAGGGCACCTCTGAGGAAAACTGCTGACTTTGAACATTTGACTTTGAACATCATCATTGCATTCACATCACCTCTGTTTGGTAATATAGGCATCTCTCAGCACTCTCATGCAGTGTGGAGAGAGGCAGGGTTGTTGAGAGGACAGTCAGTCTGTTCTTACCCACTATCCCCCCCACACACATACAGACTGGCCCTTCTTGAGTGCTTTTCTGAAACAAACTCCCGCTTCCCAGACTCCCTCTGTCATGTGTTATGACCTGGGGGTCGGCAGCTGTCAATCAGAGCTTTGGCTTCAGCTGGCCATCAAACTGCTGGACAGAGGGAGAGGAAGAGAGAGAAAGAGCCCTCAGAGGAAAATCCATCCTCTTTATATGGGATCACCTCTCTGCATGCAGGGCACATAATTGAATTACTGCCCCTTCCCCTCCACATATTCCAATGCAAACCTGTAGGCTGGAATGATAAAGACATCCACACATGATAAGAGTGTGTGAATCAGATTGTTAACAGCACAGAGATTTCCCTGTTTAAACACAGCTAATGTTGCATGTTTTGTTGAAATGAAATCCTAATCTCTGTAAACCAACCGCCCAAACTGCAGAATGCACCAAATTCAAGTCTCCAAGTGTAGTCTGATGTTGATTCAGAATTCAAAAATTGCCTCTCTTTCAATTCATAAGTGTGACTTTAAATGGAAACCTGTTTTGGGTTCATTTTAACCCAGCCATTTAGTAATTTTTAATCAATAGTTGAGTTAAATAAAACTACCCTGCAGGTTGATCCAACATTTAACCCAACCGCTGGGTCAAAACAACCCAATCGCTGTGTGTGTCCATACACTGTAAGAAAAAAAGGTACGGCGCTTGTCACTGGGGCAGTACCCTAAGGTACAAAAGGGAAAAGGTACTAATATGCCCTTTTTAAAGTACTAATGTGTACCTTTAAGGTACTAATATGTACTATTTAGGGGTAAGTAAGGTACAAATATGTACCTTTTCACTTTTGTACCAGTGACAGCGGCATACCTTTTTTTCTGACAGTGTTTTTTAACCCAACTTGGGTTGTTTTTAACCAAGCATTTTTAGAGTCTGTCTGTCTGTCTCTCTACTTTCAGTTGATTTCAGTAGAGTTTGATGTTACACTCTTAAAAATGCTGGGTTAAAAACAACCCAAGTTGGGTTGAAAATGGACAAATCCAGCGATTGGGTTGTTTTGACCCAGTGGTTGGGTTAAATGTTTGCCCAACGTGCTGGGCAGTTTTATTTAACCCAACTATTGTTTAAAAGTTACTATATGACTGGCTTAAAATGAACCCAAAATAGGTTGGAAATTAAAAATCAGACACATAATTACTAGAGGCAACAATAATAATCTAAAGGTGAACATTAATAATAAAAAATGTAATAAATGTTTATTGTTTAATTATTATTCATTAAACTTATTAATAAATGTTAATTTATTAAACATGTTAATAAATGTTCATTTCCAACAGACTTTGGGTTCATTTTACGCAAAAAATACAGTAATTTTTAAACAAGTACTGTAGTTGAGTTAAATAAAACTACCCAGCAGGTTGGGCAAACATTTAACCCAATTGCTGGGTTTGTCCATTTTCAACCCAACTTTGGTTGTTTTTAACCCAGCTTTTTTTAGAGTGTAGCATGTTGTTAAGCTAACAACATTATACTCTAATAATATTAAAATTACAGAGCATACACAAATGTTGGGTAAAATAATCAAATTTTTTATACTGATATACTTTTGAATGACTTTGTCTTGCATCTGTCTGTCAATTCTGAATATCAGATATGGTTCAAGTGCAGCAACACTGAAAAACTGTTATTTTGTTTCTTTCTCATAACAGATAAGAGAAACGAATAGGCCTAGTACTGTAGGTACAGCATTGTGTGCAGCGTTGTGTGAATTGAAGGTCTCAGAAGGGTCACATCCAACTCTCTGTTCTGAACTGGATGAAAAAGAGAGAGGGAGAAAGGGGAAAAGAGAGACCGTGGGCCACAGACTGGACTGATTTCCTGCATGGGGTCATGCCAGGGACAGGTTCAGCTGCCCCAGGTTCAGGAAACAAGAGTGGCCACAAAGCCACAGCAAGCGGAGGAGTGAGGGTCAGTTGTTTGATGACTTACCAGAAATCCAAAGAGCCGCTGGAGATTTATAGCATCGGCAGAAACCTGCAAACTACCTGGAGTTTAGATTATCAGGGTCTTTTAATGAAGGACGAACGCTGTGAACCTAATTTTTCCAGGATTCAGTCAGTTCACTTTATTGGACACTCAAATCATATTCAGTTTAGAAGGAGACTCATTCGTATGCAAGAACTACATGTCTTATATTCTGAACATACTTTGCTGTGCTCTAAAATGGCCGCTGATCTGTTTGATCAAGAAAAGGGGGGCATGCATTTTATTTTCTCTTTGTCATATTTTAATGATAACAGCAAGCCATTGAAGTAGAGGAGAGCATCAGCTATCCTGCAGATGCAAATGATATGGCTGTGGTTGTGCACACGCCAACTCTGTCAACACCAAAGTCAAGAGCACTGGTTCCTGAGGCCAACTTAGAGCTGATATTTCTCCAAAAGTGTCTTCTGGAGTACATTTTCTCTACTGGGTTTTTGATTTCAAGAACACGCCATCACCTCAGGCTAGAGTGAAATGTTCTCTATGGGATTTCAGCCATTTAACCCTGTGCGAATCACAAAACTTGGCTGCATGAGGCTGCTGGATCAAACTCAAGAGAAGTGTTCAGGGTGCAATGCATTCATGTTAACAAAGACATATTGAAGTATACGGGACAGTGGGGCTAGTTATCACACTTTTTTACTCCAGTGAATATTTCTTAGGTTAGGTTTATTTTTGAAAGTCAAACTTCTAGGCACAAGCCTTAAAGTCTGGGCTTTAAAAAGATATTGAACATTTATTGCAAGGGGGAAAAACATACAGTTGAATGAACAAAAGACCTTTTTTTGACAACATGCCACAACCTCGGGGCATTTTGTCACACCCATTGAGGACCTTTACTATATATTATATGTTCAATTTATTTATATATTTTTTTCCTGACCCAGTCTGAATTTATGCCAGGTCAGGTCATTTATGTCAGGTCTTTTGTGTTTACTTGTTTACCCATTTTATAAAAATGACACTATTGTAATAAGTCTGGAGAGTAAAATTCACAAAATTATTCTAATTTTAAAATATTTTAACTGTTTGAAACTAACAAACAAAACCACTGAAAAAAAAACAAACAAAAAAAAAAAACTTCTGTAATTGGAGTATAGCTAGCTGTTGTGACAACCTGCTCCAGTCTCCTCAATACAGTCATTTATTTTTTAAATAATTTCACACACATTCTCTTGGTGAATTAAACGAGTTGTATTGTTTTTAGAATGCATCTGTTACTTCAGCTGTCTGCTGTCCCGTATTAAACTCTCCCGCACACTTGTGTAGGCTATAGCCTATTAATGTTCACTGTACATGTTGCTGTATTATTTCATAGACAACATGCGATGATCCTACTCAAAGGGTCTCCAGTTTTCGCCCATTTTTCCAGAGCTCCCACAACATAATCTAAGTCATGTTCTTCATTAATTGGGTTACAAACATGCCACAGCAACCACGAGCGGCAGGCCGGTCATGTCCTTTTGATTAACTTCTGCTCGGTAATTAACGGGGCTCCTTCTGATGCCTTTTAGGATCACTGTAATGGAAGACGGCGTTTTTACTCTCTCTTTTTCATCTTAATCTCGTCTGTGCTCGACCAAATGTTGCCTGTTTGCTCAAGGCTTTCCGCAGATTCATTTTCCCCACTGTTCTCCTCATTTGTAACAGGCCTCTCTGCCCATTACAAATTAGCATATAGGCTAGGTCCCTTTTTTATACACAAACCGCAATAACGAACCTTCAGTTGAAAGACTTTTATGATAGAAGTTTATACAACAAAATAACAGAATATGAGATGTAGGCATGTTTAGTTTTGACGAAGACCTCAGTGACTTCAGTGTCATAAAAGTGAATCAGTACTTAATTTAAGTTTTCAAAAGACTGTGCAGTTTGCTGTGCAACAAAACAACTTGTCAGAGGAAGTGATATGATCTCCCAAAGACTGTTAGGTTGGTGAATTCATCATCGAATGAAGCGGTTCTTATGTGGGCTGACTGAAGCAAATGGACTGGATGTTTACACACTTGTCCGTCAGGTTGGCTCCATGCGGCCTTATAGATATCCAAAAAACTGTTAGACATCCTGGAGAGCAGTGTAAGCCCTTTAAGTGCTCTATGTTTAGAGATCTATTGCAGAGATTTGAGCTGCCACGTCAATATCAACCGTTTTGAATTTCTTCGATCTCTGGATGTCCAAACTGAAGCAACTCCACATGGAAGGTGATGTTTTTGTTGTTGTTGTTGTTTTATTATTATTATGATTTTGGATTAATTTGGTGGACAGTTTGCAGTATTAATCATCAAGCTTTTGAGTTTAACAAAAAGTCACTTAAAACCTAAAAGGACAAAATTGTTATTAAAACACTTTAACTTTTTTTTATTTTATAAAAAAATAATGGATGCAGCATGACTTGTTAGAATTAATCGTTGGCGATTCGTTTTAATAACTATACCTTAGCAAACCTTACCTCTACAAAAAAGCAAGAACTAAGTGACATAATAGATATTGATATACATATTTACATATTCTTTCTGTATCTATAGGAATAAAGTTGAAGTTTTGTACTTTTGCGATGATAGAAGTGGAAGAAGTAACAGGTGAGCTGATCACATTGATGAATTTTATTCTCAAAGAAGATTACATTTTCTGTAATGTTTAATAAAGATGCAACTGTATCAGCGTTTTGATAAATTTATTAATGTGTATTAATGATGCACTAACCATAAACCTTCTTATATCTATTATCTTGCTAGTTTAAAATGTTTAATCTGGCGGTGTCAACATCTCCCGCTGTTTACTATAAATTAATGTGCTGCTTTCTATTAAAAGGTTAACGATTTTGGGTTATGTGTGGTAAGTTTCTCGAAAACTTCCTTGTAATGTAAAAAATCATAATGTAAAATGTTGCCTCAATGTAGCTAACTAAAATAATGAAGTTGAATATATATATATATGCATAATTGTTATATAGGTTATGATCTCGATTTACAATGTTAATTTATAGCATCGAGTAGCCATAGCATATGGGAGTAAATATCAATAGTAGCCAAAGCATCTTTTTCCTGTCTGAAATTCTACATAATATCTCAATCAGCGGCAGTCTACTATTTTTACTGTTGTTTTAGGCCGTATGATTGTTTCACAAGGTTGTTTCATTCTGTAAATCCAATCACAATGATTTCTTCTAACCTCGTTCATGTCTCGATAATAAAATTCTTCAACGCAGATTAGGCCTAATTTCTGAATTATAGGCCTATTTTGTCCATAGCCTATAGCTAATATGGCATTTTTAGCAGCTATGAGGTGGTCATAGATCCATAAATGCAAAATATCTTAATTTTGCCATCGATTCTTTGATTGGAAAAATCATAATCATATTTATCCAGGGCATTTTATAGCCAGTTGTGTTGATCTCTGGTGTGATTGATCTCTGACAGCGACCGGCAGCGTCACGCGTAAAATGTTCCTGGATCAAAACCCATCAATTCAGGCTACTTGGGTGATTTAATGTTATTTCATTGTGACTGGCTCAGCCAGTCACAATTACTCGATTTAATCACATTGTCCTATCTCTCATAACAATTTTGTTTTATTAAAAGAAAATGTTTACGAGGTAGTAAATGGTTAAATGACAGGAGCCGCACGTGATTGATTTCTGGGCGTATTGAATCAGACCGCTGTCTCACTCTTTCCCTCCCAGTTCACGGGTCTTTGTTTCTGATCCTCTAAATCCCACCCACTTGAAATGGAGAGGTGGAAAAAAATCCCCATCTCGCTCGCTCATACACTAACTTGTCCCCTGTTAATAGCATCCTAGTCCACTATTTGCGCTCTTGTGCTCGGGACGAGGTGATGGAGACTGAGAGTTGTTTGTCTTTCTCCTCGCCTCCAAACAGGATCACGCCAGAGAATTCACCGGGTTTGGAGCATAATTCCGGCTCTTTCTTTCCGTGTGACGACCTTCAAAAGTCTCCGCATCTTCCTCTAGCGCACCGACATGAGTTTTTTATGGGACGCTACGCTGACGGCGGCTCCGCGGACTTTACGCACGGAGTCAGCACAACAAATCCCCGCGCCTCGCCTGGAAAGCATACCAAGTATTTGGAGAATATGAATCAGGATCAAAAACCTTCTTCGATCAATGAGAAGAACTCTTCATTTTATGAGACTAATTCCGATGGTAAGCGATTGTAGTTTTGATTTTCACAATAGTCAACAGGAAAAAAAACCCTCCAAACGCTATAATAGCTAATAATAATAATAATAATAATTGTTAATTAAAGTTTAGAAAACTTTTCAAAAACTCCATCTCAAAACGACTAAGAGGACTAGAAATGTGACAAACCATTTAAGTTTTCTTTAATTGACACATAATTTATTAAAAGTGTATGGCAATTGGAAATGTAAATAGGCTATCACATTTCCCTTAAATGATATCAGATTAAATAAGATGGTGTTTGTCTGTGATTAGAGATAGATTAGGCCTATTTTAATAATTAATTTCATTATTCTTTTCGGTCAGTCTGTAGGCCTATTTCGTTCGATCTTGAATCCAACTTGTTATGGTCGGCTAAATGTCATTATTAATGTCATTATTTTTATTAGTTCTAAATATACAATAATCTGACTTTACTAATAAAAATATAGGCTACAGATCTCAATAACAGAACAGTAAATACGTAACATTAATAAGGTATTAAGAAAAATACCAACATCTTAATAATAAGCATATATAGGACAATACACTTTAATAAAAAATAGCAATAATAACAATAACAATTTCTTCAACACTTTAGGTTCAACAAAGAAGCATTAAAAACCCTTTTGGCCGTATGAAAAAAAGTTGATGTTTATAGGTCAGTGTATTCGTTGCTATGTTCATAGATGGTTTTCTAAATATCTACAAAAAAGGTATATAGGCTATTTATATTTTATTTAGGCTATACTTTTGCTACTTAAAATAGTTCTGTTAGGCTTTAAAAATATTTTAACTACAGCCCTTTTCAGGTTTGTAGAGATAGGCTAGTTGATCTCAAATTGGCGAACCGAACTACTCGACTATATTTAATATTTTTATATTTTGATCTTGAAAAAAAAAGATTGACCCTAAATAAGATTTTGTTATTGTTGTTGTTTTTAGCGATGTATTTTACTATTTTTATTTTTTTTTATTTCAGGCCTTTTCCCAATATACATAGCGCGTTTCGTCCTCAGACTTTTCCATATTAGGCCTATGATAAAAATAAAGCAATTATATAGTTCTAGTATTATTGATAATTATTTAAACAGGAGGTTGAATAACCTTCGAAGTGATATAACATTTTCTTCCCTTATACCGGACTGGAACGATTTATTTCAACCGCAAGTTCCAATTTATATAGCAGACCTAAAATATTGCGATGTGAAGGCCTAATGATCAGAAACAATATTTCTTAAGATTACAGTATACAAAACTGGATTTGTCTGCGCCTGTCTCATTTGAGGCCATTTGCTTTTAAATGCTTTACTATTGTTACATATTCTAAAGATGAACATTGATTTTCCTTTATGGAATAGCAATTGTACAGATTGGAACTGCTTGAGAATTCTAAATTCGTTTAATTTATAAACGATATTGTTGATATTTACCATTTTCCATACATCAACAAGCAAGTTTCTATTTGTGAATAACTTATTTGATATAAGATCAGAAGACTTGTTCAGCCAGTATATGGTCTTTTTTTTAACCTTTTAATTGGGAACCTTATACCTTATGGGGGTGTGTCTAACCAATATAGCCTGGATTTGATTGGTCAGAAGGCAACACTGTTATAATGAGAGGTCAATACAACATTTCAAAGACAGACTCTCCTTACTGTTGACTTACAGTATAAGGAAGTGAAAAAATGCAGGGCTGTTTCTGCTATATGGCCGGGGTTTGGGGTCTATCTTGTTTCTGATGCACTATTGCACTTACTTTATGTTCTCATAAAGACAATTTTGTAAATAATTCATTTATTAGGCTTTTTGAAGACGACTAGAGACATCTTGGGATATAGCCTATTTATCGCAAAATAAAAATGAAAATGGATAAAAAGTTCTTAATTCTTTCTCTAAATGACACTAAGATAAATCACAGTAGTATATAACTGTTTTTAAAACTGGGTTTAGCATTTTTTTCCCCCCTGAACTATTTCAAGAGATCAAAAATAATGCTCTTTAAATTTATGCAGCTCTAGTAAATGGCTTCTTCTGTTTTGGTGAAAATTAAATTAGGAAGAATCATAATTCATTTCTGCTACTTGTAATCACTGAGCAAAGAGACACATTGAGCTGTAAAGCAAACTGCCTGAGGACATTTTATGACCCAAGCAGATGTTTTTAATATCTAGAGAAACATCTAAATTATAATTTCACTCTAATTCAGATGGAAACCAAACAGCATCAATTCAAACAGCAACAATAGGCTATTATGAGATTAGCTATATAAATCATGCTTTACACATTACCTCTCCATTCTATGCCTTCGTTCAGGCAACTATAAGAAACTGCACAAAGATATCTAAAAACATGAATCCAGCTACATATAGAAACGGTACACTGAGGCATTCAATAAAAATGAGGAATACAAATATTGCATTACAATTTTTCTAAACGTCTCTATATTTTGGATAGAAGTGGTCATGAAGGAAAACAGCCTCCTTAAGCTAAAGCTATATGGTTTATTCCTTTTAAACAGCACTTCCCATCCTTTATATTCTCTTGAGAAAAGCAAACACATCCTGTTTGAACGATGTTTATTATTTTAGTGATTTTAACGGATCTTTTTTTGTTGTTGTTTTTGTCAAAATTTTTCGACTTCTTACAACCTTTTAACCTGTCGCATCATAATAGCTATGGATTTGGTAATGACATGCTTTTTTATTGTGTTGTTCAAGCAAGCTTCTAAGCTAGCAAACATTGCAACATTCATTCTAAACTCAAACCATTCAATATCAAGTTTCAAGCTTAATCAAAACAGTAAGCTCCGACAATGTGTTTTATTATCCTTTTTAAAGTATGTGGAATACTCAAAAACAGACAGAATATTTGAAGGAGAAAATGTTTCTCTGTACAAGGTTGGTTTAATGGTCTACTATTTAAAATAAAAAGCAGATATATTTTTGATTTTATGTGCCTGTTGCACACCATTATTTCAATCCAGTCAGGAAGTACATTACATAAGCACTGTTGATGTACAACATAGAAGTTTACAGTAATATATACAGTGATTGCTATTAATTTATCACAGATCAACATGTTTATGTGTTTTAGCTAAATTTATATAGGGAATATAATCATTTGAAAATCTGCTCATTTGGATTTTTTTTAAAGATACATACTGCATTATAAATCTGTTTGCTGTTTAATTAAAACCCACATATTTGACCTGCTTTTTCAGTTAGTTTTCTAGCTCAGATGAGGAAATATTCAGGCTATACATAAAAAATATAAAATAAATAGACATTAACAGCAGTTGAGTTGACAGGAAAAGCACTTACTCAGAAAATGTTTATTTAGCCAACGCACAGTATTTACATTTATTAGAGACTAAATGGTCACTGATCTGCATTTAGTGGCAAATCTTGTTGGTCTGTAACTCATTCTGTCTTGGTGTCAGCAGGAGAGAAGACCCTACCCAAACCCCTTGGCTATCCTGCACTAAACTCAGAGTGCTGTGGAAAACTCAAAGAGCCGTCCAATGAGCTGGCTGGAGACTCCATCGCTGACTCCATCGATCTTTCTGGCAAGAACAAGAAGCGGCGAAACCGGACAACTTTCAGCACCTTTCAACTGGAGGAGCTGGAGAAGGTCTTTCAGAAAACACATTACCCAGATGTGTATGCAAGGGAACAGCTGGCACTGAGGACGGAGCTCACAGAGGCAAGAGTGCAGGTGTGTTCGACTCCACCTCCTGGGACACTAACTATTGTTCAAAAATTTGGGGTCTGAGATTTTTTAATGTGTTTGCTCACCAAGGCTGCATTTACTTAATCAAAAATACATTAAAAACAGTAATGCTTTCACAGATTATTACAATTTAAAACAACAATCAATATACTATAACATTTTATTTTATTCCTGTGGTGTCAAAGCTGAATTTTCAGCAACATTACTCCAGTCTTCAGTGTCACATGATCCTTCAGAAATCATTCTAATATGCCGATTTGGTTCTCAAGAAGCATTTCTTCTTATTCTTATTATTAACATTGAAAACAGTTGTTTGTTGAACAGTTCTTTGATGAAAAGAAAGTTCACAAGAACAGCATTTATTTGATATAGAAATCTTTTGTAACATTGTACAAGTCTTTATTGTTACTTTTGATTAATGTATCCTTGTTGAACAAAATATAACAATTTCTAAGTAAACTTATTAATTTTTAAGGAAGCCTTTGAACTGTAGTATAACTGATAATATGATTTAATAAAATACTCTCTGTTGAAAAAGAATTGATACAATTGTGATTTAAGAAAAGATACATTTTACTTGAGACAGAGGTGTTTAATTCTGACAGGGCTTACATTTATATCAATCAATACTTCAGCTTAATAAATGTGTTCTTTCCACAGGTGTGGTTTCAAAACAGACGGGCCAAATGGAGAAAAAGAGAGCGCTACGGAAAGATGCAAGAGGTGCGAAACCACTTTGCTGCTACATACGATATCTCCCTTCTCCCTCGCTCCGACACATACCAGGTACACACACGAATACACAAACACAGAAGACACAGAAAGTGTAAGACAGAGCTTGAGAACAAGAATACATTTTTTCTAGTATTTCAACACACACTGGGGAGTTGCTTTGCACGGTTTGGCTGGGGATAGAGAACATTGTAACAAATTGTATTTGTTGTCAAACACACAGAGATTGAATTTAGTTTTAGGGGCCATTTACACAACACTGTTTCCAACTAAAAACGGAAAACTTTTAATGCCTTTTTAGCCGTTCATTTACATGACAGCAGTTTTTGGAGGAATGAAAACGCAAACTTTTTTTCAAAATGATACAGTTATCGTCTCTGTGTTAACTACAAAAATGTTGTAATGAATTTTTGAAAACGGTGATGTCATGCGCATGCGTATTTCGTATTCAGTCTAAAGGTACATAGTGTTTCTTTATAAAGTGACATTGCCAACTACTGGCCTGGCATGCATAATACAAAAAAAAAAAAAAAATTTGTTTTCACGGATCAGAGTGAACGGGGATTGTTTTGACAATGTTGTCGTCTGTACACGAAAAATGCAAATTGTCGTGTAAACGTACCCTTATATTATCTGATGCAGTGACATCAATCTGGTCACGTGGTATATAGCATATATAGCATATAGCAACATAAATTATATATCAGTTACTGTAATGCAAAAATAATGTAAAAGGAAAAAAGATAAAGATTCTCAAATACTTTATTTATGCATTTTTATTATTTTATTTTTTTCAGACAACATTCTATAATTATCTTTAATTCTAAGACATATTAGAATAATTCAATAATTTCTTTTTTGTGTTTATTTTTATTTTAATGTCTGCTATCTACATAGATGCAAAATAACCTATGGCCAAGCAGTGCGGGAACGGGAGGTGCGGGCGGAGCGGCCGGTGGTTGTGTTCTGGGCACGGAAAACATGGCGTCATCCTGTATGACCCCTTATCCCCATCCTCACGGCAACCTACCCGGGCTTATGGGTATGTCTGCATCTGCAGGCCATCCTCATCATCATCATCATCACCACCCACCCCACCACCCTAGCATCAACGGGATATACTCACTCCATGGCTTCCCAGGAAGCCTGGGGGCCCATTCCTTTGAGCCCGGACCAGAGTCTGAATACAAGCCCTCAGGCCTGGTGGCCCTGCGCATGAAAACCAAAGACCCCGGGAGCCTGTTATCCTGGCCGACATGACCGTGCAGCTGCAATTGCGATTGCAATGACATCACTGAGCCAACAAACATTTAGCATGCCTGCACATACCGGCATGTTGGTGTTACTCAGAAACACACAACTGAAAGACACTATTTTTAAACGCTCAATGTACACATTTCTTTTTTGCAGGCTTTCAGGTGTTTTCACTGCAAAGAACCGGACTCTTTGTGTTGATCTCTTTCGCTATGGAAGCATCTCATTTGTTTGTGTGATTTTTTTTTTTTAAACCTAATGAGCCATAATGGGCTTTGCACACAACTGCCTTAATATAAAATTCTTTCTGGGATACTAATTTTTTTTTTAAATTGCTGTAATATTAATTACCAAAGAGGATGTGCAACATGTTTATTTAAGTATGTTAATGTTAATCTCATAGTTTCAGTGTATGCAGTGTTTTAGCCCCATTAGCCCCAGTCAATAAATGATTTTACATTTCCCAACTTTGTGCATTCAAATACGTCACCACTAAAAACACCAAATAAATATGTGCTTCTTTTCAAACCATGGCAGGAATTAAGCATCTCTGCATAAAGGTTGCATTTTGTGTTGCTGATTGCTTATTCTAATTAGGGATGTGTGATATGTATCATATTGGTTATCGATGATATTAGAGATTTTATTTTTAATTTTGGTTTATATTTAATATCTTGCTTGCTCATTTCTCCAATTTTTACATTTAGATTACCTTAGCCATCATCTAACGCTCTTTAAAAACACTCATAATTTAATCCATAACTTATTGTTAGCAAACATCAGAATTTCATATTGAGCATTAAAGGGTTACCCAAATTCACTTGCTGCATTAAAAATAATTTGTGTAGTGTTATTTTTAATTTATTTAGAAAAAATCTACAGAATTTTGGTATCTACCCGAATTGTAATATTCATGCATCCTTAATTCTAATCCTAAAAAATATCTGGAACACTCAGAAGTGTAAGGTACAAAAGTGAAAAGGTATATCTTTGTATCTTACTTACCCCTAAACGGTACATATTAGAACCTTAAAGGTACACATTAGTACTTTAAAAGTACATATTAGTACCTTTTCACTTTTGTACCGTATGGGTACTGCTCCAGTGACAAGCACCATACCTTTTTCTGACAGTGAATGTGCGGTTTCTGTAACATAGCAGATTGAACAGGCCTGATCCATACAAGCATCTCATGAAATTCTAATGCAAGAAAAATATTTTGTGTGCCAATTCTTTAAGGCTAGTACAGAAAACCACTTACATGTAAGGTGAAACGTTTTGTATTTGAGAGAGGACATGGCCATCTAATGTGTAATTTTAAATGTGTGTTTTGCTGGCTGGCTGTGAAGGCTGTCAAATGTCACTCGATACATCAGCAGCATGTGACAGCCCTGCTAATACAAAACCAACTAAGTAACCACAAGCCCTTCACTCATGGACTGATGATGGATTCCAAGGTTTTTCTCTGTCATACCCATCAATTGTTGGTCTGAGGTCTGACAGCAGAGCACAACCACAAAGCCTAATGAATTATGAGTCAACTTACATGTTATGCTACTGTTTAATTCAAAAGTTTTGGACAACAATCAAAATATAACTTTGCAGTGCAGACTCCAAGTTACTGAAGCTGGATCTGTGGTGGATGTACTGGATAAAAAAATATATTTGAACATGAAATAAAATGCACATGGGCCTCAGTATCTAATCAAACTAGTCAAATTCAAATTCTGCCTGGTGAAAACATATTTTTACACATTCAATTTCTTTGACATTGGCTTGTAACTAAAACTATGTCCCTCATAAGAATAGAGTATACAGTTGATCATGTTTGATGTGTTTTTGGAATCCTAATCCAGTGAGAAATAGCTGAAGTTAAAGTTGATACAAGTGCCAAACAGCCTTGAAGAGGGCAGTTCTGTGACCAAGCAATGGGACTGGTGTGGGTTATTCAGTTCCATCTGGGTTTAATGACTGCATGCCAATCCTGCCAGCCACTCTTTTAGGGTGATTCACTTAATTTAGATGACACATAAGAAGAAATTGTTCGAGATGAAAAACGCTGCAGTGACAGGATTTTCAAAGCTTCTCTCATTTTCCTAATTCTCAAAATGGGAACAGATCAACATTCGCTTTGGGGCAAGCATTTCCTGCTGCTTCTTGCTTTGTGCATTGAGGATGACAGAAACGCTGGATCACATTAAGTGCCAGTTTAGCGGACCGTGCCGTGTTTTGGAGAGAGCTGACATGTGGTTTCAATAGAGGATAGAAAAGGAGGCTGACAGAAACTCTCTCCACACCCACAGCTTCGAATTCCAGCCTGATCTTTCAAGAAAGTGGAGACAGCTCCAGCTACACATGCAAACTGATTAAATCCCAGATTAAAGGATGTGATAAAGAAATCAGGAATACAAGAGAAGCGTTACTAAATGAACTGCAATGAAACACAATGGCAGGATGAAAAATATACACAGAGAGAGTGTAGTGAGCTAACTGTTGTAGGCTGTGATAGGATAGACACACAAGATAAAAGTACACTGAATCTAAATATTTATGATTAATATGGTAAACCATGAAATCTCCAAAACTTTTGAGAGGACCTGTAATGACTAGGCCTGCAGCAGTTTGAATGACAGCTTGGCAGTTTCCTGGCAGCTGACTTGCCTACTAAATCCATTATACTTAAATAAAAATAATGTGTTGGCTTGTGCATTTTTGTGTGTTTAATCCTTATATGCAGAGGTGTAAAGTATTTGAGTAAATGTAATTAGTTACTGTACTTAAGTATCTTTTTGGCTACTTTGTAGTTGTACTGAGTATCAAAGATATTGGCAATTTTTACTCTCTACTTGAGTACATTTTTGAGCAAGTAAATGTACTTTTTACTCCACTACATTTGTGATTAATAATGCAATTACAAATTACATGTTTTCATGGCAGCTAACTTTCACCATCTAAGTGCATTGAAGGTACTATATCTTGTGCATTTTGCCTTTACTCCCCCAAAACTTGTCAGCAAGGCTACTTTACTTGAATGTGAGTGCATTAGCAGTTGCTGATCGCAGGTGTTTGATTTATTAGATGAGGAAATGACTGCAGCTGGTGATGAGGCTCAAACCAGCACGTACAGTAGACTTTGACTATTTAATTTTACTTAACATTGTTTTATTTATCCGTTATATTGACAAGACCGTTTTGAAGGATATTGGTTTACTTATGGCCTTTCTGTGCGCTTGAGCTCAACTGAGACTTGAGAGTTTGTAGACGTTTAAAAGGTTGTTGTGTCGACCTTGATTTATTGCAACATTCAGTTTTATTTTTATTTTAGAAAAAAAACTTGCATTTCTCATTATTTCTTATTTTCACTGGCATGTCTCTTAGGTGTTGAGGACTAGTGCATCTCTGAGCCTACATTCAGCATGAGTAAAATACATAAGTACTGTAAAAATCAGATACTTTAAGACTTTTACTCAAGTCATATTGGAATTGGTTACTTGTAACTTGTAGTGGAGTCATTTTCGATGTAAGGTATCAGTACTTTTACTCAAGTATGGTTTTCAGGTACTCTTTACACCTCTGTTAATCATTTGTAGCCAGAAAGCAGTTCTTTTCCTATAGCAGATATCTTTCTGAATTGCATGCTTGTTTTTGACCACACAAGGAACGTTTACGAACATTTACAATTTTTGGATGTAGTTCCGGATTAGAACATTTTGCCTTAAATAAATACATTCCTTTTTGCTATTTAACTGCGCCCTTTTCCATAACATTTTATATTAGCATTAGCCTTTGGTTATTTGGGAGACAAAAATATTCCACCCCTTCTGAAAATCTTTATTACTTAAAAATTATTCATTTTTATAACGGCGAAACGCGCTGACAATGCTAAATCTAAAACTGAGCCGACATGGTTAAAAAGCTGTTCTTCACGTTTTCACTAACGTGACCCTACCGTTCACCACAGTGGAACAGGCAAACATCACCATCTGTTGGACATACAGTGAACTACAATATTTTTAAAGTTTTATTTATTTGATCGCTCACAATTTATAAACGTTACATTTGTAATTTAAATGAAATGTAAAACAAAACTCCCAGTTTTTAATATCAACTAAACGTAAAACACTTTTTTAAATTCAAAGAATTTCATTTTTTTTTCCTGCCAGATTTATTGATTCATCATGTTTATTAAAATATTATGGAATTCGGTGCAATAGCAGATATACTGTTTTAAGTGCATGACCTCAAGACCTCAGGGAAGATTAGTTAAATGTAACCTCTCTTGTTTATAAAGTGGCTATGGTAAATATTTGACGTTTGAAGCTAAAATGGTGTACTCCGAGACTGGGCGCTGTACGGGCGGTCTAGATTGACAGACAAAACAACCAATGGCGTTGACGGCTCTCAGAGATTCAAACCAATCAAAGTCGACGGGCGGGACATGCTTTAGTCTTGACAAGATGGCGTATGCGGTTGTTTTGCCGCAGGGACACTGAACAAATTATACAATTTCTCGTGTAAATTCGTTGACATCGCAGTAGCATAACTGTTAAAAAAGTGTTTTGTTAGACGCGCAAAGCCAGTGGATATCTACCATGAAAGGGAAAGAGCGGTCGCCGGTGAAAAAGCGTTCAAGGGCCTTGGATGATATACGAGACAGGGGAGGAAGCCACCCGACCAGTAAGAAAATGGGGGTGATCTCGATTTCTGGCGGTGGGAGTAACAACGGCAATAGTTCTTCTAAAAGCGATGGAGGTTCTGCACGACGGGGGCTGATCGGTGATAAAAGAGATGGAAGGGATTTTGACGGACATGTCTCCAGTCGGACTGGAAATAACCACGGTTACACCAGCCCCGTTGCAAGCTCGAGCGGTAAGAATCACGCGTCGAGCTTGTCCTTAGAGGCGGCTGCGCGCACCAATTCGCGTGGAGAATCGCGCGCCCCGCTTCCCACCAACGAAAGTGAGTACAAAACTTTAAAAATCAGCGAGCTCGGCTCCCAGCTGAGCGACGAGGAAATCGAGGACGGCCTATTCCACGAATTCAAAAAATTTGGTGACGTGAGCGTTAAAATCAGCCGAGTCAACGACGAGAGAATCGCATTCGTCAACTTTAGGAGACCGGATGATGCCAGGGCGGCAAAGCACGCGCGAGGCCGGCTGGTGCTGTATGACCGTCCTTTGAAAATTGAGGCTGTCTACTTGAATAGACGGAGAAGCCGGTCTCCGGTAGATAAGGACCATTTCTCTGTCGTAGCTGGCCATAGACATTTGCATACCCAGAGGCCGCTTTCTCCAACCGGCCTGGGTTACAGAGACTACCGGTTACAGCAACTAGCGCTGGGTCGGCTTCCTCCTCCCCCACCCCCTCCCTTACCCAGAGAGCTTGAAAGAGAAAGAGAATTTGCCTTTTATGAAGCGAGGGCGCGGCCCGCGTACATCGCAGAGCGAGCCGCGCCTTTCCGCGAGGAGGACTTTATCTCTCCAGAGGACGACCAGAGAGCCAACCGCACACTATTTCTGGGTAATTTGGATATTACTGTGACTGAAAATGATTTGAGGAGGGCTTTTGAACGATTTGGGACCATCACTGAGGTGGACATAAAAAGACCCGCACGGGGCCAGAGCAGCACCTATGGCTTTCTTAAATTTGAGAACTTGGACATGGCCCACAGAGCAAAAATTAGCATGTCTGGGAAAGTAGTGGGCCGAAACCCCATAAAAATTGGCTATGGCAAAGCCACCCCCACCACACGCCTCTGGGTGGGCGGTCTTGGACCTTGGGTGCCTCTGACTGCTTTAGCCAGGGAATTTGACCGCTTTGGCACCATTAGGACTATAGACTACAGAAAAGGGGACACCTGGGCTTATATTCAGTATGAAAGCCTGGATGCCGCTCAGGCAGCCTGCACACACATGCGTGGATTTCCTCTCGGTGGTCCCGACAGGAGGCTGAGGGTGGACTTCGCTGACACAGAGCACCGCTACCAGCAACAGTTCTTGCAGCCCCTCCCTTTGCAACACTATGAAATTGTGGCTGAGTCTTTTGTCCATCGTGCCACCCCCGAGGCCATCAGGGTCCGAGAACGGACTCCCCCACCACTGCACTTCAGAGAACGAGAACTGTATGCTGGGGCTGAATGGCCTGCCCCTGCCATTCGTGAACGTGTACGAACTCCTGCATTTGAGCCCCTTGAACACTTGGAGCGTGAACGACGGCGAGAGGCGTGGTCATTGGAGCGGGAGCTACCGGCCAGGGACGCTGCACGCAAACGACGGCTCATGGAGGATGGGAGACATCTGGAGTGTTCACCTGACAGCAGCAGCGAGTGGGCGGCCCGACGTCGCAGACCGCCATCCCTTGAAGGCAGCCCGGGAGGGAGCAGCCGAGACGGACGATTCAGTGACTCAGAGCGGCCAGCGAGAGCGGACCGGGTGTCCCCTGCACGAGAGAGTCGCAGCAGCCTGGACCGAGCCCCTGGTGAGAAGCGCATAAAAGGCAGCAGCCTCTCAGAATCCGGTGTCGGCGTGAGTCCAGCGGAAAGAAAGCGCAAAGCAGGTGATTCAGCCAAAGGTGCCTCCAAGAGGGACAGATCCGAGAACAGCTCCAAAAGCAGTCAGGCTTCAAAGCAGGATGCAGGGGGCAAGCTGAGCATGGCCTGGAATGGCATGCTGCTCCTAAAGAACAGTAACTTCCCAGCCAGCATGCATCTCCTAGAGGGGGACCTGAACGTCGCCACCACTCTCCTTATCGACGGCAGCACGGGCGGCAAAGTCACTCAGCTGCGCATCACGCAACGCCTTCGCCTTGACCAGCCCAAGATCGATGAAGTGTCTCGCCGCATCAAAGTCGCAGGTCCGGGTGGGTATGCGGTTCTACTGGCAGTTCCAGGCAGCACAGAGGAGACTTCATCTTCGGACCCAGCAGCATCGACGCAGAGGCCCCTGCGCAACTTGGTTTCGTACCTGAAGCAAAAGCAGGCCGCCGGGGTCATCAGTTTACCCGTCGGGGGCAGTAGAGATAAGGACAACACTGGGGTCCTGCACGCATTTCCACCTTGTGATTTCTCTCAGCAGTTCTTAGATTCTTCTGCGAAAGCTCTTGCCAAAACGGAAGAGGACTTCCTGGTCATGATCATTGTGCGAGGAGCATCCTAACAATCATATTACACACTAAAGTATTGTTAAATGCAAGCTTCTCTTAATGTCTCTTAATTGCATGCTCTCTAAAGCAGAAGTGGTACTAGAGTAAAGGGCAAATGTTATTACCTGCTCTGCCAAACATGTACAAAAAAAAAAAAAGAGAGAAAAAGGCCCATTCGTATAGCAAAGTTTAGCTCTATAGCAATATATTTGTTTTCCATTGCAATTTATTCAGATGTCTAGTTTGTGATAAGTTGTACCCTGCGTAAAAGAATGAATGATATTGGGCATATTAGAATAGAAAATTAATTTGCTATTGGTCATTAAACACTGTCTAGTTACAATACTTCCTATCAACATGTATTTCAGTCAGATTCCAGACAGTTATCCCTGTACAAAATCATTTCTGTGTTCATTCATGTTCATGGTTATCAATTGATCTGATTTAATGGGAACCTGGTTTGTGTGTCTTGATGCTTTGAACAATCATTCAGTAATGGGGAGTGTAAAATAGGTATATAGTGTTGTAGGCAACTAAAACCGGCAGAATATTTTGCTCAGTGAACTGCATGTTAATGCTAGTGTTCTACTGTAAGCTGTTGCAGAGGTTTAATATACAAAGATGTAGCCAAAAATGTCATCAGTGTTATATTGATTGAAACAGCCTGCATTTTAACACCCCTTATCACTTTAAAAATAATTTGTGGACATATTTTGATTATAAAAGTAGGTATTTCTAAGCCCTCCTTAGACCAAAGCATAACGTCAAGCATCAAATTTTGTGTTTAAAGAAGAAAAAGGTATTTCACACATACTGTTTTTATGTTTTTGGCTTACATTTGAAAGGTTTTGAATGAAGCATGATTTCGGTTTCAAAGTGAGATTGTGTTACATTATGATGGGTGTCCGTTAATTAATTTGATTGCGTAATGTGATTTTAATTTTATTTTTCCCATAGGACTGTCATAATTTTCCAGATATATCCTCTTTACAGTGAAATTGTTAATACTGGTATTCTTATAAAGATCTCTTTATAAAGATGAAGACAAAAAGATGCATTTGCTACAAAAGCAGACATTTCAAATCATCAATGTTAAGTGCATGTGGCCTATAATGTAAAATTTTGTCATTGTCACCCGTAATTTGCTAAATATGCCATGTGGATAGCACTGAGAATTTAAAGAAATCAAGCCCACATATTTGTACAAAAACAGAGACTTGATGCCCTAATAATTTGGTCCTACGTTTTATTTCATTGACATACCTTTAGTTGACAATATAGACGTACATTTAAGTATGTTTATTGTTTAACAGCCATTTATGTTTGAAATATTACACACTGTTGTGGTTCTTAGGTGTTTGCATTGTTCAAATGGTTTTAAAATGACAGTCTATACTTTTCTCTGAATTCCTGAAGAAGTAGAAATTTGTGTTCTTAGTCTGTTTAGCTAATTGCAGTGTACTGATCTGATGCATAATTAACATCTTTTCATGTATGACTTTTCTATTCTTCACACTAAATTGTGTTTTAAAAGTTGATCGATTGGTGATTTCATGATATAACAGCTCTTTGTGTACACGATTAAATGGACACACTGTACGTTCAGTCCCGGCCACACAGGACAGGACAGCAAATGGACCATTCCACAAGTGGACTTCACATGGCTGGAAGCAGAAATAATTGTTTGAAATGATTCAGGAGCCCTTTGGATGCACAGGGGCAAGAGCTTTCCATTTAGTGTTAGTGTACTCTCACTGAGAGCATCTTCCTGCTTGTGTAATTGTTTTTTTTTTTTGTTTTTTTTTTGTGCTTACAGTTCCCATATTTAAACGGAAATAATGACACTCTTGATTTGTGCTGTGTTTACCTAATTTCTTGATTGGGGAGAAAGAGGAAGCGTCACTCACTCCTTGCACAGCTCTTGACGTGGCTGTTTGTACACACACAAAAAGTGCACTGGCCCCTCATTTGATTATAACACGCTATCAATAAATTGTTTCATTTGAGGGAGAAATGTTTATTCCTTGGAAATCAATTGAAGAACGCCTGCGCTGCTTTTTTCGGTTGTGTTTCGGGAGGAATTGTTGCTCAAATGCTTGTTTCTGCTCAGGAAAGAGAAATTCTCCTCCTTTGTGTTCGGCCCGGGATCAGTCATGGCAGTGAGAGCGAAGGGCGAGAGAGCTCTTTTGAGGCTCGATGTTGTTGTTGATCTGTGTTTTCCACCCTTGTGTCCCTGGAGTTGCCCCACATGCTAAGTAACCTGAGGGTGCTGCCGCCCCCCAACCCTCAAACAGATCAGGGAGAAAGGGGCTGTTCTGCTGAGCGTTGAGAATGAGTGGAGAGATGATGTTTGCGCAGACCTTCATCTAAACTGAAATATCTGTTTCAGCACCTTTCGATTCTCACAGGCGTGGCGGCTGCTCCCCGTATGTGGCCCTCAGCTGGAAGTATCCAGGCTTGCTGTAACCTGGCCGGCCACAGTATGCTTTGCCAGCACGACTGCCTGCACGATAGAGGCCCCCGAATGAACCTCATATCAGTGATTTCCAATTCAGAGGAGCAGGCATTTGTTTATCCCATCCTTTGATTTCGTCTGATATGATTTTGTGAAAATCAGTGAAGGAAGAGGATTTAGAAAAGCCAAAAGCGATTTTAGCCTTCGAAATTGTGTGCGACTCGAATCGAGTTTTGATAGCTTTGTTTCCTTAAACGTTTATTTTCCGAAAGAGATTTTAAAATGCATCCAGATGATCGGTACGTGGTTAATTGACCCTCCGTTGTGAAGAACCCCTGAAAGAAAACAAGCTGCCCTTGTGAACTCCACCCAAAGTTAACATGGAGTTTGCTTGCGAGGAGCCTCATCAGGAGGAAGAGAATGAACAGCACCTCCTTCCCTTTTCTTAGTAAGACATCTGTTCAGCTGCATCACTTCACCAGCAGCTCATTCAGGCCTCTGACGTGAGGATCCAGTCCTCTGGTGTGGGTGGTGAGTAGGGGGCATTTGCTTCATACCAGGTCTTTAGACTCAGAGTCTACCTGGTACAGGTAAGTGTCAGTTAAAAAAAATAAATTAGAACGTTACAATTGACTGTAACTGACATCTTTGTATTACCCAAATCCCCCCCAAAGAAAAATACAGAAATATATTTGTTATGCTTTTGCTAGGAGGTCAAAGGCTTGTGAACTTACACAAATAAACTGGCAATAAGGATGTTCGTGTTAAAGCACTAGTTCACCTGAAAATGTACTCACTTTCATGTTCTTCCAAACCTGTATGACTTTCCTTCTTTGGAACAAACAAGATATTTTGAAAAATGTAATTTTTTTAATTTTTTTTTTTTTTTTAATTTTTCTTCTCCATATAATTTGTCAAACTGTTGTTTTGGACCCTATTGACTTTAACTGTATGGGCAAAAATGGTTAAAACATTCTTCAAAATATCTTTTTGTGTTCCACAGAAGAAAGTCATACAGGTTTGGAACAACTTGAGGGTGAAAAAAAAGATGACCGAATTTTCATTTTTGGGTAAACTATTCCTTTAAAGGGACAGTTCACCAAAAAATGAACATTTTGTCATAATTTACTCACCTTCAAGTTGTTCCAAACCTGTATGACTTTCTTTCTTTTGTTGAACATAAAAGAAGATAATTTGAACAATGTTGGTAACCAGACAGTTGATGGCACCCATTGACGTCCATAGTAGGGAAAAAAATACTATGGAAGTCGATGGGTGCCGTCAGTTGTCAAGTTACCCACGTTGTTCAAAATATCTTCTTTTGTGTTCAACAGAAGAAATAAACTCATACAGGTTTGAAACAACATAATGGTGAGTAAATGATGACAAATGTTTCATTTCTGGGTGAACTATCACTTTAATTTGAGAATAACAAATGAGTTGTATTTTTAAAATGTAGATAAATAAATAACCTACATATTATTCACACATGCAAAAATAATTGTTGGTAGTATCCCTTGAATGACCATAACCCAAATTAACACTAATCATTTTAAAACAATTTAGAAAATAAAAAAAATAAACCTTTAAAATAAGACAATCTATGTTTTTTCATTTTCATTTGGATTATGAAAAATTGGAGACAGCTTTTATTAGATCTAAAACAACCACATTTACAATTTAAATACAAAATTTAACATAATGCCACATTTCATTTTAGCTTTTTATAGAGCTTTTCATTCCAGTTAAAGCTTCAAAACATTTACTATTAGCCTTTTAAGCCATTTAATTTGCCTTATAATCCTAACAATTAATTACCTTATAAGTTCTAATGTTAATTTCCATTGTAACAACATGCTGTGTTGAAAGTACTGTAATTGATGCATTCTTAGAGCTCTAGGTAAATAATTAACTACAATGATGTCAATATTTGGCTCTCATGGGTTCCTCCTGATTGTGACACTTTGTCTTAATGATAAAAAGAAATGTAGAAGATAGTGATTACATTAGTTATGCAATAAACCTAACTGACTTGAAAATAACCAGGGGCTTATTGTGGAAGATTAAGTTGAATATCTCAGTTTAAATTATGATGGGTATCAGAAAAATGATTTGATTGCATAAGGTTTTACATATTTTTTCCCCCATAGGCCTGTCATAATTTCCCCCTTTACAGTGACATTGTTAATACTGGTATTCCTATGAAGGTCACTTTATAAACATAAAGACAAACAGGAATTTTCTGTACAAACAGATTTCTGCCTATGATTAATTACCTTATAAGTTCTAATGTTAGTTTCCATTGTAACATAACATATTTTTGGAATTTACAAGCTGAAATATTACATATATATACTCAGTTATAAAAAATAGTCAATCTTCAAATTTTACAGTACATTTAAAGAAATATTGGTGTTTTATTTCAAATTTCAACTCTATTGCTGTCTCATTTTGAAGGCTGAGCCCTCCGGAGGTCACATTTGTTGGCCATATACGTCAATGAGGCTGCCTTATTTCAGAAAAGTAACTATTACAGTACAAAGAAAAAAAGAAATGACAATATTTTACACCTCACAAGGAATAATAGTCAATTTTATGATTACTTTTCTGAAATGAAACATCCTCAATGACATACGTGACCCACAAAGGTGACCTCCGGAGGGCGCAGCCTTTGAAATGAGACACAGCTTTTATTATGAGTACAGATATGGAGCGTTCCGTGCAGAACACATCTGTTGACCAAAATCTGCACTTTGCAAAAAGATTTTGGCACTGGCTAACATTAAATCCACTTGCATTAACAAATATACCTGAAATTATTCATATAATTCATCTCTATAACATTTTTACTTGTCCAGTTTCAGTTAAACATTGAGAGAATACCATGCCAGTGATGAAAATGATGAGTTCTCTCAGTCCATGGCGCTCCACTGTGGCCTCTTATGTTTTCTCTTGTGTCTTCACCACAGTTCTGACTGGCTTGCCTGTCTTCTGATGCTATGGAATGGGCCTGGTAACTTGGTAACTGTAGGTCTCCATGGTAACACTCAAGACCCTCCTCTGGCCTTATTTGCATAATCTCTTTGTGTAGTCTAGGCACTGTTCACTTCCCACTTTCCCAAGTTATGAAAAGACCATATTAAGTCTGACAGTCCAAAACATTAGCTCATTGTTCTTGGTTGTAGCTTAGTTCTCTGCATAAGCTACCACATGATGACTATAAGCTATTTCAGGCCTCACAAGAGGCTTTCTACCCTCTGGTCTTACTAAGAATGATCATGTTACTCTTTAGTTTTTGTTGGAAACTCAAGTTAAATGTGCAAACTGAAGAATTTACTCTTTAAAAAGTTAATTCTGAACTATTATACCTGTACTAATCATTACTCCTCTATAATGATTAGTACAGGTATAATAGTTCAGAATTAACTTTTTAAAGAGCAAATTCTGACTGTATTCAGTTTGCACATTTAACTTGTGATGGTTGATGATCTTCAAAGCTAGAGATCTGTTTTGCAACAGTACAATGTTGATGTCAAAGGTGACCCTCCGCTAACTTCATTTTAACACCAACTTTCACTCTAGCAAGAATATATGCTGATTTTTTTTTTAACCGATGTCCTGATCTGAATCAGTTCCAGGTGAACAGATCTGAGTATCTGCTGAGTGATGAACCCACAGCCGGACGAGTTCCGATGAAACAGTTAGATGGTTTGTTATTGATTATAAGCCTTTGATGAATTATTCATGTTTTCTTTTATGCATGTAATTAATGAGTTGTTCCTACACATGTTTTTGGTGTCTACAGAACATCAGTGTTGCATTGTGGGTAGTCATCCATCAGCGCTTAAACACGAAAATAGTGTCTCATCACGGCTCACATTTCTGTAAGTACTAGTTAATTTAAGGATTTTTTTGCAAGTAATTTTTCTTCTCATACTTCAGAATTGAGTAGGTTCATATTGATACTAATGTGTGCTAATGTTTTACTTAATGTAATACAATATTTGACATATTTTCATATTAGATTAATGTCTTGGAATGATGCATTAAAAATGTAAATGCTGCTCACCATTGTTGTATGTACTACATTCAGTGTTCTCAATAAAGATATTTTTACACCATTTTGTGCAGTATTTTGATGTTACACGTGAAAATGCAATCTTTTTTTTTTTCTTTTCAAAAAGCTAATTAGATAATTAATGTACTTCAGACAGTTGCATTTTCAAAGAATAAAACATTATAGTATCTATTTTCTTTTATATTTTCTTCATGGAGAACAAGAAGAACATTTTTCAGGTATCAACAAATGATTTACAGAAAACCCAGTGGCTTTGTCAAATTTACTGCTGGCTTTAATTGCAGTCATGTAAATCTTAACAGTTGTGAGCATTGTCAACAAAATAATTATTCAAAACCTCCAGAAACAGTAAAAAAAAATAAAACAAAACAAAACAAAAAAACGTGTATAACCCCAATAACAGCATAATGCTATCACATTTCCATACAATTACAAAATTACAATTACAGAATAGCTGGTCTGTCATTGACGATAATACTGTTATTGTGTCCCCTTAACGGTCTAGTTTTTGAGTTTTCAAACAATTTATACATTACCAAAACATTTCTAATTTCTTCAAAGAAACCCAGCTTTCATTAAACAATTAAGAGTGATAAAGAAATGCTTTCTGCAAAAAAAAAAACAAAAGAAAAACAATTTCAGTGGCCAGAGTATGGCAAACTGTTCTTGTGATGTGCTTATTTGTTAATTTGTAGAAGTTGTGTGTGTGTTGCTCATTCTTGTTAGGAAATACTTTCCTAATTAATATCATTACTTGGCTGATGAAAGGAAAGAACTAGACATTCCAGAACATGGATTGCCTGTTAATTGATACAACATTCCAATAGCAGTACATCGTTAGTGCCTCTAGAGGGCAACAGCTCACGCAGAACTACTTGGGAGAACTGTAATGTGTGAGCAGTAACTAGATTGTATTTCTATATACAAACGACATGTTCAAATGCATAGATTGATAAATTATATTTCTATTGCATCTTTGGCTCTCATCACAGGATATTTTGCACAGTCATTGTGTACAAAGGCAAACAGTGGTGATAAACATAGTGCACTGTAGATTACCCAGCAAAACAAAAACCTAAAAAATAAAAATGACAATAAGTATAAAGGATTTGCACTTAAGAGAAACTCTCCACATAGATGCTCACCATCTGGGCCTCTTGTACAGGTACACATGAACCCACAAGCCAATTGACCTAATTCTCGCAACACTTGGCTCATTAGCATCAGAAGAATATTCACTTGTATTCACGCAGCAGTTTGTTCCAGAAAATCTCTTGGTTGTTGTCAGTAGTGAATGACAGTGTGACTGATTTGGCACCAGCGAGAAAAAAAGTCCATGTCTGGAATATTCTGCCCCAAAATGTCTTCCAGTTGGGGCACCTACAGCAAAACAAAATCTGTGTTTTTTCCGTCATTGTGCCCTTATGTAGTCCTTACACAGCTTAATAGCAACTGATATATTGCAAAAACACATTAACAGGCATTAAAGGCTCAAAATGGGGGCTCACCGAGGAAACAGCCGTCTTAGGCTTATTGCAAAGACCCATCACAATCTGACAAAATTCTCTTATTTTAGTTCTAGTATATTTGCCTAAGTGAGTAAAATTTGTTATGTGATACACACAAATTTTCAATCATGTCAGTGGAAGCGTTTGAGTAACTTTCTAATGAAGGAAGATCCAGATTCATGATGTGCTGGAAAATAAATGCTTATATGGTGATGAAGTCTCCTCATTTTGTTCTTGTGCTGATCTGATTGTCATTAAAGATTGACAGTGAGGGAAACTATCTGTTTATATATCAATTCAACAAAATCCATTTGTATTCACCCACTAACAAAATAGTTTGCATTGTAGTGTCCTCAAGCATTAATTTATTGGTCTCTGTATTCAAATGAACATTCATTTGCTTGCCACATTGTGGTCCCACCAAATGTTCAGGTCAGGTCCTCTTCTGATCAGCCCTCAGAGGGCGACCACATGACATGGTGGAAAGTAAAATGGCTTTGAGTTTATTCCTTTATTATACAACACCATTCCTCTGAGGCGGCGGGCAGAAACAGCCGTTACTCCACATCAATTCTTCGTTTATCGTCTCCAGACGTTTCTTTCGGGCTTGCCAGCGTCTTGCCAGAGGCTCGAGGAAAAGAGAAACCGATGATAACAGGTAACACACACCTGCCAGGTAGAAGGAGCAGTCGTAGGTCTGAGTGTAGTCATACAGGAAGCCTTCGGGACAAAACGCATATATTAAACTGTTGGCGAAGGAATGTTTTCCTTAAACAGAGGTCAGTGAAGAAAAAAAGGCTTTGTTTTACTTGAACTTTCCCTTGCATGATACATTTGAGAACAGTCAGTAACCTAATGATGGACAGATGGAGAAAACTTTCTTCACTTTCCACCCCAGAATCTTCCACACCTGTTTTCTGACTGGATACGCTTTTAAAACGACGGGTTGTTTTCACTACGCAAGCAGCAGCGGGTCAAGTCCGGAAAGGCCTTGGGTAGGGTAGAAAAATCAGTTTTGCTTCCCTGGCTGCTCATTATTTTTGGTAGGCGGGGGGATTGTGGAAGGGGGCCCTGACAAGATGGTTCATGTTAGCATAACTGTGTTACAGAGTTCAGGGCAAGGTCTATACTTGCCTTCCTAAAGAGGCCCCTCTGCAAGACTTGTATTTCCAAGAATTGTACCTCGCTTTACAGCTGTTCTACATAAGGAGATTCTGTATTGGTATTTATTACTATATATTGCTAATAAATAGCAGCAAATAAGACAAATAAATACCTGTTCTATAATCCTGAAAGTAGCCTAAAGGTATTTGTGCCGCAATAAATTATGATGAAAAGGTGTCAAATACTGCATATTAGAAAAAAATAAGTCCTTGTCTACTTCAAAATGCTTTAAATCTAACCAGACAGGTCATCCTATTTTTAGATGGGTTAACATGTCTCCCATCTGTAACCCACTTAAATTGAAATATGAAACTATATGACCCCAGCGTCCCTCAAGCCACACACACAGAAGCAGGCTTGTCTTACACATTATCATGACTGGCCAAGGCTATTTTCGTGAGACATCAAGACTACATCTATCTATTGATGTTCATCGCTTCTATGATCTAGTCTTGGAGCTCATCCAAACTCCACATACCTGCCAGAGGAGGACCTGTGAGACAGCCAAGCCCCACAAAGAACATTGAGAACCCCATCGAGTTGTTCAGCTTTTCAGAACCCACCAAGTCCACCTGGAAAACACAGACAGGAAAATGAATGATATTTATGATAGATGATGTATGACAGATTATGACGATCTACGCACCAACCCAAAATGAGTTCAGATGGCATGCAAGAGCTTGTTAGTAGCCTATATGCTGAGTTTTGATTAATTTTTGACACTCCACTAACTTCACGGAAAGGACATCAGAACGGAATCTTGTTTGTTTTCTTTAATTTACAAATGCACAATGTTTTGCTTTCATTATGAAACAAAACATTGGTGTAAAAAAATAAAAACTGACCCTTTTGTTTTGAATGATATCTTACTCTTATCTGTATGACCATAAATGACGGAGTATTTTATGTTGTTTCCGCTGTTAAAATGAGACAAAATCATTTGGCATTGTGCCAATTTGTGTACTAAAGTCCAGTGATGAAATATGCATGACCTGGAAATGGGAAGCCTCAGGTGCCGCTTCACTCGCTGCCTCCTTGTGGAAAGGTGAAGTAGGCTCTTTTTCTTATTCTTGCTCATCTTTCTGTGATTTCTTGAAGAAGCGTAATATTGAACTTTGTGCATCCGCCATTGTCACCGCATGTTAATGAACTCTTACCCGCAAAGAAAATGACAGCATAGACTACGCACAAGACGTTTAAAAAAACAAACAAAAAAAACCGCACAGCATTGGTTAATCTATCAATTAGAGTAACAAATCAACAATTCCTTCATTTTTATCAAACCGTGACCCTAAAACTATATATATCTATGGTTTTAGGGTCACGGTTCGATACAAATTCGGTATATATATATATATATATATATATATATAAAAGGACATTTGCAGCACTACACAGTATGAAACATTGCTGTAATGGAGGAATTCTTTAACATTTACTCATTAATGGGGCAGCTGTGGCCTAATGGTTAGAGTGTCGAACTTGTAACCTGACGGTCGTGGGGTTGAGTCTCAGTACCGGCAGGAAATGAGGTGCCTTTGAGCAAGGTACCAAACCCCCAATTGCTCCCCGGGCACCACAGCAAAAATGGTTGCCAACTGGGTTCAAGGTGTGTGTGTGTGCACTTGGATGGGTGAATGCAGAGCACAAATTCAGGGTACGGGCCACCATACTTGGCTACATGTCACGTCAGATCACTGAAATTCAGTAATTCCATCATAATAGAACAGCTGATTTTCATATCACAGTCAGGCATGTGTTGACGCAAATGGTATTTTCATATTTGGTTTTTGCTTTCTTGAGGGTCAGGGAGAACACAAAAAATCAACAGCCAATACTCATTTAATGTCTATGCATGTTTGCAACAGACTGCTTTCCCCCCAGGGTGTTTTTAAACACTAACTCTGCCTATCTGGTTCACTAAGATTTTTCCATAGGTTGTAAAAATATTTGAAAGGTAAAACCTAAGATTCCTTCCAGAGGAACGGGTGTACTGCAGTGCTGCCTGTCAATCTATCCCTCTCACCTTACACTGCCCTGCACAGTATTACAGAACAAGAACTCAATGTCTCAATACTCAGAAATGTACGGAGACCTTTTCATGAGTACATATAATAAAAGTAAAAGGAAGCAGCAATCAGCATTAGGATGTCCTCAAACCCTGCCAGTCCATGTCATGTCAAGTCAAGTCATCTGTATTTATATAGCGCTTTATAAAATACATATTGTTATGAAATACATATTGTCACAGTAATAAACAGGAAAATAAAAACGATGCAAAACTTATGAGACAAATTCAAACTGTGCTGTAAAGACAATAGTTTTGTTATTCAGCTCAAGTCAGTTCAGTGTTGATTTACAGTTTTTTTTTTTTTGCAAATAACATCCCTCATTGGCAAACGCTATTTACACTAGCTCCACCCACCAATGACTGGTTGGGCCACTCAAGACGCATGGACTACAATGTCTTCAGTGGCACAACAGTAGCGATTAAGGCTCGCAGACCTAGCTTTTAATGAAATCGAATTGGGTTCGAATCCGCCTTTTGCCGAGCTCGCGTTTATTTTCAATAAAAATTTAAATAATGTTCTAAAAGTGGAAATAAACTGCGAGCGAGTGTTTAATAATATTAAAAGTGTTTATTGGGTCAAGTTAGGGGAAGGTGTGGGGAGGGTTTTTTATTCCCCTAATAAGGCAGCATCCAATTAATATTTTTAATAAATATAATCATTTACACTATGATATTATTGCATTCGGGTTAATGTACAAAAACAGATGTTAGTCTTTCAATTTCATTACTATATACAAAATTCCAGTACATTCCAGCATAAAATTATTCCTAATAGATGGTAATGAAATCAAAAGACTAACACCTATGTAGGTGTTCAGCTACATCTAATTTCAATATGGTATTACTGTAGAAATGTGTTATGATTTTTGAGTTTTGTTAGTGTTTGTGTTGTGTTTGTGTCGGAGTGAGAAAAGAATTCATGAAATTTGAAAAATGTCATCATTGAATAATGACAAATGATCCATAGTTCAACCCACACAGACTGATGTTGTGTTCACTGTGTGAAGAGTTTTAAAAAAGTGACCTAAGTATTGAGAAATGGGTCCTAGCGATTGTAAAAAACTGTAATATCCATATCATAACTACTCAGTTTATACAAGATCTTTGCAAAACTTTCTTTGTTGTGACAATACCACATGCCCAGGCCTGCCAGTACTCACAAGCACAGGAAGTAGTAAGGCCATGTACCCTCCACAAAAGATGGCAAAGAAGACAGCGTAGACCATGAGCAAGATGTACGAGGTGGCCAGAGGGGAGAGAAGATTGACCACACCACACAGGATCAGGTAGGCCTTATGGTAGTGATATTTGTGAACCAGATTCCTGTCCGTCACCCAACCAGATGCAAGTTGGGCCACCGTCTCTGTTATACCTGTGAGACAGAAAAGATGCTGAACTGATGGACTGAAAATGGACCACTTAGTGTTAGATTCTTCAAAGGTTTCATGCTTATACAGTATTGAAGTATTATATTAAGCCACTAGCAGCTTTGAGCACAACTGGCAACACCTTTATGAGTAAGTTTCAAAGTTATGCAACAATGAAAAGATTTTCTTCTTTTGAATACGTATGTATTTTGTCAACCATCAGGCATGTAATAGCTGCGGGTTGTTTCTTTTTAAATGGAAATCACTGCAGCTTGTATGTGCACATACATGTACAGATGCTATGACAAACTCCTGTACATTCCACTGCACACTGAACAAGCAAAAGACACAATATAGTACTGTTTTACATTTTTCACATCAGTGTGTAGTTTGATGTATATATGGCTAATCATTTGATGGCTTGTGTGTAGAGTTACAATGCAAAAACACCATTTTTAGAAGACTTAAAATAGTTTTGAATGAAGTGTTTGTTTTTGCAAGAGATGTGTGATGTTTTGCATCTTGTGTGTATGTTTTGTGGTTTTCTGTGTAGAGTTTTAAAGAAATCGAGCCATAGTTTCAGAAATTGTAAGCAATTTTAAAAAACTGGACTACCTCAACCTCATGTTCCAAACCTGTTTGACCTGTTTCTTTAAATATGCAAATGATGACTTGGGCTGTCAAGATCCAAAATGACAAAAAAAAACACCATAAAAGTATAATGAAAGTTATCTAAACGAATTGTGTATATATTTCAAGTCATTCATTCAATCATTTTCATTTGAGAGAATTAAAGACATCAATACTTCTATTTAGCAAGGATGCATCACATTGGTCAATAATGACAGTGAAGACTTTTATAACATTACAAAATATTTCTATTTTAAATAAATGCTGTTCTTTTGAACTTTCTATTCATTAAAGAATCCTGAAAAAAAAGTATCACGGTTTCTACCAAAATATTAAGCAGCAAAACTGTGTTCAACATTGATAATAATAATAAGAAATGTTTCTTGAGCATCAAATCATCATATTAGAATGAAAACTGGAGTAATGGCTGCTAAACATGGCTGCTTTGTATTAATATTTCACAATATTACTATTTTACTGTATTTTTGATCAAATAAATGCAGCCTTGGTGAGTGTAAGAGACTTCTAAAAACATTTATATATATATATATATATATAAACAGTGCTTAGCATATTGTCAGTTCATTGCTTTTGCAATTTTGCTGGCACAATCTGTTTTTCAGTTCAAAGAGTGACACAAGAGGAACAGAAGTAATGATAACAGCTTAGTTATTTTGTGGTGTGCTGTACAAAGAATTGAGTGCTGGTTGTATTTGCCGCCGTTGTGATTGTGTGTCCGTGTGCTGCAGAGCTTTATTGAACAGTCTAGGAAAAGACCTGAAGCAGCACTATTGCAGATTCATACGCAACAGATCCAAAGTGTGACACTCACTGCTGACATGTATGCTGCCACAGTTTAAAATGCACATATGCCCCATACATTAGATCATATTTATTCTGTAATTCATTCATAACCTATCAAGTAACGTATGTTTACATAAAAGCCTAGAGGTGTTGGCATGATCAACCATACTGACCAGCTCATGTAGAACTGATGGCTTGAGCTGATGCTGCAGTTCATGCACATGTGGGGTCATTTATTGCTGGCCAGACATAAAACAAAACAGCTGCTCAATGTTTGCGTGTCCTCGGTGCGCCACTAAAGGTGATGTCCTGGTGTGCCCGCTTGGACCCGAAGACATTTTGTGCGTTGTTTGTGTGTTTAAATCCCAGCTGGGCCATTGAGTTTCACAGCTGTTCCTGTCATGCTTTGCACAATGAAACTTCAATACAAAATCTCAGTGACAGAAAGTAGCAAACTGCCTTTAAATGGAGGTGCCTAGTCCACAAAACTCTGTAGTGTATAGGGGGACTTTCACCAGGGTAATCGGGCATGTGACAGGTGTTTGTGTCTTTGTGTACTTCACTCAGTGAAGACAAAAGGACTGGACGAATGCAATGTCCCCACTACATCAAAGATGGACAATAGGTCCTCACTGGGGTACAGAGAGCCCAAATGCATGTCCGATCGCTACTAGCTCATTAAAACACAAAACGTGTTTGGCTCGTCTCCCCGCTCTCTTTTGTCCACATTGCTGCCTCGGTGGCAAGCCACACAATGTCAGGCACTTCAGAACTGGGCACAGAACTACCAAGCCTCACGTCAGCTACTTGGGCTGTTGCTTAGCGACTTCCCTCAGCTCGCCGACTGTGTGTGACTTGCCACGAGGAGGTGAGCTTTAGCTCCCTGCTTACCCTGTATGATGTGAAAACTGCAAAGTGCAGGTGGGAGGGGGTGGGGGAAAGGAGACGTTTGGAATACGTGAGTAGTATATTCACACTGAAAATTCCAAAAAGAAAAAGTGCACTTTAAAGACCCAGCACTAAGGCCCCATTTAAAATGGCGTTTTAAAATGAAAACAATCCTCATCTACACTGGCGTTTCGACAGAGTTTCAGAAACGATCTCCATCTACACTACATGGGCGAAAACGCATGTCACATGACCGTTCATGCACACTTGGCATGCGTGTACAAGTGTAAACAGTTGCCTCTTGTGCATGTAGGGAGCTGCGGTATTAAAAAATGTAACTGTTTAACTGCACTATGCTAAAAATTACAACAAAGTCAGCAAAGATTGCAGTTCAGTCTCCATGTTATTGTTTACACGGTTGTCAAGGATACGCAGAGCGACCGTGGGCAGCCACTCCATTGTTTTCAAAATTCACCGTTTATACTGAAACGCAACCGCAGCATTTTTAAACTAAAATGGGGTCTTGTTTATTTCTTTATGTTACTTGCTGTTTCTTTGTAATTACTTGTGAAATTTACTAGCAATTTTCAGATTTTTGGACAGTTTTTTGACAGCTTAAATCAGGCAAACTTGACAGAAAAACATGACTGAAAAATAAATGAAATACAGTGGCTTCAAAGAGTATTTGGACACATAAAAATATAAAAACAAATGGCATCTGTGAATAAATAATGCTAAACCTTTCCCTTTGAGCCATTTGTGCAGTGATTCATGAATTTAAATGTTTTGCTTGAAATGTGACTCTAAAAAGTGACTTTTTGGCTTACTCTATAAAGTAGGGATACACAATAGGATTTTATTCTTAATTTATTTTAACAAAATAGTTAATAATTTTATTACTGGCCATTTATCAGTTATTGGCTATAACATGAAAATAACTAACAGTTTATCATATCGGTCAGAATTTCAATATCAGTGCATTCCCAATCGTAATGAGGAAAATGCATGGGGTATAATATTAAAAATTAAAATAGGGCCCGACACATTAAAACCGACAAAAGACATGTTGAGAACACAGAGCCTTCATCAGGGTGTGTATTGCATTAAACAGATAATTAATAGGGTGTTGCGCATTTAGTACATACTCAAGACAGCTTGTTGGGGGGTGGGGGGTGTGATGGGTTGTATTGAGTCCGGGGGTGGGGGGATGTGGATACTATTATCTTTTGGTGAAGAAATGTACATAATTGAAAAAAAATCATGTTTGAGTCAACTCTTTTATTCACTATGGCATTTTTGATAGGGCACTTACAAGCCCTCTAGTTTTAGCCACTGGGCCAAAGTTCATTATTTATGTAAGAGCACTCATTGCATAACACTGCAGATTTTAAACTGCTCACAAATAATTAATGTGAAGTTGGCTGCGTTTGCATCAACCCTTTAAAGCCCATAATACAGCACATCTTGCTGTAAAGAACAATGGCCGTAGTGCATCTCTCAGGTACAGCTTTATGGCTTTCCAGGAATACGGCACTGATGAAGCTAGAAAAAATCAGTTCACACTGTCCACTAGCACTGACATGGTTTTTTGTCTTTTCATTTTCCTCAGCATAGCTCAGCAGTGCCTGTGTCCTATTGATTTCTTCTACTGTTACACATTATTAGTGTACAATTGAACTGTTGCAGCCAGAGAACAGCAATAACAAACAAGCTGACTAGAGGACTTTTTTATGCAATAGGTAACTTTGTAATTAGAATGTAGATTATGTAACCTTTGTCACCAACCCTTCATCTATATTTTCCCCTGCTAATGCAAAATTAATTGTGTAAAAAGCACTTTATACTTAAAATAGATGACGATGGAAAAACAAAACTCTAGTGTTACATAGGCTGGTCAAAGGTAATACGACTCACCAGCCACAGAGATGATGAAGGAAGCATCCATGGGGTCGATGCCCAGGTTCCGGGCCCTTGCAGACAAATGGAAGTAAGGGATAAAATAAGCCAGCTGACTGAAGACTAGTGACCAGGTGTAGATGCAAAAGAAAGGGTTCCTTAACAGCGAGAAGTCCAGTATTTTTGGGGGTTTTTCTGTTTTGCTGTTCTCAAGTAATGCATCCACAGGAGAAACCCCATTCATCTCAGGGGATGTTTTAATTTGGCTGCTGTCTGTTCCATTCACCCCATTCTGGATGGATGTTTTGAGATCTAAATGTGGAAGAGTGTTCTGCTCATGAGCCGGGTTCTCTATTATAAGTGTATCCCTGTGATTGGGGGAAGAGCTGTCCATTTTGGAAGTGCCATTGGACACAGGCGTACTGCCATTCATATTGTTCTTAAGAGGATCTTTCTCAGATCCAGCCTCATGAAGGGTGGAGTTTGACATGGGTGAAGCTGAGAGTCTAACGTTAATGGGCCGCAAAAGCATTCCAGAAGCCACCAGGTTCAGCATCAGGCCTCCCAAAATCAACAGAGCTCCTAAAGACAGAACAAAAAACAGTTAGTAGCCAGGTTTCTATTACAGAATTAAACAACTTTTGCAATATTTTCTAAATGTCGATAAAAAGCTATTGTGTTATGACGGCGTTTCCATTAACCGATGTTATGCGAATAAAACTTTTTTTTTTTCCTCAAGCGATAAGTCATTCCAAAAATCATGGCAACGGATGTTAGTAGGTTTATGTATATAGCAGCCACTGCACTAGCCATTATTTTTAATCGAAGGAGATGTAGGCATGTTATCCAAACATTAATGGCAAAGAAAGCCCCTTATACTTGGGAGCGGCCACATATGAGGTGTTTCTGGGTGTTTCTCCCTCCTTTCTGCTTCAAGTTCATGATAAATTGTGGCATTTGTGTAGAATCCAGTATTCCCGCAATTCTTTTGTCTTTTATGAGTTTAATAAAGAACTGTCTCATCTTAAGTTCAAATATACCGCACCATCTTAAAAGAATGATCAACTTTTATGTACGCCAGGTGACCTGTAAATGCAAAAGAAACTGTTTCCATTGCAGTTTTGCGAAATATTCCTTTTTCAAATTGCCTGAAAAACCACCTCATGCAAACGTAAAAAACTTTTTTTGCGATATATGGGAGTTTTTGCGAAATTGACATGTTTCCATTGGGTGTATTTTCAATTCGAAAGAACAAATGTTTCTTGAGCCTCAAATAAGCATATTACAATGATTTCTAAAAGGATCACTTGACACTAAAAACTGGAGTAATGACTGCTGAAAATTTAACTTTGCCATTAGAGAAAAATAGTTGAAATAGTAATGAAATAATAATATGAATTTCAATTAAATATGTATACTGATATTTCATTACAAATTTCATCATAATGTAGCCGAAAGCCAATTACCTTGCCAAGCATACTGATCCAATAGCAGCTGAGTGAAAGGAGCGAGGGCAAAGGTCAGACCCATGCCAGAGCGTCCAATAGAATATGCAGTTGCCAGCCTCTTTCGGAAATAGGTCACTGTTACAACAGATGTGGCCTGATAAAGGAGAGCAAACCCGAGACCTGGAAAGATCAAAGTTTTGTAAATAACTTTCTGCATGATAACACTCCAATATTTAACTTTGATTTATAAAACAAAACAAAATACTCACCAACAACTATCCCCATACTAATGTAAAGGTAGATCACGCTGGGGGCAAATATGCTGGAGAGAAAGCCAGCGCTGACGAAAAGCGCCCCCACTATGGAGGTAACCCTGTTCCCCAGCTTGGCACAGGCCACCGAGGCCAACGGACCTAACGGGTCACAAACAAAGTTCATGACCTGTCATATTGACTCTTTGGATCGAAAATGGTTGCTATGGTGACCGTACCTCCGGAGAGCCTGAGGCTGGACATTATGGATCCAATCCAGCTGATGCTCTCGGACGAGCCTCCAAACTCATCCTGCAGTGCCACAAAGAAGATCCCAAAGCTCTTCAATGTACCCATCACCAACACGTTCACCTGAAAAGACACCAGAAGATTCAACTGTTTAGCTCAATACAAAAAACTTCAGTTTTATAATAAAGAAGCTCTAAATCAAAGTCTATAAAAGTGGCATTCATGACATACCAGGAAACAATGCAGAACCACCATCCAACCCCAACCGCCATCTGGTGGATCCACGTACACAACCTCCTTCTTTTCATTCTTCATGGCCTTGGCTTTTTCTTCATTGCACGAGGTTTTGGCAGCCTTGCCATCACTAAAACATCAAAACATCCACTTAATATATTTAATACTCTTAATACAATATATCCACTTCAACCAGTGAGTGATAAAGTTTCATAAAATCAAGTATCATGAGACCATGTAGACTGTTCACACTGTCAGTCCAAATCCAATTATTTTTGTATCCGATTAGAATGTGATCTAAAGCCTCGTTCAGACTGTCAGTCCAAATTCGATTTTTGTGCATATCCGATTGGAATCTGATCACATTTAGCAAATGTGAACGGTAAAAAAAAATCACATAAAATGCAACTTTTACTAATCCGTTTTGAGCTACATCCATATTTGGTTTGAAATCCTATTCAAATTCTATTCACATTTCTGGAAATCTGTTTCAGTCTGACTGCTCTAATCAGATTTTGTGTGGTTTGTGTCACTTTTTTCTCCACATAAAACGTAAACGTCAGACATTGTTAAGGGAAACATGCTGAAAGTTGCTGCAGAAACAAGGTTGTGTTGTTGTCTCCATTATATTGTATATTATATTCAACATGTCTTTATTTTATTGTAATTCTCTGCTTGACCGGCACTTTGCAACAACCTTGTTTCTGCAGCAACTTTTAGCATGTTTCCTATAACAACGTCTGGCATGTTTACGTTTTATGCATTTTAGGTGGCGTGAGAAAGCTACATAAACCATGCGAAATCCAATCAGAGAGGTCAGACTGAAACAGATTTCCAGAAATGCGATTTCAAACTAAATGAATGTAGTATCAAAACCGATTTGTAAAAATTTTTTTGCTGTTCACACTTGTTAAATATGATTGCATTCCAATCAGATTTGTGTTTCCCGTGGTGCTTTTTCATTTTCCGCATATGCGCATTGGTTTCTAAGGCAATGACGTTGCGTTGGTAGGCATATGCCAAAAACAACAACAACAGCAACGTCGAGGGGTTCGCAATGGAGATGTTGTCTTATTTACAACATGACAATATGTAACCACCGCGCTGGACTACTATGTCTTCTGAGGCATATCATCTCCACTGGTCTCAAAACATGTCTCTATTTAAAGGCTACTGTAATTCTCAGCTCAACTTGCACTTTTCAACAACACAACCTTGTTTCTGCGTCGACTTTGAGCATGTTTCCTTTAACAATGTCTGGCTTGCTTATGTTTTTTACGCATTTTACATGGTGTGAGAAAACTACATAAAAATCAGATGCAAAATCCGATTAGGGCGGTCAAACTGAAATAGATTACTAGAAATGTGATTTGAATAGGATTTCAAACCACATTTGAATGTGGCTCAAAACGGATTTGTTCACACTTGCTAAATATGATTGGATTCCATATGATCCGGATATGCATAAAAATCGGATTTGGACTGACATTCTGAACGAGTCTAAATATTGCCCCTATTCATTTTCTGAAACATACAAACACTTACAGATGAAAAGGCTTCTGTGAACACATTAGGTAATTTATCAATTATTACATCAACACGTTCAATTAAAACAAAGACAACTTTTTTTTGCTGTAGATTTATAAGGTAATCTAAAAAATTTCCCCATGTGTTAGAGTTAATTTTTAATTTCACCTCCTGTCACTCTTTTATCTCTTTTGCACTGGACCCAAATACAGTATCGACAGCATAATGTGGTGTGATCCGAGGCTATCTGTTAAATATTTTCTGTTCCAGGAGGTAGTGGATTATGATGATCAGTAGTACTATGGGTTATTCTGTTTAGAGTGGTTAAATTTTAAGTAAACACGAGAATGCCACTGGTTTAATCTGTTGATCAGTATGAGGTGAAGTGTTTTGGATCCAGGCCCGAGACCTCTTTATTTACAGCTGATACAGCTGAAAATAAAGTGTATTTAGTACAGTGTTCAAAATGACACAGAGAGTCTGAGCAAAAGAACAGTCAAAGGATATCGGGTTCGTTCAAACAAACACCTGGCATAAAGTTAACCGAACGGAGAGTTCCTGTGCAGAGCTGGTGGATCCTTTGAAATATTTCAGAGATAAATGTTTGCTCAACTATAAATACAGAGCAATCAAAAACAGCAGGAACATGATGAAATTTGCTGATTTTAAAATGTATGTGTGCAAATTTACCATACACACAACTGTATAGAATTATATACATTTATTTTAAAGGTAATGTACTCATTTACGGACCCTCATTTTATTTCAAACCTGTATGATTTTCTTTCTTTCATTCACGGAACGTAAAAAAGGAGACATTTAGGATAATATTTAAGCTGCTATTGGACATACAGTATCACTGCAGTAAAAGTAGATAGGGACCAAGCTCCAAAAGGCACAAAAAACACCATTAAAGCCTCATAGAAGTAGCCCATATGACTTGTGCATTATATTTCAAATCTTTTGAAACTATTTGATAGCTTTACATGAGCCTAAAATGTAATGCTTTATTAACTGAAGTCATGGTCACCATTCACTTTCATTGTATAGAAAAGAGCAGCTTGGACATTCTGCTAACTCCTTTTGTGTTTTCCTACAAATTTTGAAGTAAATGACAAGAAAATGTTCTTTGTTGAATGAACTATCCCTTTATCTAACTTACTTACAATCCCTTTACTATAACTTTCAAAGACAAAAACAGTTCTGGAAATTCATAGCTTCATTGATGAAAACACGACGGTGTCAGAAAGAAAATATGTGGTGTACATAAAGCTCAAGTAGTTGGCTGTTTCTTCAAGAGAATATAGACAAGTGGAGAGGCCAAAGCATGCAGAAACTGCTTAGAGGATTACAGAGCAATGAATTGGGCCAGTGTGTTGTAAGTGAAAACATTTCCTTCCATGTGCTTACCGCGGGCCACCCCGGAGTGTGTTTGTACATGTGTGTGTGCTTGGATGCATGCATGTATGCAAGATCACAAGTGTGAATGCTTCAGTTCAAGGGTAAATGCAGGAAGTTGTATTAGAGAGGTACTGCGGTAGACTACAATCCACCCTGTTCCTCACCCTCGACACTTTCACTCAAAAGCCTCTTAAAAATCCAGTGCTAATTGCACTTTTGGTAACTGCCCTAAGCAGCAATTGAGTGAGCAATAAGAGAAGTCATAGTATGTGCTTTGTAAATCATTATATCGTTATCAGTTACATGTCAGACATACAGAACTGATTGCTTTGTTTTAAATGTCAGAGCAAAATATGCATATAGATGAAAAGGGCCGTCTATACAAATGAAAGAATATACACATTTAAAAAACTGTTTTTGATCTCATAATTTTGGGTAATAAGCGAAAAAAGACTTTCAACATTATATATCTTCTTTTATCTTTGTTTTTCTTTTCCTTTTATATGTATATATTTAATATTATGCAATTTAATTCTATCAGAAACTGAACAAAACACCTAAATATGACAATGTATTCAATTTTAGAGTCACTAACATGGGAAGTAGAGTTTTGGATGATGACAATAATATAAAATTCACAAAATCGATCAATAATGTTAGAGCAATTCTGTCAGAACAATAATGAATAAATAAATAAAAGGAGAGTGGAATTGCAGACTCACCAGTGTTGCTCTTTTGGCAGCATAGTTGTTGCACAGGAAAATGAAGGACCTTATTCACTCTGTGTCATCTTCTGCATGAAGCTCAATTTGCAGATCCTGTATTTGACGAACCTGTTACACAAACTCTGTTATAACTTACTGTTTTGGATCTTCCCCTCACAATAACCTTTAATCATTGGGTGTTCAAGGTGTGTGTTCAAATAACTCATTCTTACCATTTTTTATGCATGCTGACAGATGCATGACACAGTTAATCTTACATTCATTGCTACAAGCCTTCAAAGCTGCAGTGACTTATGAGGTGAAAAGTCAAGAGTTATGCGTTTGGCTCAGAATTTTAAAACATTGTATTGGCATACCTGTGTGAAACTTTACACCCCTGTGACTGTGGACCCTTTTTTCTTGTGTTGGATTTGGTCCTTTTTAATTAGTTATATCACCTCAATTGAAGTGAGAATTGGAATCAAATCTATAAATCTCAGTTATTTGCAAATGCAGTCTTGTCATTGTGACATTACAGCCAGGGGAGGGAAATCCTTTGACCTCTCCATTGATTTACTGTAATGTTTTCTAAACACATACATTCACAGAAGTACATTTCCACACATTGCCTACCAGTGTCTTCACATCAAACATTTAGATTCTACAATACACATACACAACTTATAACAATGTAAAACATACTAGTAGGTTTGAGTAAGATTAACAGAGCATATTCTAACTTAGGGAGAAAGTGCATCGTGTATATAAATTATGATACATCATCACTCTTCTAGTCTAGGCCTCTTAATGCACTGCCATTGCCATAAATGAAAACAGGCCGCGTGACTTTTAACTTTTTTTTAAACAAATGTTTGTTAAAGGGTTTGTACCCTTCAAAGATTCACACTGGGAACGCACCGTTCAGGACATCCCACACTGTCTACAACGTGACCATCCTCAAATATCTACGGCAATTAGCAGCTTGGTTATATAGTTAAACGTCTAAAAACTTAGGCTTAGTTCATAATCCTATACCATGACACAAAGGAGTAAAGAAAATCACGAGGGTGTTGCACTTATGCACTTACCCCAAACGCCAGAGCTGATGCTGTCGCGCGCTGTCCGCAGCCGCATAGCGCTCGTGTGTGGTTCGCGCGAGCCCAGCGGCGTTCATGTGAATGCGCGCTACTGGAGTGCAGTACTTTACTCCTATCGATAACAGTCGATGAAAAAAACACCGTGATCAAACCTCCGGCATTGTATGATTGTATGATCAATGCTTCATGTTCTGATAAAACATGCCGGGTTTTACTTTTCTCTTGTGAAGTAGCCTACTTGGAAACACTAAAAAAGTTCATCCCAAATAGGCTACCTGTCGTTTCACACGCATTGTTGCTTATCAATTTTTTTCAAATAAATTAAATAATTAACAAAACAGTGAAAACACATTACATTTGCTAACTTACAATGATTCGACTATTAATTTTAAAAGTAAATACATTTGAAAAGTAAATAAAATTACCCTTTTATTCAAGTAAATCCTCATATTTTATTGTATGACTTACCAAACACAGAAATTCATCAAAATAATACTAAAATAAACATTCCATTATAAAACGAACTGACAATATAGCCTATCAAAATGAGACTTAAACTTAGCCTACTTCTTATATAGACTTGTGACATGTGTGCACATTTATCGGCAAACAATTTATTCTGTGAATTGTCAAGGACCATTATATAAATTCAAACTTATGGTTGGCGACGAAAATAAGGACTTACCATATTTCCCGAAACGATATCAGTCAGTTTATTCCAGATTTCACTTGTTAAGACTTGATTTGTGTAGACGTTTCCTAATGCGCGCATCTGCAGCTGTGCTGCGGGCAACATCCGTGGATTTCCCGGTGACAGCTCCTCCTATGTGGTGGTATGTCTTATCAAAATCATCCCTGAACATGGCTGGACTCCCTGTGCTTGATTTCTTTTACTTTCTGAAAGTTTGCCCCTAGTCTCTGAGTCTCTCGGGGGTCACATCTGACCCCTCGGACTGGCACAGATCGGATAAAATACGCTCAGGCTGTGCAGAGCCAAATACCGGCCCCTAGTGCATTAAACGACCATGTGACCGGAACCTAGTAGCCAAGTATTGAAGTGGAACTAATTTCAGAGGCTTTCCTGGACTGTGACTATTTTAAAGAGGTTACTACATTGTGACTGCTTTAGGGGCAAATTATAAATGCATAGGTATACAGATATATCACCATATGGGGAAAAAGCCTAAAGGCACTAATGTGAGATGCTCAGGCCCTTAAAACGTTGAAGGCAGCAGGTTAATCTTTGAGGCTGTTAGAACAATACACGTAAATACACAGTAATGAGTGACAGACTGTCCTGAAAGATCTAGATTTGAACATTTAGACCCAAGTAAACATTGCCATGTGCTGTTTTTGTGCTTCAAAAAAGTTAGACATTCAGAACATCTACAAAATAATAATATATTTCTGTTATTCCTAAAAAACAATAGTAATAATTAAAGTTGCCTCGTTTCAAAGGCTCTCTCATGGTTTACATGTCTCTCATAATGAACTTTAAACTGTTCTCTATGAAATACTTACTGAATGAAAACTCTTTTGCTCTGATTTGATTATTTTACAACTGTGTTACAACTACTGCCCCCTTCTGACACACTATGGTACTTCAACCTAAGCACTTTTTACGGATGTGCAAATAGACACAGTCAGAATTAGTTTCCTTAAATAACAATTTATTAACGGGAAACAATATTGTTTGAACAAAAAAGCAGTAAACACATTTGAACTGTAGTTTATGGTTATAAGAAAGTACAAATATTGGAAAAGAAATGAGTGATTAACCACGGACAACAAACATCTGATGGTTTCTGATATGATGGAAGACGTGATCTCAGCCAATCATTAAGCTTCTATGTTGCTGACAATAGACCGTTAAAGCTTTTCAAACTCAAAGTAATGATGTTTAAAAACACTGCACACATTCAATATCTGACAATTAGATACAAACAGACTTCATGATGCCATCTTATGCACGGCCAGTGTAATTGTTCCATGTGTTCTCACCAAAATGTTCCTGCAATGACAGAATTGCAAAAGTTTCCTAATTAATACTTAAAAAGCAGCTGAAATTTGTATTATAAGTCACTTTATAATAAACTTTAGGATGAGGATACTAAGCTTTTAAGATCTGGAGTTTTTATTGTTCGTTGTTCTCTCTCAAAATTAATCTTAATCAAGATCCCATTAGCTTCTTACCCACAGTCAGACTCCAGGCACACAGTAGGGAAGTCTGTGGGATCTTTAGTTAAAGAAGCAGCTTGCTTGGCCAGTACAGACACAATTCCTCCATGTTCATCAGAGAGCGAGCCACGGCCTAGAGATTAAAACATTCAAGAAGTTTACAGTAACAGTACATGGGTCGTTCATTCTCCTATATTTTATTAAACAATATGTTTAATGGTTTAACTTCATATTGTTCAATTTGCTCCTGTGTGCAGCAGAGATTGTATTTTCTGCATGGTCTTAGGATTTATAGAGTGGACCAGAAAATATGTGTTTATTTTAATCGGGCAGCTATAGAAAGCATAATTAGATATGGCATTACGGTATGGTTTGGTAACCTTACGGTTCAAGCAAATGAAGACCATAGGGCAAAAGAAACATCAGTCCTTTAAATCATTGTATGAACAGTCGGTTCTTTGGGAAGCACATACAATTTTAGCTGACCCACTCCACATATCACACACAGAGTATGAATTGTTGCCCTCTGGAAGATGGTACAGATTACCAGTGTGTAGGTACAATTGTTTAAAAAAAAAAAAAAAAAAATCATTTATACGTGCCTCAATTAAAATGTTAAAAATGAATGTTATCTGAAGGGTAGGTATAGGGACTTGTGTTTTTATTGTGTATTGTTGCATTTATATAAATGCACAATGTAAACGCACCTTGAATCCAAGACAAATTTCTCTTTGGGTAAAATAAAGCGTATTTAAATTTCAATAATACTGTGAAATATTATTACAATTATTATTAATATTATTACTCCAGTCTTCAGTGTCACATGATCCTTCAGAAATCATTCTAATATGCTTATTTGTTGCTCAAGAAACATTTATTATTACTATCAATGCTGAAAACAGTTTTTGCTGCTTAACATTTTTGTGGAAACAATGATACCATTCAAAAATTTGTGGTAAGATTAAAAAAAGATAGAGAAATTAATACTTTTATTCATCAAGGATGCATTACATTGATCAAAAGTGACAGTGAAGACATTTATAATGTTATGAAAGATTTCTATTTAATAAATGTAATAAATAAATGTAATAAAAGCAAATAAATGCTGTTCACTGAACTTTCCATTCATCAGAGAATCCTGAAAAAAGTATCAACCTTTTCCACAAAAATATTAAGCAGCACAACTGTTTTCAACATTGATAATAAGAAATGTTTCTTGAGCAACAAATCAGCATATTAGAGTGATTTCTGAAGGATCATGTGACACTGAAGACTGGAGTAATGATGCTGAAAATTCAGCATTATAAATTACATTTTAAAATATTCAAACAGAAAACAGATCTTTTAATTTGTAATAGTATTTCACAATATTACTGTTTTTATTGTTTTTTAGATTAAATAAATGCAAACTTGTTGAGCATAAGAGACTTCTTTCAAAAAAATGTAATGTTTCCAAACCTTTTTCCAGAATTTCACAATTCTGAGATATAAACTTGCAATTGTGAGTCCAAATTGCAAGATATAAACCAAAAAAAAAAAAAAAAATCGCAATTACCTTTTTTTTAATTCCATGGCGGAAACAAGATTCCATATACTATTTCCCTTACTTTATTAGTGAAACAACATGAAATAATGTAAAGCAACGTTATTTTACTACTATAGTTTTATTAATATTTTGAATTAGCTTTCATTTTTATAATTTCAGTGTTTAATTTTTTTATTTTAATTTGTTTTAGTAATTTTGTTACTAACATTTTCTGTTTTGTCATTTTTATTAGTTTTTTATATTACAATTAAGATTTTTTTTTAATTTCAGCTTTGTTAAGTTTATGTATTTCTAGTTTTAGCAAATTTAAACTTAAATTTAATCAAGTTGGTTGCCTGAGCAGCATTTCTAATTTTCGTTCAATTAAATTTAATACTTATTTTTTTTTTTTATTGCAAATAACACATACGTTTTTAATAATTTTAGTTCGAGTTATTGATAACAACCCTGATGTAAAGTTGTCCATTTTGAATAGTCATAATGTCCCCAATTTTATGGAAGTAAACTTCTAAAAACTTCTATTTTTCTATAGGTCCAACTACACTTTCCCTTGTACGCTTGTGTAAATATTAACCAAAAATGAATGCTGCTGATTTAGCTGGGGACAAAAATGGACATGTAAACTACGCAGATACAGTCGTTACTGTCATCATGACCTTGTGGATGAATGAGACAGAACGATACTTACATCCTAGATTATGGCCTTGAGCGTCTGTGCACAAAACCCCAACAATGGCAGGATTTTTCATCCTAGTGTAAGAAAACACAGATTAGTAAAGCAACACACAAAATAAATATATGCTTGAAAGAACGATACTTTCTTCAACGTACGTATCATCAAGATGCTGCTCCAGCGCACCCTCCATAACAGTGGCTTAAATAACGCTGTTAAAAAAAACAGAAAAGAGTAAATATTGTGAAGAGAAGGACACCGACAGTTATTATTTTGGCTACTTCCGGGATGTCAGCTGACATCCTAACATGCGACTCGAACACTACGGCGCCCTCTAAGGAAAAAACACAAAGCGAAAATGATCTAGCGCCATCTAGCTCCAGTCAGTCTTGTCAGTAAATAGGAAAATATTGTTAGCAGCGAAACACTCTCAATGTAGTCTGTAATGAAATATGTGTTTTCGGTTAAATAAGCATTTAAGTTAATCTGATGCAGTGTAACAGACATATGACAGGAGAACTGAACAATTAGCCTAACATGCTGATAGATGTTGTTTTGCTGGACCAAAATGGTTTAAGACCAGCTTGGACCACCAGAAACCAGCTACAATGTACCAAGACACAGCAACCAGCTTTAGATGGATGTTCCTGCAGGACTATTGTTAGTGGATGATCATATATGATTCAGTGTCTAGATCAACATCTTTTTTCTTCCACTACTTCCTTTTTTATCAATAATACATTCTTAAAGAATTCTTTAAAGGGCAAATACATCCGGTTAACATTTAGCTGTCATTGTCAATGAGAACTCCCAGGGGAGCGTGTGAATGTTCACTCTTGATATAGACGACCCCGTGCTCTGACCAAAAGCAGAATAAAAGACCAGTCCTGCTCCTCACCTCACTTTTTGCAGGCTTTTTGAGCAGAAGTTCTTTATCAGAAACTGATGCTGTCTTCTCTATTTTGAACTCATGATACTGAGTCACTCTGTCTTTTGTGTTTCGTGAGCCCATTTTAAGAGCCTCTTTTGATGAAGACAGTTTTTCTCTGTCGTATCCATTATATAATATATTAAATTTGTTTGTATGTAGCCTATAGCATATATCTACTGTATACAATTTAAAAATACAGCCTACCATTTTGTATTTGTGCAAAATGTGAAGTATAAATCAGGTTATTGAACTCAATATACATGCAAATAGAAGGAAGCAGAGCAACATCAGCCGTTTCTGTCCCTCTAGAGCCCATCAGAACAGGTTCAGGTTTCCAGAATGCATACAGCCTTTTATGGATATCACATTTTTGTTATGATGTCAGTTTAATTTATTTTCCCTTTATTTCTCTCTCTTGATAGATAAATTAATAATATACTAACATGATGAAGTGAATTATTAAGTAAATACGGTTAAATATTAAATGATGTAATTTATGTAAATTATAAAGGACATGATATATAATATAATATAATATAATACTCACCTCTTTTTGGTTCAATTTTCACATTGCATTTATTATGAAGTTATGTTTAACAGCTTCTAAGCTCTTTTAGCCAACTTAGGTACTTCCCTGCTGGCAACGCTTGATGATTTCTGCCCAGTCCTGTGCAGTTAGAGCCAAGCTGGTCTGCTGACGGGGCAAAAAGTTGCAATGTAATTACGTGGCCCTGGCGTCAGTGACATCCATCACTTTCACTGCAGCCAAGTAATGCACTGCTGACTAACCAATGGCATTTTCATGCTCTCGCTGAACGTAAATCAAATCCCAACAGATAGGACTGACATTTTCCAGTCGGCTATCCTTCACTCCAATTGCTGTCAAGTTGGATATTTTATTTAGCTATAATTTCAAGTAAGCTCATTTATTCTGTATAATTGTGTTCCATCACATATCTCCATCCTAGGGGCTTTAATGATCAGCAGTTTATACAGGCCATATCCACATTTTCATAAGCTTCTGACTCTGATGAAAAGAGCTTGCTGGACTTCATAAAGTGCAAGGCCACATAAGTTGTATTTCTTTAAATGTATTGTTAGCTGAATTATTAATCAAATGCAATATCAAATTAAAGCTGCAAGCAGCATTTATCAGGGTTCAAGCATTTAAGGCCTTTAAGCACATATGCATAAAAAGATATTAAGTTTAATTTAGCAAGCATGTAACCACTTAAATCAGTGGAGGAACAGACCATTTTCAGCCAAAACAGGCAATTTACAATTGAAAATATATGGTTTTTAAAGCTTTTTAACAGTTATACACCACCTATGGTGCGATCTCCATAAAAGTTGGCATTGTTATTTAGAGTCATATGCTACATGTACTCACTTAATTTCGTGAAGTTCTGAATTTTCATTTAGGATTTATAAGCTTTTGAGTATATTTTGCTACGGCCATTTTGTAAATGACCCTGTTATAGCGACCCAAAGGGTAAAGTTCAACTTTGTTTTTTTTTTTAATTATTGATCTAGAGAGTCCAGAGAATTGTCCTGCACTGGTTTGGTTCCGATCGGGAGAAAAACCTAGGACTAGTTCACAAAAGTAGTTTTTTTACATATTTTTTTTACAATTTAATTGACAACATTTTGAGCATCTTGAGGCAAAGTTGTTCAGAAGAGGAGATCTTTCAAGTGATATGCATATTGTGTGGATCTGTGAAACACCACGTGATTACTGAGGCATAAAACTCGTTAGCGCCAACTAGTGGCCGATTTCTTTCAAAATTCTTACAGACCTCTAGGACCATGAGTCGAACATGCCCACTGAGTTTCGTTCCTATTGGCCTCCATTAACCTTGTCTAATAGGTACTCAAACTTCATGTTTTTTGAGATACGCCAATGTCCTCATAGAGTATCATGCCCCCTTGGACCAAGACACTGCATGCCAAATCAAGTTATAGCCCCCTAGTGTCCAATCGACACGATTTTTTTATCGTGACCAAATATTGAGCCCCTACATATGTGTAGCGAGTTTGGTGCAAATATCTCATTTCGTTTTTGAGTTATAGCCATTTTAGTAAAAGTGGCTCCGCCCTCATCGTTCGTTTTGGCGATCAAAAACGTCAAAAACCTAGGACTAGTTCGCAAAAGTAGGTTTTCAAAAAAAACCAAAATATATAAACCCGAAAATTTCGAGCAAATCCATGCATCTTGTCTGGATTGAGCCAATGATATAAGACACTTGAGCCTAGGGCTAACGGTTCAGGAGCTATGAGCCATTTCATACGTTTGACTGCTGTAGCGCCTCCGTCAGGCCGATCAGGGCGAGCCTTGGTGACGTTGTAGGCGGTATGAGTACTACCAGCCCTCAAAGTTTCAAGTCTCTACGACTAACGGTTTGGTCTGCCCGATCACTTTTAGGGGAGAATGCTGATCCTTGGAGAATTTAACAATTACAATAGGGTGTCAGCGCTACACACTTGAACCCCTAAATATTTAAACATGCATGAATGGCAGGTGTTCTAATTCTGTGTAAAACCGCAGAGCTTTGTATGAAGTTCTGCAGGCGCTGATTCAGTGTAGGCCTTTCAATGACCTCACAGCAGCAAAAGCTGAAGGATGAGACCAGATTGAACTTGACACAAGAAACTGAAGAGTCCTTATTTTTAAAGAGTCCCTTCATGAGAAATGTACTGTTTGTAGTGAGTAGGGCACATGTGTCCATGATGAGATGTAATTACTCTTGTTACTGCTGGGTCAAAGAAGTTTTCAGGCTTGAGAGGACATGATGTCGAATACGTTTAACCATCTGTGCCTGACTGGCACATTTAAGACTTGTAAATAGGAAATTGTCAGTGAATGACAGTGCATATTATGTCATGGAGTGACTGTAGGCTTAAACGTCTCAAATGAATTGACAAGTGCTTAATTTGTTGTGATTTACCTGCGAGCTGCATCATATTGTCAGGAAGCAAAAATAAACGTTTCTCTCGTCAACCCCTTGCGCTGATGACTCATTTCCTATGAACTTACTTGACTTGTGTTGGTGCTCTGAAACTCGGCTGCAAGACTGACATTACTTTGGCACTGTAAAGGGTGATTAATCCTAATGATTCAAATGAGAAGATGATAATTATGGCTCGTGGACTCCTGTAAAATGAACAAGCACCTTGGGGAGAAGTGAATAAAGGAATGGAAAAAAAACCTGAAATGACTTCAACAAGCTGTGTAAACCGGATATATAGAGGATATTAGATGATGAAGGTGTGAAGGATTTTTTCTTTTTGATAATGGAAATCATGTTAAAATATATATTTTCAAATGACTCCTCACAGCTCTTACATCATTAAAACCCCCATCAAATCTTAACATATAAAAAAGATATATTCTAATATTCTTTTAAAAGTTGCATAATTTAATAAAGTAAAGAATCTTACTGCATGTACTAAAGATACACTGTGAACCCTAACGCTCAAAATAATTAATTGGTTTGAGTAGGGCAAACTTACAAATTAGTTCAATCAAATGAACTTTTATGAGTACTTAGGACATTCTTTTTCTTCTGAGTTCACAAAACTGACACATTGTAAGTAATTTGAATTGTTTAGTTGTTTTCAGTTTTATGACCTTGTTTCTTTCGATTTAGACAAACTTAAATTTAACTGAAACTGGGCTGGGATTTCTATTTCCCAGCATGCTTTTCCACGGCACTCGAAAGGAGGAGTAAATGCTAAAATTAAGTGTTATATAATGCTTTTTTGTGTAATATTAATGTTAAGTGAGAGATTTAGAAGTGTTTAATGTTTTGTTATGCTAATTTAGAAGAGTTTCTGTGATGATGGTTTTTTTTTTTTTGGACCATCATGATGACAAGTGGAGCATGAGCTTGGTTTGAGAACATGTTCTGTAATGCTGTACTCATTCAGTAGTTGTTATGCTAATGCTATCAAAGCATTGTGTAACTTTTTAGCAAGTTAGCATTTATTGAATTAGCTAAAGCTAACTAAGGTTACGTTTACACGACAACGATATGCTTAAAACTGAGACATTTTTCCGTTTTCTGCGTATAGACGACACCCTATAGTCAAAACAATCCTGATTCACACGGGTTGTATTCTGTAGTTCTACATTTTTAGTTGAAAGCTGTGTTGTGTAAACAGCCCCTAAGTTTTCTCTTCTAAAAATATTTAAGTTGAGATTACATGATAATTTTAAGTTAAACATATGAACTAGCTTACTCAAATTAAGAGTAATTAAAATGAATGAGAACGAAAAAAAAATCTGTGAGTTTTGCTTACTTAAACTTTGAATTTCTTAACTTAAAATTTTTGAATTTTGCCAACTTATCTGGGCTTACAGTGTACTAAAAATTATACAAACCATTATACCTACAAAAATGATGTCAATCAATGAATCAATTAATAAACAAAAAACTAGAGGATTTACTCAGATAGGCCTAGTGATTTGTGCTCCAGTGATTCCCAACTAGGGATACTTGAAAATAAACAGATTTCACTTCCTTTTTAGAGAAAAAATAAACACTAAATAAATAAACAAAATATTGTATTTTTTATGAATTTCTGAGGATGGCACACATACCTTAATATACATGCTACTGTTTACTAGTGTAATCTGTTTTCAAACCACATATCAACTGTGATTTTATTAAATTCTGACTTTAATTGTATTAATGATATTGCAATGATAAATGATATCTGGTATAAAATGAGTCGACAATATAAACACGTTTCAGGTTTCAGTGAAGGGGTACTTATTGATTGGGCTTTTGGGGGCACATAAGTCAAAAAAGGGCAAACAACGCTGTTCTAAATTTAACTCAGCTGATGAATAACCACACAAATCCAATGAAAAAAATGTGCTAATGTAGCTGGTGTCATTAGGAAGGATTTGCTTGAAGTGAAACATCCAGTAAGGTCCCTTCTCCATCATCCGGTCCAGCGTCATACAGAAAGAGATGACGAAGTCCCTGCGGAGGTGTGGGTGGGGGGAAAAGAGGGGCGAGGGGAGATAAAGAGAAAGAGAGATGGAAAAAGAAAGAGAGAGACAGAGCCAGATCTCAGACCTTATTTCAGAAGTTACCAAAGACTCCACACTCTGAGACAGAAGGAGAAGAACAGCAGAGAAGTCAAATCATCTCCTCAGGGCCATACAAAATCCTCTGGGAGCTCCGCAGGACAGAATAAAGATCAATAAGGAGAATTAGAAAGACTCAAAAAAGAAAGATCGCGCTCTTAGTGTTTTGTGGTGTGTGTTTGTCCCGCTGCTGCTGCTATGAGCAGGGTGTTGATTCTGTCCGTGCTCCTGCTGTCCCTGAGCTGGTGCAGATGTGCCGTCATCACAGGGGTAAGTCTGACAAATAATCTCACTCCATTTACTCTTATTCATTTTTATTTCATTTAATTGTATTAGGCTATTTCATTTTAGTAAATCATTCATTTGTGCAATTATACATAATAATGAATATTGGTTTTGATAATTGATTTCAATAATAGTTAAAAAAAAGTGACAGGTCTGCATTTCGCCAAAATGGATTGGTAACACTTTACAATGTTTAATTTGTTAACATTAGTTAACATGAACTATCATTTAACAATACTTCTACAGCGTTTATTAATATTAGTTAATGTTTATCTCAACATTTACTAATACATTTTTTAGATCAAAAATGCACTGAAGTTTTTTATTAGCCTAACTAATATTAAAGGGATAATTCACCCAAAAATGAAAATTCTGTCATCATTTACTCACCCTTGAATTGTTTCAAACCTGTATGAATTTCTTTCTTCTGCTGAACACAAAAGAAGATACTATAAAGAATGTCGGTGGAGCAAACAGTTGATGGACCCCACTGACTTCCATAGTATGGAGAAAAAGAAAAAAAAAGTCAATGGAAGTCAATGGGGCCCATCAACTGTTTGGTTACCGACATTCTTTATAATATATTGAGGGTGCATAAATGATGACAGAATTCTCTTTTTTGGGTAAACTATCCCTTTAACAAAGATTAAATGCTTTAAAAATATATTGCTAATTGTTAGTTCATGTTAGTTAATGCATCAACTAATGTTAACAAATTATACCTCATTGTAAAGTGTTACCAATGGATAATGTTTATTTATGATTTAACTTCATTGTGTTTGTTCAGGCTAATTGTTTGAAAAGCATATACTTGTTTGTCAGACAATGTATCAGATTAAATGTATTGTATTAGAAAAAATGTTTTTGTTCAATTTGTTCATTACTAGATTTTAGACATGTTTTCCACATTTTCCTTCATATAGCCTAGTCATTTTTGTATTTGCTATTCCTTTTTTCCATATTTGATCAGTTTTCCATCCTTTTCCCATCCTTTATCCTATCAGTAACATCCTCAGTTATCATCCATTCAACTCATATTTAACCCTATCACCAAGCATTTTCATTTCATGTTGAATAATAAATATGGCAAGATTCACTTAAAATAAAAAACAATGTGGGTGGGTGAAAACAGATTTACCAAGAAAGTGGCTTCCTCTTTGCTGGTCTCCCACAAGTTCTGAACATTCTAGGGAAATTTATATAAAAAAACGAAACGAAAACGAAAGCCATTATTTAATTGTATTTATATGTCAAAAAGTCATTCACACTCTTGGCATTGGGGAATTCAAATACATAGAAGCTCAACAAGTCTGAAATATCACCCATGAGCAAATACACTATAATGTGTACAAAATTTTAATCTTACAAGTAAACAACAAGGCAAACATAAGATCTTATAAGTACTGGGAATCAAGGACATCGAGTATGTGATTGATTGTGTGTTGTGTTTGTGTATCAGGCGTGTGACAGGGATGTGCAGTGTGGTGTGGGTCTGTGCTGTGCTGTGAGTCTGTGGCTCCGAGGCCTGCGTATGTGCACACCGCAGGGGCTGGAAGGAGACGAATGCCACCCGTACAGCCATAAGGTATACACAAATACACTCACACACAGACTGTACATAGCCATGAGAAACCCCTCCGGAATATGAAAGCAGTGATTTAACTGGCTGACCCGAGAGAACCCAAGGTTAACAGTTATAAGAAGTGAAAGAGAAAAAGAGAGAAATAGAGAGAAAGAGCAAAACAGAGAGATAGATTAGTCAGAACGGACAATAGATGGTCAAACAACTCTAAAGCCAAAAGAAACACATTCGGATTCAAGAATGCAATCTCTTTTTAAACAGCTGATCTGATTGTGAAGTAAACATGCTGCCAGAGATGACTGAGAAAGGCTTTAAAGGAATCTGCTGATAAGTGTAACAGATATTGATCGAATGTCTCACAGATCAGGGCTGTTTATCACTCTGTCGGACAGTCTTAGACTGATACAGCGATACAGAAGCTTTGCCTTTCAGCTGAGGCTATACGAGGTGAAGAAAAGCGGATTTGGGGGTTGTTTGTGACTCAATGATGACTAATAAAACTGACAAGATCCTTAAACAGAAACCTAAGCCTTTAGAGTTTTGTAATATAATCTTGATTGGCTAACCTAATGCCTGCAAACTTTAATTAGAATGGTGATGTCTTTATGGTTTAAAAAAAAAAAAATCCACAAAATTCTGTCTTTTCTTAAAAATATTAATCTGAATGTAGCATTTCATGTTTTATGTTTTTTTATAATCATTGTATTGCTGATCAATAATAATAAATTTTATGAAATAATAATATCATTTAATGATTAATAAAGTCATCTGTGTGTTTTGACTTCCCTGCAGGTTCCTTTCCCCGGAAAGAGACAACATCACACTTGTCCCTGCCTGCCACATCTGGTCTGCACCAGGTACAGCGACAACAGATATCGCTGCACCAGCGACTTCAAAAACATTGACTTTTAACTCTGGAAAGAGTGTGAGGAAATAGAGGAATGGAGGAGGGGAATACTTGAAAGCAGGATAGCACAAGAAGATTAATAACAAGTGCCATAGCACCTTTCTGCTCATTTTTATTTTTCACTCTCATGCACTTTGCACTACAAAAACGTTGTTATCCAGCTTCCCCACAAATGCCGACATATTCACAGTGGGGCAATGTCTATGTCAGAATCACTGGTTTACCTTGGCCTCCACTACACTTGATAGTAAAAACAAAGGTAGTTTCATCACCAGACCTTTATGTTGAGTACATGCAAACATAGACATTTTGTAAGGAATGTGCTAGGAGGGAGTCAAATTTCAGGATGAATTTATCTTCAGTATGCTGTAAATTTGTTGAAGGCTTAGCTATTTTAAATAAATTATAATCAGTCTGAATTGTCTTTTTTCACTGTGTGAATGTAAGTTTGAATGTGTACCTTTTCAAGCATTTAGAATTTTTGTTGCCTTCCCCTTTAATGTTTGTGTTAACAAAGTATATGATAGGGAAAAAATCATTTAAATTTAAATTAAACAGTTAAAAAGTTTTGAACATAGCATCAAATCACTCCTGACTTTCTCTGAAATTCACATCTAATGCTTAAGGTGAGATTTAATAGTATCATATAATTAAAGATTATAAGTAAACAACAGTGTTTCATTCCTATAACAGGGAACGTTCACAGAACTTTGGCTAAAGTTCTCTCAAAGTTATGAACAAATGTTCTTCCAGTAACGTTAATAGAATGTTTGTTCAAAGTTATCTGGTTTTTAATAATGTTAGCACAAAAAGCACATCTGACATTTTTTTTTCTCTGAATCTATTTAGTTGTTTGTCAAATGTTTTTAATTGCTTCAGAACATTCAGAGAATATTCAAAAGTAACGTTTCCATAATGTTTGAGGAATTATAAAATATATTCGTATAACTAAGAAAAAGGTTTTTAAAACATTTAAAAAACTGTGGATGATTTGAACGTTCAGGGAACATTCAGAAATAACACTTTCATTTCATTACTTAATGGGAATGTTAGCAAAACATTCTTAGAATAATATTTTAGTTAGGTGGCATCTGATGCTTAATAAAAAGGTTTTTCTATATGAACACTTTATTTGCGCAGTAAAGACAGCAAAATACTCATAGAAATGGCATAAAATGCCATAATATTCCAATAAAACATTCCAAATTTCTATTCAAAAATACAAAATACAACAATAAAATATTAAAAATAAAACAAATGATCATTGTTAACATGTGTTAGGGTGTCAACACTCACTGAAAAAACGATTTGATTTTCCAAGATGAAAACAAAATATTGGAGAAAAAATATATGCCCTAGATATATATATATACTGTATATACCTCCAAATATATATCTCCAAAAATATTTTTCCCCCAATTTTATCTGCTGTCAAAAGTAATAATATATATGACATATGCAGAAGTGCATATAAAACATATATTTTATGAATGTAAAAATGCAAAATAGAAAATTAAGTGCAACTCTAAGAGCATAAATCATTGTTATCAATATCAGTAATATAGTAGGCTACCCAAAAATATGTTTTACTTTGAGTACACAACAGTCATCTTCTATTTAGAGATATGACTATTTGACCCTTCTTCTTCCTTTAGTTATTTAATCTTAAATTTTACTTCTTTTTAACAGTCCACATCTGTTCTGCATGATTGATGCAATCTGAGTTTCAGTTCATAAAATGTGAAGAAAAAAAAAGATCTCAAGACGGTTCCTATGAATCTGTAGTAAATGCAAAGGAATTCTCTTCACTTCTGAGACCTTCTGGCATGGATAGGTCAACAAATTGGCTAGAACAAACTATATGAAGACAAAGCAACATTGGTAAAATATATCAATGTTGAATTTATTGGCATAGTTTGTGGAAAGTGGTTGTCCTGATTCATTTGAATGGCCTTGATTAAACCAGGGCCCTTGAAACGACTCAAGAAATCCTTTTTCATACTAACGTACAATGTTACAACATACGTCACCACAGATGTATGTATGTTGCCTTGTTTTGCAATATTGTACTTTTCCTTTTGACAGAAGTGGCCAAGACTCTGACTGGATTGCAAATACTGGATTGCAAAAACTGGTTTTCACTGATTTCGACATCTAACTAGACATCTTCATAGTTGAAAGTTTCTCTATTAATCCAAAATAAAATGATTGCAGTTATAATTATTGCATCACATGTTGTCCTGTGTGTTTCTGTCTAAGTCAAACACCCAAACTCAGTCAAACACCCATAATGACGAACAGTTTGAGAGTACTGAGTTTTAGCTCCATATAGAGACAGTATATATTTTTCTTTACTATTTAGATGTTCTCAGTTTGACATAATCACATCAAACAACATTGCATAATATATTTTCTCATAAAAATAAAAAATAAAAAAACAACCAAAAAAATCAAAGCAATGAAAATATCATAGAAAACAAACATCACAAATGTTTATGCTGGTGCTCTCAAAATAGTGGAATATTCTACACTTTCCTCTGTTGTGAATGTATATCTTGAAGAAGGATCAGTGTTTTCTGGACTGTGTATCTGCAAATTGGCATACAGTTCAGATGGATCCTGGTGGGGCGTGAAGTCCACCATAGAGTAGATGATGCCGTTCTGCTCCTGTGGAGAGATGTTGAGCAGACAGGGTTTGATGATCAACCATCCATCCATCCAGGTTGATTGGGACACTTTTTGTCATTGAGATGACTGGAAAAAAGTGTCCCAATCAACCTGAATTCACACTATATCAAGCTGTTCCCTTTTACATATGGCGATTACAGATTGGCATACTGAGATTTTATGAATAAGGAATGAAACAAGTTGTAAACAAGTTGTGGTTGAACTCAAGGATCACCAAATGTCTATTTTACCTCAGAGTAAACATTTTTAATAGCACATTGATGAATTTATTATAGAAGTGGGAATTACTTTAAAAACAATCTGCAATTTAAAAATAATCTGAATCTCTATAATTAAATATTTTACATCTGCTGTATGTTAAGCTGCTTTGAAATATCTTTGCTATATGGGACTAAATAAAAGTAATGTGTCAATTGAGAAGATATGTACGAACTCCTTACCAGGGTGGTGTTAGCAGAACCACAAGTTCCAATTTTTTCTGTAAGTGAAAGAAAATGTGATAAATTGTACCAGATTTCAACCAATAATTGAAAATAATCATCATCCCTCCACCTACCTGTGGATTTTTTCTTCCTGGTCTTTAGACACACAAGCAGTGTCATTGAGATGACAGCAAACACCAGAACACTTAAAACAGCAGCAAGAGTGTAGGATGTTCTCCAGTCGTCACTGCTTAATGTGTAGTGATACACAGATTAATGACTATTAAGAGTTGGAATTCTAAGAAGACATTGTATTGCCCAAGACAATTTTCCCTTAACAGGAACAAATAAAGTAAAGTAAGTAAGAAGTTCATATCTGTGACAAAATTGACCTGAGTTTCTGTGCGTCCTCAGAAACAATGGCTGTAGATGGAGAAGACGACCTCCAGACTACTGTCTTGATGGTTGATTTTGCTGAGAAAGGAGTTGTGTTCACTCCAATGAGATCGTTTAAGCCTATTTGTGGAAAATACAAATATTTTTAAAATTTTTATTTTAAGTTTTTTTTTTTTTTTTACAAACTATTAAGTAATAATTATAGAAATACAACTTCCAAATGAGTATGATCAACACAGCCTATATAAGACTGATAATTTATGATTACAAAAACAATTATTAACAATGTATGCAAAAAACATTTTTTCTCAATCCTTAATAAATGAATGCAATTTAGAAATGATTCTTAAGTCTTACCAGAAACTGTAACTTCAACATCTTGATAGCTGTAAGAGTAATCTCTGACACCACATCTGTATATGCCAGCATCCTTTACACTCAGGTCTGAAATTCTTACTTCAAATCCTCCATCATTGTTACTGATGGATATTCTTCCTTTATACAGAGGAGCAACATGTCCTCTACTATTCACAAAGCAATTCCATGGATCAAATTTACAGCAAACTTTTTCAAAACTATTATAAGACCAATGAAAGAAATATTTTAAAATAATTTGCCCTGATGAATAAATCACTTGGAGTCCTTCAGTTAGATTCGTTCCTGTAAAACATTTACTGAACATTAATGTTAATATATTCATGATATATAATGATAATATATTTTATTGCCACTTGAAATGTTGTATTTTATTTGTAGTGGTATTATTAAAATTATTGTATTATTGAAATAATAAAAATACATTTAAGTACTAAAAAAGAATTAAGGGTAATCTATAAACATTTTTAAATTTAGCTAAAATAAAATAAAATTTGCTATTAAATTTAAATTACATATAATCCTAATGATACTTTCCGTATAATAGCAGATTTAGCTCCATAATCTTTTAAAAAGAACAGAGAAAAAACAAGAACCATTCTCACCGTTCTTCAGGAGCACAAGAAGAAAGAAAATCAGCTTCATTTTCTTCTCTAATAGTTCAAATGTTCTCTAAAAAGCTGGACTGACTGTGGAGAACTTTGTTATTCTTCTGTCAAATTGAGGAACAAACAATCTAAATATAAGACCATGACGAACAACTGACAGGAATAGGAAGTGTGGCCTTGTTTCTCGGTCAAAATGATGTTCTTCAAATGTGTTAATCAAGCCATTCACCCAGTAATAGAAGCCAGATATTTCTTCACCACCACAAACAGTTAACTGAATATTTTGATTTCAATACAAGTGCATGTTTTCAAACACATCAGAAAATAATTTTCGACGACTCTCTCAGCATATGAAAAAAACATATAATGCTTAAGCATTACATGTTATCTTAAAAACCATATCTGCACAAAACTATCCATTTTATATCATCTAAGTCAATATATTTTGTTCTACCCACCATTAGGAGTATTGTTGTTAGATGTGTAAACTATTACTGACAAAAAATAAATGTGATTAATCTCATGATTTCCAACCAGCATTTACATTGAAACAGTAATGTCAAATTTAGTAATTTTTTACTTATTTTACTTTTTTTTCTATGACACCCCTTTAGGGTGCCAGGACCCCATTTTAATTTGCACCATCTCTGATCTTCAAGTTTCGGTTGTTTTCATCCCTCCATCATATTTCTTGCATTAGAGAGCGTTCTAGAATTTAATATTCTGTTGATTGAACATTTAAATGATCGCAACTTTATTGGGGAAATGGTTAAAGGTCATGGCGATAATGTCTCTATCCATCAAGAAATTGACACAGAAATGACTTTATGTTTTGCTCGGCGTTCAACCTGCTGTTTCTGCAGAATCATCATTTTCATATTCCTCATGAGCGATCTGTCTATCATTCGTCTGAGAAGAGAATCACAATAAGAATTTATATTGTTTTATTGATTGTTGTAACGTACTACAGACCAAGAATGACACTAAATGTTTCCAAGCTGCTGTTACAGAACATTTGAGGCTGTTACAAGCTTCCAAAGCACATTAAAATCTGAAAAAATCTCATTATAATTGATATTTACTTCTAGACTAAATTCTTTTTACAATAAGTCACCTATGGAGTGTGTTTGACAAAAGAAATAGACATGTTAACCTGAATTTGGTTGACTTGAGATTCCATAACAAGCTGTTGTGGGATTAATTGTTGAACACCATCCTGAGAGTTTATATACAGGACCTGGGCAATGGAAGTCAGAAGAAGAGATGGAGACAGTTCTGTCAATCTGTGATTTGATCATCAGTCCATATGACTGAGAATCTTGAACCTATTTATTTGAACCTATTTTGCAGTGATTCTTGCAAAACTGAAGCAGAAGTTGTACCTCAGTGATTTCATTGTGTCTGCTCTTTAAGTACTCTAGCATCTGTCCATCTGCAGGGTTGTTCTGCAGAGCATATGTCACCTCCTGTGAAGCAAAGTCAGTCATATTTATGGGACATGAGTTTTAAGATGTTTAGAAATTTCCCTGCTGTCAGCCATATGGTCATGAGTCAGACGAGGAAGATGCACAAACTACTTACCAAACTGGTGTCGAGAGAACTGCAAGTTCTATATTCATCTGAGTGTACAAAGAAGAGCATGGACTATGTTCAGCCATTATATTTAAAAATCAGTGACATTAATACTCAAAATTGCTGAATGTTTTAGCTCCACCAACCTGTGGATTTTTTCTTCTGAGTCTTTAGAAGGAACACAAGAGACACTGAGACGGCAGCAAACACCACAACACTAACAACCGCACCTAGTGTGAAGGATGTTGTCCAGCTGTCAAACATGTTATGTTTGTCATGTTAAAATTCATTCAAAAATGTAAATTTACTCTCCCTCCCTCATGTCGTTTCAAATCTGTATGACTTTTTCATCTGTGGGACACAAAAGAAGATATTTTGAAAAATGTTTGTATTTTGGTCCATAAAACGAAAGTCAGTAGGGTCCAATGTTGTTTGGACCCCAGCATTCTTCAAAATATCTTCTTTTGTGTTTTGAAGTCATGGAACAACATGAGGTTGAGAAAATGATTACAGAATTTTCTTTGTGTGTGTGTGTGTGTGTGTGTTGTGGGGATGGGAGGGGTGCTTCATAGGCTATATACCAAAATTTACCCAAGTGTCTCTGCATTGTTCTCAGAAACAATGGCTGTAGATGGAGAAGACGACATCCAGACTGCTGGCTTGATGGTTGATATTGCCGAGAGAAGAGTTGTGTTTACTCCAATGAGATTGTTTAAGTCTATTTGTGGAAAATACAATTATTTTTTACATTGTTATTTTAAAATGTATTTATTTTTATATATTTTTTCCATAAACTATTAAGTAATACTTATAGAAATACAACATCCAAATGAGTATGATTAACACATAGCATATAAGACTGATCACTTATGATTACAAAAATAATTATTAACCCCACTCAAAAAAATAGCTTGTTGGTCTAACTTAAATTATGACCCCTATTTCCACACAGTTGAACTGATTTAATTAACTCGGTTAATTGTACTGATGAGTAAAATCCATCCTAATTGAACGAGATTACACCAATTTCATTTGACGTATTCTGTGAATGTTTCCTGAACATAATCAACTCAACCAGTGCTGTTGCTATTCAGACTGGTGCCCTTGTGCAGAGTTGCGTGGGTTTTCTGTGTTTTTAAGAAAATGGAAAGACCTGTTAGAGTTTAAGTGCATAATGTTTAGTTATTTTGAACATTTAACATATTAGTTTGTAGCATATAAAATGTGTGGTTTTTTTTTTTTACCATCGTGGTGAAGAGGTGAGCTTGTGCTTAGGTTGTGAGTAGCTGTAGCCCTCAAATTACTTTATTTTATTTATTTTTCTTCACTGGCAATAACACAGTTATAGCTCATTGAGAACAACGTAGATTTTTTTTTTTTTTTTTTTTTTTTTAAATGTTGCCAGCCTAACCACAAGGTCTACACTTCAGGATAATGGTAACCTCAAAAATGGACATAACATAAACTATTTTAAATGGCAAATATAACTGAACATCAAACTTTAACAGGTATTTCCACACACATTACACATTAAACAGCACTTAATTTTAACATTTACTCTCCTTATATATCAATATGCAAAGCATCCTGGGAACTATAAATCCACTGCCCAGTTTCAATCAGTGCAACATAAATGATTCATGTAGTCCCAACACAAATGGTTTAGGTTAACTTAACATTTTACAAATTTAATTTAATTTAACGTAATACATTTAAGCGCAAATGACAACGTGGCGAGGGGGGCGTGGTTCAGCGAGGTCTGCAGCGGGAGAGAGAGTCGGGAGACGCACGGTGAGTGAGTGGGTTAAACGCAAATAACGAACACCTGTCTCTTGTTTCAGTAATTGGCGTGGGGAAAGTATAAAACGCCAGGAGAAACAGGAGTGTGCGAGAGAGAGAAGGACTGCTGACGGATGGACCTCGACGTGCCAAGGAAGTTGCTACTGAAGTGAAAGTTACTTTGTGACTGTGTTGTTACGGTTGTGCTGTTGGCACAGCCTTTTGTTTTTGAGAGTGAATTTTACAATAAAAAGCACCGTCAGCAGTCAAGCCGACCCTGTCCTCTTCCTTCCCTACACAAGAACCTCATTACAGACAATTAAATAAAAAACTAAAGATTTGTGTTGTTTCGTTTAAATAATGTGTTATTTAAATAAACTGAGCAAACAGTTAGAATCATTTTTAGTCAATGTATGCAAAAAACATTTTTTCTCAATCCTTAATAAATGAATGCAATTTAGAAATGATTCTTAAGTCTTACCAGAAACTGTAACTTCAACATCTTCAACTTGATAGATGTAAGAGTAATCTCTGACACCACATCTGTATATGCCAGCATCCTTTACACTCAGGTCTGAAATTCTTACTTCAAATCCTCCATCATTGTTACTGATGGATATTCTTCCTTTATACAGAGGAGCAACATGTCCTCTACTATTCACAAAGCAATTCCATGGATCAAATTTACAGCAAAATTTTTCAAAACTATTATAAGACCAATGAAAGAAATATTTTAAAATAATTTGCCCTGATGAATAAATCACTTGGAGTCCTTCAGTTGGATTCGTTCCTGTAAAACATTTACTGAACATTAATGTTAATATATTCATGATATATAATGATAATATATTTTATTGCCACTTGAAATGTTGTATTTTATTTGTAGTGGTATTATTAAAATTATTGTATTATTGAAATAATAAAAATACATTTAAGTACTAAAAAGGAATTAAGGTTAATCTATAAACATTTTTAAATTTAGCTAAAATAAAATAAAATTTGCTATTAAATTTAAATTACATATAATCCTAATGATACTTTCCGTATAATAGCAGATTTAGCTCCATAATCTTTTAAAGTAACAGAGAAAAACAAGAACCATTCTCACCGTTCTTCAGGAGCACAAGAAGAAAGAAAATCAGCTTCATTTTCTTCTCTAATAGTTCAAATGTTCTCTAAAAAGCTGGACTGACTGTGGAGAACTTTGTTATTCTTCTGTCAAATTGAGGAACAAACAATCTAAATATAAGACCATGACGAACAGCTGACAGGAATAGGAAGTGTGGCCTTGTTTCTCGGTCAAAATGATGTTCTTCAAATGTGTTAATCAAGCCATTCACCCAGTAATGGAAGCCAGATATTAATTTACCACCACAAACAGTTAACTGAATATTACTTGTAAAACTCTGAGGCATCGTCTCCAGAAGCTTTACCAATGGTGTTAACTTAATATTCAGGATTCATTTAAGATTTACTCATATCTACAGTAACTGAATACAACAGAAAATCATGTTGACTCCACCTTCAGCCTGCAAATTCAACAGAAACTTGGCAAATGCAATGACCGACCACAACATTACACATGTTAGTTTATCAACCATATCTCTGCAGCTATATCCAGTTTTACAGCTCATGTCACAACCAAAAGAAAAACCCAACCTTTTAATAGCCAATTGGATGGACCTTATCTTTGGTACTAGGCAGACAAAATGCAGAATAGAATGCAGTGATTTGATTCATCCGAGTTCACCTGAACCTTTTTTTAACCTGACACAGCTTGGCATTAATGTGCAAGATGTCTTAATAATGTACACAAAGCATAAATAATGCACTATATACCATTTCATTTTCTATTATATTCTGTTCCCTTGTATCAAGTGCAGCAGCTTTGTACAACCTGTCGAATATAATAGCATGATGACATTAAGAAAAACGATAGGTTCAGATAAAGAGGTTGTGATTTATTTGGTATGCATTTTAAGTTCCTTTCAGTAGCCATCTCAAAGAAAAACAAATCTTTAAAACTTAAGAAGCTAAAGATGAAACAGCACGTTTTACATAAAATGAAAACAAATGATCAATCCTCCTTTATAAGCACTTTAGCAACAGATAGGAACTGTTTCATAACAATGTTAACGTCAATCCTCCAGTCTACCATTTACACACTGTCTTTGAAGTAGCATCCACCATATTACATCACAGCAACATGTAGAATTATATACAGGATTCTCTATACAGGCTGCTCTCGGCTTTCGTGTTTCTTTTTCTTTACAAGGCAAAACACTGTAGGCACACAAAGATAAATGCTCTAAATATTTACAATGGCATAAGTTGTATAATTTGCAGAGAGGATCTAACTGTACATTCACCCTCTTACTAATTTAAGTCTGTGGAATAACTCGTCAGAGTTTGTGATGTCCACTGCAGGCATCTGTAACTAAGATGAGCCGCAGATGCTCTGTCTGTGTGTCGGTGCTGTTAAATAATAGTCAAAGTGTGTGTCTTGTTTTTACTCCTCAGTAAAAGTGATGACGTCATACTGGATGCCCTGCTGTTGCAGCTGCTCCAGTTGTTCAGGTGTGGCCTCTGTGTAAACCGTCTGAGTCTGAGCCATGGCTGCGTCTGCAACAGCTACACACACAAACATCACTTACATCACCTCTGATTCTTCTGCACATTGCGAGTGATCAAAAAATCTATGGTAAGTGTAAAAGGTGAAAGGTCATACCAGTGACAGCGGAATGGGCGGCTGCCTCCAGATCCTCAGGGGCGACAACCTGCTGCTCGGCAGTGATGGGGACGTACTGGATCTGTCCATCCTGAGACAGAGCAATCTGACAAAAAACACAGAAGACATTTACACATGAACCAGTTTTTCTGTTTTCACTGTTAAAGCCAGTTAGGTAATGTACGTTTACACATACACTACCATTCAAAAGTTTGGGGTCAGTTTCTTTTTTTTTTTTGTTTTAAGAAATTAATGTGATGTCCTTTTCAACTTCCCATTCAAAGAATCCTAAAAAAGTATATCACTGTTTATACAGAAATATTAAGCAGCACAACTGTTTTCATCATTGATAATAATAAGAAAGGAGCACCAAATCAGCATATTAGACAGATTTCTGAAGGATCATGTGACTCTGAAGACTGGAGTAATGATGCTGAAAATTCAGTTTTGCCATCACAGGAATAAATTTTTATTTTATTTTAAATTGTAATAATGATAATATTAATAATTCTCAAAATGACTGTTTTTACTGTATTTTTTATCAAATAAATGCAGTCTTGGTGAGCATTAGAGACTTCTTTTAAAAACACTGAACAGTAGCATACTTCTGATCAATGCCACTTTATTAAAATAACAAAGAGGTTTCATATGCTGTCATTAACAACAAAGCTGCACATGGGAGCATTTAGCATTATGAAAGAAAGAAAACAAATAAATAATTTAAAGTCTGAAGACATGAACAGCTCAAAATAGAATCTCTGAGTTATTATATTGTAATTAATTCAGACATGCCATTAATGTAGCATAAACTAAGCTGTAATGTAAAAAGCATGTTTGTATTCTGCTCTGGGCTCAACCTGTTGCTCCTGCAGAAACGTCCCATCATGCTCGTACTGAATGTGAGCGATCCGCCCATCCTCCATCTGCAATTCACAATCAGAATTTTTTTTTTTTGTCATAATGATAAAATATTACGTCTAACAGACCATGAATGAAACTGAAAATGCTTTTAAGTCAGCAGGTACAGACCAGATGAGCCTGTTCGTAGCTAGAGAACTGTTGTGGACCCTTGTGTAAAGAGCACATACTAACCTGAATGTGGTTTCCATCAGATACCACCACATATTCCCGTGGGAGAAGGTGCTGAACTCCATCCTGAGAGATGATATACTGGACCTGAGAAAATATAGGGCAGAAACGGGCACCAAAATTTACATTCAACATGAGTACTACTGAAGGTCTTGAAAACTAATTGACAACAGAACACGAATGTGTACTTTATATACAAGTTAGGGGTCGGTAAGATTTTTAAATGTTTTTGAAAGCAATGTCTTATGCTCACTCTATTTGATAAAAAAATACATTACAAACAGTAATAGGGTGAAATATTATTACAATTTAAAATAACTGTTTTCTAATTTAATATATTTTAAAATGTAATCTTTTTACTGTGATGGCAAAGCTGAATTTTTCAGCATCATTACTCCAGTCTTCAGTGTCACATGATCCTTCAGAAATCATTCTAATATGCTGATTTGATGCTCAAGGTACATTTCTTATTATTATCAATGTAGAAAACAGATTATATATATATATTTTTATGAAAACTGTGTGATTTTTTGCTTTGAAAGTTCAAAAGAACAACATTTATTTGGAACAGAAATCTTTTGTAACATTATACATGTCTTTACTGCCACTTTTGATAAATTAAATGTATCCTTACTCCTTACTGAATAAAAGTATTAATTTCTTTCTTTAAAAAAAAAAAAAAAAAAAATCTTACCAACCCCAAACTTTTGAGCAGTAGTGTAATATGACTTTTGCTGGTTGTCAGAATAAAGCCCTAGAAAATGAGTTGTACCTCAGTGACCTGATTGTCTCCAGTCATTAAGTGCTGTACCGTCTGTCCATCTACTGTTGTGATCTGCTGAATATATGTCGCCTCCTCCTGAGAAATGTAGAATTTTGTCAAAAACAAGCTAAACGTGAAACCTGAATCTACCTGAAGAGAATAATCAAAACTATCTGTACTACATGCAAATTAAATGTAATAAGCTATTCTATGATTGGTCAAAAAGAGCCAATTACATAAAGGATGAGAATGAGACAGTATGGATAGTGTGGATTGAGCAATTGTGCAATACCTGGTCAGAAAGTGACTGATCCTGAGCCACAATGATGTGTTCCTGACCCAAAGCCTGCTGCAACCTCTCTGGACTGATGACTGTCTGACCTGCCTGCAGATCTGGAGAACATGGAAAAAAGAAATATTATAAGTAAAATAAATGCTTTTTTGGATATTACCTTTCATGTAGCGTGTTATATAGTTGTTTGTGAATGTAAAAGGTCTGCAAAGTTCCAAAGAGCACGATAAATGGAGTTACTGTCTCCCAAACAGCCTGAAATGAGTCTTCACTAATTCCAGTCTTACTTCCTGCACAAACCTATGTAGGTTTGTTACAAATTTGCATAATGCCAGCCTATGAACTTCATTGGCTGTCTGCAAACAATGTCTACTTTGACCCGCTCTCAAACACTGTAGTTGTAGCTGAGGCCTGGAAGAGTTTGGTTCGTGTTGTCAACATGTCGAGGACGCCGTTTCCTGGGCTGCGAATGTGCAAAAGCAAATCCACTGTGTATGCACTTCCAAAGGATTAGGACTCAGGGTTTGAAATTGAAAAGGTTGGTTTATAGTTTATCGCCATACTATCTACCATGACTATATTCATGGAGAGAAAAAAGTAAAAGATATAAAAAGCAAATAAAAAAAATATAAAACATCAAAATAAAAAAGTAAGTGAAGAAAATATTTATAAGATGTTTTTAAGGTTTATCTTTGATAAAAATTCTAAAATCTTTTTTATAAGAATCAACTGAAAAGTAAAGAGTCCCAATGGAGTTCAAGACAACACAGTCCATCAAAATATGCATCTGCAATAAAGGACAAGAGGGGCGTAAAGGAGGATCTTCACCCATTAACAAAAACTTATTGGTTAGTCTGGAGTGGCCTGTTCAACAGCAAGTGTAGATAAAATGGTCCCAGCGATTTTCAAAATGGACACAACATTTTCCACCACCCACAGGATTGATTTTGTAAAACGAATTGATAAAATAAAACCGCCGCCATCATTACTGTTCGTATCATTGGGAAAACAATGAAGCCTCTGGAGTGGAAATTCAGATATTTTAATAGGCATTTTGTTTCTGACATGCACAGTAAGCGGTAAACCAATCACAACAGACTGGGCCATCTGACCAATCAGAGCAGAGTAGGCTTGCGCAATAAGTCTAGAGAGACCGAATCCTTGCTCAAACCGTTTCAGACACAGACTCTGAGAAAAGAGGTGATGTATATTATGAGAACATTAAAGTGTTTTTTGACATTGGATTCATATAAACCTATTGTAGGAGACCTCTAAAACAACATCAGGAACCTTTAAAATAGCATAATAGGGGTACAAGAAATGTCAAATAATCAGAACAGGGCTCTGTGAATCCATTATTTCTATATAAACAAAATGCAGTCTCACTATGTCAGCACTTACTCTGTAGTGTGGCTAAAGCTTCTTCATCGCTGTTAACGATGATGGTCTGCTGAGAGGGGACAGAGCGGGTTTTACGGGGCGAGGGTTCCTGAGTGTGAAGCCTTTCCATGTGAAACTTTAGATGGCCGTTACGGTTAAACCTAAAAGAGAAACTCAGTGCACTGAGAGGCTGCAGAGGTCTGTGTGTATACATGTTGTTTACATTGATTAGGAGAAGTGTTTATGGTTGTAGAACTGTACACCAATAATGCAAACAGTACAAATTCTGTGATAAATCAATTCTATTATCATTTTAACAATGGTTTCTCATTTGTTCCCTCACCTCTGGCCGCAGACCTGACAGGCGTAAGGCTTCTCGTTGGTGTGTGTCATCATGTGGCGTCTCAGGTCTTTCTTGTTTTTAGAAGCAAAACTGCAGCTGGTGCATTTATGAGGTCTCAAATATGCATGCATGGCCATGTGGGACTAAAATCGTAAAAAAAGAAGTAGTATTTAACACAAGAAATTGGTTTTGGACAGGTAAGAAAAAAATCATAGGCACTGAATTAACACTCATACCACATGACCAACACACCTTGACTTCTGGCCAAGAAGGTGCTGTAAAGTCACAGTCTGGACACTTGAATGTTTTGGGGTCTATGTGCGCCCTCTTGTGGTTCTCCATGTCCGAGCGGCCGTGGAAAGCCTCCATGCAGATGCGACAGGAGAAGCGTTTGGTGTTGAACTGTTGAGAAGGGGGCGATGGACACAGGGAAGGGGAACCTGGAGCTTCACTGCTTAGCTGCAGGAAGAGAATTTCGTCAATTTAACTTTCCATTGGAAGGAACATGACATTGGTTATTCCATCTGTGAAGTAGCAAAACCCAATCTCACCTCTACCTGCTGCAGGACTCCATCAGTCAAGCCTGAGCTCAGGAAAAACTTCTCTTTATTCTCTTTGAGAGGTGTAGAGATGGACAAGGGCTCCGTGCTCACTTCCATGACCTGAGGCTCTGCTGAAGGTTCCTCTAAACTGCTGCCAAACACACACACATCATCTTAAAGGGTTTATATGACATTTATAGGCTTTACAGTGGCTGTTTTTGATGCGCAGTAGTACCCGTGTGCCGTCTCGGAGGCCTGCTCAACCACACTGAAATCTGCTCCCTCGTATGTACCGATGCCAATCTGTGTCACTTCCTGCGACACACCAGTCGTCTCCTCTTGCTCCACGACCCCTGTAGCCGCCTCAAACGCCTCCTGAACCAGAGTGTCCCCATTTTCTGACACATGGAAGGTGACGATCTTTTGAGGCTCACTCCCAGAGCCAGCTCCGGGCCACGTTCCTGTCTCTAGAGTCTTACCGTCGGTTTTCAGCACCGCCACCTGAGAAGAGTGAAGAGACTGATCAAGACAGATTATAGGATCTATATTTAGATACAGATATATAATGAACAAAATGTTAAATTATTTTATAGATTCATGTACATATGATATGTGATGATATGATACTAATTCTAGTTTAACACTGTGATGCATACATATACATATTAATTCACTTACTGATACCTCTTCATCCAATAAATGGCATATAAATTAGGCATTTATAACATTATTCTATATTCCAGTAGAATTACCCTATATTCCAGTAGAGGACAGTACAGTACCTGCAGTTCTCTGGCGTTACTCATGTTTAGCAACAGATCTAGAGCATTCTGGGCTGAGAGGTCTGTAGTCTGGGCTGTGAAAGAAGGTACAGTTTACATTTAACACCATAAGCTGAATATTAATATCATGAGGTGAATGATAAAATATGTGTAGATGAATTCATAATCACAAACTATATTTTATATGGGTTACAACCACAAATGTAATGTACTGATAACTTTTTTACTGACCTTGCTCGTAAATGATGGTAGTGTTTCCCAGTGCATCTTGGGATACAGATGTGTTCCCTATGGACTCCATGGTTTGGAGAGTAATGGGGTTTACTGTTACCTTTAGGTGTAAAAACAAATTATATATACATATATATATATTATATATATATATATATATATATATATGCATGTATTCAGATAAAACAGAATAAAACCTTTAACAGGAAGTTTGTAAAATATATCGTACAAGTTTTATATAGCCATATAGTAGAAAATGTGTATGATTCAGTATCTTATTTGATATTACTCTTGACAGAGAGCTGGTTTTTGAGAGACACACAGAGAGGGTAAAAGGCTATTTAATTTGTGCTCGTTTCATTCATAGAGCTTAGACTCACTCACTTCACACACATTATTGCGTTTGACAGACAGACAGATAGATAGATGCTGCGTTTTCCTTCCATACAAAAGCATCAATATGCATATCCATGTACTCACAATGGTCCCCTGAAATCCCTGGGTTTCTGTTTCTTGCTGTAATTTCAGCTCCTCAATCTCCTCCATGGTGAAAACGGGTGTCTGCCGTCGACGAATTGGCTCCTCTGGGTGGGATCGACTCCACTCATCGAAGGCCTCGGGATGGCGACACTGCACATGCAGCCGCAGGTTCTTTCTATGTCTTGTTGTGAAGTGGCACATGTCGCAGGAGAAGGGCTTTTCACCTGAGCAGGGGTTAAAGATGGACAGACATGATTGATCAGGAAACCTTCTTACCGTCAACATTTGAAACATTCCTTATCTTTACGTGACTCACCAGTGTGTTTAATAGCAATGTGGGACACCAGGAAATCCTCTTTACTCGTGGAGTATTTGCACTCTTCACATTTGAAAGGTTTGTCGTTGGTGTGGGACAGCTGGTGATTGAGCAGGTGCTTCTTGTCATTGCAGGTGTACTCACAAAACTCACACTTAAACCTGACAAAGAAGATGAGAAAAATAGCTACCTTTACAGTATGTTTAACAGAGGAGTTTTTAAGAGAAACAGACACTCCTGACATCTCACTTACGTGCTGTTGCCACAGTTCTGTATGTGCGTGAGAAGATGCATTTTGAAAGTGTAGCGCTTCTTGAAGGATTTCCCACACTGCAAAGCATACACATTTATTCTAGTGTTAGCATAGCAAATATCCAGAGCTGTGTTTCCCAAAATCATAATAAGACAGTGTTTTCTACAATCTGCTTAGGCTTATTCATTGATTCATCAAAACTAGTTTAATTAACAAAATTCACATGCTTAGCTGCAGCATACAATAACTTTACCTTGTCACACATGTGAGGTTTCTCCGTGCTGTGCGTCTTCATGTGCTGCGTCAGGCGTTTCTGCATGGGGTACACACGGCAGCAGATGGGGCATGGAAACTCGGACACTTTGGGAACCTGTGAAGGATTTCCACAAGACTGCTGTCGCATGAAAAGCTACCCTCATCAAACCACTCAGATCTAACTTAAACTGATACATCATGGCCTGGTTTCACAGACAGGGCTTAGTTTAAGCCAGGATTAGGCCTTAGTTCGATTAGGACATTTAAGTAGCTTTTATAAACGTACACTAGAAAAACATTACTGATGTGCATCTTGAGACAAAACCATGGCACTGACATATTTTACGATACGCCAGTGCAACTTGCTTTCAGTTAAAACAGCTCAAACATGCATTTTAATCTGGGACTAAGCTTAAGCCTTGTCTGTGAAACCAGGCACATGTCAATAAAAGGACAATTTTGCTTAAATGTGATTGTTGATGTTTTACATATTGATTCTTACCATATCTGTCTTACGACTCCTAAAAGAGAAGAAACAAGAACATTTATTAATAATCTAATCAGGTTATGTCAGGTGTGAGTTTTAAATTAATTCAATGTTTTATTTTCATAATCTGCACAATTTCAAAGGGACAGACACAATGCAGCTTGAAAGAATTTTTCAGAATTAGATTTTTAATAGGCCAATTAAATTCCTGTATCCCAAATCTATAATCGAATCTTGCCATCTTATAAAATGTACCCTAACATAAAGATGACCTCAAGAGTTTGACAAAATAAAATTCATGATGAGTGATTGATAAAAAAGGAGACATTTTTAGTTCTTACTTGCTTTTGTTGTGGACGGCTGAATGCCGGATCACATCTTTCTTGTAAACACTGGAGTAATCACAAACCTCACATTTGTAAGGTTTTGTACCTTCATGATTGAACATGTGCTCCTATAGGACATCAGTTTTATAATGAGTAATGCAGAACAATGACTAAAGATAATATATTTAGACACTGAAGAACATATTATACAAATATTTACATAAAAAAAATTTAAATGTAAAAATTATAACTAATAATTAACTAAAAGTGAACAAAAAATATTTTTATGGATTTGTCAGATGAAGGACTCTAGCTCTTACCTTCAGTGAGGACCACCGTTTGCAGCGGTAGCTGCACTGCAGGCACTTGAAGCGCTCAGGGTCGTTTCCCTCATGAGAATCCACGTGGAATCTGAGATCCTCTTGTGATAGAAAGCGAGAGCCACAGATCCAGCAATTATGAGGCCTCAGCAGAGGCTTAAGGGATCTGTAGTATTTACTTAAAAAAGATAAATGAGATATTGACTGTCCAGAATATGTGGTTACATTGGATCAAGTTAAGATAATTTGTGTCAAACAGACAAGTCAAATCAATTAAATGTTGTGGATTATCAAAAAGTAGTGCCGGCATTACATACTTGCGATTCATGTACTTTTTGTACTTCTTCTGAAGGAAACGTTTTGAAGGCCGGCCTCGTTTTTTGGGCAAAAATTCCAGGTCATCAGGGCTTGTGTTTGATGAGGGATCTTTGTTCTCTGAATCTGACTGGCTGACGCCTGGTTCCGCTGCCGTCCCATTGGATAATGAGGAAGTTCCATTCTCCAATCCAGAGGAACTTGCTTCTTCAGGAGCCTGAGGCTCCTCTGCATTGTTTGTTTGAGACACTGCTGGTGACTCTGTTTCATACATAGGTGAAAATAAGAGTTATCACAGACCAATGAAAAAGTTATTAAGTAGATTTCTGACTTTATGAGTGAAAATTACAAGCTATTTTAATATTTAATTATACTTGGTGACCCAAAAAGCTAAATTAACATTGACCTGACTCAGGAAGGAATTTGCGGGGTGGCCCCACCATCCTGCGTGGACGTTTCCGTGAGGTAGAGGAAGATGATGAAGAGCAGGAAGGAGGATGGGAGTGACTGGCAGCCAATTTGGGCCTGGCCTCTTCATCAGCTGGCTTATAATCACTGTCACCTGAATGCAAAATAAAACTGCATTTGAAAAAGAAAAAAAAAGAAAATTATGAAATAGAGAATGCAAACTGCACTCCACTAACATTGATCATCGAGAGCGCCCGCATCAATGATGTCATCTTCTTCCTCTTCTGGCGGTTCCTCCTTTTTGACCGCAGCGACCGCTCGTGCCTTGCTTTCGGACTTTCGAGGACGTCCCCGTCCACGTTTCTTTTGGCCTGAAACACCTGCATGTGAGATAGCACATCCTTAACAAGAGAAGCTAAAGAAAACTGTATGCATAAATCAAGACCTGATGGAAGCTTAAAGTCACCATGAAACTGAATTTTCCTACTTTACCTGTTGGTTTAAAGTGTTTGTCTCTCATGTGGTTGATGAGCGTATCCTTAGAGACACTTTTATATGGGCACATCTTACACCTAAACTGCTGTACGATCACCACCTCCATCATTTCCTCCAGTTCGGCCATGTCTGGGGTTCTGTGCCCGGACTCAACCACCACCCCAGACTCCACCGCTTCAGGCTCTGGGTGGGTGGAATAGGTCCCGCTGCTACTTATGTATGGGCCAGGCAAGTTATCGTTGCAGTCCATTTGATCAGTGAGCTGGGACCCCATTGTGTCAGCCAGGGAGTGGCGAACAGCGCCCTCATCGGCATATAGTGAGTCCTGTGGCATGTAGGAGTGCTGGGGCTCTTCTACCACGCTTCCTTCCTGCTCTGAGGCTGAGACGTGCTCCCTATCATCCATGCTGCTGTCGATATAACGTGAATGCTGTGGCTGCTCCGCCCTCTCTGCATCGTACTCCAAAAACCCATCACTACACTCTACGACGTAGCGAGAGGAACGAAACGAGCGTCTCTGAGGGCTACTATTCGTTCCGCTGCACTCTGCTGCATAACGGCGTAGAGGTTCTTCAGAGTCGGCCACGTTGTAGCCTGTGACTCCAGAATGACGTGAGGTCTGGTCTGGTTCGGCTCCCGAGCACTCGATGTACCGAGCCTCCCTGGTCTGGTCTGGGTCATCTCCTCCACTGCATTCAATGTACTGGGAGTGCTGAGGCTGGTCTGGGCGGCTGCAGCTGCTGCTGCTGTCATCGTGCTCACGGTATCCGGAGTGTCCAGGCTGGTCGGGTTCCACGCTGCCCTGTGGGTTTTCTGACAGGTCTGCCTGGTCCAGGCAAGTGGATGTGGGTCCATCAGCAAGGGCTTCAATGGCAATGCGGCTTGACAGCGCAGAGGAAGACATCCGAGCCACCATAGGAGCTCCTACACACAGCGAAGAAAGAAAATGGCTGAATATCTAAAAACTACCTCAATTCTCTTTTATCTCTTCAAACTTCTTTGATTTTTAAAGGGATAGTCCACCCAAATATGAAAATTCTGTCATCATTTACTCACCCTCATGTCATTCCAAACCTGTATGACTTTCTTTCTTTTGAACAATTCTGGTTCTATTGATTTCCATTGTATTTTATGCCCATACAACATAAGTAACTGAAACTGTTTGGTTACCAAGATTCTTTGAAACATCTTCTTTTGTTCCACAAAAGAAAGTCAGTCATACAGGTTTGGAATGACATGAGGGCGAGTAAAGAATGTTTGGGTGAACTGTCTCTTTGAGTTCATTTGAAAAAGTTCTTTCCTGCAATGAGTGTGACAGTGATACAAGCACATTTAGGTAAAACAATACATTAATTAACATTAAAATATAGATTTGTCATACAGATTATGCTAAGAACAAGAACAAAAGGGAATTGTAATACAAGGTAACTAATGACAGTGCCATATGAATGGATAATTTAGCCAAACATGAAAAATCTGCCATAATCTATTCATGCTCACGTTGTTTAAAACCCATTTGATTTGCATTTTTCTGTGGAACACAGAATAGACATTTAGCATAGTGGTTCTCAAGTAACTATAACAATTATAATTTAAATGAAAAAATAGAATTCCAGAGGTTTGGGAGTGAATTAATATAAGAAATATACTGATTTTTTGGTAACTTTAGTTTATTTCTTAGTTTTGATGTTGTTTTTTTAATTCATTCATCACTAACTGAATCACTAATTCATCATTAATTTCAATATTTATGTCATGTTGAGGGTGGGTCCTGGACCCCTGGTTGAGAATCACTGATTTAACCAAGGTTAAGGCTGCTTTTTTTCCATACTGGGGCTGTCAACTTCCAAAAAGAATAAAAAAGCACTAAAAAGGTATTGCATGGCTATTTTTATGGTACGTTTTTATAGTTTTACAGCCGCAGTTCCTACCCACCTTCGTAGTACAGAAAACAGCAGACTGGACAGCTAAATAACTCATTTTGTGTTCCACTGAAAAAGAAATTAATTTACTTTCCATTGACATGAGGCTAAGTGAATGATGACATAACTTTCATTTTTTGCTAAACTATCCCTTTAATTTAATGAAAAACCTACACCTTGGCTGCGTCTGAATATGCATACCTTCATACTATAGGGTAGGCGTGTTACAGACGGTATGTGAAAAAAGTAGTATGTCCAAATTCATAAAGTAGCTGGATGACTTACTACTTCTGGCAAGATTCTGAAGTGTGCATCCAATAGACACTTTACTATCCCATGAGGACATGGGAGAGGATTTGTGAATGTCAGTGAAGCTACACAACTGATGCTGTAGGTCACGTCCGGATTACATTCATACTAAACACATTCAAATTATGTAGAACATATCTTTTTAACAGTTGTGAAGTAAGTACTTTTCAAAAGAAGCATCTACTCAAAGAATATGTTATTTCGGACGCAGCCCTAAACTTTGAATTCTGGGGATCTTTCTCACCATCATCAGGACCTTGGAGTATCAGATACTGTGTGGTCTCTGCACTGCCATCCTCTGCACTTGTTACTGCAATGCATCCTGTAAAATCGGCATAGAAAACACAGTATTTACATACCAACTAAACATGACTATGTCTACCATATCAAATACCTTGAGTGTAATAAAAATGAAGAGGCAAGGTTTCCTACCATTCATAATGTCAGGTCCAATGGTGGATTCAATGATCTTATCAATAGCTGAGCCAAGATCTGAAGACGTGGAAGCAGTGGAATCAGAAACCATCATTCCTCCTTCAGAAACGGCACTGGAGTGCACCAGGACCTGGACAGACTCAGACACCAGGACCGATTGTGTCACCGTGGAGACGCTGGACACACTGGTTGACTGGGCGACCGAAGAGGAGTCTGGGAGATGAACTCTTTGCACATCTGTACTGGAGCTTGTCTCTGGGATAAACACCTACAAAACACAAACCCGCCCAGAAAATTACTTAAAAATGAAGAATTACACACTAACATGTGGAGCTACAAAGATGCGTGGATTGCTTGTCTTACCACAAGTCCCTCTGAGCTCTGTCCTACGTGACAGTCTGATTCTGGGGCCGTGGCGGCAGGAGGAGCGGCTGCATCGCTGCTATCTGCAGACATGGCTTCTGAAGACTCCATGCCCATGCCGCTTTCTGATGGCTCCTCCATCCCAGAATGCCCCACATCACTGCTGCTCTCCACCTCCATGTCGTCAGAATCCATCTCTGCTCTATGGGAAAGTGTCTGTCACTGGGTTAGCAGCACTAAATGTGTCCTGAATGACACATGGTAGGGCATGGATGACATGTGGACAAGTGTATAATGAAAAGTAAGGAAGTATAAACACTTTATTATTATAATTTTTTTTAAATGTAAAAATTATTTTGATAAATAAAGGTGATTTTGTGGATGTTCAGTATTTTAATTTTTATATGAATAATGTATACATTTTTTTAATTATTCAACATACACTACTGTTCAAAAGTTTGAGGTCAGTAAGATTTTGCTTTTCAAAGAAATTAACTTTTATTCAGCAAGGAAGGACGCATTAAACTGATCTAAAGTGACAGTAAAGACATTTATAATGTTACAACAGCTTTCTATTTTAAATAAATGGAGTTCTTTTAAACTTTCTATTCATCAAAGATTCCCCCTTTTAAAAAATGCACAGTGGTTTCCATAAAAATATTAAGCAGCACAACTGTTTTCATCATTGATAATAATGTTTCTTGAGCAGCAAATCAGCATATTAGAATGATTTCTGAAGGATCATGTGACACTGAAGACTGGAGTAATGATGCTGAAAATTCATCTTTGCCATCATCAATAACATTTTACAACATTACTGTATTTTTGACCAATTAAATGCATTCTGCGTATATATAAGGGACTTCTTTTAAAAACCTAAAAAAAACTTTTGAACTTTACTGTATACATAAATTATATTTTAATTATGTAATATAGATTTTCCAAGTGTTTTCACAGTAATCTGTGAGCTAAGTAATCTGTGTGGAAATAAAAAGGCATATAGAAATTACATATATTTTGTTTAATTCAATATGCACATATTAAGAACTGTTCTTTTCGTTCATTCACATAAATATCGATTCAGCTGCATATTATCTGCAGTATTTGCACAAGAGCCTAGTTGCACGATATTAGAATTTTCTAAATAATTCTTAAATTAAATATTCTATTCTCTTTTATATTTTATTAATTGTTATTACTGTGATTTAGGTCTACTGCTATAGTTTTAAATCCCTCCAAGGGATGAATACAGTTATCTTGTGATAGCGCCTTTCTAGGTCACTTAAGTACTTTAAGTAACACATTATAAGCTTACCAGCAAAACTACAAGCCAACGTGGTCTCCGCATTAAATGTACTTAAAAACCCCCATAATCTAAACCATTTGATTTCTCCCACACGCCAACTGATACCAAACTCTCCCCACCAGAGCACCCATTTGGCTGTGTTTGGGACATAAAACCTGACATCTCTTGACTCAAACTTCTCAAGGACATCAAGTTCCTGGTCCTTGCTCAAACGTGTCCTTGCATACGTTTTAATGTTGAGCACACTAACAGCTTTATAAAGAAAATGTCACTGCAATATATCGCAATAACACTTGAGACCCCGTATGGACTGTGGCTACTCTTGTTCGTTTCATTCACTACTAAGCGCGAATATGTGCTGCCCTTCCTCCTGCCTGCTCGCGCAACGCCATTTTCCCTCCCGCCGCTCCGAGTTTATTTTTTTCCGCTCAGGCGATATGAAGAACCGCTCGGGGACCTCGAGGGCCTGCGTGAGCAGGGAGAGCCAGTCCGCCCGAATGTTTTTCTCTCGGCCATCATGGAAGAAGCTGTATTTGTAAACAATTTGCCCCCACTATTTTGAGCTAGAAATTTTTCTTACCGTGAATGGACGTCTGTTTTGTTCTTCAAGCTCGCGAATAAGGCGAAATAAATAAATCTTTGAAAGCGAATAGTTGCTATGCTTTCTAGTCGGGCGCCATCAGCGTCTCCTCGCTTCCTGTCCTCAGAGCTGGCCGGAACTCATTTATCCGTCATGAGGAAAAGACGAGTGGGATAAACGCTTAATCGGTTTTATAATGTATCATGATTCATATTAAAAGTCATATTTTATCTAGAGAACACGTATATCGACTATTTTTCTTATTTTTTTAAGTGTTATGTCAAGTAATGGTGTGAACCGAAGGACTATTGCTCTGAGAGGATGAAACCACTGAATGTCTCGCGGATTAATATGACGCGAATTGTTTATCTTACGATTTTTATTTTTATTTTTTGATTACGCCAAAATAAACATTTCTTTGCTCAGATTGAATGCGAAGGGTCACATGGTATTCATGATTTAATTTGCATTCTGTTGAATCTTGCTGTGGATATAAATGTGGCATTACACTCCATGCTATCGTCCTGTGATTAATATGCTTTTTCGATTTTGAATGTTGATTTATATTCTACAATTATTCTAACTCTTTCACTTATTTTAGCATTCTCTCGTTAAGTATCAAAGACGACACAACATTTTTACAGTTGGAAAAAAAGCCTATATATATTTGAATGCCAAAAGTCCCCCTGAACTGTACCAGAGAATTTTTAGTACTTTTTTCATTAGCAGTTTTGACAGTTTTACTTTCTTATACACTGTCACTTTATGAGTGATTGTATTTTTAACTGATTACTGTTGTAATAAAATAAACACAAGTATGTGTGGTGGTCGTGTGATTGTGTGCATTTATGACACCCAAAAAAGGGCGTCAGATTTTCAGGAATTCACCTTACAAGAGAATACTGTGAAACACAGTAGTTTCTTTCTCTTAGAGTAAAAGTCCAAAAATTCAGCATTTTAGTGTTGTCACACAGGCCAAACACTAATGAAAGAGCAGTTGCACATATTGAATGATCTTGTTTACAAATTTATTGAGTAAACGTAATGCAGCAAACAAATAAAAATAACATAAATAAGTGAAAAGTGGAACATTAAATTAATAATATTAATATTATCTTTTACTCCAGGCAAATGATTTCACAATACACCAAAATCTGGGCTTAATAACATCTCAACATTAGCTCTAAGGCTAAAAATAAACCTTTGCTTTGAAAAACATCTGAGTGGGGTCAACACAGAGAATGGATGCTTTGTTGACAACAAATGCATTTAGGCTACAATGTTCCTGTGGTGACTCCACTTGTACATTTACAAACACAAAGTTAATTCATCGAGTTAGACTGGCATAGCCTCATTGAAATCATTGAAAATCCTCATTGAAATCCCCATTTTTGAAAAAAAAAAAAAAAAAAAAAAATTCATCGAGTTAGACTGGCATAGCCTCATTGAAGTTTTATAGAACAAGATTATAGTTTCTCCTAATGTGCTGTTAAGAAACTCATCATGACCAAAGCAGTTATATAGTAAGCTGAAATGATAAATTATAAGACCACATTAAAGCTGACAATGAGACAAATATGCCTAACATCCCGTTTCATGTGCCTATGATAATTTCAGTGTTAAAACTGTTCTTCTCCTATAACAGTTAAAGTCAAAATCCCCAAAACAGGACTTAAAATGTAATACATTCTGTCTGTGTCTTCCTCACTACATTTTACACAGAAGAGAAATGGTTCCTCTTCTCAGAAAGTGGTGGTCTTTGGTTTTGGAGGAGTGGGGTCAGGGTGTAACTGTCAACAGACATGGTTTTCATTAAAATGTATATTTTCAAACTTTTGGTTATAAATTCATTTCAAGTGTTATTTTATTCAATGTTTAAAACAAATGTGACACATGTATGGGTAATAGTACTCCATTGAAATGTTTAGCGTAAAGGGTTCTTTAAGTAGCGTAAGGCATCACATGACCATTGAGTTGGGAGCAGATGCAGAGAGACTGCGGGACATAAAGCCTCAAGATAGTTGTTAATCTGCATGTGGTCTGGGAGGCGCACATGGTAATTCACTTTGTGTTTATTGCATATTGTGTTGTTTTGTGTCACTCTGCACGAAAAAATGTAACGTGTTATTACTGGTCGTTGGATTGTTATATTTCTGTTGCGTCATTCAATTACATACCAGTGGACATTATCATGAGAAACTTGAGAAATGCATTTTTTAAAATTATGTTTTTTATTTCTTGTAGTTTTTTAACGGTGTCTGCAGAGAGAGAGAGCAAATAAAATAACAGAAGACATCTGTATGAAGCGTGGCCATTTTTCGTCGGACCCGTGCAGCTATACAGGGCCAGTTTTAGGTCCTGAAAAGAAAAAATGAATAAAAATATTGACATAAAACCAGAATTGTATATGACTCTTAAGTTTCGAGATAAAAATTCTTGAATCTTGAATAAAAACATGCATAGTAAACTAAACAATCAGAGAATGATGGATCATTTAAGTGGATAAATACCATAGAGATACTGAATGCCTTCAACATCATCCTGATTCAAGGAGAAATCCTCTACATATTTGTACATGGGATACATCAGAGCGTCTTTGATGTTGGAGTGATCCAAACCAAGTGCATGTCCAAACTCATGAGCAGCCACCAGAAACAGACTGTATCCTATGAGAGAAAAGGCATGTTAGCTAATGTCTCGCTTTCATATTTTTATAGTGTCTGAAGGAGATGATTATCACGTACCCCTATCAGGGCAAAATCCCCATTTTTGATCTGTGTCATAGTTGCTGGTTGTTGCACACCAGAGTTTTCCATCACTACGGCCTTCACTGGTGCAGGAAGTGTATGTCTTTCCCAGGAAGATGAAAGGAAACTTGCATGGCTCTCTTTCTGAATTTCTACCAATCACAGCTGTATCTGTGAGGGGAAAATATATCATAAAAGATTAAATATATTAATATTAAATATACATTTACATGTAAATATCTATCTATCTATCTTATATAGATATATGCTGTGCTTGTGAAAAATAATATCTGATTGTGAACTGCTGAGACTTTGAGAACATATTATTCTTGCATATTTTCAATATCTATCTAACTCCATCAAAGTTTTAGGGTTGAGTCTGAAGGTTTGTGAGCTGCTCACCTCTTTTAGGACAGAATCTATACTTTTTATCAGTGTCAAAGTTAGCTGTGGTGGCACACCAGCGATACCCATCAGATCGTCCATCTGTGGTGCATGAGTTATATTTTACCCCCTGAAACACGAATGGGAAAACACACGGTGCTTCATTGCCGTTCCCACCAAACGTGAGGAGAACTGTGGGAAAAAAGAGACGGAATGTTAGACATGCTCATAAGAATAAACACTTGTGCTTGTTGAAATACTGTCACATTAATTCCTCATAAGGAGTCAGTTTAAATGTCTGTTTTGGAATTAAAGCCTCATAAAATGATTACTAGAACACTTACGCTCACTGGGACAGAAGCCATATTTCTTGTCCTTGTCGTAGTCTGCAGTGGTTGCGCACCAGGGAAGACCATCATTACGTCCCTCGGTGGTGCAGGAGGTGTAGGATGTTCCCCCATACAGGAAGGGGAAGTGACACAATGCACCCTCTGCATTACCATTGTGGGTTTTAATGGCTAAAGGAGACACATCAATGTCATTGTCTACTCCACAAATTTATAAATAAATTAAATATATAGGCATAAACATGACGATCCCCTTGTGGGGGACCCAAGCTTTATTTATTTTTAAGGACTCAATACTATATATGAGAAATATTAAGAGTGATATTATATAGACAATATGTCTATATAATACTGTCACATTAATTCCTCATAAGGAGTCAGTTTAAATGTCTGTTTTGGAATTAAACGTCATAAAATGATTACTAGAACACTTACGCTCACTGGGACAGAAGCCATATTTCTTGTCCTTGTCGTAGTCTGCAGTGGTTGCGCACCAGGGAAGACCATCATTACGTCCCTCGGTGGTGCAGGAGGTGTAGGATGTTCCCCCATACAGGAAGGGGAAGTGACACAATGCACCCTCTGCATTACCATTGCGGGTTTTAATGGCTAAAGGAGACACATCAATGTCATTGTCTACTCCACAAATTTATATATAAATTAAATATATAGGCATAAACATGACGATCCCCTTGTGGGGGACCCAAGCTTTATTTATTTTTAAGGACTCAATACTACATATGAGAAATATTAAGTGTGATATTATATAGACAATATGTCTACATAATACTGTCACATTAATTCCTCATAAGGAGTCAGTTTAAATGTTTGTTTTGGAATTAAAGCCTCATAAAATGATTACTAGAACATTTATGCTCACTGGGACAGAAGCCATATTTCTTGTCCTTGTCGTAGTCTGCAGTGGTTGCGCACCAGGGAAGACCATCATTACGTCCTTCGGTGGTGCAGGAGGTGTAGGATGTTCCCCCAAACAGGAAGGGGAAGTGACACCATGCACCCTCTGCATTACCATTGCGGGTTTTAATGGCTAAAGGAGACACATCAATGTCATTGTCTACTCCACAAATTTATATATAAATTAAATATATAGGCATAAACATGACGATCCCCTTGTGGGGGACCCAAGCTTTATTTATTTTTAAGGACTCAATACTACATATGAGAAATATTAAGTGTGATATTATATAGACAATATGTCTATATAATACTGTCACTGTCACGAACTTGGCCTCTGTGGCTCCCTCCGATCGCCACCAGAGGGCTCCCTCACCTGAGTACTAACCTGTCCTGGACTACATTTCCCATAACCCCGTACCGGGGCTGATTACCCTCGCACCTCATCCCTATAACCCGGACTATTTAAGCCAGCGCACACACTCATCCTGTGCGAAGTCTTGTTTTGCCCTGGCTAACATTATTGAGTGGTTTCCCCTGTTTATTGTGATTCTGTGTATGACCTTGGACTGCCTTATACCTCTGTGTTTTGCCTGCTGCCTGCCTTGTGATTTATCTGACTGTTTCCTGGATTACTCTGCCTTGTCTGCTGCCTGCCTTGACCTTTTGCCTGTCCCTGTTTCTGATTACGTTTGGTCTTTGATATTGCTCTTGCTGGTATTTGACCCCTGCCTGTATGACTGCGATTGTTTAATAAAGCTGCACATGGATCCCACCGAGCCTGCCGTCTCGTTACAGTCACATTAATTCCTCATAAGGAGTCAGTTTAAATGTTTGTTTTGGAATTAAAGCCTCATAAAATGATTATTAGAACATTTATGCTCACTGGGACAGAAGCCATATTTCTTGTCCTTGTCGTAGTCTGCAGTGGTTGCGCACCAGGGAAGACCATCTTCACGTCCCTCGGTGGTGCAGGAGGTGTAGGATGTTCCCCCATACAGGAAGGGGAAGTGACACAATGCACCCTCTGCATTACCATTGCGGGTTTTAATGGCTAAAGGAGACACATCAATGTCATTGTCTACTCCACAAACTTATATATAAATTAAATATATAGGCATAAACATGACGATCCCCTTGTGGGGGACCCAAGCTTTATTTATTTTTAAGGACTCAATACTATATATGAGAAATATTAAGTGTGATATTATATAGACAATATGTCTATATAATACTGTCACATTATTTCCTCATAAGGAGTCAGTTTAAATGTCTGTTTTGGAATTAAAGCCTCATAAAATGATTACTAGAACATTTATGCTCACTGGGACAGAAGCCATATTTCTTGTCCTTGTCGTAGTCTGCAGTGGTTGCGCACCAGGGAAGACCATCATTACGTCCCTCGGTGGTACAGGAGGTGTAGGATGTTCCCCCATACAGGAAGGGGAAGTGACACAATGCACCCTCTGCATTACCATTGCGGGTTTTAATGGCTAAAGGAGACACATCAATGTCATTGTCTACTCCACAAATTTATATATAAATTAAATATATAGGCATAAACATGACGATCCCCTTGTGGGGGACCCAAGCTTTATTTATTTTTAAGGACTCAATACTACATATGAGAAATATTAAGTGTGATATTATATAGACAATATGTCTATATAATACTGTCACTGTCACGAACTTGGCCTCTGTGGCTCCCTCCGATCGCCACCAGAGGGCTCCCTCACCTGAGTACTAACCTGTTCTGGACTACATTTCCCATAACCCCGTACCTGGGCTGATTACCCACGCACCTGATCCCTATAACCCGGACTATTTAAGCCGGCGCACACGCTCATCCTGTGCGAAGTCTTGTTTTGCTCTGGCTAACATTACCGAGCGGTTTCCCCTGTTTATTGTGATTCTGTGTATGACCTTGGACTGCCTTATACCTCTGTGTTTTGCCTTCTGCCTGCCTTGTGATTTATCTGACTGTTTCCTGGATTACTCTGCCTTGTCTGCTGCCTGCCCTGACCTTTTGCCTGTCCCTGTTTCTGATTACGTTTGGTCTTTGATATTGCTCTTGCTGGTATTTGACCCCTGCCTGTATGACTACGATTGTTTAATAAAGCTGCACATGGATCCCACCGAGCCTGCCGTCTCGTTACAGTCACATTAATTCCTCATAAGGAGTCAGTTTAAATGTCTGTTTTGGAATTAAAGCCTCATAAAATTATTACTAGAACATTTATGCTCACTGGGACAGAAGCCATATTTCTTGTCCTTGTCGTAGTCTGCAGTGGTTGCGCACCAGGGAAGACCATCATTACGTCCCTCGGTGGTGCAGGAGGTGTAGGATGTTCCCCCATACAGGAAGGGGAAGTGACACAATGCACCCTCTGCATTACCATTGCGGGTTTTAATGGCTAAAGGAGACACATCAATGTCATTGTCTACTCCACAAATTTATATATAAATTATATAGGCATAAACATGGCGATCCCCTTGTGGGGGACCCAAGCTTTATTTATTTTTAAGGACTCAATACTATATATGAGAAATATTAAGTGTGATATTATATAGACAATATGTCTATATAATACTGTCACATTAATTCCTCATAAGGAGTCAGTTTAAATGTCTGTTTTGGAATTAAAGCCTCATAAAATTATTACTAGAACATTTATGCTCACTGGGACAGAAGCCATATTTCTTGTCCTTGTCGTAGTCTGCAGTGGTTGCGCACCAGGGAAGACCATCATTACGTCCCTCGGTGGTGCAGGAGGTGTAGGATGTTCCCCCATACAGGAAGGGGAAGTGACACAATGCACCCTCTGCATTACCATTTTGGGTTTTAATGGCTAAAGGAGACACATCAATGTCATTGTTTACTCCACAAATTTATATATAAATTAAATATATAGGCATAAACATGACGATCCCCTTGTGGGGGACCCAAGCTTTATTTATTTTTAAGGACTCAATACTATATATGAGAAATATTATGTGATATTATATAGACAATATGTCTATATAATACTGTCACATTAATTCCTCATAAGGAGTCAGTTTAAATGTCTGTTTTGGAATTAAAGCCTCATAAAATGATTACTAGAACATTTATGCTCACTGGGACAGAAGCCATATTTCTTGTCCTTGTCGTAGTCTGCAGTGGTTGCGCACCAGGGAAGACCATCATTACGTCCCTCGGTGGTGCAGGAGGTGTAGGATGTTCCCCCATACAGGAAGGGGAAGTGACACAATGCACCCTCTGCATTACCATTGCGGGTTTTAATGGCTAAAGGAGACACATCAATGTCATTGTCTACTCCATAAATTTATATATAAATTAAATATATAGGCATAAACATGACGATCCCCTTGTGGGGGACCCAAGCTTTATTTATTTTTAAGGACTCAATACTACATATGAGAAATATTAAGTGTGATATTATATAGACAATATGTCTATATAATACTGTCACTGTCACGAACTTGGCCTCTGTGGCTCCCTCCGATCGCCACCAGAGGGCTCCCTCACCTGAGTACTAACCTGTCCTGGACTACATTTCCCATAACCCCGTACCTGGGCTGATTACCCACGCACCTAATCCCTATAACCCGGACTATTTAAGCCGGCGCACACACTCATCCTGTGCGAAGTCTTGTTTTGCCCTGGCTAACATTATCGAGTGGTTTCCCCTGTTTATTGTGATTCTGTGTATGACCTTGGACTGCCTTATACCTCTGTGTTTTGCCTGCTGCCTGCCTTGTGATTTATCTGACTGTTTCCTGGATTACTCTGCCTTGTCTGCTGCCTGCCCTGACCTTTTGCCTGTCCCTGTTTCTGATTACGTTTGGTCTTTGATATTGCTCTTGCTGGTATTTGACCCCTGCCTGTATGACTGCGATTGTTTAATAAAGCTGCACATGGATCCCACCGAGCCTGCCGTCTCGTTACAGTCACATTAATTCCTCATAAGGAGTCAGTTTAAATGTCTGTTTTGGAATTAAAGCCTCATAAAATGATTACTAGAACATTTATGCTCACTGGGACAGAAGCCATATTTCTTGTCCTTGTCGTAGTCTGCAGTGGTTGCGCACCAGGGAAGACCATCTTTACGTCCCTTGGTGGTGCAGGAGGTGTAGGATGTTCCCCATACAGGAAGGGAAGTGACACAATGCACCCTCTGCATTACCATTGCGGGTTTTAATGGCTAAAGGAGACACATCAATGTCATTGTCTACTCCACAAATTTATATATAAATTAAATATATAGGCATAAACATGACGATCCCCTTGTGGGGGACCCAAGCTTTATTTATTTTTAAGGACTCAATACTATATATGAGAAATATTAAGTGTGATATTATATAGACAATATGTCTATATAATACTGTCACATTAATTCCTCATAAGGAGTCAGTTTAAATGTTTGTTTTGGAATTAAAGCCTCATAAAATGATTACTAGAACACTTACGCTCACTGGGACAGAAGCCATATTTCTTGTCCTTGTCGTAGTCTGCAGTGGTTGCGCACCAGGGAAGACCATCATTACGTCCCTCGGTGGTGCAGGAGGTGTAGGATGTTCCCCGATACAGGAAGGGGAAGTGACACAATGCACCCTCCGCATTACCATAGTAGGTTTTAATGGCTAAAGGAGACACATCAATGTCATTGTCTACTCCACAAATGTATATATAAATTAAATATATAGGCATAAACATGACGATCCCCTTGTGGGGGACCCAAGCTTTATTTATTTTTAAGGACTCAATACTACATATGAGAAATATTAAGTGTGATATTATATAGACCAGGGGTTCTCAACCTTTTGCAAGCTGGGCCCCCCCAAAGCTGGTTCATTGCAGTTGAAGTGATCCCCCTTATTATTTTTAGGCCCACATTATTATTATTATTATTATTATCATCAGTAGCGGTAGGTAGGCCTATTATCATTTCTAGGCTATTGTTATAATTGGCAGTAGCACCAGACTTATAATGTGAGCTTGCAGGCATTATTATTATTATTATTATTATTATGAGTAGTAGTAGGCCTATCATCATTACTAGGCTATTGCTATATAATTATATGAGGTTACATGCTTTATTGTTGTTATTATTATTATTACTATTATCATCAGTAGGCCTATTATCATTACTAGGCTATTGCTATAATTGGGAATTGGCACCAGACCTCTGATATTAATTTATGCTTTATTATTGTTATTATTACTAGGCCTAAAAGTAGGCATCATCTGCATTTTTTACAGAAGCTTGCAGGTAGGTGATGTTAATGTGAGACCTGAGCCTGCTTTGCCTTGCAAAAATCCTCAATTCTTGGCTCAATGTTTGATAAACATAGCCTCAAATCATCCTCGATTTGTGCACGATTGCGGTATTTCGTTTTGAGTGCCGTCATTTTTGAGAATCCTGCGTGCGTGTGAGCATTTCACAAAAACTAAAGGAAAGCTTTAACTGTAGCCTATATTCTGACTAGTTTATTCGTTCATATATACATACATATATATATATATATATATATATATATATATATATATATATATATAAAACTAAATACGACCTCACGTTTTATACGTTTGCAGCCTCTGAAACTTCCGTCCGTCATAAAAATTAATTCGGATGGTTCGATTTTCTGCATTTTTCGCATCCGTAGCAAATATTTCGAGGGGTGTTTTTGACAATTGAGAGCCACCAAATGACGAATATGAAAAAAACGAATACGACAGTTTCGGACTCAGTCAGGGTGCGAGGACCTTAAACTTTTGAGGCTTGCGCAGCTTCTCGAGGAGAAATCAAACAAATGAGCGCCGTTTTCTAAAGTCTATGAGCGCAGCACACACAAATAAACTAAATTGACATACTGCAGTTAAATTTCAAAATGTGGTGTTTTTATATTTATAACATTTTAATACAGTTCAGCAACATACATCACACGACCTGACGACCAAGAGAGCTGACAATTGACCATCACTTAATTTACCATCACCTCGCGATTGAAAATGTGACACTGATATGACAGTTCAACAAACAAGTTAATAATATTAAGTCACTTACATTTTAGACGAAAAAATGACTGTTTTGGTCTATTTTAGCAGCGAAAATAGATCCGATGAATCCAAACAAAGATCACAACATAGCGCATCTCACAGCAACACTCAATCGTGTTTTGAATGATTCAGTGTTTTGAACAAATCGTTTGAGTCAAAGATTCAATGACCTATTCACAAACATCTGTCTCATTCTTTATGAATCGGCCGTTTGAACGAATCGTGAATGAACGACTCAATGACTCGCTTAATAAAACCGCTTATCACCTGCATTTGCGCTCACTATCGACAAACCAATCAAATTTGTTCAAAACTTTTTTTTTTTTAAATCAGTCAAAACACATTTTAATTTTTTTTCAGGAGTTATGTATATACAAAACTATAACTTTTTATGACAGTAGTTTAGTGATAAAAAAAAATTTGCACATTTTTTTTTCAGGTTTTTTTCCCTCCCATCCTGTAGCCCCACCGGTTGAGAACCACTGATACAGACAATATGTTTCCAATATTAAGTAATCTGCTTTTTTTTTTTTTTGGATAGAATCCAAAGCAAATATTTAAAATATAGAGTTTGAAAAGCTATACATTTTAATATATAAGAACTAATTTATACTGGGCTATATAATATTAAATATATATATATATATATATATATATATATATATATTAAGTGTGATATTATAAAGAAAATATGTTTTTATGGTTATTTATGGAAGCCCGTTTCCGCCAATAAATAAAAAAATAAAAAGAGTAATTGCGACTTTTTATCTCAGAATTTTGACTTTTTATCTCACAATTGCGAGTTATAAAGATATAAAGTCGCAATTGCGTTGCGAGTTTATATCTCAAAATTCTGACTTTATATCACGTAATTGCGACTTTATATCTCAGAATTGTGACTTTATAACTCGCAATTGCGACTTTATATCATAGATTTCTGAATTATAACTCGCAATTGCGACTTTATATCTCAGAATTCTGACTTTATAACTTGCAATTGTGAGATATAAACTCGCAATTGCGAGATAAAAAAAGAGTCCGAATTCTGAGATAAAAAGTCGCAATTACTCTTTTTATTTTTTTATTTAGTGGTGGAAACGGGCTTCCATAGTTATTGGATGGAACCCAAAGTAAATATTATCCAAGTTTGACAACCCTTGTTTTAGGACTCACTCTAACTGTCACTATACACTCAAAACTGTAGAGTGTATGATGCTACATGAAATTAAATGAAGTTTATTTAACTAAATTCGGGAGGCGCACGTTCAGGTAAATCAACCAATCAGTGCGAGAGGAAGCCGGTATATAAAGCCGTCTCTCACCTCTATCCCGCGACAAGTTTCACAGCATCCCTCCACCACCCCATCACCTCACTCTTGGCTGGTTTCTATCCCAGTTAAGGAGGGGGAGTACTCTGGGTTCGGGCCAAATTCCGAGCTCGGAGCCCTCCCCTGGACAGCATGCCAAATACGCATAAATTACTATACAAATTACTTTATATTTATTTCATGTAGGCCTACGTGTAAACTCGTGAAACTATTTATATATCAAAGCTACTGCTATTCGTGCAATGAAATTGGGGTGTATTGAAATACAAATAAAATAAGATTCACACTCACCTGGTCCAGATCCAAGGGTCCAGTATTCATCATCATCAAAATGGACATCTCCTTGTATTCCCTCACCTGGAGGGTAGGCGTGAGCCAGCATCCCATCTTTCCCATCAAAAGGGTAGGGATCTCCGTGATCTGAAACAAAAATAGCAGCTCATTCAAACCTCCTCAGAAGTCCAAGTGTTTAATCTTAATACTTTTATCCATTACAAAAACTCAACTCACTTCCTTTCCCAAAGGAGATCATGATGTCAGCAGTGCCGTCAAAGAGGCGCGTGAACGTCAGAGGGGTAACGTCACTCCAGACTTTGAAAGCTCTGGCAAAGGCGTCATCGATCAAAGAGGCTTCCATGTCTGGTGAATAGTTCAAAATCCTGCAAGTCAAAACAATGCAATAGATTACATCATGTTCATCACAAACATATGAGATAAAAGTGTTGTAGTCGAAGGTTTGGTGCAGATAATTTCTCACCTGTATGTAACTTCACTGTGATCCCACTTCAGGTCTCCATCAAAAGTCTGATTGTTGCGGATGTCTGGGACCCCACAGCGAGGCTGCTTCATGGCATCAATCGTGGGCTGGTCAAGCGACCCCGTCTCCTCCAGCCCGAGCTGCCGCTGGAGCTTCTTCAGAGCTTTAGAAGGGGACATGACTGCCTGCAGTCCGCTCTTCTGGAGAACATCTATGTAGCCATAACGCTTCAGGTACTCCTGGAGTCAAATATATGCATAGAAAGGTGTTCATACAGAATAATACAACTGCATTTGTACTATTTCAAAAGCGGAGGGCTGAAAGTAGATATCCATATCATAGAAACCATGAACTAATAAGCTGATATACTCACATCTGCCAGCTGTTTGTCCGTCATGTTCTTGATCACATCTCCAGGGAACGTCACGTACACAGATTTGAGCGGCACACACCAAGCTCTTAAAGAACAGGTTCCAAGAACCAGAAACGCCACAACTCCAAGTCTCATGTTTAGAGTTTCAAGACAAAACTTTGGAAAAAAAGTAAACTTCGATAAGAAAACAGACTCTAGAAATACTAGAATTTCTTCCAGGGAGACGAAGTGCAAGCAGTCTTGTTCTTTCTTCTCCTTCTGACTTGTCTTTTCTTGTGCCCTGAAGGCAGTATTTATGTGCACCTCAGAGATTAGTCACTGTGCACCCACCCACCTCCATAGGTCATTTTAGCACTCCCATTTACCAAACACTTGCCCACTGAGTGATTTTTTTTTTTTTTTTTTGTGCATTCTAAATACAAGAGGCTTTCCAGCAACCTCACATTGAGCGTGAAGACACAAAAGATGACATCAAACACTGGCTTGTCTTTTATCTAGTTTCTCTAAATAAATGACCTCTCACATCACATCTTTTTTTAGTAATCTTTAAAATTTTAAAGTAATCTTTAAAAATGTAAGTATCTTGATATAAATATAATAATAAACATAAAAATATTGTATATATGTTTTGAGAAATAGGCTAAATGAATATGACTTTTTATGCAAAAGAAAAGTGAATAAATAAATATTATATATATATGGTAACTGTTATAAGAGTATAAATGCATTAATGGAAAATAATTAAATAATATATATGTGACCCTGGACCACAAAACCAGTCATAAGTGTCAATTTTTTGAAATTGAGGTTTATACATCATCTGAAAGCTGACTAAATAAGCTTTCAGTTGATGTATGGTTTGTTAAGATAGGGCAATATTTGGCCGATATACAAAAAAAATCTGGAATCTGAGGGTGCAAAAAAATCAAAATACTGAGAAAATCGCCTTTAAAGTTGTCCAAATGAAGTCCTTAGCAATGCATATCCATTCACAAAAATAAATTTTTGATATATTTATGGTAGGAAATTTGCAAAATATCTTCATGAAACATTTCTTCAACAGATCTTTACTTAATATCCTGATTTTTGGCATAAAAGAAAAATCGACAATTTTGACCCATACAATGTATTGTTGGCTATTGCTACAAATATACCTGTGCAACTTATGACTGGTTTTGTAGACCAGGGTCACATATTTTCAGCAATTGGCCATACAACTATAAATGCACTTATGTACAAGAAAAATAAATAAATAAATAGTATGTATTTTTTAGCATTTAGGTATAATGAACGAATGAATAGATAATTTTAGAAATTGGCTATTTGAGTATAAGTATATTTCCACTAATATATATAAATAAATATCTATTTTTAGCAATTGGACATATGAGTGTAAATGTACTTACGTAGAAAAATGATTAATAAACCATTATAATATAAATATACTAGATACAATAAATATAAATAAATTAACTGTAATTATATTGATATATCAGTTTTTCAAAGGGTGTTTTCATAGTTTTTTTTTTTTTTTTTTTGTGGACCATTACCTGTCAAGAACAATGGATAGACATAAAGTCACTCTATGTAAGTAAATTTTAGAAATCCTATAAACTGAAAAGGTGCCAAATTTCGTATGAATTTGTGTATGATGTGAACGAATATTGTGTACGTGTACAATTATCAGAAAAGTTGCCTAATGATGCTCTGCAAATGAGGATGTAAGAGTGTTCTTAAGTAATACAAAAAACACAATCATATGTTAATTTCCTAATTTTGGTCACTGGTGTGTATCTATGTGCATTTTTAAGAACATGCTGTCACACACAATGTAAAACAACATACTGCGACAAACTGAAACAGGAAACACTTCTCTCATGGCTAAAGTCTCTTGTACAGGTGCTGGTCATATAATTAGAATATCATCAAAAAGTTGATTTATTTCACTAATTCCATTCAAAAAGTGAAACTTGTATATTATATTCATTCATTACACACAGACTGATATATTTCAAATGTTTATTTCTTTTAATTTTGATGATTATAACTGACAACTAAGGAAAATCCCAAATTCAGTATCTCAGAAAATTAGAATATTGTGAAAAGGTTCAATATTGAAGACACCTGGTGCCACACTCTAATCAGCTAATTAACTCAAAAGACCTGCAAAGGCCTTTAAATGGTCTCTCAGTCTAGTTCTGTAGGTTACACAATCATGGGGAAGACTGCTGACTTGACAGTTGTCCAAAAGACGACCATTGACACCTTGCACAAGGAGGGCAAGACACAAAAGGTCATTGCAAAAGAGGCTGGCTCTTCACAGAGCTCTGTGTCCAAGCACATTAATAGAGAGGTGAAGGGAAGGAAAAGATGTGGTAGAAAAAAGTGTACAAGCAATAGGGATAACCGCACCCTGGAGAGGATTGTGAAACAAAACCCATTCAAAAATGTGGGGGAGATTCACAAAGAGTGGACTGCAGCTGGAGTCAGTGCTTCAAGAACCACTACGCACAGACGTATGCAAGACATGGGTTTCAGCTGTCGCATTCCTTGTGTCAAGCCACTCTTGAACAACAGACGGCGTCAGAAGCGTCTCTCCTGGGCTAAAGACAAAAAGGACTGGACTGCTGCTGAGTGGTCCAAAGTTATGTTCTCTGATGAAAGTAAATTTTGCATTTCCTTTGGAAATCAGGGTCCCAGAGTCTGGAGGAAGAGAGGAGAGGCACACAATCCACGTTGCTTGAGGTCCAGTGTAAAGTTTCCACAGTCAGTGATGGTTTGCGGTGCCATGTCATCTGCTGGTGTTGGTCCACTGTGTTTTCTGAGGTCCAAGGTCAACGCAGCCGTATACCAGGAAGTTTTAGAGCACTTCATGCTTCCTGCTGCTGACCAACTTTATGGAGATGCAGATTTCATTTTCCAACAGGACTTGGCACCTGCACACAGTGCCAAAGCTAACAGTACCTGGTTTAAGGACCATGGTATCCCTGTTCTTAATTGGCCAGCAAACTCGCCTGACCTTAACCCCATAGAAAATCTATGGGGTATTGTGAAGAGGAAGATGCGATATGCCAGACCCAACTATGCAGAAGAGCTGAAGGCCACTATCAGAGCAACCTGGGCTCTTATAACACCTGAGCAGTGCCACAGACTGATCGACTCCATGCCACGCCGCATTGCTGCAGTAATTCAGGCAAAAGGAGCCCCAACTAAGTATTGAGTGCTGTACATGCTCATACTTTTCATGTTCATACTTTTCAGTTGGCCAAGATTTCTAAAAATCCTTTCTTTGTATTGGTCTTAAGTAATATTCTAATTTTCTGAGATACTGAATTTGGGATTTTCCTTAGTTGTCAGTTATAATCATCAAAATTAAAAGAAATAAACATTTGAAATATATCAGTCTGTGTGTAATGAATGAATATAATATACAAGTTTCACTTTTTGAATGGAATTAGTGAAATAAATCAACTTTTTGATGATATTCTAATTATATGACCAGCACCTGTATATCAAGCATGTCTCTATTTTGGACATGAAAATTCATTTCCTCTCTCTCAGTGTACGCTTGATACACTATCAGATGTGCTAAATTTGTACCTTTAGGGGTCCAACGGCTTGTCACTGGGGCAGTACCCTCAAGGGTACACCTGTTGTACCCTTTATAATGGGTACATATTGGTAGTCTTACAGTTTGTACCTTTCAAAGGCAAGTAAGTACCTTTGGTGACCAAATTGTACCTTGTAGTGCTATGGTACCATAATGTACCCCTAAAAATGGTACAAATTTGTCCTTTTAAGGGTACTGCCCCAGTGACAAGCCCTTTGTACCTCATGATGGCACTTTTGTACCCCACACAACATATTAAAAAGGCCATAATGCTGTTTTACCACATTTATTAAATAACATTAAAAATATTACAATCTCAATTTCATGCACAGATTTCAAAGAAAAAACACTGTAAACATTTTAAACAGTCATCAATATTGCAGGATGCATTTACATGTTGATCAATTTCACATTTCCAAAAACAGTACACACATTGTAACTCTTTAAAACATTAAACAGTACTACACATTTCATTTTACTTTTACATTTTAAACATTCTTGTGAATCACAATTTATCATAGACTTAGTATGTTTCAAGGGTCCGAAAGTCCATCTTTTGCTCTGGTTAAATTATACTCCATTCATGTATGCATGGAAGTGTGAAGCATGAGACATTGGGTTTAAAAGCCCACCACACAGAAGTCAACAGTGTTTGAAAACCAAGGTGTTTGGTTGCATCTTATGAATATCCATTCACATGACCTTCAATCAAGGATGCATCCTGACCAACGACTGCAAACTCCTGTTGGAGACAAATTAAAAATTAGTACAACCTCAAGTGCACAATTACATTTTTTTTTAACCTTCCATTTTTGTAACTACAATAGAATAAAAATTTAAATCAAGGCTGATTCACACCAAGGACAATAACTACAACCATAAAATTATATAACATAATTCTCACTTTCATGACAATAGTGGTAACTGTACCATAACTGTAACAATAATGACACAAGAGGAACAATACCACTGGAATCACTTTTGGGGGAACTTTTTTTCCAACTGATGAACAAAAACATTGAAAGCCTATCAGAAATAAATAGCTTAAGCATTTAAAGGGATAGTTCACCCAAAAATGAAAATTTGATGTTTATCTGCTTACCCCCAGGGCATCCAAGATGTAGGTGACTTTGTTTCTTCAGTAGAACACAAATGATGATTTTTAACTCCAACCATTGCAGTCTGTCAGTCGTATAATCCATGTCAACGGAAACACAATCTATGAGAGTTAAAAAAACATGCACAAACAAATCCAAATTAAACCCTGCGGCTCGTGACGACACATTGATGTCCTAAGACATGAAACGATCGGTTTGTGCGAGAAACCGAACAGTATATCATTTTTTACCTCTAAAACACCATGTCCAACTGCCTTGAGCACGCGCACGGCATCCAGTGCGTGAGGTGTGTACGCGCTCTGGCATTTTGTTTAGACTTTTAATTATATAAACACTGATCAGCAAACATAAGCTCAAACAAACCTGCTTGACGCGCGAGAACAAACTTCTTGCTGAAGCTTAAACTTGATGTGTAACACACGAGAATGAACCTCATTGGTTCTCGCAGACTCGCACGTCAAACAAACATGCTTGAGCTTCTGTTTAACATATCTTGATGAGTGTTTATATGTACGTTTATGAACATTTTGAAGCATCAAAGTAGTAGTTGCATAGCTGTCAATGGAGGGACAGAAATCACTCAGATCAAAAATACCTACATTTGTGTTATGAAGATGTACAGATTTGGAACAACATGACTATGAGTAATTAATGACATTCATTTTTGGGTGAACTAACCCTTTAAACTAAGAATACACACCTGTGACAGTCTCCTGGAGTTTCTACAGACAGCCTTGCTATCCTTTCTCTTTCTGACCTCATCTTCAAGAACCAGAGGTGCAAGTTCCACTGAGTTTATGTCTGAGGGACTGGTGCCAAGTTTGCAAACACAGAGGGTAAAACCAAATCAGATCAAACGGTAAACCTCCATTTTTTATTTATTTTATTTTATTTTTTAAATGTATATAAACAGGATCCATCAACTTCTGTTCACTAGAACTTATGAGATGTCCTCTATACACTGGTCTGGACTTTTCACATAAGTAACTTACATTGCCATCTTCCAGATCCTTATGGAAAGGGTATCTGAAAGGATAAAAGGAAAGGATACCTGAAAGTTGAATTAAAACAGTTGGCCCTAAGAAACTCCTGAGGTGTAAAACAAAATATTTAATTTACTTTTATTACTTATAAAACACCATAAATACTTTAAATGTACTGTATATAGGTGAAGCAGTGGTGAACAGTTTACACATTATGGAACATAACTGACTTACATTGTAACCTAGGAGGATCTCTGACATTTCTTTGTTGAGTCTGGTCTGAAGATCTCTGTGAAATGGGGAATGACAACAACAGCAGGCAGTGACATATTCATATTGTTACCAATGTACATAGTAATTCATCTTCTGTAAATTATTAAACAAGACAGAGGTCATTATGGACTGTCCCTAGTCTCTCACCTGAATCTGTCTTTTTTCTTTTAAAGAACTGCTGTATGTCCATTGCTCACTGGCAGGCCACACACACGCACGCGCACACACACACACACACACACACACAGAGAGAGAGAGAGAGTAATGCTAGGAGTTCAGGAATTAAGCCTGGTTCAGGTTAAATCCTCTGTGTGTGAGGAATGAATAAATACAGCAAAAGAAAAACATTAAACTTTCTTTTATTGTCTAGTTTGATAGTCAGCCACAACTGAAAAATAACAGATATAAATCTAGGAATGAATAACAATTCATTTAAAAAGCCACAGTGAGTGTTTTCACACATACTGGTGGTATACAGTGATATGTCGTTTGTGTTCACTCTGGTCCAAACGCCAGGGCTTCATGTTTCCATGACGACTGACCAGAAAAGACGCACGTGACGTCATGTTTACATGACTCCCGATTGTTAAAATGAGTATCAAATTAACGATAAACTTTAACAACAGAGACACACGTACGCACTACACAGGTACGCAGTTTATTTGTCGCGCTGCTGTTTTTGTTTCACGCTCTAGCAGTTAATAAACAGAACTACATGCGTCTTGCGGAAGAACGTTGTAACCGGCGCTACTTCTCTCCGTTTATGACTACGGACGAGTCACCCAGGTCCTGTGCTACTCCACAGCGGCGGCGACCCGCTGGACTAAAATAGTCCGAGAATAAACACTTATTATAGGTGTACCATGGTGATTCAGGATACTGACTCCAGTATTCACCGATATGGTTTCGGAATCGGAACAACTCTAGGGTAAAAGGAAAGAAGTGTGAGACACAGCTTTAGGGCAACTTAGTTGATTCACAACACTTAGTGATTCCAGTACTCACCGATATGGTTTCGGAATCGGAACAACTCTAGGTAAAAGGAAAAAGGTGTGAGACACAGCTTTGGAGCAACTTAGTTGATTCACAACACTACATAACGGGTTCTCACTCTGCGTGTGTTTCGAGCTAGATGACGGTCGTGCTGAGCGGTGCAGGTACAGAGGAGAAGTAGAAGAAGAGAAGATGATGACACCATTTGCTAAGGGGGATGTTTTCATTTTCATCCTTAACACATACATTTTAAACCACAAACTACAGAGTATGTTTTGGACATTATTTAACCTTGTAAAAGACGAACAAAAATTTTAGAATAACAGCATTGCTTACTCCAAGTTTTAGGGGTGCTGAGCTCCTTTTTAGGGGTGCTGAAGCACCCCTAAAAAGGGGCTGGCCTCGCCCATGTTTGGCAGTCTTGAACCACCCCCTGTCAACCTTTCAGTAACACCAAGTGATTGTACCTTTGATTGTGATTAAATGGTACAAACATGGACCCTTTGACAGTTAGAAACAAATGTGTACCTTATTTTCCCCAAAATGGTACATATTAGTTCCTTAAGGTGTAAATATGACCCATTGAGGGTACAACCAAAGTAGGTACCCCGAGTGCTCACAATTGTACCCCAACCTTACCCTTTTTTCTGACAGTGTAATGAATCAGCAGTTACAGTGGGGGTGGTGACCGCTTGTAGATTTGCTCTTTTAAGGACATACATAAATAGGCTGTTTATTTTATAAATAAATTGTTAAGAATAGAATACAGAACAAGGTAGGGAAAAGTATAATAGCATATTTAAGTTGAACAAACTTATAGGTATAAAGTTTATAGGTACATTCAGACTGCAAAGAGCCATAGTGGGACAAATCTGAACATTTAGTAATGGCTTTTGACACAGCTGGACTGATTCCACAGTAAAACTTAATTGTATTAGGACATTCTTCCAACACAAATGCAACATCCTTTTTAATGATTTCATCAGAAGCGAATGACGAAACTTGATCACAAACAAGCATTAAACAGTTTCAACAACATAACACAAATGCTTAATTGCACATAATTGGACAACATAAAGCAGGAATTAGCAGCATTTTAGAATTCAAATGTAAAAGCCCATCTGCGCAAGGGTTCACGTTGTGTGAATCAGAATACGAAGCAGTCACGTGGTTGTGTGTGAAAACAAAGCTTCGGGCGTCACCGATCACGTGGTTATGGCAAAACGAATCAAGCTCCGATACAGTGCTTCCCCTTTTCCACCAAGGCAGTTTGAGTGCTGGTTCGGAGCCAGAGCCTAGTTTCAAATCGGTTCTTTGTCTTTCGACACCCAAAGCACCAGCTCCGAACCAGCAAAAGTGGTTCGTAAGTAGCACCAAAACATTGCTGGGCTAGAAGTAAGAACCGCTTGCGTCAGGGGTTGGGGGCGGGGTTACCGTGACCAACAAGAAACTTGTGACCGTCATTTTTGAAATAGCAGCTAATCGAGCTAATAGCAGCTCGATTGTAATCTCCGTCTATATACAAATTACGGCGAGCAGTCTAAGTTCGCAAAGCCATGAGCATCAACAGTAGTGAAACGTCCGCGATTGTTGATGGAAGGCTTGTTCGAGATGCATCGGAGCAGCGCGGACCGAATCGGCGGGTGACATCGGAGTGCCGCAGGTCCACGGGAGCGTTTGTAGAGCATACGACTCCTTGTACTTTTGGATCGTTCTCGCGGTGCTTTGATGTCATGTGCCGATCGCTCTGCGGGAAGCCGATGCATCTCGAACAAGCTTGGTGTGTTTGTGTTTGGCGCTGCAGCGCTAGCTTTGCTGTGAAATATGAGACGTATACAATGACGTAAGACCTGGCTCTCTAGCCCGTGGAAAGGGAAAGTTGAACCAACTCCGAACTGGCACCCGGTTCGTGCTGGTGGAAAGGATATTTTTTCGTTTTTTCAAGCTTCGAAGCCTCGGTGTTAAACGTCACATCACTACATTTAATCATAGTGCCTATTTTACAATTTGTTAAGACGTTTTCGGAGCTCCAGGCCGTCAGCGGCCGTGCACGCGCCCAGAACAGCTTTTTCTCGGCCAGTGCTTCGGGATTTGCCGCTGGCTCTTATAGTGGTTAAACATGAGACATAATTCATTTTGGGTACATAAAACGGACAATCTTTGGTCTCATTAATCTATTACTTGTTCCAGGGCAAGTCGAATTGTGCTATGTTAAATTTGATTATGTAATATTAAGGCTATATTTACTTCCTCAATAGAGTACCTCAGGAATGACGTGTTTTTGTAGGCCAACCCGGAAGTTAGCGGCGCACGGGTTCCCTCGATCAAAAGCCTATGCGTTTTCCCCATAGACTTTTGGAAAATCGCAAAAAATAAGCTGTGTTTAACAAAGGGATATGACACTTACACGTTTTGTCTATCAAGATAATCTTTACAAGTTAACACAACATTTATACATTTTGAAGCCTAAATAAAGTCGTCAGATATAAAAAGCTAACAGTATGCTATAAACGGAATACAGCACATCATGGTCGCGGATCAACGTCACCACCACCAAGCTTCCTCAAACTTTATTTAAAAACATGCTCGTGGATTAGGATCTGCGCTGTGTATGAATACTTATCCACTTTTTCATGAGAAATGCTGTCCAAATGTCCTGTTTGTCATGATGATGTCTAAAGTCCCCGCCAAAGGAAGTAGTCCCTTTTAGCAATTTGTTAGCAACCGCAGTTTTTAAGACACAATAAAGGTTTTAAAAAATCACAAGCGAGTTATAACTGGTGTGTTTTATGCCATAGATCACAACGTGAAAATATTTAGAGGCTTTGTTTACCACAGACCTTATTTCAGGCGATTTAGCAAAAACCCATTCAAAAAACCCATTGACTTCAGGGCGATGGAACAGGAAGTCCTAAAATGCTAACTCGCTTCTGGGTTTTGCCTACAAAAACACGTCATCCCTGAGGTACTCCACATAGCATAGCATATAGAGACAGAGCGACACACGTCATAATCTGAAAACCATGGGATGGGGGGGAAAACAATCCAACAGTCCCCATTGACTTTATATAGTGTGAGGCTGCCTCCTTGTCATTTCTGGCTTGTAACAAAAAATAGAACAATGTCTAAAAGCTGCTATGTGACAAGGTGTACAGCAAACAAGCTAAAAAACCCAGAACTAAGTTTTTATAAGCTGTCGACCCCAAAAAACGAATGTTTAAGGACACAAAAGTGGACACAGGCAGTGAGACAGAGCGCAACGGGTCATATTACTATAAGAAATACACTGGAGGGGAACGTATTCGGCGACAGGTGAAATAATTCTTTGACATGGTTAAAATTAATAAATGGTTTGTTTTTGTTTGTTTGTTTAGCACATGTTGTCGCCGATTACATTATAGACGGATTATGGTTTTGTGGACCAGGGTCACATATTTTCAGCAATTGGCCATACAACTATAAATGCACTTATGTACAAGAAAAATAAATAAATAGATAGTATGCATTTTTTAGCATTTAGGTATAATGAATGAATGAATGAATAGATAATTTTAGAAATTGGCTATTTGAGTATAAGTATATTTCCACTAAATATATAAATAAATATCTATTTTTAGCAATTGGACATATGAGTGTAAATGTACTTAGGTAGAAAAATGATTAATAAACCATTATAAATATACTAGATACAATAAATATAAATAAATTAAATGTAATTATATTGATATATCAGTTTTTCAAAGAGTGTTTTCATTTTTTTTTTTTTTTTTTTTTTTTTGTGGACCATTACCTGTCAAGAACAATGGATGGACGTAAAGTCCCTCTATGTAAGTAAATTTTAGAAAACCCATAAACTGAAAAGGTGCCAGATTTATTGCACAGCATTCATGAAGCTGAATAATCAACCTGATCTCACAGGAAAATGCAAATTTGATACAAGGTGGCAATTTCTTATGAATTTGTGTATGATGTGAACGAATATTGTGTACGTGTACAATTATCAGAAAAGTTGCCTAATGATGCTCTGCAAATGAGGATGTAAGAGTGTTCTTAAGTAATACAAAAAACACAGTCATGTTAATTTCCTAATTTTGGTCACTGGTGTTTATCTATGTGCATTTTTAAGAACACAATCTAAAACAACATATTTATCACTTCCTTGTCATATCAACAAATGCATCAGTACATGAATAAACTGTGACAAACTGAAACAAGAAACACTTCTCTTATGGTTAAAGTCTCTTGTATATCAAGCATGTCTCTATTTTGGACATAAAAATTAATTTCCTCTCTCTCAGTGTACGCTTAATCAGCACTTAAGCCTTGTCTGTGAAACCAGGCACATGTCAATAAAAGGACAATTTTGCTTAAATGTGATTGTTGATGTTTTACATATTGATTCTTACCATATCTGTCTTACGACTCCTAAAAGAGAAGAAACAAGAACATTTATTAATAATCTAATCAGGTTATGTCAGGTGTGAGTTTTAAATTAATTCAATGTTTTATTTTCATAATCGGCACAATTTCAAAGGGACAGACACAATGCAGCTTGAAAGAATTTATTAGAATTAGATTTTTAATAGGCCAATTAAATTCCTGTATCTCAAATTCCTGATTGTAAATGTGAAAATCTGCTATAATCGAATCTTGCCATCTTATAAAATGTACCCTAACATATAGATGACCTCAAGAGTTTGACAAAATAAAATTCATGATGAGTGATTGATAAAAAAGGAGACATTTTTAGTTCTTACTTGCTTTTGTTGTGGACGGCTGAATGCCGGATCACATCTTTCTTGTAAACACTGGAGTAATCACAAACCTCACATTTGTAAGGTTTTGTACCTTCATGATTGAACATGTGCTCCTATAGGACATCAGTTTTATAATGAGTAATGCAGAACAATGACTAAAGATAATATATTTAGACACTGAAGCACATATTATACAAATATTTACATAAAAAAAAAATTAAATGTAAAAATTTTAACTAATAATTAACTAAAAGTGAACAAAAAATATTTTTATGGATTTGTCAGATGAAGGACTCTAGCTCTTACCTTCAGTGAGGACCACCGTTTGCAGCGGTAGCTGCACTGCAGGCACTTGAAGCGCTCAGGGTCGTTTCCCTCATGAGAATCCACGTGGAATCTGAGATCCTCTTGTGATAGAAAGCGAGAGCCACAGATCCAGCAATTATGAGGCCTCAGCAGAGGCTTAAGGGATCTGTAGTATTTACTTAAAAAAGATAAATGAGATATTGACTGTCCAGAATATGTGGTTACATTGGATTATAAGTTAAGATAATTTGTGTCAAACAGACAAGTCAAATCAATTAAATGTTGTGGATTATCAAAAAGTAGTGCCGGCATTACATACTTGCGATTCATGTACTTTTTGTACTTCTTCTGAAGGAAACGTTTTTGGGCAAAAATTCCAGGTCATCAGGGCTTGTGTTTGATGAGGGATCATTGTTCTCTGAATCTGACTGGCTGACGCCTGGTTCCGCTGCCGTCCCATTGGATAATGAGGAAGTTCCATTCTCCAGTCCAGAGGAACTTGCTTCTTCAGGAGCCTGAGGCATTGTTTGTTTGAGACACTGCTGGTGACTCTGTTTCATACATCGGTGAAAATAAGAGTTATCACAGACCAATGAAAAAGTTATTAAGTAGATTTATGACTTTATGAGTGAAAATTACAAGCTATTTTAATATTTAATTATACTTGGTGACCCAAAAAGCTAAATTAACATTGACCTGACTCAGGAAGGAATTTGCGGGGTGGCCCCACCATCCTGCGTGGACGTTTCCGTGAGGTAGAGGAAGATGATGAAGAGCAGGAAGGAGGATGGGAGTGACTGGCAGCCAATCTGGGCCTGGCCTCTTCATCAGCTGGCTTATAATCACTGTCACCTGAATGCAAAATAAAACTGCATTAAAAAAAAGAAAATTATGAAATAGAGAATGCAAACTGCACTCCACTAACATTGATCATCGAGAGCGCCCGCATCAATGATGTTATCTTCTTCCTCTTCTGGCGGTTCCTCCTTTTTGACTGCAGCAACCGCTCGTGCCTTGCTTTCGGACTTTCGAGGACGTCCCCGTCCACGTTTCTTTTGGCCTGAAACACCTGCATGTGAGATAGCACATCCTTAACAAGAGAAGCTAAAGAAAACTATATGCATAAATCAAGACCTGATAGAAGCTTAAAGTCATCATGAAACTGAATTTTCCTACTTTACCTGCTGGTTTAAAGTGTTTGTCTCTCATGTGGTTGATGAGCGTATCCTTAGAGACACTTTTATATGGGCACATCTTACACCTAAACTGCTGTACGATCACCACCTCCATCATTTCCTCCAGTTCGGCCATGTCTGGGGTTCTGTGCCCGGACTCAACCACCACCCCAGACTCCACCGCTTCAGGCTCTGGGTGGGTGGAATAGGTCCCGCTGCTACTTATGTATGGGCCAGGCAAGTTATCGTTGCAGTCCATTTGATCAGTGAGCTGGGACCCCATTGTGTCAGCCAGGGAGTGGCGAACAGCGCCCTCATCGGCATATAGTGAGTCCTGTGGCATGTAGGAGTGCTGGGGCTCTTCTACCACGCTTCCTTCCTGCTCTGAGGCTGAGACGTGCTCCCTATCATCCATGCTGCTGTTGATATAACGTGAATGCTGTGGCTGCTCCGCCCTCTCTGCATCGTACTCCAAAAACCCATCACTACACTCTACGACGTAGCGAGAGGAACGAAACGAGCGTCTCTGAGGGCTACTATTCGTTCCGCTGCACTCTGCTGCATAACGGCGTAGATGTTCTTCAGAGTCGGCCACGTTGTAGCCTGTGACTCCAGAATGACGTGAGGTCTGGTCTGGTTCGGCTCCCGAGCACTCGATGTACCGAGCCTCCCTGGTCTGGTCTGGGTCCTCCACTGCATTCAATGTACTGGGAGTGCTGAGGCTGGTCTGGGCGGCTGCAGCTGCTGCTGCTTTCATCGTGCTCACGGTATCCGGAGTGTCCAGGCTGGTCGGGTTCCACGCTGCCCTGTGGGTTTTCTGACAGGTCTGCCTGGTCCAGGCAAGTGGATGTGGGTCCATTAGCAAGGGCTTCAATGGCAATGCGGCTTGACAGCGCAGAGGAAGACATCCGAGCCACCATAGGAGCTCCTACACACAGTGAAGAAAGAAAATGGCTGAATATCTAAAAACTACCTCAATTCTCTTTTATCTCTTCAAACTTCTTTGATTTTAAAAGGGATAGTCCACCCAAATATGAAAATTCTGTCATCATTTACTCACCCTCATGTCATTCCAAACCTGTATGACTTTCTTTCTTTTGAACAATTCTGGTTCTATTGATTTCCATTGTATTTTATGCCCATACAATGTAAGTAACTGAAACTGTTTGGTTACCAAGATTCTTTGAAACATCTTCTTTTGTTCCACAAAAGAAAGTCAGTCATACAGGTTTGGAATGACATGAGGGCGAGTAAAGAATGTTTGGGTGAACTGTCTCTTTGAGTTCATTTGAAAAAGTTCTTTCCTGCAATGAGTGTGACAGTGATACAAGCACATTTAGGTAATACAATACATTAATTAACATTAAAATATAGATTTGTCATACAGATTATGCTAAGAACAAGAACAAAAGGGAATTTTAATACAAGGTAACTAATGACAGTGTCATATGAATGGATAATTTAGCCAAACATGAAAAATCTGCCATAATCTATTCATGCTCACGTTGTTTAAAACCCATTTGATTTGCATTTTTCTGTGGAACACAGAATAGACATTTAGCATAGTGGTTCTTAAGTAACTATAACAATTATAATTTAAATGAAAAAATAGAATTCCAGAGGTTTGGGAGTGAATTAATATAAGAAATATACTGATTTTTTGGTAACTTTAGCTTATTTCTTAGTTTTTTTTTATGTTGTTTTTTTAATTCATTCATCACTAACTGAATCACTAATTCATCATTAATTTCAATATTTATGTCATGTTGAGGGTGGGTCCTGGACCCCTGGTTGAGAATCACTGATTTAACCAAGGTTAAGGCTGCTTTTTTTCCATACTGGGGCTGTCAACTTCCAAAAAGAATAAAAAAGCACTAAAAAGGTATTGCATGGCTATTTTTATGGTACGTTTTTATAGTTTTACAGCCGCAGTTCCTACCCACCTTCGTAGTATAGAAAACAGCAGACTGGACAGCTAAATAACTCATTTTGTGTTCCACTGAAAAATAAATTAATTTACTTTCCATTGACATGAGGCTAAGTGAATGATGACATAACTTTCATTTTTTGCTAAACTATCCCTTTAATTTAATGAAAAACCTACACCTTGGCTGCGTCTGAATATGCATACCTTCATACTATAGGGTAGGCGTGTCACAGACAGTATGTGAAAAAAGTAGTATGTCCAAATTCATAAAGTAGCTGGATGACTTACTACTTCTGGCAAGATTCTGAAGTGTGCATCCAATAGACACTTTCCTATCCCATGAGGACATGGGAGAGGATTTGTGAATGTCAGTGAAGCTACACAACTGATGCTGTAGGTCACGTCCGGATTACATTCATACTAAACACATTCAAATTATGTAGAACATATCTTTTTAACAGTTGTGAAGTAAGTACTTTTCAAAAGAAGCACCTACTCAAAGAATATGTTATTTCGGACGCAGCCCTAAACTTTGAATTCTGGGGATCTTTCTCACCATCATCAGGACCTTGGAGTATCAGATACTGTGTGGTCTCTGCACTGCCATCCTCTGCACTTGTTACTGCAATGCATCCTGTAAAATCGGCATAGAAAACACAGTATTTACATACCAAATAAACTTCAAAGATGACAATGTCTACCATATCAACTACCTTGAGTGTAATAAAAATGAAGAGGCAAGGTTTTCTACCATTCATAATGTCAGGTCCAATGGTGGATTCAATGATCTTATCAATAGCTGAGCCAAGATCTGAAGACGTGGAAGCAGTGGAATCAGAAACCATCATTCCTCCTTCAGAAACGGCACTGGAGTGCACCAGGACCTGGACAGACTCAGACACCAGGACCGATTGTGTCACCGTGGAGACGCTGGACACACTGGTTGACTGGGCGACCGAAGAGGAGTCTGGGAGATGAACTCTTTGCACATCTGTACTGGAGCTTGTCTCTGGGATAAACACCTACAAAACACAAACCCGCCCAGAAAATTACTTAAAAATGAAGAATTACACACTAACATGTGGAGCTACAAAGATGCGTGGATTGCTTGTCTTACCACAAGTCCCTCTGAGCTCTGTCCTACGTGACAGTCTGATTCTGGGGCCGTGGCGGCAGGAGGAGCGGCTGCATCGCTGCTATCTGCAGACATGGCTTCTGAAGACTCCATGCCCATGCCGCTTTCTGATGGCTCCTCCATCCCAGAATGACCCACATCACTGCTGCTCTCCACCTCCATGTCGTCAGAATCCATCTCTGCTCTATGGGAAAGTGTCTGTCACTGGGTTAGCAGCACTAAATGTGTCCTGAATGACACATGGTAGGGCATGGATGACATGTGGACAAGTGTATAATGAAAAGTAAGGAAGTATAAACACTTTATTATTATAATTTTTTTTAAATGTAAAAATTATTTTGATAAATAAAGGTGATTTTGTGGATGTTCAGTATTTTAATTTTTATATGAATAATGTATACATTTTTTTAATTATTCAACATACACTACTGTTCAAAAGTTTGAGGTCAGTAAGATTTTGCTTTTCAAAGAAATTAACTTTTATTCAGCAAGGAAGGACGCATTAAACTGATCTAAAGTGACAGTAAAGACATTTATAATGTTACAACAGCTTTCTATTTTAAATAAATGGAGTTCTTTTAAACTTTCTATTCATCAAAGATTCCCCCTTTTAAAAAATGCAAAGTGGTTTCCATAAAAATATTAAGCAACACAACTGTTTGTAACATTGATAATAACAATAAATGTTTCTTGGGTATAAAATCAGCATATTAGAATGATTTCTGAAGGATCATGTGACACTGAAGACTGGAGTAATGATGCTGAAAATTCATCTTTGCCATCATCAATGACATTTTACATTACTGTATTTTTGACCAATTAAATGCATTCTGCGTATATATAAGGGACTTCTTTTAAAAACCTAAAAAAAAAAACACTTTTGAACTTTACTGTATACATAAATTATATTTTAATTATGTAATATAGATTTTCACAGTAATCTGTGTGGAAATAAAAAGGCATATAGAAATTACACATATTTTGTTTAATTCAATATGCACATATTAAGAACTGTTCTTTTCGTTCATTCACATAAATATCGATTCAGCTGCATATTATCTGCAGTATTTGCACAAGAGCCTAGTTGCACGATATTAGAATTTTCTAAATAATTCTTAAATTAAATATTCTATTCTCTTTTATTTTTTATTAATTGTTATTACTGTGATTTAGGTCTACTGCTATAGTTTTAAATCCCCCCAAGGGATGAATACAGTCGTCTTGTGATAGCGCCTTTCTAGGTCACTTAAGTACTTTAAGTAACACATTATAAGCTTACCAGCAAAACTACAAGCCAACGTGGTCTCCGCATTAAATGTACTTAAAAACCCCCATAATCTAAACCATTTGATTTCTCCCACACGCCAACTGATACCAAACTCTCCCCACCAGAGCACCCATTTGGCTGTGTTTGGGACATAAAACCTGACATCTCTTGACTCAAACTTCTCAAGGACATCAAGTTCCTGGTCCTTGCTCAAACGTGTCCTTGCATACGTTTTAATGTTGAGCACACTAACAGCTTTATAAAGAAAATGTCGCTGCAATATATCGTAATAACACTTGAGACTCCATATGGACTGTGGCTACTCATTTTCGCTTCACTACTAAGCGCGAATATGTGCTGCCCTTCCTCCTGCCTGCTCGCGCAACGCCATTTCCCTCCCGCCGCTCCGAGTTTATTTTTTTTATTTCCGCTCAGGCGATATGAAGAACCGCTCGGGGACCTCGAGGGCCTGCGTGAGCAGGGAGAGCCAGTCCCATAGATATACATAATAAAGGCTAGATGTCTTACGGCGGAGTCTCTAACGTCATCACCGGCGGCCAGCTTTCTGGCGGGCTCTGTGGTACCTGATGTAAGGTGAGTGATCTGCACGAACACAAATACTCTTATCTCGCTGAAATCTTGACGGATTTACAAATGGTTTGGTTTCTTACAAACGTTGTTAACGTAGCTATAATTCTGGATGCTTGAACATGTTGAAATTGCAGCTTTTCTTTTGGAAAAATGACTTAATTGTGCAGCATAGTTGTGTATCACGGCTACTTGCGCAAGTTATCAAGGCTGAGACCACAATCGAGCTATAGATACAATTATATAGGATTTACTGACACCAATAACGATTTTATGACAACTAATCTTTTGTCTAAATTACAATGTTTGTGGATGTGGTTGTAGTTATTAGCTGGCTAATAACAAGAAGCTTTGAGTGAGACCTAGTAATTACAGTTTAGCTGCTACCCAGCAATTTTACATCAGTGGGAGAGGCAGAATTGCTCTTTCTTTTCAATATAACTTAAGTTGCACATGATTTCCAATCGGTTTGGTTTGTTAAAAACATCTTACATTATGATACAGGAAATTGCTGGCTTTATAGGAGAAGATGCCAGACTTTTGTGCAGCCTATGGATGCTCCAATCGCCGTAGTCTCAAAATGAGAGCCTGTGGTGGGATCACCTTTCACCTGTAAGATATGACAATATTATGATTATATTTGGGATAATCGTTAGTTACTTAGTGCATGTATGTACAATACAGGTCCTGTTACACAGGAACAGCGGGGCTGTGACATAATAGTATTACAAGATTGTTGTTGACCCAAAGTTTTTTACAAGTTTGTTTACACAATCGCAGAATGTTTCTTTTGGACACCTTTTTTTTTTTTTTTTTGGAACGGTGATCTCTGAAGTAGGCACAGTGCAATGTCGAGGGGAAAAGCCTAGTAAATGGCCCAACCCTGAAGATGTTAAAATAAACATGTAATAATTCAAATTATTTTATTATAATAGTAATATTCATATTATAAAAGTGTGTGTGTGTGTGTGTATATGTGTGTGTATATATATATATATATATATAATCTCTCTCATGTTGCCATTCTGTACACTGAGTTTTAGTAGCCTATATATTGATTTAACATAAATACCTTGTGCGTGTGTATATTCATTGCACCTATTTGTTCTGTTCAATGTTATTTTCATATGGAAGTCCATGGTTATAATTATTCATAAGTAGTCATAAGCAGTGTCATAAGTACATCTCTGACGTTTATAACAAAACAAACAGTTTGAAAATCGGTAGAAAATTGAGCAAGTTATGGTTATTTAAAAAGTACATGCATCATGTAACACAATGTTACGAGTGAGCGAGCTGACTGTTACAAGATGGCCGCCAGGTGCAGACGTCGACCTACATTGGCCAGCAGCGCGGACGAGACATCTAGCCTTTATTATGTATATCTATGGCCAGTCCGCCGGAATGTTTTTCTCTTGGCCATCATGGAAGAAGCTGATTGAATGCGAAGGGTCAGTAGTATTCATAGTATTCATGATTTAATTTGCATTCTGTTGAATCTTTGCTGTGGATATAAATGTGGCATTATACTCCATGCTATCGTCCTGTGATTAATATGCTTTTTTGATTTTGAATGTAGATTTAAATTCTACAATTAGTCTAACTCTTTCACTTATTTTAGCATTCTCTCGTTAAGTATCAAAGACGACACAACATTTTTACAGTTGGAAAAAAAGCCTATATATATTTGAATGCCAAAAGTCCCCCTGAACTGTACCAGAGAATTTTTAGTACTTTTTTCATTAGCAGTTTTGACAGTTTTACTTTCTTATACACTGTCACTTTATGAGTGATTGTATTTTTAACTGATTACTGTTGTAATAAAGTAAACACAAGTATGTGTGGTGGTTGTGTGATTGTGTGCATTTATGACACCCAAAAAAGGGCGTCAGATTTTCATGAATTCACCTTACAAGAGAATACTGTGAAACACAGTAGTTTCTTTCTCTTAGAGTAAAAGTCCAAAAATTCAGCATTTTAGTGTTGTCACACAGGCCAAACACTAATGAAAGAGCAGTTGCACATATTGAATGATCTTGTTTACAAATTTATTGAGTAAACGTAATGCAGCAAACAAATAAAAATAACATAAATAAGTGGAAAGTGGAACATTAAATTAATAATATTAATATTATCATTTACACCAGGCAAATGATTTCACAATACACCAAAATCTGGGCTTAATAACATCTCAACATTAGCTCTAAGGCTAAAAATAAACCTTTGCTTTGAAAAACATCTGAGTGGGGTCAACACAGAGAATGGATGCTTTGTTGACAACAAATGCATTTAGGCTACAATGTTCCTGTGGTGACTCCACTTGTACATTTACAAACACAAAGTTAATTCATCGAGTTAGACTGGCATAGCCTCATTGAAGTTTTATAGAACAAGATTATAGTTTCTCCTAATGCGCTGTTAAGAAACTCATCATGACCAAAGCAGTTATATAGTAAGCTGAAATGATAAATTATAAGACCACGTTAAAGCTGACAATGAGACAAATATGCCTAACATCCCGTTTCATGTGCCTATGGTAATTTCAGTGTTAAAACTGTTCTTCTCCTATAACAGTTAAAGTCAAAATCCCCAAAACAGGACTTAAAATTTAATACATTCTGTCTGTGTCTTCCTCACTACATTTTACACAGAAGAGAAATGGTTTCCCTATTAAAAAGGGCTCTGTCATCAGGTCAGGATGTTGGACGTCTTCACTGTGCCGAGCGACTGCACGTCTTAGCATTTCAGGAGGTCGTACCTCACATAACCGACTCGGTCAACCTGCCTTTTGGAATTCATTCTCCAGTAGAAACTCTCCCGACAGAAGTAAAAGAATCCTACAAAATATTAAAAAATAGAAAGAACAAATTTAATTTGCTTGAACAGATAAATCAGAGTAGTTAATCAGACTTAATTTGAACATAATCTCCCTTACCCTTGTAGAGGAACACATCATGTGAATCGATAGGCACTCCACCAAAAACGGAGTCAGTGAGTCGAGGGTATCCACTGTCAATCAACTGAGCCTTCACATCGAGTCTGTGACAAGAAATAAGAGATAAGGCAATACTGTGAAAAACTACAATTATCATTATTATCATTAAATTATAATTTCCCATCGTTAGCTCAATGCTAAAAGTTTATCAGTTACAGTTACAGTCTTGAAGCAAAGTTACTTACCTCCAGAAGTTCTCTCCATTAAACAGGAGCACCTTGCTTTTTCCTTTCTGCACAGCTCCCTCCACTCTGTTCAAGTCGACTGGTAGACCGAGCTTCTCGATTTTACGTGGTCCAAGCACCTCATTTCCAGTATAAACCCAGAACTGTTTATCTGTGCGCATCAAATACAGAGCTATTATATATCTGAACTTCAACATACTCTGCAATAATGGCAAAATATCTCAATCTGATAAATAAGTACCTGCAAAGAAGTAGATCTTTTTGGTGAGTTGGTCCTCAAAGGCACTGTTAATGATGGCTGGCAGGGCAGGCCACTTCCCAGAGATCAAGAAAGGGCCTTTGCGTTCTCCGTTGCTTGAGATCTTCCAGTAGTGCCTTAGATGTTAAAAAGTGAGAATTTACTAACATGTTTTTGAGAATGTGGCTTAATGAAGTGCTTTAGAAAATGAGAAGTTTGCAAGTTCATATCAGTATATATGTAGAATAACAGCTCATACCCATTCTTGAAGAAATAAAGCTCTTTCTGGATTTCAGTGATGGTATCAAATTCCTTGATTTCGCAGGCATCCTGTGATGGGACTACATCTGTTGTGGTGGAAACAGTGGTTGTTTTCTTACTTGGGGTGGGTTTAGTTGGCCCAATTGGAGAGGAAGTGGTGGTCTTTGGTTTTGGAGGAGTGGGGTCAGGGCCAGTTTTAGGTCCTGAAAAGAAAAAAATGAATAAAAATATTGACATAAAACCAGAATTGTATATGACTCTTAAGTTTCGAGATAAGAATAAGAACATGCATAGTAAACTAAACAATCAGAGAATGATGGATCATTTAAGTGGATAAATACCATAGAGATACTGAATGCCTTCAATATCATCTTGATTCAAGGAGAAATCCTCTACATATTTGTACATGGGATACATCAGAGCGTCTTTGATGTTGGAGTGATCCAAACCAAGTGCATGTCCAAACTCATGAGCAGCCACCAGAAACAGACTGTATCCTATGAGAGAAAAGGCATGTTAGCTAATGTCTCGCTTTCATATTTGTATAGTGTCTGAAGGAGATGATTATCACGTACCCCTATCAGGGCAAAATCCCCATTTTTGATCAGTGTCATAGTTGCTGGTTGTTGCACACCAGAGTTTTCCATCACTACGGCCTTCACTGGTGCAGGAAGTGTATGTCTTTCCCAGGAAGATGAAAGGAAACTTGCATGGCTCTCCATCTGAATTTCCACCAATCACAGCTGTATCTGTGAGGGGAAAATATATCATAAAAGATTAAATATATTAAATATACATTTACATGTAAATATCTATCTATCTTATATAGATATATGCTGTGCTTGTGAAAAATAATATCTGATTGTGAACTGCTGAGACTTTGAGAACATATTATTCTTGCATATTTTCAATATCTATCTAACTCCATCAAAGTTTTAGGGTTGAGTCTGAAGGTTTGTGAGCTGCTCACCTCTGTTAGGACAGAATCCATACTTTTTATCAGTGTCAAAGTTAGCTGTGGTGGCACACCAGCGATACCCATCAGATCGTCCATCTGTGGTGCACGAGTTATATTTTACCCCCTCAAACACGAATGGGAAAACACACGGTGCTTCATTGCTGTTCCCATCAAATGTGAAGAGAACTGTGGGAAAACAGAGACGGAATGTTAGACATGCTCATAAGAATAAACACTTGTGCTTGTTGAAATACTGTCACATTAATTCCTCATAAGGAGTCAGTTTAAATGTCTGTTTTGGAATTAAAGCCTCATAAAATGATTACTAGAACACTTACGCTCACTGGGACAGAAGCCATATTTCTTGTCCTTGTCGTAGTCTGCAGTGGTTGCGCACCAGGGAAGACCATCTTCACGTCCCTCGGTGGTGCAGGAGGTGTAGGATGTTCCCTCAAACAGGAAGGGGAAGTGACACAATGCACCCTCCGCATTACCATAGTAGGTTTTAATGGCTAAAGGAGACACATCAATGTCATTGTCTATTCCACAAAATTATATATAAATTAAATATATAGGCATAAACATGACGATCCCCTTGTGGGGGACCCAAGCTTTATTTATTTTTAAGGACTCAATACTATATATGAGAAATATTAAGTGTGATATTATATAGACAATATGTTTCCAATATTAAGTAATCTGCTTTTTTTTGTTGTTGTTGGATAGAATCCAAAACAAATATTTAAAATATAGAGTTTAAAAAGCTATACATTTTAATATATAAGAACTAATTTATACTGGGCTATATATGTAAAATATTAAGTGTGATATTATAAAGATATGTTTTCAAATTTATGTAATTGGCTTTTTTATGGTTATTGGATGGAACCCAAAGTAAATATTATCCAAGTTTGACAACCCTCGTTTTAGGACTCACTCTAACTGTCACTATACACTCAAAACTGTAGAGGGAGCTATTGTTCCACCATGCATCCTATATGAAACCATTAGAGTGTATGATGCTACATGAAATTAAACTATTTATATATCAAAGCTACTGCTATTCCTGCAATGAAATTGGGGTGTATTGAAATACAAATAAAATAAGATTCACACTCACCTGGTCCAGATCCAAGGGTCCAGTATTCATCATCATCAAAATGGGCATCTCCTTGTATTCCCTCACCTGGAGGGTAGGCGTGAGCCAGCAGCCCATCTTTCCCATCAAAAGGGTAGGGATCTCCGTGATCTGAAACAAAAATAGCAGCTCATTCAAACCTCCTCAGAAGTCCAAGTGTTTAATCTTAATACTTTTATCCATTACAAAAACTCAACTCACTTTCTTTCCCAAAGGAGATCATGATGTCAGCAGTGCCGTCAAAGAGGCGCGTGAACGTCAGAGGGGTAACGTCACTCCAGACTTTGAAAGCTCTGGCAAAGGCGTCATCGATCAAAGAGGCTTCCATGTCTGGTGAATAGTTCAAAATCCTGCAAGTCAAAACAATGCAATAGATTACATCATGTTCATCACAAACATATGAGATAAAAGTGTTATAGTCAAAGGTTTGGTGCAGATAATTTCTCACCTGTATGTAACTTCACTGTGATCCCACTTCAGGTCTCCATCAAAAGTCTGATAGTTGCGGATGTCTGGGACCCCACAGCGAGGCTGCTTCATGGCATCAATCGTGGGCTTGTCAAGCGACCCTGTCTCCTCCAGCCCGAGCTGCCGCTGGAGCTTCTTCAGAGCTTTAGAAGGGGACACGACTGCCTGCAGTCCGCTCTTCTGGAGAACATCTATGTAGCCATAACGCTTCAGGTACTCCTGGAGTCAAATATATGCATAGAAAGGTGTTCATACAGAATAATACAACTGCATTTGTACTATTTCAAAAGCGGAGGGCTGAAAGTAGATATCCATATCATAGAAACCATGAACTAATAAGTTGATATACTCACATCTGCCAGCTGTTTGTCCGTCATGTTCTTGATCACATCTCCAGGGAACGTCACGTACACAGATTTGAGCGGCACACACCAAGCTCTTAAAGAACAGGTTCCAAGAACCAGAAACGCCACAACTCCAAGTCTCATGTTTAGAGTTTCAAGACAAAACTTTGGAAAAAAAGTAAACTTCGATAAGAAAACAGACTCTAGAAATACTAGAATTTCTTCCAGGGAGACGAAGTGCAAGCAGTCTTGTTCTTTCTTCTCCTTCTGTCTTTTCTCGTGCCCTGAAGGCAGTATTTATGTGCACCTCAGAGATTAGTCACTGTGCACCCACCCACCTCCATAGGTCATTTTAGCACTCCCATTTACCAAACACTTGCCCACTGAGTGATTTTTTTTTTTTTTTTTTTGTCCATTCAAAAAAAAAGGGGCTTTCCAGCAACCTCACATTGAGCGTGAAGACACAAAAGATGACATCAAACACTGGCTTGTCTTTTATCTAGTTTCTCTAAATAAATGACCTCTCACATCACATCTTTTTTTAGTAATCTTTAAAATTTTAAAGTAATCTTTAAAAATGTAAGTATCTTGATATAAATATAATAATAAACATAAAAATATTGTATATATGTTTTGAGAAATAGGCTAAATGAATATGACTTTTTATGCAAAAGAAAAGTGAATAAATAAATATTATATATATAGCAATTGGTATAAGAGTATAAATGTATTAATGGAAAATAATTAAATAATATTTATGTGACCCTGGACCACAAAACCAGTCATAAATTTTTTGAAATTGAGATTTATACATCATCTGAAAGCTGACTAAATAAGTTTGTTAGGATAGGGCAATATTTGTCCGAGATACAGCTATTTGAAAATCTGGAATCTGAGGGTGCAAAAAAATCAAAATACTGAGAAAATCGCCTTTAAAGTTGTCCAAATGAAGTCCTTAGCAATGCATATCCACTCACAAAAATACATTTTTGATATATTTACAGTAGGAAATTTACAAAATATCTTCATGAAACATGATCTTTCCTTAATATCCTGATTTTTGGCATAAAAGAAAAATCGACAATTTTGACCTATACAATGTATTGTTGGCTATTGCTACAAATATACCTGTGCAACTTATGACTGGTTTTGTAGACCAGGGTCACATATTTTCAGCAATTGGCCATACAACTATAAATGCACTTATGTACAAGAAAAATAAATAAATAAATAGTATGTATTTTTTAGCATTTAGGTATAATGAATGAATGAATGAATGAATGAATAGATAATTTTAGAAATTGGCTATTTGAGTATAAGTATATTTCCACTAAATATATAAATAAATATCTATTTTTAGCAATTGGACATATGAGTGTAAATGTACTTAGGTAGAAAAATGATTAATAAACCATTATAATATAAATATACTAGATACAATAAATATAAATAAATTAAATGTAATTATATTGATATATCAGTTTTTCAAAGGGTGTTTTCATAGTTTTTTTTTTTTTTTTTTGTGGACCATTACCTGTCAAGAACAATGGATGGACGTAAAGTCCCTCTGTGTAAGTAAATTTTAGAAAACCCATAAACTGAAAAGGTGCCAGATTTATTGCACAGCATTCATGAAGCTGAATAATCAACCTGATCTCACGGGAAAATGCAAATTTGATACAAGGTGGCAATTTCGTATGAATTTGTGTATGATGTGAACAAATATTGTGTATGTGTACAATTATCAGAAAAGTTGCCTAATGATGCTCTGCAAATGAGGATGTAAGAATGTTCTTAAGTAATACAAAAAACACAATCCTATGTTAATTTCCTAATTGTGGTCACTGGTGTGTATCTATGTGCATTTTTAAGAACATGCTGTCACACACAATGTAAAACAACATATTTATCACTTCTTGTCTTAGCAGCAAATGCATCAGTACATGAATAAACTGTGACAAACTGAAACAAGAAACACTTCTCTCATGGCTAAAGTCTCTTGTATATCAAGGATGTCTCTATTTTGGACATCAAAATTCATTTCCTCTCTCTCGGTGTACGCTTGATAATGAATCAGCAGTTACAGTGGGGGTGGTGACTGCTTGTAGATTTGCTCTTTTAAGGACATAAATAAATAGGCTGTTTATTTTATAAATAAATTGTTAAGAATAGAATACAGAACAAGGTAGAGAAAAGTATAATAGCATATTTAAGTTGAACAAACTTAGTTTATAGGTACATTCAGACTGCAAAGAGCCATAGTGGGACAAATCTGAACATTTAGTAATGGCTTTTGACACAGCTGGACTGATTCCACAGTAAAACTTAATTGTATTAGGACATTCTTGTGTCTGAGACACTTCCAACACAAATGCAACATCCTTTTTAATGATTTCATCAGAAGCGAATGACAAAACTTGATCACAAACAAGCATTAAACAGTTTCAACAACATAATAACACAAATGCTTAATTGCACATAATTGGACAACATAACAAACCAGGAATTAGCAGCATTTTAGAATTCAAATGTAAAAGCTTATTTACATCTGCCATTCATTCACACATCAGTGTCAGTGTTTTCACATGTTTTACTTAAACTGTTTCTTTAGTCAGTTTCAGATTTAGTGGATGCCAAGGGCAAGGAACACTAGTTTGAGTTGTTTGTGTCATGATTTACAACCCTTCAGGACAAGTGCATCCCAGTTGAGGTTAAGTCTTGTCACTTCACTTACATGTTTGCCCCTTAGAATTTCCATCAAAGGGTTTGGAACTGTAATCCGTATGTATATGTATTTTTCTGTTTAACCCAATTTTTAAGTAAATTGCTATAGAAAGCATGACCATAGAGCAATATATCAAACATGTTGAGAGCATTTTATCAGAAATAGTTTTGATACTTTTATGATGCATTGTAATGTCTGTCCTGTGGGTGGAGTTGTATTGGAAAATGCATTTGATTTATTAAAAGGATAATAAAGATTACAATATAATGAGGTCACTTTTAGAATCTGTGTGTATGTGTCAGGGCATTGACATGTGTACGTTTGTATTTGGGGTGTGTAACTAACATAATGGTGAGCAAGAAATTATTAGGAAATTTGTTAGACATTTGCAAATCCTGAGACAATTTTGCAAGTTGTTCTTACACATCCTCACATATCTATTCACAATATTAGATCTTTATTACATAATTTATTTCAAATTATTTCTGTATCACATTTACACACACCACTCCTACACACAGTTATAAGTTTATATATATATATATATATATATATATATATATACACACACACAACAGTTCTTTCTGGTTCTCGAATCTGATTGGCTGATAGCCGTGCGATATTCTATCTAGTGATAACTACACTACACTTGTACCACGAACTGGAGTTTTAAGAGTTTTTTAGGTGAGAATGTAGTTGTTTAGACCTGAATTATGTGATTTACATTTAATTAGTGATGGCGAAATGAAGCTTTGCGAAGCACCAAGGCTTTCCCCTCAAGTGTATCGTAAAAAGGTTCATTACTCGAAGCTTTTCAACACGGTGCACACTAACGACATCTTGTGGTCAAAAGGTGGAAAAAACTGCCTTTGCGTCCCAGACGACCCAGCTATTTTTGGACTCTTTCATGTAATAAATCAGTTTGTTTTATACGCTTTTCATAGCACAATGTAAATTTGTTATTATACATGAAGTCTTTCACGTGTCATTTTACTTACACAATTAGAATAAATGAGTCTGAATAATTTTTTGGGGGAATAATCAAAATAAATGATTGTCATAGAATGAAGTATGATCTGGGAATAAATACAAACTGAACATGCACAAAACTACAAATGTAAATATTTATTCGTATTATGACATTCTTTTGCTAAAAAGCAAATGACACTTCATATCTGCGCACGGGTTCAAGTTATGTGAATCAGAATACGAAGCAGTCACGTGGTTGTGTGTGAAAACGAAGCTTCGGACGTCACCGATCACGTGGTTATGGCAAAACGAATCAAGCTCCGATACAGTGCTTCACCGTCCCTGCGTCTCAATCAGCTCCCTAGGTCGTGAATCAGTATATCATGTAAATGAATGTGGCTGATTCCCTGATCAGTGCCCTAACTACTGAACTAGGGAGCTGATTGAGAGGCACCCTGTGAGATGTTTCGTTTTTTTGATACAAGCTTCGAAGCCTCGGTGTCAAACGTCACATCACTACATTTAATCATAGTGCCTATTTTACAATTTGTTAAGACGATTTCGGAGAAGCGAGCTTTTTTAGAGGCTTTGTTAACCACAGACCTTATTTCAGGCGATTTAACAAAAACCCATTCAAAAAATATCCATTGACTTCGGGGCGATGGAACCGGAAGTCCTAAAATGCTAACTCGCTTCCGGGTTTTGCCTACAAAAACACGTCATCCCTGAGGTACTCCACATAGCATAGCATATTGGCTACAACTAGATGGGAGATATCAGACGAAGACTGTTCTCTGCTCTTCAAATACATAAAACATTACCCTTTATAGATATAGTGTTTCTTGAGCAAAGAAAGCGCTTTACATTTTTTTTTTCAAACATCAGCTCTTTATTTACCTTTGCATTACAAAAAAGCAGAGATCTCCAAACTGCGTGCAGCACTTCATTCACTACAGAGGTGAGGCGGATTTATGAGGTTTGACTGACAGTTTGAGGATCCAATGGAGTTACGAGGTTTTGTCACAAGCTCTTTTAAATCCTTTTTATTCGTTATTTTTTTGTAAAACCCACATACAGGCGTAAAGGGTGACCAATAGCATTATTTTTTAAAAAACAAAATAAAACAAAAATGAGGAAATATAGAGATACGAGCCGGTTTCCGCCTGAACACCGACAATATTTTCTTAATGGTGTAGCTTTTATTTTATTTATTTATTTTTTTGGCATTTGGTAATTATCCACAGCACATTTGACAACCTGTCACGGGAACACTAGTGCTTTTCTACGTTTGACTGAACTATACAATTGTGTGTATTTTCTACTGTCATTTATAATGGCTATTGTTTTTTGTTTTGTTTTTTGATGTTCAATAAAAAGTGCGTCATATGGATTGAGTGAAAGTTACATTAATACGCCATTAGATGGAGGCAAAACTGAGACTTATTGAATGAGACTCATTCAATAAGTCAGTCGCAAGAGACTTTTAAATTGAAAGAAAATTTTGCAAAGGAAGTTGTTTGCTGTATGTTATGGAAAATTCCCTTAGCTGTAAAAAGGACAAATAAGTAACAAAGATCGCTTTCCTCAGCGGACATTCAAACGGACTTTTATAATGGATATAATATTATGGACATCGACCTGAAGAATGAATGTTATTTCAGACAGGTAATACATCGCGATCTCTCTCTCCCTCTCTCTCTCTCTCTCTCATACTGTACAAAATACAACGAGTTTCAATGGAGGGATTCAACATTCCTTCGTTACTAGTTCTAAAGTGACGTTTTAGAATTAGTAATGGAGGCTTGGTCAAACTGTCAACTTGAGATTTGAATCCGTGGCGGAAGGAAGTAGTGCTGCACAAAAAGAGGGTTTTAAAGACACTCCGTTGTTGTTTTTATTTGTTTACACACTCGTGTCGTCGAACTGTTGTATAAACGCAATATCACACTCCTAGCCGTGAGATATGGGTGTATATCTGCATGCTGTGATTACCTGCGGCCTCGTGCCTACGGACGAATCACAGCCGTGCTGATATACAGCCATGCAACATGAGTGTGATATTGCTCATATATACAGTAATATATATATATATATATATATATATATGTGTGTGTGTTTTTGTGATTTATGAGGACACAAATTTGTGTAATGACATGGGTATTACACTGGTATTATGACGTAATGAAGACTCATTTCATGAGTCCTCATATTTAAAATAGCTTTAAAAACATACTAAACAATGTTTTATTAAAAATGTAAAAATGCAGAATGTTTTCTGTGATGGGTAGGTTTAGGGGTAGGGGTAGTGTAGGGGGATAGAATGTACAGTATAAAAATCATTATGCTTATGTCCTCACTTTGATAGTGTGTGTGAAAATATTGTTTGATCATGCTGAGGTAGAGTTAGTCCACACACATGAAGACTCTTTTAATGCACAAACTGTGCACAATTTTCTCATTAGACAACAAGGGAGTGACTCTTTAAACTTAAAGACAAAACAAGGGAAATATACTGGTGTTTATGTTTTTCAGACATACGACTTTGATGTGGAGAGTGCTGTTGTTCATTTAAAGTTTAGCCATGAAAACCCTTTTGAGGACAAACCTTCCTACGAGGAGGGTAAATGTCAAACGTACAAAATATTTCAATACGGATTAGCATAACAACCACACGCACACACATATGTGGGCTGTTGTGCTATATTTAGAAAGAAACCAAAATCCACAAAGCATGGCAAAACTTGCTGATGTGGTCAAGTTTGGTTTTTGCCCTGTTGTTGTTATAATCCCGTTGGATGATTTCGGACTTCGTATAGTTTTTCTATAATAAAAGTTCTATAATGACATGCTGACACTCTGTTAATTTTTTATGGTAATCAAGTCCTGTAGCTAGAACTATTTATAAGCTGGGTTAATTTACCTGACATCAATTTACAATAATTTATGCACAATCATATGGGCGCTACTATTTGCATCTGTTACATTTCCATGTTTCTCAAAAAGATTGCTTATGCGGAAACATCTGTATGTGTTTAAGTATGGCGTCAAATGAGCAATGAAAAACGGCTCGAGGGCTGTAGAGAATGCCACAGTGTTTTTGCTATTCTTCGTCCAAAAACGCCTATCACACCCCCCAGCATCTTCTGCTGGGAACAAAATATCAACATGCCTTGTTTGGCAATATTAAATTTCCCTTTATTTGAGAAAACATTTCTCATGCTATATGTGACAAGAGGAAACCACAGCAAACAGACATAGGTTATTTCATCACAACAATGAGGATGTAAGTGTGACATCAGTGTGAATGTGACCACAGAAAAGATCTGAAATGATCCCGTGTGATAACAGCACCGGTCTGTGCGCAAGCTCCTTTATGCAGTTGTTTGCCTCTAGAGTTGATGCGCTGCAGTCCGCCTCTTCTTAAACTCTCATGGTGATGCATGAAAATAATTATGTTTTAAATGTCGCAGGCAGAGATTGCTGCCTATAAAATAACCACAGCAGCATAGTCTGCCCTGCCCTGGTCCTCCAGCCAAAGCCTACACAGACACTGAACCCTCACACTTGGCTTCGTCCCACTCCAGCAGGCTGCTTTTTAGGAAAACAATACTCTAATAATATTTTATGATATGTTTGGCCCATGAGATTTGTGTTACGAAATGGCTGAACAACCGAATAAGCTGTTCATAAATCATTGAGAGTAATTCCTTATTGTGTTTATCACCACTGACCACTTGTGAAATGGAGGGCTGCACCACAGCCATGTTTTCTATAAAAAGATGCTGATACTTCAGCTTAATTGAATGGGAATACACCGAACAGCAGAGAAATATGACACTGGCCTTCTGTATTATTGAGAAATGGTCTAAAATATGATGATTGTACTCCCACGGGGTAAATTTGTACATCAGTAAAATGATGTTTCCTGGGAATGTCACTCCCAAGTCATATAGAAACTACCAGCATCGATACAGGTCTTGTTTTTACTAAATCATTGCTCAATTTTGCAAAACTTGTACAGAAACCGTGTTGAAAAACCTGTTCTTAGTGTTGGGGAAGTTACTTTAAAGTTGGCATGAAATAAATATTCACCCTATCAATTTTCTAAATGCATTTTATATATCTTATTGTGAACAATTCATCCATGCATACATTTCTTTCTTTCTTTCTTTTTTTTTTTTTTTTTTTTATATGTTTTGGCCTCATAATGTTTAATCAAAATGTCATAACTGGACCTTCCAGTGAAAAAGATATACAATACTTCTCTCTGGTGATGTATGCAGATCTTCTCCAGTCACTTAGTCCACTTAAACCTTGTCTCTCCAAGCTCACATTCATCTGGTCAGGGTTGCCAGATCTACACAACAAAACTAGCCCAGTGGGCAATCAAAAATATCCCAAAAGTAGCCCAATGCGATTTTCTCCATTGGGGGCCCGAAATGTCTTAGCTGATTGTGTATGTCATGGGGAGGTGGGGTGGTAATGTTGAAATCAACCCAAGCAAACAATTTAAAAGTAGCCCAATTCAGTGGGAAATCCACGGATTTGGGAACGTTGATCTGCCTCCACTTCTGAGCGTAATGCCCACATCTCAAAATTCAATCAACAACCGATGAATAGAACCAAGTCCCTGTTTTTTTCTTTTATGTTACACTTAGATAATAAACAAAGAAAATACAAAAATGGTGACATCTGAAATATCTAATCACAGTCAGTTGACACGATAATAATATTTCAATAGCAAAGAGTTAATCTGTCAAATTCCAATTGACCAGCAGCTTTTATACAGAGAATGCTGCATTTCAGACACAAATGGGGTTATGAGTCCTGAATGTGGTTTTCACTCTTGTAAATAAATCAAACTATGTGTAAACATAACCATATACAGCAATATTGACAACTGTACTGTGTTGCTATGTGAACATGGCCTCTGTGTATCAGCTGAATCATTTTACTCACATCATCTGCTGCAGTGTTGACATACATTTACAGTTGCAGAAAATAAAGCAGTGTTAAATCAGGCAACTCTGCCGGTAAGAGCAACTCTTGTGCAACTTACACGGGAAGGCAAGTCCTGATTTTGCAGAGTTATATACGTTCCTGGGTCAACATATTTTGTTGATACTGGAACAACATTACTGTCCAAAAATTTAGTCCTAACCATATCCGGTAACACTTTATTTTAGGGTCTTTTAACTAGTTGTTTATCAGCTTGCATATTACTAGAATATTGGCTGTTTATGAGTACTAATTAAGCACATATTAAAGCCTTATTCTACATGACTTTATTCTACTTTCTTAATCCTATACCCAATACCTAAATTTAACAACTTACTAACTATTAATGAGCAGTAAATTAGGAATTTATTGAGGGAAAAGTCGTAATTAATAGTGAACATGTGTTCCCTATATCCGTACCCATAAACCTAACCCTACCACAACTTATCTCTAAAATCAGAGGGAATTGATAGGTGAATAACACTGATATAGAAGCACCTAACCCTGGTTGTAAGCCTAAACTTGACATAAACTGTAAACTTGTCCCTCATATCTGACTGGTTGATTGGAATATTGTTCCAGGATCAACAAAGATGTTGCACTTGGTGAAATCAGGTTCTGCATACGGGGAGAATCAAAACAGAAGACAGAAGCAAAAAAAGTAGGAATTTTATGGTCTTAACATCAAAGGTACTTGCTTTTTGCTTTGCTATACTAGCGCAGCAAATGCGGACTAGATGTTTGCATAAGAGCTTGAATCATTTCCTGTGGCTACATACAGTATGTGATGACACTATAGGAGTTTAGTGGGGATTTTTTTTTTTGGTCCTAAACATTACCAGAGAGGGGTAGGATATGAGCCACCACACTATTTTATTGTCTACCAGTCAGAGGCAAACGTTGGTACTTAATAGGAAGATTATGTCAATGATAAATAAGGAACAACATGATTCGTATGCATCTACTCCCTCAGATTGATCATGAATCCAAGAATTCTCAACTACCCCACTCTTGGGCAACTGTCCCATGCAGTTTCAGAATGAGATGGATTTACAGAGACTCTATCCCATCATCTGTCAACTACTTCCTCAAGAGAGCCGTCATCCTGTTAAATCATTGTACTTTCTCTTCCATCATGTCACTACCTACACTGGATATAACCTGCGGCACTTAAATGCATGTACATATATTTGATGTGTTTTGGAATTATGTATATATTGTGCAGGGCCTTTGTTTTCGGGTATGTAATGTTGTGCTGTTAAATTATTTGACAGGGACAGTGCTGATTAAACAAGACTGTAGTCGAGCCAAAGTGAGCCCTGTAGGCTAAATATCATCTCTCATCCTTGGCCAGTTCTTCAAAACACAACCTAAAATTAGAATAAAACAAGTTATCACAAAAATCACATATAAAATAATGCATTAAATATCCAAACCAATACAATACATCCACCAAACAGCACAAAACATCATTTAGTAACACACAAACTAAATAAAAGGGATTTATTTAACTAAATACACACACACATACATATATACATAATTTCTATTATTTATTATATCTTTTAGTGAAGATGAAGTTCAGAATGCCAAAAGTAAAAGCAGTCACCACTTAAACTGAGTAATACTTGCAATCATGTGTAAAGCATTATTATTTAGAGCCTAAGGTGTCATGTGAAAATAGGTTGAAAAGAAAAAGCAACAATGTCTGTGATCCATGGGATCTGTGACTCAAAGGCCTGATGTTGATAAATCCCAGATGACTCTTCCGTCTGGCTGGAGAAGTTCTGCAAATCTTTTCATAGAGCAAGCCTCAGTGTAATGATTCATTTAAATCCCCGAGAAAGAGGGTAATTAGGTGTTCAGTTGTCAGAATGATGTTGTTTCCTGAATGAATCGTGTGGGAGAGAGATATTAATTATATCAGTCTAACCTGCAGATTCTACATTAGTTGTAAACAATAAAAACAAATTAATGATGGAAACTGTTACAACAGCAAAACCAATACATAAAAGAATAGTAATAAAATTGAGGCAAAAGATCACAGGAAGTGTGAAGGTTAAAAAAATGGTGTACAAAAAAAGAGAAAACAGATGTTTGTTGTTGTTTTTTTGCTCTGAATCAACCAGTTAACTTTGTAAACCTTGAACAACATCCAGAATTTACTGTCACTCCAAAGCAGCCACAAGCTGAACTCAGCAAGACCTGTAGCAAGTGGTGGTTTTACATTTCCTTTTCTCCCCTTCCAATGAAAAAACACCCAGCAGTGTCTATTCAGCTATAGACACTGCAGAAAAATATAAAGACACATGAGGCACAGAAAAACCACACTCAAAATTAAAAAAAAAAAAAAAGAATTATACGCAATGCACAAACAGACTTGTTTAACAAAGTCAGTTTAAAGGGCAGTTAGGTTCCATTCAAGTGAGAATGAAAGAAACAATAACAACAACAAAAGTGGGGTGGGGGTTAAATCTAAAAAAAGGATGGATTTTAGCAAAGACAGTCAATGAGGAGTGAGAGAAGTGTGGTTTGAGCAGAAAGGATTCTTTAAGTTGGCAGAGGAAAGCGGTTGTAAAGCTGTGGTTAATTTCTCACTGCCACAGTGAGAGGAATGGACCACAAAGCTTGATTAACCCACATATAATTAGAGCTTATTTAACATGTTGGAATACACAAGACTACGCCTCTATAACAGTTTAAATGTGTTTACTTTATTTTTTTCTCTGTGAACAATGTCTGAGACACACATCCGAGATGTCTCCTAAAAGAGAATATCGGGTATTTAGAACTTTTAAAATGTGTTTTAAAGAGGTTTCAGGAAGCAAAACACCTACAACATTCACAGTCTTATTGACCTGCGTTTAGTATAATTAATGCAGCAACAAAATAATCCCCTTAGTATCCAGAAACAAAACCATCATCACCAAGTTTCAACTTTATGTATAAAACAACAGTTCCTCTCAAGACAGCAGGTTGAGGAATTTCCCCCTCGGCTTGAGTCAGGAGCAGCTGCTAGCACAACCAACCACATGCAGGCCCTGACATGATGAGGTTGGGTTAATTTGGGTTAATGCGTGTGTTTGGATAATTGGTTACCCTAAGGTGAGCATATTTTCTTGACCACTAATTTGTAACTCACTCATTCTGAAAGAATGTGGTTGTATACCAAATAAAAACACATTTTTTTGCTGACATAACACAAGCACAATGCAATTTGGCAGGAGAAAAGCAGGAAGAGGTTGTATGAAGAAGAAAGAACTATAAACAACCTTAGGTAGAGTTATAAGCCAAGGCAGGTTGATTTTAGTTTTTGTACATTTAAACAGATGATTGCATTGTGTATTTTAAATGCAAATGGAGAGATTCATATAAAATGAATCATAAAAGCAATTGTAAGAATTTTAATAATTAATTTTTTTGACAATAACAATAATTTTAAATAAATCATATTTAATTTAGAGTTGGGTAAGGTTGTTATAGCTTATATTTTTGCCATAGAAAAAATAATAAATCAATTTTCAGAGAATCATCTAGGCCCAAATATCATAAAGGGTGTTTTAGCATTTCACAACTGACAAGTGTTGAGTGAATGAACCTCCCACATCCTGCCAGTAGGAACATATCCAGGAGGCTTTTCCTGTAAGTGTTAATCATCTTTAAAAACTAGGGAACTCCAGGACCATGTAATCCATTGAGGGTGACGTTTACATTGTTAAAAGCTGAATAATCAATTTTCAGGCTGTAACAAATCAGTTTCAACTCGAAAAAGTTTAAAACTTATAAAAAAACAGACAGCGGCACCTAATTTAACCCAAAGGTTAAGAAATAATGAAGCAATCAGTCATAATTGAAGTCATTATGCAGTTTTATGTCAAAGTACTCCTGATTTAATTAAAACAGATTAAAATGGACAACTAAAAAAAGGCTGTTTACACCTCTGGCGTGTCAGGATGCAAAGGTGGTTCCAAAAAACTAAATTACGTGGTCTAAAAGTCTGTTTACATTAATAAGCCTATTAACCTCTATAATACCTTAATAACCTCTATTAACCTATAAAACTCCTGTTATATGCAAATTTCTGCATTGTTTTTTGTGTGGGTCAAAATGCCCCGGCCCAGACATCACCGATTGGGTAAAAATGTGTAAGTAACAAGATGTGAAGGTTCATGAATTCTTTTAATAAGTACAATTAGCATATTTTTCAGATGTCAAAGTTGCGTTGGGGTCAGTTTGAACATTACACAAGGGTTAAGTTTTATTTATTTATTTTAAAGAGTAATGTATGAATCTAGCTGTAGAGGGCACTGTGTATCTCTGTAAACTCAGTGGACAAATCATTAACACACAAACTGTTGTATATGAAGTCAAGAAGACACAAACCAAAACTTATAAAACAATGACATTTATTGGAACAATTTCTTTTTAAGGAAAACATTTAGAAAATGTACAACCACACTTTTTCAGTGTATAGAGTAAAATAATCTGCATCTTAATAAATACAGTCTCTATTTCATATTGAAACATAACAGGAAAAAACATATCCATCTGTTGCAAGGAATACAAAAAACAAACAAACAAACAAAAAAAAAAACAACCACACACACTAACTCGGCACATCTTTCAGACGTTAAATTGCTTGCAAAGCTGACATGATGGAGACATGCTGGCATGCGTAAGATGACAGTGCATAAAACATAAAAAAAATTTCTAAAAACATCAGGATTAATGCATTGACATACATGTCTGTGTATACATGTGTATGTTTCTGTATACGTGAGTATTTGAGTGTGCAGAAATCCCAGTAGAAGTGCTTGATAAAACCAACAGCTGTGACCTCAAATGTGTGGCACACTGATCACAGAAACTGTGAATGTGTTTATATAGTGTTTGTTATTCATTCATTTATGTAAATAAAGGAGAAAATAAATGGTTTTGAAGATTTCCTTCCAGTAAGATGGTTAAAAGAAGTGCGCTAGAACAATTTTTTAAACTTATGTGTGTGTGTGTGTGCTTGCGTTTAATCAATTTAATTACAAAAATTAATTTAATTTTCTCCTTTTATGCTTTATACCTCATAGCAATTTATAGATCGGCTTGATTGCTGGGTTCTCTGCTCCTCCATTTCTGTCTGCCTGTGCCTTTTAAGCCTGATTTCTCCTCCATAAATATACTGCACTGTACTATTGATCTGCTCTGTGGACAGCCTGGCCCATAACATCTCTATAAGCTCATAATTTTACATGATGCTTGTTTGACAATCTCAGAGGCATAAGGGCCAAAGGGGCATCTTTTTTTGTTATCTTCAACACTCATTTGAAAAACTGTAGGCCAAAATGAGTTAAAAACTACTCCTTTATTAGAGAGAGTTTGGACTTTAGAGTGTATTTCCTTTCATGTTGCACTGGTAATTATAGTATATAAACCTTCTACTATTTAAGTTACTGACTGCATCTTTAATTTACAGCAGGACATATACCTCAAATCCAGGAGGTTGGATATTTCTGTTTCCGATGCCTTTAAAGCATCCAAAAGTATGTTTGCAGAACATTTAGCTTTCAGCATCATTGAATCGGCTCTGATGAAGTGATGTTTATTCGAGCTTAAGCCTGAATAAATTACTTGAGCTAGAACAGAACAGAACTAGAACAGCACACTTTTACCTCATTCATGCCCGCTGACCCAAGTGAGTTAGATAAGAGTGAAAAAAATCCTTTCCTGGCACTCATGTGTGTCAGTGCTTTTTCTCTTATGCCCTACTGGAAGCCATTGAAGATTAGACTGCAGTCTTTAATTAGAAAAACATAGTCTGAAAGACAGTTTGAATACCTTTGGTCCGCTCTGTAGATGAGAACAGTGAGCACTGCATCAGTCTAATGGGAATACGAGTAAATAAAGACTAACTGCTTGCTGTAGAAAAAAAAAAAGAAAAAAAAGGTTATAAGCAATGCTGGAGCAGTGCTTAGATAACTGTATTATATTAAAGCAATTAAAAATTTCTTGCCTGATATGCTGACATTGTGACATGAATTCATTAATGTTCTCCCATTAACTCGTTACAATGTCCAGAGGCTAAAAACATCCAATAATTTTGCTTCAAACCATTTCAACAAATCATCATGCCTAAATAATTTACATAGAATTTAATGACAACTTAAAAACATTTAATTGGGGATCAGGTCAGCTACTCTGTCTAATTTGTATTTAATGAAAAGCTGGATGTGAAACATATATTGGACAAGTCTAATGACTCTGCCCTTGAAAACCCATGACTATATCAGTTTAGAATCATGTTACAGACAGTGAGTGTTCAGCTATTTTCAGAAAATCTATAGAATCAAATATCGCCCTTCTTGCATACAGTTTCAGACACTATAACACTGATATTATCAGTGTGGAACATAAGACAGGTTCCTTTCCATACATTAGACAGATGTGATGGGATTTGGGACTGATTTCCACACATTCCTATTGTTAATCAGCTATTAAACATTATGAAAGCAATTTTGATTCAGTGTTTTTTGATAGAATTGACCTTGCAATGAAAATCATAATATTTGGCATGTCCTTTTTAAGTATGTTGCCTGGAGGCAATGGAAATAGAAAAAATATTAACAACTGATTATTATGTCATAATATTATAAACTGACTGCTTAATAATGGAATCTAATAGAATAGCCTACTAAATGTAACCAAATGCTAAAAAGGTAGATTCTTCAATAAAGGATAACAAAAACAAAGAAATAAATAAGTAAATGTTATAAGTTAGCAACAATATATAAGACTATATAAGGGACAGATTTACTAAACAGGGCAAATTAGTGTGAGAGTGCAATTCCAAAAAAAAAAAAAGATGGCGCAGACGCGAGTGGAAAGTTCTGCGTGTGATCTACTGACGACATGCAAATTAAAGAATATAGATGCAGCCGAATCATTTCCATAATGACCAATGCAATCTACCAAGAGCAGCAAATTAGCATCTGGTTTAAGACATGCTTTTTGGGGCGGTAAATAATGGCGCAAATTCCAGTAAATTGACTAGCGCAAACCTTAGTAAATCACCTTGCGTGATTCATTTTAATACTCTCCCCCCATAAATTTTGCGTCTGAAAGGGAAACTCCTACAAATGCATATGCAATAAGGTCAGCCACAAAAATAACTCTGTCCATGCCTTTTCAGTGCTAATTTTTCACTGTGTTTCTTTAGTAAGCCCTGACAGTAGTTTTTTAACGCCAAAAGAGGGTTTGCGCTGATGCAAGCTGTTAGTAAATCTGGGCCTATGTTTAAAATCAAGCTTACTTGCGAACAAATGTAAATCACACACACACACTCAGAAAAAGAATAAATATGCTTTTCTAAGGGCAAATCTGCAGAGCAAAAATGTGGCATGTCTTTCACAAGGCACAGGAAAAAATGGCAGATTAGGAAAAATATTTTTTAAAGATTTATAACAGCAGGATGTAGTGACCAAGAAAAGCTTCTAAATGACTTAAAATCATCCCTTCATTATTAATTTCATTATTTCATTGCCATCATAAATGTATTATGTGCTTGAAAATAGGAGAAAATGAGTTACACAAAAAATAATCCACCACTTAGAAATCCTGTAGAAATTTCATCCCACACATTTCCATTCAACACTTCACTCACTGTCATCATAATTGCTTCATCCATCATTGCATTTTGTTAACACAAAGAGGCAATTAAATAAATAAGGGCAATTATCAAACAATAGACAGTGATTACAAAATTCTCTTCAACCACAAAACACACATCCATGATGAACTGCAATGTTTAAAGCTCAGGTTTGTGGAGCAGGTGCAGCAAGAGCAAAGGGACTGTTGTTCAGATGCTCTTCCGTATTCACATTTGCTGTCTCACAAGACCACTGTTTACACTACCATGTTATAAAAACAGATTTTCCCAACAGACTCTTTGGTCTCTGACACCATAGAAATACATACAGCTCTTCCATTTTATCATGTGGTTTACTTTTAGTTTACATACTAGACCTGTTGACGAGAGCTGTGTGTCTTTTCGAAGTGAAACCCGCTGAACCAGTTTGGTGAGCCCTCCGTCTGGGAAATGCCAAAAGGTGTATTTTTAAAAGACGGATAAAGAAAACAGAAGGAATTATTACAACTCCAGGTATCCTACAAATACGCTTACAATTTCACACTTGACCTGCTTTTTCTGAAGATGACAATCCAGAAATTTGCCATTGAGTACAACGCCTTAAATGATCGCAACACTTTCAGCAATGGGGATACTTTGACAGGCAGAGTTATTGTGGAGGTGTCAAAGGAAACCAAAATCAAAGCTCTCACTGTCAAGGCAAAAGGCAAGGCTGATGTGGCATGGACTGAGACACAAGGTGAAGAGAGTGTGACGTACTGGGATAAAGAGAAGTATTTCTCACAAACTCAGTCTGTCTTACCGGAGGATCAAGCAGACGGTAATATCTGATGATAAACAGATGCTGTTATACTGTACACACTCTTCTGTGCAAAACAATCTGTGCAATTCATGCTTAGTAGTATACTGCACTACAGAGACAAAAATGGACTGGATTTTTATCATATAAAATTGTATAATTATACATTATACATATATTCTCTAAAATATATTACATGAAATATGTTTCATATATTTACTTAGACACACAACACTACAGTATATGTATATTAGTGCTGTCAATGGATTAAAAAAAATAGCTAATTCATTGCACATTCTGCAAGTAATCACTATTAATCGCAACCAACATTAAAATTTGTAATATATGTTTATATTTTAATACATATTTTCAGATTGAATTTCCAAATTAATGTAGAAACAACACAAAGACTGGATATTTAAAATATTAAATGTAATATTAAATGTAATATATATATATATATATATATATATATACACTACCGGTCAAAAGTTTGGAATCTGTAAGATTTTTTATGTTTTTAAAAGAAGTTTCGTCTGCTCACCAAGGTTGCATTTATTTAATTAAAAATACAGTAAAAACAGTAATATTGTGAAATTGTGAAATATTATTACAATTTAAAATAACTGTTTTCTGTTTGAATATATTTTATAAAGTAATTTATTCCTGTGATCAAAGCTGAATTTTCAGCATCATTACTCCAGTCTTCAGTGTCACATGATCCTTCAGAAATCATTCTAATATGCTGATCTGCTGCTCAAGAAACATTTACTTTGTACAACTGTACAAAATATTTGTGTACAATATTTTTTTTTTTCAGGATTCTTTGATGAATAGAAAGTTCAAAAGAACAGCATTTATCTGAAATATAATCTTTTGTAACATTGTAAATGTCTTTACTGTCACTTTTGATCGATTTATCCTTGCTGAATAAAAGCATTCATTTCTTTAATTTCGTTTAAAAAAAATAAAAATTCTTACTGACCCCAAACTTTTGAACGGTAGTGTATAATGTTACAAAAGCTTTGTATTTCAGATAAATGCTGTTCTTTTGAACTTTCTATTCATCAAGGAATCCTGGAAAAAAAGTACACAACTGTTTTCAACATTGATAATAATCATAAATGTTTCTTGAGCAGCAAATCAGCATATTAGAATGATTTCTGAAGGATCATGTGACTCTGAAGACTGGAGTAATGATGCCGAAAATTCAGCTTTGATCACAGGAATAAATTACTTTATAAAATATATTCAAACAGAAAACAGTTATTTTAAATTGTAATAATATTTCACAATATTACTGTTTTTACTGTATTTTTAATTAAATAAATGCAGCCTTGGTGAGCAGACGAAACTTCTTTTAAAAACATTAAAAATCTTACCGATTCCAAACTTTTGAACGGTAGTGTATATATATATATATATATATATACACACACACACACACACATACATACATACATATAATATATGTGTCTGTATCTTGAATCTTTTTTCCTAGGCTCTGTTACTCTAGTGGCCGGTAGACATGTCTTCCCTTTTGCCTTTCAGCTTCCCTACCAGTAAGTCACCAGACATACAGTTGATAGATGTGACTTACAAATACACAGGATATACTTTGTATTGATTCCTGAGAGAAAATCAATCATCCTTTGAAACAGTCTCAGTTACTTTTTGCAGTCAATGTGCTATATCCTGTATATGCTGAAATATTGATCTATCATATGATGCAAGTTTTTCTCTCTGAAGACTGTTAGTCATTCTTGCAAAATGTCTCTACTCCCAGGGGGCTGCCGTCATCTTTTAAAGGTGCTCATGGTAAAATCCACTACCGACTTCTGGCCAAGTTGAACAGGTCTTTGCGTGCTGCGAGCAAAGCAGAAGCAAAGTTCACCTTTGTTGCCAGAGCTGATTATGATCAGTCAACACTGATGGTATGATTAATGACAACAATTTTAATGGTAAAAAACCCAAAATACAGAAAAATGTTACTCTGTAATGGTGAGATTAACATGAACAGATTAGCAGAAGTAATTGTTATTTTATGGATAGTAATTACCTAACAAGCCCTAAAACTTTCATTCTCTGCAGGCACCTCAATATGGCAGTAAAGACAAGAATGTTATATTTTTTGCTTCTGGAAATATTTCAATGGATATTTTCTTGCCAAAGACAGGCTACCAGCAAGGTAACCCAGGCAATATAATTAGAATTTTGGTAAAATAAATGGATCTATCAATTAAAAAAAAAAAAAAAAAAAAAAATGCATTGATTCATTTGACAAGCTATAATGCAATATTTATTTCTCCAACAGGTGAAGGGCTAGTTGTTAATGGAGAGATTGTCAACAGCTCAACTCGAAAAATTGTGCCAAAGTACATTATCTACCAGAAGCAGAGCTTCTTTGCTGGAGGCCAGAGAGCCGTTCATACCACAGAAATACTGAAGGAGAAGGGAGAGCCTTTAGTGTCCTCCACCAGACAAAATCTGACGAAAGTACTAGCCCTTCCCCTAGAAATCAGCTCCAGCATCCAGAACTGCAGAATCCTCAAAGTGGAGTATAGACTGAAGGTAGGTCCCCTGTAGGCCTCTAGAAGATTTCCAAAGGGGCTTGATTTCTTTTTCTTTTCAAAAATGATTTATGTAGTATGGTCAGGTATTTTGCTGATTTTTTTTTAGTCTGCCTTTGTGTTTTCATGGAAATAAAAGACAAGTCATTCAAGCAAGTCTCTGAATACACAAAACACATGTTGCGACAAATAAGAAATGGTCTTGAATAAATTGCACAGATTCTAAGTTTCTCTCTTGAAATCAACAACAATGTAACTTGCTCTTTCTGTTGCAGGTTATTTTGGATGTATCATTCACTAAAAACCCTGTGATTAAACTCCCATTGATTGTACTGCCTCACAGGACCTCATCCAAAGCGTTGGAGGCAGGATTATACACAGACCTGGCCAACATGAATATTTTAAATTAATATAAGCAATAAGCACTACTTTTGTTTGCACTATAAACAAAAGACACTATAAAATATAATTTATTTTCAAAAATATGAAAGCATTGAAGGAAATATGCAAAAATGTAATCTATAAACTTCTAAAAATTTGCATTTGTTAAAGGGATGGTTCACCCAAAGTCATTAATTATTCATCCTCATATTGTTCCAAACCTGTATGACTTTCTTTCTTCTGCAGAATACAAAAAGATTTTCATTCTACGGGCAAAACCATTTCTTAAGAAGAAAGAAGTCTTGCATGTTTGGAATGACACGAAACTGAGTAAATAATCACACAGTTTTTATTTTGGGTGAACTATCCCTTTCAAATTAAGCGATTTTTAGCTTTAGATTTTTAGACTTTAATTGTATTTAAAATAAAATCTTAAATTAAAATTCTATTGACAACAATATCCAATCATCCTGTCTTCATTCATAATAATATGCAGGTATGTATACTATTTTCAAATGACAATGTCATCCTTTCAAGTGCTTTTCCGAACAAAGTGTACAATAATGCAAAAATAAATAAATAAAACATAAATGCATGTGGTGTCCCTGAGGCAGAACCCGATTTCACCAAGTGTAACATATTCCTGGATCAACATTTTTTTATTTGTTGATCCTGGAACAACATTCTAATCAACCAATCAGGTTTGAGGGACAAGTTTACAGTTTATGTCAAGATTAGGCTCAAAACCAGGGTTAGGTGCTTCTACATCAGTGTTATTTTCCTATCATTTCCTTCTGATTTTAAGGATAACTTTTCGGACAGGAATATTGTTCCAGAATCAACAAAATATGATCTATCTAAAGCCGCCTTTCTACTCCACGTGACATTTGGGCACGACTGTCGGAATTTGCCCCCAAGTGGCAATCTTAATGAACTTTCATTATGATTTTGCACGGCAACATGGGTAAACTGTCGCTGTCTCGGAAATCCTTCCTGTTAAGGCGCATCTCTTGCACTAAACGGTTACACTCAATCTAGGTAGTGTTTTGCCCACATTGACTTGCAATATTTCTTTTTGCATCTCCAGTAAAGGAATGCAAAAGCAAGAGCCTTTATCCTCTGAACTTTCAACATGGTGGAATGAATAGATGAATGCAAACCCTAAACAGCTATACATGACAAATAACCGCCAATAATTTGAGTGAAAATACTGTGCCAGACAACATTAAAAAATATAAATATTCAATTAACAATTGATTACTTATTTATCAAATATCTGATCTATTAATAAATCTCACACCAATCTGATTGGAATACATTGGAATACATCACATCTGGTCAGCGTGTCGTGTATGGTGTAGTCGCTCAAGTTCAATTTTTTTAATGCATCCAAAGCTTAAATCGTATCCAAAAATTCCGCAGCCGTGGATAGTCGTCGCCCCATGCAGCCCCTGTGTGACTCTCCATAGCAAATGAATGATTTCCAGTCCATTGGCTGTCGTTTGTCATGTGCAGTGGAAGGGCGGCTTAACTTGGAAAAATCAGGACATGCATCCCTGAGAGTGTAATTGGTCTCTATTGCTGGCTATGTTCTCTCTGTAACCTCATTTGTTATTAGATCAGCTCAGTTAATTCAACTAAAGGGGAGAGTGTGTCATGTTCCTTTTAAAAAGCAGACATGTGAAGAGAAATGGAACATCAGAATGGCATTTACCGTGACACTCAGGCCCTCACGGTGACATAAATACAGAGGAAGACTGCCTGTCAACCTGGAGGCCACTGATCTCCGGCGGATATCTTCAACTCAGCATTTGTTCAGGCAACCTTTCTGCACCAGTATCCTACTGCTCTTTTACTGTCTGCATTAACTCACTGCTCCTCATTTCAGACACTTTAGTGAAGAGTGAAGGATGTGGAATCAATATTACGGCTAATCTGTGACCTTTGACCCCACAGCAAAAGATGAAATATAGAATGTCTGAGCTTTGTAAATGGAGGACAGTGAATTTATGTTCCATCTGAAGAGAACTTTGATATATTTGAGCAAAGTTGAGCAAAAATTTACACATGATTTTAAGAGGATGAAAACCTTTATCACAGTTTACACCACAAAGCTTAAATCAACATTTAAAGAAACATCTGTTTCATTTAATTCTACAGCGTTAATTGGAAAAAGATTTTACTTTGAAAGATCGGCAGCAATCTTTTGATGACAGCGATTGAATAAGTTTGGTATTTCGCCTCCCCTGCTGGAAATCAAACGTTGTTACTTCTCACTGACTTGACAGTTTAATAGTAGCAGTTCTCTCTGCTGCTTGCCGTGTAATTGTTGTAATTCACTTATCGAGTGGAAATCCTTAACTGCTGTGAGTGTAGCCTTGTACCATCAGTAAATAATGTCACAACATCAGACAACATTTATTGAACGTTTATTAAAAACGATAGCTTGAATCTAATTACAGGATATGTGAGGCTGGTATCTTTTCTGTGAGACATATACAAATAGGTTAATTGGGGCAGCATAATTAAATCATTGCATTTGCTTAGCTAAAACAGATGATCTTTAATTAATCTTTAACATTAAGACTAAAGTGGTGACATTTACTGTGTGACGCAATCTCCTGTTTGAAGTAGTCTCAAATTAAAAGATATTTAATGGCTAATCTAGTTGCAGTTCCTCAGGAGAAGAGCTTTATTTTACTGATCCAAATTAACTGATATGCTGCAAAATAAATAACAACTGATTAACTGGAATATTACAAAGATAAGCGTAAAAAATGATACCATGATGAATGTTTCTCACTAGATAACATGAGGTGATGTCATAGTTGGCCTACAGCATGTTGCTTACTTTAATGTCACAGAGATATGCTGCAGTCGGTGCTATACTGAAATATGCACAAACAAAAACATACTGTGGTTGGTTGCTTTGTGAGCCTGTAAAATGATCTCTTCTTGTTTGTCAGTTCTTGGCTAGAATAAGCTGCAAGGTGGACCAGATTTTATGTGTCTGGTTGTGTGAGATTAAAGCAATAATACAAAAAGAATTGTGCACCATCTTGGCACAAGATGTAAAGGCCATCAGAATGGATGAATCGAACACCACATGCACATGCTGTGCATCAGTTTCTCCAGGCCTGATTCTACCATCTTTGAGATTCAGATTAAGTGTATTCTTTACAGATGAGAGACTGGAGGAAGACAGATGTCTGTCAGTGTGTCTGATGTCTACAGCTTCTCATTAGGTCCAGCGCTTAGCCTATGTTTGAGCAAACTATGAGCAGACAGCTGCCATGGTTTGCTGTTACTAATGAGACAGGTGAAGCTGATTTAAAGCCAGTGAACAGACTCGAACCCAAGGGAACTCATCAGAGACCCCTGTTGTAGCAGCGGACATTCAAATTTCTATGGCCCAAATGCCAAAAAAAAGGTCAAATGAATAATGATGAAGATGATTATTATTATCATAAATGAATATTGTAAAAAAAAAAAAAAAAATATATATATATATATATATATGTATTTTTTTTTTTTTTTTTTACAATATTTATTTTTATGCTTTGGCCACAGATTTATATTATATATATATATATATATATATATATATATATATATATATATGTAAGCAATAAGGTACAAGAGGCTGTGCTGTATCGTAGCCGTGACTTATTTACGATACAGCAATAGCCTCGAGTACCTTATTGCTTTAATAAAACGGTTACTACAATACAAATATTAAAGCCAAAAATATGTATCAATGCAACTTTCATGAAGTAAAATCACTAAAAGCCTTCCTTCTGCTGGAAAAAATAGTCCCTGATTGTGAACAGCAACAGAAGTTACATTATTACGCCATTAGATGGCGACAAAGACTGTCTTTATGAGTGTGTCTGTCAGTAGCGAAGACTTTTACATTGAAAAGACTGAATTGTTGTAAAGACGCAACTGACAAATGCTTTGACTAGCGCTGTGAGTCACGGGAAAACCCCTTAACTGTTAAAATGACAAGATGATACATTGGACATTTAAACAGATTTTGTATTATGAACATAGGACTGACCTGAAGGAAAATGCTAAATAAATATTGAATGAACATGAATGTAGGTAATAAACTCGCTCAGTCGAGCTCTTTCTCGCAATACTCTTCTACATAATACAGTAAGCTTCAATGAACAATATCAATGAGAACAAACATATGTTTATGTTGCTAAGAATGGTTGCTAAGGGTGTTGTGTAGTGATACACAGAAGCGTTGGGTGAAGCGGTCATAGCCCTGTTTTATCATGAATAGAACACAGCTATTGACCAATCAGAATCAAGGACAGGAACTAACCGTTTGACATATATTTATATATATTTATCATTATTTTACAATATCCATTCATGGTCTTCAACATAAAGGTCACAGATATTTTTAAATAATTATAATAAATATATATACTACATTTCCAGCTTAATTTTACTTACATTTATCTAATTTAGACTGACTGGAAAGACTGGAAAATAAATGAGCCAAAAATACTGGTTAGGAAAATTATGCTTTGCAGGGAATGTTGTAAAAAGTTGTAAAGGATGATTGCTTTTTCTCTGATTGGTATCATGAGCAGGGAATTGTAGGATGAACTGCAGATGTTTGGTTATTACTATATTGCATGTGAGATTTGAACAAGCTGCTCTTGAAAATTAGATGAATGACACTAATCAGAAAGGCAGATCTGAACTAATGTGATGAAAATCAATGATATGGATGGATGGGAGTGTGAATTGGGAAAACATAACACTGCAATTCAACACCTCATTCTTCTTCTAAATGAAAAAGAATATTTGATAACAAACAACAGTAACCACTAGAGATGTTAGGCAGTCCCTATTTATTTCTCCCATTTCACTTCCACAATAATTAATTGCATGTGGAAGTTTGGTGTCACACACAAGACAGGCTGGGAATAAAATATTCCCTATAGGAAGAATTCTTCCATATTTGCTTTGCTACGGGGCCAGGATTGATATTTTACAGCTTTATGTTCAAATATGTGTGCTTTGCATTTTAAGGATTTTTATACATTCTGTATTGGGTCATTGGAGCCCATCAAATATGATTGCATGCTCTCATCAACAGAATAATTTTGCACATATAGTAGTTCAGGAAGTCAGGCATGAACATCTGTTTGTCTGGTTAGAGGGGGAAGGGAATTTGAAGAAATAGAGAGTGGGAAAGTGTGGAGCATCTGTTGTCTGTGCAGACAGAATACAATTTCAGCTGTTCCAAATAAACGACTTCAATTTGTTGTGTGTAATGATGCAAATCACAAGTCCTTGAGTATTGTTTTAGGATTTTTAAACACGTTTAATTCTCAAATTACTAACTAAAATGTTCTTGCGCCCAGTCAAGATTAACTAAATCTAAAAACGGACAAAATTTAGAATTTGCATGTACACTCTTAAAAATAAAGGTTCTTTATTGGCATCAATTGTTCAGTGAAGAACCTTTAACGTCCATGGAAACTTTCCATTGCACAAAAGCTTACACTTTGTAGTGCTTATGAGAATTTGTTGCTGACAGATGAAGGCAGTCATATTCATCATTTGTTTGGTCTTACCTGAACAGGTGCCAGAATCTGTCTAGCGGTATCAAGATCAATAGACCATTATGTTATTATTTTATTAGTTATATTAAGGACAAAATATAACTTTTCTCTTTTTGCCTTCGGGACCTAAAAAGCAGCTGACAGATATTCCCACATGGCTTTGGGCAAGTTTTTGCAGGTTGTATGGCTTGAATTCTCTCACTCTTTGCTGTGGGGACCTTTCTTGCATTAGGCAGTCTGGCGTCCAATTTCTGAGTAAAATCCTTGGAAAATATGTGATTTGTGAGCAATGCTGAAGGCAGTTTTACAGGCTGAGCTGTGTCAAACTGCCTTCCGCTTTCTGTTCCAGTATTTTCTCAGTTGTTATTGAATGTTTGGAATGTTTTGCAGTGCTGTTGTCAGTCGAAGTTCTGGATCTGGCTGAGACAGCTGAAAAAGATTTTTTAAATGTCTCATAGGTTTACTTCTTGCAGATTTATAAAGTGCCAGTATATCTTGCTTTGTAGCTGCTAATGTTCTTGGTAGTGCTTTGTGTGTGTTTTCTTAAAAATCATGATTTTCCACCAATTTTCAAAAAAAAAAAAAAAATAATAATAATAAAAATAAATATACACTACCAGTCAAAAGTTTGGAATCGGTAAGATTTTTTATGTTTTTAAAAGAAGTTTTGTCTGCTCACCAAGGCTGCATTTATTTAATTAAAAATACAGTAAAAACAGTAATATTGTGAAATATTATTACAATTTAAAATAACTGTTTTCTGTTTGAATATATTTTATAAAGTAATTTATTCCTGTGATCAAAGCTGAATTTTCAGCATTATTACTCCAGTCTTCAGTGTCACATGATCCTTCAGAAATCATTCTAATATGCTGATCTGCTGCTCAAGAAACATTTATGATTATTATCAATGTTGAAAACAGTTGTGTACTTTTTTTTCAGGATTCCTTGATGAATAGAAAGTTCAAAAGAACAGCATTTATCTGAAATACAAAGCTTTTGTAACATTATACACTACCGTTCAAAACTTTGGGGTCAGTAAGAATTTTTATTTTCATTTTTTTAAACGAAATTAAAAGAAATTACTACTTTTATTCAGCAAGGATGCATTAAATTGATCAAAAGTGACAGTAAAGACATTTATAATGTTACAAAAGATTATATTTCAAATAAATGCTGTTCTTTTGAACTTTCTATTCATCAAAGAATCCTGAAAAAAAATATTGTACATAAATATTTTGTACAATTGTACACAATAAATGTTTCTTGAGCAGCAGATCAGCATATTAGAATGAGTTCTGGAGAGATGATGCTGAAAATTCATATATATATATCTTAAAAATATATATAAATACATTTTTGCCTTTTGACAACAGCATTATAACTACAGCCATTCCTTTAGCCATTTCCTAGCATATTTGTGACAAATCAGCACAGATCATTGTGTCACTCTCAGCATTATATGAGATGAAACTGCACCTGAGACACATCATGAAAGCTATTTTTAGATACATATTTCAAGCACTGCTGCTTTTATTGTCTCTCTCTTGTTCATTCTGTGAACTGATGATAGGGACTAAATTAAAACTACAGTAAGAGAAATATGACACCTCCCACAAAAAAGCAAAAGGCTGCAGACAACTCTTTTGGTAACCACCTTCATATGGACTAGGTGTGATATGTCTCGAGTTGCATGCGTCAACCAACAGCACGCCCACCTATAGTACACTCACAACAAAAAGCAATGTTATTTGGTGCCACTTTAACCTCCAAGGCCTTGTTTAGCTTGGAGTCTGCATGCAGCTTGACATCAGTGCTCAGCAGCAGCTTAATCAGATGAGGAAGCAATGAGATGCCTCACTCACCAGTGTTGATATAGGAGCTATATAAACCACTGCTTTTTCAAGAGAAGTGGAATCCAAAAAACTATATTTGATTAACTCTGTGAACTCTATGTAAAATATATGGAAATACAAAGTTCTATCGTGAAACTCTAGAGCCCGGATTCACAGAGAAGGTTTAAGTCTAGTCCCAGACTAAAACGCATGTTTGAGCTTGCATGTACTTATGTTAAAATATGTCAGTGCAATTGTTTTGTTTCAAGATGCACACCAGTAATATTTTTAGGCACGTTTATAAAAGCTGCTTAAATGTCCTAATTTAACAAAGGCCTAGTCCTGGTTTAGTCTAAGCCCTGTCTGTGAAACCAGGCCTAAATGGCACAGGCTGATAGGTCTTTAACTCAATCTGCTTGCAATCACATAGGGCACAACTGATTGGTTCCTGCTGTATCAGTAGTAGTGTTGTCAAAAGTACCGACCGCGATATCAAGTCAGTACTGAAATTTAAAAAAATATGATGCTTTGTGTGCTGTTGAGCGGATTCGTAAACACCTCTTGGCCTGTGTCTGTGATTGGCTACAATGATCAACACATGCACGAGAGCATTTGAAAGCACACGGAAGTGTTTGAATTTGAAAGCTTAAGCAGGAGCGTTTGAAAGCGTCTATCAGCAGACCGGTCTGCCTGCTTTCAAATGCTCCCTTGTGTATCTGTGTAAGCGCACGGCGAAGACTGTCATTGATGTCTATTAACATGTTTTTGAAGCATTGATCATTGTAGCCAATCACAGACATATCTGACGAGCGTGTGGACACAAAGGACAATCAGAGGTGTTTACGAATCTGCTCAACAGCGCTCAAAGCATCATATTTTTAAAATATCAGTACTGACTTGGTATCGCAGTTGGTACTTTTGACAACACTAATCAGCCAATGAGCCTCAACCTTCAAATACTTGGTCAGCATTTGCTGTAGCAGTGCAATGCGCTTTCAGAAACTCTCCACCTTCCCCAGCTCCACCTGTATAGATCTGCTACGGGTAATTAATGTATGCTATATTGTACAGCAGCAGCATGTCTTACTTGCTCACAGCAGCGTGTCATGTATGTATTGTCAGTAGCAAGTCCCGTACTTGCTCTGAAGCAGCAGCAGCAGCGATAACCAACAGCAGCAGCAGTGTAGCAGATCTATTCCACCAAGACCAAACATATCAACATTGTCATACCCATGCCAAACACTCTGAGAGTTGTCATAACAGAAACCAGTTTCTGCCTTAGAAAAAGAAAAATAGGAATTGTGATTTTAAGTCAGAACAATTCCAACTTTATTTATCACAAATGTAACAAATTTCTTTTAAACTCAAAACACTTTTTCATTCTAAAATTTCTCTCACAAAAACAACTTCCATACAAATAGCAAAAACTTAAATCAACTGAGGAAAACACAATAGAAAAACTCAAACTGAGCAAAAGCGCACACTTTTAATGTAACCTTTACAGTTATTTAACACCCCCCCAGTAGTGATGCGCCAAAAAACATTCTGAAACATGAAATTGTAATTAAAGTTTTCTGTAAGACGAAAGAACTAAACCAGTAATAACATTTCCATAATTAAATTTGGTTAATTGGGTGACTCAGTTGCTCAAGAAATAAAACCAGTCGTAGTTCTTCAGCAACAACCCACCTCTTGATATTTCGGCAAAAGCCTTTTTTTCAGTCGCCAAAATTTTGGCAACACTAATAGACAGAAGAAAAAAAATATCCGCCCTCAACTTAAGCTTCAGTCTTCACCATGTAAGTAACTCCTAAAACACCACCAGAAATGCTTTCTAATTCAAATTTGTTTGTTTAAACTTAAAATAACACTTAATTTCAACATTTTTTCCCCTATCCAATCCAGCAAGACAATCTACAACAATGTGGGATCAGCATTTTGGGCATTAATCAGGTTACCAAGGCAACGGTTCTCCCAGGTGTGTTCTTGGACTGGCCTCAAAAAATGTATTAAACATGTACTGAAGTTGAGTGACAGAGGTCAACAGAGGATTATGTCAGGCTATTAATGGATTCAATGAATCCTCAGGCTTGTGCTGTATATTAGTAGGGTTCCTCTTCTCTGATACAAGCCTGCAGATCAGTGTGATCTCACTTAATGTGATTATTTGGCAACATTCGGCTTTTGTCTTCATTCACAGTCAGATGGAGCATAAACACCCAAGAGATTGTGAATGCACAATCCTTAGGACTAAAAGCATAGCTAAAACAGAATCTGGCACCTTTTTAAAAGTATATATATATATACACACACACAGTCCTGGTCAGAATTATTGGCACCTTGGTAAATATGCCAAGATAACAGCTCTGAGCCTTCTTCTATAATGCCTGATGAGTTTGGAGAAAACCCATCTCAGCTCAAAAAGCTTTTTTGTTGTTGTTTGTTTGGAAGTTACAGTGTCTGACAACTGAATACTGGATATTGTTTTTGGATGAGAGCAAAAGATTTTTTTTTTTTTTAAAAAAACCCTCCCAAACAACTTGTGGAGATGCAAATTGTTTTTTTTTTTTTTTCAAGACTCAACTATTTTCTGCAATTCTCCAGCTGTGATCCTTGGAGAGTCTTTGGCCACTCAAACTATCCTCCTCGCCATACATTAAGACAATATAGACACGGCTTCTTCCATACAGATTCATAACATTTCCTGTTGATTGGAACTTCTTAATTATTGCCCTGATGGTGGAAATGGGATTTTTTTTTTAATGAAACATCAAAAGGATAAACCATGCAGATTTATTTTCACAACCTTCTTTGATCATATTTACCAAGGGTGCCAATAATTCTGCCCACAACTGTGTGTGTGTGTGTGTGTGTGTGTGTGTGTAAATATGATGTTTTATTAACAAAGTTCGAGAAGAGCAGGTTCAGATAATTAACCTAATTAGCACAAGTGGAGAGCATTCAGTTAATCAACTCAACCAGCGACAAGAGGTATATATATATATATATATATATATAGCAGACTTGCCTCTGTTCGTTTGACAGTTTATCAGCATCCCTCCACCACCCCACCTCCTCACTTCTAGTTCTATCTATTCTTATCACAACCGGGGGTGGGGGTAGTGGCTAAGTACAATAGTCACATTATAGTCCATTTCAACATAAAAAACTACAACTAGCCAAATTAAAGAAAAGTGACAATGATTTGAAGCAGCATATTATCATATTTTACAAGACCCTCACAAAAAAATCCTAGAAATATTACAATTGAGAATGGGACTACAGGAGCCACTGTTTTAGGATGGAGGTGAATTTGCATGCTGACTCAAACGATATGAGGCATATAGTCAAATCTTTTTTTTTAACGTTGGCAGCATGTTGTGCTATTGCGTTTTGTGATTATTTTGTATGAAATATTGAAATGTATAAATAAGTGTTTTGGCACACCAGGCCAAGTAGCGCTATGCATTGTTCCACAATCTGGTTTTAATTCTGGGATGTTAATTTTTTTTTCTTTCTCATAACAGCGGAAAGAATTTAAAATACTCCGTTGTTTTTAGTCATACTACAGATAAGAGTAAAGCCCCATTCACATGCAGCGACAAATAACGGAATCCCAGTTGAAGAGATACATCTGAATTACACTATATATAAATATACAATACAATATACAATTTTTAAAAATAAAACTAAGTGAAAATTGCAACTGAACTTGCCAGCCAGTGCAGTTTTGTTCTATGGAAAAGAGCATCTGTGTTCCACAGGGGGGAAAAATCACTTGAGTTTCCAGCGATACAAATGTGACAGTTTTCAGTTAAAAGCAAACAACTTGTGGAAAGCGTGACAGTGACTGAAATACTGAAATAACCAAGCTTACATGCATGTGAAGGAGTTATTTTTGCCACAGTTTTTTAGACAAACACCTTCCTTTACTTACAATAACTGTGCAACTTACCATACACACTACTGTCTAAAAGTTTTATTTTAAAGAAATGAATCCTTTTATTCAGCATAGATGGCTTAAATTGATCAATATCGATCAATTAAAGTGACAATAAAGACTTTCCTTTTCAAATAAATGCTTTTCTTTTGAACTTTCTATAAAAAATTTTGGAAGTTGCATTTAAAAGCATGTTTTGTGTTTCTCATTCTGGCTTCTGTGGGCCTCACATTCATTTCACATTTTGGATGTCTCCCTTATCTGACATACCCGACCTGCTCATTTGTAGAGAGCTCCATAACTTGAATTGGGTGTCAGATTAATGAGACAGAAAAATGTGCAGTGCTGGGGGGTCCCTGGGAGCAAGACTGAAAAACACATTATCACACCGCTCAGATTTTCATGCTCTCTCAGTAAACACAAACCCACTGTGCAAAATGAGTAAACACAAACCTATGTGACCCTGTACCTCAAATGGAAGAACATGGTAACACAGTCATGACTACCAGGAAATGCACATACTGATAAAAATGATAGCTTGAGTGCACCATAACTGAAAATACCTGCCATGTGCAATAAATCTTGTTAAATTTGTGGCTCTCCACAAATTGCGAATATTCCTGCAATTAATTTCAATTCTCAATAGCAAAAACTAATTGAAAAACAACCTAGATGCGAGATTAGTTATGCTTTTGTCAGGTCTCATACTTCATCCGAAGACCCCTGTTGACCCTGTATATGCATAGTTTTATCTGTCATGTTTTCTAAGATTTTTTCCAAACCTTTTCATCTTCAGTGTCATCTCACCCAGAAAATAGATTTCAGGTCACACCATAATACTCTTTGTTCTGGTGTTGTGTCTTGTGTGAGTTATAAATAACTTCCTTTCCTCCAGAGGAGGCTGAGGTTAGAAACTGCTTTCCCACCCTCTACCTCAGTGTAAAAGTATACAGTACTACACCCAAGATTTCACTGCTGGGGTGGAGGAACAACCCCACCACCTCTTCCAAAATAAATCACCTTTGCCCTGAATACTGAACATCTACTCCCTAGTCTAAATGTACCTATAGTAAATGTAATAAGTCTTACACCATTATGAAAATGTGTCTTTTTGATGCAGTTTCAGACAGGCTTCAGAGGAGATAATTTATTCTGTTTTAGTAGGTCAGGCGTAAACCTACTAGAGGTGCTACCCCAGTCATTTGAGCTTTAGAGTGAGTCCCCCTGCAGCACATAGAGAATGACAGTTAATTAAAACAAATCTCACACTCAGTTTTCACATCTCACAGTATTCTGATGAAATTGAGTGTGCATAGATTTTTTTTTTCTTGCAGTGTTTTTATGGAGTGCAGTGTGCTGCTGTCTCCACCCATCAGCAGACAAGGCTGTGTTCTCATTACCGTTTTATGAGGCCCAGGGCACTATAAGTCTGCAGAGCTAGTGTCAGAACCAAGCTCTAAAGATCTTCATTTCACATGGTCCCATGCAATAAAAATAACATAAAAATGACAGTGCAAAAAAGAAAATGCAAAGCGAAAGGTAACTTGAGCCAGTGTTTATTAAAGTTGTGCCAGTCCTGCTCTACCATATGAGCCAGATTCAACTGATTACTTGAAAAGCTGTTCAGAGAATTTCATTATGGCTCATAGCGGTACAATTTGGGAAACCCTGATCCTGCTTGTGTTTCCATTCCACCGCCAACAGTAGCCTTACTCGATGTCATTCTCGCGTGAATTGTGAAGTAACAGTAAACAACAATGGAGGACATACAGCAGCTTTGTTTGAGCAAAAGCTGAAGGCTGCAAGGAAAAACAGCCGAAAAATACACATTGTGTTGCAGCGGTATTGTGTCTTTTTGTTTGTTTGTTTTTTTTGTTATTGTGTTGTCATTCCCCTTGTAGCAAGCGCAAGTGACGATTCTCTGTCAACCAATCAACGTTCTGCAGTGAGTTTAGCTCCACCCTTTTGGTACCTGTACTACTGGTACTATTGTGCTAGGTACCTCAACAGAAGGGTCCCAAAAAAACTGGTACAGTACGGTTCAGTATTTTGGTACCATTCACAACTTCTGACAATGGAAACGGAAATAATTGTGTACCGTACTGTACTGAACCGTACTGCTCGGTGGAAACAAGCCGTTAGAAAGTACATTTCAGGTAATTTCCTGGATTTACACAATTCACCTGGGCCCGTATGTATAAAACTTCTCAGAAATGCACTTAAGTCAAAACTTAAGACTATTCTTAAGTGTCAAAAAATTCTTAGTAAAGAGTAGGACTTTTCTAAGAGGAGGAGACTTTTATAAAGAAGCTAAAAGCAACTTTTAGTAAAGTATAAGACTGATTCTTAACCCTACACAGCACAGCGTTGCCCTCAGGCAACAGAAAGTTTTCTTAAGCCCTATGTTTGGAAAAATTTTCTTTAAATGATTACAACCAATTAGAAAGGTCGAGAAAGTACCAAAGAACAGTCCAGTAAGGTGTGGGAGTCACTATCAAGCACCATTTAAAGGTGGGACATCCTGGGCCCATATGTATAAAGCCGCTCAGAGTAAAGTTTTAGTCTTAGTGTGTCAAAATTCTAAGAATGATGTAATTTTACTCTTATTCTTAGACTTAAGAATAAGTATGATTCATAAAGGTTCCTAAGTGTCAAGACTAGGTCTCAGCTCCTAAATAATTTAGCTGGAGAGGTCTCTTAACCTAGTTAGGAGTAACAAGATGGCAGCAAAGAAGAGGAGACACACGCTTTCCAATGAAGATATGATGTATTGGAGTTGATAAAACAATATAAACTTGATTGACAATTCTTTTTGTAACTGACCAAGAAATTTAATAACTTTAAATAAATTTAATAAATATTACTTAAACAATAATTAATACGTTTAATGCATTTAATACATTTAATGACTTTAATAAACTTTTTAAAACTTTAAACATATTAACTTCTCCTACTCTACAATATTCTGACTGAAGAAATGAAATAGTAATTACCTTTTTTGGTAACTGTAAAAATGCTGCAGTGCACCGGTGATGACTCTGACCCATCAGTCCACAGTAAGCAGGGACTTAAATAGTACTATTACTAAATTAGTACTATTACTTACTATTGCTAAACTTTTTTAAACGACCCAACAATTTTGCTTAAACCATCAAAATATAAGTAAAATATTTTTATTTTTATGTTTATATTATTTAAATATTTTAAAATATGAGGGAAGAATGAAACACTAAACTAAGCAAAGGTATTTATCTTTTGGCAAAAAAAAAAAAAGGAAGCTACAGCAGCTACAGGTTTCAGAAAAACAAAAAAGCTCAGAAAAAAAGCACACATCGACTACAACATAATCAGTTTTTAATATTTCATTGGTCCTCATGTATTCATAATTTCTTTGTATGACAGCCTGGCCAAAAATAATTTGAAATAATTTGAAATTTAATTTCATTATCTCACATGAAACAATTGACTCCAAGCACAGCTACGCGATATGCTTACATATTTTAACATATTTTTTTAAATATTTGAATTAAGGTTGAAGATGTCAATTTTCATATGGCTGGACATTACATTTGGCCACTACTCTATGGCAGTTCATTGACTTTCCAAAAGCAAGCAACTTTTATGTTGACTGTGGGCTTCCCTGGAGTTGTTGGAGCCGTTGTTGGAACTCGCGTTCACATCATTGCTCCATTTGTAAATGAGGAGACATATATCAATAGAAAAAGATTCCACACCATCAATATAATTTGTGATAATTTTGCACAATGCAAAGTTATTTTTTTTAAATAAATTAAAATATTAAAACGTTTCAGTGTCTTTTTAAATGATTTTTTTTATAATAACATTAAATTATTGGTGTTGTGCTGCTGTGACTTCGCCCTTGCAGCCAGGCTCGCTATTGGCTGATTCAGAGGTTGAGGGCGGCCATTTTGAGTTGACATCATTGTAGTCCTTAGTTCACAACACTTAAGAATCAGTCTTATACTTTATTTCAGCACTATTTCAGCACTTAAGAATCAGTCTTATACTTTACTAAAACTTGCTTTTAGCTTCTTTATAAAAGTTTCCTACTCTTAGAAAAGTCCTACTCTTTACTAAGAATTTTTTACACTTAAGTCAAAACTTAAGACTATTCGTAAGAGCATTTCTGTGAAGTTTTATACATACGGGCCCTGGTCAGAAACCAGAGTGGATGTAGTGGCGTTGCTAGGCTCATTTTAGGAGGGCTTCAGCCTCCTTAAAATATCCACACATCGCCCCCCAAAAATTGTGATTATCTCTGTAATCTGTACAAGAATTTATTATTATTTTAAAAAGAAATGGTTTCTTCATCTAAGTGGCATTAGACTTTAAATTATTAAAAATTATTAGCCCCCCCTAATATTGAAATCCTAGAATTGTCTCTGAGTGGAGGTTTGGCAGAGCATAGCTCCATTAGCACTTTGGTAGATGCAAAAGTACATCTGGTTCTAAAAAAGCATTTTTCTGCCATTTACAATCAATCATTCAAAATGATCCATCTATACAGACCAAAAGTTGGTCAATAAAAAAACAAGCAACACACATATCACTACCATTTGATTATAATTTAGCAGATATTTTACCAGCAACCAGTTCTTTCTTTCTTTATTTCTACACAATTTGGCTGCTGTGTAGAAATATATTCTAATGAGATTTTTACTTCCCATTCGAATATATTTTTACCATATATTAGCATATATTTACAATACATGTGCGCGCGCACACACGCACATATATATATATATATATATATATATATATGCTTCTGTTAAAGCCATAGTTTGGCAAAAATTCTAATTATTTAATTATAAATTAATGTATTTACTCAAAAATGTCTTGTAAAATGCCTTGTTGTTTACTCTTAAAAATTTGTAAAATGTTCTAAGTTTGTTGTTTTGTTTCATGGGAAGTCTTTACTCAAAAATTTTCTGAAATGTCAGTAGAGAAATAATGGAAAAACTTCTTGCAAATAACCCATGCTGCTAAAAACAGGGCAGCCACTGTATGTGGTGCTGTATTGTAAGAAAACCTTGATTCGCTCGTGGTCACGTGTAACCAGATAAAAAACATGCGCATAAAAAACCCCCTCTACCCCTTAATACCCTGCTGGGAAGTCATGCATTACAGCCATGGTAAAGAATAGGAATGCTAACGGGTTTCTTTATCCATGTATTATAGTGCTCCTTGTCAGATACATTTAACAGTGATATGATTCTATTCTGAAAATGTTTGTAACCTTGAGTAATTCCATCACCATCAAAAAAAAAAAAAAAAAAAAAAACAATTCATCAACTCTTTCTTAGAAGAGCCGTCACAATCTGTGTTCTGCTACAGTGCATTTTGACTGGCCTATTGCTGCAGAAAGCAGTGTTAACGTGACAGCTGTTGAGATGAGAAATACTATGCAAAGCCTGGGAACACTTGTCTTATCACATCTAGTGAGAGATTAAAGCGTCACACAACTGTGTGTACTCAAGAGGGAGTACTTGACAAACACTGGCATGGGAACCCATGACATCACCAAGGGTTATCACTAAGGAATGCACTCTCTCTCACCCATTCTCTCTCTCTCTCTGTGGCTTTCGCATATCAAATCAGACCTGAGGCAGAGGTGCTGAGTCGTTGCTGACTGAGTGCAGGAACAAATGGTGTAGAACATATTTTCGTTTCCTTTCATATAAATTGCTATGTACTCATGGCCTTCAGACAGAACCATTAGCATTACAAAATCACAAATCAGCTGGAGCCATGGAGCCTGTTCCATTAAAGAAAAACACCACAAGCACAACTTTAACCTTTATGCTTGCCTATATGTTAAAAACAAACACAGATTTTTACACAGATTTTTCTGTTAGACAGGTGTAGGGGGTCACCTTCAGCAAAACAACATAACATAAGCCCAGTGTGTAAGAAGAAACACTATGTATGTAAATAAGGCATCAAGGTCACATATTACTAAAGTGAAGCTGCATGGGCATCTCTCAGCACATTAAAAAATGTTAAAGGTAGCATCCAGACTGGCCCGAAGCCCTGCTGTGTTAGTGGCATCATAGTAATGGAACTGACAGTTGTGCACACCCTCCATAGGCCAGCCCTACTGAAAAAGAGCAGCACTGCATGACTTCAACCAGCTTCTTTAGAACAAACAATGCTTGCTGACCAACTTCACCAGATTTCATATGCTATAAACAATCAAGTTATGTATGGCTATGCTGGTTCACTAGCTAGACAAGCACCAAACCAGCCAGACTGCAGTTAATATAATTAATATAATTTAATATAGCAAAAAAAATAATAAAAATGGATATAGACAAGAGGGATAACTTTGCATACTGTACATCCATATGCATGAGCCGTGATCCCTGATTTGTGAACAAATAACTCTTATGAACAGGTCCTTCCTAAAGGATTAGTTCACTTCAGAATGAAAATTTCCTGATAATTTACTCACCCTCTTGTCATCCAAGATGTTAATGTCTTTCTTCAGTCGAAAAGAAATTAAGGTTTTTGAGGAAAACATTCCAGGATTATTCTCTATATAGTGGACTTGGGGTTCACCGGGTGGAAGGTCCAAATTGCAGTTTCAATGCAGCTTCAAAGTGCTCTATGCGACCCCAGCTGAGGTCTTATCTAGTGAAACGATTTTCTAAAAAAAAAAAATTATATACTTTTTAACCACAAATACTCGTCTTGCACTAGCTCTCCAATCTGCCCCGCATGACGTAATCACGCTGGAAAGGTCATGCGTGACGTAGGCGGAAGTACCGATCCAGTGTCTACAAAGTGAACGTGCAAAGATTAAGCCAAATGCCCTTTACAAAAAAAGGTAAAACAACGATATCGGAGAAAATTAGATGAAGTTTTTCACCCTACCCCGGTACTTCCGCCTACGTCATGCGTGACCTTTCAACGTAATGCGTGGTGCATTGCAGAGTAGTACAAGACGAGCATTTGTGGTTAAAAAAATATAAATTTTTATTTTTTAAAAAACATGACCGATCATTTCACTAGACCTTATGGGATCATGTAGAGCGCTTTGAAGCTGTATTGAAACTGCAATTTGGACCTTCCAACCGGTGAACCCCACTGAAGTCCACTATATGGAGAAAAATTCTGGAATGTTTTCCTCAAAAACCTTAATTTCCTTTCGACTGAAGAAAGAAAGACATAAACATCTTGGATGACATGGGGGTAAATAAATTATCAGGAAATTTTCATTCAGAAGTGAACTAATCCTTTAATGAGTTCAGTCAAAATGATTCACCCTGGAACTAAAGCCGTTTCTCAATATGCGTTCTTGTCTGTACTTTTGCTCTTGTGGACTTGTGAAACGTCATCAGTCGCTGTCCAAGGACTGTTCCAATTCAAAGTTCACATCTAGCCAAGTACAGTTCAAATCCCCGTTCTTGATCCGCCCCTTTTATCGTGGACGCATCGAGAGCTGACTTGTGCCAAAGCCACTGGAAGGCAAGCCTGCAACCTTTAGCCAAAAAAACGCCCCGCCCCCGGCGGTACACAGGGAAGGAGACCAGAGGCTGTTTTTTGAATGGATGTCAATGGATGAGAGGCTTCACTATGCTGATTAAACAGCTTTTGTGGGGAAATAGCTAATCGTTTAATTAATTGACAGCCTGTTTGCCAATCTTCAGCATGTTTTACACTAAACAATACTTTCGTTGGGAACTATATGTAGATTTTAGCTTGATAAAAATGTATTTTTTAAGAGAAGGCAGACTAGGGAACGTTGCGACTGACGTCACTGCCATTACATGATAGGCTGAGAGGTGCCGCACGTGATTAAGTTAGCCGTTCGGAGATCCAGGCGATCACCGGGCGCTCAGCGCTTATGTGCCCAGCCGAGAGCAGCCTTAACTCGGCTAGTCCTTCTGACGTTTGCCACTGGATCTGATGTCTCTGTAGCGGTTAAACATGACATAATTCGTCTTTTGTAGGCTATACCTAACGGGCGATCTTTGGTCTCATGAATCTATAATTTGTTCCGTGGCAAATCGTTTTGGCTGAGGGCAACGTGACGTTTCATAACAAGCGCTGATTTTGTAGCCTACGTTTGACTGAATTGTTTGCTTTATTTCTTATTGTATATTCTTATACCTTTTATAATGGCTATTACTGATCATTATTTAAAACTGACATTTAACAAAAAGAGACAGGGTTGTGTTTTGTTATATTTCATTTTATTACAGTGAAGAAAATCAGAGTATGCACGTATATTAATATGTTTAATATTTTTGAAATGTAAACGAAAAGAGGCAGGGTTTAATATTTCGTTTTGTTATAAATACTATATATGGAGACATTGAAGATAATCAATGAACGCGTTGCCTGAGGCTATTAATATGTTTTTGTTTATTTGTTTGTTTTTTAAATAAAACGAAAAGACGCAGAGTGGTGTTTTATAATACATTTCGTTTTATTGTTGCCTAAAATATACATACAGAGATAACCGGAGAAGCCAGAGCGAGCTGAGTGACGTTATCAAGTACGCTGCTGTGCCATTTGCAGAATCACCGGACTTGCGTCCTCCCGTTCACGGGAGTCCGTTCTCCTGAGTCGAACTTACCAAGTCCTAACTACCAAGGACGCAAGTCCGAACTTTGCGAACTTAGTATTGAGAAACGCCTGAAGTAAGACATTTGAATCAGAATCAGTGAATCATTCAGAAATTCACAGTTCACTGAGTCTTTGAGACTTTATATTAGTCTACACTTTACCATTCAAAAGTTTGGGGTCAGTAAGATTTTTTTTTAATACACTGAACTTTCTATTCATCAAAGATTTCTGAAAAAAAAAAAAAAAAAAATGGTTTCCACAAAAATATAAAGGAGCACAAACATTTTTTAAAGCTGCATTTTTCCTCTTTGTCGCCATCTCTGTTTGAAACCTGCAATTGCAGTCATATGCGGAATTGTTATCGTTGTTAGCGTTGTGCTTCGGCACGACTCCTCAGCGGATGAATCTAATGTTTCCTGTCAATCACTACACCGGTGTGGATACTGTACTTCAGAATCATAGATTCTAAATCTTGAAAGTATGACTAATATAAGAATTTTCACTGGAAAATAGCTGAACAAGTAAGTAACATTTCTTCCGCTTTTGTTCTAACCAACTGAGGAAAAAAGCATTAGGATTACAATAAATCGCGCTGCCATTGATGATTAAATCTAACAATCGCTTAGTTCGGATCAGTATTATTACTGTTATACTTTGTTCTGAAAATGTTAATGTTAACAACATCAGCATTGCGTGACTATGTGTATTTAGTGTGTATTATCGTTACCTGTAGATTTCAATTTCTGTAGCCACTCCACAGTCTGAAGTCTTTTGCTTTTGACTACGGGTGAATCTCCAGTTGTCACTGATGATTGTCATTTAGACCTTTCTGGATTACAATCCGCCATCAAAATGATACGTTTAATTACAGCTGCTGTGAGAACAAGCTATAAATAATCCGCTACAACAAGCATCCTCACATGATAAAGCCGACTAGCCTGGACTCCTTCTTTCTGTCTTTCCTGGACTGCTGCATGCTCGAATTTCCCGTGGAAATCCACCAGGTCGCTCTTATTATAAAACATTATTACAAGCTTACCGTTGTAAATCAAGCTAAGATAATGAGATAGTTTTGAACACTGGCTGGTTATGTACTTGCTCAAAAATTGATTTTGGATAATTTTTAATAAAAAAAAAGTTTTAACAAAAATTTCTCTAGAGCACCAAATCAGCATATTAGAATGACTTCTAAAAAATCATGTGACACTGAAGACTGGACTAATGATGCTGAAAATTCAGCTTTGTCACATTAATAAATTACATTTTAAAAATATATTAAAATAGAAAACAGATAATAAAAAATGCTCACTCCTAGTTAAGCATAAGAGACTTTTTTCAAAAACATTAAAAAAAATCTTCCTAACCCCAAACCTTTGAATTGTAATGTATGTACTAAGTTCTAAATTCATATGACAACGTGAAATTAAAGGTACATATTGCACTCACAACAAAGTGTTAATATATTCTAAAACAAATGGTGTATCTGAAGTACAGCTGATTTATGAAAGATTCAAATCCTGTTTAATTTAAAATCCATTTGCCTCAGTGTGAATGGGCATGATGCTTCTTGCCACCTCATCAGGCTCCTTGAATAAAACAGAAGATAATGCATCTGAGTGTGCATACCATTTATTGACTGCACTGCCGGGAGATGAAATCTGATATTGAATTTGTACTGAATCACAGTGAATTATTGACTACTTTATTTTTAGGTAGTGGCGCATTTATAATTAATCAAATAATGACTGCCCATGTTTTTATGCCCTGGGTTCTGATGCAATTTCTGAAGGTCTGATTTTTGAGGCGTTGAACTTGAATGAATGAGAGAGACAGGTATTGTCGCTGCTGCATTAGCAGTCTTGTTCGCACAGTGAGTCAAGCACGGGAAGAGAGGAAAACACTTCACATATGGATGCACAATTGTGTCAAATGCAGGTTTCAACAGACTCTCAAACACACTCACACAGACAACGCACAAATGTCATGTACTTAATGCAAGAGGACCGTCCCAGAGGGGGCTTCATTTTGCAACACTCTGTTTAGCCAGGCAGACAGAAATGCCCCTTAAAGATCAAGTCAGTCACTTCTGATGTTGATAGATGGCAGACTGAAAGAAGCATCTTGGTCTCTCAGGCCTGTCTGTCTGACACGCTTCAAGTGTTCTGATTGCAAATCTTATAGTCTAATGCCATACCTTCACTGACGTCTGATGCATATTGCACTCAAAAACCAATAGAATTCACCAGTTCCATTCAAATTGACATGTCTATCCAATTTTAAAACTTTTTTTGGATGCACCTAGTAACAAGTAAAATAAATTTTTGCAAGCAGAATATTTTACTTTGTTCAATCAGTATCAAGCTTTATGCTGTCAAATGTGTGGTCATGCAAGATGACAAATGTAAAGAGCAATAGTGCAGAGTCAGACGGTTAGTGAATGATTGGTCCTTTAAATGCTGCAGTGTTTCTGATTACTGGAGGTCAAGAGAGTGACCATGACCGGACTGACCATTGCATTAAGAGCTATTACCCACTTAAAACATCTCAAACGGACTAGCCTACAGCAGGTAAAAGGCTGTAATGTGAAAGTTGTAATGTCACATCCTATGCAGCCTTTCATGGCCTGTTTTCTCCTGCACTGTTCTAGAACATGAACAGATGGCTGTTAAATCTTTTAACATGCAAGAAATGCTTTATATCTTATATAATCTCAGCTTCTCACTTCTTTCATCATGTTTGTGTACTATAGTCAAGGTTAGACTGTTCTTGATGTAAACAACACATCATGAAACATCTGTTCATATTTATAATCATAACAAATAGCTACAGTCACGCCTAATTATGTGTCTATGCAACATAATAATGCAAATAATTGCACAGGCTCAAGTAAATAACGAATATAATATAATATAATAACATTGGACTCCCTTAGATATTTGCAGAATCATCGTTGTACTACTAAATACATTAGCTCAGTATTAAATTTAGTACAGTGGTTCCATCATCTGAAAGAGTATCCTCCCATGCATATATTCTCTCTTGCACTGATTGCCCATTTACTCCTATCCTCCAATCAAGAGGCTCCTCTGTGTGCTGTCTGACCCCTAATTGGACACAAAGGGGAATTAGGGTAGACACAACTGAGTACAAACAGCCAACAAGCTTTCTAGAGAAGAAAAAAAAACAAGTTCATCAAATTGACTCTGATTAAACATTCACCTACTGAACACATACACACAGTATCTTCAGCTCACAACTTTTGAAAAATGTTTAAAAAAATGTCTGGTTAACCAAAAGGAGTAAGTTATCTGTGTTTCAGTCTGATTCACGTCAGCCTGACACGCACAACCATTCGTACGTCATATTTGTGGAGATAAGCTTTTGGTAGTGTTGGTGCTGCAAATATATCAGCCTCATATCAGCATCACATATTGCTCTTCCCATCTCAAGACAAGGCTGGAGTCTCAGACCAAAACCTGAATACTGATTTATAATATAAACAAGAGCCTGGAAAGGTCAGTGGGTATGGAAACAGAATTCCAGAGTTCCAGCTGGAGAATCTACTTAAATTTGGACAAGATGAGGCTAAGGAATAACATTTCTTACATTAATCTTGTTATTAATAATTTTGTAAATGAATAATTAATTAATAATCTGCTTTATTTTTCAGAACATTATATTACTCTACCTTATAAATGCATTCATAATACTGTATGTGAAAAAAAGACTCCTTGACGACAATATGACGAAAAGTGCTTCGGATATACTTGGCATTCATGAAGGCAAGTGTGCAGTTCTCTGGCCTTGCTTTGCAATATTGCACAACCCTGAATAAGTTGTTATCCCAAAGGATTGAATGAAGACCTTGACCTTGGCGTTTACCTTCCTATTACTGTGTTACATTCCTTTACAATTCATCTCATGAGCTAGACACTTTACCATTCTATAATGCATAAAAAAACACAATATCCTTTTTACACTTGTGTCTAATCAAACTGTTTCGCTCAGGATGTCTTATAGCTTCTCAGCTGTGTGCAGTAGTTTACATATTTTGAAACCCGTTGTTCTTTCACCCTGAAGTACTGGGATCACTCTTCTGTGTCTTTGCTGATGTAATTGGACAGACAGGCAGGTACCCCTGCAGTGTAGTCCTGTCAAAGTAGGGTGAGAGCTGCGATCTCAAGTTCTTGACATTCACTGTTTTGGGTCCATCATGAATTCTAATAAAGCTTCAAAGCCTTGGAGAGCCTCCTTTCACCCTACAGCAACATGGCATAAATTTGTATTAATTATCCATAGTTATTGTATATGGTGGCCCAGATGAATAATTCAGTGGCAGACTTTGCAATTTCTTTCCTCTTAATGTATTTACATTTATCTTAAATTTTTGCATTTAACAATTGCTTTAATTTAAAAGTGACATAGCAATGAGGAACATCGCAAGTCATTTATCATAATAGGCAACAATATTTGCGTCACATTACCAAGTTTCAAGTATAAGCTACAGTAGTACACAAGCTAGAGCAGAAGTGAACTGCAGAAAAGCAGAGAAAGAAACCACTCATAGGTGTGAGTTGGACATCTGAGGAATTCTGCAGAATGGATTTATAATCTTGAAAGCAATGGCCATTTACACTTATAAAAAGGTATATGTTACTTGCACTGAGTGTAAATATCTTGGTTACACAATGTGCAGTAGTAGATGCTATTCACACAAAGTGTAAACAGAAGTGTATTTGTACTAAAGGTGAAAAAGCTGAGTAATAATGCAGGTGTTACTAAAAATAGCTTCTCCCAACAATGTTGGCTATTTGCATTCAGTGTAAACAGACACTGTTTAATTTAAAATGTAGAATAGATGAGCGTAGCTAAAAGCATTTTCAAAATATTAACATATTTCATCTGCAAATGCACAAAGTTTTCTGCAGAATCATGAGGGCACAAATTCCATGCAGGCTTGCTCAGTTGGGTCCTATGTAATTTTATACATAAATGAAAGTGGAAGTTTAAAGGTGTTTTAAGTAAATATTCTAAACTCTGTCAGAAGTTTTCTTGCCATTTAAAGAGTCAGGTGTGATTTCTCAGGACATCTATTTCAGTGAGATCTGCTACATTTTAGGACCTTTTATAGTCTGAAAAAAGGTCCTAAAAAGATTTAAAAAAAAAAAAAAAAAAAAATGAGGGGAAAAAACTCTGCCTTACTGGCAGAAGGATTATAGTGTGATTATGCAAACTCTGTGAGCCATCTGGGCGAGTTTAAATCTGGCAGACAATATTGTTCTGATGCTTCTGAATAGCTAAAAATATTCCACAAGTACCATCAAGAAAGGGGAATTATTAATAATTTTGTTACAGTTCCCATCAGTTTTGGACTCCATCTCCCATAATCCTCCCTGGCCCTCACCTGCACTCACTCCACCACTCAGTAATCACACCTGCAATTCATCCACTCATCACCACAGCACTACTTAAGCACACCACTCACCTCAGTATGTTTTCTGATCTTGTTTGTACAAGGACTTGGTTACTTACTTCCTATTGTCTCCAAAGATATGGACTGTCTCCACTCCTGTGTGTTTCCCTCGTCCTCCTGTGGCTTCGTCTGTGTGTGTGTCTGTCTCATGATTACCAGCATTCCTCCATCCAGCTCTACAACCTGCTTCATTCCATGATCTCCACTCCTACAAGACAAAGGACTGTTTCAGTATCCGTAAAAGACTCATTCTGCTATCCACTTACCTGCACTACTGTTATTATTCTGCTGTGTGTTTAATAAATACCACCTACCTGCATTCCTGCTGTCTCCCGTCCATCTGTCCGTAACAAATTTGTATTATTCATACATTATTATTTTTTTTTTAAATATTATCTGCATTTTTTAATTATCATGAATACAGTTCACGAGTTCACCCTCGGATATAGTAAAAGTATACATATTTGGCATGCTCTCCAAGTTGGGATAGGAAATATTTAAGAGTGGGGAGTTGGGGTGGTGGAGGATGATGGAAAACTGTTGTGGGATAGAGGCAGCTCAGTTATATATACACCTCCTCTCATGCTAATTAGGTTGATTACCTAAACGTTCTCCTCCCGAACTTTAATAAAACATAAATCACTCACGCTAATTATAAGAAAAAGAGAAAAATATGAATACAACACTACAGTATATTAGTCACTCACACTAATTATGACAAAAAAGACAAAAATATAAACAGGAGAGAAAGAAATCCAATTTTGGATGTGTTATGAAAGGATAAAGGACATTAAATTCATGAAATATTATGAAATATTCATGGGAATACTGATGAAAGGGTATAAGTGAGAAGGCAAATAGAGCGAGAGGTAGAAGAGAATAAAAAATACATCAAAATGAGCCTTTTAGTGTTTGAGCTGATTGAGGTAGAAAATCTCTCCTGCTGAGTCAAACTATTTGCTGCTAAATCTATTCCAAATGAGAACACACTGTGAAATTATCTGTTTCTGCACTATACCTGAATTACCAGCTGTGCCTCCCGATAATAGAGGATTACACTCACTCCCACAATGCAATGGGGCAACTCTAGATAAGCACCAGTAGCCACTGGACTTGAGTGAGTGAGACTAAATTAAGAAGAAAACTAAAAATAGATCTGTGGATGAAACAAACCAGTCAAGTAACCTTATAACCTTGTTTAATCCCTGATGATTGCTGTGAATTTAGTGAATGCATAAAAAAACTAATTTTCACTCACTTCTCCATATAAAATGGCCAGGCAGGATGATATAATTTGCAGTTTCAAGGTTTAATCTATGTTACAAGACAACATGCCAGAAGCAGCCTCCCTTGAAATTAAACATCAGAAGACTTATACATAAGACTGTTACAAATATCCTCAGATCCTGATGAAGTTTCTTTGGTAAAATTATTAAAATGAATCAAAATTAATCTGACTAGCCTTTTCTGAAATATAAACCACAAAATGAGAAGGTTTAAAAGGTTATATTATATTTGTACAGTGTTAATTGGATGTTACATACACAACCAGTCAAAAGTTTGGGGTCTGTTAGATATTTTAATGTTTTTGAAAGAATTGTCTTATGCTCACCAAGGTTATTTTTATTTAATCAAAAATTCAGTAAAAACTTCCAATTTACATATAATTTTAAACAACAGTTTCTATTTTAATATATTTTAAAAATGTGTGATGGGAAAGCTTTTCAGCAGCCATTACTCCAGTCTTCAGTGTCACATAATTCTTTAGAAATCATTCCAGCTGTGATACATTGGTTTTCAAGGATTTTTTGGTGAAAAGTTCAAAGGAACAGCATTTATTTGAAATATATTTTTTCTAACATTATAAAAGTCTTTATGGCCACTTTAGATATATTTAATACTTCCTTGCCTAATAAAGTATCAATTTCTTTCAAAGAAAAAATCTTTCTGACCCCAGCTTTTAAACGGTAATGAACATAATATCTCTGCTTTTATCATTTGAACACCACAGGGTAAAATCTTCATAAAGTCAGCTTACTTGCCTGCATGTTTATTTCCAAACTTAAATATAAAACTTGAACTTAAAATAGGTTGAATTCGATGCTCTTTATCCACATCTTCGCCCAAACAAATCAAATGCACAAAAAGTCAATAAGCAGAGTAGAGCAATTCAAGTAATGCTTGAGCTGGCACTGCATCTCCCTGCAGGCTTACACAAAGCCCTTAAAAGAACAGTGCCCAATATCTTGCAAAGTACGAACCAAAAAGAGTTTTACAGCCTGGTTTTACAAAAGAACACTTTGTTCCACAGAAGCATTTTACTCTCTAGTTCTTCAGGAGACTTTGAAGAGGCACTTTAAAGAACCCAGAAACCATTAGGCTGATCTGAAGAACCTAGAGTATAATATAACATCAAGAATTTATGTTCCCCATTTACACACAAGATACAGCAAAAATGGTTAACATTTACATCTAAATCTTCAATCTACAAAAAAGGAATCCAACTCCAAACTTTAGGTATAAACTGCTTAAACAATCAATATGGAGTCAGATTTCTATAGAAAGCGTTTGTGTGTCTGTCACTGTGCAGATCTTGTGTCAAGCACGGTAGACGTCTTTATCTTTACATACAATAGGTGACAGGTCATAAAAGGCTGCAAAAAAATAGTGCAACTCTTTGTAGAGAGAAGATGCATTATAGTCATATAATCTATTAACATGTAGAGGAAGAGCTACTTACTTTGGTATTAAATGGATAAAAGACATCAGCTTTGTGTAAAACCTTGATCGCATGGTACCTATTCACCAGCATCTTTATAAATGAAGGCTACTACTCATCACATCACGCATAAATATGGCCTTCAAATCAAAAAGGGGAGAGACAAGCAGAGTAAGATCATTCTTAAGATGAAAAGATATGACACACTAAAAGAAGAAAAAACAGGCTATTTGGATGCCTGGTGGATAACAACAACAAATGGCATGTGAAATGAAGTATCAGTGACAGGACAATGGTGTGATTGACATGCCAGCATAAGCTCAGAGATGCACTGTCCTATTCCACTGTGGCTCAATAGACCACTGACGACAGCTCAGGAGGATCTATTTGTTTTCTGGTTCATGAAATGAGCTGAGTGCAACAAAGCCATAAAGACAACAGTGTTGAAAGAGTGTGTGAAGGAGTAATATTGAGAACAGACATTGCCAATATGTGAAATAAGCGGCTAAATTGTACCTGAATCTGATTGTTTTCCCAGATGATGTTTACACATTTTAACAACCCTGTGCCCACTTCCTCTGAAATCACAACTGTGATGCCAATACAAGGTACAAACAACATGACATTATCAAAACCTCATTTATATACATAAAACAAATCAAAGCTAAAATAAAGAAACTAACATTTAGGTAAATGTTTCATTATCCCCCTGTATAGTGCACTTCACAAAAATGCAAGATTTTGCAAGCAACAGCAGTAGTGGTGTTTCGTACCTGAATCAGTGCTTTTAAACGAAAAGGTTGTGAATGATTCAGTCACTCAAAAAGACATCTGATTAGTTTCTGAATATATCAGTGAATGATTCAATAACTAAAAAAAACTATAATAAAGATCCTGATTTATTCCTGAATGAATCGAGGCTTTTGAACGAATCAGTTGAATGAATGAACAAATGTTTAATGCCGTACTTATTGCCACCTACTGGAGAAACAATGTAAAATGAAACACTGAAAATTCACTAGACTAAACAGACTGACAGTCTTTGAGAGTTTGATCAATGTTACGGACCTGAAAGGCCATTTTAAAGGGTTAGTTCACCCAAAAATGAAATTTCTGTCATTAATTACTCACCCTCATGTCGTTCCAAACCCATAAGACTGTCATTCATCTTCAGAACACAAATTAAGATATTTTTGATAAAATTCGATGGCTCAGTGAGGCCTGCATTGCCAGCAAGACAATTAACACTTTCAATGCCCAGAAAGCCACTAAAGACGTACATAAAACAGTTCATGTGACCACAGTGGTTAAACCTTAATGTTATGAAGCGACGAGAATACTTTTTGTGCGCCAAAAAAACAGAATAACGACTTTATTCAACAATATCTAGCGATGGGCAAGTTCAAAACACTGCTTCATGAAGCTTCGAAGCTTTACGAATCTTTTGTTTAGAATCAGTGGTTCGGTGCGTGAAAGTCAGGTGATTTCAGTAAACAAGGCTTCGTTACGTCATAAGTGTTTCAAAATTTCAATGGTTCACATGACTTTGGCAGTTTGAGTTTGATTACTGAAATCACCTGACTTTCACGCACCGAACCACTGATTCGAAACAAAAGATTCGTAAAGCTTCGAAGCTTCATGAAGCAGTGTTTTGAACTCGCCCATCACTAGATATTGTTGAATAAAGTCGTTATTCTGTTTTTTTGCCGCACAAAAAGTATTCTCGTCGCTTCATAACATTAAGGTTTAACCACTGTGGTCACATGAACTGTTTTAAATATGTCTTTAGTGGCTTTCTGGGCATTGAAAGTGTTGATTATCTTGCTGGCAATGGAACCTCACTGAGCCATCGGATTTTATGAAAAATATCTTAATTTGTGTTCCGAAGATGAACGAAGGTCTTACGGGTGTGGAACGACATGAGGGTGAGTAATTAATGACAGAATTTTCATTTTTGGGTGAACTAACCCTTTAAGGCCACATGCTTTGATGCCCTTTATGTTTTTCTTACTTTAGAATGTCTTTTTATCGGACAGCTCCATAATCTGGAAACAGAACCCAGGAAGGCCAAATCAAATCCCTCTCTCTCTCTCTCTCTCTCTCACACACACACACACAGAGAGAGATTTTTTTTTTTTTGATTTTAATAACAAACTTTATTCAATCATAACAGCATAAATATTAAACACACATCAAATCCAAACCAGATCAAAAATTAACTCCTCCTCCACCACCATACAAAAAAACGAATTGTAACACCACTGTAGTTTAAAAGTTTCTATATCATTCATGCTTTATAATATTTAAACTCTACAACAATTCTTGACTTGACAAAAGCTTTAAATAAAGATATAATCTCTTGACCACACCTATTTTCGATTCTGTTCTTCCTTGTTTTATAAATTGCCAGCTTTGCCTGTCCAAACAGAAAATTAATCAATTGCCATTTGATCTTTTGCTTCTGATTGTACCCAGCCCCCAAAATAAAAACCTCTGATGTAAACTTTTCCCCACATTTACCACACAACAAATCCAACAAGTTAAAAAGTGCATGAAGTCTTTTACATTCTAAGAAACAATGAAAAATAGTTTCCCTAAATCCACAAAACACACATTTATCATCAACATTGGGATTAATGATTGAAATAAAAGCATTAACAGCCACAGCCCCATGTAAAATCCTCCATTGTAAATCACCAGATCGTTTTATCAATGGTGGTTTGTACAGCACCCTCCACACTGGCTTCATTTCCTCTTTCAACCCAAGTTTGTCTCTCCAAACTGTATCAATCCTCCCATTTAACGTTACTTTATTTAAAACTTTAACAAAGCATTTATACATAACTTTCCCTCCTAAATTTCGTAGTCCGTTAAGATCCAACAAAGGACCCGATGATTCTTTTAGGTCTGGTGTAATCCCAAGCTTTGGAAAAGGGTCTCTTACATCAAAAGTCACTCTTCCATTTTTAAAATCCTTTATCAAAGACATTTCCTCCTTTGTTAGCCTTGTTTTCCACATCTCCACTATGGTTAACGTGTGGCGAGTTGATTTCTGACCCAACAAACTGGCGACCGCATTTATATCACTCAGCTTGGGTCCAGCCACATCAATTATGTGCCTCAATGTCACAGATTTAGTAGCACACAGTCTCTGCACAAGTCCTGGAACATTCCCAACCGCAATATCCATACGAGCTCCTTTAATAAGAGGTTCTTGTAATAACCAGTACAAAGAATTGGTCTCCTCCATCCTGCACACATTGAGCAGTCCCCACACTTTGAAAAGTCCACAGTAAAATTGAGACAGTCCAGCCAGCCGTAATTGTTTCACATCCATTAGAAACAGGGCAGCATCCAGTCCAAGTCCATCCACTGTCTGTAAAATTATTTTTGCCACCTTCCGCCACACCAGATCCACAGGGCCAGTCAGAAATTTCTGGATGAACTGTAGACGAAAAGTAGCATGACCGCTTGGTAAATGAACTAGCCCTTGACCTCCCTCTTCTTTAGGAAGAAAAAGCACACCTTGAGGAACCCAGTGCAAACTGTCCCAAAAAAAATTCACTAAGATTGTCTATAATCGGGACAGCAATCCAACAGGCGGATCCACACAAGATAATTTATGCCATAATGTTGAAGCAACCAAGTTATTGACAATTAAAACCCTCCCTCTAAAAGACAATTGTGAATGAAGCCATTTCCACTTTTTTAATTTTCCTTCTATCTTTTCAAAAACCCCTTCCCAATTCTACACAGAGAGAGAGAGAGAGAGAGAGAGAGAGATCGTTCAGTGATTGCTGATCTTGTAACTCTGCCTATGTCAGCAACTTTACATGTTGGTACGTTATATCCTCTCACTGCCTGCTCCAATGAACTACAGATTCCTCTCATTTCTATTATCATGTAATACACAAGTTCATTTAGAAAACAAGCATTCACACTTCAATTATTAAGGATGTTACTGTAACTCCAAAACAATCTGCTTTGAGATCAGATGAACTCTGCTATGTGAAGAGGTATTTGTAACTTCTAGCTGACACTGACCCTAATGGTACCAAAAATCAAACACATGTTTCTCTGCTGACTATGCCCACATGTCAGGACTGAAGGCAGATGTTTCAGGAAAATCAGCAGATTTGGTTGTTAAGAAGCTGTCAGTTGTGGTTAGGCTAGCTATATATAGAGCTGTTCAGCAGTAGGTTCTGTCGGGAATGTCTAATAGGTTTTTAAAATAGTGCTAAGATGTTTAGAAATAAGAAAAGGTCTATGGTTAACATTACTTGATAAGAAATTAAAAACATTAAGAGCAAACTTGCCTATGCAGTCTTTCCACATATAAAAAGACATCTCTGGGAGTCATCAAAACAGATTTGTATTGTTTTTCATATCTCACAACATCCATTTGATTGTCTTTGAAGGATGATGCCACACTAAATACTGAAACAGCCATGACTCCTATAGAAAATTATTTTTTAGAAGTGAATTATAAGTTGTATGTGAAAAGACTGCATGGGTTAGATGGATGTGTTTGACCATTGCACTCAAGTCTTTTGCAGCATCTCGCACATGACATGGTGTTCTAAAAACAATGCGCTCAAGTTAAAAGTTGTTCTGTTATCACATCTATGTTCTCTCTTTCTTCATAGTAAAATGGCACGTGGAGGAAGTTGTGGCCTAATGGTTAGAGAGTACCAGCAGGAAATATAGGTGGGGGAGTGAGTGAAGAGCGGGCTCCCTAGAATTAACCTTCTGTGTCAGCTTTCAATTTGACGTCACGTCATGCTTATTACAGCACTTTGAATGTGTGTGGTATTGTACATTCACAGATTGCGGTAGGTGCAGCAGAGAACAGCAGGGCTGACAGGTAAATGACACAGATCGTAGTGCAATCATCATCCTGGGCTCAATTCCAGTTTATTCCCCTCTGGCGAGGGAGAGTAATTTATGGGAATCATGTGAGGTCAGTCGTGCAAAGTGTTCACGCTTTCTGCAGTTGCCACGGGAACAGACTAAGTGTACACTTCAGGCTCGGAGTATGACGTGTGTATCCTTCAAGCATTGGGATGACATGGTAGACGTATTGTCTGCATTCAGATGCCTGTGTAGCTATAGACAACTGATGATGTGATCTAAGATTCCCTCTTTACCACATTCTGCACAAAGAGAACTCTTGGCAGCACATTTGTCCTGTGGCATTAGGCTCACAATATCTACAGCTTGGATTCTTATCGCTTTGACTAATTTAGGCCATTATGAGGATGTTTTGGCAGAAAACGAGAGGTTAGCTAGATATGAAGCCCTCAGAGCTTATTTAAATCATATAACTCACACTCCATAATTCCCCAGAGAGAAAACGCTGTAATCAAACAGTGGGTCAGAAAGCAATCTGTAAACCACAATATTGAATGTGCCGTAATGCCAACATCACCTTATTTATTTAGATGTAATCTTCAAATCTATCTTGAGCAGCACAAAGCAATCTTAAACGAATACATAATTCATTTCATGTTCCGATCACGATTTCTTAAACGATAACAGTTAAAAGTTTAATTTCCCAGAGCTATGGTAGTGCCACTGCATATTTTAGTTCAATTCACCCAGAGCCACAAACAAAAAACATGTAAAATATTTAATCTAGTGATGGAGCCAGGATATTTTCACAGGGTCCAGCAACCAGTCTGGGATGGCATGGAAATCTTCAGTAGCCTATTCAAACATAAAAAATGAGTTTGACTATAAAGTACTGGACTGTTTTAGCGCCTACAACACAACTGAATACAGTTAATAGTGGTGAAATAGATAATACAGTTAATAGTGGTGGAATAGATAATACTGAGTGAATTTAAAAAAAAAAATTCTTAATCCTAAGATCTGTTTTAAAAAACTTGCAACTGAAAAATTAAACACTGAATGTTTAACATTAAATTAGTTGCCAAAATAAATTAATTGCAACAATTATATCATATTTAAATTAAACTCATTACAAAGGAAAAATATATTCTCTTTTGAATCCCCATATGCAACAATGTGAATATGATAAAGGCTACAGCATGCAAAACAAATGCCAGAATGTAATGCTACATAAAATTAAATGCTATCCATTTCCATTTGTACTCTGCCAACTAACGCAAAAGGGTGCCTGTTTTCGAGTACAAATGAACAGGACTCGCATTTGCATTAAATTACAGATAAAAATTACATTCAATTTGTGCCTTACTCGCATAGTAGCATATGCATTTGAGGGCGATGTTCATAAATGTGCATATACAACAAATACATTCCTTTTTTTTTTTCTTTTTTAAAGAGGACCTATAATGCCCCTTTCACAAGATGTAATATAAGTCTCTGGTGTCCCCAGAATGTGCCTATGAAGTTTCAACTCAAAATACCCTACAGATAATTTATTATAGCCTGTCAAATTTTACCCTATTTGGGTGTGAGCAAAAACACGCCGTTTTTGTGTGTCTCTCTTTAAACGTAAATTAGCTGCTGCTCCCGGCCCCCTTTTCAGAAGAGGGTGGAGCTTTAACAGCTCCTGCTTTGGTTGCTCAGCAACAACAAAGCTGGAGAATCTCACACAGCCAAAATGACGACTGTCAGTATTCAGCCTGTTGAATACTCGTAGTCCCTTCCAGCCACTTGTTGCAGTCCTTAAACAGAGAATTCTTTAAAAGAAAATATCTCCCTGTGCATTGAACTTTGAGGCTTTGCAAACGTTGTTTATGCTAACTAAAGTTAAAAAAGTGAAATCATAATCAACCACAACTTTAAGTTTTGATGCTACTTTAATCATCTCCACATTTAATCATGTAACTGTTTTTCAATTTCTCTCTCAACACCCATTTTTTTTTTTTTTTGCGCTCTTGTTTGTTTTGGGCCTGACACTGAGGCGACGTTCTACGTCTAAATAAACTCACTTCTGGTCAAGTTAAAAAAGACAGAATCAGCAATCATGAGCTCTCTCTCAAAAACAACAATCCATCCTGAGAGTGCCGTTCATCCCTTCAGATCTCTCAGATCTATTCCACATATACATATAATTTCAAGCAGAAGCTACAGCAGAGGTTGAAGAGGAAGGGAGGTGTAAATATCTCTAATTTGCAATAAATAATGCAACATCATGCCCCCATGTTGCTAAAGGTGTTAAAACAAACAAAGATGTGCATTCACACAAAAACACACACAAATCAATGGTTTGTAGTAAAAGGGCGACAAAGGTCATTCAGGATGCAACATATTCTTTCTGTTTACCCTGTCAATGTTCAGATGCATGTTATTAATTAGACCGCTAAATGAAGTAAATGAAAGTGTATTCATGAAAATAGCAGGTGGTAACAGGCTGAGAGCTCTGCTTTTCTTAGTGGCCTTCAGCAAATGTAGATCGCTAAAAGGAGTGAGTGCCAGAGAGAAAAATTAATTTCTCTTTGCTAAAAGGACACAAGCTTTAATTAAATCTGAAATGAGCTCTACACAGACAATTTTCATTTCTGAAAAATGAGTTTTGGCCACTGTTTAGAGCATTTCACCTCTCCCAAGGTCATTTTCATTTTCATATGTTGTTTTCCTATAATCTCATTTTTTGTGAGGATCAGATGGTTTATCTCAGCTATTGTTTTACACCTGATGCATCAGGGAATTACAGCTTCAGCAGTGTATAGTAAAACTGGGGGAGGTTAGTGTGTGTGTACAGTATGTTATCGGTCTCACTCACTATACTGCAAATGCTGATAAACCACCAGGTGGTGGATTTAATCTTCTTCTCTTCTCTTCTCTTCTCTTCTCTTCTCTTTCCTCATCTTCTTTGTTTTGTATCTCACTCAGAGCACAACATAATTCCCAACACAGTTCTCTGTAAAACAGATTTTACTTATTTATTTTTTCAAAAATGGAGAGAAAAAAGAAATTTGAATATTTGCTAGTGCATGTGAAAAGCAGAGGGAAGGATTCAAAAATGAATTGTTAAATGCAAAAGTTTAAGTTAAAATTAAAATATTTTGTCTTTTTGTTTTACACAAATTTGTGGAATTCATGCAGGTCGAGTGCACCTTATTCTCCTTGTAGCCCTTTAACTTCAATTTTTATCCTCTCCTTCTCATCTGTTTTTCAAACTAGCTTCCTAGTTCTCTATTACTCTTTCTGCTATCTAACTCTATCATCTCTCTATCTTCCACTACTCTCGCTCTCTCTGTGTCTTTCTCTAATAATAGCTTCCTCCCTTCTGAACGTCCTGCAGATCATCTGCAGGGTCCACTTCTCTCACAGAAGTGTAATACTACTCATCTGCTTCTTTGGCAACACACAACTCCACTTGAAGCCAGGAACTGAAGTAGAAGTGCACTGTTGTGCACCTGGCATTGTTCATCATCTCAGCCATTATTCTTCTGCTAACAAGTTTCTCAAGCAGCCATGAGACATTTGTTAGGTTGCTCCCATTCTGTTACGTCTGATCAGATTTTATTGCTAATAAAACGAACGGTATGACAGCATAGAGGTGGCATGCCTTCGTGGGTGATTATGACTAATGAATCTCTTTGCAGTGTGCGACATGATGCCTCTCATTCCCCTGACCAAACTGTGCTTCATACAAAGAGTGTCTGTCTTAGAGAGATTCTAAGTACACCAGTTCAATCACACAAAAATGCTGATGATTATAAGAAATTATGAGCAAATGCCACTGAAATGAATGGGTATGCTAACTAATAGCTTTTGCCAGATATTATAGACCTTCTTGGGTAAAAGTATGTCATGCCAAGTTAAAGGTGAAATAGGACATTTTCGGAGAGGCTAGCAATAGCAAGCTAGCTTTCAAATCATAACATCCCACCCTCCCTTCAGAGCGTCTCCGAAGCCACTCCTCCTCCAAAACACATGAAGGCACACACACACAGCTGCTTTCGGCAAAGCGTCAAAAGAGATGGCGTTAAACTACCTCATGTCTCAAAGCACATACATTTACAATAATAATGGATGTAAATGACTTACATAGCTTGTGCAGTAGTGTGCAGTAGCATAACTGCAAAACTCTCACTATCTGGCCACTGTTACACACTCAGTGCGAGTGGATGTCTGTTTATCACAGCTGACGCGCAACAAAATGCTTCATGAAAAATAAAGCGCAGATGATGAACGAATGACAAGGAAGCACAAAAAATGAATGCACAGTGCACAAGAGTAAATACAAACAAGAGTTTGTTGTTAATCACCAACAGAACAGCAGCTCCAAACAGCAAACCCAGTGTTACTGACATGAGAAGGAATCAAAGCAGCCTCCGCGTCTGTTTTCAGGCCTTCCTGCTTAGCTCTTTCCAGCGCTGGAAAGCTTTTCTAATATAAACGCGGGTCCTAAAGTGCTTGCCCAGTCATAAACCTTCATTCCAGTGATATTCTTTTGAGCTGTTTTGTATTGTGTCCCATCTCTCGTTCTGCAGTTTTTTTTTTCTTATTTTCAAATCTCCCTCTTGCTCGTTCTCTCTCCTCGACCGTCATACGCCCCCTAATGCTGATTGGTTACACGTTTGTTGTTGGTATCGGCCTGACTAACTTCTAAACAGTGTATTTAAAATAATACTGAGTCTACCTTTAACTCTGCATAGCATGAAACGCACTGATGACATATGATGTCTGCGCGAACAGGGTGCACGAGAGTATGTAAAAACACGTTGAAAGGCAGGTAGGACATTGTATTATTTCATTCGGACTGAATATAATGATTTGACGAACATTTTATGACCCTACGCCTTCCACAGTCAATATATATTTATAAAAATACATTTACACCGTTTAACACTGTGATTGCTATCAGGATAAGAGAAAACTTACAACCAGCATAACAAAAAATGTTTCTGCAGAGAATCACCTATTCCACCTTTAAATCTGGGTAATGAGAAAAACATTTGCGGCAGGCATTGCTTTATCTGATGAAAGAGCACAGTTTAATGTGTTTATTTGACCTTTTACAAATCGGTGTAAGATTGTGCATGTAAACACATTCATTCTAAAACATAAATTTGCTATTTTTCATCTGCAGCAGCAGCTAAATACAATATTAGATTTTCATGAATAGACTAAGTGAGCATCTCCATGTGCGTGTATGTGCGTTAGTGAGTGAGAAAAAGAGCAAAACAAGAAGAAGGGAGCACTGTAGATGAGGCAACATTAAAGAAACAGACCTTAAGGCAATAATCCTGCTTGGTGAATGGTACACGATAACGAAGCTCTGCATGATGACCTACAGCATCGCTCAGTCTCTTTCCCGCTGTCTCTTTGTGCTACTGAGAAAAACAAGGCCCACTCATAGACCCCCAACCACGAATTCTATGAATCTCAGAGATGAAGTGTAGTAATAGCCTCGAAAAACCATGTCATCCGGCTTCCTGTTATGGACAGAATGAAGTGGAAAATTGGCCATTTAGAATAGAGCCCTGACTGAAATTTCAATTGACTGGGTGAGAAAATCAAATCAAATCTAAATTCAAATATACAAAATGATTAAAATAAACTAAATAAAAAAAAAAAAATAACTGACTTAATAAATAAATCTCCATTTCAATATTAAGTTTACACACTTCATATCAAGATGTGCTTGGTATCTAGTGTGAAAGGTAGAAAATGAGAAATGGTTACCTCAAAAACACATGAACACCCTTTGAGGCTGACTCTGACAATGCAGTCAAGAAAATGTTCTCTGCAAAAGCATGTTTGAATATTCTCTTATTTTCTTTTCCCCATCATTTTAGCTTAATAAAAAATTCTTAACTGCCAGCGGTCTTGCTGAGGGACCATCTGCTGATATTTCTAGCTTTAAAAATCTAGGAGTGTGATGACAAGCTGCTCTCACTCTTCGTAGAGAGAAATCTGGCAGTTCCACTAACACGGCCAGTGGAGAGGAGAGCTGGCAGCTCTTCAAGAGGTCACGCTCTTCACAGAGGCATAACTTTAAAAAGCGGAAAACTGGAATGTGTAATTAAACAATCATTTATAGTCACTGCCATATGTCAAGTCATAATCTTGAATCTTAATGTCAGTTATTATGGGAAATACCTCACACTTTAGGCGTATTGGCAACGTTAGTTAGTTATTTTTCAACGCGGAAGAAAGGTGTTTTCTGTGAATGTATGAGACTTCCAATTTATTAGCCACTATAGGGAAATAATGAGAAGAATATCAAAGTGCAGTAAACTGTAAAACTGTTTGAGCTACAATCCAGCATATTTATAATTAAGACAATACATTAAAATAATATGGTAAGAAATACCAGTTTGCAATATCAAGCAGCATAACGAGCTGTTTTGTACAGTTAAAAATAACTGGAACAGAATAACACTGGAAGCCAGACACATTAAAATTACAAATGGACGCACCCGCACTTACCTGAAAAATAAGGTGGTAAGCAAGCAAGAATGCAATCAAGAATGCTGTTGTTGTGGTGGAATCAGCGAGTCTGCCTTATGCCATTGGTAATCACAAATAACATCTGAATTGAGAGTGTGATATTGCTTTTAAACAACAAGAAATTAATACTGAGTAACTCTGTCAATGAAAGTAGTTCCACACAAAGCCAAAGTAGAATTCACCACTGCAGCAATGCACTGGAGCTGTTGTGTTTTTTTCCTCAATAAATCAGTATTTTTAATGAATCGGTTAAGTGAATGACTTAATGACTCACTTATAAAAAACAATCACTTGTTTAATTCCTGAATAAATTTCTTTTTGAATGAATTAGTTGAGTAAATGACTCAACTCACTCATAAAGACTTATTGGCCTAACGATGCAACGTACAGAAAGCAATTCCCCACCACTGAAGTCCCATTCACACTAAGATCGATGACTGTAATAATAACTATATTTCTGGCATCCACATCAACGACGATAACATTCTGTTTAATTTAGGCACATGCTGTTTTTATGTCGTCTCCCTTTTAAAAATGCTCAAGCTCTTTAATGTCAGCTGGATTCTGATTGGCTGTCAAAATTTTTAAAATTCTGAAACAGATATTTTGTGCCAATTTCCCAGGAAGTGACGACTTTGTTCTCTTGAACGCACTGGATAGAAACAATGCTTTATTCACAAATGTTTTACGCAATATTCCAATTTTGTGCACAAGTTAAAATCGCAGCTTTGGATGGAAACATAGCTATAATGTATATCTGCAATCTAGGAACACGGCTCTGCCAATCAGAAACAAGGACCGGAACTAGGGTAACTTATATTTGATAATACTGACTATCCTTACAAAGTGTCTGAAAAGAGGCATCATGCTTACTACTACACAGCCATAAAGCAAAATACAATCATAAACAACCATAACAAGCATTTTGTAAAACAGGTAAGGTCTTGATCACTTGTTTACATAAATATACATTTGCTTCTTCCTGTTCTAATCGCACGATTTTAGGGTATGTGTAAGTTTAAGTGAATGTTCTGATGCTACAGCGCAAGTCTTTGTAGTGACATTTAAGAGTCAGTCCTTTATGACATGATTCACTCTTGATAGTTGCTTTAAAAAAAAAAAGCATTTGCGGGGAATGGTTGGTGTTAACAGGCCTTGAAAGGTGTCTTGACTAAGGAGACTGAAGTAAAAGCAGCCGACATGAGTTTAATAATGTCAGCTGCAACTGTGCAAAGCCCAGATGTTTGCTAAAGAAAACCGAGCAGTGCGGACAATCTGAGTGGGTCATTAAGGTGAACAAGCAAATACTGCTCTTGGTAAAGTGCTGCTCTCAAACTGTGGACATAGCAAATGTTCCTTAGGGAGGGATTGCAAGCGAGAGAAACACACAAACAGTTGCACATCTCTATGTCTGCTTAATTACAACAAACACATCCTCAAAGCATTTTTAGGCATGCGTATATGGATGAAATGGAGCTGGACACAAAATGGCTCAGCCATTAAAAAATCTACACAAATGAGTCTCAGGGGGATGGCCTTGCGGTTACAAAAGTGCTTACCACGTCACATTTTCAGCTGTTTCTTTTCAGGGACCTCACTCAATTCATGCCTTCCGGGTGGATATTCTTGCAATCCTTGGGATATTCAAGGTGAATCAGGGACATATTTGTGCCAAGACTACGGTCAGGTCGAGTAAAATGTAACAGATTTCTGCTTCATTTGACTAAATAAGCATAAAAGCATGTTAGATGGTAAGTCAGATTCTCTAGTCCGCGCTGTCTTAGTCATTAGTCATTGGGATTGTTACCCTATCGTCAGTCTGGGAAGTGTTTACTGTATCCTAAGAGGAGCTGGTCATCAGTTAGGTAAATGTTTAGACAATGTGTTCAGTATTGACAAGGACCACAGGACAACTGCTTGGGTGTTGTTAGTTTAGGCAAATTGTGTTTGTCTATTTGTTGTTACTGCCACTGGCAGATCACATTTGAGCAATTAATGCAGGAGTTTTAACAAAGGTTTCTAAACTTTTTCTTGCAGCACTATTTTATGATCTATTATTAGTCTTTTCAGGTTATAGCTGCATAAAAAGAAAATGCAAAAGACAGAATATACAGAATGTATTAAAAATAACATTATAATAGTGATAATAATTATTTATATTTTTACAAAAATAATATTTCTGTATATAAAAATATTCATTGAAATAATATTTGTAATTTTTGCTTAGAAAATAACACCATCAGGTCCATCACCATATATAACAATATGATTTGAGTTCTTTGTTTCATTCTCTGACCTCTCACTCCCCGCAATGACCTTTTGGCCTGAGATCTATGCCAACAAACAGTTAAACAGCTTTGATAAGAGCCTGAAAGATTTTCCATTGTAATCCAGTATGCAAAACAAAATAAACACCCTTATTCAGTCTGTTTGTTTGATTGTTGCTGATTGCTAATTTCTTGTTATCCCTTGTGTGAGATCTATTGATGTGGTCCTGCTCGGCTAGGGTTTTGCTACAGCAATCTTAGTGCCAGTTGGGTACTATATAAAAAAAAAAAAAATTTTGCAATCAAGATTTTCCAACTCCCAGGGACACTGAATCTGCTCCTATAGGACAAAAAAAGGGCCTCACAACATATTCAGTCATGTTATTTGTTTTATTGCAGGTATGGTTGAATAATTAGTGACTGCACAGCTGTGCATTGATCTGACTATTGATATTATGTCCTACCTAGAGCACACTGGAGAATTGTAGAATCCCACATGAGTTTATTTCATGAAGCACTGGCATAACTAATGTATTTTCAATGTGCTTTTTATTTCTTAATTAAACTGATTTTCTAAAATAATAAAAAAAAGTGTCCTTTTTTCTTAATTTATGTTTTGCATTGTTTCATCTGTATCTGGAAACATTGTTTCAATATGAATGAACAAATATTTGTCATGCCAATAAAGCAACTTAAAACTAAACGCTGCTATATAAAAGTCTTTCCTGCGCAGTCATGCTAGTCACATTAGAGGAATGTGACGCACCTTTCCTCAGAATCGACGGGATAAATCTTGTTGTAATTCTGTGTAAAAAATGTCACTGCTTTCGATGGATGATTCAGAAATTTCTCTTATGGAAATGGGACAGGCACGGTGGTTCAGCCAGCTTTCTCATGCCATGAATTTTTCTACTTGCTAAATCACCTGCATCTATCATGGAGGGACTCTGTGCTTTGTTTCTGAGCTCACACTCAAAAGCTGGAGAAACCCTGACTGGGATGTCAGATGGAGGAAAACTTCATTATGATTCACCTCAAAAATTGGAGATTTATGTCAGCTACAGACAGAGGGTGATCCACAATACCAACACACATAACATGTTCTAGAATTTGTAATTTTATTTTTTATTAAATATTATATAAATAATTTTATTAACTATGATGTCTGTTGGTCAAGTAAATAAATAAATAGTATGTTAGTATTTTTTATATTTTTCTATGTTTACATTTTGCTAAAAGCCATTTCTGTCTATGGCAGGTTCAAATGTGACCATTTATACAAAAATTTACTTTCAAAAATATACCTACACAGATAAATATTACATGAGGTAAAAAGTGGGACAGCTAGCCCTGTTCTCCCCTACTTAAAATTTAAACATCAAAAGGACCTTGCAAAGAGTGTCGGACACATCATTTTTGAGTAACTACAGTACATTAGACTGCTTCATTTGTGAGATGATTGGAGCATACTGTGATTTTACTCATGTCTCAGTTGGCACATTTAACTTTATTGTAGATTATTAAGCCTATTAGTTTAGTTTAAATGTTGCAAATATATTTCACAATACATTTTATATCTTCTATGGGGCGTCGTTTAAATTAGTCACTGCTTATCAGCCACTTTCATTTTCCCCTCCACTCTCATGGGTGCAATATCTTATAGTGAACACTAATATTACACTATAAAAAGGGGCACGGCCAGCCTCACTCCTTATCTCGAGTTAAACATTGATTGAAGACGAATACAGTGATGAGAAAATTAGTTCGGGCTCTCTACAAAAGAAAGTAGCCAACGCAGGTTGTCCCTCAGACATCCTCAACGAAGGAACCAAAAATAGGCGGTGCGGTGCTGGGGCTGGTGTTTTTTTCTCCTGTCAAAGAAAAACGGAATGACCACTGGGTTTGGCATTTTCACAAAAGAATAATCTACACGGGATAGTTGGACTTATTTTGTTCCTAAAAATGCTTTAATTTGCTATGTGACCGAGTATGGGTGAGACAAAGGGCTCTACCCATCGACAGCTATTCTGGGGCACCGCATAGCACGGGAGTGTTGGAAACGACCCGCGCTCTGGACAATATCTTGTTTCACATATCTAGGGACAAATATGGTGCGCCTTTTAATTTATTTTCCTGCTGTTTGGACATCCAGAGAACTGCCTGACAGTTGTAGGTGACACGAAGAAATGTATTTGTGTGATTGGGGGCTGAATAAGATCCGCGCGCCTGTCTCGCACGAGCGCAGGTGGATCCAATAAAGAGGCGTTGTAGTAAACGAGGAGAAAACGCCAAAACTAGTCGATATTTTCAGCAGAATATTTTGTAAGTCACTTTTTATGGTTTGTGAGGATTATTCTTCTCGCGTTCCATTTCCAAATGTAAAGAGGCATGTGTGGAATACAGCTAGTCTTTTGCGGGGCAACGCTTTAATGGGAGGATTTTTCTCTGGACTACTACAGTTAATCAATTTACACATCACTTTCACTTGAACCCATTGTCGCGTGGATATTCATCGTCTTATCAATTCCCGTCGAGCAGAAGAATGCCCGAGGACCTCTCTGCGGCCAAAGCCCTCTACATGGGCATGGAGGTGTTGATCGCCGTGTCATCCGTGATAGGAAACGTGATGGTGGTTTGGGCAGTAAAAATTAATAAATCCCTGAGAGATACTACATTTTGCTTTATTGTTTCTCTAGCGCTCGCGGACATTGCAGTAGGAGCGCTGGTCATACCACTAGCGATAACTATAAGTATCGGACTCCAGACTCACTTCTACAGCTGTCTGCTGGTGGCGTGCACGGTGCTGGTTCTGACCCAAAGTTCTATCCTCGCTTTGCTCGCTATAGCCATCGACCGATACCTGAGGGTCAAGATTCCAACCAGGTAAAGTTATCATTCTCTCAGTCCCTCTGGTGCAGATTTCCTTCTGCTGTATCTGGCTACGTTATGTTGACACATTGGTAATTAGTATGGGATTATTTAGTTAATTAGTTATAATAATAATCATCATCATCCTATTAGCCCCACTGTCTGGCCAGACTGTTTTTAAGCAACATACAGTTTTTGTTGCTTAATAGGTACAGATGGAAGAAACCACGTGTACCTGAGCTGATGACATATGACTCATACATTTCTACACCGCTTACACCATATATTTGCAGAGCTGTCCATAGATTTTAACATAGAGAATGTGTCTTTAAGTAAGCAGTAAGCACCATGTCAAAGGATCTGAACAGGCTCTTATTTTCGTTTTTCAGAACAGGTATTATATTCTTTGGTATATGTGGTATTAGATTGTTTTTTTTGGTTGTTGTAGTTCCTTATTTTTGTATTGTTCCTTGAACTTTCTATACTTAGTGCTTATCACTTAATGTCAAGTGTCAGAGAGATCATAGACAAAATTCAAAAAACATTCCACATTTCAACTCTTCATCACAACAATACACTGTTCTAGACAGTTTAAAAGCTGCACCTGCTCAGTATGCACATGGGCTTATTTAGTTCTTTAGGGCACAAAATGCATATACTATCTGCTTTTAAGTTCTAGCTACATCCTATTTACAGACTCTATGTCTGGGTTACCCTTTCTCCCCAGATGAGCTAAATGCAACATACTCAGCTATGTAAAAGCCATTCCATTTATCAAGATGCTTTTTGTGTGGAAAATATAGTTCTGTGCTCTTTTTTTTTTATTTGTAATGCATCAAACATTGGAGTCCTGTGTTCAAATCCCAGATGAGTTTATTATATAACTTTGCATTTAATTTTGTGATTTTGCGGGCTTTATTACCATGACCTATACTAAGTATATGGCAAAATTAACATTAACCTTCAACACTTTTGTGAGGTGGCTTGTGGGCAGACACATATAGCAAAGGTGTGAGGGAAATAACATGAGGGCTACATGGAAAAAATTACCTCCTACAAAACCATTTGTTTTGAGAGGGGAAAGTAGAGAGCAAAAACAATCCCATGAAACTGTTGCGAAAGAGCTATAAAGAAGTGAAGCGTGTCTGAGCGGTGTATCGAGTTGCTGCCCTGAGCGAATGTCTGTTCAGGCATAAACACGGAAGCTCTGCACTGCGTTCACTACGTCAGTTGCGTAAGGGACTGACATAGAAGAGAAGAAATTGTTGAATTGTTATTTTTGTTTTGTTTTTGCACACAAAAAGTTTTCTCGTCGCTTCATAAATTTAAGGTTGAACCACTGTAGTCACGTGACTATTTTAACAATGTCTTTAATGCATTTCTGGACCTCAAAAGTTGCAATGACATTGCTGCCTAAGTGTGGTTCTGAAACACTCAGATTTCATCAAAAATATTTTAATTTGTGTTCCGAAGATGAACGAAGGTCTCGCGTGTTTGGAACAACATGAGGGCGAGTACTTTATGATGGAAATTTCATTTTTAGGTGAACTATCCCTTTAAGTAAAATATACTAAAGTTGGTCTACTGGGCTGTACTAATGCAGAATGTTACATTGTTACAAATATTTTTTTATTATTTATTTGTTCCACTCTTGAATAGTGCATATGGTTCTTATTCTGTATAAAGTGTAGTCATGCATCACAGCTTTCCAATCGCAACCATCTATTTTTGTACAATCAGAAAACTGTTAATTTAGTCATAGCAACTTAAGAACAGAGCAAACAGTGCTTCTCTTGGACCTATATGCATGAGTGAAAACAGAGTAATAGGTTATGGCTCTGGGGTACAGAAATCATGTAAAAGAGTATGAATATTGAGATGAAACAATTCATCATTAATAAAAGCACATTCAAGCAATGATTCGAACAAAAAACATCTACTGAACCTTAACAAACGGTTTATTGACTCTAAGCGCCTTTGTGTGGAATTCAGTCAGACAGCTGCAGAGACTTGAAAGTCAGCCATTACATCACAGGTAGCTTTATTGTGAAATCATTCACACAAAAGACAAGGAGTTTGGAGAGAGACCTAGAATCTCAGATAAAAGATGGTATCTTGGAGAAGATGTATTGAAGGACGAGCAGTGTTGGGAAAAGTAATGCATTACAATATTGTGTTGCTCCCTAAAAAAGTAACTTATTGCATTACTTAGTTAATGCATTACTTTCCACAAAAAGTAATGCATAATATTACTTTTGCGTTACTTTTTGTCATCTGGGCCGGGCTGTTTGTTTGTTTGTTGTTATGAAGACAAAGAAACAAATAGTTCTATTTTGGCAAATGTAAAGGCCCTTTCACAAGTGATATGAATAAGCCTCAGGCTGCAGGAATGCAAATTAACGCCGATACAGTAAAGGGCAAACAAACGGCAAAGCAGACAAACATGCCTTTCAACTGTGCTGCCATTCTGGAATACAGAAGAATAGGATGCAGGAGAAGTAAATGAGTAAATGTATGCTCACATTTAGTCTAGAATAACCATCATTTTTACACCGTGTACACAATGCCTCTGCATTTCCAATTTCTCTCAACATGGGGACAGGAGAGGTGTCAGTCATTAAATGGAAAACAAAGTATCTTGCGTTACTTATTTGAAAATGTAACTCAGATATTTTGTTGTAAATTTAAAAGTGATGCATTACTTTACTAGTTAGTTACTTGAAAAAAGTAATCCGATTACATAACTCGCATTACTTTTAATGTTACCCCCAAAACTGAGGATGAGAGGGAGTGGGTTTGATTGAAATGTGCTTTCTAGTGGTGGTACTTTGTCACACTTTGGCTCTTAGTTAAAGTTAGACAGCAGGTAAAAGAAGCTGGCCTTGGTTATTCAAAGACTATACACATGATTTCAAGAAGTGATTTGCAAAGTGACCAAAATTCTGTACCAGTATTAATTATACAGAATTTAGGCTTTTATTTCTTGTAAAATCACACTGAAGCTGCTTTGAAAGAATTTGCATTGTAAAAAGCGCTATATAAATAAAGGTGACTTATTTGTTTTGTTTGTTTTATTTATTTATAGAGCATAAATAAAACAACACCAGGTTGACCAATGTGCTGTACAATAGTAACTAGTAAAAGGGAGACCAACAGCATAGAAGGAAAAGAAGAAATAGACTTGACTTGAATGAATGGATATTGTGAAGATGCATGTGTTTTCTTTACTGCACATATTGAAATGATAATATTGCTGAAATTGCATTAATAATAGTGCATAACATTAATAAATGGATTCAAATTTTTATTAAAATTGATTGCAAAATTGTGTTCTTGTTTTGTAGTTATAAACGAGTGGTCACTCCCAAACGAGCTGGAATTGCAGTATTCATGTGTTGGACGGTGGCCTTCATAGTCGGCTTGACTCCCATGCTGGGCTGGAACAATTTACACAACCTGCAAAGTAACAACGGCTCAATCGGCCCTGACCTCATCGTCACCTGCCAGTTTGAGAACGTCATCAGCATGGAGTACATGGTCTACTTCAACTTCTTTGGTTGGGTGCTTCCCCCGCTTCTTTTCATGCTCATCATTTACTCTGAAATCTTCTACATGATCCACAAACAGCTGAATAAGAAGTTGTCCAACCACTATGAACCAAACAAGTATTACGACAAAGAACTGAAGCTGGCGAAGTCTCTGGCACTAGTCCTTTTCCTATTTGCTGTTAGCTGGCTTCCTCTCCACATTATGAACTGCATCACGCTCTTCTGTCCGAAGTATGAGAAGCCCAAGTTCCTCATTTATATTGCTATTCTGCTCACGCATGGGAACTCTGCTGTCAACCCCATCGTTTATGCTTTCCGCATCAAGAAATTTCGTACTGCGTTCCAGAGAATTTGGAAGCAGTACTTCTGCTGCAAGGAGGCTCCTCCCCCTGAGAGTCAGCAGAGCGAGAGACTAGATAAAAACCACTATATTACTGCGGCTGCTGTACCTCCAGAACCTGTTTTGGAACAGAACATCTGACTGACATCCCAGCATCCTCTAAGGAGGTCAAACACCTTCTGCTGGATGGAAAGCCAAAGCTGTCAAGCCTTGGTTTGTCCCTTTTGAATGTAAATCAGAGCTCACTACAGACTATTCTGGCTAAAATGTCCATTTATTGGAATGAGACAGCATTGCTCAAAAAGCACCAAGTTAGTCAAATAATTCTGATGAGAAAATTCACTACAGGAAATCTTGCTTTATGAAGAAGCCTTAAAGGATGTTTTTATCTGCAATGAGTTCGACAGTGCATATCATACAATTAAATGAGGAAAAAATCTGAAATATTTGCTCAAATAATGAATCAAAGATTGCACACAATTGTATATTGTGCAGTTCTGTCATTAATATAGTTAATATGGAAACATCTAATCACTAGTTACTGGTTCTATATGAATGTATGCAGAACCGACATCAGAGCACCATACACTCTCAGGTTCTTGGATATTCTGCTTGTATTCTGAACCTTTGTGCACAATGACAGGAAGAGGATGTCAGAAACAGTGACAAGGTGGTGGACACAGGTTTTTCTTCTTCTATTATGGAGTCTCTGAGAACTGGTCTTTTATTTTGAAGTACAAAAGTATGTACTACAGGCAGCTGATACTGCATTTTACTTACAGTTGCAGTGAGGTTATCTTGCCTTTTAGCAAATTTGTGCGTGTATGTGTATGATTGTGCGCATGTCATAACAAAACTGGAATTGTTTGAGGAAATGAAGATGCACTGAAGTCCTATTTATTCTTTTTTGCTATGACCGAAAAACAAAAGTGGAACTAAGACTAAATCTCCACTATTTGAACATTTAGGGTTAATAAATGATCAAATCCAACAGTGTATTACCTTTCAGTATTTCACTATACTTTTTCCAAACCCATATGACTTTTTTTTCTCCTGTATAACAGAGGGGGATTTTCAGCAGAATATTCACACTTCTCTGAAAGTGTGTTATATAAACTAAAATACAATAATAAACTATTTTATAGAGTTTTCATTTTTGAGTGAACTATTCCTTTAACCCTCTATGGGGCTAATTGTGAAATCACAGCTAGAAAAACTTTGTTTTATATTTATTTAAGACTAAAATCATTTTCCAAAATTAGTATTCTAAATCTGAATTTGACTTTCTTAGGGTGCTGCTGTGCTGTCATTTACTGACTTTGTCCTATTAGGGTAAATTATTTTCAGCAAATTGTCGGAAACTTCACTCATTCAAATGCATTTTCACTATTTGAAAAGTAGTGAAAAGGTCTTAGTGTTTCAAAAAACATTTTGTCAGTAACATTACATTTCATCTTAAGCTACTATTTCATTTGGAACTCACATTTAAAAAGTCTTTAAAGGGTTAGTTAAAAAAAAAAAAAAAAATGAAAATGAATATTCTATCATCTATTCACCCTTATGTTGTTTAAAAAATGTGAAGTTACATGTGGCCAAGTATGGTGTCTCATACTCAGAATTTGTGCTCTGCATTTCACCCATCCAAGTGCACACACACAGCTGTTACAAGGGCACCTCAGTTGTGGGTAATGAGAGAGGAAGAGAGCTCTATTAATTCATTTCCCCCACATACATTTCCTGCCGGTACTGAGACTCAAACATTCGCCCTTCAGGTTACAAGTCCGACTTGTAATGACAGAATGTTGGTAACCAGACGGCAGATATTGACTTCCATATAGGAAAAAAAAAAATACTGGTTTCCAACATTCTTAAAAAATATCTTCTTTTTAGTTCAACAGAAGAAACTCATCCAGGTTTGGAACAACACAAGGGTGAGTAAATGATGACAGAAATTTAATTTTTGGGTGAACTATCCCTTTAACATTGTTTCTTTCTTGGAATTCCAAATCAATCATTGTAAGACAAGTGAAAATCAACAAGACTCTTCTTTTTCAGTGTACCCCACACTATCCACACGTAACTCGATTTTGACCTATTTAGTCATCATTTTTGGAGCATCGCTGCTTGTCAGTGTAGTGACGCCAATAGGCAATAGCATCTGACCTTTGGTTGTCGTATGGATACTTCCATAGGATAATGTACCCAAATGCCTGACTTCCATTACATTCTATAACTTATATTCTTCATCTCTTCCCTCACCGCTTCTATCCTCCATGATCCTCAACTTCTTCCTTTCTTACTATGATCTCATTTTCTGATTGCCATCACTATCATCAATACTTTCTGGAAAAGGGACAGCTTTTCCTCTCTGTCTTCTATAAAACTTACAAACATCAACCTAAAACAGGCAAAAAGACTATTATACTGCCTGCCAGTACTGAAAAACAGTGCCAGCTGTATCCCCTAAAAGGACTTTTGTGAATGACACACAGATCTTTTGTTCTTTGAGTGTACAATGATATTTAAAAAAAAATGGATAAAAAATGGAATTTATATATATATATATATATATTCTAGTCTAAAATGAACTCCTTATGGAGCCTTGACAGCATATATAATCTATATTATGATATTAATGTTTTTTTTTTTTTTTTTTTTTGGTTGAACATTATTATTTTATTAGCATCATTTATTAATGACTATGTCCCATAGAGGGTTAAAGAGTGTATTTTTTTGAGATGATAAAATGCTTTCTCCTATGCCAGCTATAAGTAAAGCCATTTTAGGTTGATTTCCTCAAAAACACACCATGGCTCTGGGGCACTATAAAAACATTGCTCTGTTTGTTTGAGCATCCTGACCAGCCTGACACCGACATCCTGACCCTGAGTTTGGGCGGCAATTACTCATGGGGGAGTTTAGGAATTTGTTTAGGAATTATTTTTGAAATTTCATTTGGTCACAGTGGCACAGAAATTACACACGTCACTTGTCACACTTCTGTGGGGTTTTTGATCTCATATGTGGATGTAATACCAGGTCTATACTGACATCAAAACTGAACATGTATTTAATCTGTACATAGCAATGTTATGCACCATGTCCAAGTACAGTTTGTTCATAACTGTTAAACGGTTGTGGAATTACAATCATTTGTACATTAAATATTTCTGAGTAAATGGGAACAATGGGCTAATTCTACCATCTTGTTTTTACTTCACTGCAACAGAGAGGTGGGAGCATCTAGTCCCTGAAACCCACGCAGTTCCCAGTGTGATTGAAAACAGGAAATATCAGTTTACTATGAATGAAAGTGGTTCATCATCATTCATCACTGTCAGCACATTTGCCTTATACTCTAGCTGTTAGTATCAGCTTTTGTTTGTCTCATACTAATGCAAGACAAAAAATAATAATTTAGAAATTACTCTGTGTTAAACAATATCTTGAGATCTCCAAATAAACCTCTATTATGCCATCATTCCTCATGCGTGAGCAGAAAGCAACCAAGTAATAATTGATGTTTCTTGGTAAATAACACAGGTCCCAGGGGTCCACATGTATGGGAGGCTTGGCACAGTTTTTATCTTTGTTGAATATCTCAAGTGGAAAAAAATATTGACCCAATTATGCTCAAATTAAAGCTTGAGTTAAAGAAATATACATTCAATGTCATGAAATATTTACTAAATTTTGTTAATTCAAGACTAAAGTTATGTTAATTTACATATGATTACAAATGTGTTAAACATCAATAGCTTTGAGATGGTAGCAACAAAAATAAAAAATGTGATAATATGAAAAGTTTAATTTATGATGTTGTTGTTGTTTTTTGCTCCACCAGTTTTTTATCATATTTTTTATCACCGCCTTTTTATCATATTATTCTGTTCTATTACTATTATTATTTGTGTGTTTGTCTGTATGTGGTAGATGATCATAGCTTGTATGAATGAGTGATAAAAAGGAATAAATTACAAATGATTTTCATAAATGATTTTAGCCATGCAACATTATTTATAACATCAGGCTTTCAAATCTATGTGATATTATTTCCACCACAGAATAAAAAAAAATTAATAATTGCAACCTTAAACCTCACAATTCTGACCTTTTTTTTTTTTAATCTTACACGTCATAAGAGATATAAACTGAGACCGAGATATAACCTCGCAATTCTGAGAAAAATTTCAGAATGGGCTATATGCACGGTTACTTCCTGGTTGTTGTTAAGGCTGCTTGAGCATTTCCGGTGAACTGTTAGCTGTTCATTCTGTACTTGCTGTACATCGACACAAAACCTTCAGTGGTTGACTTTTAAATGTTGTATTCATAACATAAATGTTATTTTTAGTGTGATGACCACAACAAAACAGTATTTGTTCATCCTTCTGAGATTGTCCCCTTTGTAAAACCGAACGTTGGAATGTAGGAAATTCAACATTTGATAGAAAACACTTATTTAAAAATAAAAAAAGACAATAATTACCACTATAACGAGCAGGTGGCGGCATAGTAGCATTTATTTGCGTATATATCAGCCATTTCATCTAATCGTTTTTCAACTAGTTTCGTTTTTGACTAAATATTAAACTTTATAAAATAACTAGATCATCATTTTGGCACACTTGTAAAAACACACATTTTATTCAGTATATTCTAAAGTGCACTATAAATATTTAATTTTTGAGGCTTTTTTTTTTTTTTTTCACACGAAAGTGTGAAAACTGATGGTCAAATTGAATTTAACCGAGGAGGAACACTGAGGTACTTTTTTATTTATTTATTTTCTATGCCGTCTTATGTTTGAATAACTAAATTAATGCTATGCCTGACTATTTAAGTGACTACATTCTGATTATAAACTAAGTATTACACTACTGATGCTCAACACACCAGCAAATTACATCTCACCGGAAGTTTTCGAGCTATCTTATATTATTGCGGAAGTTCTAAAGAACGCTCTATGCATGTAGCCCATTGCAAAATGTAAACTTGCAGGAGACTCACCAGAAACCAGCAACCACAGTTTCACCCATAGTTTAACTCAAGGTGTCTGTAGTGTATGCTTCGTCACGTATGTTGCTGATATTCTCTCTTACAGTGTCTCTCTCTCTTTTTTTTTTTTAATGCTTAATTCAGTAACAAAAAAATAAACAATTAAATAAAAATGACAACATAATAATAATAATAACAGCAGCAAGAAAATCAGTAAAAACATATACATTACAGAACAAAAATAACAATAGTACCAAAAACATTTTTCAAAATAATAATAATAATAATAAATTAAAGACAGATAATACAAGGATAAATAACTATATACACAGGGGTATTGAAATCAAATCCATATCTCTAATAACAAAATAAACACAAAGATTCTTAAAAAGGATAGAATTTCAAGGCCTTACAACAGTCTATAGTCTTTTTTGCTTTGGTGTTCCTTACACCCTCCAATGATTTAAGATAATGACAAAGCTCAAATTTGAACCTCTTACAGTGTCTCTGTTAAAGTGATGTGCTGATTAAACAGTCAGGGTACTCTGCGCCGTATCACGGTGTTATATTGACCTCTAGTGGAGGTAATGGGCGCTGAATATAAAATAAAGCATGCCATTAATACTAGGTCAATTTTGTCAGATTTACATACATATTTTTGCATTTGCATAAGTGAATATAATATGACTAACATCTAAATATACAAAAAAATATATATATATAAATATAAATCTATATCTCAAATATAACTCATTGATTTGACTACATTTATTTTGAGTTCTTTTTTTTTTCTTTTGCTATCTTACTGTTAATTTTATCTAATTCAGGTTTTTCCCTGTTTCTTTTACTGTATTTTCCTAATTGTGATTCAACGTTTGTTGTTTTTAAACGTGCTTTATAAATAAACTTGAACTTGAACCTGAGCTAAGTTATGAAAGTTCTGCGAACAGCGCCGCCCAGTGGTTACATGTGCAAATGAAAATATAGCATTATTATGTGACTTTATTACTGCTTCTCAAAGTCAAGCACAAACAGAAAGAAAGAAAGAAAGAAAGAAACGAACTAAAGCTGCATTTTAAAAGCATCTTATTTGAAGTTTGAATGGCCCTTAATATCATCTACTCTTAAACATACTCTTAAAAATGTGTTATTTGATGGAAGCAGCGGTTTCTGTGGCAATTTCTGGTCTGAGCTCAAGGCAGCAAAAGACCCGAAATCATAACATTACTGTGTATATTTCCTGAAAGTTTTTTCTCTCTTTCTTTTATGTATATTTAATTATTTACTGTCTTAGATGTTTTTGTTAAATAATTTTTTGCTTGCTTGTTTTTATATCTATTTGTCTATTTTGTTTCAAATCTATTTTGTGTATCCCCTGTATGTGTTGTTTAATAAAAATAAAAAAAGACCAGAAATCTGCACATTACGGAAGTCAGTGACGTCACATCAGCTTGCGCGCGACATGGAGGCGTGGACAATAAACGTATTTTTTGGCGGACAACCCAGCTGCAAATGCCACAGAGTGCTTTCAAAGCGCGCTGAAATCTTTTGAATAGGTAAACACATCGCGACCCTCGAAAGTCCAATGCGAGGTTTAGCATGGCGCTCATCTGCACAAACAGACAATATCATCACCTGCCCGGCTAACCGGCCTACTAAAACACTCGGATGAACACTTGACTGGCAAGCATGCAGTTATATTTACTCTTTTTGTCTGAATTTGTGCCAGCGTAAGCAAAGCGAAACCGCTATTTCTTTACAGCTAACGCTGCTTCAAACTGTTACACTGTTACATTGCACTTGCCAATGCATAATTAATATTGTGTTTGTTTACTGCTAGAGAAGTGACGCTTTTAAAACACCAACAAAATCAGTGCAACTAAATACAGCTTTTGTCCAAAAAAAATCCTTTTAGGAATAAGCTGTAGGTACCGCCTGAGCACCTCACAGAAGCACAAAATGAACGGAAAAGTCCTACAGGACACTCCCATTGCCGTAGACTGTTGGCAGGTCCGTAAGTGCCATCACGTCCGTCTGTTCTTTCTGTCTCACATGCACGCGGATCACACATCTGGCCTCTCATCCACCTGGAGTCACAGGCCCATCTACTGCTCTCCTCTCACTGCCAAACTGCTCCAGATCAAACTGAAGGTGAGATCATGACTGGGGTCTGCTCAAGTGTTCTTGGGGTTCTGGGGAAAATGTAAAATAATTACTATATTTTATCATTATTTATCTGTGCTATTTTAGTATTATTTATATACTATTTTAGTATTTACTGATATTCTGTATTAGTTTTTTATTTTTATATCAGCTTTTATTTCAAATTCTTTTGTCATTGTTATTAATTTTTGTTATACTATTTCTTTTATAGTTTTAATTTTTTATTTCATTCAGTTTTAGTAATTGTAGCACTGCAACTTAAACTTATTGCAGTTATTATATTTCTTCATTACGTTTCATTTATTCGTTTTTCATTGAATTTTCTATTTTATTTCAGCTTAATTTCAATTACTGAAAGCAACAGTTTTAGTTAACAATAACAACAACAAGTTATATATCAAAGTTATCTGTAAATATGGTGTGATATTTATAATGAAAAAAAGTGCCATACAAAGACATTTGAATTGAATTAAAATGTTTCTCTTCAGGTTTAAACAGAACATTAATAGTAAAGTCAATATTTTAAGCATGTGCTTCACTTTAGTACAGTAACCACCATATAAAAGCTTGTTTTATTTCATTTTTACAAAAAACATGTTTTCTATAATATCAAGCTTTTTCTCACTCAGTATAAATTGGTCTTTATACATGTATATATCTAACTGTCTTTATATTTTAGGAAGGGGTCCCTTCGCAAAGGGAGCAATATATTTAGGGGTCCTTCGCATGAAAGTTTGAAAACCAGAGGTCTAGAAAACAAAATGGGTGTAAAAAGACCTAAACCGATGTTGAAAAGACCTAATTATCCATGTTCACTTTTGTCTGCTAAACGACTGAAACTGGCAGTAATTAAAAAATTGTGTCTTCTTGTTGTGATCTACAGGTCAAAGAAAAGTGGATTCATCCCTTGGAGATAGGGGAAGCTCACATGCTGATGCTAGATGATCTTGGAAAAGAGCGTCTGACCGTTACTCTAATAGATGCCAATCACTGTCCTGGGGCAGTTATGTTTCTCTTTGAGGGATACTTTGGCACCAGACTCTACACTGGTGAGTGTGGGATGAGAAAATAAATATTATAGAAATGCATAATATTCTAATAGTTTTTCTTAATCTCACTGTCACAGAGATTACATTTTAATGATACAGTTATTGTGTTTTATCTCAGGTGACTTCCGTTATACCCCATCCATGCTCCGTGAGCAGTGTCTGAGGAACAACACTACCATTGATGTGCTGTATCTGGACAACACAAACTGTGACCCCACTCGAGCTGTACCTTCTCGTCAGCGAGCCACTCAGCAAATTAAAGAAATCATCAGGGCTCATTCTGGATACGCTGTCGTTATTGGTAAGACTCCCACTTTCTCACTTTCAGCATAAAAGTATTTCATGTAATCCAATTTCATGTGTTTCAGTTCAGCCTATAAAAAACAAAACACATTTTAGTCTGATAGTTAATAAAGGCCAACTGTAATGATAATAGGGATGTCACAGTGAGGAAATTTTCACACCGGGATATAGACATGCAACAACACCAATATTACCAATATAGTCATCTCTCGTTTCTCTCATTACATGATTAGTGAAATCTGACTCCTGCAGCTAGTGCTGTATATGGAGCAGAGCAAACACTGTTAGTTTATAATTGTAGTGTCCATTGTCCAACTGAACTAAATGGTTATTTCTATAAAAAAGCAAAATGACAGCCGCGGTGGGCAAGTAATGTAATCGGTGTACGGCCAAACACAGTGTAACACTGACTACTGCAGCGAGCCTAAATGATAACTGTAATGATAACTACGAAGTTTTAATAATCGTTCTAATTCTGTGGGAATAGGGAAGTCCACAGCTACACAAAACAGTTTCAAAGAAATTATAACTATAATGACACAGAGGAACGATATTGTTGGGGGAAAAAATTCCAGCTGATGAACAATTAAAAACAATGAGAATCAGAATCCACATAACTTTAAAGAGCTTGAGCATTTAAAGACGCAGACAACAAAAAGCCTCAATATTTTTAGGTGACTTTCTCTCTCCCATTGTACTTTTATTCAACAAGGATGCATTAAATTGATCAAATGTGACAGACTTTTATATTATTACAAAATATTTCAAAAGATCTCAAATAAATGAACTTTCTATTCATAAAAAAAATCACTTTATATTCTTCAAAGAACGCTGGATAAAAAAAAAAAGTTATCACGATTTCCCCAAAAAAGTATTAAATGACTGTTTTCAACATTGATAATAAGAAGAATTGTTTCTTGGGCACCAAATATTATATTAGAATGATTGTGACACTGAAAACTGTGTATTGGCTGCTGAAAATTCAGCTTTGCCATCACAGCGATAAATTACTTTGATTACTTTACTTTGTGAGCATATTCATGCATTGACTAATTATTGTTACGTAGTTGTATTGACAGAAAACATACTATGAAAAGTGACTAAATTCATCTCACACTTTTGAGTTTGTTTGATATTATTGCAATAATTAAAAATGAGACTTATATCTGTTATTAGGTCTTTACTCTCTGGGTAAAGAGTCTCTGCTGGTGGAGCTGGCTATGGAGTTTAAAACATGGGTGGAGGTGGAGAGGGAGCGTCTGGAAACCTTGCGAGTCCTGGAGCTCCCTGACGTTTTCACCACTGACTCTGGTGCAGGCCGTATTCGCGTGGTCTCTCAGTCTGTGATCAACGCCTCCAACTTGCAGGCGTGGAATAAAGTGCAGCCTACCATCGCTATATTGCCCACCAGCCGCCCTATGGTCTCCTGCCACCGTAATGTCTATGTGGTGCCATACTCGGATCATTCCTCCTACCAGGAGCTAGAGGACTTTGTGTCTGCCCTGCGTCCTGTCTCGCTAGTGCCTATTGTGGGCAACTGCCTGCCTTATTTTTCTTCCCTTCTGAGCCCCCGCAAGAAGTCTAAAGAGGTGGTGATTCCAGAGTCGGTCAAGCGCTACATGATGACCGATTCTAATATTCAGGCCTCCACAAACGGCATAACAGGCGTGCTTCAAAGAACCTCACGTTCAGAGTCTCGAGGGGTGGTGTTTGACTCTCCAGAGTCAAAAATAACACGACTTAATCACAATGACAGGGATTCGAATGATGCAGAGGTAGATCATGATACTATGGATGGGAATTCTGAGATGGATCAAGATTCTGACTGCATTCTTCTAGACATGAGCACCAACTCTTACCACGGCCCATGCGGCAAGCCTTTGAAACTCGTCCGAGTTGCTTCGGAAGATGTTGTCACTATTGGCAGCAGCCTTCCTCCGGATGACAATGAATCCATTAGTACACTTAAAGATGTAGGATCACCTGATCGCAGCTCCATGTACGAATGTGAGCATGAAAGTCCAACAAAATCATCTAAGGAGAAGAGTCCTCAAATGGGCAGCACCAACTCTAGAGCAATGTGCTCTTCAATGGACAGCATCAGTATCCATGATCAGACCTGTGTTAGCACTCCGGCTGCGCTGACACCCCCTGAAACAAGATCAGTGACTTCTACCTTGACCCTCGTATTAGAGCGAGAGCAGTGGCTCCTTCAGAACTTCACCATACCTGCTGAAGAATGCAAAAGTGACCAGGTGTTGTGTGGACTTCATGAAAAGTATCGCATTAATCAAGTTGATCTTCCTAAACCACCAGGTGATCCTCTTGAAGCGGCTATAAAGAGATTTAAATCTAATTAAAGCGGTTTTATACATTGTATCAATTGGATGGTATTATTTTCACCACAGGAACATTAGGTTCTAATGTTTGAAATACAATGTCATCATACCTTTTATTTTCAAATGTACCATTACAAAGCACCTTTTTGTGTTGTTTTCAAAAAAATGTTCTCATTAAAAGTGTTCCTTGTCAAAATTGGCTTGATTACAAATCATCTCTTTTGCTTATGATAAATCTTTTACTTAAAGCATATGATTTTAGATATTTTAAACTATAAACCTTTCAGTTTCATGTGTAGAATATTGAAGAAGCATCCAAATTTAACTTTTATTTAACGCGAGAGATGTTTGGCAGCCTCAAACAGACTGGTACTGGATAGAAAATGTGCATGTTGTGACGTGTGTGACAGACCAAGCATTTGAAGATTATTAAAATAATAATTCTTGGTGGTATTTTTTAATTAGCATAAACTTCTTTGGCATAAAGAGAATACTTTGAATCATAAAGGGAAGAGCCTGTGACTATAATAGCTGCTCAAAGCACTAAACATTAATGGGGAAAATGCCCTTGAGTAATACTTTGATTAATCTGTCACTTAATTTCTTACTGAGAGTTTTCTTACGGGCACTGGTTCTCGAAGTGTGGGGGAGACAGTGAAGCTTGTGTGCAGTGTATTCTCTTTTGTTTTATGTGCTTTTGGGCATGCTGAATTCTCTGAAAGCAAACAAAATTAATGTGGCAGGATCTTAAATTTCAGTGTTCCTAATACAATGTTCCTCAAATGACATGTATAGTGCATATACTACTTTTATGTTATGTGTTCAAAGGCTAAAAGAGTCATATGGAATGAAATAAAGGTGAGTAGATGATTGGAAGATGTTTTGTTTTCAGGCGACCTATCACTTTTTCTTAACCAAAAAATGGGAGAAGCATTGCTTTAGGCTGTGTGAACTGAATAGGCTCTTGGTTTAACCAGAAGGTGGCAGAGTAGTTCAATGTTTTAAATCTCCGCTACATATATGGTAACATGCAATAAATGCAGGAAAACATTCTGAATTAATCTTATTGATTGTACAGTTGCCAATAACGTTTGAGAAATGCTTTTTATGAAAGTACTGATTATGTGCACCGCTGCAAAATTCTATTAATTTTAGCCTCAAAATTAAATCTTAAAATAGGCTACTTTTCCATTTAAACTGAAATAACAGTTTGCAGTAATTTAACCTCCCAAGGCCCTGTTGTAGAGGGAACATTTACACCACTGAGAGTCTGATTAGATTATCAGACATTAGAGAAGCAGCCCTTCTTCTCAATCTTGTCATGCTCTTGCCTCACAGATGGGTATGAGTCTAAAAAAAACAGCACACACCATGAAAATCCACTGATGCCTGTGGAAAGAGATGCATTACAATTTAACTTTCAACTCTGACAGATTCATAGCAGTTTTATCAGATAATTTTATGTTCTAATAATTGGCACCATCAAAAGTTTCACCTAAACAATTCCTCTCTGAACAGATTATCCGCAAGGATTTGTCCCTGTCACTGATACCAGTACCTCATATTCAGAAAGATATGAATAAAATAAGAGCGGATAAGAGTCTAATATATTTCTCTCGTACCAGGGAAGTCAGAGGTTTGTGATTTAGGATTCACCAGCTTGAGCTAAAGCCTGTAATACATATTTAGGTAGCCCAAACACTTCTGTTTACCATTGTATCCACATACTGAAGGATTGTGTGTAAGTGAATGGGCTTACATGCTGCTTGGCTAGGAAATATACAACTAAAGCCAGGCTGTCCTAGCAGTGATGTTTAATTCACCTCTGTTTTCTGCACACGCTCACTCTGCTCATAAAGGATGAATGGTTTGATGTATCGGGGGGGCTCTTTGCATTCCAGATGAGGCTAAATCCACATTAAAACACTCCAGACTGGGCTGATCCAGCACAGGCATCCTTACATCAGCTAACATCCTGAAATGATGGCCATCCGCTGGCTCAACTGCCACAGGGAAACAGACTCACCACAGTGAGAGAGTTATCGGCCTAAATGTGTAATTCAGTTGGACCCTCTTGAGTTATCACTGAATGGCAATTGCTATTGACAGTAGACAATGGACCTTTTTGCCAGCAAAATGTTGCCTGAATTTTGCTAATCTGACCGCATGAAAACGCTGTTTTCTCAGCCGCCTGACCACGAGTCTATCAACCTTGGCGACAAAAGTCTGACTTCTCTGTCTATAGGAGAAGCAGAAGACAAATAGAAATAAACAATGCATTTGCTCATGATCTACAGAAGGGCAGTGGGACAGATCTAATAGCTTCCTTGCACACCCCATTAGTCCTTGCTGGACACTGCCATTTAGGAGAGTCAGACAGGGCAAGGCATTTACACCAGTGCCTTGAAGGGGGGAAAAAATCTTGTTAAATTGTCACTGACCCCACCCGTCCTTTCTCATTAAAAAAAGAATACTTCAAGTTCATTTTATTAAGTATATATTTATAAGTATACTTTATGTAGTAAGTATATAATAATATCAATGTACTAGTAATATACTAGTAAGTGTACTATATTCTAATACTACTTGTGACTAAATTGGCCCACTTTTTAGTGTATAAATTTATACTTTTAAGTATAGTAGTGTAACAGTAGTAAACTCAGAGTACACAACTAGTTTTCTTTATAAATCAATATTGTTAAACAATGTAAGTTTATAAAAAGGTATGTAAAACTATGTGAAAAAAAGTATTTAATAGGCTTCTCAATCAAAAGAGTAAACAACTACAAGCCATACTTAGAATAAGTAGCCTAGATCTCAATCAAAAGATTGAAGTATCAACTTTTTTGTCAGTATTAGTCAAGTATACTTGAGTGTAATTTTAAGTATATTTCTGAGAAGTATAATGTACATTTCTGAGAAGCACACACACACACACACACACACACACACACACACACACAAAAAATAGCCTGAAAGTATACTTTCTTATTCTTAGTATAAAAGAAGTATACTAATGGCACACATGAATAAACTTCTTTTTTCAAAGGGGTAGGAGTTTGATTTTACTATTTATCCATTTGACGTGTAGGTTTAAAATGTAAAGTCTGATGAGATTACATGGTAACACTTTAGAATACTATTCCGTCATTAATGAGTAACTACACAGAAACAAATGAGTAAAGCACTATTAACATTCTAGTAACTACTAACTACTAACTAACAAGACACTCTGATTAATAAATTAGTAAGTAATAGTGCTCAGTTGAATTAGGTAGTTCAATATTAACTAATCAATAACTAGTATTTTTTTCATACCTCCCAGAGGACTACTAAGAACTACTATATACAGGTTCATAATTAATGTTAATAATGCATAATGCATAATTAATTCTAAAGTGAAGTTCATGGTAACCCACTATAATGACCCAAGTATTAACAAATCCTTCAGAACAAATGACTAATTATTTGGATCAGTATTCTAAAGTGGTTGAAGCTGGTTCATTCAGGAATTAAACGCCACTACTGTAAGTTTATTGGAGGTGCAGAAATGTTGATTTTGAACTATTTGGCAGAGCAAAAATTGAAAAAAACATTGTACTTATTTAGAGTGGATTTAGAGTGGGTTTCTTTAGCAGTGGAGTTATCCGAGCCCGCTTAAATACTGTTGGAATGGTACTAGTGTGAAGAGAGGTGTTGGTGATGTGAGTGAGTGCAGGTTTGTTGATAACAAAGAATATAATATATTTTATTATTATATTTTCTTTCTCTTTGTATTTTTATATCCATATGGTACAAGATTATCCTATTTAAATCAATGTAATAAATGAGTTAGGTCAAAAGTAATCTAAAAGTAATCAAAAAGTAGTCAGAATTATTACCTTAAATGTGTAATGTAATGTATTACATTACTAACTACAATTTTACAATTTTACTACAATGTATTTGTAATCAGCAACCGACTTTGTAAGTAGAATCTATCCAGCACTGCTTATTGAACTGTTGCATAAAATCAGTCACACTAATAATCACGTTTGTGATTTGTTGCGTATCTCTGAGAAAAATACAGTGGTTTTTTGCTCTTAAATTCATCTTTTTGAACTAATCTGTTGTCTGAACAATTCAGTTATATTCAGAACAACAGCACTCGTGTGATATTGCTCAAAAGTAACTTTACAATTAAAATGATTAAAAATACTTTTTAGTGTGTTTAAAGTCATCACGGAAAAACGTTGAAAAGCCTACAGAAGCTATACTTAGGTTTGTGTGATATAGCAGATTAAGGGCTAAATGCAGCTGGAAATGTATTTGATTTTGATACTCTTCTGAAGACTTTCCTTCTCAGTTTGATCTCAGATCGCATAATTACTTATGGTCTCTGATCAGCATCTGCAGTGCAGGATACAGCATCATCACCCCAAGCATAATGCAGTTCTTCCCTCTCTAAGATTGGTATTGTCAGAATCAGAGCCTCATGTGATTTGAGTCTGCTTCCTGAAGTAGGCCATCCAGTGACTTACTGGAAAGATTGAGCCAAGTTCTGGTGGTGCTGCTGGAGGTTTAAATTAGGCATGGAGTATTTCATCAGCCCCTGTTGCCACTGAAAAAGTCTTTGATGTGCCCCAGTCAGGGTGTCCCTCACTTTACAACAAGAGCCAAGACAGCTTAATGAGAAAGAAAAAGAGGGAGAGTTTGTAGAGTAGAAATCTGGTCCCACTTTAGATGTCTTTATGTCTTTATATTAGATGTCTTTATGTACTAATATTTAAATTAATCATTTGATACAATTATTGTGTACATGTTTTTACATTGCACTTATATTTTAAAAACACCTGCATGTAATTACAGCTGTAATTATTTTCTGTGATCACATCTAAATTACACTGTTGACCGTTCCATTACACCTTTAACCCACCCTTAAACCTACCCATACCACCAAACCTGTCCCTAACCTTACCCGTATCCCACCTCAAAGTGTCTGCAATACAATATGAACACAATAAGTACATTGAACTTATTTTTTTTTTTATGTAAGTACATAGTATTTAAAGACACTTAACATAAAGTATGACATAAAGGCTTTATTGGAAATGTCATTAAACGCCAAAGCAGAGAATTTATTCAAGTATTAATTAGAAGAGATGCACAAAGCCTAACTTCTACTGTTTTACTGTTTACATATTTATTATTGCACCAGTGTTGTTATATTTGTGAGATTTCTATTGTCACACTGGAAATCAAGCACACTTCAAGAATTAAAACCATTTGTCATCTCCTTCAAGTTTCTGGAGGCATTCTGGTATTCCAAGCTGTTCACTTCATCTGCATCCAGTATGATGTGATAGCAGGTGGCCAGTGCACTAGAAAGCTGCTAGCTTTTCTGTAAGCTCTCTGGAAAAGCTCTCATCATACAGCCTTGACTCATAGTTTTCCAGTATTAAATTTCTATAATAAAAAATAAAATCAATGTAGGTAAAAATACAACACAATAATTAAGATTAGGGAGGTATTAAAGGGTTAATTCACCTCAAAATGTAAATTCTGTCATTAACTCACCCTCATGTCGATCCAAACCCGCAAGATTTTCGTTCATCTTCGGAACACAAATGAAGATCTTGTTGATGAAATAGGAGAGATTTCTGATCAAGGTTTATATGTGAGTAAAAGCCTAAATTAAATTTGTTCATCATAAAAAGTGATCGAGTCTCTTCAGATTTGGACTAATCCACTCTATTCATATGGATGAGTTTTCCAATCTCTTTATGAACGTTTTGAAGCGTCAAAGTTCTAGTTGCAAAGGCAGTTTATGGAGGGACAGAAATCTCTCAGATTTCATCAAAAGATCTCTATTTGTGTTCCAAAGATGAACGAAAGTCTTAGGGGTCGGGAATGACATGAGGGTGAGTAATTAATGACAGAATTTTAATTTTGGGGTGAACTAACCCTTTAAGGAATAGTGAGAGCACAGACAAAGGAATAATTTTTTCAGCAGGCTGCAGTTAAGTCCTCAGCTGTTTCTTAAAAATCATCAGGGATTTGTCTGTCCGGCTAGGGTTGGGAAGATCATTCCACCAGCAAGGAAGTGAACAAAAATGTTTTTGAGAGTGATTTTGTGCCTCTCTGTGATGGTAACACAAGCCTCTGCTCACTTACCGACCGCAGGCTCTTGGAAGGCACGTAGACTCAGAGGTAGGAGGGTGCGGAGCCTGTGGCCACCCTGTAGGCAAGCACCAATGTCTTGAACTTGATGCAAGCTGCAACCGACAGCCAGTGCAGAGCGATAAACAGCAGTGTGAAATGGGCTCTCTTGGGTTCGTTGAAGACCAGCCGATCTGCTGCAATCTGAATCATTTGATTTGATTGCACATGTTGGAAGTCCAGCCAGAATAGTATTGCAGTCCAGCCTAGAAATAAACACAAGGGCCTGGATGAGAAGTTGTGTTGCATGCTTACACTGTAAAACCCGATAAGTTACGGTAACTCAAACTATTTGAGGAAACCGATTGCCGTAAACCATTTAAGTTTTAAAACCAATAAGTATGAGTACTGTAAACTCATATACATTGAGTTAAATTCACTCAATCATTAAAGTATACTCAACTTAAAAATTTTAAGTTTATTTTATTTATTCAATTTGAATTCAGGTAACAAACCTAACTAAGTATTAACAACTATATCGTTACTTAAATGGTTTGAGGAAACCAATTGCCGTCAATGGTTTAAGTTCATCAAACTCAAAGTAATAAAGTTACAGAAGACTAAGCAAAACCTAACATTGGCACAAAATGATGACACAACAGGAGCACTTTAGAATACTCAAAACATTTAAGTAAACTAACTCATTTTGTTAAGTTAGTATAAGTTTAGCTTAATACAATCAAATTTTGAGTTCACGCAACTTTTTTTTCTATTAAGTACAATGAACTTTCATTATTATTTGAGTGAAACAAACTCATTTAATTTAATTAATTTTACTGTTCGGTATAGTTAGGAAGGGCCTGTTCTTCCTTATGCTGTGCAGTGCAAACCATTGTGCTGTCGTTGCAATGTGGTCTTTGAAGTTCAGCTGGTCATCAAATATATCCCAAGATTCCTGGCTGAACTCGATGGGGATTATTGTTGATGAACCAGCAGGATGGTGAAACCGCTGTACTGACAAAATTTAAATGAGTTGACAAGATTCATTAAATAAAAAAATAAATACAATTTGTGGAAAACTGATTATTTGTCATCCCACCACGCTATGAAAAAGTTCAAATTATGTTATTCTTGGGTGTCAAACTGTAAAGACAACAAAGTGTATACTCTTGAAAGTGCCAGCTGTTGACAGTTATAGCAACTTAGTTCATTTTATTTTAGGTTAGCTTGGCATAATTTCATTTATTAACCTTTATTTAACCAGGCAAGTTAAGTTTATTTTAACAGCACAGAACACCAATCCATTGATTGAGTCGGCTTATGATGATGCACGAGGTTGTTCTGTTTTTCTAAGTAAAGTAAATGTGTTGTGGCAAACCTCTCAAATGTTCTGAGCAGAAAAACACATTTAACTGCTCGCTGCACTTGTAAATGAATTCTGTTGTTGGCTGAAATATGCCTGAAATGAACACACAAATTGGATATTTACAAAAATCCCTCGCTCATGTATTTTTGATTGTGAATATGTAGATTTTATTCTGTTTTATTCTCTTCCTGTCGTTCGAGGGAATTATTTTGATCATCTCTATGAGCACTGCCAAAGGTCTTGTTATGTATGTATTGTTGAAACTAGATGAATGTCAAAGCTGCACAATGAACACTAAAATTATTTAAAAATGTGCAGCCTAACAGGTGCAATAAATATGTGTCTGAGGGCTGGAGTTCTTCTAGACTTCCGACGCCCCAGATTTCAGATGACATTTGTGAAAATGTTCCCTGGTTTCTCTATTTCAGGCTCGTGCTTTTCAGTGACTGTGTTTTAAAGCAGGCTGGCTTAAGGCAGGTTGACAAAGAGCATTAGTGTTTCCAGCACGTTGATAACCTCAGACCTGTCTTCCCTTCAGCCATGTGTCTTGTAAGGGGACCGACATCTCTACTGCAATGGAGACAGACAACAGATAAAAGCCTGATACAAGCAAACAAAATTAAAAATGTTATAATAGCGCATCAATCAGTAGCACAATCAGTCAAAAACCCTTTAACGGTTAATAGCCTACTTAATTTACCAGCATCTATTATTATTCTTAGTGTTTCTTAAATAAAACAAAACAAAAGATAGACCTACATGATTGCGAGGAACGACTCACTCTTTTCCGCTCGCGGCATTACATAAATAAATAGAGCAGTGGTTTTTAAACTGTGGGTAATGTCAGATATATGACACAAAGTACTCAAATTAGGTACAAATAACAAGTAGACATAACTTGTACTTACATATTTCCATATTTCTCACATGACACCACCACCAGTGTGACGCAGACCATAACAGTGGTTGCATCCGAAATCGCATACTACTTCCCTACTTTATAGTAGGCGAAAAACTTAGTACTGTATATGACAAGAGTCCGAATTCACAGTACTCATAAAAGAGTAGACAAAAAGTACCGGATTATCTAGTGTGCTTTACTGTCCCGTGATGGGAGAGGATTTATGAATGGCAGTGAAACGATCCAACTGACGCTGGTAGGTCACATAATAATGACAACATGGCGAATGCACGCCCGGATTACTTTCATACTATACACATTCATAATAGAACGTACTTTTTTAGCTGTCGTTAAGTAAATATTTATTCAAAATAAGTACCTACTCAATAGAGTATTCAGTTTCAGACTCAGCCATGTCTTCTGCATTGCTTATCACGCAAATACAGCGTGTCTTGAACAATTATAGGCTATAGATTCACTAATATGACTTTTATGAGCCGGTTCTTTTAATGAATCGTTTACACACGGGGTGCTTCTCAATCAGAAGTACTGCGTAGTAATGTTGCATCTCTGCCATTTATTTTAACTATTTTGGGTGCTCTTGCTAGCAAGCTTATAAATGTTCACCTTTTTATTAGCCTATTACTATTGCCTGTGTTTTACTGTAGTAATTTCCTGTGTGATTTTAATTTCCAACCTATTTTGGGGTTCCCCTTTTGACCCAGAGCTGTGTAGAGCTGCCAAAATGACTCAAATTGGGTTGTTTTTAACCCACCAGTGTATTATATAAATAATCACATAAATGTACTGCATGTATTTTTACAGTAAATGACTGTAAAGTAATTTCACAGTATGAATAGAATAGAATTACAGTATGTTGTTGGTCTCAATCTGAAGAGTCCTTTAAAGGCTGCCTTCATTTTGCGTCCTTCTTTCGGCCTGTTTTGAAGTGCATCCTTCATTTCCTCTAATTACCCACAATCCTTTGCACACATTCCAATTCACAAAAAAGAATTATCGGAAAATGAATCAGCTCTGAGCTTGTCCAATTTCACTAAGTAATGCAAGACTAAAGGGATTGGAAGACTAAAGGGGCGCTGAAGGGATTTATTTATTTTTTATTAATCACAATGCTAAACTGTGCATAATGTAGGCTATTGTACACTACTGAGAGACCACAAACGGTTGTAATTACCTGTACGGCATTAATATAAAGTCAGTTATGTGTTTATAAAGCTTTTTAAAGGTGCAGTATGTAAGATTTTTGCAGTAAAATATCCAAAAACCACTAGGCCAGTGTTATATATTTTGTTCACTTGAGTACTTACAATATCCCAAATGTTTCCAACTATTTGTAAATTGTGAGAAAATTGCCATTTTAACCAAGGCGTGTGAGGAGTCACCTGTCAATTGCGTTATACCCGCGTTAACCCTCGGTCTGCCTCGGTTTCTGGTTTTATTTTGTAGAAACCATGGAAACACCAAAGACGCTTTAATATATTACACGTTTTAATAGACAAGGGGACAACTGTTTTGATATATTTATAGACAGAAAATAAATTATTGTTATTTAGCTCAACACATTTAGTCTTATTGTTTAAATCAAATTTTCTTGATTTTTTGCGAGTATCATGCCTTACCATGCCTCAGAGAAAAACACTATTTTGTCAAGTAGCTAACATAGCATAATCAGATGCAGCTTTATTTTTAGTAACAGTAATACAGAATTTTCTCCATCATACAGTACGTTTTAAAATGAATTGCATGCCATTTATCAACACAAGCCATTCAGTATTTAATATGATATTCTAAAATCGATCTATCTTACTGCAGTGTGTCTCAAACAAGTGTCTCACAGCAGCCGCCGAGTGAACGCACAGAATAACATTATAACATTATTTTCAACACTCTCAAATGTACCTAATATGATAAGCAGAGCTGCGATACCTCATACTCATGACCGGAAAAGCGGAAGTGGCGCCGGCGACTGTGGCATAATAAAAGTTCCGCTGCTCGTGAGGCGTGTGTTGCACAATCGCTCCAGCAACCTCGTTCAGCTCCTACAACACTCGGTCCCGCTCTGCTTCATACTACAATAACGTTAATAATCGCATCCATGAACATGATTTCTTCCCGAGTACTATCCCTATTTTTTTGCACCGTCCGTTGAGGTGAAGACCACATGTCCCAAGATTCCGCGCTCAAACTTGGCGTCATCAAGCTACGCCTTTGTTTAGCGGACAGAAATCCTACATACTACACCTTTAATGCATTTAAAGTATTTTTCAAATTATAATTGTAATAGTACTTTTGTGCCGTGACCGCGGGGGCGGAAACACTGTAGCCACGTGCACTTACTAGACTGTCTCATTCTAGCGTTCAATGCTGAGGAAGACTCTACCTACAAGCCTCTGAAGAACTGGACTAGGAAGGACGCAGCCTCACTAGGATGCAGCCTTCCATTTGAGAAGCACCCACAAACTCTTCAAGGGTTAGTTTCTTGTTGCTTCATAACATTAAGGTTAAACCACTGTAGTCATGTTGACTATTGTGTCTTTACTGCCTTTGTGGTCCTTGAACGTGGTACTTACGTTGCTTTCTATAGGGGATAAAAAACCTCTCATATTTCATCAAAAATATCTTAATTTGTGTACCGAAGATGAACGAAAGTCTTATGGGTTTGGAACGACATGAGGGTGAATTAACCCTTCAAGTTACTGTATCACTTTGACAAGTCTGTCACTGAATGAACTCACCTAATCCACCAGGGCAGCGTTTCCCAAAAGCATCGTAAGCCTAAGTTGATCGTAGCTCCATTGGTGGCAATGGATCTACGATCAACTTAGGCTTACAATGCTTTTGGGAAACTCTACCCAGAGCGGTATACATATGACTCACTGAACTCACTGCAGGTTCCATGATGGCAATGCACTTTAGGAACACTTTGGCTAATATTACTTGCTGTGCAAGAAAGCAAAAAAATATTTTCTCTCTTTACCTGGAACGCACTTGTGATGCTTTTGTTTATGGTTTTTGTTCATGATTCCTAATTTTTATATATTGTCATAATGATTATGCAACGAAACTGAGGAAAAAGAAAATAATAAAAATGTGTTTTGTTTTTTTATATTTCACTCTAAAAAGTGATGGGTCCTGAGATTGATTAAACTGGTGCTGGGTCCTGTGAAAAAGTTTGGGAACCCTGTATGAGCATAAACTGCACACTATGACTATAGTATATCTCTGTGGATTGTTTTGATGTAGAATGTCTCTCTCCCAGATGGTTTTGGATATACTTTGAATCTGTTCTTCCAGAGATGTTTTTTCTCTGTTGGGAAACAGTTGTCAATGAAAGCCATTGCTTTTTGCTGGTTCTTCAGAACAATTTGTGGAATTAATTTGGCATTAGCACTCAAAACCGATACGGTGGTCTTTGAAGGGACCATCAATCAGCCTGTCAGAATTGTGAGTCTCCATCTCTCCTGGTAATATTGAAAAATAGCTTTTGATTTCAAAGCGTTCCACTTATTATAGAACAACTGAAAGCCTCAAGAAGCAGGACGGCAATTTAACAAATGCATTTTGTTCGAGGGAGAAAACAAATAAACTCGGTATCAGTGATATATCTCCTCCTTCCTTCCTTCCTTCCTTTAATTCAGGTGATGCAGCTGATGTGACAGAAGTGAATTTTATTAAATGCTCCAGGTGCTCCTGAGGAAGGAAACACACCAGCTGGCCCCAGGGAGCCCACTGATTGGACGGTGAGTCCTCTTCTTTGCTGCTGTTTGGCAATGACAAACAGACTGTGGTTAAAGGACAAGTCTGAACAATACTTGTCACTAGTTAAAATTCTACCCATCTCCTGATTTAGAGTTTACTTTTCTATTTGCATCAGGATGGCCCTTTGAAGTCAGTCAATTTCAGCCTAAACAGAATTGACTACACACTAAATAGCAATCTTTTAGCAAGTAAACATAATGAACATATAGACTGGAACTTCTGCAGTGTTAGCATAGAAAAAAAAACATTGTTACCCTTTTAGGAGAGGAAACTCACCCATGTACACCGTCTAAATACGGTGACCAGAGAGACTAGTGACTAATCGCTCAGAATGAATGTGACAAACCCAGAGGAACTAAAGCGAATAGACTTATGTAAATGCACACCTGTCTCTGGAGGGCTCAGCCGTGGCATCTAACATGAATTAATGAGAAAATTTCTCTGCTCTCCCATTAAAGGCTGCTTCGGTTTGTAATAGACTGTAACAGTTTGTAACTGATGGATTATTCATGAAGAAGAAACTCATGCATACAAAAAAAAATCTCTCTCCGATCTTCAAGAAAAATGTTGTCATTGTTTTATTCTTTGTCATTTTTAAGGCAATCCATTACAAATTTCACACACCACGGGAATGACAACAGCAATGTTCTATGTTCAGTTTGGAACAGCTCACCATGCATATCGACTGAGATAAGAAGAGGTAAAGAAGAAGAGAAAAAGGGAGAAGGAAAATGAATCCAGCAAGGATGAGATGCTTCATGCTCTGTATTCCGGTTATGAGTTGAGCGGCAGAGGCTTAACGAAAAGCAACAGGTCACTTTGTCACTGAACCTGCCGGCCATTTTGGCACAATCATGCATATGTTAGCACTGGACAAGGGCCACGTCTTTAGTACATAATTTACACTTTTTCATACTATTACCTCTTTGCAATAATTTTGTGAGCTACTTCACTATGACTTTCTGGCTTTATTATAGTGGGATACAAAAAATAGTATTTACTAAATTTACACCATGCTATAAAATTAACCCATTAACATTCTCTGGATAGTGATATACATGTGTTTCAGGAAGCTTGTAATTTGTTTTTCAGATTTACAAGCCTCCTAGCAGCCATGTGTTCATGAATATTAAATAGGATTTAAAAAAGGTTACATTTATGCTAGTAGAAATTACAGGTTTACATCTGGAAAACAGAATTAGTAGAAAGAAAAGAAGAAAAAAAAAAACACTTAAAAACACACACACAAAAAAAAAACAATATCCAGTGAAGAGTAAATAAGTCTTTAAAATCAATACACCTGTTAACACTCTTAAACAAACCCTTTCGCCCAATGCTCCCTTTGTCAGACTTCATCTTCACCTCCTAATTGATTGATGGATCACTTCATTCTCAGTAACTAAAAGTGTGCTAATAACTCTGGGTAAAAGAGAGGTGCTTTTAAACACATTGTCTTATTACCTGGGAACAGATTTTCCAAATGTAACAACCTCTGCAAAAGAAGTCATTCTTGTTGTAAAAGTGGGGTAAAAGGAGGAATTCTCGTTTTGTAAACATCTATGCTTAAAAATTTTTTTTTTTTTTTTTTTTTTTTTTTAAATGCAGTTCGACTTCACAGTTCATAATCTACAGTGTGTAAAATAGAAGTACTGTATATTAACAGATGCTTGCTCTAAAACCAAAACATTGTTTCAACTTAGGACAACCAAGCAAAGACATCAAGAATTACTGGACAAGAAGAAAATGTATCAAAACAATGAATAAGAACAAGTATAAACAGCCCTGCTGTCAAAAAAAAAAAAAAATACTGTCTGTATTACTGATACATACGCATTTGTCTATGATAAGGAATGGACCTTTTACAAAAGAGGCTGTATAGGCTACTATGTTTTTTAGTGTTTCTAATGCTAAATAAGAGTAAATCTAACATTTTCTGAGATTTAACTGAATGTTTTAAGTCTTTTTAAAATTGAAAAGAAAATCAACATGAGCTTCCTTAGCAATAATATATAAAATACTGTTTCTAATTTATGCTTGTTATAAACCATTAATGTAAACTTACTGTTTGTAAGGCAAGTTTATCAATTTAACTGTTCGATGCTTATCTACAGTAATTATTATGCCAATGCTATAAATCATCCAAACATGTAAACAAAATGGCATTGTGTTTGCACTGCGAGTAATGCAACTTCAGCTGCATGCAATGTTTTTTTTTTTATCTTTTGAAACCACTAAAATAATTCCGGTCATGGTTAAAACAGAAAAGTGTTTTAAACTCCAGGGAGAATCCCAGAAATGAAAGGGCAAAGGTTTAGCGTGGCTTGATACGAGTCAGACAGTGCTATGAGAAAAACAGCAGATGCTGCCTCATCTCCAATCATCTTTAGCAGCGAGCGGCGAGGCATCTCTCATGTTTCCCCCTGGTGGGTTGTGTGCATCTGAAGAACTGCTGTACAATATCAAGATATACCGGCTCCAGAGCATTAAGGAACTGGAGTGGCAAATTAAAAAGGAAAGTAAATCTGGCGTTCTTAAGAGCTGATCATTTGCCTGAAATTTCAGTCTGCGTAAAGTGTGAGTAATGAATCTGAATCTGTGACTTCTCTCTGATTCACATTTACAAATTTTACAGCATTAAGAAAATATTTGTGCTTTCTCTGACTTTTACACTGGAATTTTCTGATTTAAAGTATGTAAATACATTTGATACAGTGTCTTAATGCAATGTACAATTGTTTTTACCTGGATTTCATGCTTTAGAATAGAAAATCTTGTTTATCATAGCTCTGAAAAGCTATAAATGGGAAACTGCAATGGGAAGTATTACTTTGTACTAAAAAGACTTTGCCCAAAACCCTTTGTAAAAATTAAAGCACAATTACACTAACTATCTACAAATTCTACAAACAAATCTAACAATTCCACTACATAGATTACCCATACAGGGTATAAAATTTCAAACAATCACTTATAATTTCACTATATTTTAAAATCACACTTCCTAGTGATGCTCTAGTTTACCTCTTCTGGTGGATATAAAATATATAGGAAGATTTTCCTAATATAACGCACAGTCCTCGCATGCTGACACACAAGCGTTTTTGTAGATGTTGAGATGTTAAATAAGCAGAAAATTGCATTGCTTGCGCAGATGTTCTCCATATATCTGGCACAGTCATATCCAAACTATAAATCTGTTGACTAATTCATGAAGAAATTCTGGGGGAAACAAACTTACAGACCAGTAAGAACCATCCTTTTCAGTTCAAAGGCCAGAACACAGATATAGTTTTCAATTTCTCCAGTGTATGAGATCCAAAGACGAAGAATTGAAACCATCCGCTCCTTTAGACGCCTTATACTGAATCGGTCGTATTGGCTTTGAATGAGATCCAAATTGGAGGTGACATAACAAACATGGCTGTTTTCTTTCAGCAGGCTGGGTAAACTCATATGGTGGGGGTTGGGCTGAGCCCAGGTGGGCTGTAGTCTGGTGGCGTCTGGTTGGGCTTGATGCCCCTTGACTTCATATATAAGATTAACTGCTCTGGAATCTCAGCCAGGACATCCTTGGCAAGTCGGGCCATACTCAAGACATGGTTTCCTGTCCGGTCCATATAGTCTCTGAAAGGTACGAACTGCAGGCACAGACAAGATTAAACAGTAGTTACAGGTGCTTATTTACTCCCTGAGTCATTTATATGTTTTGAAATTTCCATGTAAACAATATAACGAAAACCTGGCTGTTTTACAAAAAATACTCTGGAATCATTCTTTATTTATAGGATGCACACGGCTTGTTGTTTGTTATCTTGAGATATTTTATTCATGTGTGTTGTCGAAATGTTCTCTCAATCTGAGATGCCTGTAAATGTAGGTCACCAATGTTTTTCCTTAAAAAACTTACTCAAATAGTTATTGTATTACTTTGACACTGGTTAGGCTGTATATATATATGCGCACCACATACCATCTAGTAGTGATCCAGATCCTGATTGAATCAATGTTTTTGAACAAATCAGTTGAGTGAATGATTTAGTGGCTCAGTCACTGTTTTGTTCCTGAATGAATCAATGTTTTTGAATGAAATTGAATTAATATTTCAAATGTCTCACTCATAGTTGCCACAAAATAGTGTGTGTGTATGCACACACATGTACATTTATATACAAACATAAATGCATAAATATACAAATACATGAAGATTTGTACCTGTACAATATCCCTTTCCGCCAGCTTTCCTCTGGAGGATATTCTTACATCGTCGCCATCCAGTTCTACCATGGCTAAAAAGTGAGAACATCATGTTATTTGCCCTACAGCCAGTAAAACTCGATCTTGAATCTTTCTCCCCAGCATGACACCAACATTTACCTCTTTGCTGGAACATTATGAAAGGCCAAACACAAATACTAATAGCAGATGGTGTGACTGGCTAATTATATTGAACAGCTGTGAGATCTGTGAGTTGACATCTGCTTATCAATCCGAAACCCTAAACCTTCCCAATTAGGTGAGTTTTCATCCAGAAACTCTACTTTGAGTGCAAACTGTGGAGTTGCATTCATGCCTTCAAGTTTTAAACCTCCAAGTGGGAATGCTAATATAAGCTTTCATTTAGTGGAGTTGATATTTATAAGCTAGAAATGTTATGGAAAATGCTGAGTACAATACAAACAAATAATAAAGGGTTATGCAGTACATTTTCTTTTTATGTTTGCAGTACATACAAATATAGTAAATAAACAGAAAAGAAAATGGAATATAAGAAGAAGATATAAAGATAAAACTAAATAAGTGTGATATTAGTTTAGTTTCTTACCATCAAACTCAGCCTGGCCAACTCCAACAATAATGATGGACATAGGTAGTTTTGCCGCCTGAGAGGAAGAAAAACAGAAGACACATTCTATCTCATGATAAAGAGTTTACATGCTCTGATATGATCCTACAAAACCTGTATGAAAAATGATTCTGATTTACTGTAATGGTTGACTGACTTATTTGCTTTTAGATTAGACTATGCTTCATTTGAGTCCAGGAGACACACAGGATTGTACAGTCAAAAGTTGCAATCAATCAATCAAATCAAACCTGAATAAAATTATATCTTCCATATATATGTTCTGTGTAAAGAGGTCTACTTTTAGTACCAGTATGATTAATTCCATGACAATTTCACACTAATTTCTGCCTTAATAAGAAATAAAAATCTCATTACTATAATGTTATAATATATTTAAATTGTAAAGTATTTATACATCATGATAGTGTTTGTAATACAGCCATTCTGATTTAAAAAAAAATGTTCTTTATTATTTTGCTATTCTGAGAATCAGAAACTAGCAAAACAAAAGTATTTATACATCATGGTTTCATTAAATTACAGTAATTTTACTGTATCATTTTGCTGTTTTACTGTCGCGAGAATCTAATGTGAATCACAAAACAAAAACTCAATTCATTTGCTTTATGCAAAATACAATTTCTTATTATTTTTCTGTTTTGGGGTCAAATGTGAACTGGACATGTTTTGTAAGATTCACCCTTACAGGGTTTTTACCATATAACAAGCTTTAGCTTGAGGACAATAAAATGTAAACATTTTTATACATTTAACACACAGCTTGTTATAGAGATAACAAAAGATTTAAAAAAAAAAAATAATAATAATTTCAGAACATGTTGAGCCAGTCAGGTTTGAAAGGACGTTATGACTTTGTGATGGTTTGAAAACAATATTTTGACACAGCGTGGTTTTTCCTCACACAGTGACGTGAAAAACTATTATTCAGGCCCTCCTGGATCAACATTCTCTCTCCTGTGCTAGTTTTCCCTGTTCCTGATATAATTCCTGACTGACAGGTCAAATCACCTTTATCAGAGAAGTAAAGAGTGAGTCTATATTGAGCAAGCTCAGGGGCAGCTTACGAGTGACAACGGATAACAAGAAAACCACAGGATATTCAGAGAAACAAAACTCACTTTCTCCCTAAAGCGACTTCCCAGTGGTTTGAAATGAAAAGTAATTGCATATAATGCATCACACATGATCCCAGCAGAAACAAAGGAAATACATACAAGGGGGAAAACATGATTTCTATGAAATGTAATCTGAAGAGCTTATAATGAAATATACCTATAATATACAGTATCAAATACATAATGAGAAAAATATTAAAGGCTCCTGAGGGTTTGGATTTTGAAAGTACTTTCCCAGAGGGCCTGTGAAAGCCTGTTGAGAGGAATGAATAATTTGTTGAATAAAGCTGGCTGGACACACACCCTCAGTCACACTGATAAGTTTGTGGGCTGTAATGGAGTTAGAATTGGAATTTCACCGGAGGCCACACACTAAAACACATCACACAAGATGGAAAAGAGCCACATACACAGAGCACAAACAAACCCCAAACTGTGGGGCCTGGAGAGCTAATCAAACCAACGAGTGATTTAGATCATTAATTACTACGATTCAGAGATCGATTTCTTCAGTAACCCTTGAGCTTTATGTGGGAAACCAAAGGATGGACTCTACAAATTGTGAGAATATGAACAAATACTAAAACAGAATCAGCTGATTGCTTATTTCAGAATTTCAGACATAAATATAGAGGAAATAAATATATGTAAATAAAGTATATTTATTTATATTGATTATCATGGTATGTTTCTTTATTTCTGAAATACACAGTCAGCTCTGCTTTATTAACGTTCAGGGAATTTATATATATACACTACCGGTCAAAAGTTTGGAATCTGTAAGATTTTTAATGTTTTTAAAAGAAGTTTCATCTGCTCACCAAGGCTGCATTTATTTAATTAAAAATACAGTAAAAACAGTGATATTGTGAAATATTATTACGAGAATGGCCAGACTGGTTCGAGCTGATAGAAATGCAACTCAAATAACTTCGCGTTACAACCGAGATATGGAGAAGACCATCTCTGAATGCACAACATGTTGAATCTTAAAGCAGATGGGCAACAGCAGCAGAAGAACACACTGGATGCTATTCCTGTGCTACAGGAAACTGAAGCTTCAATTTACACGGGCTCACCAAAATTTGACAACAGAAGATTGGAAAACGTTGCCTGGTCTAATGAGTCTCAATTCCTGTGGTGACATGCAGATGGTAGTGTCAGAATTTGGCGTAAACAGCATGAAAGCATGGATTCACCCTGCCTTGTATCAAAGGTTCAGGCTGCTGGTGGTGTGGGGGATATTTTCTTGGTACACTTTGGGCCACTTAGTACCAACTAAACATTGTTTAAATGCCACAGCCTACCTGAGTATTGCTGCTGACCATGTCCATCCCTTTATGACCACAGTGTACCCTGATGTACCTTCTGATGGCTACTTCCACGAAGTCACAAAGCTCAAATCATCTCAAACTGTTTTCTTGAACATGACAATGAATTCACTATGAATTAAGGCAGTTCTAAAGGCAAATGGGGTCCAACCCAGTACTAGCAAGGTATAAAGTGGCCGGTGAGCGTATATACATACATACATACATACAAACAAAAAACATAGAAAATGCAGGCAATAATTATTTTATCCGCTTTGTGTTGTGATGCGGATGGTATTGGTCCCGGGCTGTTTTTCGTCAACCAGTCCATCCCTGTCTGTATGCATTGTGCAGACAGCACACTGAGTGCTTGGTGCCAATGGGCAAGGATTATAAAAACATATTTATGGGGTTGGAAGTAGGTCAGCATTCCCGGAAATGCTCACGGGGGACAGAGGCGGTCATGTGTTGAAAGAAATAGAGCTGGGAAGATGAGTCTAAACAAACACATTTCACACACACTTCATAAATTCACTGCTCTATTTCCTGTAGGTCTTTTCTTTAAGCACCTCACTCACAATCGTCTCGTTCACTTGTTTACTTTACCTCTCCCACTTGTTTCTCACTGTTTTCTTGACTTATTTTATACCAAATACCTCTCCCAGCCTTGAAATAAGTGCAGATTACTGTGAATTATGTGATGTGACACATTTACAGCTATAGCCTATAATAAACTCTGTGAATTACAGTGTTTTCTTGTCTGCGGAGCCACAAACCCTCTTGCCTCTTCAGTGTATTCTTAGATTTTCAGTGGCTGCTTGAACACGCTCACATCTCTTGGTATCAACGAGGATAAAGTCATTTAATAGATTTATTAAATATTAAATACAAAATTCTTACAAAACTCATACACTGCACACTTGATTCTTAAAATCATTATTTTTGTCATGTTTTTCAGTAAATACTGAAAATCTTTAGATATATTTCTAAGATCATGTACTGTCTTTTCAAGTTTATTTTTCTATTTGTTCTTTATTTTAATTTTTAGTTTGTTTTTTTCTTGTCTCAAGCATAAATTTAACAAACTTTAAGTTCAACTTAAAAAACTGCTAATTGGGATGAGAAAAATAAATGTAATGTATAATTATATGTATAATTATTTTATATTATTTATATTTATTTGTTCATTATTTTAAGGATGTTTAAATATATTTTCAGGAAACAAAACAGAAATACTAATCAACAGAATTATTTTTAAGTGTAGCAGAAAAAAAAAAAACTCCCATGATCTAAATCATTGACCAAAGCAACCATTTAAAAATTAATCAACATCATTTTAGTTTCTCTCAGAAAATAGATATGAGACTAAAAAAACTAAGCTAATTGAGATGAGAAAAATAAATGTAACAATATTTTAACTTATTTTATCTTTGCTTCTTAAGTAATGTATTTATTTGAAGTATATTTAGATATTTTTACTTGAAAACAAGACAGATACTGATTAAGAAAACAATTTTTACAGAGTACCAACAAGCATATTTGTCTATTCTTGTTCAAAAAACTTCCATGATCTAAATTAGTTACATAAAGTGACCATTCAGTTTTCTGAATTAACCTACATTTTGCTTCAGCTACTCTCAGAATACATAAGAGGCCAAATTGCTGTAAGTGCAGGGAATCAAAGAGTGAGAGGATGCAAATGAGAAATACTTCAAAGTGCTCATTTTTATCTAATCATTGCAGAAAGACCAACAGAACAGAGCACAAGAGTGGAATTCTCACAGCAGACTTCAATAAAAAAAATCACTTGAGGCATAGAAATGAATAACGCACATGCATTGTTTGGTCATTCAGAGCGCATGTTACCGTGTGACCGAAGACCGAGATCCAAAGCATCAAGGGTAGAGGGTGAAGAAGAGATAGAGCAGCAGGCAAGATCTTAAAAGGAAGGTGTGGCTGTTCTAATAATGTGACTAAACAGTCGCAAATTCCCTTTAAATCCAGTCTGCTGGGTAACTATAGCAACGGTGACAGACGAATCCCATTAGGTGTGGAAGAGGACCTCCAGAAGACCCAAAATGCACCTTAACTCTTCTTAGGCTTTGCCTGGGGAGCTTTTGTGATGCAATGTTGCACCAGAGTGTGATGATATAAACAGTTTTTAATGACAGAAAGAGAGAGAGTGAGGTCAAAGAAAACTCACATTGACGATGGCTTCTTTAGTCTGAGCCATATCTGATATCACACCATCTGTGATGATGAGAAGCACAAAATACTGCGAGCCATCTTGAACCGCTGCGCCATACCTGTGTGCACACACACATACAGTCACTTTTTCACATTAACAAACATATTAGCAGAACATGTTATGATCCAAATCACCCAAATGAACCATAAACCAAACATGAAAATCTCTTCATGCTGGTTCAATTGATTGACTGTGTTTTAACATCGTAGATGAATAATGAAAGAATGAGCACAATCATTGATCACTTAGTATTCAGTGCTGAATCTCATGAATATATATATTTGCTCAGGGATGTCCCAGTGCTATTGACAAAGCTCTTCTGCCTTCATAAAAATCCCATAATGCTCTTTGCGACGCAAAACACTTTACAAAAGCTATGACAGAAGATCTGGCCTCTTGGAGGTCCACACTTGGTCACAGCAACAAGAACCAAACATTTGGTGCTTGTTAAATCATCTAGGCATGTCAATGTATACAATAAGTATAAAATCACATCAGTTACAGTATTCAAGAGTATAGAAGCCTGTGTTTGCCTCTGAGTACAAAACAATTTTTTTGTTGTAATTGCTACTTCTTGTAATAGTTACTTTTTCCTCACAGTTCATATTTCCAACTTTATATCCCACAAATTGCAACTTTGTTTCTCATAATTGCAACATTATATCTCACAACTGAGACTTTGTTTCTCACAGTTGCGTTTTTATATATCATAATTGCGACTTAATGTCATAATATGGTTTTATGGTTAATATGGCTGAACCTGGGACAGCCTGAAAATTAAAAATTAAGTTTTATGGGTTCCTGTTGTTCTGATATAAATGTCGTCATTTCTGCCTGCAGGTTTGGTTTGTTTGAAGGGGTCCTAAAACACTAGCTTGATTTATTTTTCCAAAACTGTAAAGCCTCCAGTCAAAATAAAGTCTGTCACAATAAATGTTTTGCTCGCTTGAGAAAAGACTTTGATTAATACAACCATTTTCTATTCATTTCAAACCAGAAATCGGTTTCACCACTGTATCTTTTTACTGGTTTACACAGGATGAGTTTTCGACTGTTCCAGCACGCTCATTTGAGCTTTGCATTTTTTCTTACCTCGCTACATGGTTGATTACAGGAGCAAAATTGGTGGGGCCGTACAGCTGGACAGTCTTCAGGCTCTGGTGGTAAGCCTCTAGGATTCCCTCCATCCCGTTGCAGTATGGGTTATCTACATTACCATTCTTCAAAGAGAACATCAGAGATCAATCAATAACTATGCCTCTACCGTCAAGGTCAAATCAGCAGATAAGATTTATCATAACTCATTTCTCAAAATATTTGCAGTTATTCATTTGAATATAAAACTTGAATATAAGTACTTGATGTTTATTAGGGCGTCTACACACTAGAATTTGCGCTGCATCAGTGATTTCAACTGTGAATCCATTGATTTCAATGCCGATAGTTCATCTCAAGGACATAAAGGGAAACCGCAAGGGTTTGCAAAAGTGTCATTCAACCAAAAACTGGTTCTTTCACTGTTCTTTCTGCATCCTCAAAACCAATTTTACTCATCCATATTCATTAAACGCACCGTCAAAACTTTCTCTAGTGTATCACCCTTAGGGATCTCAGAAACTGTTCAGTATTTAATGATAATTATTCATGCTCTAAGGACAGTGATATTCGAAGAATCAAGGAGTGAAGCAGTAAGAATGAAAATGAAGTGTCATGATCCTAAGTTCCAGCACATGGAAAAAGAGATGGGAAGGAGGAGTAGCTGATGAAGGGAAAAAAAGAGAAAGAGTGAGCGAAAACTAATTAAGAGACTCAAATGCTCGACAAGATGAGGGTTTGGCACACACACATCATGAATGCTTGGGTAACGTTAATGAGCAGGAGTGTCAAGAGAGCCTTATTTACACATTGATGTAACCGAGCATTACTAATTACAATATCATCAACATATGTGCAAACAACTAAATAAATACTTCGAAACAACCATACACTACCTCACACAAAATTTCACAGCTGAGTGTATACACGGCAAATATTTAGGACTCGAGCAGAAATGACTCTGGATATGTGCCAGCTAGCTGTGAAATCCACATAATCTATCATATCTAGGAACAGGTACCAGGGGAAATTCATGGGAAACCCGGCCATCAGGAGGAAGTTTGGCTCCAAAGCCCAATGCAGGAAACATCTTATCGCTGTCATAGTCCTGAATGATCTCGCCCACGGCCTTCAACGCCATGGCATACGCGTTCATCTGATAGGGGTTCATGTAGTGCAGGGAGGTAGACTGTGAAGGGTTCCCTAGAGTTTAAAGAGAGAGAGATGGATCATAAATTAAGGTAAAATCTGATTCAGATGTGTTAGCCAACAGCATGGAGAACAAACTCAAAACAGGAAACAATCAACACTGAAAAAATTCTTACCATTGGAGGCAGTGAAATCAATGGCCACTGTGAAATGGATCTGAGTGCTAGAGAGAGAGAGAGAGAGAGAGAGAGAGAGAAAGCGAGACGGTAAGAATATCAAATGAAAGCATTTAAATCTGAGCCAACATTTTCACACATTTCAGATGTGAGAACCTGACGGTGAAGCTCAACAAAGGTGATGGATCCTGATTCACCCCAAACCGTGGCACAGATAACATTTCCAGCTTCAAAACACTCCAATGTTTCCACTCCTGCTGTTCGAGAGGTTGGTGCAATTACCATCTCCAGCCCTGCATTGTGCCGTCTCTCTCACCTGACAGGCAGACAGCCAACCTCCCGCTCACCAGCCAGACATTCCTCACAATCAACTCTGCCTGTTGGGCAGATCCAACATCTGTGTAATCCCACTTCTTTTTCCTCATTTTTTTTAATTAGAGCAACAGTGAAAATGGTCTCAGTACAACTTTCCACATACAAACCTGCCAAAAATCACGGATTCTCTCATAACTCCGTTTCTGTATTGAAATCGGCATTGTCCTCTAGCCGCCAGTCTCTCTGCAGGACAAGCATTTGTAATTCAGGACTAAGCTGGAGTTCCCACTGATTTCAATACAGAAACAGAGTTGTGAAAGAATCCATGATTTTTGGCAGGTTTTATGTGGAAAACTTGTCGACTGCTGTTCTGAGACCAGTTTCACTGTTGCTCCAATTAAAAAACTGGGTGAAAATTTGAATTGAAGTATATATTTATTTTAAACATTAATATTTGTTTTAATTTTTCAGTTTCAGAGAATTAGTTTATTCTAGGCTTAAGATAAATTTTGGTTGGACATAGGGTAGTGCTGTTCCCAACATAAAAATGTCCCAGTCCTGTTCTAACTGAATTTTCCAGTCAGTTTTTCACTGTTATAAATCATACAGACAAAATGGCATGGAAGCCATTAAAATAAAATAAAATAAAATAAATACAAAAATTTAAATAAATAGCATAAATTAACATGCATACATACATAGGTCTCACTCATAAAGATTTATTCTTTGTAAAGTTGTGTGATACAATATATATTGTGAAAAGTGCTATACAAATAAAAAGAAAAATCTTTTACAGTACAAATTCTAATACTTGCATTTTTTTTTTTTTTTTTGTTTAGTTTGCTTTTGTTTATCTCTTGCATTAGATCATTTTATTCTCTATAAACTAACAGAGAACACTGAGCCCACAGAAAACAAATGGAAAATCTGAACACCTGCACAACAGAAATGATTATATGGTAGCAAACAACTTTTTCTGCTGCTGATAGGAGTATAACACTTGCACAGACAACCTTTGAAGCACCGAAAAATATTATAATGACATCTAATACCTGAATCTCAATGGAATTCCTATTTCAGCATGAACTCTTGAGTCTGCTGTGCTCTCAGTGCAAATGAGAAATGAGCTCTGGACGTGAATATAATGTTGAAAAACATGGAGTATGAGGTCAGTGAATATTTATGAATCATTTCCACACATACAAAGAAATCATCCTCTGATACAAGCGTGTAAAACTCAAAAACGAAATGGGGGAAAAAAACATTTAAATGAAGCCTCTTGTCAGCAAGAGGCGGGTACAGCTGTCATTCATACACAATCCCTGCAGTGAGATGTTTTCCTAAGAGCTGATTCATCAGTGATGGGTCATCAGAGAGTAATTATGTATTTTAAACATTCACTGTACATCCGCAAGCATGACCACACATCTGTTAATGAGTGATTCTGGCCAAATCACATTCATAGGCAACACTAGGGTATTGTGCTTATGCAAAGACCTTGGGTAAGCACCAAAATCTGCTTACTTTTTATCAGCCCTTGTCTTTTTTTTATTATTTAACTCAGCACAATATAAACAGGAAGGTGGGGGAGCAGCACAATGGTGATTAACAAGCTCTGTTTATGCTCCTTTATCTTCATTTCTTTTTTTTCCGTCCATCTCAAGTTTTTTTTTTTATTTTTTTTTATTATTATTATCACTGATGTCTTCAGGCACAAAGTCTGGGCTGGTGCATTAATCTGCATTATACCGGGAACCCAAACAGCTCCTTAGGTGGAGAAACCTTGGAGAGCTTTTGAACTAGAGCTTTTATATGAAGAACATTTATCTTAATGGTGGAATTCTGAATGTCATCTATAGGAATGAAAAAAAAAAAAAAAACAGCAAGAAAAGAATGATATAGAATGATGGGATTGTGCCTGTCATATTAGCAACAGAGCAGACAGATGTATTTTACATTCTTGATGAACTGACACTTTCAATTCAATAAATACAAAAAAGACTTACAATTATATATGTCTTGTGTGTGTATACACACACACATACAAGATATCTAAACATATCTTGTTAATGCACAAATGTGCAGTTTGAGAGAACACACATATCTGCAATGCGGTAGTTTTGTAATTCCTCGCTGTTTGGTTGAGTTATGAATATTATGTTGTGTTTTTAAGGCTGTATTCCCCTTGTGAGTTCTTTAATGACATTTGACACAATGTCTCACTCTGGACCAGGATGAAGTGGAATCTGATGAGTTCAAGAGACCTCTAAACACATAATCACCTATAAAAAAGCACTTCACTCAGATTCACTAAACAAAATAAGAAATAAAAGCACCATAAAAGCCCCTTTTTTTCTGGCTGCTGACAGTATTGTCTGATATATGGAGTGATAAAAACAGATATCCAAAATCCCCTCTGTAAAAACCTTTAAATCTAATGTCAACTAAATGAAACAAGAATTTTGAACCTGGCTTTATCCAATCAGATTTCTGTTTTGGAAATGTATGCAAATTAATGCATATTATTAGGTATGCATCATTTGCATATTTAAACATAGCATTTCAGAAAACTTGTAATACAAAACAACTATCTTCACTGTAAAAAAAAATTCCCGTAAAATAACGGTAAAAAAACGGCAGCTGTGGTTGCCAGAACTTTACCGTAAAAAATACGGTAGCAACATAAAAAAAAATCAGTTACATTTACGGTAAAAAAATGTATTTCATTAATTGATATAATGTTAATGTTGTTAACCAACCTATTGAAGTGCTAATATCTGTTTTGTACTTTTGTAATACACTGACAACCACCAATCACAGTGGTGATGAGAGTCACATGATGAATCAAAGCTCATCACAAGCAGCTTTTCCACAAGCTGAGAAGGACAATATTAATATATAGAATTCACACAAACACTAAACACCATCATGGTAACACACATGAAATTTTAAAAATGCAATAAACATTAATTTAACAACATTAGATGTAACATTAAACCCTAATGTACATAAGTAATTAGAAAAAAATAAGAAAAACTAAGAAGAAATGTCCAGCTGTGAAGTGTCACACAGGGAATATCAATTTACGATTTTTCACTGTAAATTATACAAAGACATTATTTTTCACTTCCAAAAACTGTAAATTTAACAGTATTTTACTGTAAAATTACATTAAATGGACAGTAAGATCTATTACAGTTATTCATCGTATAGTACGGAAACTTTCTGTAAACCAATTAACTGTTTTTCATCGTAGCATTTTTACAGTCTTTTTTCAGTGTTAATGAACTGTGATTTTTCAACTGGGAAAGTATGGTGATATGTTTTAGTTGAAAGTTTTAACCTATTCACCTGTGTCTTGCCTTAATATTTATAATTAGTCAAGGAAAAAAAAAATCTTCCTGCAGTCCATTTCTTTTCAACAACATGATTAAACATTTAATAAGGTCCTTGGAAAGGGTTTTAAATTTTGCATTAATTCTGAGAGCTACCTTTATGACCTGCACTAAATTATCACCTCGCTCAAGACATGATTCTTTCACTCATTCACAGAAGAAAAAAGAGAATCCATCACACTCTCTGAAGCAGGTAATGTTGATTTAAGAACCAAAAGGGTTATATATAGCCCTCTTTATAAAGAGGAAAGTGAATGAAACATGTAGCAATGGGAAATCCATACAAAGGTCTGCTTTCAGCATCAATATTAAAGGTCAGAGTCTGATGGAGAAAAATAACAAAGGTGAAAACCTGACAGAAAGCAGTTTGAGTGTGGATAGACTGATCTGACTCGGTGTGAACTGAACGTGGCACACAGGGTGATGTCAGAGCGATATGGATTACTCTAGTGTGAAAGGTCAGCCACGTCTTTTGGATAGTCACAGATAATAGACACTTTACACACTCACTTTCTTTCTAAATCTACCGCTCTCTTTTTTATTTTTTTGGATTTTGCCACATTTATTTTTGACCTTAGAGACAAAGAAAAATATTTCATATTCACAATCTTATTTCCCCTCATTTCTTATGAAAAATGATCTTAACGACTACTTTTGTCTTGTTTTCCATTAAAAATATCAAAACATTCTTAAGATACACTACCATTCAAAAGTGTGGGATCAGTAAAAAAGCACAAGACTAAAAATTGTGCTATCCACCAAGACTACAACAAAGTCAAGTCACTATAGGAAGAGTCTTTGTTGATTGTTGAACCTTATCAATGAATCAACCAGAACAAGAGAGCCAGGCGTTACTCACTCAACACAGTCTGGTTGCAAACCACATCTTTCTTTCTTAAACCAACTACTGCTACCTAATAAGTCAATGAATGTATATATAATTTGTATGAAGATACCTCCAACAGGAACAACAACATCTCACCTCATGATCTAGAAAAATATAAGAAAGCCTTAGAGACACCTGGTAATAACTATATAACGTTTGTTTTTTAAATTTTAGTTTAATATACATAAACATATACACTATCATTCAAAAGTTTGGGGTTGTTCTCTTATGCTCACCCAGGCTGCATTTATTTGATCAAAAATACAGCAAAAACAGTAATGTTGTGAAATATTATTACAACTTAAAATAAGTGATTCAGTCAGGAGCAGTTTCTCTTTTGTTGTTTGATTAACATTGAAAACACAAGCAGCAGCAGGTTTATTAGGCTGCTGTCACTTTAAGACCGAATGCACTGATCCAATATACTGATTCACACACGCTTTCGGTTTACGTTCATTTAAGACATGACACAAAGACGGGTATCTTGACACATAAGTGTGTGTATTTGACCATTCAAGCCCAATATGGTGGCAAAAACAACTCTGTTCAAGACTCACACGCTCTATGAGCAGCGGCTTTATGTGCACGCGCCTCCCAGATGTGCAACAAGTGCACCAAGTGCAACATGTTCAATCATTCCAATCAACCAACCAGATTTGAGGGACAAGTTTACAGTTTATTTCAAGTTTAGGCTCGCAACCAGGGTTAGGTGCTTCTACATCAGTGTTATTCACCTATCAATTCCCTCTGACTTATGGCCTAAAATCTCTACCGGATGACAAATTTCTACAGGTTAATCGTGTCTACCGGTATATCGCCCACCCCTATTAATGCTAATTTAGTACTAATTTCTTTTAACCCCAATTTATTCAATTCATCACCACACCAAACAGACAGGATACATCGTTACCTTTAAAAACCAATGAGATGGAGATCTTAATAAGCATGATATTATTCAAACCTTGGATTCAGACATGCCCTGATGCCTTCCTCCCCTCCAGATACTGCCTGTCAATGCAGCATTTTTCCAGTTTATGATGCAGCCTTTATGTCAGAGATAACAGACAGAGAGGGGAAGCAGGTCATACTTCCTAATGCCAGAGATATCAGTGGATCAGACCACAGTATAAGGTCGACGGCCCTGAGATGTTTTCTGCAAAACTGGCATCAGAGCAGAAGGCCAGCCTTTCATCAGAGCAAACTGAAAAGGACCTGGTAACCCCTGAATACTGATTACAGTAACTACAACAAAAGCTGTGTTTGTTGTTCTAGTTTAGCATTTAAGGGGTTATTCAGGTCTTGTTTACCGGAACTCTTTGCCAAAGCTGTTTGATGAGCTGTTTGACGCCATTACAATGATAACATCCTCGTGGCCTCAGCAAGACTTCGACCTTTACATCCGCCGAGAATGTTTACAAAAATTACATGTTGTGATGCGGAGATTTCAGAAGCATTTCAGAACAGGCTAAATACAGTACATAAGCTTACATGAGGGTGAATGTGTGTATTTTTGCCCATACCCTGCTTTGATGTAGTCCAGGAACGTGTGTTCGGCCTCCACCGAGAATGAAAGCAGTGTCACCTGGGTAATTGAGCAACAAAGAACAGACGTTTTACAAAAGCATATGCGCACAAACCACATCTGCCATGAAACAATCCATCATCGCATTATGCAAAGACTCTCTTCTCTCAGCTGTCAGTGCCACACAGTCTTTTTCATTAGTATTGTCATTAGACGACCAGAATCTTTCCATGTTGGGAGGAAGACAGGTGATGGACTATTCATTTGAGTTTTGATTACAATCTCAAAGCCAATTCATGGCAGTCAATGCGGAGACTCTTTGTGGATCATCAATCACTGTTATCCACCCGGACCTCCAATATTACTTCCTCACTGCTCTTCTTATCAAAGTATGAAACAGAACGCACTATACAGTCAAGGGAGTTGGATATCAGATTGTCGATTTATCTGAATAATAACCAGACATACAGGGTCCTTGTGGAATACAGCTGGACAAATACATTCAGTGTTGTAAGAATGCAGTGAATTCAATGCAAAAAACTGAAATGTTGCCTTGGCAACTAACTGAAATATATTAAGTTGAAGTAGAAAAATTACTAATACTGAAATTGAAATGAAAATAAATTAAAGATAATATAAATATAAAACAAAACTAATAACAAGCAGTTTTCATTTTAATTTTAGTTTAAGTTTTAGTAACTGAAAATATAAAAATAAACCTTAATAAAATATTACTTTTAGTCAAAATATAAATAAATACTAAAATCAGTGTTTCCCATTCATTAACTAGACTGGCGGCGGTCTAATTTGTCCCGCCAGTTTCATAATGATCTGAAAATATATTTAAACTTCTCACTATAACATAAAAGGTCTTTAACGTGTTTTGCACCATTGCTTTGGCACAGTATCTGTCAAACTAACTAAAATCGAAAGCACAAAATGGCTTAATCCCCTTATCAAATTGCAAAAGACTGTGACTTAAATAAGTCTAAATAAATACTTAGGAAATATTAATTTTCATTTATAAAGTGCATTTGATTAACAATGTATGACTATTACTGTCATAGGAATTTGCACACTGATAATGGGTTGGAGCTCTTAATTTTGAACTCTCAAAGTGCAACAGTTTGATAAATTTAACTTTAAAATGTACAAAATTTTATTCCGGTGGGGCATGCCCCCAGACTGTCCTAGAGGGACCGAGGTTCACCCCCCACAGTCTCACAAAATCCTGTGGGAAACACTGTAATAGTATACTAAAACAAACCTTATTATCTTATGCAGTATTATTTTTAAGGTAAATTTAACATGTTAAAACCTTTGTACTGAAAAAAAGGATAGCAAATTCACTACTCACAGTGCCAGAGTTGATGTATCTTCTCTTTTTGAGTTTCTTTTTAGGATTCACCACCTGAAATAGAACATTTAGAGATGACACATCATTTACAGGAAGGGAGTGTATGTGTGTGTGTGTGTGTGTGTGTGTGTGTGTGTCTGAGAGAGAGAGAGAGAGAGAGAGAGAAGAAAAAAAAGAAAGAAAGAAAGAAAGAAAGAGAGTACAGTTTTTTTTTTGTTTCTTAACATTGTCTTAATCTTTTTCTTGCTATTTCTTGTTTATAAAATGAATTCATGAATTTATATACTTATTTATTGATTGATTTATTTTATGTATTATATAATCATTATTTTATTGCTCATGTAATGGCCAATGCTTTGGCAATACTGTACAAGTCAATAAAGCTCATTTGAATTGAACTGAATTGAGAAAGAGAGAGAGAGAGAGAAACAGAAAATAGAAAAAATGAACGCGGTTCTAATTAAACCTTTTCATCCAAAAGTAAGAAAGAAAAATCATTTCCAGGCTGCCAGTCATTTTTTTTTTGTTCCACTTACTTTCAAAGACACAACTGATCGAAATGTTTAGATGCTATGACAAATCCAGTTCGGGTCAGTTACATACGCAGCCTTGGCTAACAGTTTGGAAACCAGGACACAGATGATGTGATTTGTATGGATTGGGGTTTAGCTGAACCGACACCGCAGCTTCTAGTGTTGTTTGTCCGACTCAATCCCCAGGAAACCCCAGATCCTTTCAGCACACAGCTGGGACTGTCACACTCCTGTAGAACATCTCACCACCCCCTCACCCCACCACAGGGCTAATGCTAGGGTGAATACATACACGCACACACGGCACATTTATACACACCCAACCCCCTCCTCCCCTTCCTTTCTCAAATAGGCTACATAAATGCCTTTTCCCCTGTCATATACATATACTGTATATATTTGCTATTTGTATGTATATATATATATATATATATATATATATATATATATATATACATATATCTTGTCTTGCTCTCTTTCACAAACACTCAAAAACAAAAAGCTCAACTCATTTGCTACTGCTGCTAATTTTAGCTTAAGTTCTTAGATAAAACTAAATTGTGTTCATTATTAGCTCAATTTAAGTCGTGCACTTGTGGTTGGTCGAGGTTTTCGGTTTCCACAGGTTTTTGTATTCGCTTTGGTGTTCATCACAGCAGCAAATACTTATACTAATAGGCTACTTAAAGACTTAATAGGCTATTTATTTTTAAACATTTGTTTACATTTAATCATTTTTACATTCTGGACTAAAACATGCCCTAGATTGATTGAAAATGTTCTTTATTAATTGTTTGGTAACATTTAGAAAAAGGTTCCATTTATTAACATTAGCATTTGTTAATCTTAGTTGACGTTCATTTCAAAGTTGTATCTTTTAATATTATTCAATGGACCTGAGCTAACATGTACTCAAGTCTAAGTGTTCCAACACTCTAAAAAATGCTGGGTTCAAAACAACCTAAATTGGGTTGAAAATGGACAAACCCAACGGTTGGGTTAAATGTTTGCCCAACCTGCTGGGTAGTTTTATTTAAAGGGTTAGTTCACCCAAAAATGAAAATTTTGTCATTTATTACTCACCCTCATGCTGTTCCACACCCATAAGACCTTTGTTAATCTTCGGAACGCAAATTAAGATATTTTTGTTAAAATCCGATGGCTCCGTGAGGCCTGCATAGGGAGCAATGACATTTCCTCTCTCAAGATCCATAAAGGTACTAAAAACATATTTGAAACAGTTCATGTGACTTCAGTGGTTCTATCTTAATATTATGAAGCAATAAGAATATTTTGGTGCGCCAAAAAAACAAAATAACGACTTATATAGTGATGGCCAATTTCAAAACACTGCTTCAGGAAGCTTCGGAGCATTATGAATCAGTGTGTTGAATCAGCAGTTCGGAGCGCCAAAGTCACGTGATTTCAGCAGTTTGGCGGTTTGACACACGATCCGAATAATGATTCGATACGCTGATTCATAACACTCCGAAGCTTCCTGAAGCAGTGTTTTGAAATTGGCCATCACTATATGAGTCGTTATTTTGTTTTTTTGGCGCACCAAAAATATTCTCGTCGCTTTATAATATTAATATTGAACCACTGTACTCACATGAACTGATTTAAATATGTTTTTAGTACATTAATGGACCTTGAGAGAGGAAATGTCATTGCTGGCTATGCAGGCCTCACTGAGTCATCGGATTTCAACAAAAATATCTTAATTTGTGTTCCAAAGATTAACGAAGATCTTACAGGTGTGGAACAGCATGAGGGTGAGTAATAAATGACATTATTTTCATTTTTGGGTGAACTAACCCTTTAAATAGCCTCTTCTGTATATCCAGTTTGTATTGTGGATCATTCATTGCAACATTTAACGCGATTTTCATGTTTAAGTATCTGTAATCGGGCTGTGCTTGACAAATATTGTATGCTATTGACATGGTTTTAAAGCTATTGTTATCTATTTTTTGTCCTTCAAGTATCTTAAAATGCACATACTGTATGTAGACCAGGGAAACGTAAATTTTCCCCTCAACCCCCCTAGCAAACTCTATTTTGTGATCTTTATAATTATGAAACCCTGAGTACGGCCCTGTACCAAGGGGATGTTCCAACCAAGCGCAGGTCTCCCCTATATTGTTCAAAACTGATTCAGTTCTAAGATAAGTTCCCATACACACATTTTTATTTTTTTTTCTGCCATCATCACTTCATGAATCTAGAATCACCTCCTTTATTTGAACACAATGGATCCTCTGTGGATTAATGTATCAGTATCTGATTTACTAAACTTACCTCATACACGTTGAACTGACTCTGACCACGAGAGAGCTCTCTGTAGCTGGTGGTGAACTCCCCAATAAAATCATGACTGAAGCACAAGGAACAACAAAGAGACTCTTACTGTCTGTGATGATGAAAATAGATGGAATTGAACTTATTTACGAGGGAGCCATTTTAGAGCATGGGTCACATGAATACTGCAGGAAGCTAGGAGGAAACTTTACCACTACGTTCTCAAGGAAAAATCATAATGAAAAAAAAATCATCTGTCAGTAATATGTCTTTGTGCGGGGTGTACCAAATGCACACATATGAGATCATACTACGTAAATGTGTAGTGTAAATAAACAAATGTGTGTTTTCCTACCTGCCATCTCTGTCCCAGTCGTACACCTCCACTTTAATTGACCTGAAATATTTAAAACAGAGCATTTAGAAACATGGTGTGGCGAATTGTCAGACACTGAAAAGAGAGCGGCAGCTGAATTGATGGATGCTTTCTGATTAAAAAGGGGCTGAGAGACTCTGTCTCAGTGTCTTTTCATCTCCATGCTAAAACCAACCAATTACAGGCCATTATCCAGACAGTGCACTCGGAATTAAACAGCGGTCGACAGGGAATGAACTCCCGGGATGTGACACGGAGCAGCCCTGGAGCGTCACTTCACCTGACAGGACGCAGGCGAGTTTCATTTAAACATTAATTACATCTGAAGTTTTGAATAATTAGAAACTCATTCTGTTCAAAGCAAGTTAACGCGATCAATTACACAGAGGCAGTGGAGATTTGTAGCCTCGTTAATAAAAATGGCTTTCGAGGGTAATAGCTCTAAACGGCATTTGGCGGCGAAGCATGTCACACACTTGTTATCACAAAATGCAGGGATGTGCTTGTATTTACTGTTGCGATGAAAATTAATGAACAAAAACAGACAACAGTAAAGATCACACACAATGTATGCGGTGTTCTCTTCTTAAAGGGATAGTTCAACCAAAAATAAAAATGTTGTCATCATTTACTCACCCTCATGTTGTTCTAAAACCTGTATTAGTTACTTTCTTCTCTAGACACACACACACACACAAAAAAGATATTTTGAAGAATATTTCAGCTGTTCGTGTCCTTACAGAAAAAAAATGACATCTTAACTGTTGACATGACAGGATTTTCACTTTTGGGTGAACTTGCCCTTTAACTAGCTTAACCAGAAAGCCTCCCTTAGTCAAAAATCATCACCAGAAATACCATGCTGGTTGATGTAAATTCATTCCGACCTACTCAGCAGACTCTTTTTTCAGATGATTATGCTATGAAAGGTGGATTTGTACTTAGGAAATCAGGAAATTTCCATAGTCGTAGGATGTAAAACATGATTTTGTACGGTTGCTTGATTAGAATTATTTGCTGCTGTTTACAAAGGTAAAAATGAAATCTCAGTGGCACAAATGCATCATCTGAGTTAGGATGAGAGAATGGACCTAAACTCAAGAGCACTGAGCCTCTATTGTATTTCCATGGAGTACATGGGGAAACTCTCCATCTGCTGGTAAAGCAGACTGGTACAGCTCTGGAGTAAGAGAACAGATGTAGGTGATTCATCAGAGATCGTTTGGCACACTTTCTGTCTATCAGCACTCAGATTCCCTGCAGATAGGCAACCAGTAGATTCACAGACCTTCAACTAAACAGCAAAAGGTCTGGTTCAAATTGCGACTTATTTCAGACAAGGATCTGATTGATGTGTAAAGTGACCAACAACAGTTTATTTTTGTTTTCATGCGTAATCTGAACTATAATTATTTTTCCCTAATCCAGTCTATTATTTATACAGTACAGTTTTTTTTTTCTTTTGAAAGAAATGAATACATATTCATTTATTCAGCAAGGATGCATTAAATTGAAAAAAGAAAAAAAAAGTGACAGTAAAGACTTTTACATTATTACAAAAAATTAAATTTCAAATAAATGCTGTTCTTTTAAACTTTCTATTAATAAAATTTCTGGAAAAAATGTATTACAGTTTCCACAAAAAATATTAAGCAATGAGTCTTGAGCAGCAAATCAGCATATTAGAATGATTTCTGAAGGATCATGTGACACTAAAGACTGGAGTAATGATGCTGAAAATTCAGCTTTGACATCACAGGAATAAATTACATTTTAAAATATAATAAAAAATATTCTTATAAATATTTTTAAATACATTATAAATATAGCAAGTATTTTTTTCTTCTCAATTCAAACCAGAAAACACTACAAAAATATTAGAAAATGTTTAGATAAATCAGAATTTCTGCACACATTTATACACTAAAACCTCTAGTGCCAAACATAACTATTTTATAGGACTTTTTACTGGAAAACAACTTCCACAACTTTCTATCAATCACCCAGAGGTGTCTGATACATAAGGAAGCCCTGAGGTAATTTCCTCTGTAAAGTCTGAGATGTGTCCCTCAGGACCGTGGCTGATTGACAGGGTTAAGTGCTGTTCCTGTCTCTCCCCAAGATCACAGTCAGATGCAGATCAGTTATGACACTATGGGCAAATTATGGCTTCCCCTCATGTCAATCAAATTTTTTCTCATTTGTTTAAGACCCCTGAAGGAGGCCCGCCCTCTTTGCTAACCTGATTTAATACAAGCATTTGTCTCAGAGAAAAGAATAAGATATACATCCAGAAAATGCACACTGATGATCAGCATGACAGATACTGCATAGCTTTATGTGCAAAAAACAAACTCAACTCAACCTAAGCTGATCATACACAACAGCACTCTTTCACAATAAATGAATCACTTTCTGCCACATTACTAAAAGTCATTATTATTTGCAATTCTGATTTGGAACCAATATATTAGGATCTGCATAACAGCTAAAACTCTTATTATGGACCCGAAAAAAAAATATCCCAACTGCAATATAAATACTCCTTTCAGCTGGCAACCTTACAGCAGGTAATAATTAACACAGCACCGCAACAGCTGGAGTTTCCCTTTCCTTTCTCCCTCTCTTTTGCTCTGTCTCTCTCACACACAAGAGATCAGAGGCCAGGTGGGGACTGGGTGGCAGGTGGTTTTGTTCCCTGTGTTCTGATTGGCTATGACAGCTCTCAGACGACACACAGCTGCCAATGCGTCTGCAAGCCTCACCTGGGTCATGAAAATGAACACACACACACAGCCTACGACAGGGATGGGCAACGTCTGAAGTGCTGCTGTCCTGCAGTGTTTAGCTCCAACCCTGATAAAAAACAAACTCACCTGCCTGTAGCCTTATCCTGAAGACACTGATTAGCTTGTTCGGGTGTGTTTGATCAGGATTGAAGCTAAACTCTGCAGGACAGCCGCACTCCAGGACCGACACTGCCCATCCCTGGCCTACGAAATATTACTGAACACAACAAATTGCTTGACACACACTGGAAAGTATATAGGCCAATGTAGACCAACAAAGAAACAGTGTAGTGCAAACACACACACAAATATCTGCTACACAAAAAGTACAAAGCAAAAATAATGTGTCCTTGTAGAGCACATAAATCACAACAGTGCAGCACCGTGAACAGGGCTGTCTATGATCAAAAAATGCTGATGCAATGAGTACCAGCAGTCTGGTCTCAATGTGCGACTGAATCAAAGAGCACAGGGACACAACCCCTCTCGACATGTACGTACACGGCGTCTTATTCAGGAACAACAGCATTCTCATGCTAAATTTCCACAGGATTCACAACAGCGTATGCACACAAATGGGCTCTTATTCTCATTCTAATGTTAAACCCTCACTGCTAAAATGATTCTAAATAACAGAGTGCATACCCACAGATTAATTAGCATAATACACACCCAAACATCTCTAAATAAGGCTATTCCACACACTAAACACCTTTACATAGTCCTAGACTACACGTGATTGACTGTATATCAGAATGAACAATAACACAGATTTGTTACTCTGAAAAAAGACACATAGTTATACAATATAGTTACCTTTTATTCTTAGTTATTATATTACAATCATGCATAATATAATCAGTGTTGGGTAAGTTACTTCAAAAAAGTAATTAATTACTAATTACATCATCAATATTGTATTTAAAATACTTTTCTAATTACTCTGTCTGAAAAGTAATTTAATTACTCAATAAGTAATTTAACTCGTTACTAATTAATTCTTAAAATCCCTATAAACCTTGACTGGACAGACAATAGAAAGGAAACTCTTTTAATAATTTAAATATGAGTCAAACATGGAATAGTTTAGCCTTTTATAGCTTTTTAAAACATTTTAGCTTTATTAAAACATACTATAATACTTAAGTTTTTAGTAAAAAATAGGGATGTCATGATACCAAAAATCTAGTAGTCGGTATCGATACCACCAAAAATGCACAATACTTGATACCAAAGTCGATACCATGGTAAAAATATTTAAAGATACAAATAAAACAATGCTATAGGCCTATATTTTTTCAGGTGGGTCTAATAGTAGTAAGTTAAAAAACCACAGAAATTGAATACTGAAATATAAAATAAATCTACATAGTCATAACTGTATAAATTAAATATAGAATAATCTTTATTAAAGCTTTTCTTTTGTTGTTTGATTATCATTTATAATACAGACAGCAAATAGTAGACAGTAGCATGTTTCAAAGGCTGATGTCACTAAGACCTAATGGACGGAGACAATATGCTGTTACACATGCTGTTCACATTCACATAACCAACGCGAATATACACCAAGACGGGCATTTTGACATAACTGTGTGTGTATTTGAACGTTTATGTAATAAACCGCGAAAATCTGACACTCGCGAGAGACGGCTATGTTTGTGCGCTTTGGTTTAGAGCGCACTGACTGAAGACCGTCTCTGAGAGAGCGCGCGAGTAGGTTTTTCTCCCTAGCACACATATAGCTTACATTTTACTGTAATGTTCTTGCCTACCTGTGTCAAAAAAGTGAAGTAATTGGAATATTTCCATTCTGAAAAACAGTCGCTCGCTTCTGCCGACATCTTCAGACAGCGACTACACAGCCAACTGGTGCGAAGTTGCAAACTCGCTCACAACTGCACTACAGCTAACGATTTTAAAGAGGCAGCGTTAACTTTTACCTTTTTTTTTACCAAATTTAGATTTTAAATTCAATATTGATTTATACAGAACTATTGAACTAATTTACAGTATGTAACGCAAGTACATTGTAAGTAACTGTAATTAAATTACCTAAAAATGAACAGTAATCCCTTACTTTACTTTTTCAGTGGATAAGTAATTTAATTACAGTAGCGTACTTACTTACACCCAACACTGAATATAATATAATATAATATAATATAATTTGGAAATACAAGTAATAATAAGGACAATATTATATTATATTGTTACTATTATTACTTAAAATATTTTAATTTAATAAATAAAATGGACAAATAAAAATCCCATAATTAATATAATATAATATAATATAATATTTTTGGAATTTTATTTGATTTTTTTACTTTTTTCAAGTTAAAATATTTAAAAATTATATGATATTACAAGTAATAATAGGAACAATTTATATTATATTGTTACTATTATTACTTAAAATATTTTCATTTAATAAATAAAATGGACAAATAAAAATCCCATAATATAATATAATATAATATAATAATTTACTTTTCTGTGATTTAATGTCTGTATCCTAAAAAATATCCTAAATTTTGAAAAATGTGTTGCCACATCATAATTACTGTGTGAAAGCCTTTGCACACTGGTTTTGATTCACAGTGAATGAGGCCTGTTAACACTGGCGACAGGCGCACAAGCATACGTGCATATTGACATGCATGTCGGTTTGTGTATGTGTGAGTGCACCTGTCATAATCTCCATTGCAAAGCGCTCTGACAGGGATGGTGAACGGCTGCCAGACAGGGTTCAGCGTATTCTTTACTACTTCAGTTTTATGGCAAATAGTGAACCTAAGCAACAAAACACAAAGATGTGAAATTCAAACAAAGCAGTACGCATTGTATGATTATATTTCATTGCATATAGGCAGTTAGAAGTTTGAACATTGATAAAAGTAATAAGTGAATATTATTGGCTAGACCAATTTTCATAGACATTCCTAAGACCCTAAACAATTTTCTTCACCTCTTCTTAGACATGACTTCAGGAAAAGAAGACATGCACATTCCTCATACACGCTTCCCTGTATGAGAGAGTGCTGCGAATCAAAGAGAGAAAGAGAGACAGCTAACTCACGTTCCATCCTCATTACTTCTGTAGAACACCATGAACGGGTCAGAGCGGCCAAAGAAGTCTTTCTTATCCAGCTTATTGGCACAGAACTGCATTGTTGCACAGTCCTGTGGGAAAGAGAGAAAGAAAGAACATGGGGGGTAAAAAGAAGGAAAAATTGAAGGTAAAAGATTGAAAGAGTACAGAGAGCAGCTACATCTAGTAAAATCAGAGGCACATTGCTTTTTCTTGTGCAGCTTAGATGAATGACGAGGTTCTCTGGACCCTCAGGCACAATTCACCCCTGCCATGTCTCTATAGTTCAGCAGTATGTGTGCATGCACATTTAATAAATTCATGTGCTCCAGACACCTGCGTCTATCCTTCATGCACCTTATGATTTTTGGTGGGAAAAGGTTAAAAGGTAAAACAACTTTTTTTCCTATTCTTTAAGAGACTCTGGAATAAATCATTCACTAATTAACGATTCCTCCCACATGTACCATTGACCCTGACTGAGGCTCAATATTTAGCTCTCAAGAAACATGGCTGGCCATTATTTAATCAGAATATTTCACGCCGTGTCAATACTGACATCCCCAACGATACTGTGATTGTAATTTTCTCATTCCAACAGACACATCTTTTTCCAATGACTAGTTCATAATGTTTTTGCTTACTGGAGCAGTTTTATGCTAATACATTTTACAAACAGTTTATCATGAGGTAGTGTTATCTAACACCATCTCTAATAGAGTGGTGCAGAGTCAAAACCGTCAAAACACTGCGCCGGTTCCTTTAAGATTTTCCTATGGGTTTTATAATGGGGTTTTCCAATTTATGAGTCACATAAAGCCTGTGGTTAATATAACTTGATGATGCTTTGACGTTTTGTTCTATGACGTAAATTACACTCACCGATACCAAAAACACAAATTCTGAAGCAGTTATGTTAAGACAGTATAAGACAGTTTGTGGTGTGCAGTTTACGCTGTCGAACAAAACGTCAAAATATCATTATGTTTACCACAGGCTTTATTTTACTGATAAATTGAAAAAACACATTATAAAACCCCATAGGGATCTGTGCAAAAAAAAAAAAAAAACATTATAAAGATTATCAGCTATAATATTAAAAATTAATTATATAATAATTTATAATTTTGGTCAGAATATTTTAATATTGGTGCATCTAAACACATAACCAGTGTTGTTATTGTTATCTAAAACTAAAACTTTAAAAAAAAATGTTCACTGAAATAAAGCTGATATGAAATAAAATATAAATATAAAATCTTAAACTTAAACAAAAATTTGAAATTTGCCTGGGCAACTAACTGAAAGTAAGTTGAAGTACTAAAATTACTAAAAATAAATTAACATTAGAAATATATAGAGAAATATTTACAAAAAAACTTATGATCTTTTGACATTTTTTATAAGACAATTACTAAAACTTAAAAATAAAATGTAAACTAAAAAAATTAAAAATAAAAGTTCATTCAAAATATTAATAAATATAACAACACTATATAAATAATGCTAAAATAACACTTCACATGAATCATGATACTAATTTAATTATTATTATTGTGACATAATTTTACAGTAATACATACAATTTCTTGGGATAAAAAAAAAGAAAGAAAAGGGGCTATCTGGCCCTAAATGGCTATTTTGTGCCCCAAATGGTAAATCTGTGCCTGCCATCAGCAAGCATCAATTCCATTTGAACCAATTAGCCGCTAAACACTATCTTGCTTTGAGAGTGCCATTCAGAGAATGATGAAATTGTAGGCTGGAGTCAGTGAGGAGAGAGGAAGAGTGAGTGAGAGAAAAGATTGAAGAAGAACTGAACATTTCCAGAGGACTCAATCACATAACATTTCGTCTAGTGTGTAGTTGGTAAATTATATTCCAGTAACGACTAACATCATCGTAAACCTGCTTGCTAGGGGCTTCTTGGGCCAGAGAGGCATTATTAACACAATGGAGACAACCATCATCGGTGTGTGGTCTAAATGATACAAAGTCATTAAAACTAATAGTTTGTGTACTGATTACTGAATAGCAAGGAGAATTTTCATGCTCTAGAGGGACAATTCACCTCATATTTGATGGCCAAAAGAGCACTACCTTTCATTAGCAGGCCTATGCATTGCTTGAATTGTTTCTTGACTGAAACTAAACCACAGTGTTTGGACGACTCTGCACATGATTAACGGGTCCATTAAAACCAAACATTGAAAATGATTATGATCCCATAAATAGGAACTTAGCAAGATCAATTCAAGCTGAAAACAGTCTAAGCAGAGAAAAGCAAAATATCAACCTATGCTAGCTTTGAATCCAGCCTCTATGAATTGAGCAATCAAGCATGAGTGGCAGTTTTCTTTGAAATGCTTTCTTCAGCAACAGTAAACAACTTAATCGACAGCATAGTTAGTCAAATAAATGACAGACATTCAAAGCCCTTCACATCACATCTAAAGCTGCCTGTCTTCGGCCACATTGTACTTTGTAGACGAAACATTTCACTCATTATTTTGGGTTTGTAGGTTTTATCTGGTCTTTAAATGTGATTCCACTATGTAACTTCTTGGAAAGTGACTGACTTTTGAAGATATTTGCAAACCACGTTCTCGCTGCATTTCCTCATAGATGTTCTTTGCATGTACCTGATCAAAACCCAGCTTTTCATAACATCCTGTAAAATCTTTTGATCTACCATGTGAAATATATATAGATCAAGCAGATGTACCAATCTATTACTCTCACAGAGGGGAAAAGCTTTTTGAGCATTTCAAATGAGCTTAAGTGAGGCTGCGAGTGCGTGCAATAGATCGCTCAAATGAGCAGTCCTTTGTGTGTGTTTGAGCCTGTAGTCAACGCAACATAGCCATTTACAACCCGGAAAAGCTGTAATTTACTCTGTGCTGCTATTTCAGCTATTTAATGAGTACGATCTCCAGTGACAGAGTAAACTTTACTAGACAGAGGAACAAAACAGGAACATTCCAGTGAGAAGACATGATAAAGAGATGGGAGGGATGGAGATAGAAACTCTTTTCTCTTTTCCTGGATCACTGACCTCCTCAATCTACAGAGCTATGGCATTGTTATATTTTACCTTGTAATCTGAAGAGAATGCGATGAAATAAAACAACTGTGGACTGCAAAATAATATCAATTCAACATTTTTTCTATTACATTATCTTTGCTGGCTGCACTAAAAAAACAACAGTTGTAGTCCAAACAAATGAGTCAATTCTTTAAATGAATTCCACAAACTCCTTTACTGTGAATAAACCTTGAATCCATCAGAAAAAGATGAAAAGATGAAACCAGATTCCAAACCTTTATAAATTTCTTTGTTCTGCTGTACACAAAGGTAGATATTTGGAAGAATGTTTGTAACCAAGCAGATCTTGCCGCCCATTGACTGCCATAGTATTTTTTTTCCTACTATGGTAGTCAATGGGGGGCGAGATCTGCTTGGTTACAAACATTCTTCTAAATATCTTCCTTTGTGTTCAGCAGAACAAAGAAATGTATACAGGTTTGGAACAACTTGAAGGGGAGTAAATGATGACAGAATCTTGAAGCAAGTATAAATTAAATTAGTATAATTACTGGCTGGGCGATTGTTTTATATGACAATGCATATCAAAAGATCATATTTGATTTTTTGTAATAAGCTATTTTTAAAATGTTTTACATAAATTAAAACAAATGATAGATTACATATTTAAAAATGATATCAAAATAATATTTTATTATCACAAACATAAAATATAAAAATATAATAAATATGAAAAAATGATATAAATATTTTTTTATATAGTATTGTATATTAAAATCAAATACTATTCTGCAGAAAACACTTCTTGGTCTGATTACCCACCACACCTTATTCATCAGTCTATATGTATGTCTACAGAACCAGATTTCATCAAATGCCTCTTAATTAGCATTTTATTGCCTATCATTTTTCCAAGCCATCACTCCCATTTATAAGAAGCCTCTTATCATATACATCTAGTGCTATTCACTAATACCATCTCGAACCCTTCAGTATCCAACAGCAATCAAGACTTGATGTCAGAACAAATTTAAAATGCATAAGCAGAATATTAGATTGGATGGATGAACCTCTTCAGTTTGTTAGACCCAGACAATTAATGCAGTTTGAAACAAGACATGTAGAAAATGTCCAAAGTGCTTCAAAGAGCAATCCAAGAATTCATATGTATCCTTATAAGCATTCAAAGTAACTTTAGATACATCGTCGCCCTTGAATTGGTTCAAAGAGGTCACAAAATCCATATCTCACTCTGATTTTTTAAGCAAATCCAGATTATTTATACTCAAGCTGTGACAAGAGTTGCTACAACATTCCATTGTGTGTTTTTTCTTCCTTGAAAACCTTGATGCCAATTCCATGATCCTTTGGTTCAATAAGAGCTGTTCTTAAGATACTAGTTGAAAGCATTCAGGAGAACAAGGGAAACAAACAAAGCCTTCACTGTGTACTAGATTAAACGCTCTTTCAGTACCCAATGGGCAATGCTGCAATGATCTTCACTATTGAATGTGCTGTAATTTTTTAACTGTTGCTCCATCAGCCCATGTTCTGGTTTTATTTAGTTAATGGAAGAGATAAAGTAAATGGCCAAAGGTTAATAATTCATGTTAGAAATAATAAATAATGATGCAAACCTGTGACTACAAATACCATGGCTTCTGTTATTCCATTATGTATGCTTTTAAAGCATTTTGTCAGTAAAATGGAAATAAAAGCATTAAAATATGTCTTTCGTGCTCAATTGGTTTTTGAAGTTGTTTCCCTTTTGTCTGTGGAGATAACATATTGCAGTTAATTTCTCTGGAATAACGTATTTGGCTGCCAGGCAGTGAATGGTCTGATCTCAAGAGTAAAACAGTCAGCTTTCTTATCAAAGTGAATCATTTCAGTTAAGGTTTTCACTGCTGAAGAGTTACATATATTTCGAAGAGAAGGGCGGTTGAAAAACAATTATTCAGGGCAAAACTATTCTGTGGAGGATAAAGTAAAACTGCTGACTTACCCGACAGTTTCCAAGTTCCTCTGCAGTGAGAATAATGGTACCGCAGTTCTTCCCAGGGATGCCACTGTAAGAATAACACATACAGTGCATTAGTGCAAACAGTTTTGTGTTACTGGGAATAGTAGGGCAGGAATACTGTAAAAGAAATACTGATAATAATGACCTGATTCCCATATAATTACAGTTAAAGAAATTTCAGGACTGCAGATGGCCACATGTCAGAACAGCAGCAGGATAAGTGATATCAGAGCTAAGACTGGGGAGCTGAAGATTATAGTTGTGTTGTGTGCTCACAAAAACTTGATATTTCAGTTCAGATCATTGTTTTGCCCTGAATGCATCCTGCACAGTCAACAAACAGCAACCATCAGCTGTTAAAATAAATCTCTGCCTCAGGATGTGTTTTAGATGTTGTAAAGCTTAAATCGTTGGCTGATTTGCACCAGTTTATTTCTGTCAATCACAGACGATTCTAATTTAGATGTCAACTGGTGCACAGTCAAGTAAAGAATTTTATGCTGACCCTGCTATGTGTGCAAAGAAAATGCATCCTCTCATGTCTACTTCTGCCTTTAGGGTCACTGCAGACTAAAGATGAACAAATAAACAATGCATTAAAATGCTCAGGTGCAGAAATGACACTCAGTTCATTTGCAAATTTCCTTCATGCTTTGCATTACCATGTAAACTGTGTGAAACTGTTGTAAACTATGTGTAGGTTGTAATAGTAAATAATTATTTAAACCACAGTTCAACATCCTCACATGACCGTACGTGCAAAAGTTTAGGGTCGGTAAGATTTTTTTATGTTTTGCATAAAGTCTCTTATGCTCACTAAGACTGTATTTATTTGATTAAAAATACAGCAAAACAGTAATATTGTGAATTATATTTACAATTTAAAATAAGTGTTTTCTATTGTAATATATTTTAAAATGTAATTTATTCATGTGATTCCAAAGCTGAATTTTCAGCATCATTACTCCAGTCTTTTGTGTCACATGATCCTTCAGAAATCATTCTGATATGCTGATTTGGTGCTCAAGAAACATTTCTTATTATAACAACTGAAACTTTTATACATTTTTTTTTTAGGATTCTTTGATTAATAGAAAGTAAACAGCATTTATTTGAAAGATAAATCTTTTATAATATCATAATGTCACCCTTTAATGTATCCTTGCTAAAAAAAAATATTAATTTATTCCAAATAATCTTATATTGTATATAATATAATTACATAATATTATTTTAGAATAGGGACAGTCATTTTTCAACAAACACATATTTTTGTTAATTACCTTTAAGTTCAAATGGCTGGTGGAAAACAAATTCACAATCAAAAGTTGAGGCCAGTTAATTTATTCTGTAAAAAATACACTGAATAATTTAAATACATGTATATAATATGGATTTTTGGAGTTTCCCCATTAACATTCTGAAGTTGCAGGATCACCAGAATTATTTTGATCTGCCTCAGTCTCACCTCCACATGTAGGTTGGAGAGGTCAGTGTTTGCTGCTGCTCATGTTTTCCCCTCAGGTATTAGAGATGACTTGTTAGATGAAACATATTGTGTTCAATTTGTTAAAAACAATTTCTTTGCTAAAGAAAAAAAATAAATCTTTTTTTATACCCTATTATGAATTCTCAATGTCTTTTCTGTAGTATCTAAACCAATTCTCTTTGAATCATTGACAGAGTGGTACAGTCATACAGCCAAACAGATTCTTTGATTCAATTATTGAACATAAACCAGAAACAAGTAAACAGGGTTAACTGATGGAGTTCAGCTCATTTTCTAAGGTCATACCCTGATTAAAGCTCTCAGAAACAGGCTTCCAAAATGCCAAAAAGATGAAAGCTTACAACTGACAGCAATATTAAACATGTTGCACTGTAATTGCAAGATACGCGAACAAACTGACAACTGTGACAAGTGTAGCCATCTTTTATAACCATATTCATTCACAAGCTGCAGTATTTACTCTCATTCAGTTCAGGAGAGTAAAAATGATGAAACTGATTGAAATATGGCATTGTTTCCTATCACAAACCCCACTGGTATGGCCATTTGTTTATTTGGAAAGTGGCTTTTAACACTGTGTGTTAGCTGTGCTCTGCAGAAGAGCAAAATCAATGGCGCTCACGCCACTCCCTGCTGCATTCCCAATTGATTAGCGTCTGATCAAACATCTGAACCCCTCTGTGCCTTCTGCCTGACAGTGAATGCAGCACGCTATTTTATTCTTAATGAAAACTCACCAGAGTTTAATTTTCCTTTCTTAAATTGACAAAGCTATTAAAAAAATGTTTGAATTGCACACAGTATTGCCACTGAAGCAATATCATGACCTGGAACCAAACCAGATAATCTAAGCTGTTTAAGGTCCACATCTGCAGAAAATAAGATTTTGAAAATTTCTCAGCCATTGAACTCTATGTGGAATCTAAGAATACATACACTGTCAGTTCAACTTTTCTCACTAACATTCAAAAGTTTGGGGTCGGTAAGATTTCGGAAGATTTTCACTCCGCAGCAATATTGTGAAACATTATTACAATTTAAAATAACAATTTTCTCTTTTCTAAATATGGTTTCTTAATATTTTCAAATGTAATTCATTCCTGTGATAGCAACGGTGAATGTTGAACAGTCATTACAGTCTTCAGTGTCACATGATCCTTCAGAAACCATTGATGATTTGGTGCTCAAGAAACATTTCTTATTATTATCAATGTTAAAAACAGTTGTTATAATGCTTAATATTTGTGTGAAAACCGTGATATATTTTTTAAGGTTCTTTGATTAACAGAAAGTTCATTTGAACAGCATTTTTTTTTTGGAAATAGGTATCTTTTGTAACATTATAAAGTTGTTGCTGTCACTTTTATCAGGCAAGGATGCTAGATACTTTGCAATAATGCAATAATTCAGTATAAACTGGACATAAATTCCAAACCTTACACAAACTACAGCCCATGATTTGACTATGGGTAGATTTTGTTGGCATTCCCAGCATTGCACCTTCCAAGGGAAAGCTCGATAATGTTGACATAAGCAATAACAATGATCTAGAGCGCACACCAGCGTGAGGGAGGAGATCAAGGCATCTTTTTGCACATAGCTGAGAGCTTGATATCAACTTTATAACCTTTAACTGGGGCCACTGGAGATTCGGAGGATCAATGATACTGTCCCGAATCCGCCATTCAAAGCCAAATGACTTATAAGTCAACATCACACAGCCCAACCTGTTCGGTATGATCAAACAGTCCTTTAACAAAGTATGCGCACTAAGTCTTGTCCTTAAGGAACAGGGGGAATATTTTTACATACTGATCACAGATGAAAGAAAGTTAGCTGAGAGAGGAGTTAGTTGGTATTATGCTGAATATTTTCAGTCTTTGTTGCACTTGGTGCAGCCTTTTCTTCATCATGGCATCTGTGGCTGCTCAGCTTCTCATTTCACACGGACAGGCCTGATTTGATCAATTCATGTGAGAAGAGCAGGTGATTTATGGAGCTACTCGTCAGCCTAACAAATTTCTCGGTACTTGCAGCTTGTGAGGTAATTCTACTTACTATATCAGAAGCTATTCATCAAATTGTTGACAAAGACTCCAAGGTTTACAATAAGGGAAGATTTCTCTTTATACTCATCCTCTAATGAGTCACAAAAAATTACTGTACCGAAGAATAAGATAAACTGCATTGTAATTAAACGTGGTGTCCCATGATGTCTTAAACCTGCCAAAAGCCCTCTGGGTAATCGAAAATGCTTAAATATCATCTCACATGACTAAAGAAGATGCATAGGATTTAACGCTAGTCAGCATTGTCATTCCATACAGCAGGATGTGAGATTTGTGGAGATGTTTGCACATTTCATCATTAGGATGAAGGATTATGTTGGTATTTAAGTAGACAGCAGGTTGACAGGTGAGAGAGGGGGAAAAATAAATGAACAATCAGGGCAGTCGTAAGGAACGCTGTCCCAGGCCCTGCGATGAGAGGCAAACTAAGGTCCTCTATGGCAGGTGTTTTCAAACTTGGGTCTGGGGATCCCATGGGTCCGCAAAGGGTGCTAGGAAGTCTTTGATATTTAAACATTTTAGAGGAGAAAAAAAAAAAAAATCTTTAAAAAAATGATAATAATTGTTAATAGTGTTGTTAAAAATTATATATAATAAATAATAATTTAAAATAGTAAAAATAATAAAAATAATATGAAATAATAAAATAATGTTAAAAAATAACACATTAAGCAAATTTAATATTATTATGGTTTCCTTTTTAATATTAGTTAATGGATCAAAATAACTTGATACCCATAAGTCTATGTGCAGGTTATAAGGTGTCCGTCATGACATCTTTCGGCTATCAGCAACGCGAGATGGCGATCTGAGGTTTACAGTTCCCCTGCCAAACAGCAGTGCATCACCGGCTCAGATTCCGGCACCACACCGACATGAGAACCAGCACCATTTTGGTGGAAAAGTGATAAACGAGAATGGTTGATTATACGCAAATTAAAATGTTAAAATGTTTGTTAATCACTGTAAGTTAAAATGCAGAAGCCATTCATCTTGCAGAAGAGAAGAAACATACTTGCAGAAACATACTTATGGGTATGTTTGTTACCAGTTTAAATGTAGGTAATATTGTATATATGACTAAAAACATTATATAATAATAATAATATATAATAATATATAATATGCTCTATTTAGAACTGTATTCATCCAAATGTGTCCAAAATGTGTGGTTCTGGTAAACCCCATGTTATGAGGAACAAATGTCCCAACAAGCACTGTAATACCAGACAACCGACCATTGCTTTATCATAATGAAGACTCATTTTCAGCATCCAGAGCTACTTAAGAAGCATCACAGTTAAACAAGCTTCAAATGAATAATTATTGTTTATTGTGCGAGAATGCATGCATACCTACAATTCAATGTTATTCTTAAAACAATCGATTCAACATCATGGAGTACAGGATCTACCTCAGCTAAACAGAAGCCATTCATCTAGCAGAAGAGAAGAGGATGTTTGTTACGAGTTTAGGTAATATTTGTATATATGACTAAAAACAGTGTAAAATATGCTCTATTTAGAACTGTTTTCATCCAAATGTGTCCAAAATGTGTTATGAGGACCAAATTTCCAAACAAGCAGTGTAATACCAGACAATGACATTTTTTTGGTCTCTTTAGTATAAATCATACTAAAATGATGTTTTTTAAAAATGTAAAAATGCAGAAAGTTGTATGTGAGGGTTGCGTTTAGGGGTAGGTTTAGAGTTAGGGGACAGAATATACAGTTTGTACTGTATGAAAATCATAGAAAGAATAATATTGATACAGCCCACTCAATATAAATGTGACTTGGTCCCCCATAAAAATTGTATCCTATGCCTCATCTTTTTCAGCATTGAGCATCATTTTAAGAGAATAAGTATTGAATATGAGAAAAAAAGAAGATAACAGAGAAAGACAGATTAAATATTCATGTGTTTCAGAGTATGCGAACACGTGTGTAATTAGAGTACCTGAAATAAACAGCCCTGTTTGAGAGCGATAAGCTGTGCATTCACAGACCATTGGGCTGTTAGGAACATTTACATTCATCTGTCTAACAAAGAGATTAAGTGAATAAGTTTATCCAGACTCATTTCATGTGAAACTAAGACAAACAGAGCGGAGGGTGAAATTTGACGGATCGCTGATTCACTGCGCAGAGCGAGTCGCAGTCAAGCTGCATTACATAAAGCTCCAGAACTCCACAAGGGGTTGGAATAAGATTATAACTTAAATCCAATTGCTTTTCATACTTAGAAAGACATCCGTAATCCTTAAATACACCCGGATTTGAATTAAGATTGGTGCACCGTTCTCCACCACTTGTGGAGTTTAGTCTTTCAACGGCCTCACAAGCCTAAACACAGCAACAGTGAATATTCTGACAGCCAAAGAATCCTGCAAAATGGCTTTAACAAAACCAAAGAAAAATCAAAGCTCCGCACATGATTTGCAAGTGGCTGCATAATCCATAATTAATAGGAAACCTCCTGGCTAACCGACCACTGCTTTATCATAATGAAGACTCATTTTCAGCATCCAGAGCTACTTAAGACGCAGTTAAACAAGCTTCAAATGAATAATTATTGTTTATTGTGCGAGAATGCATGCATACCTACAATTCAATGTTATTCTTAAAACAATCGATTCAACATAATGGAGTACCGGATCTATCTCAGCTAAACAGAAGCCATTCATCTAGCAGAGAAGAGGATGTTTGTTACAGACCTGAAATTGTGCTTACTCTGGGTATCTGACTTTCCTTGAATGAGATATTCTTCAGAGAGTCGTTTTTGTGTCATAGCTGATGCATTTTCTTCTTCCTACCACTGCTACCTGACTGTGCATAGGGATTGATAGCATTCATATCTATAATTCTGTTTGCTTTTGTCCTTATGGCTATAGGTTGCTGCCTATAGTGGAATCTGTTTAAAAATATGACACTGTAAGCATGTCAGAGGTCTCCTACTGTAGTAAAAAGAAAAGAGTAAATCCTTCTAGAGGTCACCGAGATGGCAGTTTGCCTTTGTGCACTTAGGAGACATTGACCACTCAGTGAACAAATCAGCTATTGTCAAACTGGTAATACCCATGAGGTAAAATTTGTTTCCGGCACTGGAGGCGTTTTACACGGACTGTCTGCGATTTAAATACTCAGCCGAGATCATTGTATACATTATGATGACAATTCCCTTTCATAAATGACCCTAGTCTAGAGTGCAGCTCTAGATGGAATGGAAAATGCATTTCCTGTCCTGAGCTCTCTTAATGTGACAGAATGGCTTAAAATTTCATTTTGTGATGGGAACCTATAAAAAAAGGCACTGAAAAGCACCATCCTTCAGTGTGAATGTTTGTGTATTTGCATAATATGGAGCGGCTTAGAGCATCACGGATTCCTGTGCTGAATGTGTGAACTCCAATTTAATTCATGGATCAACACTTACAATTTAAATGGGACAGGTATTTGAATATTCTCTCGTATATGATTTTTGCAGTTTTGCAGACCTGCTGTTGTCACTTCATGTACTGTGGTTCTTACATACTGTGTTTTAAAAGCAATAAAAAAATTATATTTAAGTAAAAATTACTTGAACAAATCCAGTTTATTATTTATGATTAAATCGACCTTTCTCCATTGAAAGTAGACTGTAACAGTCAGTAGTTGGATCAAGCAGAAATAGCTCCAGTGTATCAGAGCAACATCACAGCACATTTTTGCAGTTTGTTTTGCTTGGAGGGATTTTTTTGGGACTGTGCTTGTCATTGAGGGCAAAAGCTTCCTCCAAAAGATTTCTCTGCCCTGTCTGCTGTTCCACTCTACAGCTCACAGTTTGTTGTGTGTTTTGTCTGGTTACCATTAAAATTTGAAAGACTTTTTTCTTCAGTAAAAAGCTCAAACAGCCCGCAGTCAGAAACTCATGGCTGTGCTGTCCCACCAGAGTATCGAATCTGAGGCCTAGATAAGACTCACTGGCCCATATTTCTCTCTCTCACACACTTTCTCTCTCCCTTTCTCTCTTTTTCCGCCCCTCTCTCTCTATTTGTCAATGCAGCTCAGCATAATGCATTTCCAGAATCAAAGCATAGAAGTCCTGTTTAACGCTGATATAAAGCACAGGCCCAATCCATCAGCATGACATAATAACCCAATGCCATGGGCCAGAAGCATCATCCCCATTTAAACTGAATGGGACACAAAAAAACCAAATGTCAAAGCTGCCCTTTTGTATGAAAATGAAAAATGCAAAATAAGCAGAAATAAGAAAATAAAAGGCACCAAGTAAGCTATAACTGCTACTCATGCTCCCTGGGAAAAAAAAAAAAAAAAAAATCCTGTATAATATATATATATTAGGGATGCACCAAAATTTCAGAAAATGGCATTTTTTGTTTTTTAGTCGAAAGAGAAAAAACGGCCGAAAATATGAGCCGGAAATATATGCCGCCCTGTCCCTCAGTGTTCAGTGCTCAGGTTTCATTCTCACTCTAGCCGTTATCACTGCGTGGTGTGAAGCTCCACTCAATATTCCAATTGGTCAGGATTGAAGGGAAAAAGAATGCTGCAATCCCTTCCATTCACCTTCCAACACGACAATGATTCTAAACATACTGCCAAAAGAACAACGCAATGGCTTAAGGATAGAAAGGTGAATGTCCTTGAGTGGCCAAGTCAGAGCCCTGACTTAGAGTGTACTCACACTAGGCACGGTTGCCTTGAATCGAGCCCGAGTGCGATTGTCCCCCCTCCCAACTCCCCCGCTGGCCTACATTCATATTGCACTTAACGTTCCGGGCCAGAGCACGCTTACTTTATATACAACTTTTTGTATGGAAGAAAACAGGAAGAAATGCACTTTTGCTAAGATACTGCCTAATAGATTTATCATTTATGCCGCGCAGCAATTTTCACTTGCACGTTTCAGAGGATTATTACGAACAACGAAGGCAGCTGACATTAATGGCGGAATTTGCAGCTTTACTCGCAAACTTACAATTCCTGTTCATCAATTAGGTGAGAACCAGACCCGTTATGAACCCAAATACACTCTAATTAATTACATGAATTGAAAAGTGTAGTATCAAAGTAGTAATAAAGATGTTTGCTGTCGTAATGATGACAGTAGTGCACACAAAAGTAGTAGCTGTTCCGTGCTCAGGCAGGGTTAGCGCTCACACTGCATGAGAACCGCGCTCAAGCCTAACCGAACCGTGCTCTGGCCCACCTCTTCCAAGCGGGCCAGGGCACCAGGGCACGTAACAGAGCGATCACACTTGTCAAACGAACCAGGCTTTGGGGGTCAAACGCACTCGGGCACAGTTCAGAGCGCCTGTGAGTACACCGGCGAGACACCCCAGTTGAATAGGGTAAAAAATTAACTAATAGATATCACCATACTTCCCCAGCTGATTGATTACATTAAAAATTGCAAACATTTTTTGTATTACAAGTTTTCTAAAATATTATGTTTAAATATGCAAATGAGGCGTCATCTAATTAAATATGCGCTAATTTGCATACATTTCTAGAACAAAAATCTGAATATTGGATGACGTCAGGTTCAAAATTCTTGTTTAATTTTTTGGACATATTAAATTCAAAGGTTTTTACAGAGGGAATTTTGGATATCTCTTTTTATCACTCCATAAATCAGAAAATACCATCAACAGCCAGAAAAAAAATAATTTTCACCATTTTTTTTTAGGAATAAAATGTTGTATAAAATCAGGCTAATTATATATCAACAAATCCCTCTGTAAAAACCTTCAGAATATAGATAGGAATAAAACTGTAAAGTTTGGTGTGTGTAAGTTCTGCTGAAGTGGAGATTTCTGATTTAGAGCAGGAGAAAAAACTAATTATGAGAAAACAGCCTTTAAAGATATTTACTGTAATTGAAATCTATAGACGCAAATAGATAAAGTGCTATAAAATATACACTTTAAAGTGTATTTTGGATGTTTTCTTTCCACCAGTCTGAAAAAGCACTTTATGAAAAGCCAAAAAGCGCAAAATCTCAAAATTGACAGGTGCCTGAAAAAACTGTGTTTTTGCCTGTAGTGTCTCCCCTTAAATCCGATAGAAAATCTGTGAATGGACTTAAAGAGAGTAGTCCACTGCCACTCACCATGTAAATTTGACTGAAATTGAGCAATTCTGCAAGGAAGAATGGGTAAAATATTCCCCAATCTAGGTGTGCAAAGCTAATACAGACATCTCCAAAAAGATTAATTAATCTATATATATCAAAGATAAATTGCCTTACATTGGAGTTAATTTGATTAAATCTCCACCACTAAAGGAGAAAGATTTACAGGTGCTTTTAAGGCACAGATGGGCCAAATGTACTGAATTCAATAAGGTTTATGTTACCTCCCTTCCTATATTGCTTATATAAACACAATCTGAAGTGTAGACAGCTCTAATTGAATCTAAAGCTGAGCTATGTTTTGTGTTCTTTCAGCACACAGCCAGTGAAGGGGAGATGATGAATTAACATTGCTGAAATTCAAATCCAATCAGACTAGTTTTACAGTTTGTCTTAAAGCTGTTCAACCCACGGCTAAATTCTCCTTACACTCTGTTTATTGCCAAACACTTCTCTGCATTCAGCTGCTAAGTCTGTAGTCTCTGATGTAATTATTTTAACACAACGGATGGATACATTTCAAGAGACGACTGCATCTATATCAGCTGCACAGTAAAGATGGAGTGAACGCTATAGTCTGTTTCCTGCAATAGATACACAAAGACAGCTCTATGGCTATGGAGAATTACTGTTGTGAGGAAAGAGGACCATATTAGATAGTTTGCCTATGTGTAATAAAGACGACAGACTGTTCAAAAGCAGGTCATCCTGTGCTCAGACATTTTCCCACAATTTTAGTATTTTTTGATTCAATTGCACTTACATAGAGTACAAGGTTATTTTTCTTCAGTTTCTCTTTCCTTCAATTATCTATTCAAATAAAGTTTGCCAACGTCAATTGCTTCGTCCCAATTCACCTACTTATACTACACACTAAAAGTTCAGTATATTCTCTTTTGTTTCAGTTCATTTAATTAACTTGACACTAGTCAACAATTCTTCCTACCGTATTGGAGAGAAAAGTAGTAGCACATTGATCTGCCAGTTGTGGGTCTTTCAAACAGAGAACTCTCCTCATATTTTTGCATAATAATGGATATAAAAGACCCATTTTGGACCTTCAACCCATTGAACCCTGCTGAAGTTCACTATATGGAGAAAAATCCTGGAATGTTTTCCTCAAAAACCTTAATTTCTTTTCAACTGAATAAAGAAAGACATAAACATCTTGGATGACATGGGGGTGAGTAAATGATCAGGAAATTTAAATTATTTAACATCTTCAGATTAAAAGCAATATGTGTGTGCCAATGTACAGTGTCATATGTACATTGGCATCAATAGCTTTTTATTTATAAATTAATTAATTAATCAAATCAACAGTCAAATCAGTTGCTTTTCACTGGACTTTTAGACAAGGATTTTGCTAAAGGAACTTTTGGAAAACTAAAATTATTATTTTCTACTGACACACTAAAGCAGAAAATAAAAAGAACTATCTCAAGATAAATATTTTTGTGAAACATCTAGACTTTTGCACAGTATTGTATGTCGGTGACTCTGCAGACAGCAGTTGTTGACTACAGTGCCTTTCATTCTATTCAATATACCTACTGTCAGACTTTGTTTGCGTGTCCTGAAAATTTAAGACAGTCACTTCAGTGTGGAAACCAGTGTTTTCAAGTGTTTTCTGCTGCTGTGTGAATGCAGTCTCTCTCTGTTACAGCCCTCACCCTTCCATGTCTGTCTCCATCTAGTTTAACACAGTCTGGGAAAACTGTACAGAGATCAGGGGCTCAAATTCCCCCCTAAAGCTCTTAAACTCCCACAGATTTTGAGCAGAACAGCTCACCATCACTGGGAAATCTCTTCCCCACATCCAAATATCTCCAACTGCACCCTCCTTTCAGCACAGATAATGCCCATAAATGAAGGTAATTCACACGCCTCAGTTCAGCATGAGACTGAATGGGTGTTTCGGGTTGATCAATAAGGGTCTGCTCGACCCACAGCATTCAGTTGTGTACTGTATATAAAGGCTAACTAAACCCTGCAATCATTACATCTACCCCTTAAACTTCCGCTCTATTGTATTCTCTTGTATTATCTATTCTCAGCCAGCACAGATTTAAAACAGTTCCAGCTTATGGAGGGGGGAAGATGTGTCTGCACTTTTAAGCCCCAGGGGTAGATTTTTATTAAAACTATCACATTTTTTCTTTTTGTTCTATAAAGATCAAATTATACTGTCACTTATTTCAAAAACATTTACATTTTTTTGCATAGATTTTATTTTTGTTTGACATTTAAAATTGAATTTATTGTTGTAAAATGACAATTATCATAATAATGTGAATTATTATTTTCTAATATTTTTATATATACATTTTTGTTTAATTTACATTGTTATGTTTCATTAGTATTGGTCACCCTTAATGGCTGTCTGTGTGGTTTGCAAATATTTAACCAATGACAAGTATTAAAAAGAGCTTGTGACTAAACCTTGTAGCTCCATTGGATCCTCAATCTATCTGAGGAGGCAGTGCCTCCATCACACTATGATTGGATGTGATTGGTTATGATTAGATATGATTAGTTTGTGCGATAAATCCCGCCTCTTGTTTTTGCGCGTGTTCGCAAATCGGTCTGAATGGACAACATTATGGCGGTAATGGGAAGACTAATTAAAAAGTAAGTAAACAACTCAGCCACTTAGATATCACCGCTTTATGTCATGTCAAAATCAAACTTGAAATGGCCTGAAAACATGATGACTGTGGGGGAGTTTTAGAGAGCAATCAGCTTGGTCAAATTAAAGGTACATCTTCGTGTCTGTGACCAGTGTTTACTAAGCTTGATGACTGATGATCCGAAAATAAGTTTAGTTGACTATTAAAGGGTTAGTTCACCCAAAAATGAAAATAATGTCATATATTACTCACCCTCATGTCGTTCTACACCCGTAAAACGATCGTTCATCTTCGGAATACAAATTAAGATATTTTTGATTAAATCCGATGGCTCAGTGAAGCCTCCATTGCCAGCAATGTTACTGCACCTCTCAAGATCCATAAAGGTACTAAAACATATTTGAAACAGTTCATGTGACTTCAGTGGTTCTATCTTAATATTATAAAGAATTAAGAATACTTTTTGCACGCCAAAAAAACAAAATAACGAATTTTCAACAATATCTATATGGACTGATTTCAAAACACTGCTTCATGAAGCTTCTGAGCTTTATGAATCTTTTGTTTCGAATTAGTGATTCGGATCTCCTATCAAACGGCTAAACTGCTGAAATCACATGACTCACATCACGATTCACTGATTCGATTCGTAAAGCTCCGAAGCAGTGTTTTGAACTCGGCCCATACAGATATTGAAAAAATGTAATATATCTGTAATATATCTATTTAGGGAACATAAAATGCTAGCCATAAAAGCAGCCTTAACAAAACAAAAGACATTTTGTCCAACAAATATTTCAAATGTCAAAAGTGTGGGGTTTTTTCCTTTTCTTCTACAATATCAGTGCCAGTAGTTGAAGAAACCTCCACCTCTAGGGTTGCATGTCGAATTCTTTAGGAGTAAATGCACCATGGAAGTCTAGTTGTGTTCCATTAGCAATCTGCACCGACAAGCCTAATCTGCTACACTGACATGAGACATAAATGATGAGGGATAGATGGGAGTATCCATCATCATTCCGCAGGTATAACACATTAAACTACACCAGAACACTAGGCTACGGTCCATTTCAGCAAGATCTGAACAGGAAGACAGTTGGAGTGCATAATAGCTCCTTGGCCAAGGTCAAAATATACAAGGCCTGTGTGCTTCATACAAATATAAAGTTAATTAAGAAGAAATGTATCATTTGTTTATGGCCTAAGTAGCAAAAGATGACTCATTGGTCAAACAAGCTTTGGCACTTGCATACATACTATAGTTTAGCACCAAATAATCTATGATAACTCAATTGCGAACTGAAATATGGAGCAGATGCACTAAAACTGTAAAAAAGGGTATTTCAAGGCAAATATTCAAGGCAACAAGATGCTTTTAGATTTCTTTTTTCTCCCAACAACTCTTTATTGTTGCCAGTAATACTACTTTGTCTGGCTAATTTGAATGTATTCATTTAATGTATTTTTCCATCAATCAAAATGTCTTCCTCTAAGTCTAACTCTTGTCAAAGCAAAAACTAGATTTTTTGTTCAACAAATTATCACAAGCAGAATTTAAACAGCTAATGTGAAGTAACTCTGCAATCTGCCTCTGAAGAAGACAACATCTTGCATAATCAATGAATAGACAAACATCATTAAATGACCAAATAAGCTCAACAACAACACCACAGAACAAAAGAACTAATTGTAAAAAAAAAAAAAACATGCATGCTGGGAGTTTACAAAGACAACATTTGGAATAATATCTACAGTACCATTTAAAAGTCTGGGGTCAGTAAGAACTTTTTTTTTGCATTAAATTGATGAAAAGTGATAGTCAAAGATATTTTTTAATAATTCTATTCATCAAGGTATCCTAAATTGTATGTGCAGTTACATTTCGCTACTGGTGAAGGAATGATACGTTTCACCCTAAATCGGATTCTTACTCTATTTTTTCAGGTAAGGTTTCTTCAAGCGTATTGGAGACCGTGCTGCAGTTCTTCTGGATTTAGTCTGTCTCAGTTTTTCTGTTTCTTTATGTAATCACAGATGGACTCGATAATGGTGAGATCAGATCTCTGTGTGGAGCATACCGGCTGTTGTCAGACTGCTTTACAAAAATCTCACTGAATTAATACAATTAATGGCAAAAGGAATGTTTGGAAATGTAAACTGATACTTCTCACTGACACACTACAGCAAAAGATATAAATAACTAGCTTAAAACAATTTTTTTGGGTGAAAATACATGCCTAAGACTTTTGCACAGTACTGTATGTGTAAGTAATTTCTTAGTATATGTGGCTCAAAAACACAATTCCCCTTTTTACAGTGTAGATAGATAGGCAGCAAATAGGAATGAAGGTGATATACTTAAGAACATCTGCACCGAAAGTCATTTCTTTGTTTCCTGTGGCTAGTAATCTGTCTGAGATGGTTTCAGGCACAAACATTGAGCCCATACAGTTTCTTTAACTTTGAATACATCCCGTTCTGATTGAGGTAAGCGTGGCTCATAGAACAGTGCATTAGCTTCTTACCCCAGAGGCTTTTCCAGATGACTGCCTGGTGAACCCACTATCTCACCCAGAGTGCAGAAGGTCTGACCTAGGAAATCCTACAGAAGGGCGGCTCGAACAAAAGACAGACCAGAGGAGGCAGGATTGGCACGCAGGAAGTAAAGAAGAGAGAGCAGAGTGAGTCAGGGTGGTACTGTGTATAAATGAGTTGTACCGGTAAAGAGAAAATTCTAGGAGTGCAAGGCAGAGACGTACGTTGAAATCGGAGGGCTTCCAGGAGGGAGGTGAGGCCGCAAATATATCAATAACAACAGAGCATATCATGTAACAGAAAAGACAAAAAAAAAAAAAAATACAAACGAATTGAAGAAGTCAGGTCGAAGAGGATAGGAGAGAAAAAAAGAGAGTTAGAGAATAGTGAGAAAGGATCTTGGAGAAGAGAGAAAGGGGAAAACACCACGATGACCATGGTTTACAAAACAAAAGAAAAAAGAGTAAGAACCGAATCATGAATCTGAATTTCACTTAAAATGAAAATGTACAGACACACACACCTACACAAAACATTCGGTTGGTTCTATGCAAAACCATAATTTCGTAAACTGCCCCCACTTGTTTATTGTCTGCATAGTTTTGGTACAGTTTTTAATAATTATGCAACTCAAGTAATGATGGAAAAATGTCCAAAAAACCTACAACCAATTATTTTATAATACTTATATAAATTTTATTAAGTATAATAATTTACATAGAAAGAAAGCTTCTTTCTGCTAAAAAGAATCTTAGTGACTGTGAATGAAAAGTGGTGCAAGTGTTTAGTGAATTGATCCCTCAATTCATTATACACTGCCCGGCCAAAAAAAAAGTCGCTGTTTGGATTTTAATAGGCAGATACTTAAGAGTCTATGGATGGATCATTATTACAGTGATTATTATTTTTCTAGCATGTTATATGTTTGGCAACGTTTTTTTTTTAACCCTAAAAGATGTAGTGTGTAGCTTTTCATTTCTTAAACAACCATGTATTAAGATGTATCATGGCCATATTCCAGGATGACAATGTCAAGATTCATCAGGCTCAAACTGTGAAAGAATGATTGGGAGGGAGCATGAAGAATCATTTTCACACATGAATTGGCACCTCTGAGTCCAGACCGTAATTTCATTGAAAGTCTTTGGGATGTGCTGGAGTAGACTTTACAGAGTGCTCGACTCTTGCATTGTCAATACAAGATCTTGACCAAAAATTGATGCACCTCTTGATGGAAATAACATCACAACATTTATTTCCATCGAGAGGTGCATCATTTTTTGGTCAAGATCTTGTATTGACAATGCAAGAGGTGAGCACTCTGTAAAGTCTACTCTAGCACATCCCAAAAACTTGCACTGAGGTTAAGCTCAGTGCAAATTCATGTGTGAAAATGATTCTTCCCAACCATTCCTTCACAATCTTGACATTGTCATCCTATAATATGGCATTAATACATCTTAATACATGGTTGTTTAAGAAATGAAAAGCTACACACTACATCTTTTAGGGTTAAAAGAACCATTGCCAAACATATAACATGCTAGAAAAAATAATAATCGCTGTAATAATGATCCATCCATAGACTCTTAAGTATTTGCCCATTAAAATCCAAACAGCGACTTTTTTTTTTTTTTGGCTGGGCAGTGTATATTTTAGCTTGACTTTTATCAGTTTAATAGGGAACTGTCTGCAATTCTGTATTTGTGTGTTTCCAAAGTTTAAGCACACCGCAGAATACAGTGTGCTATTTTGAACCAAAGTGAGAGTTTTATTAGAGAGCCAGAGAGAGAACTTCTTCAGTTTTGCACAGCTTTGATAATGATACAAAATATGACATAATTTCATTTTAGATTGCATAAAACCAACCGCAGAATGAAGAAGCATGCATGTAAAAAATATGAGTGCAATTGCCAATGAATACAAGGAACTTTCATATACATCCAAGCAAACACACATGCGCATACATATATACAGACACAAAAAAAGCACATACAAAGTGCTACAATATACTCACATGTTTGGCCAGATCAGGACTTTTGGAGTCAATGTCATATCTGAAATCCAAGAGAACAGCTTCAGTCAGTATTGTCAGATGATAGCATGGCCCATTTTCTCTTGTTATGTGTTATGAAGAAGAATGATCAACCATCCTCACATTATTTGTTTTGGAATGGACTAATGATAATGATAATATTTTGATTTCTTGCAGAAAATGTCATAACTGGACCTTCCAGTGAAAAATGACATACTTCTTTCAAGAATCAATGCATAGAATTAAGTGCCCATCCTAGTTTTTTATTTTAGAATAATTTGTCACACTCGGCTGTACATCACAATATGGAAGAAAACAAGTTCCGTTGCATCGTGACTTTAACAAATCAAAACTTGAATTTGCATCTGGTTGCCATGATAATTTTGTCCAAAAAATAGAAAATAGAAGGAGTGTTATTTTTGCAATTACATTTCACTACTGGTGAAGAAATTATTCATTTCACCCTAAATCAGATCACCGTTAGACTGCATTTAAATTCTTGTTCTGAGGCACAGCTGGTTGGTTCAGTGAATATTTGCATTGGTATAAGCGAGAGTTGGCACAAACGTGAAAGGTTTTTCGCTGACGGCACACTGAACTCTCCAATTAAGTCCAGCCTGCACTGCAGCGGCCTCTTTTTTTTTAACTCAGCAAACCCCATTTAAGGTGGTGAATGAGAGAGAGATGGACAGTCGGGTGCAGGGAAGGGAGGAACACATTGTAAATCATCTGGGATCCTGTGCCACACATTTGCTTTTGAACCGCTCCGTAAAGATTGAGGATAAAACTCATCTGAAATATTTATCACCCTTTCACTGATCCAGCCCCTTACACATGACAGTCAAGAGAGAGGCAGCATCAATAATTACAGAGGAAGACACACAGGGAGAGGGAGAGACAAACAGACAGAGCGAGAGCAAAAAGCCCGGAGTGGGACAGCACATCGGAGAGTCAGGCAGATTCCTGTGTCAGCATCAAAGGGAATAACTTACATGTCAAACCGAAGATTCTGTTTCTCCTCAAAGAAATAGTCCAGGATGTACTTTCTCACAAAGTCTGGGTTCAGGGTGTTATCGATGACTTCAGTTCTCCCAAACTACACAAAAAGAGAGAGCGAACAGCTACATGGGAATGAAAAAGTTGTCACAGTGCAGCCACAGACAAGTCTACATCCATTAACTGCCCCATTCTTGTGACTCTGAGCCAAAGGAAAAACTAGAAGAGGTGATATTTTGAGAGGCTAAGTATCTATGCTACTAATGAACAACAGGAACCCCTGCTCAGAATCAGTAATATTTGTGTGGCATCTATGTATATGTATGTGTGTGTGTATAAGTGCAAATGAAGACTACACAGGTAATAAATATTCAGGAATATTCATATTCATGAGTTCAAGGCTCTGAGCTTATTCCTGGGATGTCACTTTAATGACAGTCTATTCATCCACCTGAACATATGCATTACTGCAAACTGTGATTTCTATGTTAATGTACAAATAACAGTTTGGCTCCAGCTCTCTGTGTTATATTTGAATTACTGTGCAACCATAAACATTCCCATTTCAAAACATTCCTTGTGTAACATCCTCTGAAAAAGCAGCAAGCCTTCGATTCACTATAATAAAAGCTCCTCTTCATCTTCTACTGTCTCTGCAAGAATGTGTCCATTGTTAGTTTTATGTAAGAAACATAAATCAGAGTTTGGAATTAGAGAGGGTGGGTGAACGTTTCAGAATGCCAGTGGAAAGGAAAAGGAGGAGGGAAAAGGAAACAAGAAGGAAGGAAGGAAATGAAAGTAAAGCATTTAAGAAAAATATATAAAAAGTATATACACTGATTAGGCATAACATTATGACCACCTTCCTAATATTGTGTTGGTCCCCCTTTTGCTGCCAAAACAGCCCGACCCGTCGAGGCATGGACTCCACTAGACCCCTGAAGGTGTGCTGTGGTATCTGGCACCAAGATGTTAGCAGCAGATCCTTTAAGTCCTGTAAGTTGTGAGGTGGGCCTCCATGGATCGGACTTGTTTGTTCAGCACATCCTACAGATGCTCGATTGGATTGAGATCTGGAGAATTTGGAGGCCAAGTCAACACCTCAAACTCGTTGTTGTGCCATGTGTCCTGCCATGTGTTCCCCAGGTAAGTGACGCACACGCACCCGGCCCTCCACATGATGTAAAAGAAAACATGATTCATCAGACCAGGCCACCTTCTTCCATTGCTACATGGTCCAGTTTTGATGCCCACATGCCCACTGTTGGCGCTTTCAGCAGTGGACGGGATCAGCATGAGCACCCTGACTGGTCTGCGGCTATGCAGCCCCATACGCAACACACTGCAATGCACTGTGTATTCAGAACCAGCATTAACTTCTTATGCAATTTGAGCTACAGTAGCTCATCTGTTGGATCGGACCACACGGGCCAGACTTCGCTCCCCACGTGCATCAATGAGTCTTGGTCGCCCATGACCCTGTCGCCGGTTCACCTCTGTTTCTTCCTTGGACCACTTTTCATAGATACTGACCACTGCAGACTGGGAACACCCCACAACAGCTGCAGTTTTGGAGATGCTCTGACCCAGTTGTCTAGCCATCACAATTTGTCAAACTCGCTCAAATCCTTACACTTACCATTTTAACACATCAACTTGAGGACAAAATGTTCACTTGCTAACACTAACAGGTGCCATGATGAAGAGATAATCAGTGTTATTCCTTTCACCTGTCAGTGGTCATTGTTGTGCCTGATCGGTGTATATATACAGAAGAGAAGAGAAGAGAAGAGAAGAGAAGAAGAGAAGAGAAGAGAATTACAGAAGCCTGTCGTCTTTACTGTATTCTTGAAGGCTGCTCTGCAGTCGGTTCCCTCAGCTAATTGTGTTTTCCATGAATAATTAAACAAGATGAGGCAGATGAGAAATGCATAAATAAATGAATCACCAGAAGGGTGTTACAACACTCTGGCCCTGCAGAAATGAAGGAGACAGTTTATGAGGGATAAGGGAATGATAAGGTGATTTAAACATACTGTAAGTGATTTAAAGTGAATTAAACATACTGTAAAGACCAAAGTGATCTTGTTAATGAAAAAGAAAAACACTGTATCACAACAGTCTGACTTTCTTACAAACATGGAGTGCAATATATGGTTAGTACATGAGGCATGTCTGTCTGATATTCTCTGCTGTAGTTTAGATATGCATAAACTTCAAAATCTTGTAGCCTGAACCACAAATAACACTCCTAAATCTGTAAAAATTAGGTTGAATTTATATTTCAAGTCCATAAACATAATGACTGAACATTCTCAAGCAAGCCTCTGTTATAGCAGAGGACAGAGTCATTAGCATTCACAGCATAATGCTTTATGTACTGCTAATACGACCTCACAGTCTGACTTTATCATTTCACCGGCTGCTACTGTATAAATCATTCTGTTGACCTTCTGCTATACATAAAGCCATAAAGCCTTTTATGTTTGTCATATGGTGCATTATTTTGCAAGTATTGCACTGGTTTCCAACATCCTTTTTTTCAAAACCGAAATCCCATCGGAGAAAGGAGATACAAAGAAAAACATTTAACTTAAATCACCAAACTGTTTTTGGAAAAGCTTTACCTCCTACTGAGTGTTAAAAACAAAGCCAAGGCAGTGAAAAGGGGGTGAACCATGTTGTTCAGACCTGCTACTGTGCAAAACAGGAGAATTAGCTCAAGGTCACATTCAGAAATTATGGATAAAACACAATGTTGTCTGATATGGGGCAGTTGACATTTGTAAATTTTGAACCTCACAATAGCAGTGATGAGAAAAAAAGATGACATCACAACAGAAATCACAAGAGAATGAAATCATAACAGGTGCAAAAATAAAGTTTAAGCTAATTATGCACAGAAGATAAAAATGATCTTATCCAAAGGAGGATAATCAAATCAATGAAACAGTTCAAGCTCTATATGATGTGACAAAAATCTGTGACTTTAGAAAGTGAGATATTTGGGATTTCTAGACATTTTCATTCTGGGAGTCTGCACCACAGCTATAAAAATAACGACTCAGAGGAGCGATATCATTGAAATAACTTTCAGAGCAATTTTCTTCCAGCTGATGAATGCTAAAAACATTGACAGCCAATCAGAATCTTAAAAGAGCTTGAGCATTTAATGCAGCAGACAACACAATGCTTATAATAACCATTGTTACCATCCAATGGCGTGGACACTAATATAATTATCATTATAGTTTTCTTTATAGTTGTCATTCTTGATGTGAATAGGCCTTTTTATAATATTTACAAATGCAAATCATGTTAAACTTTCTTAAAGGTGTTGTACATGATTTTTTAATAGAATGCCACTCAAAAAATATGCTTATTGGTTGTTTAGTCAACCAAAAGACATTGATGCACTTTCCGCTTGTCCATCATTCCGTGCAATCATGAGCAGCTCATATATGGGAAGCAGGAAACTGAGAGTGTGGTAGTTGAAGCATATCATTCATGTTTAACGCCATGTTCAGCTTTGTCAGTAGTTGTTAGTTTGGGGTGTGAGAACGCTATTTTGATTCAAAAAAGGGAGCGTGTGTAATTCAGTAAGTAGGAAACACCAGAAAGGATGAAATCACTTACAGAACCATTACAGAATCATTTATTGAACATTGGTGCCTTTTATCAAACTAAATATTTAATGTTTTACTACATTTAAGGGGGATTTTTCACAAAACAACACTCTTATCCATGGTAATATCACTGTAATGCATATAACTTAGTGTTTCATTGCTTATTAATGTGTAAAGAATTAAATATAAAAAAAAAGTTAAAAGAAAGTGGGGTATACTAGTCAAACCGTGGACACAATCACTCAGTCAAAGTTAGGTGCTTACACTGTGTTAGTAACAAAGAGAGAGACACACATATTCCCAAATCTCCTGCTGAGACAGAGAAACGCACAAAGAAAACTCCATCCTTATCAATCCCTTACAGCTTGACTGCCTCTTTTCCACAGCGGTTGGTATTATACCCAAACAAGAGGCATCTTACATGGGCAGAGGCATGGAGAAAGAGTCTACACAGCTAATCGGAGTTAGCAACCTGCTCAGTGTTATGTAAGCTGTCGTCTTTCATCATAGGAGAAAGGTGTTCCATCAAAACCCGCTGTGAAGAAGGAGGATCGACACCAGTACGGTTTTATTTTGGGTCAAAAAGTTTTTACAGCTCCTCATGCGCACATCCTGACATTTACGACCGCTTTGACGCATTCACATCGGCCTTGACAACACCTGCTAGAACAACTGTCACCTGCTAATAAGGGATTTAATTATAAGGGTCTCTGTAACACAAACCAACACTTGCAAAAGAGTACCGCAATGCGATTTTTCATACACAAGCTCTTTTTTGCTAGCTCAGTGATGTATATGATAGCCCAAGGATGTCCGATTTTCGGCTGATTATAATGACCTGCCAAATCCGAGGGCCGGGTCCTCTAACTCAACACAATTTAAGTGTGAAAAATCACGTTCAGTAAGCTGGGGAGCATTACAAATGCTTTGGCCTGTAACTTTAGAGCCAGATCGACTTTAATGCTAATCACTAAAGGAAAGTGTACAATCATCTTAACAGCCAATCACTCAGGGCCATGGGGAGAGATTCATGAATATTCAACAGGAGAATCAATGGGCAGTGATGGGCACCAGAGGGCTGTGAAGAGAGTGAAGGGGGCGGAGAGACAGAGAGGATATGCAGAGCTGATTAGGGGAAATGAGGGAGTCTCTGTCAGAGCTGATTGTAGGTTTGTTCCCGAACGTGGACACTTACCTCACGCCACTGCTTAGACTCCACTCCCTGAGTGTACAGAACACACACTGAGAAGATGAGAAAGAGGGAAAAATAAAGAAATTAGCATCTATTTCATTTTTAAGAAAAAGCTTTTAGGTTACAGTTACTGTAGATGCATCTCTGAAGAACTAGAAGCTTAGTTCATGATTTCCACGCCTGTGGAAAATTAATAGAAATGATGACCAATCTTTCTAAAAAAATATCAAGTAAACATATGGGAATATATAAATATTTGCTAATGTGTTGGAATGACACTTAAATTCAAGATATCAGAGCAAAAATGCCCCTGCAGCCTATGAGTTTTTGTCTCATATTTAAATCATGATAGTAGTCAACATCTACCTGCTGGGTTTTTATAGGGTCGAGGACATATAAAAATTTTGAAGGAAAAATAAACAAGGTAGATTTCAAAATTATTAGTTTCACACAGCACTGTAGAACATGAAGGTTAAATGAAACAACTAAGAATTCTAATAATTTGTTTAACAACAAACAAATGTTCAACATCAAGTTTCAATGATGAAAAAGCAACCTCTTAGAAAGACAAGTTCTTCTTGCAACGATTAGAATTGCAAAGGTGGCCAGACTATTTGACCCATTGCTCTCTATTTCATAATCTCATGTCTTCAGCAAGAGATTTACTGTACACAAGTCCCCATGACTCATGCAGCATTTGTATTCAGGGGGGTGAGTTCATGCTCTGCATATATTAAGCACTTCTGCATTTTTGTTGATAGTGAAGAAAAGCTGTCACATTGTGATGCAAATTCTATGCATGTGTTTTAGGCAACTTGGAGAAATAGCAGAGTAGACAAATTGCAAGCAAAGTGTGGAGAGCGGAAAAAAGTCAGAGAGGTGTGTGGAAGAGACCAAACCGGAAAACTTGTCAGTGAGGTACGAAGCCTGGGGACTGAGATTGTATATGTGTGTAAAAAGAGATTTAAGGTTCAAAAACAAGTACTTCAGCCATGAAAAAAGAGAAATACTTACAAGGATCAGACTTGGAGAACGTGTCTCGATCTAACAGGTTTCTGGGGAAACAGGAGAGAAAAAAAAGTCAATTAAGGACTGATAAACTAGGTCACTTTGGTCAAACTGTTCAGCCATAAAATGAATAAAAAGCCTCACAAATAAACCAGATGGAGCTCTCATTTACATGTTATTTCAGAATCCATTCATTCCCTTCCATTAGCAGCACATCTCTTGACATGAGATTTTGTGTATGTCACTGTGTGTTTTGAAGCAAGTTACACTTCCATCATGCCTATATATGAAAGAAAGATGGCATTTAACTTTTTTATACATGCACACTGATTTCCAGTCATGCCAAAAATTCTACATTTGGCCAACATTAGCAGAGCACTAACACGAAATGGAAGGATCTCTACTGCCAATACTTCATAAAACACATACATTTACACTTTTTGGGTGGCAAAAAAACTGTACCTCAATTATAACTCAATAAGCACAAACAACATTTGAAATGTGTTTTAATTTTATAATTGCAAATATATTTATCATGTAATGAAACAACCTTATGTACAGGTATTTTACCAGAAATTAAACATGTCTTATCTGTAATATAAATATACAAATGATCTATAAATAGTATTTTTTACATTTTAATCTTCAGTCATTTCATATCTCATACTTTACAATCATATCTCTCTTATATTGCTGATTTTTAATTGGGTTCTCATGTACAAAAGCATGATTCACATGAAAAGCTTTAAGCTGTAAGAGTTAATGATTTGGACTTGGTTTTCATAGTAGTTTTGTGGTTGGACCTTTCTAGGGGAATAATATAAAAGGTACAATGAACTAGAAAGTTAGTGATCATCTCCGATGTACCCTTGATCAATGCACCCTGGTTAAAAAGTGAGCTGAAATGACAGATTCACAGTGTGCTGCTGTGATTTCACTTAGCTGTCCACTGAAGACAATCTTTGGCATTCTCTTTAAATTTGTTACATGATAGCACAGAAATAAGGCACATGTTCAAAAATTGAATCTTTTGCAGAATGTAACAACTGTGCATCCCATTCAGCTCTTGGCATCTGATCTAATTCTCATAAACTGGATCTTTGAATCACAGCTGATTGAATCAGAGAGTGATTCTGGCACACAGGTTCAATAGAGTCTCTGAGAGTCTTAAATCACTATAATAGATCGCTTGCATGATTATACACACCTAGAAATTAACGAAAACAATCAAAAAACCATTGGTTTAAATTTGACAGACTTGAAAAATATCTAATTTCTGTCACAATATCATTGTCAGAGAAACTGGTTTTTAATTAAATTTTGTGTGGCTCTGGACTGTATAATGACAGTTTGAAAATGAAAGTGAGATGAGTGTCAGCTATATGTTGTTAATGCGTGCTGTTGTATCAAACCTCTAACAGACAGAGACAGAAAAGAAAAACATTGTCACTTCTCCTGCAAATGAAAACCTTTTAAATGAGTCTCTCAATCCTTCACCAGTGGAATACAGAGCCTTGAGAATGCCAAAACAAAAGAGTTCATTTATATGGAGAGTCAGACGCCAATTAATGTGAAAACCAATAATTTAACTGCACCCAAGCAGTGTTTTAGAAAAACAGGATAAAGTCATATTAAAAAAAAAAATCAATTGAACTTAAAGTCATGTGAATTATTTTATTATTTTTCTGTTCTTTCTCTGTATTTTAAAGAGTCAGTATTAAATTATACAGATTTCAGAAAGTCAGAAAAGCTGAAAATCTGCAGTACTAAGAGAGAATATTCTATGATAACCGTTAAAACACTGTTGAAATAAAGGCTTCTGGAAAGCCATTATAGTCTGCTGAAATGGGCTTAACTGTCTAAACATATAGAAGCTCTGACAGATCTGTGATGTTCAAACACAGACCATAAGTTCAAATTAACTCCTTTGGGCTTTGAGGCACGACTGCATCCTAAGAGGAATCCTAAAACAGTGGTTTATATGTCTGAGGTTTGTGAGAAAGGTTAAAATGTAGCCCTAAAGACAGTACATTAATCATACATTTACACATAAATCATTCATCAATGCCTTGCTTGTCATGTTATTTTTTTTCACATATAAACGTTAGTGAAGCTATTAAAGAGACTAAAATCAAATCTTAAAGGGGACATATCATGAAAATCTGACTTTTTCCGTGTTTAAGTGCTATAATCGGGTCCCCAGTGCATCTACCAACCCAGAAAAGGTAAAAAAGGACAACCCAGTAACTTTGTTTTGGCAAGCCTTTCTCTGCAACCATGTGAAAAAAATGAGTCGCTCAGATTTCATTCCCCTTGAGAAGGGGATCTTATTATAATATTACCACCCCTTAATCTGCACGTTGCACCCACAGCGCCATCATTTTGTTTTCGCAAGCGAAAACGGTGTACCAGTTCTAAAGCCATGGCAAAAGTTTGAGCAAAGCATGCTAACTGTTCTGTCGTTGGCTGCACAAATGAGCACAGAACACTGTTTAGAGTCTGGTTAGGCTGCGTGTCCACCAAGCGTTTTTAGCCAGCTGAAAACAGCAAGAATGTTGTGACAGTTGGTCAGTTTTGCATTTGTCCCACCCCTCATCCACTCTGGCTAAAAAGTGACAATGATGAGCGCAGCGTTTTACTCAAAGTTGAACATTCTTCAACTCAAGGCAACCGGTAAAAAAAGCTGAGTGCTCAGCATGAAAACGACGCTCAGCACCTCGTTACGCTCCTGGCGCTTAAAAAACGCGGCACTCCCATTGAAAACAATTGGAAAAGTACACTAGCTGCTGGAAAAAAATGCTTTGGTGGACACATGGCCTTAGCTTGGATAGCCTGCAAGTTGACCCTTGCAAGCTTGATTGCTAAAAATGGAGCGTTTCTGTCCAAGCGATATTTTGTTAACAACTCCACAGCAACTATATAAATTTATCCATCAACCATTCAGAAATGTCCAGATGCATTCTAAAAGTTGTAACCAGTTTTTTTTGTAAAAAGTCTCTCCATAAAGTAAAAGAAAAGAAAATGAGCCTATAAAATAAGCCTAGTAATTGTTTTCGTTGTTTTTGATACATGTCACCTTAATAAATAGGGTTATGTCACCAAAAGCTACTAGATTAACTCACTTAAATTTTAAATATTGTTAGACAAATAAACAGTAAGTAATAAAATAGTAACAAATAATCAAATTACAAGTAATAGCACAAATAAATACAGAACAAACATTTAAATGAAACAAATGGTTTTCAAGTTTTTCATGTAGGTTTAAACAAGAGATTTTTAGGTACAGAAATTGTAATCTAATGTATAACTATATAACTATAGATTAAACTTCGTTAAAGTTAATCAGTCAAGAGCAGTTACAGATGCATAAATAATGTTTTGAAATGTTAAAAATATAAAACGTTAAATACTGTAATTTGAAATTATTTTAAAAATGAACAGACACTTTAAACGTGATATTAAACCCACCAGTAGGTGGAAGCGAATGTCACTGAGATTCAACCGATTCATTCAAACGGCTGATTCATTCAGGAAGTGTTGCTCAGAGACGTAAAACAGTTCTGTGGACTTTGGAACTATTTTCGTAGGCGAAATAGAGCGAAACAGGCGGTTTGGTGTCTAAAATGTAAGTCCCTTGATATCAAGTTCTTGTTCATCAACTGTACGCTGTATAAAATCAGTATCACATTTGTAATCGTGCTGATATTTGAAGAAAAATTGCACTCTTTGTGTAATATTGGTTAACTATATTAAATGATATAAATATAAAAGATATACTGGGCAATTTTACCCCTTATCCTGAATTCTGGGGGCAATCTAAAGGCATTTTAGTGGACTAAATCACGCAGTGAAATCGTGCACTCTAAATATGCACGCGCACTAGTCTAACCTACTAGACTACGTCACGTAGTGCATGCGTGCACTCAATGGGTGTGTTTTTGTTTGTTTTTTGTAAAGTGAGGGACATACTCGATCATTTTAGATCGTTAAATCAACAATTACGATATCATAGACGATATATATCGCACACCCTACAGCACTGGCCCAATCGGGCAAGTGACCGTTCCGTCTACTGTCCCGAGCGTCGTTCACACTGGCCCCGGGCCATCGGGCAGTCCTTATTGTCGAGCCCTGGGTCCCCTTTAAAAGTATAGTTTACCCAAAAATGTAAATTCTGTCACATTTACACACCCTCGTGTTGTTCCAAACCTGTTTGACTTTCTTGACTTTCTTCAAAATATCTTGTATTCTACAAAGGAAAGAAAGAAATAGAAGGCAAGCGAGACCGAGTCATCTCAAAAATGAATGCAACAATGAAAATGATTTTTATTTAATTTACCAATTAATGTGCATAACTCAAATTCACAAAATAAAATAAAATAAAATAAATGTTTCTGCCAAGTTTCTGAAGTCAGAACATATGTTTAGATCTGGCTGAAGAGACTTGTAATTGTAGTGTAATGTTCTGTGTTGATGTTTTGACTGAAAGAACTGATCTGTGGTGCTAATATCATCTTTCAAAGTGAGATGTGTTACAGCACGCAGATCAGTTCTTTCTCTTTGCCAAAGAAGTGGTCTGACACTATTGGACTTGTGATCCAATCTCCATCTCACCCCCGCTCTCCCAGAACCCAGTGGCACTGTAATTGGCACCCTCATGCGGGAGAAGCTATTTCAGCCAGAGGGGATCAAAATAGATTCTAAACTCCTCAGCCAATGAATCCTCATTGGTTCAAAGAAGCAGAAAAAAAAAGTAATTCAAGTTGCTATCTGGTTAAGGGGAGCAAAGAGAAATTTCAGAGTGCATCTCAGCCAAAAGCCACAGACCTGGAGGTGCAGGAGAGGAAAGGATCATGTCGCTCATTGTGTCATCTGGAATGAAAACTCTTGTAGTCTGGCCATCCTGGCAGGGGTATTACCACCATGACAGACTCTCAGGTCAATGGAGAGTGCTTATCATCATGGCTATTTGATGAACTCTGAACAAAGCCCAGAGCCGGACTGAGTACAAACAACACTAGCAGAAACATTTCCAATGAGTCAAAACAAAACATGGCTATAGCAGGGCATAATTTAATGACCTAGGGCTCCATCTAACTGCCACCTAACAGCACAGGGCACTGGCAATCAACCAGTACATTATTAGAATGTCTCTCACAGGTCCTGTGCCACATCTAAGACCTAGGAATTCCTGTTATAGTGTTTCATTAAATGTAATATGATATACAATCCCGCTGTCTTCTCCTCAAGAAGTAATTACAGAAGAACAGGAGTGTCAGCATTTTTCCAGCTCATCAACAACAAGAATGAAACAGCATAATTAAATCCTGGCAAGTGCTGTTTATAAACCAGGCATAAATCTACACAAAAACCTCTGGTGAAGTCAGAAATCAGCAGGGCCAGTGATCTCGTTTTGCATGTCTCTTGCTCAATAGCTTGTAAATGCAACACTTAATCACTGTAACACAGCACATCCTGATCTATGGTGCTCATTTAAGTTGAATTACCTCTTTATAGGATAAACATGTTGTTTATTTGATCACAGAGGACAGTACAAACAATAAAACTCAAGTTCAGCAGAACAGATATTAATTAAGTCATATTGCAAAATAAAAAAAGGAAAAGTGCTTAAAAAAGTCATTAAAAATTGCTTAAGTGATGGTAATTGTGTGATTAAGTAATTGGAGTGGTAAAACATTAGGCATCAGTCTACACCACTTGTAAGGACTATACTACTCAGTTTAACTGACTGCAACACTGATTAACAAACAGCTCTGCAAATTGTGGTATATAATAAAATATATAAAATAGAAAAATTATTTAAGTTAATAACATTTCACAATATTGCTGTTTGTACTGTATTTGTATAAATAAATGCAATAAATGCAAAAGATTTCTTTCAAAATCTTTAAAAATCTTAATCACAAACTTTTGAACAGTATATATATAAAGTATATAAACAAAAATTAGACTAATATTAAAATTTTGCCCAATTCTATAGCCTAATTGTTTTCCAATAACTGGCTGATATTAAAATTCTACAAAATTTTGTCTATAAACTTGAGATTTTAAGTGAATTTAGGCATCACAAAATTATATTGAAATATGGATAAGTGCTCATTGGGAGATGAACTGTTGATGAGAAAATTACGAACGGTCAGCTAAATCTTTAACACATTCCCTTAAAATCAGTTAAAGGCATCAACATATAAATGTCAACATCAGCCTGTAAATACCCAATATTGTCTGATTTCAATCAATCAATAAATAAAAACTTTAAATATTAATTTAATTAATACCAGTTGATTAACAATATGGTCCCAGTATAGTGTGCCTCCCTAAACACTTGGGTTATATGAGAGTAATTAATGCCTAATTATAGAATTAATTAAAGTGTTATGTACTCCAATTTTGATATTTGATTTTTTTTTTTTTTTTTTTCACAAAGGGGTAGAGGAATGCAGATTACAATTACCAGAGAAATTATTATCAGATAATACTGAAAAACTGTTTAAAATGAATCAGAGTAAACCCATTAAAGCAAGTCAAAAAAGGAGAATTAAAATAAGTGATGCCCAAAGCCAAAAACTGACCTCCACGCCAGCTCTGTTTGCTACACTAAATAATGTTTGCTGTGGTGGTCCACCTGTCAGTGCCATCATGAAGATGACAGCAAAAATGAAAAGTCATTTAAATCAAGTAGTTTTGGAGCAAGCAATTATATCTTAATTAAAGAAAACAAGAAAGTAAATAGGGTCAGTTCATGTTGACTCTTCTGCCACAATTTCACAATGACAACCAAGAACTCCCCAAATCCGGTGTAAAAAAACTAATAGTAGCAATGTGAAAATATCAATGCTGATATTTAGTACATCTCATTGGGTCAGTTCTTGTTTTGGAGTTCAAAACTGTGATGCCAATCAATGTGTTTTCATTTCAATAAGGGGGCAGCCGCACTCAACTGAATAAGTCCAATAAAGATCAGAGTAACACTTTATTTCGATAGTCCACTTTAGACATTATATAAGTAACTTTGCATGTCAACTAACTCTCAGAGTATTAGTAGACTGTCTGCTTAATATCTGCTAACACTTTATTTTGATAGTCCCCCAACAGACATTCTATTGCAGTGGTCAGCAATAGGCGGCCCGCGGGCCAAAACTGGCTCGCTAGCAATAATATCTGGCCCGCGCCCCATTACTTTGATAGTGGCTGGTTCTGAAATAGATCTGTCTGGAGAGCGCACTTCATGGTTGCATAGCAACGGGAACGCAAGCGCTTTGGAAAGGAGGAGAAAGAGGCGCGGCCGCGCTTTCCATGCGTTTTTAGACGCGACGTGTGAACGGCCCCTAATATTATATTCTTTACAAACAGCGACAACTTCATTGCAGATAAGACACACCGGCTTTGCATTCACAAAACCAGGTAGGATGAACGCATTGTTGTCTTTCCATTCTTCTGTATGCCCTATTTTCACTGTCAACTCTCCTCTTTAGACTCTTTGATAGTGCCATTTTCTCTCACCAGAGCTTAAATGTTAACATCACTCTGCACACGACGTAATAGCGTACCTCCAGCACGCAAACAATTTTTAAAAAAATGCAGTTTAGTACGTGAGGATGCCAAGGAATAATTCTGAGTGTAAAAGTAGGCTACGTCAAATAATTATTACAATAAGTTAGGCTCCATTGTGTAACAAGCAAATTAAAATGATACACATTTATTATTCACAATATGAAAAGAGGAAATAAAACATAGTTCGTTAAGAGCATGACTCAAACATGCCATTCAAGTCTCTTTTGACTATATTCTGGCCCGCCACCTAGTGGCGAAAATTTTTTGGCCCCATGCCAAACTTAATTGCCGACCCCTGTTCTACTGACTATAAGTAACTTTGCAACTGCAAGTCAGCTTATTCTACTAACCCGAACCCTAACCTAACAGTCTACTACTAATACTTTAATGAGAGTTAGTTGACCTGTAGTTGCAAAGTTACTTATAGTTAGTAGAATGTCTAAAGTAAACCTTCGAAATAAAGTGTAACCAAGATCAGAGATGAATAGCAAGTGTAGACAAGCCTTTTGTCATTCCTAGTATCTTTGTCACATCACACGATGATCACAAACACCTCACAAGAGAATTCTGAGTTTGTGAGACAGTCGTTTTGAGCTCTTTGATTTGACACCATACTCTGTCAAAACGCAGGCATACCCACACTCGCTCTCTTACTAACACATTTATACGCATACTAAATCAGCCAGCTCAATTAACAACTGGCCAAGCTCTCATCCAGCCCATCCATCCGTTCAGCAGCTGTTTTTTTCCTCTCTCAACCATCTGTTAGACTATTCACCATATTAAGCGCTTCCCTCTGTGACATGCAGAGGTCAGACACTCAGTCCCTCCTCCTAAAAACTGTTATCTACCAACCTATGATTTTATTTTAATCACATATTGGTCATGTCACAGGGCTTGTTTATTCTTAAAGGTTCAAAATTGCTGCCTCACTGTAATATCGGTTGGTTCCTCTAGATATCAATTATGCCAATCAATCCTACAGACAAAAATCACTACAGAAACAGGACAAAAAGAATAGAGATTGCATGAAAACAACACATGAACTAAGACACACACAATCACTTCTGCAGTAGATTACAGTGTGAATACATAATGACTGTAAATCTCTCAGCCTCATTCAGCCTCTCACGTCATTTGTCATTGATTCTGCCTCTTTATCACAAGCCAGAGACCTCACTATCCATCCATCCATCCATCCCAACATCATCATCGGCTGTCACTCGGGGTGAGTATGACTGTCTTCTTCATTGGGTCATCTACTTGTGGGTCTTCAGATGGCTGTAGAGGCCAATTCGCAATCCTCATTCATTGGTGCAGTGTGGGCAGGGGAGAGTGGTGATTGTTGGTGGTGGTTGTCTTTCTCCTTGCGAAGCTGTCACTTTGTCTCTGCAGCACGGCAGAGTTCCATTTCATGATGTGCAGCACCTTCCTGCAGATTTCTTCCAGGAGCTCCTGTCCAGTGCAATGTGTTCCCACCTGCTCTATGTGATGTGGGATTTCTTCAGAATGGCCATGATATTGTCCTTCTAAGATTTCTTTTGCCTGCCAGTGGCTCGATGACTTTCCTTCAGCTGGGAGTACGGGATCTGTTTAGGGAAACGTGTATTGGACATGCGGATGGCATGGCCTGTCCATCGAACCTGGTACTGCATTATTATATGGTGATGCTGGTCATGTTGGCTTTTGAGGAAAGAAGGCAGGGGAAGTGGTCCACGTTTTCAAGAGTGGTGTTGTCCACTTTTATGGTGGGCTGGGTAGCTGGCTGGTTGGGTGAAGATTGATATAGGACCTGGGTCGTCTTGATGTTTAAGGTTAGGCCCAGGGCTCTGTACGCATTGGCAAAGGCATTCAGGATGCCCTGTAGGAGTGTGCTGCGATGATGTTATCATCCACATACTAAGGCTCTGTGATGGTGGTGTAGTTGACTTTGTTCTTGGCCTTGAACCTGTTAAGGTTGAAGGGTCCACCATTAGTTCTGTACATGATTGGAATCCCCTGTGGTAGCTCTTCACCAATGAGGTGGAGTATGGCAGCAATGAAGATGGCAAACAGGGTGGATGCGACGATGCATCCTTGTTTGACCCGCGTTTACATTTCCACAGTGAAAGGCTTGGACTCTAAGCCATTGCTGAGCAATGTGACAGACATGCCGTCATGTAGAATCCTTATATTCTGATATACTTGTCATCCATTCATCCATCTTTCTACATTTCTCTTTCTCTCAGTGTCACTTTAGAGTTACTTGCTTCATCAGTTCAGGTCCAAGTAGCATCTGCAAAATCAAACCTGTTTTTTATTTTGGTAGCAGAGTATTTAAATCTATGATGGAAGACATGTTGGAAGCAGGATACATAGGACGACATGAATGTCTGCTCTAATATTCACAGCTCTGGGACTAAAGGTATTCCGCTATTTTAGCATATATAATCAGATGAGGAAATCCAGCAATAAAAGGCACTGGAGCTGAACGGATAGCAAAAGAACAATAACGGCTTACAATACACCACGGCTCCATTTGGAATCAAGTCACATGGTGAGAATGGAGCTGAACCCCAACCGTAAATCATCTCCAGGTTTGCAAATACCCACCAGACAGAGCCCTTCTCAGCAGTGGAGAGTCTAGCAGCAGAGCGATGCAGTGAGAATGTAGATGTATACCATGATCTGGTTCCTCACCTGCAAGGTCAACTAAGAGGAGGACGTGGATCTGCAGTGAAACTGAAGCTTGCCAACAACTGCAACTTTATTCTTCCACTTTTTCAATACAGAGAGCTACTCATGGAGGATAGTAACAACAGGGACACATGGTTTTTGGCAAGGACGTTCATTTCCCAGCAGTAAGAATTAAATTCAGAATTCAATGTTTGGATAAATGGTAAAGAAACTTCTGTGCTTTTAAAGAGCCATTTCATGTATATTTAATAGCATAATTCAGAGGTATCCAGAAAGTTCTAGTTCGCTAAACTGCATAATGCAAACGATTATAAGTGGATCCTTCCTCATGAAAGAGACAATTCCAAGTCCAGGCACTCGCATAGATTTTAATATTAAAAAGCCTGTATTTGCATATTAAAAACCACAAACGTGAATTGGCCCAAACAAGCCTTCATCAGGGTGCCAAACAATAGAGAATAGTAAGTTATCTTGCAGTCTGTTAAAGTGATCCACTTATAATTGTTTGCATTTTCCACCACTTCTAGAGCACCCAAGGCATTTTTTGAGTACCAGATGCACTCTACGACAATATTTTTTCTTATTAGTTAAATTGCATGTTTGGAATTTAAATCATTATCAGCATTTCACAAAGCTGATCAGCAATCCACAAAGCTAAGACTAGAGAGAAAGGGTAAAGAGAAATAAGACACAAACATTACACTGAGGCTCTAAGTTACAGTGTTGTTTTCCTAAATGTATGTGGTCATATTTATCACTACCCCTCTATTTTCAGGGGGTAGTGAAATCCATTCCCCCATGAAAACGTAAAAAGTAAAATGAACATTTTATCAAATTTGAGTTAGGAATAAAGTTTGGGTCTCTTAGTTAGACTATGAGCTGTCCTGACTGTTGTGTTTGGTGATGAACAACTGTGATAAGATTAATAGAAAATGGAGTGTGAAATTGACTTAAAGTCAATCAAAATTCAATCCAAAATATCTGAAAAGCATTTACTTGGATCCAGTGTTGCCGTAGTTACTGTGTTTTGTCTTTGCAGTATTGTCATGTGCGTTTCTCTTGTTAACTAAAAAAAGACAAGTTAATGCAGCTTAGTGCCAGTCCACAGTGAATTTTGGTTCATTCAGTTAAATTAGACAACAATGCAGTGTACTTAAATCTAGACTAGTTCTAGCAAAGTATCACCTAAATGTTAAGTTTTCAGCATACATTACTCCAGTCTTCAGTGTCACATGATCCTTCAGAAATCATTCTAATATGCTGAATACTAATAATTAATATTTCTTATTATTATCAATGTTGAAAACACAATATTTTGTGGAAACTGCGTTCTTTGATTCTTGAACAGCAAGAACAGCAACTTTTGAATATTTCATATTTGTAATAGTTCTAATGCCTCTATAAAGACCCACTAAGTATATGCAAAAACTTTTCTTGCAACTTGACTATACTAAAACACAAGCCAATCGGAACCCAAAACCCAATTAGTGCCAGACATCTGGATCAATTGCATATCTCACAGCCACAGGACAGCTTTTGTTTGTGATAAGGGTTATCACAGAGTCTCTGGTTTGTCAGGCCAAACTTTCTGCACTCCAATAACATCAGCAGGTTATGAGGGATCTGGAGGGGGAAGTGAAGCGATTCAATTCCATGTCTGCCACAATCCCCTGATAATCAGCCCAAACTAAATCAATTACAGAGAACAAACGCAGGTGATGATTTCCACCGCCGCCTTGCAGAGTCTCATCACAGACCTGGAGAGAATGTTCTGCACTGACAGAGAGGGCCAAAATGGGTTAGGGCCAATAGATTTATTTATTCATTGATTCAATCTCAGAAGCAAGGAGGTGGCAAAAAACCTAATTCAATTAAAATAATAACAATAATGTAAAAATCAATAACTTGATCACATATTTGATAACACTAATGAGTTTTTTTTTAATCTGTTTGAATTATTTCAGTTATGTGCGGGTGTAGCAGTGAGAAGGGTAAAAAAAATCCTATAAAGGAATTTCATAATTAGAAATGGGAACCAATCCTAATCAGATCAAATGAGGATCCTCTAAAAATTCTCTTAGAACCAATTGAGATCATACTGTACAAACTGAAATTCCTATTTTAAATTTAATCTTCAGTATTTTTTATTCATTAGAATCTTATTTGAACCCATAAGGATTGGATATATGATAGAAATCCCCTTATAATTGATAATGCATGCGTTAGTATTCCTTTATGATTTTCTTTTTTCCTCTTTTTTTAGTAGGAGAGACAGGTAGAAAAATTCAATATGCTCTTACATGCATGCGCGTGACACTTAAGACCCTTGTCAAATACATATGTCAAGTTCAAATTAAAATGCAATTAATCACTAAAGTCAGAATTTTTGTGTAATGTACAGTACAGTATGTATTGCTTGTATTTTGATATAATCATTTAGTTTTTAGTGGATGTAGGAGTTGAAAATAAATTTCAATCTAAAAAGCTATTTATATCTGGTTCATTGAAAACAGTTGAGATCACATTTAGCTAATGTGATGAAGTCTTGGGGTGTGTCTCAATCAGCTCCCGAGCTCGTGAATCAGTATATCGTGTACACGAATTTGGGCACTGGTAAGGACAGTAAAGGATGCTGGTTCACTAGACATTGGGACACTTATGACTCTATTTCCGGCGACGTGACAACGTCCTCATTGTACAACATCACTACTGGTGTTTTCTGACATTACTTGTAATGTTATTTAAAGTACATTATGGTAAATTATTTGCTTGGTACATATACGTGCAACATTTCAGCCGTAAATAAATTATAAATGTTAGCTAGATTATGTTCATTACCTGTCTAGCGATGTATGTTTATGCTGCAATATAATAAAATAATGGTTTGTATTTTTAAAAACATCTATCGTGCGTCGTTATGTGTAGTGAGTTGGCTCACGTGATTCAAGTTTCACGCTTCAGAACTTCCGTTAAGGGAGCATAGTGAGCAACGATGCTCCCTGGTTTTCACGGTGCATTGTGGGACTTTTTAGGGAGCGAACGTTTCAGTGCCCTGGAAGGATTCTTTGATTGAGACAGCCCTTAAAATGGCCGACTCCCTGGTCAGTGCCCTTACTACTGAACTAGGGAGCTGATTGAGACACACCCTTGGTCTTTAACAGATAAATTAGCTAACAATCAGACCAAATTACACCCATAATCAGTATTCTTCCTTTCTCATTGCAGACAGCAGGCAATATTAACTTGCAGCTGAGAAGTTGGCAAGCTTATGGTTATTAGCTACTTGCACAGGAAATTGCTCTCATTAAATAGACAGTTTGACTGTCAAGTTGGGAAATTCAGTAAAATCATTTTGTCTAAATTGGACTGGAGTGTGTATAATTGACTATAAGCGACTATTAAAGGCATAGCAGATGTTGAGTACACCAGCCGTATCCATTACTCCTCAAGATGATTGAAAACCCAAACCAATAGCCCACCTATCACTCGGAGCAAAGAGCCGGCTGTGGTCCTGGCTGAAATTCATTTTCAACACATCTCAGAACCTGTTTTTCCAGTAGCAGCGTTTCAGTGATGCATTCTTATCAAGACCAACCTAGTCTGCTCTAAAAGTAAAGATGATGTTATAAGCATCAGAAAAGAAAAGAAAAACGTTCACCCAAAGAAATTACATTACATGCAACATACAAACCCCTCTCTGCTGTTTCACACTATAGTGAATGCTGTATCCACTGACATGAGGACACTGGGTGGGGTTTTTATGCTCCTTCTCATGAATATTCACTGTTTGCTTCAAAACTACAGGGCTATGATTTGACAACTTTACACATTCTGAAATCCAACAAAGAATAACTGAAGATATATTACCTTTAACAAGCAGTTCTTCACTAAATACACAAACATGTGGCATTTATTATGGATGGAAAGCGAAGATTATATAGGCTATAGGGGTACCCGTGGGGACTTGATGTTCAGAGCATCTGACAACTTATGGCATCTCTGTATGGAGACAATTGAGCAGCAAACGTTAAGTGCTTTAGGCAAGTATATACATGCAACTCACTGGATATATTAAATATTTACACTCACATTAATGTTGTAGAGCCAGAAAGTCTGTATCATTATTGTTGCATGTGAACTGCTATCAAAACTATTTTTCATATGCATAATTCATGCAGCTTAAAAAAAAACAGGGTTGAACAGCCTGATGCCAAGAGAGAACATTGCTATGCTTCTTTACAAAACCATCTACATAGGCTACTGGTGCTTCAAAGAACATTAAAAGCTTCGTTTTTCTCAGTTAACAGAACCAATAAAAAGAAAAATCAAGAACTTTTTCTCCAAAGAACCAACCCGTCAAGACCACTAATTCAAACTGAACTTGTTTTTATATATATACAAGAAAAGGATTCTTTGTTAAAACTAAAAATAAAAAATAAAAACCCTTTGAAGAACTTTTATCTAGTCAAACATCTGACAGGTCGATGTGAACTATAAAGGCCAAGAAATTAAAGTGATTTCAACTTGAGTGTGTGAATGTAAATTGATTCATACCTGCAGGAGACGGTGATCTCCACTTTGGTGGCGGGAATATTCCCCGTGATAGTATCGAACTCGCTCACTGAGGCCATGTCCTCTAGTTTATCCATAACGTCCCCTTCCATGGGCGCGCGGGACAACAGAACGCTCTCTACTTCAAACAGTTTAGCAGTTCGTGGTGCTGCGGTGCTTCCTAAAATCTCACAGCTCCAGCGAGGCGCGGGCGCGCGCAGGACCGCAGCAGGCAGGGTGACAGAAAATCAGCGTCTGTGCTGGTCGCGCGCTGGAGAGCGCGGATGCCCTGTGATGCGCTTTATAATAATATATCAGCAATGTTACAAGAAAAAAATGACTACACAACGGGTTTGGTTCGCTAAATGAAAAACTCAAAGAAGAGTGCAAGTGCGCGCCTCTTCTGACAGCGGCAAGATCTCTCGTCCCTACTGTGTGGAGTGGAAAGTAAAGGAGTAGAACTCCACCCCTCGCGCATTCTTTCACATATTCGTGGCTTTGCGCTCGCTCGGCGCAGCATCACTGTATTGATCCAGAGCTACGGCTCATTACTGCCTGAGCTATTTCTCACGGCGGTTAACTTCTGAAATACAACCCTCGAACCATTCTGTAAAAACAACGAGGGGAAATTAATGCAAACATGCTGCATTAAAAATCCGTTAGCTGCTTAACTGTAAGTAACCTTAATAGGCCACGGTAAAATGTATAGGTCCTATTCCTTATAATAAGATGTCATTTTACTGTAAAATATTGTAAATTACCTTAAACTTACTCTAACAAGAAGCTATGTATACTTTCACAGTAAAGTATACATTACCTTGTAATACAATGAGTTAATTTTAATTTTTAACACTAATAGGCAAAATAAATATAATAGCAAATATGTTTATTGACTTGACATACTGTGAAATACACAGACAAAATTCTATATTGTAATCCTTCATATAATCCCACAATAACTACAATAAAATACTGTATGTTGCAAGTAATAATTACTGAAAATTTAACAAAGAAATGTTAAAAGTTTTTTTTTTTTTTTCCTATGCCATCTCTACTTTTTTCTAGGCAACTGAAACTTTTGCTGATAAGACAACATTTCAAACTTATTACTGATTCTGAAAATAAGTGGTTTGTTATCAGCAAATATGTCCAAAGAACTAGGATAATTATCACATAAAAAAAAAACATTTAAGTCTAGTGAGAGACAGGAATCTGAGTTTGAGCTGATAAAAAGCACAGCGTGAGACAGCCCACCTAGAGTTCTTCATGCTGCAACTGCATTTCAGCACCACATCATTGGACAGCTCCACAATCCCTTTCCCCACTGCAAAAAAATAAAATAAAAATTAAATAAAAACTGCTACAACAACATAAAAAAAAAATACTTGTAAAGACATATTTCACACCATAGGTGCTTGGAGTCAATGATAATCACTTGTCAGATTTAATTACACCTGCTATTTTCCACTCTGGCCCAATGGCGGTGGCCCACCTTACATCCTCCAAGCCACCCAGTGGGTAATTATGGGTGTTACTAGTGGAGGGTTGTAGATGACAGCATGTGGCCTGCATTCTGACAGGACAGCATGCTGGAACACTATATAGTCCACACTGTCACAGAGATCCAGGCTTCAGCGGGGGGCTGACTGACACAATGATGCTGCACTGGTTTTGTTCATCGAGGCTTTGATGGAATGTGTGTGAAAGTGAAAATAGAAACACTATAAAGAGAGAACGGAGTGAATATAAGACAGAACGAGAACCCTCTCAAACTCTTGAATTACTCTGCTGCTCAGAATGTGTATTTCCTATCAAATGCTTCTGTTATTGTTCCTCTTGAAAATGGAGAGACACTTCATTCAGAGTCTTTCCCCTTGGTTTGAATCCAATTCCACAGAGGACTTCACAGATTGACATCCAGCCCTGCCTTTTAGTCACACACACTGGTGGATCAGACACAGATGCCTCTTTTCTCACAGCCTCCATTAAATTTCTGTCTTCAAAAATCACTCACCAAAATAAATCAGAAACCAAATGGAAAACAAGGTGCTACAGCTGAACCAGCCATTGCTATGTAATTCCATGGCTTCATGCATGGTGGAAACCGTAAGTCAAGTGGCTTCACTGAACGTGACAACATTTATCCAGGCCAGCCCGCCTGAACACAAAGTGATGGGAGTGTCAGAGATTCGGTGCTTTCTCAAGCTGAAAACTCTTATAGTATCGGTCTAGATAGCAGGTTATCCAATCACGACCATAGTAGGTCATCCCTGCTATATCTGCTCACAGACCATCTATGCAACCCGATACATATTTCATCCATCACTTCCTTAAGAAATCCTGGCCACATATTCTTTATCTTCAACCTCGGGTCATGAAATTCAGCATAAGGTGGGTGTTTTTAGTTATTAGTTATACAGCCAGTGGGATTGTTAAGGTGACAAGTACAAGGCTACATTTATGTTACGCATTGGAAGTATAGCAACATCTTTCTTTCGAGTTGTTTCATTCAAATACAACCAAGTGTATTTTAAGATGTTGGGGGATGCACTAAAAAATGGCATTTGGCAAGATTGGAGAAGTCCAGCATACACACCAAAGATTCTGTCATTTTCAACGGAAGGTCCAGTTATGACATTTTGATGAAACTGACCAAAGTAAAAATTGTGATTTCAACTGATAATGGCGGGTCATAACACACTATATTATATATGCTAAAGAGTTTTGTTTTCAGCAGTTCATCTGCCTGTTATTTTGCCACAAGCTGATGAAAGCAGCTGTAAGAATGCAGTCTATCTCCCCTGCACAGATGATTCCCTCTCTGGAATCCTTCTGGGTTTGGACACATGTTGATTCAGTTCAATGAGGTGCATTCTGTCACTGCTGGCTTAACGGATACACAACAGGTTATTTGTTGGTAGTCAAATGGAACTTAGTCCTTCTTTAGGTAGGAGTCTGTTTAAAAGTTATATCTTCTCTAAAGCTTTTGACAAATGTAATTTCCCTATTTGAGAGAGACACACCTACTGTATGAAGAAGTAAAACATTCAGTGTTTCAGCAACAACACAATGTCAGACAATTTGTTTGAGAACTTGTTTTTGACCTAGAAACTGATAGTTTCAGAGAAAAGCCTTCAAACTGCAGTGTAACTTATGTTTGAAACTTAAGGTTAAGTAAGTGTTAAAGAACAGAACGGTCTATGAAAGCTTTTAGATGGCAAAGTTATAGCTTTGTAAAGATCATTTATTGTCCGGCTGTCACCCTGTGTAGGAATCTAAAATAGTTCAATATAAAAGAGAGAGAGCTAGTTCTATCACAGATGACAGATATGGTGACACATGCCATAGTAACAGGTAGGTTTGGGGTCAGATGATTTGTTTTGTGAAGGCAGGGCTGCCACCTTTTACATTATGTAAAGTCATTTTTCCACAGTTATGTTCACTTTTAGACAAAATAAATCTGAAGCTCACTTACAGAGATATTTCTCCCTAAAATGACAATTCTGTCATCATTTACTCACCCCTCATGTCATTCCAAACCTGTATACGAGACTCTTTCTTCTCTGGGACACAAAAAGAAATAATTTAATAAATTGGTTGAATTCAGTACAATGACAGAATATTGTGCTTTAGCACATGATAAAGTACCCAAGCATGTCAGCAAAACTTACATGTGGCTTGATGATCATTTTCCAAGTGCGCTGACCAGTTTAGGAGAAACAAGCCAATATTTAAGCAATTTATTAGTAAAATCATAGTAGACAGCATCCTGCACTTCTCATTCTTGTCCAGGTGGTGGAAATGTTCATCATCTGTGCCTTCTGGCATTTAAATGCAAAACATTAAATGTGCAAATGTGTAAATGAGTACAATTGTAATTTTTTTAGGTGAATTATTGCTTCAAATTAAGAGAATGTTTACACAACAACAATGATACTAAAAACTGAAAATGACAATGTTATCAAAACGATCGTCATTTACATGATCTGCATCGTGTTATGCATGCCAGGCCAGTAGTTGGCGATGTCACTTTGTAAAGAAAAACTATACGCCTATAGACTGAACACATAATACACATGCACATTACGTCACCATTTCCACAGATTCGCTTTTTTGTTGTTTACATGGTGATGATAACGGTATAGTTTTCAAAAATTTGCACTTTAAAACTTTTTTAAAAGCTTGCGTTTTCAGGTTCTTGAACTTTACCTTGCACCTCCCATACCTGAAGCTGTTGCTTATATTTGCAAGAGCAATCTCTCTTGAACCATTCTCTATAAGAAAACCTTTGAAAATGACCTTTGATAGTGAAAATGAAAGAGAAAGGGCTGTCAAAATAATATTTGCGCTCAGAGATGATTGCCCTTTGTACTTGGAAAACCAAAACAAACATTAAGGTAAGAAGCTGAGTAACACTTCTTCTGTATACTTAAAGCCAGTTTCTTGAAATTTTCAGATGATCATGCATATGTTTTTCTCCAAACATCTGTAATCGAATGTTCGATTAATAGAAAAATAATCACAATTACCATTATGACTTTACTGCGATTAACTAATCAGGAAAATTCTTCTTATATCTTATATTCTTCTTCAGGCATTCTTTTTATACCTCTACTATTAAAGCGACAAATGTATCTATTTACAACATGCTATTTGCAGAATTGAGTATTATAACCAATTACAGTCGTGTTGAGCACATGAATAGTTTCGACAAGCCTTCTATAGAACAGTGTTCTGTGGTCAGAAAGGTTAAAGGTATTAAGACGGTTTAAGGTGTCAGAGAGTGCAGCTATGCTTCACTTGTAGCACCGGAACAGAATATCACGCCATTATGACCCAATTTCAACCTCTTCTCTCAGAGTACATATACATATTCATGAACTCGCTAATCAGAGACCAACCATGTGCATGCGCGAAAGAGGAGACGTTAATTATTACCAGCCGGCTCAAAGAGCACTGAGAGCTCATTAAGTGTTTGGTGCAAAATAAAGAGATGTATGCGTATGACAATGACATAGTACTAGAGCTATGTTTTTCATATATGTTTAATTGGAGGGAGATACCTGGAGAGATCCTGGGTCCTAGGTCCTGGGAAACACCAAGGAAAGGCAAAGAAACCACAGCACCATAAAATGCTTTTTAAATACATTATTGATGTAAAAGCAATAAAATATCAAATAAAGAAAACATGAAAGATTCAAAAATATTTAGAATATGAACAGATATGTCACATTTAAAAAAATAATCACATTTTTATTAACACTAAAGTGAAATGTTAGGTGAGATTTCAAGGCAACCAAGCACAATTATTTTCAGCACTTACTGCAAGGAATTTTCTTTGTCAGGTGCCAAACATACTCAAACAGACAGACATTTCCAAAATCATTACTTGTCTCCCATTCATTGCCAGCTGACATTCTACAGCAGATATGTCATTTGCTCCAAAAAAGGGCAAAGGCAGGAAATAGGAAGGCGAGTTGGAAGCTTTAAAAAAATTACCAGTTTCTTCGAAAGCCTTGTGTGAACTCCTACGCAGAGTCAGAAATGTCAGATGTTCCCTCATGTAAACAAACACCCAACCACCGAAGACGCTTCCAACACTATAAACACATTGTGCCTTATGCAAACTGTGGCCTTATTCCAATCAGCATTAAATCAGTAATGTTTTACATTCTCTTATGCATTCTAACGTTTTGTATGTTTATTATGGCTTGGAATTACAAAAGCCCAAATGACTAAAGCACAACTGTTGAGACATTTAATTCCTAGTTCCTCTACAAACCTTGCAGCTGTCAACAACGCACTGAGCTGCTGTGATAGAGGAATTATCCCACATACAACAGCGGATGCTAATCCTGTTACTCTTGGATAGCAACCGATGCTAAATGCAGCGGCAACTTCTTTTCTCAAAATACATCAAAAAAAGATTTATGAAAGGAATACGAAGCAATTTAAAAGACAATATTTTGTTATTGATTTACAAAGGGAGATTTTTCGGATCACTTTTAGATTATGAATTTTAGATTCATCATGTGTGGAACAACAAAATAAGGCCAAGGGGAATTGATAATTCAGTGAGAGAGGCTGGAGGAGTATCTTATCAAAGCTGTATAAGAATGTTTGGACTCAGATACAAAACCAAAACGCAGAGGAAACAAGGGCTGGTTGTAACACAGTTATTAATATTAAAAGTTCCACCCACGTTTGTATGACGGATTTCATTTATTTACTTGTTGCTATATCAATACTGCATAGAACAATTGTGCAAAAAAAATTCTGAAAACACACCATTTCATTTACAATTCGAAAATTTGGGGTTTGTAAGATGTTTTTTTTTTTTTTTTTTTTTAATCTTGTGCTCACTAAGGCTGCATTTGTTTGATCAAAAATACATTAATATTGTAAGATATTATTACAATTTAAAATAACTTTAAATGTAATTTATTCCTGTCATGGCAAAGCTGAACTTTCAGAAGCCATTACTGCAGTCTTCAGTGTCACATGATCTTTTAAAAATCATTCTAATATGCTTATTTGGTGCTCAAGAACAACATTTTTAATACATTTTTTTTTTTTTCAGGATTGTTAACTGAATAGAAATCTTTTGTAACAATGTAAAATAAAGTATACACTGTATTCATGAAACAAGATTACAAACTCGTACCAGACGTGTAAAAATTAATTTGGAAAAGTACTTTGAAACTTGCAATTATACAAACAAGTTTGTTTGTGCCCTGGTCTCCTGTATGTATAACAAAACTATGTTTATGATCTAGAATGAAAACATTAACTGTAGCTATCGGTAACTGTGAGATGCATTAAACTACATCAGCAAACACTGTTCCTTTTGAGGGATAAATTACACTTTGCTTATAATAGTCTTAAAGGTCAGATAAAAATATATGCACATATCACTCAAGCCTCGATGACAGTGTGAACAAGGATGTGAGATCTGATATCAAGAGAGCGCAATATCATATAAACCTCAGACACACAGTCCTGGGGCATATCAGCATATATTTTTATGATCTCACTGCATACGAGCAAACATCACATGCATGTGCCTAGGGACATCATTAGAGGAAACAACTGAGTAAGTGTGTGTGTGTGTGTGTGTGTGTGTGTGTGTGTGTGTGCGTCCATACACCTCACAGAGGTGTGAACTAAAGAGTTCAACTCACAAAGCTCTGCTAACTTCAGATCTGTTTCCATCCAATCGAGTAGCGAATAGCTATAACCTCGGGGAGGTTGAGCAGCTCCAAAAACTCCAGTAGGGAAGATAAAACAGGAATTTGTCTAGTTCACCGACTGTATCATCTTCACTGCAACCATAAAGAATCGAAATCGGTTAAACTGCATCAGTCATTGCCAAATCCTTCGCTTTACCCCCTGAGGAAATTCCCAGCAGTGATCAATGGCAGCCGAGTAGTGGGTCAGGTCTATAACAGGCATTAGCTGAATATGATAGATGAATCTGAAGATGAAAGTACCGTTTCACTGCTCTTATTATGGATGAAGGGAATTGTGTATGATTCTTGTCCATTCTCCAGCTCGATCGATGCCATCAGAGACATTACTCATTTTCTGACCTTACTGACTGCTCAGCTGACAGGGCACAAATAATAAAAAGCCCTACAGGGAATTGACCACTAAATAACGACTCATCTTGACATCAATATCCGATCTGAACACGTCTCTTAATCTGAGGTCCACACAATGGAAAATACATGGGTCAAGGGTAATGACAGAGGTAAATAGGCTGCTGCAGAATGTTGTTTCTAAAAAATGTTTTTCCGCTGTTGCATTGCAGTCGATAATAACTCACGTTAAACAAACTTACACATTATTCATAATGAAGAGAGTGCAAAGATGCCCTCTGGTGAGGCACAGAACTCAAACTAACATCATGAGTGTCAGTGTAAAGGATGTAACAGAGTTAAAAGTTGTTGACTTTGTCTCTCCCTTTATCAAATACCCAATATAGCTAAAACAAGTAGTGTAGTACAATCTGTCACCATGTTAATCTATTAATATTCAAAAAAAGTTAAGAAATGAATAATAATAATCACTATAATAATGATCCATTCATAGACTCTTAAGTACTTGCCTATTAAAATCCAAACAGCGACTCTTTTTTTTGGCTGGGCAGTGTAATACATATGCATAATGTACAGTGCTCAGTGTAAATAAGTACACCCCCTTTGAAAAGTAACATTTTAAACTATATCTCAATGTACACAAAAACAATTTCCAAAATGCTGACAAGACTAAGTTTAATATAACATCTGTTTAACTTATAACATGAAAGTAAGGTTAATAATATAACATAATTTTTGTTTTACTCAAATTAGGGTGATGCAAAAATGAGTACACCCCACTGAAAGTCTCTGGAGCAAAGCTAAATTTTAGACTACAAATGTCTAATTTAACAAGAATTCAACCAAAGTTGAGTCTAATAATTAATTACACAGGTGTCCAGCAGACAGTTGACTATAAAAGGGTGTTAAAACCCCTTCCCATGCTGTCAGCAATGGCACCACATGGAAGAGAAATGTCACAAGAACTGAGAAAGAAAATAATTTCTTTACACCAGAAAGGTGAAGGCTACAAGTAGATCAGGAAAGCTTTACTTATCAGTCAGAATACTGTAGCGAAAGTGGTACAACAATTTTAAAAAGATGGAACTGCAACCATCTCACAAAGACGTCCAGGTCGTCCACGTAAGTTAACACCTCGACAGGAGCGTCTTCTGATGAGAAGGGTTGAAGAATATCACCATGCAAGTTCACTGCAGTTACCTAAAGAAGTTGAAAGCCAAACTGTGGTGACTATTTCCCGTGACACAATACGGCGTACACTGCAGAGGAATGGCATGCATGGGTGCTGACGACGAAGGAAGACTTTTCTAAAGCCCAGGCACAAAAAAGCCTGCCTAGATTTTGCCAGGGCCCATGCTGACAAAGATTAAGACTACTGGGACTCTATATTCTGGAGTGATGAGACCAAGATAAATGTTTTTGGAACTGATGGCTTCAAAACTGTATGGCGTCAGAAAGGTGAGGAATACAAAGAAAAATGCACGGTGCCTACAGTGAAACATGGTGGTGGCAGTGTCCTTATGTGGGTCCGCATGAGTGCTGCTGGTGTCGGGGAGCTGCATTTCATTGATGGCATCATGAATTCACAGATGTACTGCTCTATACTGAAAGAGAAGATGCTACCATCACTCCGTGCCCTTGGTCGTCGTACACTTTTCCAACATGACAATGATCCTAAACACACATCTAAGGCCACTGTTGGATTTCTGAAGAAGAACAGGGTGAAAGTGATTCAGTGGCTCCTGATCTGAACCCAATCGAACTCCTATGGGGAATTCTGAAGAGACAAGTTGAGCATCACTCTCCATCCTCTCTAAAAGAGGTCATTCTTGAAGAATGGAAAAGGATAGATGTTGCAAAATGTCGCCAACTTGTTCATTCCATTAATATAACAGATGTTATATTAAACTTAGTCTTGTCAACATTTTGGAAATTGTTTTTGTGTTCATTGAGATATTATTTAAAATGTTACTTTTCAAAGGGGGTGTACTCATTTATGCTGAGCACTGTACATGTATAAATGTACTTTTATTCATGAATAAATAAATAGAGCAGAATATGCTGATCTCCAGAGCAACATGTGACAGACCACTCTTCTTAGCAGGGTCATGCTGTCTGTGTTGTTCAAATTAATACATGGCTGTGAGTGGTATGAACTGAGCAATCCTAAAAAATGGTATCAAATTTTATGCGGCAGAGGTCCCAGTATGGCAAAGGGTAGAAGTAAAGCAGGTGAAGAGAATATAGTACATAAAAATGACAATTTACATTAATGATAGCAGTGCCCTGCACTGCCATAACAAAGCACTCCACTTAATACCCATCAGCAATTATGCTAAATTGCTCCATTTGCAAAACAAACAGTTGTCCATGAAAAGGATGGGCTGCTGTTTTCCAGGGACCTTCTGTAGAGGAGGTGAAGGAAGTCCAGTCACCAATCTCAAACTCAAACTAAGCCATTAGCAGACACAAAAATAGTGCTTATACACATGCCATGAAAGAAACAAACGCTAATGGATAGACAAACCCTATTAACTTCTCTCATTAGCTCTATTAAGCAAGAATTTAAGAGAGGCAAAAAAAAAAAAAAAGAATGAATGAATTAATGAATGAATGAATGAATCACATAACATATCGTAATGTAATGTAATGTAACGTAACGTAACGTAACATATAACATATAACATATAACATAACATAACCTTGCCATCCAAACCTTGGTGTGCACCAAACAAGCGGACCAAGTACCCTGAAAAGGTAGGTCTCAGTCCGCTTCCAAATGAACTCTGGTGCGGTTTGACTGAAATATCAATGCATTGACCAAAGACATCTAAACGAACCAAAAACAGGATGTGATGTCACAAGTTGCGACCCTAAAAAGCACAGAATAAACCCTTTTCACATGTCTGGGTTTCTCGAAGCGGAAGTCGTCATAATTGGGTAAAACTATGGCAGTTTCTCAAATAGCAAAAGAAAAAACTAAGAACAGTGTTTTCACAACTTTCAAAAAGAGGAAAAAAAATAGAGATTGATAATGGCACTCAGATAAGAGAAAGATGTCAACTTTACCGCCACTCCCACAGTCGCTGTATTAGAAACACCCTCACAGCAGCGTTAACTAGATTTTTTGTAATTTGATGAAAAGGTAATACAATACTAACTAAAGTGTTATGTACATACATTTAAAAAAAAAATGAAAATATAAAAAATGTCATCACAGTCCGTGAAAAGGGTCCATGCTCAAGCATAACTGTTTTTTCTTGTCATAGTCATGATGTTGATCATTACAATTTAGTAAAGGCATCTAAACTGAATCTTTTTGCAGCAGATCTTCATTTGTGTGCAACTGAGGAATTCCTGGCTCTGTTTTGACTACTTCACACATTTTGTAAGTTCTCTGAGAGTTCTAAACCGGTAAAAAATATTATCATATGTACGTATATACAAGGAGTGCATTTAGCCCAGCGCACAACATTGTTTTTTTGGATGTTTGGTAAGTTCCATTGAAGAATATACTCATAATAGCCTTTTTTTAGGTTTGGTGTTAAAAATAACAGTGTAAATGCTAAGCAAACCAGTAAGTGTATCATTTTGTTTTTGGTCCAGACCAAAAGAACCAAGAGAACCTAAAAAAGTGTGAACTTACCCTAAGTCCTGCTAACCAGTCAAACCTTGACCTCTTGATCCCTCCAAGCAAGAGAAACTGATCATCTTGAAAACCTACAGAGCAAAGATTTCTAAATTTCCTGGTGTGGGTTTGATGAAGAGAGGCATAAGTCCGCTCACCTGCAAGGTGAGAGAAAATGTCTGGCGCTGGGCACGGCTTTGAGGTTACAATGCCGCAATCACACCACAGAGAGCTGCAACAGGGTTCAGAGGTCAGCGCAGATGATGAGAGGCAACAGACCGTTGATCTGAGTGAGGAATCAATGCCTTTGAAAAAAGAACTGTTGCAGCCTTTGATATGATCAAAAGCAAGATGACAAAAAAAGCCACAAAAAAAATCTTTTTGGCAACTTCTGAGTAAGGAGGAGGCACATAAGTGAGCTGCTAAAATTGAATTATGTTTACTATTAGTCAAATATGACGCAGGTCATAATTACAGTCCCAGTCAAAAACCAATAAAGCATTTCCTTTACTACAACAGTTAGTGTAAAATGAAATAACAGAAGATTAAAGCTGGTCTTAAAATCAATAAGAGTCACTGGCCTCAGGTTTATTTATTTGTTTATTTATTTTATTTATTTTGTGTTAGTGCTGTCACTGAGCTATGTTACTTCATACTCCAACATGATTAACAGACCTCAAAGAGTCAGTAGTGCTATTGCTAAACATTAGTTCATTTTGAAGTAGCTTTTATTTTTACATTTTCAGCTTTCATTTTAATTTGAGTTCAGGTTTTAGTAATTTTGTTATGTGCTTTTGTCATTTTTATTAGTTTTTTTTTTTTTTCTTTATTTCTATTTGGCATTATTTTTATTTCAGTTTTAGTAATGATTAGTACTTAAAGTTTAGTATTTCAAATTTGTTTAACTAGAAGTTTTTCAAATATTTTATTTTAGCTTTATTTCAATTTCAATTGTCTTTGAAATATCATGCATTGATAATACAATTAGACTATAGGAACAATAAGGCTCATGTTGACTTTAACATCTCCATCTCCAAATTTTAGGTGCCGTTTACATTACAACCATTTTCAACTAAAAAAAGGAAAACTTTTTTTTTAACATTTCAGGGGCCTAAAAATGCAAACGGGTTTCAAAGTGCAAGTTTTTGACAATGATACCATTATCATTCCATGTAAAGTACAAAAACACGATTTTGTGAAAACGGTGACATCATGCGCATGCATATTACGTGTTCAGTCTATAGATGCGTAATTTTTCTTTACAAAGTGACATCGCCAACTACTGGTCTGGCATGCATAATACAGCGCTTTTAAACGTTTTCGCGGATCCATGTGAACAGCGATCATTTTGAAAACATTGTCGTCTGTACACGAAAAACACAAAGGAAAAACTTTTCCATTTTTAGTACATCACTGTCATGTAAGCGTACCCTTAGTGAAGTTTAGAAGCAGTTTACACAACACCATTTTCAACTAAAAACTTCGTTTGGGTCATTCATTTACATGACAACTGCATTTTTTGAGGGACATGAAAACAAACTTTTGAAAACATGTTTAAAAAAATGATAGGCCGACAGTTATTGTGTGTATTGTGTAAACTATAAAAATGCAAATTTGTGAAAACGATTACATCATGCGCATGCGTCTAGTGTTTCTTTACAAAGTGACATCACCATCTACTGGCCTGGCATGCATAATACAACGTTTTTGGTCGTTTTTGCTGACCCGTGTAAACAGGGATCGTTTTGACAATAGGTCTGTAAGTGAAAAGTGCAAAGGAAAAATTTTTCTCACTGTGGATAAAACTTAATTAAAACTAATGAGTTTTCTTACTGCTTCTTTGTGCATCAATTCCGATTGAAATTCAAAGAAAGGAGTACCAAAGCTATTTAATACATGGTTATACCTAGGCCTATAATTCAGAGTTATGCCTAGTTTACAACTTTTAGATTAACTTAACCATAAATGTAATTAAAAGAGATCTGAACTATTTTCAGAAAATTTTGTAACACTCTTTATTTATATTCGACACCTCATTCACTATTCATAAAAAAGTAAATAAGTGAATTTTTTAACATAGGCCTACCAGATGGCAGACATGTTGGACGTTACCTCATTCATTATCCAGCATTCACAAACACTCATCAAATATTCCATATTCTGTGTGTGTGTGTGTGTGTGTGTGGAAGAGCGCAGAGGAGCGACTAAAGTAAACAAGATCAATCATGTTGTATATGCAAAACAACGTACAGCCCAGGGATCATATTCATCAAATAGCCTACCTTTACAGCACACTGCTGTGTCAGAGTAATATCTTCCATGCACTACTTCACACGTCGTCAGGTTTGGCCAATAAACGACACACAATAAGTCAATGTTGATAAAAATGCAAATTCACTGCCGCAGACAACCTGCGTGAAAATGCGTTACTTTTATGTGCGCCACCGTAAAATCGCGAGATTTTCATACGATGCACGACCACAGCTACACAGTGCAACATTTACAGCACCACAATATAGACTGTGCCTGATTTACATGCAAGTTTTAGTTCAGGCCTGTGAAGCACAAAATCATAATCTACAAAACATCATTATATTCCAGAACAATGGAAGTGTACTAGTGGAAGTTGAGTTCGCCTGCTGTGAACACACATCCTCATTGAATTCTCTGCTGGTTTGTTTTGATGATGCTGTGTGCATGGAAAACTCATCTGGCATATTTACTGCTGCGGTGTGATTTTATTTTTAGGGAATAGGCTACTATGTGTTCTGATGGGAGGCAGCCATCTGGTGGTGAAGCTCTTCACTGCATACTAAATAATAGCACTTGGTAATAACAGGCCTACAAAAAGTAGCATACAGTATGTGCTCAGCGTTGGGCAGATGTTTCCTTTAAAACTCCATTATAATGGCTTGACTAGCGCCGTTTTCTTACCTGTGTAGGTCAGCGTATCTTTTATTGAAGCAGGAACATTTGTGGTGGCCTCTCGAAATGATCGCTAATAAGTTTCCTATGTAAAAAAAAATGCACATGAACGCCCTCTCATGTCGAAACTAGAATGCAATAAGCTCGTAATTACGACTTCAGAAGTAGGAATTATCAAATTTCCTATAGTACGTGAAGGCAGCATAATTTCTTTAAGTCACAACCGAGAACCCGTATATGCTACATATGCTAACGTTTTGCTACTGAGCAGCTGTTCAGTTTGTAGAATGCCGATATTGCATTTATGAGTAATTTTAGTTTATGAGTAACATAATAGAGGAAGAGATTTTCGCATTTTGTTCTACAACATGAATTAAATGTGAATTTTGGATGTGTGTTGTTTTTAAGTAAGCTGCTAATAATTTGCTGTATAAAGACTACATCACTTAGTCTTGTATAGCAACATGTTAGTTTCATGATTGTGTAACAAAATGTGAAAGGCCAAAAGCTACACTGAAGGATAATTGGTGATTTACTTTGAAACAAATTTCACACAAATTGCTTGAACATTTCAAGAAGCAAGTATCACACTGAACATATTTCCAATGAGTATGAAAATCATGAGACCCAAAATTAATTATTTTATCTACTAATTTATCATATTAATAAATTCTGTAATGTTGAATTGAATCTGTGAAGATTCTGGACACCCAAGGTGCAGAAATGGCATGTGGCTTGTTTTAGCCATGCAGGCTGTGGTCATTTTGATACAAACATGAAATGCAGAACTATATTTTCATCACTGAGCAATAACAGACAGAAACGCATACTTCACAGAGGCCTGAAATAGAAGAAATTTGTCAAGGAATGATGCTGTAAAATGTGGCTTGGGCATTATGAAAGGTTTTGTTGCATAATTCAGGCAAAAACTTATGGGATAACAAGGTCTTCAAAAAGCATGCATAGCTGTTAATATATCTTAAAATCTTTTTGTGCACTATTAAATATATTGCTGCTAAACAGATGTTGCATTGTTATTGCAGCATTGTGCAATGCTCAAGGGTTCTGTTTACATATCAGGCTTGCAGTGCCTTTGATATTTTTGTAATTTTTGACCTACAAAGCAAAGGCTTCACATCACGCCTGAAAGGAACGCACAGATCAGAGTACAGTCTTTGTTGTTGACTGTCTGACAAATTCCCTTCTGAGCAACAAATTCCAGAGATACATTTATTGTTTATTTATATCACTACTAAAACCTCATTACCAATGATCTCTCTCTCTCTCTCTCTCTCTCTTTCCTTTTGTCCTGGTGGACATGGTTGTTTTTAGAATTTAAACTAAAACTTAAAAAAAAAAAAGCACAAAAAAAAAGAAAAAAAAGTGTCCATTCACTTTGCTATCAAATTTATGCAGCATTATACACTTCTGTTCAAAAGTTTGGGGTGACTAATATTTTTTAAAGAAATTAATACATTTATTCAGCGAGGACACATTAAATTGATCCAAAGTGACAGTAAAGACATTTAGAATGTGTTTTTTTGAACTATCTATTCATCAAAGAATCCTAAAAAAAAAAAAAATGTTGAACTTTTTAACATTGATAATAATAAAACATGTCCTCAATGTGATGCTTATAATTGGTGTCAAGGATCCCCTCATACAGACACTAAGCAAACTGTGATCTGCATTAAAAAAAGAAAAGTAAACATATTTCTGAGTAAAATTTGTTTTGGTGAGATAAAGTCAGTCTGGTAGAGTACAAAGTCAACAAAGTTGTGTTACATAGATTTGGCAAGGGGTGTTGAGTGCAGCTTTTTACAAAAGATAAAGAGTTCATGTTGGGCCTAGAACACTATAGCTTTTCTTTTACTGTGAAGTAACAAACATATCTATTTACATCATCTAACAGGCTATTGTCGTCACCTTATTCCTCGGCTGAATTTACCATTAATAATTTAAAACTGACACCTTTGTTGGCGACAACATTGTTTCTGACACTATTTCGCTGGTGACGGTCTCAGCAGCCTTTGGACTTCTTCAGACTTAAATTCTTTAAAAAAAAAAAATTTTCATCTGGTCTGGTTTTCTTCTTGAGAAATATCTACAGATTTCTAACATCGCTAGATAAACGCAAATCGAGCTAATAATGGCGAATGAGAAGATGCTTCCAGCCCAAGAGGCTGCTAAAATCTACCACACCAATTATGTGAGAAACGCCAGAGCCATCGGCGTCTTGTGGGCTGTTTTCACCATATGCTTCGCCATCATTACTGTGGTGGTCTTCATTCAGCCCTATTGGATTGGTGACAGTGTTAACACCCCGCAGGCTGGATACTTTGGGCTTTTTCACTACTGTATTGGCAACCCCATCACCTCCGAATTGGTCTGTAAAGGAAGTGTGTTTGATTTTGGCTCGATCCCCTCTGGGGCTTTCAGGACTGCTATGTTTTTTGTAGGAAGCTCAATGCTCCTTATCGTAGGCACCATTGTGTGCTTGGGTCTTTTCTTCTTCTGCAACTCCGCAAGTGTGTACAAGATATGCGCATGGATGCAAACATCTTCAGGTGGGCTAATTGTTTTCCAGTTGGACTTGCTAATCAGTATAAATACTGTAATGCTACTTAAAAAACAAAACAAAATGCATTTAACAAAAAATGAAATAATGTTTCTTAATAGGTTTATTTAGGGTAGACGCCATATTTATTATGTTTTTTGGCGAATGAACACGAGACTGTGAGGGATAGATGCAAAGTCCATACAATGACGAATACTATCTTAAAGGGATAGTTCACCCAAATATGAAAATTATGTCATCATTTACTCACCTGCTTGTCATTCCAAACCTGTTTTGACTTTTTCTTGTGTATATATAGTATAATATATATATGTATGTACAGTGCTGCTTGAAAGTTTGTGAACCCCATTGCAATTTTAACAAAATAAGAGGGATCATACAATATGCATGTTATTCTTTATTTAAACTGTCCTGAGAAAGATATTTTACATAAGAAATGTTTACATATGGTCCACAAGACAAAAAAATAATAATAAAAATAGCTGAGTTTATAAAAACGACCCACTCAAAAGTTTGTGAACCCTTGATTCTTAATACTGTGTGTGGTTACCTGGATGATCTACGACTGTTTTTTTTTTTTTTTTTTTGGTTTTGTGATGGTTGTTCATGAGTCCCTTGTTTGTCCTGAGCAGTTAAACTGCCCAATATTTTTCAGAAAAATCCTCCAGGTCCCGAAAATTCTTCAGATTTCTGGCATTTTTTGAGTATTTGAACCATTTCCAGCAGTGACTGTATGATTCTCAGATCTATCTTTTCACAAACACAACTATTAAAAAAAGGTTCAAACATTCACAGATGCTCCAGAAGGAAACATGATGCATTAAGAGCCAAGGGGTGAAAACTTTTGAACATTTCTTAGTTTGTTTAAATATCTTTTTTTCTTTTTTTTTTCATTTAGTACTGCCCTTCGGAAGCAACAGAAGACACTTAAATGTTTGCCAGAAGACAAATTGAGTACAATATTCCTTGATCTTCAAATTCAAAAGGTTTTCAACCCCCCGGCTCTTAACACATCGTGTTTCCTTCTGGAGCATCAGTGAATGTTTGAACCTTTTTTAATAGTTGTGTTTGAGTGCCTCAGTTGTCCTCAGTGTGAAAAGATGGATCTCAGAATCATACAGTCACTGCTGGAAGGGGTTCAAATACGCAAAAGATGCTGGAAAACTAAAGAATTTTTGGGACCTGGAGGATTTTTTCGAAGAATATTGGGCAGTTAAACTGTTCAGGACAAACAAGTGACTCATGAACAACCATCTCAAAACATAAAAACAGTCGTGGATCATCCAGGTAACCACACACAGTATTAAGAATCAAGGGTTCATAAACTTTTGAATTGGGTCATATTTATAAATTCAGCTATTTTTTTGTCTTGTGGACTTTATGTAAACATTGTTTATGTAAAATATCTTACTCAGGACAGTACTAAATAAAAAATGACATGCATTTTGTATGATCCCTCTTATATTTTTAAAATTATTCACATTTTCACAGATTCTGCAAGTGGTTCACAAACTTTTAAGCAGCACTATAGCCTAACCAAATCCCTCACAATGTCGTTTTAAGTCATGAAAAATTAAATATTGTGACTATTAATTAAAACAATTTTTCTATAAAAAGTAGGCCTTTATAGGGAGAAGTTAGAGATTTTTTTTTTAACCTTTGCACTTGATGTTGTAGCTGTGTTGATGGTGATGGGTTGTATGATTTATCCGGACGGGTGGGATGCTCCGGAGGTAAAGCGAATGTGTGGCGAGCGGACGGACAAGTACACGCTGGGGAACTGCACTGTTCGCTGGGCTTATATTCTAGGAATTATCAGCATCCTGGACGCAGGGTTACTGGCACTGCTTGCTTTCACTCTGGGCAACCGGCAAGACAAACTGCTGCCAGACGACTTCGAGGTGGAGGGAGCAAACAACGGATGAGGTAAGAGAAGTAATGATTAATCATTAGACTAAGAAAAATTGATTTTTGAGATTAATTAGCTATTAATGACTCATAATTTAAAGCAAGACTTGAAGTTATACTTGAGATGAACTGGAGAGATTGCAACTTGAAACCTATCACTAGAAAAAAGCAGATGTGCCAATAAATGAATTATTAATATATGAATTATATATTATAATTACTATTATACTATTTGTAATAATACCCTATACTAAATAATTATTCGTGACAAAATGCACAATTTTAGTGATTATGATGATGTTTCCATTTGTTTATAGATAAAACCTAAATCCAACAGAAGATCTGAACTGCAGTGGACATGGAACTGGACATTTGTACAAAAGAAAACGTAATCATAAAGTCTTGTAAACCTGAAGAGAAACGGTTTCAATTAAATTCAAATGAATGTATATGCATAGCACATTTCATAATAAATATTGTTTTAATGCATCATAAATGCTTCCAAAGTGTGTTTTTGTCTTAAATAAATATTAAGTGTTTATATTCGGACTATTTTAAACCTGGCTACAATGTTCTTCCGCAAGACGCATGCAGTTTTGTTTATTAACCGCTAGAGCGCCAAAAGTTACATAGTGTACCTTTAATAAAACTATACATTTTAACTACAGCTGTAAATATGATCACAATAAAATAATATAAAAAAAAAAAATGTAAAATTGTCTAACAGTACAAATTTCATTTACCCTGAGCATTCCAAATTGAAAAAAAAAAATTGGTTTATATGATGTATCTAAAATTAAATCAAATCAAGCATGTGCCTTTGTTTTCCAGCATTCTTTTCCTTTTCCTCTTTTTTTATTTTTTATTTTGCACAATAAATATCAGTCCAAAAGTTTGGTGAGAATTACTGTGAAAGGGAACCTGCTTTTATAGCATTTACATTACCTCCATTTTATAGCATTTTAATTTTTTTGAGAACAGCAAGAGAGACAAACAGGTGCACCATCTTCCAAATGCTTTATTAAAACACTTCTATCCAGCTAAATAATCTTAGCTTTGATGCAATAGTAGGATTTTCTTTTAAAAACTGTACATGGCTGTAATATACAGATCAAGGCAAACTCTTTGGTACACATATATACAGACACACAAGCATGCACATGCGTGCACACATAAACACATACGTACAACACACTCAGACAATAAATGTTTTTTTTCTTCTGTTTTTCCCCCCCACAAATATAATTTTTGGTGGCCCTTGATAGTTACTCACTTTGTGTGGAAGCTTTTTGTACACAAAATGTATTGACCATGAGTGAGAAGACTTCAGCTCTGAAAAATCTAATCTGAGACAGACAAGATCAAAACCTACTGAACTAATAAACACACACAAAAGACACTTGTATAGTTGGGAGAGAAACACAGAGGTGTGGCGAATCTTAACGGAGAACAGGACATATTAATTTATACTCTACAGTCAAAAAGGTAAACCAAACAATTCCCTTTCCAGAAACCACAATATTTTTTTCTTTCACAAATAACAAAATGATCTCTTGTGCTTCGCACTGGAGTCCGAGCTGTCAGCACTTTGGAGGAGTGCACTGCATGTCAAGTTAGTACTGCAAAAAACAGAACCCCATCTTAATATTTTCTAACTTCTGAAAGTACCCCAGGTACCCAAACAGGTGTTTCCTAGGTCTACATCTTCATCATTTACCAAAATAAGGGAAGGTAGATCACAGCAGGTGTGACCCTCACAAAAAAAACTCTCAACTCTGAAAAGGAGTAGAAACAGCTAGAACGAAAACAGACAGGTTTACTATTCCTCTGGCGAACCAAGCAAAAGAAATCACTCAGATTAACCGAAGAAAAATAACTATGCCGATATGCTCTATAAACTGGAAAGTGATCTGTTGCAGTCTCTTTAGTTAAGGGAGTTTGCCTGAAGTATGTGCAGTGACGTAAAGAGGCCACTAGAGGGCAAGCCAAGGGTGTCGCAGACATTCGGCAGCAGTGGCTCTTTTCTCTGGCAGGAGCTCCAACATAGGAAGCAGGAAATCAGCGAAGGTCTCGGCCTCCTCACGAGGCCACTCGTATTTATCCATCAGAACGTCCAGCAAACCCCACGGCTTCAGTTTAGTGATGTGCTTCAGGTCACCTACAGAAAGAAGACAATTAAGAGTCCAGGCTTCCTATTCCATGCAGTTCACCCCCTATATAACATTACACTACCAGTCAAAAGTTTGGACACGGTAAGATTTTTAATGTTTTTAAAATAAGTTTCATCTGCTCACCAAGGCTGCATTTATTTAATTAAAAATACAGTAAAAACAGTAATATTGTGAAATATTATTACAATTTAAAATAACTGTTTTCTGTTTGAATATATTTTATAAAGTAATTTATTCCTATGATCAAAGCTGAATTTTCAGCATCATTACTCCAGTCTTCAGTGTCACATGATCCTTCAGAAATCTATTATCAATGTTGAAAACAGTTGTGTACTTTTTTTTTTTTTTTTTTTCAGGATTCCTTGATGAATAGAAAGTTCAAAAGAACAGCATTTATCTGAAATACAAAGATTTTGTAACATTATACACTACCGTTCAAAAGTTTGGGGTCAGTAAGAATTTTTATTTTTATTTTTTTGAAAAGAAATTAATACTTTTATTCAGCAAGGATGCATTAAATCGATCAAAAGTGACAGTAAAGACATTTATAATGTTACAAAAGATTATATTTCAAATAAATGCTGTTCTTTTGAACTTTCTATTCATCAAAAAATAAATAATGTACACAAATATTTTGTACAATTGTACACAATAAATGTTTCTTGAGCAGCAGATCAGCATGTTAGAATGATTTCTGAAGGATCATGTGACACTAAAGACTGGAGTAATGATGCTGAAAATTCAGGAATAAACAGGAATCACAGGAATAAATTACTTTATAAAATATATTCAAACAGAAAACAGTTATTTTAAATTGTAATAATATTTCACAATATTTTTACTGTATTTTTAATTAAATAAATGCAGCCTTGGTGAGCAGACGAAACTTCTTTTAAAAACATTAAAAATCTTACAGATTCCAAACTTTTGACTGGTAGTATATATATATATATATATATATATATATATTTGTCATTTTCTTTTTTAACGTCTTGCAACATTTGCCATTAATAACATGCTGCCCCATAAAGCCACATGAACTCAACATTAAACCATTTTAAATTGATGATGTGATTCATTTTAAAGTGAAAATATATTCAACAAGAAATAATGCTAAAAGTAGGTAACATCAGGAGGCAGAGCAAGTTGATATATTTTCATTACAAAGACAATTTGTTTGGAATAATGTGCACCGATGAATTTCACAAAAAAAATAACAAGAATATGTGATAAATTAAATGCAAACTTGTGATTTCATGCTGTCTGTAAAATGTACCTAAATCCAAACATACAAAAAAAAAAAAAAAGTATTCATGAAGCTTTGTTTAGAAATAGATACACTACTATTGAAAAGTTGGGGGTCACTAAAATTTTTATAATATTTTTATTCAGCAGGAAACATTAAATTGATCAAAAGTGATTGTTACAAAATATTTCTATTTAAAATGCTGTTCTTTTGAACTTTTTATTCATCCAAGAATCTTGAAAAATCAGGACATGTATCACGGTTTCTGAAAAATGGAATCAAATACATTTTCATCATTGATAAGAAATGTTTCTTAAGCGTCAAACCGGCATATTAAAATGGTTTCTGAAGGATCATGTGACACTGTAGACTGGAGTAATGATGCTGAAAATTCAGCTTTGCATCACAGGAATAAATTACAATTTTTTTTTTTTTTTTTACAAAATAGAAATAATTTATTTTAAGTTGTAATAATATTTAAAAAAATTTAATCAAATAAATACAGCCTTGGTGAGCACAAGAGACTTTGTTCAAAAAAAAAAAAAAAAAAAAAAAAAAAAATTATATATATATATATATATATATATATATATATATATATATATATATATATATATAAAATCTTACTGACCCCAAACCTTTGAACGGTAGCATACATAGTCATTTTTTTTAGTTTACAATGCAATTTAATGATCAGAAGTGAAAGCATCATGATTAGATCTGAAACTTATTCATAATGATCGTGTTACCTTTCTTGCTGAAAAACTCCTTGGAATATTTTCCGGTCAATATGAGTTTGCGTGGGACGGCCCCCAGCAGTTCAATGATCAAAGCAATGTGGTCTACCATCACACACAACAGTGTGTCGAGCAGGGAGGGGGGTGGTGAGGTGAAGGGGAGGACGAAACAATGGACAACTTGATCAGACAGTGTTAATACAGTCATTCACCCATCCTGAGAGAAGGGAGACAAGAGGGAAGGCAAGGAGATGCAGCTATGTCCTAACAGCACAGATAGCGGTCACACAGTCAAGAACTTTCAGATTAAAGATTGTAAGAAGAATTGGACTTGTGTGAAGCAGAAGTCTGTTTTTGAGCTTTGGCTGCCTCTGGTAGAGCTTCAAGCGTTGTCATACCACACTTCTGCAGCTTTGAAGCTACAACAGTTTGTCTATTGTGCTGAGGGCTGACTTCTAAGAAGAGCCTCCTTGAAAACAACTGGACATTTGCTTAGGAAGTTTTTTAGCCAAACCTTCAGAAAACCTTCAGAGTGTGACACAAGGCTGTGCTGTCAATAGAGCAACTGGAATCTCCTCTATTCCCTTCAGACCTCTCCCTCAGGGCAGGGCTCTACCTGACTGACAGGCATACCTTTCCGGCTGAAATATTCCTGTGAAAATTTCCCACTCAGAGCATAATGATGGGGGATATACCCCAAAAGCTCAATAATCAGAGCAAGGTGATCTGAGAGAGAGAGAGAGAGAGAGAGAGAGAGAGGGAAAACAGAGACAGAAAGAGAACATGAACATGGAATGGGGACAAGCAGAAAGAACATGGACAGGATCCAAAAAAAAAAAAAAAAAAAGGACAAACTCAAGGCAAATGACAATGGTTCAGAATTATAAGCTAAACAGGGTGTCTAACATCACTGTCTTCAATTAGCAAATAAATGTTTGTTACATGGCTCTTTGGAATACTTGATTCTGATGGCATTTTAGCATCAAATATTTTTGCAATATGACCACTAAACTTTAAAGACACTTTTCATAAAGGGAATTTTACATATTAAAATTCAGGTCAATACCGATAAGCCAATAATTATTTACATGTTAAGCTAAATATAAATGTAGATAAATGGTTAATATTAAAATTTTACACTATTTTGTGCATAAATAAAATGCTAAAAACAAAGCAAAAGTGAATTTAAGCATCACAACATTATAGAGTATGAATTGATATCAACTGATATTATGAGATTTGCTAAAGGTTATATTTAAGTATGATTTTTTTTTAAAGATTAACTAAGTAAGCATTAGAGAATTGATAAATTGATAAATTCTTGATAAATGCTCATGATCAGGTACATCTAAATGTAAAAATAAGGGAAACATGTATGCACAATAAAAAAAAATAGTAGATAAAATTTATTAGAGACACTATATATTGGTCATTGGACAATATTATATATAAATCCAAGACTAGTCATCTAAAAGAAAATCACAAAACTCTATATAAATTTATAAAAGCTCTGAAAACATTCAATTTTCATATAAAAACCGGCCTCAGAAATATGGCCATAATAACTGGTGTGCTGTGAAGAGACATATGATCACAGTTATAGCCACAGAGTAGGGCTGCTCAATAATCATGCGATTATTTTGGTCAATACTCAGATCATGATTGGAGCACTGATTTATAACTCAAGACAAAACAAGAGAGTCACTGGGAAACAGAATGTGGCATAATAATCGCTTTATCCTAATTGTCTTGTTTTCATAATCTTTTAGAACCAAAATCATAATAATAATGAAAAAATGATCAACTGCCCAGCTTTACCACAAAAGTAACTAAGTGTCCAGGGGTCAACGCTAAGGATTTTTTCTGCTGGCCCAGTCGGGCCAGTGGTTCAAATTTTTACTTGCCCCGCCAAAATTTTCACTGGCCCCACAACAAAAAATTAATAAAAGTAAAAGACAAGAAAATGGGCCTATAAAATAAGCATAGTTATTGTTTTCGTTGTCTTTGTTACATTTAACCTCAATAAATAGGGTTATGACACCAAAAGCTATTAGATTAACTCATTTATATTTTAAATATTGTTAGACAAATAAACAGTAAGTAATAAAATAGTAATAAATAATCAAATTACGAGCACAAATAAATACAACAGAACAAACATAAATGAAATAAATGGTGCTTTTCAAGTTTTTCATGTAGGTTTAAACAGGAGATTTTCAGGTACAGAAATTGTAATCTAATGTATAACTATATAACTATAGAATAGATTAAACTTTATTAAAGTTAATCAGTCAAGAGCAGTTACAGATGCATAAAAATGTTTTTAATGTTGAAAATATAAAACATTAAGTACTGTTATTTGAAATAATTAAAAAAAAAATGAAGACACTTTAAATGTGAAATTAAACCCGCCAGTAGGTGGAAGCGAATGTCACTGAGATTCAACCGATTCATTCAAACGGCTGATTCATTCAGGAAGTGTTGCTCAGAGACGCAAAACAATTCTGTGGACTTTGGAACTATTTTCGTTGGCGAAATACAGCGAAACAGACGACTTAAATGTAAGTAACTTGATATTAAGTTCTTGTTCATTAAACTGTACGCTGAATAAAATCAATATCACATTTGTAATCATGCTAATATTTGGAGAAAAACGGCACTCTTTGTGTAATATTGGTTAACTATATTAAATTATATAAATATGAAATATATACAGGGGCATTTTTGCCCCTTATCTTGAATTCTGGGGGCATTCTAAAGGCATTTTAATAGACTTAATCATGCAGTGAATGCATACACTCTAAATATGCACGCGCACTAGTCTAACCTACTAGACTGTGTCACGTAGTGCATGCGTGCACTCAATGGGTGTGTTTTTGTTTGTTTTTTGTAAAGTGAGGCACATACTCGATAATATCAGATCATTAAATCAACAATTACGATATCATAGACGATATATAACCGTTCCGTCTACTGTCCCGAGCGTCGTTCACACTGGCCCCGGGCCATCGGGCAGTCCTTATTGTCGAGCCCTGGTGTCTATCTTCCAGTGTACATAAACAGAACTAGAATGAGTAAGGGATGGAACGGTGACTGTAAAAACCATGAGACACACAGATAACTTAAGGCAATGTTCTCCATGCCAATCAGAAATGGAGAGGCGATTTAAACAGGAAGAAGTTCAAAGTGTGATCTAATTTTGCTCACTTGATATTTTAGGAAAATTACATCAGCTGATTCCAGTGCAACAATGTGGTCTACCACAAGAGTAAGAGAACACAGCGTGTTTTCTTGTATCTGGCTGTCTCTCCAGTTTGACCAGATAATGCTAAATACCTTGCAGATTTACAAATACATAATAAGTAAACCACAATACACGATTTACAACCAAATGTCTAACCTCTGTAGTCCTTATACTTGTCAAGTTTCATGAAATGACTCACTTTTGCAATAAACAGATCAACCTAAAATTTCACTTGATCAGAGTAAGTAGAGTATCTTGTTACTTAGATGTATTATACTTAAAGCAGAAAACACATTGTGACTCAATACATGCAAATTTTGATTATGACTAACATAACTGCCAAGGTGTGTTCAAACTGCATTTATGCTCCAGTGCAAACACAATTAAATGGCAGATGACAGAATGCCCTAGAAACAGCTGTTGACTGATTTTAGATATTAAGGTTTTAGGTTTAGGTTTTAAGTGCACAAATTATTCCCACACTCAATTAGTTTCTATCACATGTTTAGTAACAGTATCAACTAAGAATAGAAGATCAGGAAGAACAAAGAAACATGGGTCAATAAAAAAGGCAGAAGTAGTGGGCAAAAGGTGGAGGAGGAGGAGGAAGTGAATATAAAGAGGAAGTTTAAAGAAGAGGCCATTTTTATGCATTTTAACAGCAGGCTCTGATTGTTAGCAGGGAAATAACCACAGGATTACAGCCCTTAAAGCACTGTAATGTCAATACATCTCAGTAAAGAAGAAAACAACAGAAAATAAACAATTAGTTATTTTAATTTCACTACATAGTGCATGAAGTGAGAAACTGATATGACTTTCAGTATATTGCCAGTCATATTATAACTGAAATCATTACGCATGTCTCTTATTGTAGGGATATAATCCAGATTTATTATTACTATACAACTTTCCTCAATAAATGTATTTTAAGTCATTTAATTTAATTCATAATTTCTGATAATATTTCAGACAGAAAATTGTGAATGTAAAGAAACAATGCATTACCTTCATCTCTGGAGTAATCTTCACCAGAGTGAGGCTCAAACAAATAATCGCCAGTGGCCAATTCAAATGCCTGAAACGAAAGAAAAAAAACAATCCAACATCAAAGCTTGAATTGTTGTCAAATTGGTTTATCTGCGCTCACCAGGGTATCTGTGGATTTATGTAAAAATAATGCTTATCATCACTGAACAAACTGATGAAAGACCATGTGTGCGGTTTCCCACCATGCAGGCTGTGCTCCATACGTCAGCAGGTGTGCTGTACCCGGATCCTAGCAGCACCTCCAGGGAGCGGTACTGTCGGGTCTGAATGTCTTCAGTAAAGTGCTTGTGCTGAAGGACAAAAAAAGTTCACACTAGTGTTGTAGTCAAGACCACCTAAACCGAGACCAAGACCAGTGTGTGTGTTAAGACCGAGTCAAGACCAAAACCAGACCAGCACTCCTTAAATTCATCTAAAAGATCCACATTTACTGCCTGAGAAATGTCTTAAATTTAATCAATAAATACACTATATGTAAAGACACTATAAACCGTTACCATTTAAATTAAATCACTAACAAAATTCATCTTTGCACTGCAGAGGTGACACAGAAGCTGCATCTGAATTGGTACAATTACTACTGCATAATGTTGAGATTAAAGTTTTAAAAATAACTTATTGTTTATTTAATGTGTGTATAATAAAACATTATATCATATGTTATAATATAAAAATTAAGACCTCACATGTATTTTTTTGCAATTATATCTTGAATTTTGTTGCCATTTGTATTAATTTTGGTTGTAACATTTTTGACACAATCCTTTGTCGATTTCTGACCCAACAAAACAGTAATAAAAGAAAATGAAATTAGCTATTTGTTTGCATTTCAAGCATTAACTTTTACATCCAATCATATTAATGGTGATAACAAATAAATCAGACAATGCACCAGCTATTTAGTGATATCCCAGCAGTTGTGGTTTAGACTAGTCTTGAAGTAAAATCCAGAGTCCTCTTAGTCTGTGATCATGACAAGGCAGAGTACAAATGTGGCCGAGACCAAGACAAGACCAAGACCTTCAAAAAAACGGTCTTGAGAACAAGAACCAAATCAACTTACACTACTGTCCAAAATGTTGGGGTTAGTAAAATGTTTTCAAATGAGTCTCTTATGCTCACAAAGGCTACATTTATTTGATAAAAAATACAGTAAAAACTGTAATATTGTGAATATTATTACAAATTAAAATGTTTTCTATTTTAATATTTTCAAATGTAATTTATTCCTATGATGGCTATGCTTAAATTTTTAGCACCCATTACTCCAGTGTCACATGATCTTTCAGAAAAGTATTCTAATATGCTTATTTGGTGGTCGAGAAATATTATCATCAATGTTGAAAACAGTTGTGCTGCTTAATATAGAAATCATAAACATATTTACTGTCATTAATGATCAAATAACGCATCCTTACTGAATAAAAGTATTCATTTCTTAAAAAAAAACAAAAAACAAAAAAAAAAAACACTGTACTGACACCAAATGGTAGCGTACGTTTCATAACAAGATTTTAGATTTATATTGTACACAAATCGTACATTGTGTATATCTGCGTTTTTACACATAAATGACAATATTGATTTCATCAGATTATTAAGAGTCTTACCACCCAGCAGGCGTTGCCAAGGTCAGCAATCTTGACCTTGATCTTGTCAGCGTTGAGTGGATCCAGTGGATTGACCAATAGGCTTCCAGATGACAATTTATCTGGAGGAGAAGAAAGAGCCAATCAAAAAACAGCCATATATGGTTACTATAAACTCACTGTAGAGTGACTCATCAAAAATTCTCACTTTGCGTTTGCCCGACAATAATAGCATTGAGGGTTTTGAATGACATGAGGGCAAGTAAATAATGACAATTTTAATTTTTTGAGTGAACTATCCCTTTAATATAAAAGAATGTAAGGAGGGACATCTAAAGTAGAAAAAACAAGAATATATTATCTGAAAATCCTTACTAAAATGCCAGAAAATCCATAGAAAACCTACTGACCATTCTTTAGCTTATCCTTGTTCTGTTCCCTGGCTCTGGTTCTAGTCTTTTGCTGAGCTTGCTCCCCGGATAGAACCTCTTCCTCCTCCAGCAGTTCTCGGCCTGAGGTGCCGTTACTGTAGCTGGCCTGGTCCAGTTCCGGGGACTCTGCCCCATTACAGTACTCATACATGCTTTGAACTGTGTCCTCTGGGCCTGTGTTTGCATTATGGTGGTCCTCCTGTAGCAGTTGGCCATGTCGCTGGTCTCCTTGATCATCGTCCTCAGGTTGTGTTTGACTGGAGTGCATGCAGCCATTACAGTTGAGCTCAAGTGAAGCATCTGATGTGAGTCGCTCTCTGGTCTCCACTATTATCAGAGATGCAGAGAAACAAAAACATTACTGAGATGTGCTAATGGCAGCTGATTTGTATTTTTAATCAAAAGTCACAAAAAAGGCTATTATAACTTATAACTATTTATTAACTATAATGAATATTAGGTACTATAACAAAATTATTCATACAAATAGAAACTAACTTATTGTGTTCTCAGTAGCAATGTCCTGCAGTGATGCCTGTCTGAGAGGGGCATAGGAGGGGGATTTGGGAGATTCTGGGTCATCATCCTCTCTGCCTTCAGGCCCAATCTCCATCTCCTCTAAGTCCATAATGCACTTCTCCAGGAGCTCCGCTTGACGCCTCTGCTTCTTCTTTAGCTTCTTTTTCTTGTTTTTCGACATTTTTGGAGCCTGAGGAAAAGGTGGGTAATCATGTTAACACTAAAAAGCAAAAAGCATCTTAACTGAAACATTCCAGTGGCCTGTTGGATGAAGCTAGCTGAACAAACTCGGAGTTTCCATACAAATCCAACCCGGTTTAGATAAGGTTCAGCGTCTCACAATGCTCGATATAAACATTCTCTGTCAAGTGTCAACTTAGGGTTTGATCCAGAATTCGTGCACCTGAAAGTGTGATATGTGCAGTGAACAGCCAATCACACGGAACATAGAGGCTCGGTTTCACAGACAGGGCTTAAATTAAGCCAGGATTAGGCCTTCATTAAATTAGTGCATTTAAGTAGCCTTTACATACGTGCCTTAGAAAAAAAAACATTACTGGTGTGCATTTTGAGACAAAACAATGGCACTGATATATTCTAAGATATACCAGTGCAAGTTGCTTTCACTTAAAACAGCTCAAACATGCATTTTTGTCTGGGACTAGTCTTAAGCCTTGTCTCTGAAACCGAGGGGAGTGTGTCAGTTTGATTCTCGTGAGAGAGCCACACAATTCACTTCTCTGTTGAAGACTAAGAGCATATATAAGGCACGAATAAACACTGCTACTGCAGTGGAAGCCAGCTGAAAGAAAATATGTTACAATATCAATGCAAGTGAATCAACTGAATTTAAATAATTTATATAGGTTCACAAAAAGCTCAAAACAATACATGCAAGCTTAGTCATTTTAAAAGGACTATATATTAAAGCTAATTATATGTATTATTTAAATGCAGTTTAAGTTTAATATTGTCAGTTCATATAATAGTTATATGAATATGTCATATGAATTATATTTTATTATAATTCATACAATATAAATATAATAAATAATTAGCAGCAAAAGACAGGCAATTTTATCTCCAAAATTCTTTCACTATAAACGTCTTTAATTTGCAAAAGATACAGGAGGAATTAATCCTGTGATGGCAAAGCTGAATCTTCAGCAGTCATTACCAAACACTTCATTATCACATGATCCTTTAGAAATCATTCTAATATAGCTGATTTGGTACTAATGTAATATTTCTTATTATTATCACCAATGTTGAAAACAGTTTTGTGCTGCTTAAAATTTTTTGTTGAGAATGTGAGAGAGAGATTTAAAAAGAACAGCATTTATTTTAAATAGAAATCTTTTGTAACATTATAAATGTCTTTATTGTCATGGTGGCAAGACATTAAGTTGTAAATAGCCCAGAACATTCCTGGAATTGGGAACAGCAGCTCAATATTATAATTTTACAATGATGTGTCTTTGCAAATCAACTTCAGTACTACAGAAATAGTAAGAGTGACTGAATAGGTTCTCTTTGGGACATGTTAAAATTACTTTTAAAAAAAGATGATTCATTTCATCTTTGAAATGAAATGCATAGCACGACAATGCTAAAGAAGGATAACATACCTGTTTAGGTGCTGGGGCAGTACTCACTGGAAGACAAAGATCAACACAAGACAATGTAACACAATGACAGCTTACAAAGCAAACCATTTTAAGAGCAGTATGCTGGAGGGTAAGAATGTTAGCCAACAAGTTGTGTTAAAGAGAGTAAGTGATCTACCTAAACAAAAATCAAGTGGGGAAAAGTTGACACATAATCATTTGAAATGGACTGTAGCTGTAGCTTTATTTTTATTGTCATATCATCTATGGCTATTTTCATGACAAGAACAACATTAAAAATAAATAAACATAATTAGCACAGTAATAGTAAAAAACAACAGTTGATAATCAACTCACATAAATATAACAAACATTATATAAGATTTTTCATTTCAATATTTGATAAAAAAAACTTAAGATTGTTCCTGGTGAAACATTTTTGAAAACATCCATTAAAGAACTTTGTGTAAAAACGTTGCCTAGTGACATTCAAAGCAGTACATTCCAACAAAATATGTTTTATAGACAGAGGAGTTTGACAAGAATTACATACTGGTGGTACATCACCTTTCAATAAAAACAAATGAGTAAGTCTGGAATGACCAATTTGGCACCTTGTGTAAACAGTCTGATCATGTCTACTCTCGAAAATAAAATTTACAAAACGATTTTCATTTATGATTGGATTAACTTCATATAACTTATTATTAACACAACTGTTCCATTCCATTTGCCATTTTTCATATATACACAAGTTTAGCACAGGTTTGAGATCTGATGGAGGAATCTGACAGTCTGTAATTCTCAAAGAGACAGCTTTCTTTGCTGCAGCATCTTCTCGTTCATTACCAAATAGCTATGTAATAAGTGTGCTTTACTGTGAGTGTGTGTCAGAAAGCAGAGGTACCATACCTGCTGACCCAGATGGAGGGGGAGCGCCTGCTCTCTGCCACTCAGTGGCCTCTGCAGCCAACCGCCTGATGTACACCTCATCCACACTCATGAGAATGTTCTCTGGCTTAATGTCTGTGTGTATGATTTGACACTTTGTGTGCAGGTAATCCAGACCTTGAAGAACCTGAGAGATTTCAAAAATACAGAAAATTATTCCTATGATGGCAAAGCTGAACATTTCTCATTATTATCAATTAAAACAGTTTTGCTGCTTAATATTTTTGTGGAAACTATGGTACATTTTTTCAGGATCCTCTGATGAATAGAAAGTTCAAAAGAACAGTGTTTATTTGAAATTGGAATCTTTCATAACATTATAAATGTTTTGTTGTCACTTTACATCAATTTAATACATCCTTGCTGAATAAAAGTATTAATTTCTTTTAAAAATCTTAGACCCCAAACTTTAGTGTAGTGTACATACAAAAAGATGATGCAGATAGAACATTTTCATTAGCAAATCATTCTGAATTTTTGATAAAACCAAAAATGAAAAGCTGCGCAACTAATACTGAATTACTAATACTAATCTGTAACTGATCCACTGAATCTAGGACAGCAGCTAATTAGTCAGACCATAATTACATGAACACTGATCTGGTTGTGCGATGGTGTGCTGTGTTACCTGTCGAATGATGCTCTTGACACAAGGCAGAGGTAAGCCTTGATAGTTAGACTTGATAATCCATTTAAGCAAGTGGTGCCCTAGAACTTCGAACACCATGCAGACATCTGAAAGTTCAAGTGAAGGTCCAACACTTTTGAAACAGAACTCTCTGTTGGTAGGAATCTAACTAAAAAACAGGATCTCAGAACAGCTTTTCTTAGTATAATTGCTACGATGCAACAACTGTTTCAAAGTCAGCATTCACAAATGCCCTTGTAAAAGAATTTGGGGTATCTTAAAATAGCATGAGACACCTGCTTAAAGACTTCTTGACCCATTTCTCTTTCTATCTCTCACACACACACACACACACACACACACACACACACACACACACACACACATTCTTCATATTCAAGGATACGAGTCCCATTGACCCCTGAGATCTTGAAGTCATCCAGTAGCTGCACAACCATCTCTCTGTTTGGATCATCAGGGTCTGTATTTCTGACCTAAAAACAAAATATATATATTTTGTTTAGTAATAAATCTAAATATGCTTTCCTAAAAATAAAAGTAAAAGCATTTTTTTTAATAATTTTTTTTTAATCTATAGTAGTCAACATTTGAAGTGGATCAAAACCTTTCATCAAAGTTGTCCTAAAACCTTCTTCTTAGGACAACTTTGATGAACTATATTAATCCACTTCAAATGTTGACTACTGTATATTTTTTCCATCTTCATTGTTTCTTTTTCTATTTTCCTAAATGATTTTTAAAGCATTTCAGTGGTTTATTGGAATACTTACAGATCTGAGTAACTTTATTTCATCCAGAGCTGTTTCAGTGTAATGCTCTGCACTCTTTACCACCTTCATTGCAACAAACCGCTTCCCTCTTAGAAGGAAAAAAGGAAAAGAAAAAAAATAGTATCATACATTTGGGATTTCAGCACATTAGGATGTGTCTTATGTTCTTCAAAATCACAAAGTTCTTACTGGATGTCCCAGGCCAGCCACACAGTGGAGAAATGCCCCCATCCCAGCTTCCGGATCACATGGTATTTACCATTGAATAGGTCCCCTATTTTCACATGGTGATAACCTCCTAACCAAAGAAGAAAAATAATCCTTCAGCTGGTATTCAGAAAGCTCATTGATTGCCCTTTAAGCTGTGTTCACACCACCAGCGACATGTATTGACAGTTTCCACAGGGAACTGGTGATTTCCGGCGAGCATCAGTGACCATTGGCGACAGGATGTAGGCCTGTCCAGCAATGCAACAAAGTTGAGATTTGTTTGACTTGATGCAAATTAAGAGTGACTTTTGGGAGCAACAACCAATAGGAGCGAAATCAGTCTGGTGCACGTAATGGGTCACTACATCCTATAGTGGTGAGTGTCGGCGGCACGATAGAGAAGTTATTTTAGCGGTCAGCAAACTTCCTATACTTGTGATATGTCTCTGTGTACATACAGAGGGACTCGCCATGCTGACTCTGAGCCTGAATGGCTTTGTGAACCCAGATAGACTGGCACTTGAGCTCCAGATAAATAGCTGCAATGGCAAAGAGCACTCACTGTTTCTCGTTCATCTCTAATATTAAGCATTTTATGTACTGATTCCATTCATATTTAGTCTTTTCCCTTAAAAAAAGAAAAAATGTTTTTTAGCTGCAAGAAAACAGATTCGATGTCTACAACATGGAATAACATCTGTGAATGTCATTCATAAACATTACTAGTGGGAACGCCCACTAGCGATATGCAGCAACAAATTTGCTGGCAGTGTGAATGTAGCTTCAAAGAGCTGGTTTGATTGTCATTTTGTTAGGAGTTGATTTTGAGCAAATCTAATTACAGCATGCTTAGAGCAAAACCAGAAACTAGAACTTGACCAGACTATTAACATTTTAAAATACTTAATTTCTATAATTAATAAAGCAAAAAATTATAAAATAATGAAGTGAGTAATAATAACATCACTTCTGTTTTATATTAAATACAATATATGTGTGTGTATATATATATATATATATATATATATATATATATATATATATCAGAAACATCCCAACCATAGGGGTATAAACACTGATATATAGAAATAATGACATTCCTGAATCTGAATCAAGGAACTGCCTGTTTTCTTTTTAGCTTTCAAGTCTCATCTATAATAATTAAGCTGTAACTTCTGTTGTCAAAAGGGACGTATAAATCCATGTAGCCCACCTTTGCAATAGTCATTGGGATCTTCTTGCTCTTCATCATCAGAGCCTAGGATTTCCTCGTCGGGCTCAGCTTGTATCTGGGTCTCCGTAGGGGGCTGCTGTTGCAATGTCCCGCGTGGAGGATGTGCTGGCCTGAGGGATGATAGTACATTTCATTTAGGTCAATGGACATGCATTACAGTACAGGCTATATAGGGTGGACCTCTTACATTCTAAACTCTTAGAGGGCTGTCCTCTTACATTATAGACTCTTTGTTGCTGATTTTACATGGTATAAATGTTCAGACAATCATTTCAGCATGTGATTTAGATTTCTGATACATTACAAATCAAAAGGACCTGCATAAAACTACATTTTACTACTTAAAAACACCTATATTTATTGAATGAGGTCACTAAATAACTGAAGTGACCTGAATAATGCTACTATATAATCTTAGAGCTGCTTTATTGGTGAAATAGAACTTGTAATTGTAACTAAAATTGTTGAATCCTGATTAAACAATTTTGTTACATTGTTGCTGTTTTTCTGTTTACTATTGTAAAGCTGCTATGAAACACTGTTTTGTAAAAACACTATATAATAAAAAGGACTTACCTGATAAAAAACATTCTTATTTTTAAACTTAATGAAATGCACCAAGAACAGTCATCTGAATCTAAATCCAAGAGGCACCATGTGCACACAGCCAGTGTCTTGTTTTCTACTGAATAAGCTCTTTCATTACATATAATATTGATACAGTATTAAGTAAAAAGTCTGCCAGTTAGAATGCATTTCACTGACTGCATTTGTCCATGCTTGGTTTAACCCATGCAAGAATAACACCTGAGTTTTACATCATCCAAAAAAAAGCTGAAGTGAAAGAAAACGCAACTTGATACTGCGCATGCCAAATAGATGACTTCATACTGCCAAATGTTAAGCGTAAATATCAGTTTAACACGGCTCAACAACTAAGACATAATAATCAGTGCAAAGTCAGCAAACTCAGGATGACTCATTCTGTACTACAGTAGTATATGTAATCACACATCCAAACAGTGGTTTAAGGGGACATAATGCAACTTCTAGGACATAAGATTTTTTTTTTTTTTTAAAGTCTATGGACAGAATTGCGGTCTATTTTACAGTTTCTAATAAATGTCATATCCCCCCCAAAAAGTTTCCTTATGCATGACCCAGTGTACATACATCCAGCTCTTCTAAGGTCTAGTCTAACACTCCCAGTTCAAAAATAAAAAGTATTAACACCCAAATAAACAAATAGATAAAAGAATAAAACTCACTTCTTGGTCGACTTCTTGGCTTTGGCCCTTTTCTTCCTCGCCTGAAGTGCCAGAACTGGTGTGACAAATGAATGCAACATTAGATGGCAATGAAACTATTTATAAAAATCACTTAAACTCAGTTAGCTCAATGACAGCCAAACATAGCCTGACAGCAATACAGGAGACACACAGACCGGTGATGGTGACCTTATGTAATCTTATGTAATGCACATAAACAATACACAGCTGGGTGTTTACATTATGACAGGAACTGAACGTTAAATGGTCGCAGACGTGGACCTTTAATAACGCGAATGTTTTTATCAGTTTTAATAACAACAGGAGCAAGGATGCAAAAACTGAAGGCTGAAGGAAATAAATTCCTGAAGTTTCCACGACAGCAAAAAAAAAAAACGCTTTCAACTCTCATCCAGCTGATACGTGCACGCGCCTACTCATACGCTTAACGTCTATCTAAAGCAAAAGAAAAGTAAAATCGCTTAAGTGAAGGCGATACAAACCGACAATAAAACATGCCTCTGAGGCGTGATGAAAATAAATTTAGCTCACTTCAGCTGCAGACTGAATGGCTAAATGCTAACGCTAAAGACACCAACCCATGCGTCCAAAGAACAGGAAAAATGCGCAGTTATGCTTTAATATTGCACTACTAATTTGAGTCAGAATGTGAGTTAGTCGTCTTGTCTCATGTATAATCGTTATAGCTCCAAATAAGGCAAATATTATTCAGAGAAAGTCAAGGAAGAGATTACCTTTTCTCTCCATGTTGGCCCCTTAGTTGGCGGCTTGGGTGGCCCTGCGCATGCGCGCGCCTCCGGACACGCGCGTCTTGACTCCTGCGCGTTCACGGTCCGTGCGGTCATGCGTATTTTTTTATTTGTCCATTGAGTACATTTGTTTAAAATATATGCTTGCGCAATTAAACACAGAATGAAAACGTAACAGAAGTAGCAAAAGGGGGCATTTTAACCATACGATGACTGAACACACAAAAACAAAGTACAGGTAAATCCATGGGACAAAAAGTATCACGGTAGCCATAGTAATATGACCATAGCAACCATATATATAGTAACTAATGTTGCTATGGTAATATATGGTTACTATGGTCATTTTTGTAAGAGATCCAGGAAACTCATTTTGGAAGGTGCTTTGGTCATAAAATGCATTAAAAAGAAAAAAGAAAATCAGACATGGAGTGGTGCTTTGAAAATGAAAAGGTCAATAATTATTTCACACTCTATGGTTCAACATAAAACTACAAATCAAAACAAAGAAGCAGAAGTTTCTGAAAAATACCGGCCTTTATTTTAAGTAAACAATGGTGTGTTTGATTCCATGTTTATGTCAGGTACTAAAGAAGACAGCCTTTGCAGCCTTTCAGGTTCATAAATACCACCTCAACAGCATATAAATATCTTACTCTACTTTCATATTCGTAAATTCAATTAACAGCATTTAAAAAAAAAAAAAACAAAAAAAAAAACAAACAGCTACTGGAGACAAAATCATATTTTCAGATCGCATACAATTCACAGTAGCAACATCAGGTACGCACGCGCGCGGCGCACACACACACACACACACACACACACACACTTTCACTCCCCAGGAAACATACACAAAAGATGTGAAAAATCAGAAATAAAACAGCTACAGAATACAAAAGCTTTTTGAAACGTATATTTACAAATAGCCTGAACATATCACTAATACCCACTGCAACAATTTACATTTTTCTTTCTAGCTCTACCCAAAGAGACTCCAACAAATCCCATCTTTTTCAAACTGATTAATAAAGATTGTACTGTAATCATTAAATACAACGCTCATTATTTGATTGGGGGAAAATACATATTAACAGAAACTAATTGATTACACTGTTTTTCACTGTTTAAACAATGTTTTCTGAACATTTAAAAAAAAACTTAATATACTGCAAATGTGATACAGTGTACACAGAAAGAACATTATAACAGCACAACTAAATACTAAGAAATTTCAGGGAGATATTACATTTACAAATGGCCTTGCATGAACATCATAAAACTGACCAGAGAAAACTGTTAAAAAAATAAGTGGTTGATATTCTTATTGTCAGACTCAATACTTTTGGAGAGATTCACTGATTTTCTATGGCATCTATTCCTTCTGTTTGGCCCAGCAGACATTTTTTATTTATTTATTTATTTATTTTTTAAAGAAAGAAAAAGAAAAGTCAAACATCCTACTGACTGGCTGATCACAATACTGCAAAATTACAGCATTACTGTATAAGTAGTACAGATGGTTTGATTTCTATCCAAAAGAAAATGTCAAGATTCCATTTCATCTCCGTCAAAGACTGGTGGCTCAAAACTGATCACCTCCTCATATGTTTGACCTGTGCCGGAACAGAAGACAAACAAATAAGGATGTGACTGCAACATACATTAAATCTAGCTCATCCTAAATAATGTCTTTATTAAAACTGAACCAGCATGGCCCCTTTCACATGTTCAGGGCAGGGTTATTTTTGATAACTAAAACTAAAACATTTTTCTTAATTAAAAGATGGATGGATGGATGGACAAAAAGTTGAAGCACTAAAATTACGAACAGGAAATTAATAAAAACTAAAACTGAACTGAAACTGCGACTAAAATTAAAATAAAACAAAATATTAATATTTTAAAAAGAAAACCAATAACAAAATGAATAACAAAAGCACAGAACAAAACAAATGAACTAAAAATGGAAACCGACGATAGAAAATTAAAAGCCAATTCAAAAAGTAATAGTACAAAAATATAGTAAAAAATATAGTGTAATAATATAATAATAAATATATATATAATAATAATATAATACTAAAATAAGACTAGTATAGGGTCGCCTAAATGTCTTAGGCCAGTCTAACTCGGTGGAGAAAGTGAACAAAAATGCTAAAATTGCTTAAAGCATTTTTAACTTGTACTAACTAGCATTTTCCACATAAACACCAAAAACTCTTCACTTGACTCACGTTTCCACTCTTCAATATCAAGCTCTTGGCTCTCAAAACTCTGGTCGAAAGGTTCAGCCTCAGGTTCATCATCTGGGTCATGGTACTGGGCAAAGTACGGATGCGCCAGAGCCTCCGCTGCGGTGATGCGCTTATCTGTGTCCAAAACTAGCATCTTCTCCAAAAGGTCCACAGCTAAAAATACAAAGAATTAAATATTTGATCAAAATTAAATATTGGCAGCATATTTTACCTACATTTGTTCAAATTGTCCATCTACAAAGATCAACAAAAGAACAGGAAAATATTTTTTTGCCTTGTTTATTTCCTAAACAATGTGTACTTTACAATAAAATATGCTAAATAAACTGCAGTTTCACAAACACTACAATTTAAACGTTTGAGGTCAATAAGTTTTGTTTTTAAAAGAAATTAATACTTTTATTCAGCAAGGATGCATTAAACTGATCAAACGTGACAGTGAAGACTTAAAATGTTGCACAATTTACAAAATCTAAACGTAACCAAAGCTAGGTGATTACAGTGTGACAGGCTTATATCGCCTTCATTTAGAAAAGATTTCCCTTTCAAATAAATGCTATTCTTTTGTTCAACTTTCTATTCAAAAAATAACTTATATATATATATATATATATAAAAAATACATCATATATTTCTACAAAAAAAATGAAACTTTTTTTTTTTTTTTTTTGCATAAGAAATGTTTCTTGAGCACCAAATCACTAATTAAAATGACTTCTGAAGGATCATGTGACACTAAGGACTGGAGTCAGTGTTGCCAACAGCTTTCAATTCAAAGTAGCTAAAACAAGTCGCTAGATGATGTCATAATGGCGAGTTAGATCAGTGGGCGAGTATCAGAATCTAGATAAGATTTGTTCAAGAAATTACTAGATTTGTCACTAGGCTCAAAGTCTCAAACGGGGTGGGGAAGTAACTAAATCTAGAGACAAAAAAAAAAAAAAATTTCACTAAATTGGCAACACTGACTGAAGTAATGGCTGCTGAAAATTCAGATTTGCCATCACAGGAATAAAAGACATTATAATATTACTCTTTTTACTATATTGATCAAATAAATGCATCCTTGGTGAGCATAAAAGAAGATTAAAAATGAAAAAAATCTTAACCACAAAAAGTAGGGTACGCACAAATCATTTTAGTGTCTAAACATGCCTCTTTTACCTAGTGGATTAGCCCCGATAAACACATCAGCAAAATTCCTCTTGGCCATCTGAGGAAGCGAGTTGATGTAAGTACGAGCCTGTGGAAAGAAACAGGTGATCCATGAGCAGTCAGAGGTAATAAATAATGTTTATTATAATAATGTTAGTAATTCTTGACTTGGTTCCCATGATAACTGCTTGTGTTTTGCACATATATTGCTAACCCTGTGAATCATAACATAGTGCTGTTAGTAAGTATGCAGTGTCTTTTGAATAATGCAGCAAACAAAAAGCTTCAGAAGGCAGAGAGGTTGTGCTGGTGATGACAGACAGTGATTTCAGCTCGCATAGATCAGTGAATAACTGCATGATGGTTTAGCGGCAAGCAGTCACCGGAAGAGAAAGTGGAGAAGACGAAGGAACTCTGTTGGGTGTAATCTATTACTTTACTTCACTATTACTTTTCCTTATATTCTCCATATAAAATAGCATTTTAACCTGACTTGAAAATGTTCTAATGTACAACACTTTGTTCTGGTCCCCGAATTTGTTTGGCTGAGCAGATATTTAGTCCAGCAGCAGTGGGACGTTTTGCTGTTAGTGTCACTCTGTTTGTCTGCGTTTCCAATGTTTAGGAACATAGTATGTGCGCTGTAAGTAGAAGAGTTTTTTTGGAAGTCAGAGAAACGGTATTCTCTCTCACTTCAGGAACACTAGGACCAGGGTTTCTCTCACCAGTGAGTGGGGAGAAGGAAACAGACAACCCAGAGTAGAACTGGAGTGGAGTGATTACATAACAAAAGACGACTGTGTTTACCTGGGCCAAACAACATTGCTCTTAAACATGTGATATCGCTTTATTATACGTTATAAGCATTTTTAGTTCTTCTAAATGTCCATACTTCCAAAGTGAGACATCATTAGGTCTGCTAATTAAAGGGCATGATGGGTATTCTGCAAACAAGGGGCTGGGCCACAGTGAGCTCACCTCATGGCTAGGCATCCTGCTTATTAGAGAGGCAGGTGGAGTTCCTGTAAGTCGCATTATCTGTTGAAGCTGGTTTATATCTTTGAAGGCCAGGTCAAGGAGATCACGGTCCACAAATTTAGTGTAATGTATATCTATTAAAAATTAACTGGACATTATACTGTGGTTCTCTCTAAAGACAGGATAAAAAGAAAGAGAAAGGAAAAGTTTGGCATGCAGATTGCATTCATATCCAGCAGAGAAGAACATCATGCATTGGATAGCAAGAGAGCTTGATAAGTGTATTAGACTCTGTTCAGAAATACAGCTGCTATCAGCAGATCTGGAAGACAAAAATCAGGCCTGTTAATTTCAGTTTAGATGTCAAGATTCAGTCCCAAACAGAACCTCAAATCAGTCTTTCATCTAAAAGTGAAGGCAATGTTTAGCTGGAGAGCACTGGAAAAATACACTTTTTTAAATTAGCAACCTCAAACAACCACACTCAACACACATTCCCTGTTAGAAAATCCAGCTTAGACTGGTCAAAGCAGATCATTAGCTGGTCAATCAACCACCATGTTCCAAAAACTAGCTTGATCACTTTAAGATAGTATGAACATCTGGTAACTAGTTGTTGTAGCTGGTCTAAGATTGTGTACCAGCTTGCACCAGTTAAAGACCAGCTTACACTATGGTTTCAAAATATGGTCAGGTTTGGTCTTTGTTTCCTTTTTTTTTTTTTTTTGAAAGACATTAGTACTTTTGTACAAATAATACTACAAAAAAAAAATCTATTTCAAATAAATACTGTTCTTTTAAACTTGCTATTCAAAGAGTCCGAAATGTATTATGGTTTCCACAAAAATATTAAGCAGCACAATAGTTTAACTATGAAAATAATATTTCACCAAATCAGCATATTGAATATAGAACGATTTCTGAAGGATCTTGAGACACTGAAGAGTGGAGTAACAGCTGCTAAAAATTCAACTTTTCCAAAGGAATTAATTACGTTTTAAAATATATTACAATATATTGCAATAGAAAACAGTTATTTTAAATTGTAATACTTTTCAAACACAAAATTGCTGTAATTTGATCAAACAAATGCAGCCTTGGTGAGCATAAGGGACTTTGGTAACAGTTTACAACAAGGTTCATTTGTTAACATTAGTTAATGTATAAACTAACCATGGGCAAAACATTTGTTACAGTATTTAATCTTTGATAACGTTAATAAAAATACAGCTGTTCATAGTTTATTCATGTTATTTCACAGTGCATTAACTAATGTTAACAGATACGACTCTTGATTTTAATAATGTATTAGTAAATGTTGAAATTAACATTAACAAATATTAATAAAATGCTGTAGAAGTGCAGTTCACTATTAGTTCATATTAACTAATGTAGTTAACTAATGTTAACCAATGAACCTTATTGTAAGTGTTACCGAAACTTCTTTCAAAAACATTTTTTTAAAAAATGTACGGACCTCAAACTTTTGAACAGTAGTGTATGTCCAGCATGGACCAGATAAAAAGCTGTTTCAAAACACAGCTGCTAGATTAAAATGGATTTTCCACTTTGAAAATCAACACACACAGGCGTCTTTAGCAAGTGCACTCTCCCTAAATATATCAAACTCACAGACTCCGATGATATTTTCATTAACAGCTCAGGTCCTGGAGTTCCAACCAGAAGCATAATAAGCTTCAACTGATCGATGTCTAGTAAAACAAGATGAAGGAAAACTAGGGTGGCTCAACAAGGAACACGCCACAAAGCAGGAAACGCTCATTTCGATTTCATGTGTACTTAAAGAACAGGAAAGCAAAGAAGCTTTGGTTCACTTCTGTGGTAAGACGAGCAAGCTAGTAAAAATAGCACAGGTTGAATATATTTTCAGCTTGCCCAGCAAAAGCATGTCAGAAGTAGCCACACAGGTGTGCTCTGCCTGTAAGAGGGGGGAAATATTTGGCAAGTATTTCTGTTCCATGGGGTGTGGAGCCAGATGCATTAAGAGTGGCAGCCGTTCAAGATACAGAGTGTCAAATATGCGAAGCCAGGGGGGAAAACATGCTGAAAGTGCTGAAATGTGGACAATTTTTTCATTAGAAATAAAAAAAAAAGAGAAAAGAGAGCGAGAAAGAGAAAGAGAAAGGCATGTCATTTCCTGCAGGGAGTTTATTGCGTTCTCATAATGATGGATCATATTATCCTTCAAATCATTGTTGCGTCTTGGGGCACAGCTTGAAAATAGAGCTTAAGCGAAAGGGACAAAAGGTCAGTGTAAGACATGAAAGGCAGACAGATCTGCCAGCTACTGCCATAGCAAACATTCACACTGCAAGGACAGGAAAATAGAGAATGAGAGAGAGAGAGAGAGAGAGAAAGAGAAAATAGATTCTAATGTGGTGTTTAAAAACATGTATCCAAAATTTGTATACATTTAAATCAGCATGAGAGCAAAATACGTTCTTAAAAAACACTAAATTATGGATGTTCTTGGCTTGGAGCCATGGTGCAATTTACAGAGAGTGTTCTGCAGGTCACCGAGGGGGAAACAAGAGGAAAAGGATACGATCTGTGCCAGGGAACAGAGTCCTGCCTGTCAACAGCTCAGCCATGATGCAGCCCACTGACCAAATGTCCACTGAAAAGAAATCAAGAAAACAACATTAGTGGAGAGGCATCAAGCACGTTCCCACTATTGTGTCCTGAGTCCTGACCCAGCTATCTTGTCACAGATTGCTGAAAAAAAAAAATGGCATTGTTCAACTGCCACAATCCTCAAAAGACATTTCAGCAAACCCGGCCTAAGACATCGAGATCTGTCTGGTTAGCATCGGCCAGTTAGCTTGTTCTGGGAGCTGTCATAACTAAATTACTGTTCAAAAGTTTGGGGTTAATATGATTTTTTTTTTTTTTCGGTGAAGTTAATACATTTATTCAGCAACACTTTTAAAAATTAAAGATTCCAAAAGGGTGTTTTTGCAGTGATGAAGTACCACCATTTTTTCTTAGTATGAAATACATTTTAAAAATCTAAAGAACCTTTTTTCCACTATAAAAAAAACCATTTGTGCAATGGAAAGGTTTTATGGATGCTAATGCCAATGTCAATGCCAATAAAGAACCTTTATTTTTATGAGTGAAGAATGCATTAAACTGATAAAAAATGGCAGTAAAGACATTTATTTATTTATAAATAAATGTTCCTTTGAACATTCAATTCATCAAAGAATCCAGAAAAAAATGTAGCACGGTTTCCACAAAGATATTAAGCAACACAACTGTTTGTAACATTGATAATAACAATAAATGTTTCTTGGGTATAAAATCAGCATATTTGAATGATTTCTGAAGGATCATGTGACAGTGAAGACTGAAGTAATGATGCTGAAAATTCAACATCATTTTATAAAATATATAAAAATATATTCAAATAGAAAACAGCTATTTTAAATTTTAATAATATTTCACAATATTACAGTTTTACTGTATTTTGATCAAATGAATGCAACCTTGTTGAGCCTTCTTTTAAAAACATTAAAAAAAAAAAAAAAAAAAAAAAAAAAAATTAAAACTTTTAAATGGTAGAGTACACCATCAGGTTCTAAAAAGCCATTTTCTCCATTGATGGCATTCAAAATGAGTTGATTTGTATTGTATCAGATGTGGATGTAGCTGTGTTACCTGTCATGTTGTAGTGCATCCAGTTGAGCATGATCTCTGGGGCGCGGTACCACCGTGTGGCCACATATCCTGTCATTTCATCATCTGTGTGTCGAGCCAGACCAAAGTCAAGGATCTGAGATGCAAAAAAAAAATAAATAAAATAAAAGGGAGAGATGGGAGAAACAATACACTGTTAATAACAATTAACGTACGAGTAACCACATTTTCATAACTATGAAAAAAATATGAGAGACTCACCTTAAGTTCACAGTCTTCATTTACTGCCAGATTACTGGGTTTCAAGTCCTGGTAAACAATGAGCGAATATTACTTAACTGTCTCTTTAAACCATTCAACAACCATTTTAAAGGAACATTTGCAGCTATTTATGAATTAAATGTATAGATTTGACATCTTTTTGCATTTCAATTACTACAGACATAAATTTCAACTTGTCGCTCAGTTCATACAAACAAATGAAAAATGCCTATTTTTATTGAAGCAATATGACTTCATAAACTTGAATACTTTTAAAAACTAAAGTTATTTAAGCTGTAAAGAAGTGAAAATCTTTTCTATTTAGGCTAAGTAAATAAACTTCAGATTACCAATGTAAATGCACAATTTCCTGCCAGGCTTGTAATCGCAAACATTTTTTTAAAATTCTTTATTACTAAAGTAAGAATGAGTCATAATTATTTTCTGGTAATCGACAACATGGAAAAGATGCTGTCCACAGATATCAAGCTGAAAATAACAAAGACTATCCCTTTAAGACTGAACTAATTTCTAGCAATTTCTAGTTTTAGTCTTTACACAAAAGCAGGCCTGAGCATGTAACATGGTGATGCCAGGGAGAATTAGCTCTATGGGGCAACACACACTGAATTTTTTGAGGGAAAAAAAGCCTGCAAGCCATTTTCCATATACCCGAGTGAACACTTACCCTGTGAATTATGTCAGCCGAATGGATGTACTGGTAAAATTAAAAAAAATAGAGAAAAAGAGTTATGTGAGATAATCAAATTCCAGCCATGAGGTTTACACTAAAATACACACTTAATTAGGTCAAATAAATGTCTAGATATTGTCTAGATACTACCATTTCAACATTGTCCTGCACATCATTCTTTTTAGTTCATTATTTTTATTTCATTTACATCAGCTTTAAGATCTGAGGTTCCTGTTTGTATTCATTACGAGACTAAAAAGTGCAGTTTCACCTTAAGCCCTCGCAGGATCTGGTAAATAAGGAACTGAACATGATCATCGGTCAGCTTCTGACACTTTACAATATTATTCAGGTCAGCTCCCATAAGATGAGTCACCAGGTACCTGCCAATCAGAACACAAGAAGAATGTTATTCTCCTGCCAACTGTTTAACCTTGTGTTAGGAGCGACTGCACAAAGTGAAATGTAGGGAACATTTAGTTCTCTTTTGACAAAATGTGCTAATCTTGTTTTGTTTTGAGGGAAGACTGTGCCTCCAAAACGAAGCAATAACTTAACACAAATTTTGGCCATGGAGCTGAACAACTAACTACCGTCAACTTCAATATGTGCCACTGGATCAGTTTTCCTGTAAATATACTGGGGTAGCTGCTTGCACATATTTTAATGTTTACTGTTGGGACTGTGAGTAGGGCTGTCACGGTTAAGGAATTTCCCTTGCGGTATTTTTGAGTGGCTCAATAGCGCGATATGCGGTATTACCGGCACACACACACACACATATATATATATATATATATATATATATATATATACACACTGTGTAATGAGGTCATATTCAATAACGAAACTAAATAGAGCATTGAAACAGGAAGTGAAGTAAACAGAAGAGAATGTTAATTTAAGGGTCTACATAATATAAACCTGACAATAAGATCGTAGGGCTATTGTTATATGTATAATAGTTACTTCTGATCCTCGATTCTGACTAAACGAGACTTTCTGCTGATATTTCACGAGTATAAGCAGAACTACTCATCTGCGCGTTCTAGAAGGGCTGTTAGTCAGTGCAGTTACATTGTTGCGCCACAAGGTGGCGGCAAGGGACTGTTTTTAAAGGGGGTCGCACACCGGACGAGAAGCTCAGCGCCGCGTCTCTCTTTAAACGAATCAGCGTTCATTCAACTACACGTTCAAAACGCTGATTCATTCAAAGAGAGATGTAAAGAAACAAGCTGTTGAAATCATTTTAACTTTGAGCGCCACTTTATAAGGCTCAGCTGACCAGTAATGCGTCGATGCTAAGGCAGAGATTTCGCCAATGGTGTCCCACAACTGTTTGGTTACAAACATTCTTCAGAATATCTTCCTTTTTGTTCAGTAGAACAAAGAAATTCATACAGGTTTGGAACAATTTGGGGGTGAGTAAATGATGACAGAGTTTTTACTTTTGGGTGAACTATCCCACCTACAAACACCTCACGATAACCCACAGCAGAGTCTACATAAGCACTGACTCTAAGCAAGAGGGTGGAGCTAGAGGTCAAACAGAGCCACTGCGATACAACACATGGCAGAGCTTAAAATAAGCCATTCTTAATCCCACAAACACCCTCCACCCAATAGACACACTCAGCATTAGAGATAAATCAACAAATACATCCCACCCCCACAAAGATTTAGAGGGAAAAAACACAGATTAGAGACAATAAACAAATATACATCACTTCAACATGCACAGGCATTGAAAATTCAGACACCAAAAACACATGCATTTAAACACCGTCAAGGAAGAATATCTATATTTATTGGAGTAAACAGCTACAGCTAGTTTCGGTAGTGGAAGAAGTGCGGATGCCCCTCATCTATCAGTGTGCGTCAGGTCTATTTTTGGCAGCAGAATTGATGTTAAGTCAAAGCAGCATTTGCTTTTACAACCTGGCTGTATCCTTAGCATTCCCCACTAACCCACGGTTGTTAGGTTGGAGCCAGGCAGCACAAAAAGCTGTCTCTGTGGAAACCTGAAGCTCCATAAAACCATGAGAGCCTGAAAACATGCTTATAATCACCTAACAAAAGGGCACAAGATAAATAATGCATTATTCTGTTTAGTGTATGAGATATTAGGAGTAAACACACAGGAGTCATTATAATAAAGCCATACTAAAAAACGTGTCATGGCGTATAATAATAATAATTCGCTCTAATTGTAATCAACAGTTGTTTATACAGGAAGCATTTGATGCAGTGTGCCATTTTACACCTTCATTTGGTAGACACATCATTCTATTTTTGACATGCTGTAGCCACATCATTTTGCCCGCCCAGCTGTATTTTAATCAAACCAGTGAATAACATCTTAGAGGAAGTAATTGTCTGACTCACACATCATTAAACTCCTCCAGGGAGGTGGCAGGTGTGAAAACATCCAGCAGGCCGATCACCTACCAACACAAAGTGCAAAGAATACAAATCAGGATCATTTAGGACTGCATGTACATGTACTGTATTGCAGTAAGATTTCAATTAAGATAACCCCAAATTCAATTAAGATAATACGAAAAATGAGTGAGGAATTACCATGGTTTTAATACCTGTTTGGTTCTGACAGAATAATGGCTAAATCTTATAGCAGAAGAGGGCTGCTGGAATTTTTATGGTGTTTTCAAGGGTACACTGAGAAAAAACAATGTTCCAGAATAGGGGTGGGGGCGATATGACCAAAATATCACGATATGAGTCATTTTATTTCACAATAACAATAATCACAATATAGTTATTTTTGCCTTCAATAAGGTTATTATATAAAATATTTTGATACCATTGAAATTTCATAATTCTTGTTACCAACAAATAAAACTCTCAAACTTACTGAAGACAAGTAAACAGTCAGTGATAGAATAAGAACAAAGAAACTAATTGCAAGCATACAGGGAAACAAACTAAAATAGAATAAAGACACAAATGATATAGACCTTAAAAACTTCACGCTCTAGAAATAAGAAATTCTACATAAATTTTATAAAGTAATCAAATGTATTTAAAAAATGCATGGTCTTTACTGTGTAAAATTAAATATACATTTATTCTTATTAAGAATAAAGATTGACATTAATGACCGATGCAACAGTTATATTAAGCTGCTGTCACTTTAAGACCAAATGCACGGATCTGTTGATCAACCGGTTGGCCCTTTACCACTGTGGTGGTAAAAAATTGCCACCGTCACAGCCCTAAATGTGTTGCAGTTGCACCAATGGGGTGCGCCACAAAGGGATGCACCCTACTCAAGGGGGACCCTCACGCTGAAAAAAGTTGGAGAACCACTTTACTACAGGTTCTGACAAAATGTTAATTGCTGCAGTTTATTTAAAAATATTTTATGAATTTGAATTAATTATTTAAAAAAAGGTTTGAAATAATGAGTCAAAGACTCACTTATTAAAACTTCACTTAATCACTTACTGGATGAATCAGCATTTTTGAATGAATCCCTTTAATGAATGATTCAATGGCTCACTCATAAAGACTTCACTTGTTTCATTACTGGATGAATCTGTATTTTTTAATGAAACTCTTGAATGATTCAATGACAAATCCATTTTTTAACAGTCCACCTACTGGTGGGGGTTTAAATCGATATTGCGATATTTCAAAGATTCATCGTGAAGCTCTACTCCTTATGAAACAAATATAAGTCTGCAATATATCTTCTTTTTTGCTCCATGGAAGAGAGTAAAAACTGGTTTGGAACAAAATGTGGGTGAGTAAATGACAACATTTTAAATATTTGGATGAACTAAGCCTTTAACAATTAGGATTACCAACCGCTACTCTGCATATTGGCCTTGTCAGTTTGATAATACCAGGGATCCAAACTCACATTCTCATGTTTCATATGCTTGAGTAGCCGCAATTCCCTGTAGGTCCGCTTGGCATGGATGATGGACTGAAATGGCCTCGACAGCTTCTTCACGGCGACCTTCAATCCTGACTTTTCATCATATGCAGAGCTGAAACAAACAGAAGGACATGACTCAAGCATGCCGTCACACTTTGTTGCACAACTGAAACGCCAACATGCTACAACAGGACCAAAGTTAAAGACGGTTAGAAGAAAGAGTCAGCAGCATATGAAGGCAATGAGTTAACTTGCCATACATTTCAGACTGAAACAAAAGCAGTCCAGATTCTCATTTCCTCATTTAAGTAACCAGCTATGTTTACAGACGGAACTAAAGGGTAAAATGTAGCTATTGCAACCAATCGTAAAGTACCTTTGCAAGGACAAACTGTTTAATCATTTGACAGACATCGACCACCACATGCATATGTAGTACAACTAACAGTGAAGGTAATGATACAACCTTTTAATACACATAGGATATTGAATAACTTGACCTGAGACCTGAACTTATCAAAGAAAATCTCAGTACTCTGCTTTTTTAAATACACTGCACAGGCTGAGAGATGAGCCTGGCACTTCAAACCCAGTGCAATCTGTTCATCAGATATTCAATTACACAGACACAATAAGGGGGCCCATGAAACATAATCTAGATATCACGGTTGCCTAGCATCGCAATTTCTAACAGTCACTTTGGTGCATAAACAACCTGTCTACCCTGAGGAGGAGTAATTTAGAAAATGAGCCTGGCCTTCAAACACCTGTCTGTTTAAGAGACATAGACCTGAAAATCATTTGCAAACATTAAAGAGTGAGCTAACACTTGTTTTGAGTTTAAGAAAGAAACAAAAAGAACTCTTTAGATGTGCACAAATATGACTGGATAAAACAAGATCACATTTCCTCAGAAAAACATTCTGTCATAAGCAGCATGTTTCTGATCACAACAATTTTTAAAGACGAAACATGCAATTTTTGCAAGTACAAATAATTTCTCTAATTCCACATTAATATGCAAATACAACTACAAGTAAACCATTTTTAGGCTCATTTCCCTAAAAACAGCATGTCGGTTTCAAAACACTTGACACCACAACATTGTCTCTAACAATGGCCCAATCAATTAATAGCAGTGTGTTTGGTGAAACCTGTTTGAAAACAGCCATTTTGTTTAATTCCACTTGGTGGCACTAGTGCCGCAGAAACAACAAAGTTTAGCCTTAAAGTGATGATAGTTCACCTAAAAATGAAAACTGTCATTATTTACTCACCCTCAAGTTGTTCTAAACCTGCATGAAGTTCTTTCTTCTGTTGAACATAAAGGAAGATATTTTGAAGAATGCGGCTGGGTAACCAAACAGTTGCTGGTCCCCATTGACTTCCATAATACAGATATTTTGTGTGTGTCTGTGTGTATCTATATCTATCTATCTATCTATCTATATATATCTTTTGTGTTCAGCACAAATTCATACAGGTTTAGAACAACTTCATTTTTGGGTGAACTATCCCTTTAAAGGTGCACTCAGTAGGTTTTTGTTTATGTTTAGCTCACTCTCATGCGTTCCAATAATCCCAATAATAATACGTTTTAGACTTTATACTGTGTCCAAAGCCGTTTATGCATATTTTGTGTTGTTTCTTTTCTTTTCGTTCTTCAGTCAATTGCGTGACATGTTAATCATGTGATGTCAACACCGTGGCGCCCTTTGCTCTACATAGAATAAAGCAACATATTCAGACTGGACTGGACTGGAAAAGTCTGTTTAGTTGATGTATTTATTTTTATTCATAATGCTTTGTTAACACAAATTACTGAACGCGCCTTTAAGTGAATCATAAATTCATGTCAGTAACAGAAACACCAATAAACATCCTCATCGCAACTAAACAAACCAAACGAGCAATCTAGAGGAATCAATCACGAGATTAAGATAATAACATACGACAAACCCTAGCTGTTTTTCTTCACCTCATCCTGGGTGTTACTACAAACGATAAAATTAAGTGCCATGAATCACTGACAACAGTCGTGAAATTACACGCAGCTCTGACTCATCGGTGCCTTCCAAAACCTATCGAGTTACCTACAAGATGCCCAAAACCGGCAGCTCCCTTGGTTAAGACAGAGTCATGGTGCATCATCTGTGGGGTGACCTCATTCAGGACAGACCCCACCAGATGTCCTCATTAAGACCACCCTACACCACTAAATACGGCGAATAAAGGAAAGTGTGGGTCTGTATCATAAATAACGACCACAATTTGCAAGATAAACAACTACTCAGTTTATCGCGTTCATCTCTTCGACTTGCAACAATTTTATCGTGTTAGCTCATTGTACATCACGTTGCCCATCCACCGCAAAGCTTTACTTTGAAACTGAAGTGGCATGCATGAGTGCACGCGAGGTGGCATTTGCAACATACGAGACTTTAAATGTTTATAAAGCGTAACCACAAACGTTAAAACACTTTGCAACACTACAAGCACTTTAAACTCGTTTTTTTGTGACTAGAAATCCCTCTTGCGTAACCAACCACGGACTTTGGTCTTATTAGCAAGTTTGCTAACGCAGTGCAATGCTGTACGGGCCCGTAAGAATGAATGGGACACAACGTTCCGCCATAGAAACAGCAGATAAATATTTACCAAACAGTTCCATATGCACCAGAGCCGACAGGAGACAAGTTCTGATATCGCAAAGGGACCTCCCATATCGTCTTGTTGACCTCCTGTCGATAGAAAGTGGGTCTTTCTTTCTGCGACATGCCTGCAGAACGAGCACCCGAGGAGACTTGAGAGACTTCTGCTTTCACTGGTTTGCCTGCCTGTGATTCAAGGCGGTTGAGTTTCCTTGCAACAATCAAAAATGGAAGATAACCGACCGATAAAGTCGCCCGTGCACGCAAATACTCAAGAACGAACCGTCCCAGTGTGTTTAATTCATGCCAGCGGCTCCAGATATTCTTGGAATGTGACTGTTCGGAAGTTGCTCGGTTCCGGGTCACGCTGATCTCGAGCACTATCCCGTCCGCGTCTCTCCCTGCTGCTACAAAAATGAAAGTCGCAGTAAAAAAGCAAACTGAGTTCCCAAGCGCGCCCCCTGCAACACATTCACACGTACACATGAGGTTGTAGATCTAGCATACTACAATGCAAAGCACGATAAACTAAAAGAGACATGGAAAAGTTTAATGCAAATATCTGAATACGATATTTTTTAAGTGGTTTGAACTTGACAACGCACAATAACATCAGAGAGAACATAGAGACGTACATAACAGAAACTGGTGTAAGACATCATCAAATACAGACCACAATAGCCTACTATATTTTTTATGGAATAATATCAGTTTTATTTATTTAGTTTTTTTTTTTTTTTTTTTACACTGAAACATTCTACATTTTATTTATATCTTTCATTCACTTGATGTAACTTTACAAGGACATAAAGAAAAACAAGAAAATTAATTATAAAGAAATTAGATAGATATAAACAATATAGTTACAGACTGCAGTAATGAGCAGAGAAAAAAAAAAAAGACCATAAATTAACACTGCAGACTGAACCTAATAGAACAATAACAAAATAAATCAGTGGATGGAGAAGTGAGAGAAGATGTTTTGTGTGAAGATGTGTGTGTTTAATTGGGCTTTCAAATCTAAGATGGATGTGATTTTATGGAGATTTTACCACAGGGAATTCCATTACACTGAAATACTTGTCACCCATGGAAGAGAGTGTGAAGTTTGGGACAGACCAGAACTTGAAGACTTCAGAGTGTTAACAATTATCCTGTATTTTTTTTTTTTTTTTTTTAAGGAAATATTTTAATATAATGCTGTATATAAAAAAAAAGGTATACAGTCAGGTGCCCTTGAGGGCTGGTAGAACACAGGGTTCAGAGGTTATATTTGCCACTGGCATCTGGCTTATAAAGGTCAGGCTATGTTTCTCGTCGGTAAACCTGTGAAGGAAACACTGTTAGACTTTAATTTTGAATAAGAATATCTTAAAGGATTAGTTCACTTCAGAATTAAAATTTTCTGATAATTTACTCCAAGATGTCATCCAAGATGTTTATGTCTTTCTTTATTCAGTCGAAAAGAAATTAAGGTTTTTGAGGAAAACATTCCAGGATTTTTCTCCATATAGTGGACTTCACTGGGGTACAACAGGTTGAAGGTCCAAATTGCAGTTTCAGTGCAGCTTCAAAGGGCTCTACACGATCCCAGCTGAGGAATAAGGGTCTTATCTACCAAAACGATCAGTCATTTTCTAAAAAAAAAAAAAAAAAAAAAAAAAAAAGATATACTTTTTAACCATAAATGCTCATCTTGCACTGCTCTGGGATGTGGCACACATTACGTAATCATGTTGGAAAGGTCACGCGTGACGTAAGCGGAAGTACCGAACATGTGTTTACAAAGCAAACGTGCAAAGACTAAGTCAAATGGCCTTTACAAAAAAAAAAAGAGGTAAAACAACAATGTCGGACGATTTTGAAGTGAAGAAAATGAGATGGATTTTTGCGCCCTACCACGCTACTTCCGCCTATGTCACGCGTGACCTTTCTAACGTTATTACATAATGCGTGGCGCATTGCAGAGCTAGTGCAAGATGAGCATTTGTAGATACATTTTTTTTAGACAATGACCGATCGTTTCACTAGATAAGACCCTTATTGAAACGGAAGTTTGGACCTTCAACCTGTTGTACCCCAGTGAAGTCCACTATATGGAGAAAAATCCTGGAATGTTTTCCTCAAAAAACCTTAATTTCTTTTTGTCTGAAGAAAGAAAGACAAACATCTTGGATGACATGGGGGTGAGTAAATTATCAGGAAATTTTAATTCTGAAGTGAACTAATCCTTTAAAAGACAACAAAACAGCAGTATAATTATTCTACACACACATACACACAAACAGTTATCAATCACAGTGCTGGACCCTTACCCTGCATCACTGCTAACCTGGATCTTCTCTGAGGAAGACGTTGATAGAGCTGAAGGATGGACTGGTTTCCTGCCAGGGGATAAAGAAAAACAAGAATAATATTTTTAATTATAGTAGAGAACCATGAAAGCTATTTAGCACTGTGTTGTCTGTTGCTACATAACCCAGGACTGTTGATCATGAAATGAGCATTTGGGACCCTGAACTGCTCTTTGGTCACTTTTGACCGAAAAATGTTCTGTTTTGAATTTTTAAAAATCACAGCCTTATCAGCATGGTATGAAACTTGGTGACTTTTATGGCACTTGGAATGTAAACACACACACACAAAAAAAATAATAATTGAGGTCATGATTCGAGCAGGCTAAGTGATCTTACTTAAATAGTCACACTTGTGGTCTTCGGTCACAAGTGACCAACCATAGGAAATGAATTGGAAATCGACAAAACCACAAAAATTCTCTGAATTGTACAATCTACAAATTGGCCAAAATGCTGATAAAACAGTACACAGCAGTAATGGGATCACACTCTAAAACTTTAAGAGTGTGCTATATACACACACACATCATACCCCTCTGGTATAATATAAAATAATATAAAATTTTACATTTTGAATTTTAAAAAAATCTTAGCTTCATCAGAATGGTATGAAACTTGGTGACTTTTATGGCAATTGGTATGTGAACACACAAAAAAATTGAGGGCATGGTTCAAAAAGGCTAAGCAGTCGTAAAAAAAATTGTCACACTTGTGGTCTTTGCAGTCAAAAATGACCGCCACAGGAAATGAATGGGAAATGGGCCAAAAATGTGAAAATACAGAACACTTTTATGTGTACAATCTACGAATCAGCAAAAATCTTCGAATCAGAAATGAAGGGGTGAAACTCAAAAATATCAAGGTTGCAAAACAATCACACTCACTCACACACACACACACGCACACACAATTATACACACAAATGAATTAGTAGGGCTATAACCATACAGCAAAAGTGAGTCAGAAGACTTAAAATAAAAAACAAATAAACCTTGACAAAAAGTAGTATTTGAGAATTTCTAAATATACATCCAAATCCACAACTTAAAAGTAAGTAATTTTGCCTTAAAACTTAACAGGGAATTCACATGCCTCTCCATAGGGAGCTATACAGGCATCTAGTGGTTACATCATGGAATGACATGATTTTCTTTGCTCTTTCCAGGTGGCGCTAATCCTATGTAATGCCAAACCTGCCAAAATTTAAAATAAATAAATACTTAAATAAATATACAAAGAAATGTAAAAAAGCAAAAATAAATAAATAAATATACAAAGAAAAGTAAAAAACAAAACAAAAAATAAATATTTATTTATTCATTTCGACTTTTATTTATTTCCACATTTATTTATTTATTAATGTATTTATTTCCATATTTGTTCATTTCCACATTTATTCATTTCTACATTTCTTTATTTTCACATTTATGTATTTCTACATTTCTTTGTCCGTAGGGTAATGAGGAGGGTGTGGTTTACCTCAGACATAGCAATCGAGCTCAGCCAAGCCTGTTGGTAGTGAGATGAATGACTTGGATGCCAAAATCTTATATCACAGGTTAAGTCATATAAGTCATATATTTACCCTAACTGTACTGTGTGACATAGATAGGCTACTCTTTATTCCGGACATGGCCGTAGAACATCGTCTGGTCTGGAGTTTTAAAATGTCTGTAGGGCAGTTACCAGTAAAATCCAATCAGTGTCTTCATCAGAGCCATCAATACAGAAGAGTTTAATATGAAACTAAGACAGTAGGTGGCGGCAAGTCACTGTCTTAACGAGTTCAATCCATTCGTTTGATTTCTTCAAATACGCTGATTCGAAAACAACACCACGTGTTGCAGCGGTTCAGCTGTAGATTTGTTTCTATGATAATTCCTATGTAGGCCTAATGCGTTATTTAAAAAAAACAAAAAAAAAACATGACCAAATGTTCAAAAAGGTAGCAGAGAGGGGACAGGATCGGGGGAACAACATAATTGTTGATAGGTTTCTCGTGGCCATGAGTTTAATCAAAGATTATAGAATAACACAAGACGCGTCACTCAACACAACGCGCAATATGGCGGAATAAGTCCCGCCTTCTAAATAAGAGCCAATCGCTGATTGGTAAAGTCATTGCGTCACTGCAGCAGCCGTTTGAAGCTCCGGTTTCTATAGAAACAGTCAGACGCGCGCCTCCGAAATGAGGCACAAGAGATGCGCATTTAGGACTGGGCATGCGCATTAGGTTGATCCATCCTGAAAAATACCGTTTTTTGTCATGATTCCAGCTTTGGAGAATTTGATGTTTCCCCTTTCAAAGAGACAGGAGCTGCACTTGGATGCCCGAGAGGCGTTTCAAAGATGGCCGCCGAGTGAAATTACTTGTCTTAAAGGGACTTTGGTTTAATGCACAAACCTGCATGACCATAGCAACTATGGCTATTCAGATATGGAAATTACAAATACATTAATATTTTGTTTTGAATTTCAGAAAATGCAGAATAGAAAAATTATTATTTTAACCTTTACTCAGGGTGCGATTTGTAGGGGGGGGATTTCCCCCTTCTGGTCTATGTATCCCTGCGTCTGCTGAATTATTGTCATGATTAACGAGCCTCAATCCATGCAGGGTTTTTCGGAAAGTCAGCGCACGCCAGAGTGACAGAAGTGACTGTAACTTAATGCGATAATAACCTATTGTAGCCTACATAATAAACTGACCAGTAAATATATCAAGTGGCAGAATGCAGAAATTTACCGTCACCAAATATCGCGTCTTTTGCGCACGCAAATTAATTATTTCAAATGTAGGCGTGCGGCAAGCGACGCGGTCGCGACACGCATACAGTGCGGCGCGCTCGTTTTTTCCAGGCACGCCTATGCCGCAGTGAGATGAAAACATCTCAACTTTTCAGAATGCCGCAAGTGCACCGCAGGTCATCTGACAAGAACCAACCGATCAGCTTTGGCCTTTCCGTAACATCGAAAGCTCAGCCGAACAGCTGATCATAGCTGTACAGGGAGGGTTTTTATTTCTCCATAAATATATCTAGTAGTAAAGCTAATGCAAGGGTTAGAAATCAATTAATCTTTTGCTGATACTTCCTCGTCATCATGGAGAGCGCAGTTCATGATTGCATAGCAACGACAGACGCCACGGGAGCGCAAACGTTTTTAGACGCGATATGTGAACGGCCCCTAATGTAGGAAATATCACGCAATTATTGACAGATGTGGATACATACAGTTTTTCTCCAAATGTGTGCACTTTTTGACTAAAAGTTTGTACACTGTGTATCGAAGCAAAAGAAAAAAAAGATTTAAAAAAGTCGATTGAATATTTACATGTTTGTATCTTGTTATTCTTTTCAAAATATCAATAAATAGAAATGAGTAATTATTAGTGTCATTGTAACCAAGTATCATAAATAGTGATCAAATATCGAAGCTATCTCTAATAGGCTACTTCAAAGCTCAAGATCAAATCAAATTATTTATTTTTAAAATATTTTCTGTAACAACTGCCAAAAAATTTTAAAAATATATAGTATAGGCTATAGACTACGTAAGTTTTTTTGTTTTCGAATCGAATTGGCGTATTTGAAGGAATCAAACGAATGGATTGAACTCACTCGTTAAGACAGTGACTTGCCGCCACCTACTGTCTGTTTTAGTTTCATATTACACATATCATTTAATAGATTCTATCATGTCATATTTCTGTCTTCAAAATTTAAAACATTTATCTCATAGCATTTTTATGCACTTGTAGGCTAATTGCTGTGTAAAAAGAAATGTAGAAATAAAGAAATGTAGAAATGAATAAATGTGGAAATTAACAAATATGGAAATAAATACATAAATAAATAAATAAATGTGGAAATAAATAAAAGAAAAAAGAAATGTGGAAAAAATGAAAATATACATAAATAAGAAAATAAACGTATAAATAATTATTTATTTTTGTTTTTTTACTTTTCTTTGTATATTTATTTATGTATTTATTTATTTTTAATTTCGGCAGGTTTGGCATTCCATACTAATCTGCCTTTCAAAGGCCGTCTCTATATTCATCAGAAATACTGCATTAATTGAATTAATTTTAAAATAATTTAAAAAAAAATTTGTGTTTTCAACGGAGGAAAATGGACCACAATTATTGCATAAATATTAATTAGTATCATAAAATTCTCTCAAAATACAAAACAAAAAAGAAAAAATATTATTGAACAAAAATATATTACATTGGTTTTGCTGAGGGTTACATTTCAGCTGTCCGGTCACTTTTGAACACAAGTGTGACTCCCAAATGAGGAGCAGCAGACTTGTGAAAGAAAGAAATCCAATACTGAATTCCACGTATATTAACATTACAAAAAACAACCTAATCAACAATTTTTCATTAAAGTAATAATTTAATTAATTAGAAGTTTTCTTGAAATAATAAATATTAAAACCATATGTACAATTTCTGAATGTTGCTTAGATCCAGTGTTTATTGCAATGTATATAAAAGATTAAAAACCAACCAAAAAGTTTTTTATTGTAATTTATGGTTGTATTTTGCATAGAAATAAAGCATGGTCATATTTTTTCGTCTTTGGAACATAATTCTATACACAGTGGTGTGTGTGTGTGTATATATATATATACACAGTCAAGCCAAAATTTATTCAGACACCTTGAACATTTCATTCATTAATACAGTTTATTCACTATAGTTTAAAAAATGGTAATAAAATCTGACAAGATCTCAGAGTTAAACTGTGTCAGAAAGAAATAATCTTAATTATGTCAGATAACACTTAAGCAAAACATGGTCAGGTCAAAGTGTCTGAATAATTTTTGGTTCCAAATTTTTAACAATTTTACTGGTAGTCCACTGTATGAAGAATTTTTGGGTATAATATGTCACAGTTTACTTTATTTTGCTATCCTCACTTACATAAATATACTATAGTTTAGTGTCCTGCACCCACTTGTAAAAATATATAAAAATATCAAAAATGTCTGAATAATTTTTGGTTTGACTGTAATATATATATATATATATATATATATATATATAAAATAACTCAATATAATTTGCAATTATAAATCTGTTTACCTTATTTTTTGTCCATTCAATTTAGCAAAAAGCAGGTTGAGCAGTCTCTCTTTCTGCTCCCATGTTAGATCAGAAATATCCACACTGGAGCTTTTCAAGTTGCTCCTAAAATGACACCAGAGCATTTTCATCATCATAATCATCATGATTAGAGATGCACCTGATGAGTTATTAGAAATTCTGTGCTAAAAACTCTCACACCATTTGTCAGCCTCTTCCAGGTCAGTCTGAACATCATTGGTGCTGTTCGGGGCATTAGAGAAGGTCCGTATACGAGGGTACTCCAACCTTCCAGCCCGTGCCTCATTCATTCTCCAGCGATAGGCCTTCAGTGCCTCCTGTCTATACATACAAGATCATCTTCAAATACATGAAGCGCTTCCAAATGTGAAGCTGGATCTTCAATATCCCCTATTAAGAATATTTTATAGAGCAGTATTTAGTTCATAACTTATGCTAACCTGTAGTGCTGTTGTTGTTTTCTTATTTCCTTCCTCACATGGTCAAGAGCTTCGTGAAAGAAGAGCTCAAGTTCTTTGCGCTGCTCCATGATGCTTTGCGCCAGCTGTTTCACTTGGCATAGCTCCTTCTCTCGATCAGCTAGAAGCATTTCCAACCTCTCAAGGTCTGTGCTGTTGGCCTGCATGCTGACCATGGCACGCCGTTCCACCTCTTCTCTCTCCTGCTCAAACTCCCCAGACATGATGACCAGAGCTTGCTCAAGTGTGACCAATTTAGCCCTTAGTTCGGAGATCTCATTTTGTTGGGACTTTAGCTGGGAATTGCCTTCCTTTCTCATCAGTTCATTCGTCTCCTGCAGAATCAATTGACTGGGGAGTCAGTATTCATCACTGGACATATGCAATGTGCTGAACACAATGGCAAGCATGAGCACATCTCTGCAAGCCAGCTTAGTTAAAATGTACTTTGGTTTTATTAAGCTTATGCTTTAATGAAATACTCTTAAGGCAAGACACTAGAGGTAAAGCCATTGTTTTTTCATGCACTGGTCAATTTTGAGATTTTGGGCTATTTTGTTTCCATAACTTGTCTTCTGTCAGACTAAAGGAAAGAAAACATCTAAAATATACAATTAAGTATCCATTTGGATTATAGGATTCAATTACAATTCATATCTTTAAAGGCCATTTTCTCAAAATCATATCTTGCACCAAGGCAAAAATCTTCACTTCAGTAGCACTTACATTGACCAAACGTTCCAGTTTTATTCCTATCTATCCACCCTTTTCCTATGCCCCATGACGCTTTGCGCAAATTATGGAAGTAACTTCCGTTAAATTGTAAACATTCAGTGAAAAGTTTGCTCTTTGAACACAATGATAAGGATTTTCAAAAACTGGGAACAATGAGATGACATTATTCTACTCACCTTTCAACCATTAAAAGGACATTTTAAAAAGTGCAAAAGCATTAACAAATTACTATAACAGACCATGAATGAATAACCCCAAAAGGTGGATTATGTCTGCAGCAATACGGACGTGTTAAATAAAACTGTTGTAATTTGTATTGTATGTTGCCTTAATCAAAAGTGTTCATTAACTGGAACATTGAGTGATAATATTTCAAAGTGATTTCCTGCTTTATAAACATTCCAGTGAACACTGCTAATAGGGATTAGAAGTGAAGTTATTGTTAACATGTTAACAAATTCAAGTTGTCATTTTCTAAATTCGTTTGTTATAGCTAGCACAATATTTACGTTGAGATGACCTGATAATTTTAAGTTAAATGTATAAATTAGTGTACATTGTAAAAAATGACCATGATTTTTTAACGGTAAAAGACTGTAAAAATGCTACGGTGAAAAACAGTTAATTGGTTTACAGAAAGTTTCTGTACTATATACGGTGAAAAACTGTAATAGATCTAATGGTATATTTAATGTAATTTTACGGTAAAATATATGAAGTGAAAAATAAAAAGTAATTGTATAATTTACAGTGAAAAACCGTAAATTGACATTCCCACAATTCCCTGCGTGACACTTCACATTTGATGTATTTTCGTTGAAATAACTCTGTTTCTTCTTAGTTTTTTCTAATCAGTTATGTACATTAAGCTTTTATGTTACTAATTTTATGTTATCTAATGTTGTTAAATTAATGTTTATTGCATATTTAAAATTTCATGTGTGTTAACATAATGTGTTTAGTGTTTGTGTGAATGACTGTGTGCACCTTCTATATATTAGAATTGTTCTTCTCAGCTTGTGGAAAAGCTGCTTGTGATGAACTTTGATTCATCATGTGACTCTCAAAACAGATATTATTACTTCAATAGGTTGGTAAATTAACATTATATCAGTTAATGAAATATGTTTTTTTTACCGTAAATTTAATGGAATTTTTTACAGTGTGTAAAATAAACAGTTATGAACCGTAATTATTAGTAATTATTACAATATAAACCTTTAAATTATACGGTTTTGAACTGTAAAATAGTGCTGTCCCGTAAAACCTAAAACGTTGCTACCATATTTTTTTACGGTAAAGTTCTGGCAACCACATCTGCCGTTTTTTTACTGTCAATTTTACGGGGATTTTTTTTTTTTTTTTCCAGTGTACTCAAATATTCCAAGTTAAGAACAATAAAAATGTATGAGTATAAAATAAAAATCTTACTTAAACTTTGAGTTTCTTAACTTAAATAAAAAAGTTAACTAAATCTTTTGTTAATTGCTATCAAAATGTATGGGTTAGCTAACTCAGTACTTCAAGTTAGAAGCTATTAACATGCATGAGTACTACAAACTCAAAACTTGATTGTTCTGCTTACTTAAAATTGGGAACATCATAACTCAAAAAATTTTGATGTAACTGGTTACCTTAAATTTTTTGAGTTAGCCCAACTTATTCGGGTTTACAGTTTTTTCACATGTGGTGTCTCGCCTTAAAATCCCTGATTTTCAGCTACCTTCAAGAGAGCAAGGGAAGCATTCTTCTCTGTCAAGACTACATTCGTCCTCTTCAGTTCCTCCGCCTCTTTCACATGATAATTCAGTGCCTCATTCAAGCGTACATTCTCCTTTAGCACAGAATGTGATGCTGTACCGAGTTGCCTGTTGGGAGCCAAAATTGAACACCATTATACACCAGTAAACACAAATCATATATGCAGGTCTTTTTTTATATGAAGTCTTCACACAGAATGACGGAATGAGTAACTGATTCATTCATGGAATTGAAAGAATAGCTGCTCACACAATAGCTTCATGATGCGCTCGCTCTGCAAGCTGAGTGATCTTTTGCTCTGCTTCCTTCTCAAGGTGAATCTATATAGAAGAAGACATTGCTGATCATTCTAGTGTGCATTTTAGTGGCAAAAGCATCTAAAAATCTATAACAAAATTTAAAATCTGATGGTAAATGCACTTTGGTACAATTTATGCAATATATTTTGTATGCATTATCTCTACTGTCTTGTTTATGGATGGATGCATAATATATTTCATATCTTTTTTTTACCCTTGCTGTGTAGAACTTGTACTCTGTTCTCGCCAGACTCTCTTGGTGTGCACGGTCAGCGATATAAATTTTTTCTCTCATCTTGAAGCACAAGAAATGCATAATACATTATATTTCTGGAATTTTCTGCATTGATTTCTATGTGAAATTGCATAGTTTGTGTTGTGCAGTACACTGATAAGCTCTTCTTCCAGATTGGCCTTTATTTTTCGAAAATGCTTAATGGTTTTGAGCTCGCCCTGCATCCTCTGGAAGTCGCTTGACCTCTGCTTAAACTTCTCTTCTAAAGCATCAATCTTCTGCATGTATTCGTCAACCTGCAACATTCAGTCAATTAAAACGAATGAGGGGTAAGTCTTGCAATGACAACAGCTTCTTGCTTTTGAAATTCAGTTATGTTACAGGCAGCTTGACAGAGGCCGACTCCTACTTTGTTTGGAAAATAACTAGTATCTCAGTGCTTACCAAAAGGTCTCTCTCTTGTAAAGTTTTTGCTTTTTCTCTTTTCAGTTGCTCTTCTAATGCAGCAATCTTATAGGGAAAAATAGGGGCAAATAAACAGCGCAGGTGGATAAGCTTGTGCTCTTGTTTCTCAGCCTTATAATGGAGATGTAACATAAATGCAGACTAACCATTGCTGTTTTTTCACGATCTGTCCTTTTCAGAAAAGCAATAATATCATCCGTGTCTTTCTTGGCTCTGTACTGCTGGTTCGCGAGCTCCTCGTTGGCTTTGGCAAGCGCGCGAGTAGCTTCGCGATACTCAACACGCGAAATTTCTGTGATATTAAACTTCGCCTCCCATAAAGCAGCGTTTGATTTGAACTTTTCGATCTCTGACTCCCTGTCGGCATTAGACTCATGCTTGCCTTCTTTCTTACCTTTTCTGTAAAGAAAGTGTAAAGAAAATTAGAGAAATATAATTAGAGAAATAAATCATTTGAATCGACTTAGTTCATTCTCACCCTTTTCCCTTGCCCTTGCTTCCTTTCTTTTTCGGCATCTTTCGGCTCTTCAGACGACTATCAGATGACCGGACCTGCACTAGCTCATATTCTGTTTACATTCGTTACTATGGAAACGGTCACCGTCGGAGCCACTGCGTTGAACAAATTAATTTTAATGATAATTAAAAGCTAGACAATGGGGGTTTTATTTTTGTCCTTACTGATATTATTAGTTGTTTTTGTAGTTTTGGTGTAATTAGTTAATTTCAAGATTTAATAAACAATGGACACAGCAGGTTTTCAATATCAAGTATATTTTCATTAGGAAAACCATCAATTACACGACATTTCCTAAAATACAAATAACGTTTAAAAAAACAACAACAACAAAAATGTCCACACAACAAATTCTAGTATACCAAAACATTTGAGTGATTTACAAATTTTAAAAAAAATGCAATATATTGCAAGCACTTTGTAACCCAGATAGCAACTTTGACCCGGCCCAGATCTGCCATGCGTGGTATGATGATGTAGGCCACATGTGTGGAATGATGGCACTTGGGCGGACCGCTCCTGAGCCACAAAGAGCAAACATAGCACACATGTCAGCCAAGAGCAAAGAAATAAACCAGAACTGGACCTTATCTGAGTCATAAAATCTTTATATATTATTTATAAAATCATCTAAGCATTAACAAGCCTGTTAACAAACAGAATCACTGAAGGAAAGAAAAGAACGGGAAAAAAAGAGACTAACAGAAACACAAGACAACTGACATCAGTCACATGCAGCCTAAGATGAAATGAAGATAAAAGTAGAAATCTCTCCAGATCTCAGCAAATGAGGATTAAACAACTCCACAAACAGCATTATAGCTTCACATATTACTAACTAGATTTACTTTATTTCTGTCATTCATCTACAGAAGTTTAAAACACTCATGTTTGTTTCATTTGAAGTCACCGTAATGATTATTGGTGTTTCCATTAGTTGGGCTCTTAACTCTTATAATATGTTTGTCTTCTCTGGCTGCAGGGTTCATTTGTGGAATCAAACACATTTGCACAAAGCAAAGAAAGCTGAAATGAGATCAGATGATTTAGCTATTGATGGTTTTATAATCGTTGTGAAATAGCCTGAATCACTGATGTCATTTGTAACAATTGTGTTGTGCTATTATTTAAATTTCAAACCCTATTTTATTGCAATATGAGATCACACTGTTTTGCAGAAATCAGTTACAAAAACCACAGCAAAAATAAAAGTAAAAATTTAGAATTAAAGGCAATTCAGCTGCATAATTTATTCATTCTGTGATGCATGCTGGGAGTTTTGTACGATTGTTCCCAGCATGCATTGTGGCATGACACTTTTGATTGTCACCATTGTTGAAATTCATGTGGTGTTTCTTGATTTCTTTGTGTGTCATCTTAAGATAATTTTTGTGCCTTTTTTTATCTTCTGATCGGTTTAGTTCTATTATAAGATTTCTCAATCGGTTTCATTTCGTTACGAGATTTCAATGACGGTCACTTTTGTTCCTTTAAATAAAATTTCTCACAAAAATACATGTGATATTTACATCTTTTGACTCAGGACACATAGGACTGCTTGTCATTTTCATTTGTATAAAAAAGCTCTTATGTCAATTTCCTGAACCTGTTTTGCACGTCTTGTAGATGTCCAAGAAAACTCCTAGTTGGATGTTCAAATATTGAACTGCATAAATATTGAACCTGTTTTGGTGGTCCACAGATGTCCAAAAGGGGTCCTAGTCAGACGTTCAGATATTGAATCTGTATTGCACATCCAGCAGACGTACAAAAGTGGGTCTGAACTTACGGACGTTATAAAGACATGGTCTGAACATCTCCCTGACGTTGCGTGTTTGCTGGGCTTTAATGCGCCTACCACTGGACCTGGCACCGCAAAACGCAACTGCCACTATGTAGCGGCCTCACAACATCACTCTTATGTGTGCCTGGCTCATCTATACCTGTTATATTGCTGTTAACTTTTTTTTATATATATGCTCGCTTGTTGCCTCTTCAATTCCTGTCTTTTGCACAAGAGAATATAACATGAAGCCTACCTTACTAATATATTTGCTTGTGAATTACAGTTAAAGTAAGATATGCCACCGCAGTTGTTTAGATCATTGTATATCGCTCATAATTGTAAACTGTCTGCATATTTTGTTGTGTATTGTTTTCCTGTAAACAGATTTGTAGATTTTGTCTTCCATGTACAGGATGTCATTGACAAGGGTGTTTTATGAATTTTATTGCATTTTAGCACTGAGATTATAAAATTATAAAGTTAAGCAATAGCCTATAACACGAACAAGAGTGTTTTCCCCAATATTAGAGCGATTGCAAATGTTTATTGAGCTGTTGTATAAATCAATAAAAAAATAAGTTAATTTTGAGCGTGTTTTTGTACTATTTTGACGAAAAGATTATTAAACAAAGCCACAGCAGAATAGCGTTGCTCTTCTCTGAGCAACACAGCAGTGTTTCGTTAACGAATTCCCGATTTGAACGAGTGAATGAATGACTCACTAAAGACAGTAACTTGCCGCTACCTACTGGCCTTTAACTTCATATTTATATAACTTGGATGGGCAATGTCGGCAGAGATTGTTTATTATAGGGAGATGAGAGGGTCTGTATCTCTTATCATTGGAGAAAGCGTAACAGCTAACTTAATCACGTGTGGCACCTCTCAGCCTATTATGTAATGGCAGTGACATCAGTGCCCGCCGTTCAAAACTCCTTCCCTGCGTACCGTCACAGCCGGAGCCTTAGCATTAGCCGTTACACTTTTTTGGCTAAAGGTTGCAGGCTTGCCTTCCAATGGCTTTTACACAACATCTATTGTTCTATTTGTTAAACAGTAATGCGGCACATTTGCTGTTGGTAATGCCGTAAATGAGTCCTACCTGTCGCAACATTCCCTAGTCTGCCTTATCTTAAAAAAATACATTTTTATCAAGCTAAAATCTACATATAGTTCCCAACGAAAGTATTGTTTAATGTAAAACATGCTGAAGGTTAGCAAACAGGCTGTCGATTAATTAAATGATTAGCTATTTCCCCACAAAAGCTGTTTAATCAGCATAGTGAAACCTCTCATCCATTGACATCCATTCAAAAAACAGCCTCTGGTCTCCTTCCCTGCGTACCGCCAGAGACGGAGCGTTAGCATTAGCCGTTATGCTTTTTTGGCTGAAGGTTGCAGGCTTGCCTTCCAGTGGCTTTGATTTAGCTTCAACCCTAATTATTTTTATTTTTTTTATCGGGGTTGGAGCTAAACTCTGTAGGACAGCGGCACTCCAGGACTGATTTTGCCTATCCCTGATCTATAATTTCATTTTTAAATAAGTTTGATGTTGCTGCATTCAAAATTGAAGCTATATTTAAAACATTAATCTTATAGTTTTATGCAATTATGTAGCTATGTAAATAAACACAATATGTAAATAAATCACTGCTTATCAAATCCACCTAGTTTCTGTAACTATCTCCTCTGTAACTATCATTTTCATTAATCTGTTGTGAAATGCAAAAATGATACATTCAGTCTTAGAATTAATTAACCAGGATACCTATGATGTTTTAACAACAACAATTAAGAAGCACATTAGCTACAGTAGCCTTAGCATGTTAGCATCATGAGCCAAGTAATATTTTAACACCAAATACCACATATTTTGAACATAAAGATTAACAATCATAACAAGTGCACATTAAAAAGAGTATCTCATCTATCTCAAAAAGAGGAATTTAATTATTTGAATATGTCCATAGGTCAGATAACTTTACAGCTTTAAAGTCCTTGTAAACTTTCAAAGGGGACCTATTATGCAAAATTCACTTTTGCATGGTGTTTGGACATAAATGTGTGTTGGCAGTGTATGTACACAACCACCCTATAATGATAAAAATCCAACCACTCCTTTTTTTTAATCCCCATAAATCATAAGTGGTGTCTCTGAACAAGCCATTTCCAGATCCCTGGCAATGTGACGTCACATTAACCACAGGCCCCGCCCACGAATGTTGACAGACACTGCTGTTTTAACATAGAACTGTCCTGAGCGAGTTCACAGCGAGTTGTACAGTCCGCCATTGCTGCACTGACGAGAACGTCTCCCAGGCGTTTTAGGTGTTCTGTAGCTCGATGGATAAATCCACATAGCTCTCTCTATTTACTCCTGAAATCTGAGCCGCTGAAGACGAGGTGGATTAATTTTGTTTTACAAGAAAATGCTCCCTCAATTCTACCGAAATTTGTTTATGCGCGAATCATTTCACACCAGACTGCTTTGTGAATGAATGTCAATAGAAAAGGACAATACAAAACAAATGTTGTGCTAAAAATGTGCTACTCAAGGATAGATCAGTACAAACTTTTCATGATCCAGCTTACAGCCTCAGGAGTGATACTGGATACGGCAGTAATGAAGGTGAGAGCACTTTATTACAGTTCATCAGAGTTGATTTACGGATATAAAGTGTACCAGTTTATTAAGCACCACCCGAAAAGGCATAAGGTCTTTATATATTTGTTTACTGTTAGTTGTAACGAGTGTTTCTGTGTAATTCACTGTGTATGTTGATGATAATACTAGGGAAAGAGAGAGAGGTTATGGATAATATTTTAATGCACACTTGCACTGTGTTTTATTAAGCTCTTACAGTTATTTTCTAGAGTGAATGGACTGTAAAGTTTTGGCCATCATTCGGACGGTACAACAGGCTTGTAGTAATATAGTGGATAAAAACAGTTATAACCGTCATTAAACTAAACTATACCTGTTCTATCTCCATGCAGCATATATTTGCAGTTTCTGACATTATAGTGCGTCCTGACTGAATCCTGTCACCGGAGAATCAGCTCGTGAAGCTCCGCCCTCTTAGGGCGAGTGCAGCAGCTCATTTGTATTTAAAGGGCCCACACTGAAACGGCGCGTTTTTGCTCAACCACAAAAAGTGGCAATTTTAACATGGTATAAAAAATTATCTGTGTGGTATTTTGAGCTAAAACTTCACATACACCCTCTGGGGACAACAAAGACTTATTTTACATCTTATAAAATGGGGCATAATAGGTCTCTTTAAACTGTTATCTTCCCCTGTATGACCCCGCGTTCCATTCGGAAGGGCTCATCCCTATGCCCTAATCCCTTCAAAGGGTTTACCCTCTGGAGTGAGAGCTTCGAAGGGATGAAGGGTGTAGGGGTCAAAAAACTCTTTTTTTGTAACGCACTTCTGCGTCATTTTAACGAGACAGTCGAGGAGGAGTAGATTGTGCAAGCTGCGCCTTTTGTTTAACGTTAGTTTATTTATTTTTGGGTTATCGCATAATATCGTAGGCCTATATTGTGTCTATGTATTTGAAACATTTGAATGGACTGATAAAGGGAGCTGTAAAGTATTTTTGTTGAAGTACAATGTCGTTTTGACCATAATAATGTACCAAATCTAACTTGTATAAATATTACAGTACTACAGAAAAATACTATACATACATTTATAGATAAAATCGAACTGTGAGCCTCCTGTACCCATTCTGTGACGCCAAACAACTTCCCTGTGCAAAGGATCATGGGGGCCCGAAGTGTCCATCAGTTGTACCCTTTGAAATCCTTCATTCCGAAGGGCCCTTTGGAACAACCCTTCAAGATGGCGGCCATTTTTTTCACTCCGAAGTGCCCTTCGGAGGGCGATTTATCCCGTTTGGAACGCACCGTGAGTGTGAGCATCAGTAGCCATGAGTCTCATTGAAGTGATGTAATCTCCCTTTCTTCGATTGATTGGCTAGAGGAGGAGCTGTCAGTCTAGAACTAGTAGACCAATGGTGATGCTTAAGCCCACCCTAATTTACATGAAACTCAAACTGCAACATTTGGAAAAGCAAGCACAGAATGTGGAAAGAAGAGCAAAGAGAAAAATAGCACATAGCAAAATATGAGCAGAAAATGTAAGAGAGCACAAAGTACAGTGCTTTTAATTTTTTGAATCACGCTCATTATATTTTGATCCGTGACCACGTTCTTTGCTATTCTGATCATTTTGCATAATTTTTTTTAGTTTGTGCAATATATTTTTACTTGTGTTTTTACATTTTTTGATTCACGCTTATTATTTTTTGATCCGTGACCACAATACTTTCAGTGGGAATTTAATCCTATACAGGGGTGCACCAACCCAGTTCCTGGAGATCTAGCTTCCTGCTCAACACACCTGTCTGTAATTATCAAGTGCTCCTGAATATCTTAATTAGCTGATTCAGGTGTGTTTTATCAGGCTTGGAGCTAAACTTTGCAGGTAGGTAGATCTCCAGGAACAGGGTTGGGCACCCCTGGCGTAGATACATTTAACCAGTTTACACTGGATTTGTTTCTTTATGAAATTTCAGTGATGGTTGATTTTGGTCCTTTAGATCTCAATGACAGTCAGTTTTTCATCTCAATGGTTGACAGTTTTATTTTGTTATGAGATTTCAATGACGGTTGGTTCTGTTCCACTTCTAGATTTCAATGACAGTTGATTTGTTCTTTTACTTGATTTAAATAATGGCAGTTTTTTTTTTCCATTACAAGATTTCAATGCCACTTGGTTTTGTTTCCTAATGAAAGTTTAATGACTGTCGGCTTTGTTTCTTAACAACATTTTAATGACAGTTGGTTTTATTCCGTTACGAGATGATCAGTTTTGTTCGGTTACGAGATCTCAATGACGGTCGGTTTTCAGCGTCAGCCAGTTTTGTTCTGTTATGAGATTTCAAAGACAGTCGGATTTGTTCCTTACAAGACTTCAATGACAGTCGGTTTTGTCTTGACGAAGTTTCATTGAGGGACGATTTTGTTTGGTTACAAGATTTCAATGACGGTCGGTTTTCAGTGTCATTCGGTTTTGTTTTGTTTTTTGAGATTTCAAAGACTGTCGGTTTTGTTCTTTACAAGAAATCAATGACAGTCGGTTTTGTCTTCACAAGATTTCAGTGAGGGACGATTTTGTTCGGTTACAAAATTTCAATGACTGTAAGTTTTGTTTCATTACAAGATTTCAATGACGGTTTTGTTCCTTTGCGAGATTTCAATGACGGTTTGTTTTGTTCCTTTACAAGATTTCAATGACTGTCGGTTTTGTTTCATTATGAGAAATAAAAATATTAGTTTAAGAGATTTCAGTGACGGATTTCGAGATTTCGGTTTTGTTCAATTGTGAGATCTCAATGATGGTAAGTTTTAATCTGTTGTTCTGAGATTTCAATGATGGCCTGTTTTAATTGGTTATGAGATTTCAATGACAGTCGGTTTTGTTTCTTGGTCTCTTTCACGAGATTTCAAAGACAGTCGGTTTTGTTTCGTTATGAGATATCAATGATAGTCGGATTTGTTCCTTTCGGAGATCTTAGCAGTCGGTTTCGTTCCTTTATGACAGGGGTTCCCAAACACATTCCTGGAGCCTCCCCAACACTGCAGATTTTGCATGTCTCCTTTGTCTGACACACCCATTTCAGGTCTTGGAGTCTTGACTAATGAGCTGATGATCTGAATCAGATGTGTTTGATTATGGAGACATGGAAAACATGCATTGTTAGGGAGGCTCTAGGAATGTGTTTGGGAACCCCTGCTTTACAAGATCTAAATGACTGTCAGTTTTGTTTCATTACGAGTTCATCAAGTTTGAAACGTTTCAAAGTGTTGGTTTTGTTTTGTGTAGATTTCAATGACAGTCGGTTTTCAGTGTCAGTTTTGTTTCGTTATGAGATTTCAATGACGTCGGTTTTGTTCCTTTAGATCTCAATAGCAGTAAGTTTAATTCCTTTGCGAGATCCCAATGACAGTCTGCTTTGTTCCTTTTGCAAAATCTCAATGACAGTCAGTTTTGTTCCATCATGAGATCTCGATGATGGCTGTTTTTTTTTTTTTTAAGTCACGAGATTACAGAGACGGTCAGTTTTATTTCTGTTTGAGTGTTATTTTCTTATTTTGAGTGTTCAATGATGTTTGGTTTTATTTCTTTACAAGATCTCGATGACGGTAGGTTTTGTTCCTTCGTTCCTTTACGAGATTTCAAAGACTGTTGGTTTTGTTCCTTTACGAGATTTCAATGACTGTCAATTTTCAATGACGGTCGGTTATATTCTGTTACAAGATTTCGAACAGTCAGTTTTGTTTCGTTACAAGTTTTATTCCATTATGAGATTTCAATGACAACATTAAAGACTTATTGTGAGAATTGTAGAATTCGACGGAAAATGTACAGCTGTCGAAATCCGCTGATGCAGTGACTTAAAAGATGCTGATTCTATCCTCTGTGTGGATTGACTTTAACCAGCATCAGTTTAAATGTTCATTTTCTGCCTTTTTGCCATTTATAATGATAATAAATATGTTGATAGGAAGCAAAATTGGTGAGAGAAGGCAGAAGGGATCCAGAAAATTCCATGAATCTGGACATGAACCTAGGATTCTTTGTACGTAACTGCACCAGAGGTCAGCGCACTGTCCACAAGGGCACAGCTGTCGAAATATGATGAGAGATGTTGATGCAGTGAAATAACATGGTCAAAAATTACATTAAAAAAGGAAAGGAAATGATATAAATGAAATGAAATAAATAGTGCTTTAAATTTTTCAGTTAGCCTACATTAGGCCCGATTAAAGGGTTAGGTCACCCAAAAATGAAAATTCTGTCATCATTTACTCACCCTCATGTTATTCCAAACCCCTGAAATCTGAGAGATTTCTGTCCTTCCATTGACTGCTACACAACTACCACTTTAATGCTTCAAAAAGATTAGTAAATCTTATCCAAATGAATTGAGCAGTTTAGTCCAAACTTTATGAAGAGACACGATCACTTTATATGATGAACAGATTGAATTTAGGAGTTTATTCACAAAAAAAAAACATTCATTAGCGAACACAAAACAGAAGCTCAATCATTGTGATAAAGGAAGCTTATCTATACTTTTTCCATTTTTAGTTTAATTTTTATCTAAAATTTTAAGACGTGTAGCTAAATGTAACATGAATGACCCTCCACAAATTTTACATGACTGTTAATAAAATTCATAACTACCCTCAGTCTTTAAGAAATGTACCTTTTCTGTGTGGTCTTGTTTACATGTGAGAGATGATTTGGCTGCTATTAGACAGAAGGAACATTGTGCTCCTGTAATTACACTAACTAGCCACTAGATGTCAGCATAAAATGGCCGCATTCACACCGAATAAATAGTATCTCACAGGCCATTTCAAACTTTTAACGGTTGAAAATAATTCTGTGCCATTTCCTCGGAATCATAAACTGATATGCTGGAGGATTTTGCTTAGAACTCGTGGCAGGCAGTAGACAGCCCTCATTTTCAGGCGTAAAATAAGCCATCTGTCCATAATTACATCCTGAATTCACCAAATTCCCATAATTTAATAGTCAGGATATATGACATATTTAATTTTACGCAATTACTTGACACAGCTTGGCTATGGGGGACAGACATACAGTCTGTACAATAGGTTGTACTGTATTAAGTCAGCCAGAATTAGGCCTTAGTTTAATTAGGGCATTTAAATAGCTTTTATATAAAAAAAAAACATTGGTGTGCATCCTGAGACAAAACAATGGCACTGACATATTTTAAAATATGTCAGTGCAAGTTGCTTTCAGATAAAACAGCACAAACATGTATTTTAGTCTGGGACTAGGTTTAAGCCTTGTATGTGAAACCGGGGGTACGTTTTTTTTGGCCACTGGATTTATTTTCAATGTGTATCCACCTTTTTTAAATGTAAGAGCGGGTGTGGCTGGTTTGTAATGCAAAAAGTTTTACCATTTAGGCCTGCTGCACTTATTATTTTTCTAATTATTAACTTATAGCAGCTAATGAATCAGAAGTCTTGTGCATTCACAGAAAACAGCTTACTTCTGCATTGTAAATTAAGGTGGATACAACAGTATTGCTCAGACTGTCTCTCACAGCAGCATTTTCATTCACATAAAATTACATATGACATCTACCCTGTTCCATAAGACTGATTTTTGGAAATATATAAGAGATATAAAAGCAATGGTAAAAGTAATGTAAAAAAGAAAAAAAGATAAAAAGTTTATTTTGGAGTGGAGTTTTCATAATGGAAACTTGTAAAAACTATCTTGAGTAGTGATAGTCAAGTAGAGAGAGAGAGAGAGAGAGAGTGAGTAAGACCGATAAACAGAGACTTACTTTAAGGCATGAGGGGCAGGACCACCTAACGCCAATGCCCAACCCCCTCACCCTCTGAAGACACACTAACGCACATTTACTCTCTCTCACTCTCGCTCTCAGTACCTCTGTCCAGACTGCTGCTCCAGACCTCACCGCCTCTTTCCATTCAAACCAACTTTAAGCCACAGGTCTGTGCGTGCGAGCCAGCATTTCATCCAGACCCTGCTGTGCGCTTTTAGGAGCCTCTTAGTTTGTTAAAGTTTCAGTTGGAGGATAGTGACCAACAGTGACCAAGATGAGGATCATACTGCTGCTGCTGGTCGCCCTGGCAGGGCCTTTCTGTACCTTTACCCAAGCAAGTAAGTCAACACACACGCAGAGTGCTATCCTTTCTTCCACACACTCTGTCCATTCTCTCCATCTATTTCTACTTCCTTATAGTGGCCATAACTTTCATTAATTCAATTCAGTTTTGTTTGATTACACACAGAATCTCCACTAAATGATGTTTGTTTGGTGTGTGTGTGTTTCAGTGCCTTCTGTTCATGATAAACATTATCCAGACATCTAAGCATGTGCTTATACAGTGTTTCTCTCATTTGGACCTTGTGATGGGAAAGTGATGTAATGGTGCTATGATTGTTATAGGCTATTATATACCAGTTAGTCAGCACAGATCTATTTCTATGTTTCTCTGTTTCTCTCAATCTGGACAGGGATACACGTGTGTATTAATAGAGCTGACTCTATATTTAAGGGAAGCATTTGACCATTTAGTACACAGGCTGGTTACATCTAAGAGCATTGCAGGCCTGAGAGAAAGAGAGAGACGCCCCATATGCGCTTATTTTGTACGTCTTTCTCTCCTCTCCTCACCCCCCCATTCGTTTGTAACCATCTTTGGCGGGGTATCAAGCTTTCACCCCTCTCAGAGATGGGTTGGAGGGGCATGTGTGTTATTTTTAAACTGCAGCGCCTCTGACTCACTGCTCAGGGTCGGTTACAGCCCTCTAAACATCACATTAAAATGCTCAGCAAGTTTCAAACTTTGGAAAACTTCACTCCCTACAATCAAAGGAGCGTCGCCAGTACACAATCTTCCTCTCCAGTCTCTCTCATTCTTTCTCCTGCTGCCATTTGTCTCCCTTTTTTCCCATTCTCCCAGTCTGGTGGTGCCACTCCCTGTTCTAAAAGCAGGGCTTGATCAGACAGTTAAAACTTCTACTCTACACTCTGTTATACAGCATTCTATACAGTTTTACTTTGAAGAACAGATTAATATTTGTGTTGTTCTGTGAACATTAACTTTTCAGATGTCACACTCTGTTATGTGTTGTGTGTGTTATGAATAGAGTAATGGTAAACTGACACGTGAGAGCACATCGAGGTATTGGGTGTACTGGGTGTTAATTTAGCTACATGAACCCTGAAACTCTCTCAGGGTCTCTGAATGTAACCACAAACTCAGCCCTACCTATTCACAGAGCTCACTCAACTTCACATTTAACTTCAAAGTGCAGTCAGATTTTCAATGAATCTGAATGAGTTTGTTTTGAATTCATCTTTAGCACCATACAACTCAAAATACACGAAACTCACTAATCATTCTGCTAAACATCTGAATTGATCTTATTGTGCTTTGTCTGAATTAACTCCATACAACTTCATAATCTGAATACACTTCTCAAAAGAATGAATCCAATCAGAATCTGAACTGAACTCATCAGAACTCATAATCAACTGCTTTGTCTTCACTATAAGTAAACTTCACAAATGCATTTAGATTAGAATTTTGATTTGTGGGGAAAAGCGGAGCTCGATATTGAGTTTTGTCTCCCTCAGGTCTGGACTCTTGTTGTATTTTAGATTAGGATGTGTGTGTTAGTCTGTGATATGTTGTTCCCTGGAGATTGTGAGTGTGAGAGCCTAAGCATGTGTATGTGTGCTGTTCTAGTGATAAGAGATTTTCCACTTGCTCTGTCCTCTGCTGCCCACTCATGACATGTAATATGTGTGTTTCTGTGAGAGGGAGGGAATCTGCCTTTATAAGATGTTCTTCACTAGTTCTTCCTGTACAAAAACATTCCAGCATCATATCCTCCCTCACAACATCCTCACAACATCCTCACACACACACACACACACACACATGCGGAAACAGTAAATGGAGTAAATGGATTCTTTTTTTATAGATTGAGAGTAATTGATAAGGATAAAGAAAGATGCTTTATCTATCTGTAACCCTGGGGAGGAAAAATCTGTCTCCCTGTTCAACAGACACCCAGTACAGACACCCTCTTGTGCTCTATTTCCCTGGTTCTCCTCTTTTTCTCTATATTTGTCTCTCCTTTTCCTTGTCTTTCCCTTTTATGGTTTGTTTATTGTCAGGGAAATGTTTCAGGCTTGGTCATAGATTTGAATTTGATCATCTAATGGGTGGTTTTTCACTGACACGCACACATACCTGCACTATTTTAGTGGGGTTTGACTCATTGCAGTCTGTACTAGTAGAAAGGCTGCTTCTCACGGTCCCCAATTCTCAAATCTCCCTCGTCTTTATTACACGGCGCTCTGAAATTACTCGATTCTGATTGGTCAATCACGGCATTCAGCAATCTGATATTTCCTAATCACCGCCACCAAGCGTCCACGAGCGGTTCGAAGAACGGGTGGATGATCACCAATAGCAATGTTGTATTCACCTTATTTTTCAACGCAGAAAATGTGAATCTTAACATTTCATGTGAATGTTAAGATTAGCGGCTATACACAAGCCACGTACACACTGTAAGTTTCAGGAGTGACAACCGCATTTAAATGCGATAGGGAATCCCCTAAATTACATTAATCACAATATTTTGATCTTATTTTCAGCATTAAGCAAAATTTATTTTGGTTTATTATGGGCTTGTTCCTGTTCGCTGATTAGTTGTTCAGTTCGGTTCCGTACACACTGCATAGAATTTCTGCAAATGAGGTCGTCACTCCGGTATTTTACTGAACTGTGTGTAGCTACAGAACGGGAATAAGCACTAAAAGGTGAACTCACAACTGAATTTAGCTGCAGTGTGTACGTGGCTAAAGTGCAGTAACTGTAAAGATTGTGCTAAAAACCAGTGTGTTTATGATTACAATAAAAATTAAACTAATATGATAACAAATAGGCCTACCAGTTTGTACAGAGCTCCGCATATGACATGCAGACAAAAAATATATATCATGGCCACTAATTAATTTGTTCCCAAGAATTAAGAATTTGTAGGCTACTCGTTTTACTAAATCGAGTCCATGTTGGGGAATGAGTTGTACAGTGTCCACTGTATAGGCCTACACACATGCACAGCATAAACTGCTTTCATTTAAAATAATTGAAAGCGGCTAACACCGGAAAACTTGCACATTGAAGGTAAAAATGGTGCCGTCTGCTCTTATGTTAAAAATAACGTGGATACCAGTCTGTTCATAAATAATTGAACCGCCGCTATTTTCATGTCAACGCAGACGTGCTTTCATACAAACGCAGCTGCCACCATCTTGCGTCTTAATTGTCAATTTTTGTAAAAATGACCTCATACGAATTCAGTATTAATATTACAGTAATATTGCTTCAGTGTTTGTTTTGCCGCTATGCCAATTGTTTTGTACATAGACGTAGCGGACTATTTTTTTAGCAGAAGCTTAGATAAAATATACAGGTAAGATTATAAAATAACGAATGGCCATCATAAGTTCCGATCATGCTGTTGAGGTTTATTTCGCGATAATGAGAAGTTGACTGTACATCTTTTTTTACATAACTTACAGTTACAGTTTCTGCCCATGCTGCTGTGTACAATTCAGAGAAAGAGAGGGAGAGAACAGCTGGCTCTTTCTCTATACTCTGCTCCTCCCATCACATCATGTGCGTTTATGTGAGTATGTGTGGTGGTTGGAGGGGAAGAGAGCCATACTTAGAACTAATTGTTGGGGTCTCAAACATAATGAGCTGATTGTTAGCAGCAGTCAACAAGAACATTAATATAAACACACAAACATACACGCAGGACATTCTGATCTCTGACCCCACCCCACCCTTACATGTTTCTTAATAGGACAGTTTTGTTTGATTGTGGCACTATGAAAAGCAACAGTGATCTGTGGACCAGAATAGATTTTTCTTTTTTTTTTTTACACCCACTTACAATTAAATAATGTTTTCCTCTCACGTAAGAGTTCTTAAATTGGTATGATGCTTTATTTTGGGAGCCTAGTTAATTAGGTTATATAAATTTAAGCTTAAAATTGCAAACTGAGTGGAAACATGTTATTAAAACAAGTTCTTTCTTTCTTCTGTGGAACACAAAAGAACTATATTTTGAATATTTTGTATAATGCGCTTGTCATTCATTCAATGCCTTTACAATGAATGAGGATGAACTTCAAAAAGAACTCAAAAGTACCATAAATGTATCATAAAACTGTAATGTTTGTTATTAATTTAGTGAATTGAACTTTAAAACCGGATCATTGTGAAGGAATCATTCCAACTGGGTTTGTGAACTGGTTCAACACTCAAATGATTCGTTCACAAAATGAGCATTGCCTCACAATGAGCCATATGGACTATTCAAAAATTATATAGAAGTATTGTGTATATATATTATTTAATATAATTTCAACATATTAAAAATATTGGCCAGGATATGCTTCTGAAATTCCCCTTTAGGGCTTTACAGAAGAAAGACAGTCATATGGGTTTGATAAATGAGGGTGAGTAAATGATGAGACATTTTCATTTGGGCAAACAACCCTTTAACTTCCACACTGCTGTAAGTGTCTGAGTCACATAATAATCAGTAAAAGATAAATCTGCTTTATGAAACTCATATAAAAATGTTCTATTAAAAAAGAACCCTAACATTAATTTGCTATTAACCCAAAGTTGATGTGTAAAGTGTGCTGCGTTTTTTAACCCATGCTGAGTTTGATATTTTAAACTGTGTATTTCAGCAGCTGAGGTGGTGTTATTGTAAAGGGAGGTTCCCTACAGATCGCCAAGAGAAAGTCTCTCATATGCAGTCCATCTGGCTTTGACACAAGCACAGATCTGAAATCAGTTTTTGCTGTGTCTCTCTCTAATGGTTGCTGAAGTCATTGTGAGTGGTGCAGAAAGATCTAAGATCAACCCCTGAGGAAACATGCCATTTTTACCATGTTTTTTCCTCCAATGCTTCATTTCCACGTGTGCAGTTATTGCCGGCTCAACCCAGGAAGTAAGACATTCAGTCTGGTTGAAGGTATGACGTAAAAAGGAAGTGATCTCATTAGTGTGGAGCTGAATAGTTAGGGCGTGACCTTCTGTATGGTGGTATGGCAGAATGTTTTTGTACGTAAATGTCTAAGTGAATGTGTAAGTGTGTGTTTATTGGGCTGATGGAGAGGCCGGAATGTTCTCACTATTAACAGCAGGCCATGGGAAATTTCTGGCTCACCCATCTGATACAACCACTAGAGAACCAAAACACGCAGCAAACAGCGTCAGTGTTTCTGGAATTTCTTCATTTTCCTCCAACTCTATCTCTAATGCTGAGCTCTCCCCTTATGTTGAAATGTAACCGCTAAGGGTGGGTTTCTAGAATATTATTTTTATGAACCTTTTTATTGTTCTTGTACCAGGTACTCTGGTGGTGCCAACAACTTCTGATCTGACTTCAGTGCCAGGAGCTGTATCAGAAATACCTGATGTCATAGCCACAACAGAAAAATTAGCTCCTCAAGAAACTGCTTCAACACCAGCACCTGTTCCTGAGGCTACAGAAGCAGCTGCCTCAACAAAAGAAGTGCCATCATCTTCCACAGACGCACCAGCGACACAATCAGACGTCCAAATAGAAACAACAGCCCCAACAGATGCAACAAAATCAGCAGAAGCTGGACCAGAAGAGATGGCCACCACTGAGGCCCCTACTGAAGTTCAAGAGCCGACAGCACAATCTGAAAAAGCTGAAGAAACAGGATCAGAGGCTCCAAATAATGTAGAGATAGAGGGTGAAGAAGGTTAGATATACTCACAGACATAAAGTGTATATATTTATTACAATTAAGAATGTGAATTGAGAATGTGTGTGAGGTGAGGATGAGTGGTCATTGACATGATATCTGGTGGGGTTTTTTTCTTATTATTTTTCTTATTTCTTATATATTTTCTTACAGGCACAGGACAGTTGGTGGGGATTGTAATCGGCGCATTGATTGGAGTGATTGTTGTCATTGCTGTAATCATCTTGGTGGTCAGAAGAATGGGCCAGTACTCGTAAGTACTTTTATTACTATGAGCAGAAAATGAAATATATTAGTGCTGTCAAATCGATTAATCACGATTAAAGGCACAATATGTAAATTTTTTGCAGTAAAATATCCAAAAACCACTAGGCCAGTGTTATATATTTTGTTCAGTTGAGCACTTACAATATCCCAAATGTTTCCAACTATTTGTTAATCGTGAGAAAATCGTAATTTTTACCAAGGATATTGGACGTGTCCGGGAGTCACCTGTCATATCCATGTTATCATAGGTTTCCGTTTTTATTTTGTAGAAACCATAGAAACACCAAAGACGCTTTAATATATTACATGTTTTCTTAGACAAGGGAACAACTGTTTGGTTACATTTATAGACAGAAAACGAATTATTGTTGTATAGCTCAACTCGTTTAGTCCTATTGTTTAAATGTAGTTTTAATTTTCCGAGAGTACCATGCTTTACCATGACTCAGAGAAAAACACTATTTTGTCAAGTAGCTGACATAGCATATTCAGATACAGCTTTATTTTAAGTAACAGTAATACATCATTTTCCCCATCATATAATATTTTTAAAATGAATTGCATGCCATTTATCAACACAAGCCACCCAGCATTTATTAATATGATATTCTAAAATCGATCTAGCTTACTGCAGTGTGCAACAAGTGTCTCATAACAGCCGCCGAGCGAACACACAGAGTAACGTTATAACATCATTTTCAACACAGTCAAATGTATCTAATATGATAAACAGTGCTGTTACCTCATACGCTTGACCGGAAGAAGCAGAAGCGGCGACTGCGGCATGATAAGAGCTCCACTGTCTTCGAGGCATGTGTCGTGTTCGTCTCTCATTAACAATTGCTCCAGCAGCCTTGTTCAGCTCCAACATCACTCGACCCTGTGCTGCTTCATACTACAGTAACATTAATAATCTCATCCATGAACACGATTTCTGCCCGAGTCCCTTCCCGATTCTTTTCCACTGACTGTTAGGTGAAGACGACATCTCCCAAGATTCCGCGCTCAAATTCAGTGTCATCAAGCTATGCCTTTGTTTTGAATAGGTGACCTCTAGTGGCTAAAATCTACATATTGCAGCTTTAATCGCATCTAACATTATATATATATATATATATATATATATATATATATATTCACACAAACTTTTCCGTAAGATGTGATTAATTGACAGCACTATATATAGAGGAGATTGTGTGACAGATGTCGCCAGCTGCTTTAGGAATGTGTTCTCTGTATGAATGAATGATTGAGGTGAAATTTTGCATGCTGACATTATATGATTTTTATGTTTTAGGACTGCAAAGAAACAAAAGCCTCAAAAACAAGACTCTGTAACTGTCTTACTGTTTCATAGATAATCCTGATTAATCAGTGTAACCCAGTTGCTCATAAAATAATGTAAACATAATACAGCTTAACAAAACTATGTTGCTACTCCAAGTGGTCTTCTACCAGTGTTCATCTAAATGGCAAATATTGGAGAAAAAAAACACTGAACCGTATCAAGAATCAAAGAAAAACTTAGAAAAATCACAATCTCTTTTGAAAAGGAGTGGCAATACAGTGCTGTTGATGCTATAATATTTGTGGTATTAACATGGTGTTGCCCAAAAAACAAAAGAGGGCCAAAAATAACCAATTGTATTAAAAAAATGTATTTATTTTATTTATTTTTTTTTTACAGTTTTTTTTCAAGTATGTCTGAATGATTTCTGAATCAAACTCATGAATGAAACTGATCAATGCATTTGAAATTTTCAATAACCTATTAATGTATATTGTCAAGTATTGTTATTTATTTTTTTGTTTATCTGTGTCTGTTACATGTATAAAATAAGCTTTAATAAGTGTCTATTGCTGCTACATTTGTACTAATCTGCTTTGTCCTCTTTCTTTCCCAGCCCCTGAAAAGGAAGGCACGACAGGAAGAGAAGAAGAAGAAATTGCGGAAGTTCTGAACTATTGTTCTAATGTTAAAACAATGCAAGCAGCACTCTCACCATCAATCCAGGACTACAAGGGGAGTAGGAGAGTGCTCCATCCCTTTTCCAATTGAAAAAGATGCCCTCCCCAACCCTCCGAAAAAAACACCTCCCCAACGCCCACAAAACCCCTTATTTAGAAGCCTCATTTATATCCTAACAATGAAAGGCCACAGGAAGTTACAATATCTTTTTTAATGCATATTAATATAACAGGTTATCAGTGAATGTGGTTTATGAAGGGCCTAATGAACAAAAACAAGCAAACTGCACATGCAAGCAAAAGCTTCTACGTTTTTTTTAATTCCACTGAGTGTAAATATCATACAAAGGAACGTAATATCTTCATGTGTGAAAAAAAAAAAAAAAAGCCAATCCAAGATCATTATTTTTCTCAATTTCTTACTTTTTCCTCTCTACAGATGTGTCCAATAGGACTATGATGCATTATGTACAGTTTATGATACATATAGGCAGATGCTGTGGACACATTCTGTTCTCAGAATAGGCTCAAGATGTGTAATTTACCAGTCTAGCGGCATTAATATTTTTGAATTATAGTTAAGGGAAGCAGCACACCATAAGTGCTTGAGATTCACTCTTTTGAAGTGCATTAATACAGAGTGACTTGAATGTGTTGTTCTTAACTGTCACCCATTCCAAAAGTGACATCACTTCCTCTGGGACGCATCATTATTATGTGTTCCAATTAGCTTAGCTCCATTGCACGCAGCTGCTATTGGCATGTATCACTAAAATTCTCATGTTCCTCACCCTGGATTACAACATTTTAACAGCATACAGACATTTTGCATGGTTTAGTTGTTTGGATTTCTTTTTTGTCAATGTTGGGTTTGTGTTTCTTATTGACGTTCTAGAGCGTGGCTATCCTGGGCTTTGCTTAAGAGATCAGTAATAGGTGCACTGAATGATGAAGAATAAATGTTTAATATTGAGAAAGGACTTTAGACACTGCAAATGTTTGCAACGATTTTTTTTTTTTTTTTTTGCCAGATTCCTCTTTATATCCCGACACTCCATGATTTCATTTTCCCATTTGATCCACTTAAAACCAAGTATTTGTCTTTGTATTTTGGGGTGGTGTTTTTTGTTTTGTTTTTATTGTTCAGTTTCAATAAAAAAAGTTCCAAATTATGTTGTATTGCCATATCATGTTGTTGTGTTAGTGGAATTCAGATAACATTGTCTGTTTGTCTGTTTACTTTCAGCCCCTTTTACTCAGCATTCCAGCTTCTCTCTCTCTCTCTCTCTCTCACACACACACACACACACACACAGGTATTCCTAACATTATAAGGACATTTCATAGGCGTAATGTTTTTTATACTGAGTTAATGACACTTTCCAGCCCCTAACCCTAAACCTACCCATCACAGAAAACTTTTTGCATCGTTACATTTCAGGGAAAAAAAAAAAAATGTCCCCACAAGATCAAAGATTTCTGGTATTACTATCTTTGTGGGGACATTTGGCCCTCACAACTAGGCACACACACACATACAGGCCTACACTGTCTCTTTTCTCACACAAACACACACCCACACATTCCCTCTTTGTCTCTCTAATCCCTTATAAAAACTGGCAGAGAGAGAAGGAGATAGGGAGAGTCAATGAATAAAGGAATCTTTGTAAATATAAACATGTTCTTAAGTGACCTCTCTGGATAAGTAGGTAAATAAACAGCTGTCCCAAACAGCTGGCCCCAAAACATATTTAGGCTCTTAAAGTGGAGAGTAATAAGCGTTTTTACCATACACTCTTAGAAAAAAAGGTTCAGTGGAGTTCTATATATATGGTTCTTGACTCTTTATGCCAAAAAGGTTCTATATAAGGAGAAATGTCTTAAATTATTACATAATGTTTAACAAAAACTTAGTGATATGTTTATGAGCTGTTTCACAAGTTCATTTGCCTATATGATCTGTAAGCTAATAAGGTTATTCGTATTTGGCTTGCTGTCTGCAGTGGAGGGGCTCGAGGAAGCAGCTTCAACTCAAGCGTAGATATACAACCCAGTGGTACTACTAATGCTTGGATGATGGGTATGGTAGCAAGATGCCTAAATTATGTTGCTGGAGTTGGGGAGGTGGGGGGATGCCAAAACAGCTGATGCCGGAACAAGGTGAGCGGCTGCTTATACACTATAAAAAAGAATTGTTGGTTTAACTTAAAGAAGTTACCTGGTTGCCTTAAAATGTTCATTGAAATTAAAAAAAAAAAAAAAATGAGTTAATACATTGAAGGTGATTGGTTTAATCAACAGAAACTCAAAATATTATGTTATCTGAACCACATTAATTATCTAAGTTGATTTGACAAAAGAAAAAATGTTGTGATAACAAATCATGAAAATAATTTTTTACAGTGTATGCTCTGGCAGTTAATTGAAAGATTAGATGGGTTTACTCCTCCCGAAATTATGTTTAGGAACTTCACTTAATTCATAAAATTTCATTAAAAATAAATTAAAACGAAATCCATAAAATGATCCCTTGGAAACCCCTAAAAGGATCTACATATATGAATATATAAAACCACTAAAAGGTAAAAATCTACATATATGAATCTACATATAACCACTAAAAATCTACATATATGACAGAACCCTTTAAAGATTTATAGACCTTTTATTCTAAGAGTGCTCATTTTTCAAGTATCTCACAGTATTGACATGTTTGGCCTTTTCATTGCTTTTATTTTGCTATTCCAAAGCACAATGTCTGACTTTTTACTTCACTATGGTCTCCACAATCTACTTATGCTTATGATGCTTTTGGGAAATTCAGCCCTTGCCAAAGCAGGTATAACTCACTGATCCAATGACACAGTTGTCTCAACTTAAAAAAAAAAACACTGACTTAATGAGTATCCAACTCAAAATGAGTCAAGAACCTTAATATATGCTTGAATGTCTCTGTCCACCACTGATTGGGTAAAACAAAATATGAAATCAAGTGGCATTTAATGCAATGAAAGATAGTACACACATCATTTTTGAGCAAAAGTATTCACAAAAAGAATTATATATATTTATAATATTTTAAAATTATATACACAAAGTATTTAAACAGTATTTTGCAGTTTAATTGTTAAACAGTTGTATTAACATGTTTGAGAAATATAAGGTAATCAGTTTCCACATATTTGTCTAGTAATGTAAACAAGCTTGTTAAGATAACTGTTTTGTTTGAGTTCAGTGTACTTAAATATTTAGGTTGACTGAACTAAGTACTCAACTTATAATTAAAAGAGTTACTAGTACTCAAGTTTTCTAAGGAACTAGGGCTGCACGATGTATCATTTTAGCATCGATATCGCGATGTGCGCATCCACGATAGTCACATCACAGGAAGTGCGATGTCTAGGGATCGTTAATCTGTACAGACCAGGCACCACATTTTGAAAAGCATGTGATTATCGGATTAAATGCTAAATGCTTCATCATTTGCATGTGTTTTAGGTCCTGTCAGTTGTGCGCGCTATTTTCTCTGCGTGCACGCGGAGCCGCGCAGATGCACGTGAACACCAAATACCGTTCACTTCCACGTCTTTGTGTTTGAATGGACACATACACGCAAAATTATTTCAAAAAGTCCATCTCAAACAGTTGCTTATGGCTTAGGTAACACAAACAAAGAAAACGGATGTGTATCATTATAATGGATCCGCACATTCAGTCTTAAAGTGACAGCAGGCTAATATTCTTGCTACTTTTTTTGTCATGAATGTTAACAAACAACAAAATACAAAGAGAAAATCACTTTTGCAGCTTTAACAGATTAATTATATTCAATATTTACAGTGAAGACTATGCAGTGTTATTTTACATTTGATTATACATTTTCTGTACCTGAAAAATATAAAGCACTGTTTATTTAATTTAAATGACCCCAAACATTCTAGAATTATTCATTCTTTCCAAATAGAGCTATTCAAGTAATCTGGTGAATTTATTTCATATCACAATATATATCGCAGAAAAACAAAATATCGCAATGTCAGTTTTTTCCAATATTGAAGCCCTAATCATATAACAGTCACTTCTGAGTGTGTGCGTATATGTGGGTGTGCTGTGCATATGTGTATGCGTCTGAATGTGGTTTTAGGCAGTAGCCCAGCCACTCACTCTCTCTAGCTGTGAACAATGGACTCTTTTAGTGGGAGACCCACTCTGACGTCCTGCTCACAGTCTGAGCTCTATAACAGTGTGTTTGTGATACAATGATTTCTGTACATTCCTAATGAGAAGGGCACTTCCTGACCAGTAAAAGCCTTCATGTGCACTCACATGAACACACAGGAAAGTCCTAGAAGTGCCAAAACAAACAAAGCAATGTCTGGACAAGCACACTCTGAAATACAAATATACACACAATTTTGCAGATATGCACAAATGTAAAAATAAAATTTCAGTGACATCACAAAACTATAAGTAGCTTAGACTGAATAAATGTATTATATATAATATATAAAATTTTGCTTTCACAAACACACAAATACATGTAAGATAATGATAAAAATAAGCTAAAGTGAAGCGTATCATATGTGTATCACAGAAGAATGTGAGTGTGTTCAAAGGAGGATGGCTAATACAGCAGCTTCATGTTTACTTCAGAGCCTAAAGACACACATGTGCAGAGTCTCCCAGTGTTTCTGGTCACTCCCCAGGCCTTGAGAAACACTCACTCTCAGTGCTGTCCACTTGCTGTGATATATTTCTAGGGAGGGTGTGTATAGTACCAGCGAGAGACTGGACTCAACTGATATGCTGAGGCTCACACAACACTACAGTCATGTCACTTATTCAGTGTCATACCTATTTGATTTTCAAAACATTCTCTTGTCTCATTCCTCTGTGTGACTTTGGTGATATATAAATATATATAAATATTTATGTGTCTTACATTTATAATATATGTATAAATGTAACACACATTGGGTTTTCATGTTTTATGGGGACATTCCATAGACATGATGATTTTTATACTATAAAAACTGCTTATTCTATCCTCTAACCCTAAACCTAACCATCACAAAAAAACTTTCTGCAATTTTACATTTTCAAAAAGCTTCACTTGTTGCAACGCGTATGCTCTGTTTTGGTTTAGTTTCATTGTATTTTGGTTTTGTCTTCCCTGTTCATGTTTGCCTGTGTGTCCTGTCATTGTAAGTTGAGCTTGTGAATCAGTACATCGTGTACACAAATCCCCAGGCATTGTTAAGGACCCTGCTTTACTACACATTGGAACAGTTATAACTCAATTTCTGGCGACATGACTGTACAACGTCAACGAACAAGGTGGACCTATATCTTTTTGATATTATTTATGCTGTTTAAACATTTCAGCCGAATATGAATTATTTTAACTAGATGTGATTTAAGTAGATTAACTAGATTTAACTACCTGCCTAGTGATGTGTGTTTATACTGACATATAAAAAACGGTTTGTCTTTTCAAATCTTCTATTGCGTAACATTTTATTTGAGAGTTGGCTCTTGCATTTTATGTTTTGCACTTCAGAAATGTGACGTAATTTCTGGTAAGGGAGCATAGGGAGTATCCTTGCTCACTGTTTTTTTCGGTGCATTGTGGGATTTTTTAGGGAGTGAACGTTCCAGCGCAATGGAAGGATTTTGCGATTGAGACTGCCTTATAATGACTGACTCCCTGATCAGTGCCCTGACTGAACTAGGGAGCTGACAGAGACGTTTCCTAATGTGTGCCAGTTTGTTCCCTTAGTTACTGATTACATTCACCTGTTGTTCATTTAGTTACCTCATTGCTCTCTGGCTACATCTGAAAACTTAAAAATGCTGCCTTGGGAGGAAGTATTCCAAGGTAGGAAGGCATCAAGGCACATCCGAATCAAATGTTAGCTTCTCTTCCTGTCTTAGATACCTTCATCTGATCGATTTTTGAGGGCAGCATAGATGTATCCTTCACTGCCTTTGATATCCTACAATCCTATGCGTTCCATTCGGTGACAGTTGAGCTAGAAAAAGAAAGATGGCATCTGAAAGTTGCGGTTTCTGGTCAGTTTGTGTGTAAATGTGTGTTTTTGACCAACGTTTTCCACTTCCGATGCCATTTCAAGTGAGTAATTACTACTGTAGTAATTAAATATTTGTTTAGTTCTCACCAAAGCCCACGCTATTTTGCTGTAAATCAAATAAACTGTTACGCTGCCTCAGAAGTCTTTTCGAAATCAGTTTCCACTGCCTGCAGAATCATTCCCCTATGATGAACCACACACACATATATATATGCAGATCAGGCATAACATTATGACCACCTTCCTAATATTGTGTTTGTCCCCCTTTTGCTGACAAAACAGCCCTGACCCATCGAGGCATGAACTCCACTAGACCCCTGAAGGTGTGCTGTGGTATCTGGCACCAAGATCCACATGGATGGCAGGACCCAAGGTTTCCCAGCAGAACATTGCCCAAAGCATCACACTGCCTCCGCTGGCTTGCCTTCTTCCCATAGTGCATCCTGGTGCCATGTGTTCCCCAGGTAAACACACACCCGGTCACCCACATGATGTAAAAGAAAACGTGATTCATCAGACCAGGCCACCTTCTTTCATTGCTCTTTGGTCCAGTTCTGATGCTCACGTGCCCACTGTTGGTGCTTTCAGCGGTGGACAGGGTCAGCATGGGCACCCTGACTGGTCTGCGGATATGCAGCCCCATACGCAACAAACTGTGATGCGCTGTGTATTCTGACATCGTTCTATCAGAACCATCATTAACTTCTTGAGCAATTTGAGCTACAGTAGCTCGTCTGTTGGATCGGACCACACGGGCCAGCCTTCGCTCCCCACGTGCATCAATGAGCCTTGGCTGCCCATGACCCTGTCAGCGGTTCACCACTGTTCCTTCCTTGGACCACTTTTGATAGATACTGATCACTGCAGACCGGGAACACCCCACAGCAGCTGCAGTTTTGGAGATGCTCTGACCCAGTTATCTAGCCATCACAATTTTTTAATGGTAGTCCACTGTATGAAGAATTTTTGGATATAATATGTCACAGTTTACTTTATTTTGCTATCCTCACTTACATAAATGAACTATAGTGTTGTAACGAGGCGGGACACGACGTGAGATCCATGTGCAAGCTTTTATTTAACAGAGTTCGTAGTCAAACAGGCAATGGTGGAACAACAGCAAACAGGTATGGCAGAGAGCAGGCAGAATCGTAGTCAAGGAACAGGCAAAGGGTCAGGGCGGGCAGATAACAATCGTAAGTCCAAGACAGAGCAGATAATCCAAAGGGCAGGCAGCAGTGAATCATAAACAGGAAACAGACAGGATCAGTAACAGGCAGACAAACACTATGACAAACGCTCAGAATTGCAACCAGAGTATACAAGACTTCGCAATGAGGTGGTGTGTGAGTGTGTCTTAAATAGTCCAGGAGATAGGCTCCAGGTGTATGTGGCAACGGGTGATTGGTGTGGAGTGTGCAGGTGACTGGCAGGGAGGATTATGGGAACTGTAGTCCGGGAACTGATAGGTACAGACGGTGATCGTGACAAGTGTCCTGCACTCACTAGTAAAAAAATATAAAAATTTTATCTAATAATTTTTGGTTTGACTGTATATTAGAGAAGCACCGATATCTCGGCCAACACTCAGTATCAGCTGATAAAAGCAAATTTTCACACTATCGGCTATTGGCCGATAATTTAAAAACAACCGATAGTCATGGCCGATATATCCTGTCAATCAAAAGAGGGTAGGAAAATGCACTGCATTTGGGCTTTGTGTAAGGAAAATGCTAAGAAACCAGTTTGATGTTAAATATTAATAGTAATTATATTAATTAATATCATTCAGAAAGTTAAGAAATATTAATTTAATCTTCAGAATTTAGTTAATGTGTGTTAATATTAATTTGAGCAATGTGTTTGTTCATAACTGATACCAGTTACTCTGAAACAAGTTGATGAAATGGAGAGAATAAAGTTTTTATTTGCATTTCTTTCAAAATATAATAATTAAAAATATAATGATTCATTATTAATTATAATGAAATTATCATTAATTTAAAAAAAGGTATAAAAGGCAGAACCCCCAAACTATCTGTACCGTTACCGGTATCGCCAGATATCACTCTGAATAATCGGCTATCGATATCGGTGAAGAAATTTAGTACTGGTGCATCTCTAATATATATATGTGGTTCATCATAAGGGAATCACAGTATCTAAATTATTTCCACCACAAAAAGACTCCAGTAATCTTCCATGTGTCTACTTTGCAATACTTAAAAAAAGAAAAATTAAACTTAATTCAGAGGGAAAACAAGTTACATTTTTCTTACCCCATTGGTAGATGTTTTTTAATCTTTTAAGTCACTTAATAGATTTTTTTTTTTGCAAAGACTTTACATATTATGTAATTTTGCTTCTCAAGGAAATGTATCTTATGGAGCCCAGACATGACATGCAAGAAAAAAAATAGTAGGCTAAATCGTGTGCACGATTTACTAATTCGTTCCCTCAATTTATAAATCATGCGCATGATTTATAAATCAAGGGAACGAAATAGTAAATCATGTGCATGTTTTAGTAAATCATGCACATGATTTATAAATCAAGGGAACAAAATAGTAAATCGTGCGCACGCTTTAGTAAATCGAGGGAACAAAATAGTAAATCGTGCGCACGTTTTAGTAAATTGATGGAACAAATTAAATCGTGCACATGATTTAGCCTACTATTTTTTTCCTTCATGTCATGTCCGGGGCTCCGCAGCTCCGTAAAAATAAAAGACAATAAAATCTCTTTTTTTCCCTTTTTTTTTGCAGTGTGGTCCAATCTGGTGAACATCTATTTTACACTTTTCTGTTATTTACACACAAACAATCTACAGCTCACACTTATGTACAAGGGTCAAAGTTCAGAGACTTTTCCCTCTCTTTCTCTCTCATATACACTCCTGTTAATGCATCTGTGTGGTCTGAACAGCCTAGTGAATGAGGGCATATGAAGTTAGGAAGGAGTCCATTTATCATAAGACATGTGTATGTGTATTGACTGATTAATTGATAGGTATGGGGAAATTATTTTGCCATAGCAATCATACATAATTACAGGACAATCAAACATAAATACACAATAGCTTAGACACATTTACGCATATAGTACACACATATACATATACATATAGTTAATACATTCGCAAACATAAAAACATGAATGTGGCAGTTAAGATAAAGGCATATGTTTAAAGGATATGTGTGCTGTATTGGGTGGATAAGGGTGTGGGTTTCGTAAGTTGTCCAATAGCCAATAGTGCCTCTGCATATGAGTGATGAGTTGTATATTCTTATAGTGGTTTACTCAGCCGTTTAGCATCACCAGATTAAACACCAGAGCCCCAGCACACCACAGCGTAGAACATGGCACTAGTGACAACAGATTGATAGAACATGTGAAGCATCTTGCACATGTTGAAGGACTTTAGTCTTCTGAAGAAGTAGAGCTGACTGTCCTTTCTTGTACATCGCCTCTGGGTTTTTAGTCCCGCTGAGGTTGTCATCAATGTATATCAGGTACTTATAGGAGTCCACTATCTTCACATCACAGCCACGTATGCAGACAGGAACATTTTGATACTTTCTTCTCTAAAGGATGTGTAAGTTGAACATGTGTATATGTACAGTGCTCAGCGTAAATGAGTACACCCCCTTTGAAAAGTAACATTTTAAACTATATCTCAATGTACACAAAAACAATTTCCAAAATGCTGACAAGACTAAGTTTAATATAACATCTGTTTAACTTATAACATGAAAGTAAGGTTAATAATATAACTTAGAGAACAAAATTTTCAGTTTTACTCAAATTAGGGTGATGCAAAAATGAGTATACCCCACTGAAAGTCTCTGGAGCAAAGCTAAATTTTAGACTACAAACAAGAATTCAACCACAGGTGAGTCTAATAATTAATTACACAGGTGTCCAGCAGACAGTTGACTATAAAAGGGTGTTAAAACCCCTTCCCATTTCATGCTGTCAGCAATGGCACCACATGGAAGAGAAAAGTCACAAGTCCTGAGAAAGAAAATAATTTCTTTACACTAGAAAGGTGAAGGCTACAAGAAGATCAGGAAAGCTTTACTTATCAGTCAGAATACTGTAAAAAAGTGATGAGAACTGTTGAGAAAGGTTGAAGAAAATCGGCATGCAAGTTCACTGCAGTTATCTAAAGAAGTTGAAAGCCAAACTGGGGTGACTATTTCCCGTGACACAATACGGTGTACACAGCAGAGGAATGGCGTGCATGAGTGCTGTCCACAAAAGAAGCCTCTCCTAAAGCCCAGGCACCAAAAAGCCCGCCTAGATTTTGCAAAGGGCCCATGCTGACAAAGATGAAGACTACTGGAACTCTATATTCTGGAGTGATGAGACCAAGATAAATGTTTTTGGAACTGATGGCTTCAAAACTGTATGGTGTCAGAAAGGTGAGGAATACAAAGAAAAATGCACGGTGCCTACAGTGAAACATGGTGGTGGCAGTGTCCTTATGTGGGTCCGCGTGATTGCTGCTGGTGTCGGGGAGCTGCATTTCATTGATGGCATCATGAATTCACAGATGTACTGCTCTATACTGAAAGAGAAGATGCTACCATCACTCCATGCCCTTGGTCGTCATGCACTTTTCCAACATGACAAGGATCCTAAACACACATCTAAGGCCACTGTTGGATTTCTGAAGAAGAACAGGGTGAAAGTGATTCAGTGGCACCTGATCTGAACCCAATCGAACTCCTGTGGGGAATTCTGAAGAGACAAGTTGAGCATCACTCTCCATCCAGCATCCAGTCTCTAAAAGAGGTAATTCTTGAAGAATGGAAAAAGATAGATGTTGCAAAAGGTCGCCAACTGGTTCATTCCATGCCTAGAAGACTTGGTGCTGTCATTAAAAATCATGGAGGCCATACAAAGTAGGCTACTAGATGTAGTAGTTTTTGTTGTGGGGTGTACTCATTTTTGCATCACCTAATTTGAGTAAAACTGAAATGTGTAATCTAAGTTATATTATTAACCTTACTTTCATGTTATAAGTTAAACAGATGTTATATAAAACTTAGTCTTGTCAACATTTTGGAAATTGTTTTTGTGTTCAATGAGATATTGTTTGAAATGTTACTTTTCAAAGGGGGTGTACTCATTTATGTTGAGCACTGTACATATAATTGTTGAGATTCAAAGATTTTCCATGTTTTACATTCATGTGTTTGTGTATTGTTAAAAGTCAACTAAATGAAGAGTACATGAGAAGATGATGTAATGAGCAAGGCTGACATTTGAATTTATTGGACAGCTGAAGTGTGTGTGTGTGTGTGTGTGTGTGTGTGTGTGTGTGTGTGTTGGGTGGGTCAGGATGGAGGCTGTTGTTGAGTTCACATCTGGTGTTCTGTGATATGCAAGTCTCTCTCCCTCTCTTTTGTTAAGCAGTTCTTTGTGCCATGTGGATGGAACATGCATTGTGTATGTGTAACACTAATTGCAGCTCAGAAGTGCCTATTGTTTAATGCGCCTAGTGTGTGTGGCATTGGTCAGTAGTTGGTACAAACATGTATCTACCACACACAGTGTCCTGTAGATTGTTCTGCATTCATGCTTCATTCTCAGTACATGAATGAAATTCATAAAGAGAGATTATGGGCAATGCAATTTTTGTTCTTGCTGAACCTATTTGTATGAAGCAGAGCCTTTGGACTCTTGTGCAGAAAACCTATTTACCAGACTATACTGCATTTACTGTGACAGACTTTGCAAAAAAAAAAAAACTAAAAAAAAAAAAAGGTAAATGAAATCTAGGTTGCATTAAATTGTGACCAAAATGAGAGGAATATACAGTACATATTTTGGCTATCTGTGCCTGATGATAGTTATTAGCAAGTTATTTTGTTTTCTGTAGATAGCTTTAGAAAAACTCAAGATCATTTTTTGTAAAGATCTCAAAAAGAACAGTTGGAAGCAGTTGTAATGTTTGCTATTCATTTTGGTACCCCAATTATCTTATAATCTCTGTACTGATCTAGGATGTCGTTATCTTGTAAATGAATCAGCGCTGCATTTCCGCACTCAAGATTTTCTCACAGTTTCAATTCTATGCTGGAAATCAATGGACTTCCAGATAGAGTCCAGTTGAAACCTGCTCTTTCACATATTCAAGAAATATCTTGATTTATTCCACAATTTTTTGAGTCTGGCTTATCACTCTTTACTCTTTTTTTATAGATTCATTTTTATCCTTTCATATTGTAATATAGTTTGGGTGAGCACTTTACATCCTCTCCAAAAAATGTTGGTCCAGAAATGTTTGGTTAGGATTGCAACCCGATCAGACTCATATATTTTCTCTGCTCCTTTTTTTCAGAAACTTCAGATTCTTACTATTTGACATTAATATTTTATAATTTTATAGTAATGTTTTTTAATTTATAAGATGTATTCAAGTGTATTCAAATATATTTCCTGCTTTTTATTGTATATATTTTATATTGTGCAAAATAAAATAAAATAAAAATAAATATAAAAGAATGAATGAAAATAATAATAATAATAAAATAGTCAATTGATGGTGTAACCTGCTTTGGTGAGTATTTATAGGGATTGATGGGTAATTATGAGGATTTGTGAAAAATCTGGGGGCTTTTGGGTAACTGCTAGAGCTCATAGGTAACGGTGAGAAGATGATGAACACTCAATTCTCAGATTCTCACTCTTGTGAAATTGTTTCATTGTGTGGTGTGAGTGAGAGACTTTGGAGCAATTTGTGGATTGTATTTAAATGAGCAGTCTCTAAAATAGACATCCTAATCCTCTTGCCATTATTTTATAAGCAATGAAATACAATGAAAGTGATAGGGGGCAGTGACTCAATTTTCTTTATATATATACACTACCAGTCAAAAGTTTGTAATCTGTAAGATTTTTAATGTTTTTAAAAGAAGTTTCATCTGCTCACCAAGGCTGCATTTATTTAATTAAAATATTGTGAAATATTATTACAATTTAAAATAACTGTTTTCTGTTTGATTATATTTTATAAAGTAATTTATTCCTGTGATGGCAAAGCTGAATTTTCAGCATCATTACTCCAGTCTTCAGTGTCACATGATCCTTCAGAAATCATTCTAATATGATGATTTGCTGCTCAAGAAACATTTATGATTATTATCAATGTTGAAAACAGTTGTGTACTTTTTTTTCAGGATTCCTTGATGAATAGAAAGTTCAAAAGAACAGCATTTATCTGAAATACAAAGATTCTGTAACATTATACACTACCGTTCAAAAGTTTGGGGTCAGTAAGAATTTTTATTTTTATTTTTTTGAAAAGAAATGAAAGAAATGAATACTTTTATTCAGCAAGGATGCATTAAATCGATCAAAAGTGACAATAAAGACATTTATAATGTTACAAAAGATTATATTTCAAATAAATGCTGTTCTTTTGAACTTTCTATTCATCAAAGAATCCTGAAGAAAACAATATTGTACACAAATATTTTGTACAATTGTACACAATAAATGTTTCTTGAGCAGCAGATCAGCATATTAGAATGATTTCTGAAGGATCATGTGACACTGAAGACTGGAGTAATGATGCTGAAAATTCAGCTTTGATCACAGTAATAAATTACTTTATAAAATATATTCAAACAGAAAACAGTTATTTTAAATTGTAATAATATTTCACAATATTACTGTTTTTACTGTATTTTTAATTAAATAAATGCAGCCTTGATGAGCAGACGAAACTTCTTTTAAAAACATAAAAAATCTTACCGATTCCAAACTTTTGACTGGTAGTGTATATATATATATATTTATCTCAACAGCATCCATAGCTGATCTTGGGCGTTTTGGTCACACATGATCTCATTCATTCAGATGCCAGAGGAATATGCATGGCACATGCATGGCTGACTCTCACACAAACACATTCTAATGTAAAAGAATGTTCAGTATGATGGTGAAAGTGTGAGGGTGGAAGACAGATGATTGAATAAGAGTGGGACGACCCGCAGATGAAGGTCGAGTAGGTGAAGATTAATGCAGAGTAATGTGACAGTTCTATAATGGGTGATTGTTGGATAGAACAGAACCACGCTGACTATAGATACCCTATACATTCCACAAATTGCACATGTGCTCATATCAGACATGTGATTTCACAGTATACACTGGACACAGATGGTTCCCACTCCTCTTTAGACAAAAATGTAACCCAGGGTCCTACTTGTTGACACAGAAACAAACACATGCGTAAACTTACACCAACACACACATCAGAAGTCAGATTGAGGAGTAATCCAGTGGTTTGACGAACTTAATCTGTTTGCAATTGATTATGTCCCTTGTTAGTTCACTCAAAAATGAAAATTCTGTCATTAATTACTCGCCCTCATGTTCATCTTCGGGGGGCTTTCATAGGGGGGGCACACATTTTTATGATCCGGGAAACAGACTCACCAAAACAATAATATCCCGTATTTATAATGAAATAGACTATATTAACACCAAAACACAAGATAGTCCATCCTAATTAGAACAAACTACACCCAAAAACTAGAGAATGACTCTGATTTTTTTTTACATTAGGTGTAAATGGGGATCGATAGTGGATAATAATGTAACTAGGCCTTGCGCTGTTGACGCTCGTGCAGCTCATCAAGCATAAGTCGAAACAAATGAGAACAGCACACACAAAGAAACTCAGTTAACATGTGGTAAAAATTCAAAATGTGGAGTTTTTATATTTTTTATATACAGTTAAGCAACATCACACGACCAAGAATGCTGTCATCCCGATTATGTTACCATCACGATTGAAAATGCAACACTGATTTCACTACAGTTTAATAAATAAGTAGTTAATATTAAGTCACATAAGATGCAATATTGACTGTTTTTGTTCTATTTCAGCAGCGAAAACAGTTCCAAACAAAGATCACAGCAGAACCATTGCGCACGTACCTCACAGCAACACTCGGCCGTCTTTCTTTACTGAATGATTCGGCGTTTTGAACGAATCGGTTGAATCAAAGATTCAATGACCCATTCATAAACAACTGCCTCATTCTTGAATGAATCGGCCATTTGGACGAATCGTTTGAATGAATGACTCAATGACTCAATCATTAAGGCGGTCAAATGCCGCCACCTACAGGCGTTTTAGTTTCATGTTTAAAAGTCATTTTCTCCCCAATATTTCTTAATTGTATTTTCAAAAAATATTTAAAACAATCTCTTATTTAAAGCAGCTGTCATTTATAAATGTCAATGATTTGATTTGATTGATAATAGCCCTGTGTGTCTAATTATTCTAATTGAATTTATTGATCAAATAAAAAAAATTAAAATGATAGATGCAGCATACATTTAATAAGGTTAGGGGGGAAATACCCTTTATAAAGGTTAAAAAAAAAAAAAAAAAGCCTTCGGGGTAAATATCACAAAAATGCAGATTTAAATGAGATGAGATATTGCTTCAGAATAAGTTATATTTACACTACACACAAAAAACGTCCTGCATTTGTAGCATATTGATGTGCAACAAAGACTGAGTGTAGGCTACTCACCATTAAAATAGTTGAAGGTGACGGGTCTGAAGTGATAGTCATTTATAAATATAGCCTAATTATGTTTCAAATTCCGTTTTGTGTAATAATGCGTTAACTGTTAATTTTCTGATCATATCCGGAGGGTGAAACGACTCCAGGGTAAAGAGATGCGATTCCCATTTAAAAACACATTTAAATAGATTTCCTTGAAATAGTTTTAAGTTACTTGCCACTGCACAACCTACATATCCCAACATAAACACTGCTGATAAATTATTTGTTAATAAAGCGTCTACGTTCACAAACCACTGTTAATTTTAACAGATTACATGTACACGGGATTTGGCAGAATCTCACTCGTTTTAGTTCATCGCGATCTCGGATAATGTGTTATTTAAAGATACCGTTGTAGAGATAGTGTTCCTGTGAAATAAATGCTGCTGAAGACATTTCGTTATGGAATACGTGAATGGCTAAATCCACAGAAATAAGGTTTTTGCTCTCAATCGTAAATTTGCTGAACGACCATAAGGGGGCAAGTTGTGTCATCTGGCAACCCCCTTGGCAACGGGTCTCCAACGCGAGTTCACGCAACAACGTCTACACAACACGCATGCGTCGTGGTGCTCTCGTGGATGCGCGTTGGAGATTGATATTTAAAATTGAGGGTGAGTTATTAATGACAGAATTTTCATTTTGGGGTGAACTAAACCTTTAATGATCTCAAACATATTGTACTGAGCAAATCCCCAGTTGTGGAGACAATACGAGCTCTCAGTTTACTTCAGTAGGCTACAAATTGGGACATAGCGGCCTCTAGTGGTCACTAGTAATAACTACAGGAATGTGGGTTTCTGGAATTGAACAGACTGCATCGCTTTAATTCTGATAAGACCTTGAATATAATTTTTCCCTTTCTCAGATAGTGTTTAATATCTAAAGCATATATAAACGAACACACATCTGCTGGCAATAAACACCTTGCTCCCATTTGCTCTTCTTCGAGTAAAAAATGCATTTACTAACGTTATAGGCTATAATTTAAATTTCGTTTCGAGGTTGTAGCCTATAGATGTAGGAGTGTGCTTAGTTTCTGTTGTAATCTATTGTTCTCTACTGTAAGGCACAATGGATGATGAAAACACACCAGCGAATGGTGGATGTTGCCTAATTTGTAATTCATTTGCACAATTTGCATAAAAGATTTTCCATTGTGTATATGCAATTTTTACTGAGCACAATAGATATTCATTTAAAATAATAATATAAATAAATGTATATAATTGTACCTGCTTAAATTATTAATATTTTTATTAATGACCATCCTTAGGATTCAGTTGCTGGATAATACTGCATGATGAGTTTGTTGTTTATTTTTAATACATTGGGGGATATACTAGCCTAATATAATCTCCTTTTAAGAATTGCTTTCATGCATTTACATTTATGAGTGGAAAAAAAAAACTGAACAAAAAATACCTTATTATCAGACAACAGCATTCCAAACACAGTATTTTTCTAAATCTCTAGCCAATAAAACATTCTCCCTGAAAATATTTGAAAATACGCAGTTAAAATCGTCATTCTCTTGTCCTTTGCCCACTTGGGAATATATATTTGCCGTGATCAAAATTGAAGCAAATAATTAAAACTGACTCATTACACATAACTGAATATCTTAAAATGACTTTTGCTTTACGTAATATTCCATGTAGCTACTATACAGGTGCATGAGATCTCGCACATGCGCCTTGTCAGTAGTGCAGTCTGCAGTAGCGACCGTCCTGCGCGTGCCCACCAGACTCAAGCAGCGAGGCGTCACAACAAAGCTGGTAAGCAATACACAGGTATAGCCAATTTAATACAGACACCAAAAAGGGCATTTCTAATCAAAATCATGTGGCATAAAACGGCTTGCCGAAGTTTTGCGATGTCAATCTCGTTTATGTTGTCTGAGAGTTAGCACCGAGACTAACCGTTCGTGCATTTTTATTTATTTTTTCTAAGCAATTACGCCATAAAAATCACAGTGATATACAGGCGTACAAGCTAAAATGCATGTCGAAGCACTTTAACGTGAAGCGTGTCTCTGACCGTGACCTTCTCGTCTGCGCGCTTAGCGACAGTGTCAAACGGGGTTTGTCTTATTTAAAGGGCTGTCAGACAGCCGCAACATGTGCGCCTTGACTGTACAACAGACATGTTTACACGATTATACCCGCCTTTAACAATTTAATCCATTTGCTGATACCATGCATTTATGTTGTGTAATTATTTGCACACGTGCATAAATCTGAACAGGCCTGTATGATATTATAAACAGCCGCTGCACGGTGGTAAATCGATCCCCGCATATGTACAGCGGGAATGCGGCAGTTATGGGTGCATTACGTTATTCTTGAGCATCGTAGACAAAGACCCTTGCCTGGTTCTGTTGCCATTGTGTTGATAAGTTGTCTATTTACTGCATTAGGACGCCCAGTGATCCTAAGAAGCCTCTGTAAAATGAGATTATTTAATATTAGCTTATAAGTTTATCTGACCCCACCCTCACCTCCACAGTCTTACAGGTAGACTACAAATGAACCCATAAGCTCACTTCCTGTAGGTTTATCTTTGCCCACATCTGAATTTAACATTTGTAATACTTGTAGAATGTGGGGTATAATAATAATAATAATTCCTTACATTTATATAGTGCTTTTCTGGGCACTCAAAGCGCTTTACATATTTACAATACATGGTATAGCTTGCATCACCAATTGTAAACATGGGCATAGTTTGTGCATGGATTTGTTGTGGTAAATAATTATACAAAGTAATTATTACAAAGTAAGTTATGCCAACCCACTCACCAAACCACCCTCATTTCATTTTAAGCATTTAAAAGGAAACATTTTAATTCAACAGCAAATCAAATTGGAAACAAATATAGAACAAACACACAAAACATACAATTATAGCAACTAAAACATAACAGACCTTGTGTGTGTGTGTTGTGTCACTCTCGTAATTGTGTAAAATGTATGCATAGTGCTATTTTGTGCAATCTTGTGTCCAGTAGCAATACTTTGGAAAGTAGCATTTCAACCCTCTCTGTCTGGCTAGCCATGATATTTCATGTTTTGTTTTGTTTTGTTTTTTAACATGCAGGTGAAAAAGTGTGGATACTGTATAGAGCCTGCTCATTCAGATGATACCAGATACCTGTCATTTTACATCCATTAACATGGTCACAAATCAAACCATAAACCAAGACTTCTATTGTAACCCAGGATGACAGTGGACATTTACAATAGTAATTTCACCCCTATAGATAATTTCAAATTGGTTAAACTGATATTGTACAACTGACATTGACATGTTACAACAGTATTCAGTTTCCCCAGTAAAATTTGTCTTTGTTTTGCATAAGTATGTTTGCATCACTGCTATTTTTTGTATTGAAGTGCAGCATGAGTATTCTTGGAAGAAAGAATTTTAGCTCACACTCTTTGCACTGCTAGAATCATGTTGCTTTGTTATTCCAATTTATGTATATTTGTATAAGGTCATAGAAATTTAGATATTTAATAGCAAAAGAGAATTTTTAGTAATGAACTCAACTGCCACCTATGTTTCATTTGAAAAGTTGCAATTATGATGATTGTTATTATTAATAATAATAATATTATTATTTAATTATCCTTTGTTTACACATTTTCAGACATTTAGATTGCATTTATGAGTTTATGTGTATGTGTTGGGCCTGGGTTAGTTTAAGATGTCAGACAAGAGTGGCATTGCATCATGCCATGAATCAGCAACTGTACTTTCTGTCACCCAGTTGGTTAATCTGGCACACAAATGTAAATTCTGATAAACAAAATATGCCATTTTAATAGAGATATCTCTTGTGAATTGTTATTTTTTAGTTAGTATTGTCTTTATCAATAAAATATTACTGTTTTCATTTTTCCCTTCAGCCAACAGGGGGCCTCTCCTACATACCTAAGAAGAAACATTAGCGAGGAAGATGTGGAGATCAGATGACAGTAAGTTTAAAAATGCTTCTTCATTTTATACATTTAGAAATGTTTTTGACTTATGTTGGACAAGATTGCACAGGGTATATACATTCATACAGCAAATAAAAATTCTTCATTGTGTCACAGGCATGTTCATATGTTTCAGTTGTGGAAGAGGAGAGACATAGTATGCCATCAAAGGCTTTTCTCCAGCAACCTGAGTTTCAAGATGACCACTCTGATGAAGCTGTACTTCATAGCATCTTGGAGCCAGAAGGGGGAGAGATAGAAAGAACCGATGAAAAGATGGATTGCAAAGACAAACAGATCCCCCAATTGTTTCAGAATGCAAGCCAGCCTGTGTCCCAAAATATAGCTAATCATAATCAAGCCTGTCAGGCAAGTGACTTTGAGCATGCTGGAATGATAAAACAGGATTATAGGACTGATTTGCCTTTAAATGACACTAAGGCTGACCTTGACCCTGGTACTAAACTCCAGGGTGAATTGCCCTGTCCTCGCTGTGAGAGAAGGTTTATGAGTAGTCAAGGCCTGCAGCGTCACATACAAACACATGCTCTTTCAACCTGCCACACACAGCGGTTTAAATGCAATCGCTGCAGAAGGACCTTCAGTACACTGTTTAGTCGTCGGAGGCATGAGAAAAGGCATGAAAATAGAAACAAGAAGATAAATGATCACACAGTTGCCACTTGCACTGCTAGTCAGAATGTCCCTGGCAATGGTGAACCTTTGAAAACAGCATCACAGAACCCACAGCCAAACAAATGTATTAATGCAGCTGATGGTGAACAAAAGGCTGATAAAAACAGTGATTTCAAAGCCTCACATGTCTGCAAGTACTGCAAAAAAGCATTTAGGACTCATACTTGTCTGAGGAGACATCAGCGCAGGATCCATGAGCGCCAGCTTCTTCCTAGAGGAGTTTATAAGAAGATCAAAATTACTCAAGTACCTGAAAGACAGCAGCATGTCGAGACAGACAGTCAGACTGCTAACCCACAGTGTGCAGAGGACATTGATAAGGAAAAGGAATACATGGTTGACATCTCTAGTAATATTTCAGAGAATCTCAGCTTCTACATAGATGGGAAAATTGTCTCGACAAGTGCTGTAAGTAACTGTGAGGTGATTGAGATGAACTCTGGGGGCTCTGCTGTGATTGGATTGAATGCTGTTATAATCAGTCCAGCTCAAATTACACAAGCTCTTAAATTAGAAACCAGTAATAGCAGTTTCAGCCCTGACCTGTCTGGACAATCCTCAACGAGACGAAGGACATCTACCCCACCTTTACTCCCACAAATAAAAACAGAATTAGAGTCTGAATCCATCTTGAGTACCTCATCATCTTCCTTGTCATCTTTAACATTGTCCTCCACGTCTGGAGCTCCACTGGTCACTGCTCATTTACCTCAGTGCATTGAGACAGTTGCCTTTCACAAGGAAAAAACTGTCTTTCTGTCTCCTAAACTTAAGCAGCTCCTGCAGAATCAGGATGGCAGTAAACAATCATTTGCGTTAATTGCTGATGGCCACAAACTGGGTCCTCCCTTATCCCTGACTGTTTTACCTGCAACAACAACTAGATTTAAGAGAAGGACAACCTCCCCTCCTAGCTCACAACAGCAAACCCCTGATCTGAATGTAGAAAAGCAAGATCAGGACTCTACAAAAGCCAAGATGTCAAAGTTGGAGAGTCATGAGTTGAGCATCTTGGGCCCTGAAGAAACTGAGCCTATAAATTTACCCACAAACAGCTCTGATGGAGCTCAAATGCAGCAACAGATCTTGCCATTGGACTGCTCTGTATCAAGAACAGGTGGAAACTCCTGTAATCAACAGCCACTGGACCTCTCCAACTCTGTGGGTAAGCGAGACAGCAGTGACTCCTTAGCAGAGTCCATTCTGGACTTAAGTATTAGTGGAAAGAGTTTAGACTGTGACTCCGCTGGAGTCTACCTCACTCAGCCTGCTTTGAGGAAGAATAAACCTAACTCTATTATGCTTCAGAAGGTGCTTATGAATGAGTATGGTGGGGTAGACAATCCTTCAGTTGAAGATTCAGATGCTGCAGGTGTCGTCAGTGCTCCTGACCTAACAAACCTTGCAGTTATGGCAGTGTCTGATGCAAGTCCACCAAACCCTGAAAGGCTTTTGTTTGAGTTGTCTCTTCCTCCTGCCTCAATCCATTCAACCCCTCCATTGCTCACTCCTGTCACTATCCATCCAGCTGCCTCAGTCCCTCCAAGTCACGGTTCACCTTCTTCATCTCCAACTTTTGTATCCTTTTTATCAACTCCCACAGTGGAACCCAATCAGGATATTCAAACTCTCCATTCAACCTTCCTGGTATCTGACACTGTACCACCCACAGGGTCTGTAGAAGACTGCACTGATAATCCTGTACATCTCTCACAGGGTGATTTGAAAATGACAATCCCTGACTGGGTGTCCTCTGCTCCTGGAGGTCTGGAGAGCCTTATACCTGCAGCCCCGTCACTGACTTTACAAGGCCCTCATTGGGTCGCTGATCCTGCCATATGTGAACTAGCTCAAAGAACGCTGGTTGTAGACTCTGTATTAGCTTCTGACACGCAGATATTTTCTCCATCTCTGCCTATTAACCAGTCCAACATCACATCCTTGACTTTTCCTCCAAACACTGTTGTTATTGAGTATACAGTTGCACTGCAATCTACAGAAAATATTCTCCCAGATCTCCAAGCTAATCCTGTTCAATGTCTCTCAGATAAAATTCCCGTTGATGAATCACAGCAAGAACCTTGTGTCCCATCTGAGCCGCAACCTCTCAGTCAAGACACCACCCTACTTTCTGAACAATCCACACAGTCGGCACCTATAGAGCAGTTATCAAGCTCTACAGATGGTGGTACACCGACCCTCACGGCCTCCACTAGTGTTATTAAAGCAGAGAGCAAAGAAGAGGAACAGGACAATGCCCAGTCCTCTGATTGTTCTAAGCAGGAAAACACAATTGAAGATGAATTAACTCCCTTGCATCCTTTCTGCAAGAACTTTATGTGCAATGTTTGTGAACAGCCCTTCCAGTCCATGAAGATTCTCAGTCAACATGTAGGTGAACACTCTAAGGAGTGGCCCTATAAATGTGAATTTTGTGTACAGTTGTTTAAGAGCGACACAGGTTTGCTGGAGCACCGTTCCAGTTATCATGGAATTGGTAAAATTTATGTTTGTAAAACATGTTCTAAGGAATTTGCTTTCCTCTGCAACTTGGAACAGCATCAGCGAGATCTCCATCCCGGGCAAGAGTGCTCACACACCGAAGTAGTACATGGCAAATTAAGACCTGAAAACCATAACAGTCCCAAAACTGACTTGACTGATCCAGGCCTTCCAATTGAAGAAATTAAGCAAGAATCTGACAACACAACCTCTAAAGCAGAGGAGGATGCCTTGGACGACACTTCTGAAGAGCTGTTTACAACAATAAAAATCATGGCATCTGGAGGGGTCAAACAAAAAGGCCCAGATGTACGTCTAGGCATTAACCAACACTACCCAAGTTTCAAACCGCCTCCTTTTCCATACCATAATCGAACGCCAACTGGGACGACAGCAGCATCGGCCACCAACTTTACCACTCACAATATCCCTCAGACCTTCAGCACAGCCATTCGTTGCACCAAGTGTGGTAAGAGCTTTGACAACATGCCCGAACTGCACAAGCACATCTTAGCCTGTGCTAATGCTAGTGACAAAAAGCGCTATACTCCTAAAAAGAACCCTATACCACTCAAGCAGTTTGCAAAAGCACAAAATGGGGTGTTATCACCTGCAAGGATTGTTAATAGTAGGCAGAATTTCTCGCAAAAGGTCGGACAACCGAAAAAACTGATCTTTCATGAATCACCAGTTAAGATAAAAATGAGTGTCCTGAATAAGAAGAAATCTCAGCTGGTGCAAAGGGGCAGACCTGCTGGGGGGAGAAGGGCCTTTGCTCAGGATGACCTAGACATTTTTGCATGTCCTCACTGTAGCAGGGAGTTCACATACAACGCTAGCTTAAAGAAACACGTAGCTTTTAGCTGCCCCATGAGGCCGACCAGTAGAAACTCCAAGAAAAGAACACTCAGTATCGTCTCAGCCCAGGAGAACAATGGGAGCCTTCGCAGACAAATTGCAAATATGAGTTCAAAGCCACAAGGGTCAAACCATGGGCCAAAAACAATATCAAAGAGTCAGATCATCAAGCAAAATGCAGCAGTTGATACCACTCAGGATTTTAGGCTTAAAAGATCTGCCATTCTTTCAACATCTGTAGTTCAATCTAATAAAAAAGGCAAGCCTATTTTAAATAGCAGCTTTATGCCGCAGATGGATTCAAAGCAGATAGTCCTCTCCTCAGTTGCTCAGGTTAACTCTCAGGAGCCAGGTGTTCGGGTACATGTTTTGGGTAGAAAAATGGAACAGAGAGTGGGTGACGTAAAGCTACAGCCCAGAAGAGATGACCGTTTGTCTCTGAGGTTGAGAGAGAGAGTAGGAGGACCTATTACTCGAAGTGTACAGCAGACCAGCACCACAACAACAGTCCTTAAACAGCCAGACAGTCACAACATCGTCATGCATCCTGTCATTCTTCAAATCAAGAAATGAGGGTTGTGAAATAAAAAAAAAAAAAATTGTTGTCAACTTTTTTTTTTTTTTTTTTTTTAAATGCCTCCTTAGTGCAACATTTACCTGTAAATAGGCATCTAAATATTGGACACTGTTGAAACAAACTTATGGCTGAAATAAGAATGCCCTTTTTATCTTTTTAAATTCACTGGCTCAAACACAGTGACCTATAATATTTACATTGTAAATATTATAAAATACCATTACTATCTATTCATATGAGAACACGGCCAACATATCAACTTGTCATATGTAAATTCTTTTGCCATCTGAAACATTTTAATGTGCTATCACAGTTTCTGGATATATGTCTACTGACAGAGTTTAACTCATACTCTGCTCTAACACATGTAGTTTTGAAATGACCTTGATGAGCTAGTTTAGGACTAAATGCTAAGCTAGCTTTTGAATTAAATTCGGCAGAAAAGTAGATCTCCGGGAGCTAGACTGAGTACCTTTGGATTACATAAATCTCATACCTTAAAAGTATAATGAAATGTCATGTTAAATCAAAGCCTGAAGAGTGGGGAAGTGGGGGGTCTCATGCACTTTATGCTGTAGTTCATATTCACCTGTGTCAAAATGCATTGCAATACGATTAATCAATTACTACCAATTATTTATTAATGTATGTATTCTGTGTTTAAGAGAAGACAAGATGTCTTCAGTGGGGTTCACTGGAAAACAGGTATTATTGTAATGTTAACTGCTTCTATTTTTGTAGATTGTGTTAGTTGTGTTTTATTTGTTGTATAGATGCAGTTTAGACTCTTCATGCATGCCAGAGATTTCATGTAAGGGAAAGGTCAGAATATAATAAACCTGCTCCTCAAAGGCAGGAGAAATGTATATTCTGATCACAAATATGTATTAATCTATTTTAAAAGTCTCTATTTCTCTCTCCCTTACTTTTTGCGCTATTCTCCTGCTGAAATATAAACATATTTGGTCAGCTGTCAAATGAGTAGGTCTCATTTTTTGATGAACATATTGTATTTGTGAAGATAGTTATTTGTGAAATAAGAAATTGGCCATCAGGTCTGGAAATTTAGCTCTAAAGATGATTGTTTAAGCATAAATTTGTGTCTTGTTGAGTGGCCATGCTGATGGTAAACAAAAAGTCCTTAAAGGGACAATGATCATAATGCAGAGATGCAGTGTTTAGGACAAATGTTAAATTATATTTTTTATTAGAAGACCTGTTCTTTAATGGGATCCATTGTAACATTTTAGAACAAGTTAACAGGTAAAAAGTTTAAGGCTAATATGAACACTGTGAAATGTTTACGCTATGATTGATTGTTGTGACTGAAAATTTTACCAAAGCTTGCTAGCAGGAAGATACACTTAGCTAAATGGGCTTCTTTATAATATATCAGAATTGATAATATCTAACTTGTCTTCTAGAGAGAAATAACAAACAATTATGGTAGGCTTAATCCTTTTTGTAACTTTTAATCAATTGTTTATTTTCGGCCAAAAAGTTTGCTTTGTGGCATTTATATTCTTGACCCAAAATTATTGACTAAGGCTTGAAAGTGTTTCAGAAGCTTTTTTAATGTGAATGATTGAATAAATTGCTCTGTTCTGAGTTCACTTAATGAATATGTGTTTGATTCTTCAATTGCATGATATCACAAAAAAAAAAAAACAGTGCAAGCTAAACTCATAAACGTAAATAAATGTATCAGTTTTTAATTCTACCCAAACAATTATGCATCTCAAGAGTAAAGTATGTCAGTGGCATTTCAGATGCATTCCATTAGCACTCACAAGCCTCATAAACATATTGTGAGAGTACATTATCCTCCGGTTTTACAGACAAGGCTTAAGCCTATAGTCCTTGACTAAAATGCATGATTGAGCTGTTTTAACTGAAAGCGACTTGCACTGGCATTTCTTAAAATATATCATTGCCATTGTTTTGTCTCAAGATGCACACCAGTAATGTTTTTTTTTTCTTTTTCTAAGGCATGTTTATAAAAGCTATTTAAATGTCCTAATTGAACTGAGGCCTAATCCTGGCTTAATCTAAACTGTCTGTGAAACCATGTCTAAATTTGACTAAAAACTAAATGCTAATGAACCATGGATAGTGTTTATTGTCTTGCACAACTGGTTACTTAAAAGAATCAAGAAAAAATCCAAATATTATATTTATTATTCTATGTATTTTACGTATGAATATTATGTCAATAAAAGCTTCAATCTGAATATATGGTAATGGTTTATGTGCGTGCTGATGTTATAGTAATAATATCCACTAGGTGGCAGCGTTGACTCGCCGCATGATCGCAACATCATGAAATTTACATCACAGACGCCCACATCATTGTTTAGAAATAATATATTTGTAATGCATTTGCAGAAGAAAAACTTTAATTTGTCCATCATATTAAAGCACTTTAGTAACATGAGTGGGTCACAGTTTTATAAACATTATTCAGGCTGTGCAATGTACATTGTACGTATCGACATAAAAGAAATAAATAAGTATCACGCCATAATTGTTCCGCCCTGAAAATATTTCTTGAAAGCTGATTGGCTAAGAAAAATTGGCGCTGGACGTTGATAGACGTGTTAGGTCGAAATAAAGGCGGGACCAACAGTCCTTTAAGGCTGAAATGAGGATTTACTGCATTGTGTTATTTTTGTGAACGGTACAGATCACATTTCACAGAGAAAAGAAGAAAGATTAATTTGAGACAGATTTGATTTTACTTAAAGACCTTTATTTACCGGACGGTTTAATAATGTCTGTATCTATAATGTCTGTTTTCTCTCCCCCCTCGCCCCTCCCTCTGCCCCTCTGGGTGTAAACAAAGCCAAAGTGGGTCATTTTGTCGTGGTATGATTTGATATCACATAAGAATAGTAAGGGTTCTGCATCCGTGACGAACTATTTAAATAGCCTCCAAGCTATGTATATTTCACGAAAACAACAAAAGAAATTAAACAAAGCCATTAAGGTTGAGATATTACATTAACTCGAATTTCTAGACTGACAAGCTATCCATTTCCGACATCTATCTTTCAACAAAAAATCATTAGTGTTTTGTTGTTATGGGGTTGCCACGACCTAAACGCTGGTTGAGCTACACAAAAGAGTGAGGATGCGCCTGCAGACCACTTCCTCGGGGTGGGGGATTCTTCGCTCAACCGTTTTTTTTTTTTTTACTGACCGTTTCAACACGTAGCACGAGCGAGACAGGCGTTGGTATCCAAACCAAACCAAACCTCCCCACGCCCGGTCTGAACCGGTTCGGGGGTAGTGCGCGCTCTTGGAGACTCCCCTCCCCTCTCCCTTGCTGAAATTCCTGCCACGCGCTCATACACACAAAAAAAAATCCTAGCAGAGAACGAGCGCGCGCCCGCCCGCGCATACGTCACCTCCTCCCCTCTGCCTTGTTCACCCCGCATCTCCCATTGGTTCCTGCGGACATCTCGAGCCTCCTCTTGTTCTCTCCACCGATTGGTTCGCGGTGAGGACTGTGGACTGCGATTGGTCAATGTGAGTGCGAGCCCTTCTCGCTCATTGGCTGGTGCGGGCTGTGCATGAACGCGAGGGAAAGAGTTGTAAACGCGAAGCGCGTGCTGGAAAAGCCGAGGCGTAGGGCTGAGAGCAGCGCGAGCACCGGAGATCAGCAGGGGCATCACTCGTCACAACATCCAGCCTCTCATCCGCTCGCTCTCCATTTTGTCGGTATATCTTTGAAAGTCTGTATCGTAGTGAGCAAGAGGAACCGAGCTCTGTAGCGAGGCTTTTGTTAGCCCGTGTTGGGGGCAATTACTGTTGCCCTCAGTGGGGGAGCGCGTTATCATTTTTCGGTTATTTGGGAGGCAAAATTGCAGCCCCTCACCGCGTGTCTGTTAAAAATCGATTTTAGGTGCGTTCTTGCTTGATCTCGGATCTGGTTAGAGCGGATTAACTGGGTTTTGTTTTTTAAAAAACAGTGCTGCGGCTCTTTGTGTGGCTTTAGCTTCGTGTCCCTGTTGCAAGCTACCCGAAGTTCCGCACTCCGAGCTCCAAAAACATGTGTTCCCGGGTGTGGTTTATCACAGACCGGCGGATCAGCCAGGAATACCCGCAGGTCCAGATCCTGCGAGCTCTGAAGGAGCGCTGCGCCGAGGATGATGTTGAATTCCGCTATCTTCTAATGGATGAGATCGTCCTGACCATCATGGACGGACAGCTCGGTAAAAACCGCACGCATATATATATACATGCATTCCATCTGTACGAGCACTGAAATTGTTTTTGTGTTTAAACTGTTGAGTTGGCTAAATAACTGGACAGTGTGGATGGTTAGCAGCGCAGCACGCTTGCTTTGAGCGGATGTGCATCACCGTGCGAGTGTGTTTTGTGTAGATGTGCGGGTGGGTGACCGCCTAACCCACTTTCAGCCAGTCAGTCACCATAGCCTAGTCGATGGATGGAAGGCCGTTTAAAATAGTTGAGAAACTGTTGTAATCTCATAGCGAATATTTAAATATATTCACGTCAGTATTTCGATATATCACCGTGTATTGTTGCACCATGTGCGCGCGAACAGTCACGAGTGTGCGGCGCGAGCGCGTTCATTATCAACACATAAAGCCTCGAGCGCAGATGGCGCGACGTTCACAAAGACCCGTTATATTCAGGTGATACACTCGCCATTATTTATTTTTTTAATATTCAATCGGCAAGCTTTGATCGAAATGAACTGAATCGGTATGTTATGACGCATTCGCGCGAGGTTCCTCATACAAAGGACTTTAATCGAAATAATCGATTCGTCACGTGCAAACCTCAAATGAAATGCGACTTGTTTAATCTGAAATGTTTAATCTGCCGGAAGATGTCTGCACCGTCGTTTAGACGATTATCTTTGTAATAGCATCACGGTCTGGTAGCACAATACTAAGGATACAGACATTGTCTAATAAACTTGTGGTATCCGGGATGCTTAAAGCTACACACACCTATACTGAATCCACTTAGTCATACACCATCTTGTTTTACCAGTCTTGTTTTATAGACACTTATATGCTTAAGCATTTAAAAATCGGAGTCAACAATGGTTACTACCAAAGATGACTTCAGGTCACTTTAAGACCTAGTGTGTGAATTGATCTTGCAGAACCCCTTATAATATGCGGAAAACATATGTGTGGGGGTCATGCTGTGAAATTAAAAGGATATTTAACAAAAAAATACTTGCATTTCACATGTTTAATCACCCTCTTGTTCCAAACCATCCATCATGCTGATTTTCTTCAGTGGTAAACAAAATGAAATGTTAGGCAGAATGTGAGAGGTTGGCAGCCTGAGTCACCATTCAATTTAACTGCATCTTTTTTTTTTTTTTTTTCTCCATACAATGCAAGTGAATGGTGACCTAGTCTGTTATTCTGCCTAACGTTGTCTTGGAAGTAAAACATACCAATTTGGAACAACATGAGGGTGAGTAAACGGTGAATTTTCATTTTCAGCTCAACTATCCCTTTAATAATTAGCTGACAGCAAGTTGCAAAGTGTTTCATAAGATAATGATCTGAGTTATTGATACCAGTGTTGCCATTGTTGGTGGGTGGGGCTTTTTGCTTTGACATGACAACATTTCTTTTAGGTGGTGCAGATGGGCAATGGGACATTGTGCATTTTGCATGGACCTGAGGTAAAGGGAGTGGCTATGCACCAATGCAGCTCTGCCTTGAATCAGCTACTTTAAGTTTAGTGGTGTGACTTTGCGACTTAATGGATTGCCAGTCTAACAGGAAGACTTGAACAGACAAGATTAGGAGTGAAGAACTGAGACCACGTTGACCTACTTTAATGCAAAGGTAGACAGCTGTACGGAGAACACAACGGCAGCACAACTGGAGCAGGTTGTTGGCCCGTCATGTTTATGTCTGTGTGTGTTTAATGTGCTGGCCTGGATCCTGTCTTGGTCCGATATAGAGGTGGCTGACAGTTGGTCAGCTCTGGGATTTAAACCCCCAGAGATCCTGACATTCTGCTGAGTTACATCATCAACGTGAGACACATGGAACAGAGTAGGTCAGCACATAATCATGATCGCTTGTGTCAGTAAAAACATTGCAGTCAAAGACCATAGTTTGTGGACATATCAAAATTCCTGAATAATAAATTCCTGAATTTATTTGTGAACCTATTGACAGGCACCCCAAGAGTGTGTGTATAGTTATCTTATCACCTGCTGTGCGTGTTACGCCACATGCGGCAATCAAACAATCAATAGGCAATCAGGGTTCAAGACTTTTGGCAGCGTGATTTTTCACTTCTTGTGATGGTGTGAGCGATGTGTGTGCGCGTTACTTGTTGATGTCAAGTGTCCATTCCTCTAAGACATGTGAAATCTAACACCAATTTATTGTATCGCACATGCACAAACTGCAAGCATGCTGAAAAATACAAAAATGTGCAGATAATGCACACACGTGACTGTATTAAAGTTACTGGTAAGTGAAACGATTGAATCAACTTCCCAAGACATTTCTTTCTATCAGCAAAGTCCTAGGGAAAATTTTATAGATATAGAAGGAGGTTGGGAAGTGTATCTGTTGTGCACTAAAATTGAGGTAGTTCCCCTTGATTATCTCAACTAGGAAAAAGCAAAATGCAGAAGATGGTTCACTTGTGTTAGGAACCTCAGTGTTCGATAACACTACTGTAAATTCAGTGGCTTTAGGAGAATTCAATTTCAAGTTTCTCTGGTGTATGCTTGTGTAATAAAGCGTCAGTCTGGATTATACAGGAATGAATGCCAATTCTAGCCCTTAATACACACAATTTGAGCTGTATGCGAGTTGTTTATGGTGGTCCCGCTTGTTTTATGAATGGTAAGCCAACATGGCTTTTTTTTTTGGTGATGATTGTGGTTGAAAATCTGCAGGATGAATTTAAATATGGTAATGTAGTTTTGAGTACTGCTCTCTCATTGGCAGCTGAATGACAAGTATTCAGAACACTCAATGCATTTTAATTAAGTAAAACAAATTAATATTTGAAATTTTCACTTGCACCACCATTCAAAACCACAATTCAATTTAGGGCCAGTAAGATTGATCAAAAGTGACATCTTTTGTAACAAAACAATCAAACAAATTTTATTCAAAGTATCCTAGAAAAAATATTAAACAGCACAAATGTTTTCAACATTTATGATAAGAAGAATGAAATGCTTCTTGAGTATGATTTCATGTGACACTGAAGACTGAGTAATGATGCTGAAAATTCAGCTTTGCCATCACAGGAGTAAATTACATTTTAAAATATATTTAAATAAATTTATTAAGTTTTAATATTTTTTTTTTGTAATATTTTTGTTTTTACTATATTTTTGATTAAATAAATACAGCCTTAATGGGCATATAAGAGAGAACCCCAAACTTTTGAATGGTAGTTTATATTGAATAATTGTGTTGTATTATCCAGGCACTGTGTGATTGGCTGTTGTAGCTGTTAATGGGGATTATTTGTCTTGTGTTTTGTCTGTTTATCTACCTGTATCTAATTCCAGCTCACCTTACCCTCACAGCATATCTCTGAAGTAGGTTAACCCTGTGTCTATACTGTGCTTAACACAGTAGGTTACTCTGAAATCCTCACTCGCTCTGGATTCGTGTGAGAGTCAGTCGTGTTTCTTAACCTACAGTGAGACAGCTGCCGCAGAACTGACAGAAGGGGGAAGTTAGGGACATGCTGTATGTTCTGAGTCTGTGAATACATTTACTGATTGAGACTCAGGCAGATACAAATAACTTTAATTGACTTATGTCTTGTATTATTACGTACATGTAAGATAAAACGAATAAAGGTCTGTATACTCAAGTGCTTAAAGGGATAGTTCACCCAACACTGAAAATTTTAATAATTTACTCACCCTCTAGTTGTTTCAAACCTGTATGAATTGGGTTGTTCTGCTGAACACAAAAGAAGATATTTTAAAGAATGTCAGTAACCAAACAGTTGATGGGCCCCACTGACTTCCATAGTATGAAACAATGTCACTATGGTTGGTTACTGACATTCTAAAGAATGTCTTCTTTTGTGTTCAGCAGAAGAAAGAAATTCATACAGGTTTGGAACAACTTGAGGGTGAGTAAATGATGATAGAATTTTTGGGTGAACTATACCTTTAAGGGGTGATTCTCTGTGCTGCAGTAAGTATATGACTTTCATTTCCTCCGGAAATTAGTCAGTCTGGTATGAGCTTCAGATCTGTTAGTATACCTGGTTGGTAACAGTTGGTCTATATAGTGTAATGTTTTATTGGGAATTAATTAGTCAGGTAATTGTTTTTTTCAAAACCAAAATGTTCTACCATGTTTATCAGTGTTGTGAAATATTGAGTAAGAATTGTGGTGTTTCAAAACCTATTGAACCACTAACACCATCCAGGATGGTGGACACGGTGAGAGAAATGTCAACTACAAATATAGACTTGTCTTTCAAAAGGAAATGAATACCTAGATGCATAAAAATTGATCAAGTGACTTTATCATTGTTGCAAAAGATTTCCATTTCAAAAATGCTGTTGTATTGACCTTTGTTCATCAAAGAATCTTGAAAAATGTATCACTATTTGATCAAAATGTATTTTTGAAAGTATAAATGCAGCCTTAGGGTGAGCATTAGATTTTTTTTTTTTAAAAATAATCTTGCTGACCCCAAACTTTTGAATGGAAGAGTAATTACTTGGTTGTAATTAATAGCACAGTTTGTTGTAATTAAAAAAAAAAAATTATTGCACCCAATATTTGTGTGTGCCTTGTATTTTTATTCTTTTTAGAGTGTGGTATTAGGTTAGCAACATGTTAAAGTCAAATTCTATTTAAAAAAAAAAAAAAGTGTGTGCATTGTTGGTGGAGCACATTGAGATGCTTATGAGGTTCTGTGACAATTAGGATGCTGCCTGTTTAGGAAACTCGCTGGGTTTTGGAACAGAGCTATTGTCCTCTCAGTGGTTGTTCAACCAGATGGAAGAAAAAAAAAATCATGACCGTCTGTTCAGTCAACATACAATACATAAATTAGTTCAAATTATATAACATTTTTTTTTTCTTGGGAATCAAAAATGTTTGCATTTCTTTTTCATTTCATATATGCCAATATAGTCCTGTCATGCCCGTTTAACTGCATTCAAGTCCCATCTGCTTTGATCCATGAGAGGAAAAGAGAGTGCTGATGTAGCAGTTGCTAGTGAAGATGCTGAGTCGTGGTTTGTGTGTGTTGCTCCATCCTAAGATGGCGGAGAAGCAGGAGAGGTTAGAAATACAGTGACGCATTCATGTTTTGTCTCTTGTTCTCTCGTGGCTCCTTTTTATATCCTCTGATTTACATTTCCTGTTATTTCTTGAAATACTCAATCACGTATTTGGCTTTATGTAATCTCTGAAATCCTTTCTTCTGCTATTTTGTGTGTTCTATTCCATCCAAACAACAAAATTACATGTTTGCCATATTTAGTAATGTTTGATTGCTCTCAACTGCTCTTGTATTCTTAATCTGAGACAAAATGCAAGATTTAAGTCAAGTCCAATGAGCGCCGGCTTTAAAACCGATTTAAAATTTTACTCAAGTGAAGGCTGGTGTTAAGTGAGCATAAAACCAAACTGGCATCTTAATTAAAAACAGAAAGCAGTACAAACTGGGTTAGTGGGTCAACGCGAACGTCGCTATAGCGAGGCAAAGCAAGCGACCTTCTGCAGTATTGTGTAACAGCTCTCTGAAGGAGATGAGCTATTTAGTATTACAGAGATGCTGTTGTGTGTTGTTTTGTGAACTAAGGCCAGCTCATCTGTCACATTGAGTGTTTGTGTGTGTGAGAGGGCGAGAGAAAAGGGCGACACATCCAAATGAAAGTCTGTCTCTCATTGGTTGCTCAGATACATGAGTGTAATCCCTCCACACAATACTGCACTGCCTGTACTGCAGCATGTGATTTATCTTCCTTTTTTTCTTTCAGGTCTGCGGGTTGGGCAGGAAAACGTTACCTCATACCCGCAAGTTGCTGTGGTGCGCGTTCCGACCCCATGGGTCCAGTCGGACAGTGACATCACCGTACTGCGTCACCTGGAGAAGTTGGGCTGTCGTCTGGTCAACCGCCCTCAGGCCATCCTCAACTGTGTCAATAAGTTCTGGACCTTCCAGGAGCTCGCTGGGCATGGAGTGCCTCTGCCTGACACGTACTCCTACGGTGAGAGATCATCTTTATGTCGAAACCCGTCAATCCCCAATAATCAATTTGTAATAAAAAAAAATAAAGGAATTAAGTTTTCTTTCATACATCTTATATAAATATTAGGGCTGGGCATTGACACAAAATTCACGATTTGATTTTGATTAAATTTGTTTTAACATTGATTAATTGGTCCTATCTCTTTGCTAGTGCTGTAAACTATTCCGAGAACCCCAGTTGGTACATCACTAGAAAATTAAAGGTTAAAATTAACTTATTTGTAGGCTACTTAGTTTTTATTATAATTTAAAAAAAATTAAATGACATAATTGTTTTTTACTCAATTGTTTTTGTTTAATATAAACATTTAAATTGTGGCTAACATAAAACATGATTTATTCAAATACACATTTAATATTGAAGAACAGTTTAATTTAAAATGCAATGAATATGCAATATAGTGCGCATATTTTGCAAAATAATCCTCTCTAAAGTTAATTTTTCTAGCTGACTAATGTGTTTTTGGACATTTAAATGGCTTAAGTGTATTGAATGGATTGTTTAGAAGCTGTTTTATTTACGTTTTTCCATGACACTGAGCAATTTACATGTGACATAACAGATTTTGGTAAGTTGCACCATATCTTTCAACGTACATAAAGAGGAAGAGATGATCAGTTCATATGCGCTCCGCACTGCTGCATCTCTTAAACTGAAGAGCTACAGCAATCCGTCATGACACATGAAAGAACGCCTAAACGGTATTTATTGTTTGAATTTCATAATAAAATTAACCAAATTTGAAAGCTGAGACCTTTTCATATCAGAAGTAACAAAGCAACAAAGATTGAGATTTATTGGATGGGAGGCACAATACAAAGTTGTACATTTTGTTTCAAAAATTTTGTTCATTCATTAACTGAAAACAGCATAGACTGAAAGATCAATTCTTGGGATTTAAGAATCAATATTGGTTGTATGCAAAGGATGCATTAATTTGTGACCATAAAGTTCAGAAACATTACAAAATCGGTAACACTTTACAATAAGGTTCATTAGTTAATGTTAGTTAACTACATTAGTTAACATGAACTAATAATGAACTGCACTTATACAGCATGTATTCATCTTTGTTAATGTTAATTTCATCATTTACTAATACATTCTTATCTTGTTAACATTAGTTAATGCACTCTGAACTAACATGAACAAACAATGAACAACTGTATTTTCATTAACTAACGTTAGTAAATACAGTAACAAACAAATTGCTCATGGTTAGTTCATGTTAGTTAATACATTAACTAATGTTTAAGTAATGAACCTTATTGTAGTGTTACCACAAAATCTTACCAACCCCATGGTGCACTCCTGTATTTATCATTTATTCAGACAGACATCGGCCATTAATGCGACACACTCCTGTTTGTAGAATGAAAGGGGAAGCCCTCATTACTAACTAAAGAAAACCAAAAATGGGAAGGGGGTGTATAAAAGCAGATACAGCTGCTTTAGTGACGTGTTCCTGGCAGAGCCAGTATGACAGCCTTCATTTTCTCTCTTTTGCTCCTTCCTACTGATCACTAAATGAGTTCAACTGCTCCTTCCAAACCAGCCAAACAGATTCTGCATCCACAAAGAATGTTCTCTTCAAAAGCATGAAGAATATTTATATTTGAGAATGTACAAGGTGCTGACACATTCAACAGTTATACTGGCTGTGGTTTGGGTTTGAGCTTAAATTATATTTCTACCCATGTCTTCGCTTTCTCTTTCTCTCTTGCTTCTACTGTCTTTCCATATGTTCTCTCTGTTTGTTTCATCTTGGACATGTTCTATCAAACCAGAGGTTGCGTTAATTAAAAATTCTGTCATTTACTGAACATTGGCTAATTTCAAATGCTGTCTGGCATTGTAATACAGATATAAAAAAGAAAACAATGTCTGTTTTGCCATGTTCAGGTGTTTGAAGTCATAAACATTGACTGTGACTTAAATTTATAAATGGGCTACATTTATATTGTTAAAACGTCCAAACCATGAATTACATGAATTGTCATTTTTAAATATTAAAATGGTTCATATTGGCTATATTGAGATTATATAAAATGTACTCAAATAGAACACATTTCTACATTCTTAAGGGGGAAAGGACAAATTTCAAGTATTAAAAATAGACCATGAGGGAAATTTTTTCAGAGTGATACAATTATTTATAGCACAGCCTCTGGTTCTGACATGTAGCCATCATGTTGCTTTGGAAGAACATATTTTCCTAAACATCTTTGAGCCATTAACCTTCAAAAACTGACCACGTAGTTGCCGTCCAGGAAATGGGAAACGTGCGTGGCAAAAAAAAAATCTGTCAGTGTTGCAGTTCTTCTCATGTGGATATTGAATGTCTCAGTGTTGCTTGTTTCATTAGAGCTGTTTGCGTCTTGCTCAGGAATCTCGCACTCAAATTAAATCTCACTTTTAATTACATTCATTACATATTCACTAAGCTGTGTGTGTGTCTCCAGGAGGACACGACAACTTCCGCAAGATGATCGATGAAGCTGAGCCGCTGGGTTACCCTGTGGTGGTGAAGAACGCTCGTGGACACAGAGGTAAATCACTGATCCTAGAACAGTCTGCGTGCATAATGGGTCCTTTGGGGACTGAAAGAAACCGGCCACATTAGACTTCAGATCTGGGTGCTGACAAACCTTGAGGAGCCCTGAGAACACAAACGACTCAAAGTTATACAGCACGCTGGATCTCTGAAATCGGGCAGCTTAGAAACATCATCTCTTTAACTCTAAAAACAAAGGTTGTCTTTCTTTCTCCCAGTGCACATAAGGCGTCTTTGTCCTGCACTGCTTTTTTTTTTCAAGCAAATTTGAGGTGTATGTGCTGAAAGCATGATATATTTATATATTTTTTACAAATTCTATTGTTTTAATGGCAGTTGCTGATGATCTTGCCTCATTAAAGTTAAGACCAGTGGCCACACCTGAAGAAAATTATGACAGATTAAATACAGTATAATATTTTTTTTTTTTTTTTTTTTTGCTGTCTAAATGTTTTCATCTGTATCCAGTAGTGATCATAAACTGGGTAAGTCATGGAAATGTATTGGTTAAAGGTTTAGGAACATTAGTTGCGTAAAGCAGGACGCACACAATTCAGTCAAACCTTTGTTAAAAGATTGAACTACAGATGAAAATAAAACAGCTCACAATGTTGACCTTTGTTGGGCTGCGACATGCTTTGAAAGGTTTCCTCTGATCCAGGAGGAATTGGGGTGGGGTGGCGGCAGCTTGATGGTTGAACATCTGGAGAGTTCACAGACCTGCTGTACCACATTTGTGCCCTTGAGCGAGACCCTCAACCCCTGGTTGCTCTAGGGTGCTCTTCCTGCAATTAGCGTCTTGCATATCTCCTTGGATCTGATAGATTGACTATTACCTAATTCTTTTCTCTTCCTCCTTGTGTTAATTAAAAACAAGATGTTCTGCATGTGGCCAAATTCATACTGCTACACAGTGCAGTGCATCAAGAGTGTAAAATGATTTGTTAACGTGTGAAAGGGATGTATTTGACTCTGTTCCACAAGATTGTCGTCACATGAAAGTTCACGCATTTAACCCTGGATTGTTACTTGTTCTATTTGCTCCATATGCAGAGGAATCAATCATTGCTTTAGCCTTTAGTAACGCTTTGAAACTTCTTAATTATTACATTATCTGTTTAAGTAGATGCATTTTATTTAGGTAGTTCCTAAAATCCATTATGAGAGTTGAGCAAATCAATGTACTTTTACGCTCAAAACCTCTCTCCTGATAAATTTGCACTTCATCATACTTGTTCTTTAATGATATCCCATTTTAATCTGTACAGGTAAAGCTGTGTTCCTGGCCCGGGATAAGCACCACCTCTCAGACCTATGTCATCTGATTCGCCATGACGCCCCATATCTGTTTCAGGAGTATGTGAAGGAGAGCCATGGGCGGGATGTGCGGGTAGTTCTGGTCGGAGGGAGAGTAATCGGGTCCATGCTGCGCTGCTCTACCGACGGACGCATGCAAAGCAACTGTTCACTAGGTACGCAATTGCACACACCTCCCCTATTTATTTATTTATTTATTTTTTAATAACTGCTGATATTTTTTTGTCTGTGGCTGTTTTTCTTTTCCTTTATCAGCTTGCATATATATTTTTTTAAAAAGATTCCCATGTATAAATTTAAGATTTTAAATTTAAATTAAATTTAAGTAATATTTACAATAATAAAAACTATTAATGTTGGGGAGGGGGAATTGATGTTTGCATGCATTGATAAATAAAACAGTCTCATCACTGTTATTTTAGTATTTATATTCTATTATTTTGAATTAGCTTTTTATGTTTTGTTTTAATTTTGTCATTTTTGTTTTAATTTCTGTATAGCTTTAATTTTCATTTTTATTAATTTGAGTTCTTAAACTTATTTCAGTAAGTTGCTAAGGCAGCATTTCTAATTTTCCTATATATTTTTATCTATTTTAGCTTTATTTGTTACTGATTTTAGTTATTTTAGTTAACAATAACAACACTGACCATAATTTCCCATTAGCCTCTCTGTTCATCATTTCACTTTCTTTTCTAGGTGGGGTGGGAATGATGTGCCCCCTTAGTGAGCAGGGCAAGCAGCTGGCTGTGCAGGTATGCAATATTTTGGGGATGGACGTCTGCGGGATCGACCTGCTACAGCTAAACGATGGTTCCTTTGTGGTGTGCGAGGCTAATGCCAATGTAGGCTTCATCGCATTCGACCAAGCGTGCGGGATGGACGTGGCAGGCATCGTGGCCGACTACGCCCTCTCTCTCCTGCCGAGTCGCCTCAGCAGGAAGATGTCGCTACTCTCTGTGGTGTCCAGCACCAGCGAAACTAGCAGCGAGCCTGAGGTGTGTATTCCCACAGAGGTGATGATCCCAACAGAGGTCTGTATTCCCAATGAGATCTGCCCACCCGGCACTACCTGTGCCATCCCTGACGGCATGTCCACTATGAGCACAAGCTCCACCTCCAGCGAGAGTGAGGGGGATCTAAATGAAACGGGCTCTAACCCTGTCAATGCAGATCCCGCTTACAATATCAACTCCCTCCTCGCGAGTGAGATGAAACTGTTGACTGAGTGAATTACAGCCACAAACACACACAGATTCACAGACATCGAAGAGCAACACATACTGAAGTGGACATTAAACGCATACAGATGCACATGTGTAATCATACTAACCCTCCCTGTAAACCCCTGTCTGAGGCTGCTCCCCTGATGTTTCTTCTCCATTGACAGACAATAGAATTAAACAAGTGTACAGTGCAGTTTGGAAGTGCACTAGATAGTGTACACTCCAGCCTGGCTGTAGTGCACCAGCTGAATATGCGTTTGCCACTGTAATTTGAGGGTGCATGCACTGTAGAGTGGTTTTATCGGGACATGATTCCCAAATGTAACCTTTCAGCTACCATCAAACTGGATTCTTATGTTCATACTCTGGGTTAGGGTACACACACACACACACACACGTACACACACACACACACACACACAAAGGACATATTAAAGTCTGTATTATAGAGAGAGAATGAATGAATTTTGTCTGTTACAAACCTTGTGGTAAAGCCTGGCTGAAGGCATAATGCATTGCATGCATGGAGAGAGAGAGAGAGAGGAAACTGAATGGACCCAAATTTCATCTGCCCACCAGGATACAAAGGCACATACCTCCCTGCCCTCAAAAAGCCCACACAGACAGACACATAGAGGGACAACAAGAACAAAAACTGGAAAGCTGTGAATATTCTCATCCATCCCGACTCTTTTAAAAGCATGAATGAGTATGAGTTATTTTAGTCTGTTGCAATGGCTGCCTGTAGTAAATGAATTACTGCTGATCAGACAAGCGTAAAGGTTTTATTTGCTTTGCCGGTGTCTGTAAAATTGAATGACTGGTGTGGGACCCGTTTTGAATCACCTTCCTTAATGTGTAAGTGATAATTTGGCCCATAGGAACTTATTTCTCACAGGCATCTTCTGCTTGGTAATTCTGTAATTGAGGCGGCCATTTTAGAAATCTTCACTGTCCACCATTTTGGACTGGTTAATGTACTCTGTTTACAGCTCAATAGTATGGAAAATGTGAATGGGAACATTTAAAAAAAAAAAAAAAAAAAAAAATTTGTTTTTCCAATGTCTAATTCAAATCTGCTAATGACCACACGTCAATCTGCATGTCTGCCACTCCTAAAGCAAATCTCCCAATATTAAAGTCTGAACAGTGAGTTGCATAGAAAATAGCAAGTAGACTTTTAAATACTAATGTTTTTACCACAAGGGCTGAACGTTTTGCCAACACTAAGCGCTGACGATGAATAAGCTATTTGTCTTCAACGATTTGTTTGTACAAAAATACTGCAAAAATAAAACTGAAGTGTCAACTCAAATGGGTGCTACAACTTCTCTTAATTCAGCCCAGTGGTTTAAAGGCCAATAACCTGAAAGATAACCAGAAATTGTATTGATTTGAGCTAAATTTACATTTATTTGTTGTACGCCATTATATAAGTGCACTGCACATTTCTCACAAGTGACTCTTTTAACATCTGTATTTCTCTCTGGAAATCTATTAAAATCCAAAAATCCTTACTCTGCATATTCAAATTTACATTGAGTCTTAAATTGCATATAACAAACCTCAAATGGACCAAACTCGCAGCTCAGAATAGTTTGCCATGTTAAATGTGATAGTTTAGATCAATTAAATGTGAGTTCAGACTTTAGATGAAATACAGTTTACATTAAGATGCAATATAGACTTGAAATTTAGAGTTAACTCGGGGAAGCAGCCTTGATCAAATTCCTCTCCTTGAAACGTGACATTCATGTTAGACAGTCCTGCCTATGTGTATCAATAAACAAAAGGACAAAGCGTTATAAAATATTAAGAAACAGATGCTGTGAGACCTGATGGTTACATGCAATCTTTTCTTGTTTGTTTTATATTTAGTGTTCTGTTGTCTTTTGTTTTCCTAATTTATATTTTTTTTTTTTTGAGAAAAAGGAAAAACTGGTTTATATGCGATTAATCTTTGCTTGGGAAAGGCCGAAGAGTGGCGAAGGGTTTTAGTGTGAGTTTGACTGAACAGACGTTGACCACCTGAGACGCGCACACACACAGACACACTCTTCTCACCACCCCCTCTCAAACGTTGTGATTTGCCGTCTTGTGTGTGATGTGTTCCATCATTCCATGCAACCAGAGATTTGCACCCTCCACCTCATCCCACACAAGAACAAGTGTCCCTGTAAACTCTGACACTTTTCTGTGTTTGCGATAACGCACCATATGGTTGTTGAGCTCTTACACACTCTGCCTCCACTTCCGGTAGAATACAACAGGAAGTTTTCTCCCCTTATGTTTAATATCAAACTTGTGACTCCAAATCTAAATACTGAATGAATTCGGAATGGAGCCCCAAGTCTGAACTGAGAGCTAAAATTGTGTCATCAGATCTGCCTCAGTAGAAAACATTGTCTATATGAAATAATACTCAATCTGATTGAAAAGGTACCACTATACTCCTCTGACTTGTGTGAGTTGGCAATTAACTTAGCGTCACAACTAAAACTAAAAAAACAACAGTTGCTGCTAATGAACACTTAGCTCTGTGGAATGGAAAAGGGAAACGTTTTGAGACTCCATGTGTTCATTTCATTGCCTCTTTTTTTTTTTTTCTTCCTTTTTTAGTGGGAACCTAAATGCCAAAAACCAAGCAATGTTGTATAATTTAAAACAAGAAATTATTAGTGATAGAACGCTAACATTGATGTTATGTGTCATTACGTAATAATACCAATAAAGACATTTAAAAAATGTCCAGAACATTAAATTTGTGTCAGCTTGTCTATTTATCTCACATCACAGTTGCTAGACATTTTCCACTGAACTTTTGCTAAAGTTTGCCTCACTAAAGGTGCGGTCACATTTATTGTTGTTTGGCGAAATTTTTTGAGCAAAATCCAGTCAATACAATACAATCCATGCGCTTGGGAATTTTGCGTGAGCAGAAAGGTTTGAAAGTGACTTCTGTGTGAGCTGTGCTTCATACACTATTGACAATAGGCAATGGACCCTTTTTGCCTGTGAAATTTTACTAAAGTGACTGCACCTTAATTGTACGTCATCTTCCAATATCCATTTAAGAATGAAAAGAAAAATAAATATGATGCCAGCATACAGTGTAGTCACTGTTTGACTGTTGATTATGCTGTAAATTGTAGTCTTTTGATTTATTGTTTTGTTATTTGGATGTCATGTGACCAGTCTCATTCCAAGTGTTTTTCAGCATGTTGTAGGAGATTATGGATTGACTCTCCCAGTCTGTTTTGTTCACTTAGCCCCTGGATCAACACTTCAGCCTTCTTCCCATATTCTAGAGCCTATATAAACAAACACAAAAACATAAAAGGAAACTGATTTCCAAACTTATAAGAAATACAAATGTTACCTATTAAAGGGATAGTTCACCCAAAAATGAAAATTTGATGTTTATCTGCTCACCCCCAGGGCATCCAAGATGTAGGTGACTTTGTTTCTTCAGTAGAACACAAAAGATGATTTTTAACTCCAACCGTTGCGGTCTGTCAGTCGTATAATGCATGTCAATGGCAACACCATCTATAAGAGTCAAAAAAAAACATGCAGACAAATCCAAATTAAACCCTGCGGCTCGTGACGACACATTGATGTCCTAAGACACGAAAAGATCGGTTTGTGCGAGAAACCGAACAGTATTTATATCATGTTTTACCTCTAAAACACCACTATGTCCAACTACCCTGCACATCCGGTTAGTGAGGTCAGAAAACGCATTCTGGTGACTGAAGTGATCTTTCGCGTTTTGCTTCAATGAGCTTCAATAACCGGATGTGCAGGGTAGTTGGACATAGTGGTGTTTTAGAGGTAAAACATGATATAAATACTCGCTCGGTTTCTCGCACAAACCGTTCATTTCGTGTCTTAGGACATCAATGTGACATCATGAGCCGCAGGGTTTAATTTGGATTTGACTGCAACGGTTGGAGTTAAAAATCATCAATTGTGTTCTACTGAAGAAACAAAGTCACCTACATCTTGGATGCCCTGGGGGTGAGCAGATAAACATCAAATTTTCATTTGAGTGAACTATCCCTTTAATATGGTAGTATGAAAAGTGTAGCTGTTTAATGTAGAGTTTAGCATAGTTTGATGAATAATGGGATGTTAACAGTTTGACAGAAGAGCTGGAGAGATGCAAGGTGATAAATGGGAAGTTTTTTGTAGTTGGATATGAGAGTTGGGAGGTTGAACTAATAACTAGAGATTTAAGCTGTAGTTTGAGATGTAGCGGAAGTAGAAGAAATCCTGAAGGAGAATCCCATTACCACCAGAATAGCAGTGAACAGTCTAACTGTCAAATTCCATCTTGGCTTTAGTCATTAGTGTTAATCTCCACTGAAGTCAAAGAACTGAAACATGCTCACAGCACAGCATGACTTCATCTACAAACATGCATCCAGGTCTGAATTCAAACGTTCCATCTCAGCACTTAATTAGACATTTGGGTGAGGTTTGGTTATTTACTATGATTTGGTTATGCAGGGCAGTGGTGAGGAGGTGAGTGTGGAATTCAGGAGCATGTTATAAATGTATTATATGAAGTTTCTTCATTAGTCGATCTTTATTGTTTACCTTGGTGTAGTTGTTGCATAGCAACCATAGCATAGCCAGAGAATGAGCCAACATGGCTGCCTGGTCAGGGCGAGGCTTCACACACTGTTCCTCAAACTCTAAGATACATCTCAACATCTGATCAGCCTCCACACACCGGGCCTCATCTATACAGACACACAAAAGAGGAATCTCAATGTCAGCTATAAAGGTCACTGGTCAGTGTAGTAGTTAGATTCTGAGAAAACAGATCTATTCTGTTTCAAGTGTCTGTATTAAATAAAAGCTTCACCACTGTTCGAGGTGAGTAAACTGGGTAAATTCCTGTAAAAAGTTGAACAATGAATTGTGTTGAATAATCTCAAGGAGATATTCAGCAATATGATCTCCCATCTAGTGTTTGAAACATAGAGTTGTTTCCATTTGACGTTGTTTGCCAGGCTGATTAATCTGCCAATATTTTGCTACTTTGAGGTTGTCTGAATCGGCTGATAACCATGATCACTTGGTCCATTAGGAGAAATATTAGCTCTCCCTTGTGCCAGTTCAAAAATCTACCAACAATCTAGTCTATGGAAATTTGTTTCCAAAGATTTTTAGAGTATTTCAATAAATATTGCATGAAAATGTTTAATTTCAGCATATGTACACTGCCGTTCTAAACTTTGGGGTCAGTAAGATTTTTTTAAATTACAAAAAAAAAATTCAGCAAGGGCATATTAAATTGATGAAAAGTCACAGTAAAGACACATAACATTAAAAAGATTTCTATCTAAAAAAAAATGTGTTCTTTTGAACTCTATCCATCAAAGAATTCTGAAAAAATGTATCATGTTTTCCATAAAAATATTAACTGTTTTCAACATTGATAATAATAAGAAATGTTTCTTGACCACCAAATCAGCATATTAGAATGATTTCTGAAGGATTGTGTCACACTAAAGACTGGAGTAATAATGCTGAAAATACAGCTTTGTCAATATAGGAATAAATTATATTTTAAAATATATTAAACTAGAAAAGATATTTTTAAATTGTAATATTATTTCACAGTATTACAGCTGCATGAATTTGAACATTGCATTTGTACGTCGATTAAAATTATTGAAAAGTATTTGCTCATAGTTTATTTCAACATTTCAAGTTGTGTGTATTACCAACAAACATGAATGCACAATGAACAATAGTATTTTTACATTACCGATACACTGATTTACTATTAAATGTATTAATTTATAAATAAAATAAGAGTAATCATGATGATACCTATTGCATTTGCAAGTGTTACTAAGTGGCTTGACTGAACGGTGATGTAAGGCTCCACTGACATGATCTGACTGTCTGCCCTAGAGACAATAAAAAATAAAACTGTGGCTAGTCTGTGTCCCTGATTGATATCAGGTCATGCTTGTTGTTGCTGCTCTGTGCAGTGTTATCCACAGTGACATGCAGAGCAAGGCCGGCTGAGCTGTTTCCTGCTATAGAGTCATCTGGTCAGAAGTTATAATATGATGTGGCTGGCCAGAGGGCGGAACCGGCGCCAGTCTACTGACCTCAGGTCAGTCATTAAGAGGCCAGAGAGCAGGAAGGATCAAGTGCACTGACCAGTGACCAGCCAGTATGGGACGCTAAGCTAAGCCAGCCACGTCATTGGAAGACTTAGCCAAAACACTGCTGAGGTTTATTGGCTTAGAGAGAGAGAACTAGGACAGGAGTGCCACATGTACTCGCAGCTCTGTCACATTTGATCTTCGTTATCAGTGGAATAAAGTAGGTTTTGCTCTAGGACACAACCTCATGACATGACTCTAAATATATAGCTAACCTCTTAGAAACTACATACAATAAACAAAAAGCGCATACAATCGTGATGGTACAGGCTGTCATAAAAGCTATAAATAATTAAATCTGCGCCATACAAATGTGACATTTTGTGAGAGATCACAGCGATAAATAAAATTAGGATATGAATTACATATTAGAATTTAGTTTTTATTTGTAAATTTTAATACACATTTAAATTATATATATATATATATATATATATGCAGGATGCAGGTGGAATTGGCAGGAATAAACATCTGAGTGAATTTGACAAGGGCCAAATTGTTATGGCAAGGCGATTGGGTCAGATTATCTCTGGCAATGGCAAGGCTTGTCTGGTGCTCCCGGTCAGCAGTGGTGAGAATTTACCAACAGTGGTCCGAAGAGTCCCACTCTCATCAATGCACGAGGTTAATGAAGGTTATCCTGTCTGATCTGAGACAACAGAATGTCTACTGTGGCAGAAGTTATGGTTATGGGAGGAATGTGTCACAACACACAGTGCATCGCACTCTGCTGCATATAGGACTGCGTAGCCGCAAGCCAATCCGAGTGCCTATTATGACCTCCCCACGAGCGTCAGAACTGGACCTTGGACAGCGGAAGAAGGTCGCCTGGTCCGATGAGTCCCATTTTCTTTTTAGATCACATGGATGGCCGTGTATGTATGCGCCATTTACCTGGGGAAGTGATGGCAACAGGATGCACTGTGGGACAACGAAAAGCTGGTGGAGGGAGTGTGATGCTCCGGGCAATGTTCTGCTGGGAACCCCAGGGTCCGGCCGTTCATGTGGATATAAATTTGACACGTGCCACCTACCTAAACATTGTTGCAGACCAGGTACACCCCTTCATGACAATGGTGTTCCCTGGTGGAAGTGGCCCCTTTTAGCAGGATAATGCACCCTGCCGCACTGCACAAATTGTTCAGGAATGGTCTGAAGACATAATGAAGAGTTCAAGGTGTTGCCCTGGCCTCCAGATTCCCTAGGTCTTAATCCAATTGGATAGATATACTGTATCTAACAGAATATTAGGCAGGTGGTCATAATGTTTTGGCTCATCGATAGATACACACACACACACACACACATACATATATATATATATATATATATATATTAGATATTAGATATTAGATATTAAATGAACTGTTATAGTCCACAGAGTTGAGACTGTTTGCAGATATCGGATATGTCTTTGTGTAGGTTTACTGTCTTTATGTCACTTACCAAAACATTCTTCTGGTTGAGTGCCACTCTGACTGATATCATCCATCAGCTTACACAGGTGAGTGTGCCATGAACTTGCCACCTGTACACACGCACGCAATGAGATGAAAGACATTTCACAGACAGATGTCTCAATGTGCACTGATAGTGGGTGTGTCTACCTCTGTGTAGAGCGAGAGGGCAATATCAGGCTTATTTTGCTTCAGAAACACATCAGCCATAAGGAAATATCCTCCAGACGTCACAGTACTGTCCAAACCAAACATCTCACTGGCATAGTACACCTGCACAAAGAGAAAAGTATTAAAATTTAAAAATGAATGCACAGTTAGTCAGTACCCCAAAATGAACAAATAAATAAACAAATAACTGACATAAATAAATGGACATGAAATATGGATTTTTAGTTAAAATGATAATTATTAAACAAAAATATCTAATGGCAATATGCCACAGATGAGTAATAGTACATAATTATGTACATGCAATCCAATCACAGTGTTCCACGCATATTAGGACTTACGTCATTGGCAAAGTGAGTGAGAGCAGATGTGTATTTTCCCATGGCAGCGTGCAGGCGGCCCAGGGTTCTGTGTAGCTGATGAAGGACAGTGTGACTGCAGCCTGGTGTTTTCATCACTGTCCACTCAGCCTTAGACAGATAGTCATGTGCCTGGGAGAGAGAACCTAAACCTAAACACATACAAACAACATACACTATGAACAAAGGGTCCTTGATGCCTCTTGAGTTTGAGTCAACCTGGCTATTAGAGGGTATGTCTGTGTCTACTCAATACAACCATCTTTGTTGTTTCTGTTGGAATACACATCCAGTGATTTAAAGATTCATGCCTGGTTTGTTCATTTGTCAAAAAGAGATTGCAAGCAGCCACAGTGAATTCTTAGCATATAAAGTATCTATCTGTAGACAGAAGCTTAATGATCAAGGGTGTGTCTCAAACCGCTCCCTAGTTCAACAGTGCACTGCCCTTGCCCAAGGAGTAGGGCTCAAAATTATTCCACTGCACTGAAATGTTCACTCCCAAGAAATCCACTAAAAACAAACAAACAAACAAACAAACAAAAAACAGTAAGCATCAGCTGCTCACTATATTCACTTGCTGGAATTGTCGTCATGTCTTCAATCTCTCAAGTTGTGAGAGGTTGAGTGCAAGGTGCAAGTGTAAATGCATGAAGACAAAGCTTTATTTCTGTCTTTAAAATATTTTATTCCTAATATGCAGGAAAAGGGAAAAATCCTGCAAAAATTATGCAGGAATTAAGTTTTTTTTATAAGATTGATTTTCTATTTAAATCTATTTTAAAATGTCATTTATTTCTCTGATGGCAGTGCATAGTTTTCAGCATCATTACTCCAGTCTAATATATACAGTATCTCACAAAAGTCATTTTAGTATATCTTCTCAAGGGACAATACTATAGAAATGAAACTTGGATTATATTTTAGAGTAGTCAATGTGCTGCTTGTATAGCAGTATAGATTTACTGTCCTCTGAAAATAACTCAACATACAGCCATTATTGTCAAAATAGCTAGCAACAAATGTGAGTACACCCTAAGTGATAACAGCTGTACGTCGTTTAACCATGCAAAGCCACATGTCCTATTCATCATGTTCATGTTTTTGTCTGCTTGATAGGACCATACAAATTTGTGTATCTTGTATTAGAGCGGTTAAAATTTGGTGCTTTGAGTACAATTCTCTCATACTGAAAACTAGATGTTCAACATGGCACCTCATGGCAAAGAACTCTCTGAGGATTTGAGAATTAGAATTGTTGCTCTCCAAAGATGGCCTAGGCTATAAGAAGATAGGTAACACCCTGAAACTGAGTTACAGTACAGTGGCCAGGGTCATACAGAGGTTTTCCAAGATGGGTTTCACTCGGAACAGGTCTCGCAAGGGTCAATCAAAGAAGTCAGGTGCAGAAGCTGGCTTAAAAAAACAGACGCATGAGTGCTGCCAGCATTGCTATAGAGGCTGCAGAAGCGGGAGGTCAGCTTGTCGGTGCTTAGACCATACGCCGCACACTGCAACAAGTCGGTTTGCATGGCCGTAGTCCCAGAAGGAAGCCTCTTCTGAAGATGGCTCACAAGAAAGCCCGCAAACAGTTCGCTGAAGACAACCTGTCCAAGAGCATGAACTATTGGAACAATGTCCTGTGGTCTGATGAGACTAAGATAAACTTGTTTGGCTCAGATGGTGTCCAGCATGTGTGGCGACGCCCTGGTGAGGAGTACCAAGAAAATTGTGTCTTGCCTACAGTCAAGCATGGTGGTGGTAGCATCATGGTCTGGGGCTGCATGATTGCTGCTGGTACTGGGGAGCTGCGCTTCACTGAGGGAAACATGGATTCCAACATGTACTGTGACATTCTGAAGCAGAACATGATGCCCTCCCTTCAGACACTGGGCTGAACGGCAGTTTTCCAACATGATAACAACCCTAAACACACCGCCAAGATGACAACTGCTTTGCCAAGTATGTCTCCAGACCTGAACCCTATTGAACACCTGTGGGGCATCCTCAACCGGAAGGTGGAGAAGCACCATGTGTCTAACATCCAGCAGCTCTGTTATGTCATTATGGAGGAGTGGAAGAGGATCCCAGCAACAACTTGTGCAGCTCTGGTGAATTCCATGCCCAGGAGGATTAAGGCAGTGCTACATAACAGTGGTGCTCACACAAAATATTGACACTTTGACATGTTCACTTAGGGTGTACTCACTTTTGTTGCCAGTTATTTAGACAATAATGGCTGTATGTTGAGTTATTTTCAGAGGACAGTAAATCTATACTGCTATACAAGCTGCACATTACTCTAAAGTATATCCAATTTTCATTTCTATAGTATTGTCCCTTGAGAATATATAATAAAATGGTTGCTGAAATGTGAGGGGTGTACTTACTTTTGTGAGATAGTGTACATATTGTGTGTATATATATATATACATATATATATATATATACACACACACACATAATATATACAGTTTTACCAATTTATTTAGAAAGGATGTTAAATTGATCAATGGTGACTTACACATTACATTGCAATTACACATTACATTTTACATGGCACTTAACTTTTTCTGCAGCAGTTTACTTCTGCTACAAAAGAAGAGATATTGCCATCTGCATTGAAGATACTATATTTTGTGCGTTTTGCCCCTACTCACCCAAACTTGTCAACAAGGCTAGTGGATTAGCATGTAGTTGCTGAATCACAGGTGTTTATACAGTATATGAGATGAGGACATGGCTGCACCAGAAACCAATATATCCAGTGCAAGTAAGCTTTGACTACTTAATTTTACTTAACATTATTTTATGTATCCGTTATACTGAAGAAACCTTTTTGAAAAATATTGGTTTACTTATGCCCTGTTTGAGCACTTATGATTAACTGAGACTTGAGTGTTTGTAGACGTTTAAGAGGCTGTTATGTCGAGCTACTCATATGTCCTAATTGAACTGAAGGCCTAATCCTGGCTTTATTTAAGCCCTGTCTCTGAAACCAGGCCTTTGACTCTTACTCAAGTCACATTGGAAATGGTGACTTTTAACATGTTATGGAGTCATTTTTGCTGGTACTCTTTACACCTCTGGATGTTGTTTATAAATGTCAGATGCATTTTGATGTGCAATTTCTTGTCACAGCAAACTGAGTCATCAGCATTCCAATATTTAATGGATCAAGGCCTCAATTTGTGTTCACAATATGCTAATTCATGTCAGTGAATTTTCCCATCCAAACTATCAAATCTTCAGCCACATAAAGATGAATCCTTCATATGCTTATGTCAAAGAGCTTTCAGTGCAAGAGTTTTTCACTCAGACAGTACACATCTGCATGACTAGTCTGCCACATCCTGAATTACATAACAAGCGTCTCTCCGTTCAGTTCATGTCCAAGCACCACCCTTTAGCCCACCAATAGACCGTCCCACAGGAAGTAAACAGCTCAATGTCAGCCTCAGTTTTTAGCAAGCGTTTGTTTCCATTCTCTCCTGAAGTGGAAGTTATTGGCTGTCAGCCTCCAGAGAGGTTCAGAAAGTGAAGCAAATTTTTTAAGTCTACTATCTAATGGACCTCAGAGAGATTTACAATGAGTACAGCCATGGGTTAGTTTTTGCAGGTTTTGCGCATGTCTTTTGTTTGGATTTGTGCATGCCTCACCTATATTAGCCTGCGCAAGCAGTAGATAAGCTGGTACCAGTTCAACAGCACGAGTTCCGTATACCCGCATGGCCCAGCGCAGGAATAGGAGAGCGGCCGGTAACACATCCTGGAACCTCTTCTTGGACACCCACCTCTGCGCCTCTACATGAGCAATCTCTATTAGATACTCCTATTGTCGAAAACATACAAAACACACACTTATCAGACATCTGCCCTGTTAACAACCCAATTTGCCCCATTTTATGTGCTGGAGTGCATATGAACCTGTTTCTTCACTGTTTCTTTGTGGTGGTGATCTTGGTCGGATTGCAGTGTGCCGAATGGTGCAGGTGTGTGAATAGATACCAGCAACGGACACACTTTTTCATGAATACTGGTCCAGTCAGTATCCTGGTGGTCAGGGCCACTACACACACACACACACTCACACATTACTTAGCTATCAAATGAGATCATTCAAGAAAATTTAACCCCCGGTTTCACAGACAAGGCTTTAGATAGTCCTAGACTAAAATGCATGTTTGAGCTGTTTTAACTGAAAGCAACTTGCACTGACACATCCTAAAATATGTCAGTGCTATTGTTTTGTCTCAAGATGCACACCAGTAATGTTTTTTTTTTCTTTTCAATTGTACATTTATAAAAGCTACTTAAATACCCTAATTGAACTAAGGCCTAATCCTGGCTTAGTCTAAGCTTCCTCTGTGAAACCAGGCCTAATTGTTTTTATATACATCTAGTTTAACCTAACCTCAACAGAAACTTTCTGCGGATTATATATATATATACTTTTTGGTTTTGGGAGTTTTTGTCAAGACTTGCCACACATGCTGGACACCATCTGAGCCAAACAAGTTTATCTTAGTCTCATCAGACCACAGGACATTGTTCCAGCTAAGTTCTGGATACAAATTTATCCCTAAAATATAAGTACACACACGTCCCAACTTGTTATAATTTCTCCGTCTGTAAAATACACACAATAAAATAAGTCGTACTGGTTAGAAACAACATGGGTAAGTAAATGAAGGCAGTAAAATCATATTTAATTTAACTATCGCTTTAAGAGCTGCCCGTCAGAGAACATTTTGTTTCTGAAAAGAAAAAAAAAAAAAAGAAAAAAAAAAAAAAAAACTGGCCGAGTTATAAGATACACATTTGCATGTTGACACCGTGAGACTGTAGATATGCGTCGTGGTTCGTGGTGTCTTTAAAACGGCAAAGTGAAAACTCCACGGATGCACGCTATTTTTCCAGTCATATTTCTTTTTTTTCCCCCCTGGTTGGTTTGAAGCACGCATGGCTGGCTATTCTCTTCCCTCTGCACATAATTTCTCCTCCAGCTGTTTGAACTCGTTCAACCTTTCCATCTCTGCAGTAACACGGCCAAGAAGAATGCGTGCGTGACATGTGTGCCTATAATGCCACCTGCTGTCTGTATGCGCAATTACACGATAGAGTATTATTTACCAGTGTAACGTTACATGGTTTAAGGTGCTGTATTATAAAGACAAAACACATCATTGAATAACCCGAAGGCTCCAGACTCACCAGTAAAATGTGACCAGGCATTTTGTGCACTGCAGTTTTGCAGGTTTCTGGCAAAGTTCGCACAGCTTCTTCACTCCTTTAGGATTTGCTAGAGGGTTAATGGTGGCCGACATCCCAAATAAATGTACAAATCTATATTAAACTCTCAGCCAGCAAAATGTGCTTAAAACTAATACAAAACAATACAAAAAAAACTTTAATTCTGCGTTCTGGCCACAAACCGTTTCAACAGTTTTCCCATTACAAATCACCTCACGCAATATTTCTTGCTTTGTGTCTGGTCTGAAGTTAGTGTTTTTCAAAATGGTTCCCATGGAGATGACCTCAGGGCAACCGACGACGATCAGTCTCTATTTCTTTATAATGTTTTATATATTTTTATTTTTATACACTATTCATTTTTTTTTTTTTTTTTGTATTTTGCAATAGCGTTATGTTTAAATAGCTATAATACATACATTCTTATTTAAATAAAACGCTCCATTTGCATAATTTTTGCCTTGAAATACAGGTAAAACGTGATCTACAAGTTTATCGCCATCTGGCGGTTAAATTATATCCGTTTCCGTGATAAAACTGATTAAATGATTTATCTAACTGAAGGGCATTTTTTCCTCATGACTAGGGATCGTTGTCACAGGTTTTATACATTACGTTTTACATACTACACGCTTTATATTACATGTAAAACAGTGATTTTGTTGTACAATATTTATTTATGTCCTCCATCTGTATAAAGAAGGTAGATTTTAACCTAAACACTTACCTGTTTTCAGGACAAGGGCATTTTTTTTTCATAAATGCCACGCTGGAGCAAGTTGTCACATGTTATAAATGTTTATAAGTTTACATTTATCAGATGCTTTTATCACAATGGTTTCATATTTTTGTGCATAAAATCTAGCTGAAAAACCTATAGTTTAATAATCAGGGTTGGTTGATTTTTGAAAGTCAATTTCTATGTTGACTTAAAAGGCACAAGTCAACATAGAAATTGACTTTCAAAAATCAACCAACCCTGATAAATATTCACTGGAGTAATAGTGATATCTAGTCTCCCAGTCCCCTCACAATGTAGCCTATATAGTGTGTATGCAACACTGAATGACAATTAAATTACAATTTATACATATAACTTAGTCATAACACATTTACATTTTTAAAAAAAGTTTATTGATTTGCTCATCCACACAAAACACATCAAAACATAAACAGTATCACTTGTGAAATTTTGTAAAATATCTAAAAATACAATTATTTTTCCTCTGCCCTGAATACCTTATAAGGGCCAGACTCTACCAACTCTCCTAAATTAATCATGAAATCGTGAGTTTGCATGGAATCTCTGTGCACAAACACACACACAAAATACAGTCAATCTCCAATACTTCCTACCCCCGTCTCTCTTCACCTCAGTTGTCTTTCTGACAGGAGACATTTTAAAAGCACTCTGGTTAGTGTTATTTCTGTGTTCAATCGGCCCACAAGAAAAAGTGGGAATAAGAGGATGGAAAATTCTCAGGGTGGTCCATTTTCTGTACAGCAGTATTTTCCTTCACACAATTACCAACACTAATAAGAAATTCACCTGCACACACAGTAGAGTGGAGTTCAGACAGCTCTTCCTATAAACAGAAGTGCAGTCGGAGCGATACTGATCTTATCTGAGAGATACTGAAATTGAGTCGTTAACACGGCACTGAATCTGCTTTTTGTCTTGCAGCCTGCTATTGTTCAGCAGAGCTCTGAGATTACCAACTCCGACACACCAGAGAAATGGAGCACACACCCGCCAGCACCCAGACCGATTCATTTCTACTCAGGAAAAAAAGAAAAATAATGCCTTACACTGTGAATGCTGCATGTGCGTAATTCAAGAGGTTGAATTTCAACTTATATGTATCTAATTAAAGTGCACTATACAAAAATTGCCATCTGCTGTGACTCAAACAACGTTACTAGAAAAGAATTACTTGTTTTTATTTGCACACAAATGCTTCTCAAAAATACTACAAAGAAACTGCAGTGAACCAGCATATTACAGTCACTGCTGTTGAGCCGCAGTGTTGCAAAGAACGACAGCGGCCAGCAGGTGGTGGTGTTTCCTCCCTTTTTCAAAGTATGTTTTTTCCTGAACGTGACAATGCAGCACTCTAGAGTGCCACAACTGCCACTGATGTTTGAGATCTGCTAAGTCTTGTGTATCTTGTTCTTTTGGCAGACCTGAGAGTCGTGTTGTTTTCCACATCAGCAAAATGAAATCTAAAAAAGCAGAAGAAATAAAATGGCTTTGGAAACAGAAATATTCCTTCACCTACTTGCATTTGTAAAAAGCATAAACACTTTTGCACTAGCAGAACTTGAAATTAAGTCAGTATCTACAGCCAACAGAAATTCAGTACCGTGTTTGTTGCTGGCTCAGGTTGAAATGAAGCATTCTAACTCTCCCTCAATATGGCACAAAACAAATTAATATCAGACTATGAAATTAAAAACAATACACATCCTCTGGATAAAAGAGGTTTCAGGAATTAGCACTGTATGTACCTGCATGTAGATAGAAAGGCACCCAGTGAAAGGCACAGGATCTGTTGGGAACTGTAATTAAAATTTCTAGTCATCTAATAAAAACATGGTCAAAAAGGCAATGAGAACACACTTTTAAAAGGATCCCCTATTTGAATGTATGCTAGTAAAATAATTATAATCTTCATTGAATTAAAAAAGTGAAACATATAAGCTAAAACACATCTCCAACAGACTACTCATGTGAAAAAGTGAGAATTGCCTCTCAGACAAAAACAAGACCTTAGAAATATGGTGTCTGCTGCAGTTCCTAAAAACAGTAATCACGGAAATCTCCATGGTTACAGTACAGTGAATAAAGAGTTTGATGAGCAATGTGAGATCGTGAGATCATGAGATCACCAGAGCAGGAAGCAAACTCAAAAAAAAACAAAAAAAAACATTAAACAGCACTTAGAAACAACCCGTGAATTCTTCTGCCACGCAAAAAGGCAAACACAGTAACTACATATTTTACCCTAATTCATGAGTGAAATCGAAGATCTGTCCCGTGACAGATGAGTTTTACTAAACTATGTTCAGATTCAGAGAAAACGGAGCATGAAAGTTGACAAATCAAATCAATCCAAAAACTTTTTCTGTCTTGACATTTCTGCGTTTTGCCTTTATATGGCAGTCTAGCATAGCCTGGCACTATTTTCTACCAGCCAATCAGAACAAAGAAGACTATAATACAGATACTAAAACATAAAACCTTCACACTTAACTTTTAAAAAAAAAAAAAAAGTGTATCCTACATATAATAATGACCTTTAGTCCAAAAAACTATTCCTATGATATCCTTCTCCCATGTCTTGAACCAACAAATTCTGTGCGCACATCACCTTAAATGTCACACATGGCAATTCTCTTATGAAAATCTGCTCTATTTTGAAATGTGCATTTTGAAGTTACATTCAAAAGTGAGATGAACGGTGTAATTCTGGAGTCAAAAACTAGGAATGCTCTTGTAATGGTTGTAATATAACAGAAAAAGGTGAATTGTGACATTAAGGTACAGAGAGACTCCCATATGAATGTTGGGAGAATGAAAGTAACACTTGAGGTGTGTGTGGGACTGCATAAAAGAGATTCTTTCTAGGTCTTTTTGTGCTTTTCTAAACGCTAACTGAATCATTAAGTACTGCATTAGAGGGAAATTTTTTTCTGCGTTTATCATTTTGGATGGTCAAAACTGGAAGACGTGGATTGTTGGCGTGTGTGCGCTGTTTAGAGTGTCAATTTCCATTTGGCAACGTCCGCTCACGCATCCCATGCGTCTCCATCCGCCTCCTTTGCCTTCTCGTTCAGGGCATTGTCTATATTTGTCTCTTCATCCTTCTCTTCCTGCCTAGCTCTTCTCTCCTCCTCCCTCTTCTCTTTTTCCAGCATCCGGTAGTTGATTCCCATTCCCACAAACAGGAATACGCTGGAAATCACCAGGACAATTCCACAGCCCTGATATGTGTATTTATAATCATGGTAGATATCATTGAGTCTTCCTGCAAGGGGAGAAATGGAAAAAGAAAGTTTCATCAATCTCTGTTACACACTAACTGGACCAGAACATGCTATGACATTTGAGGGATTAGCTTAATAATTAAAGCTGAACTGCATAAGTCCTGTCCCAATCTCATGCCTTTGGTTGTGCCAATGTTGCCATGACAAACTGATGTTTTGAAAGTGCCACAGGGCCAGTGGACCACAGGCTTCTTACAGATGGCTCACTTAGTGTTTGTTGTTAAACAGTGTTTTGTTTTAGTTATAGTTTGTCTTAGTTAAAAAAAAATAAAATATAGTTTTTAAATTGTCAATATTTTAATAAGTCACTCATTTATCTTAGTAATATCATTTTAGTTGATGAGAGCATGTAAAATTAGAATATCTGAACATTTTATATATTAATTTAACATTCATTAATATTATTACTTTAAATGTTAATATTTTTGATATTTTATATAATTTTTAAAAATAAAAATATCCTTTAAGTTTTTACAATATTTTGTCATCATATTGATTCATTTTTGTAATATCATTTTAGTTGATGAGAACATTAAACCAAATAACACTTTTGCCCCGTTTCACAGACAAGGCTTAAAGGGTTAGTTCACCCAAAAATGAAATTTCTGTCATTAATTACTCACCCTCATGTCACTCCACATCTGTAAGACCCTTTATGTATGACGTTCGTTCATCATTGGAACAGAAATTAAGATATTTTTGATGAAATCCGAGAGGTTTTATTTTAGAAAGCATTGTAATTACTGTCATTCCAGGTCCAGAAAAGTAGTAAAAACATCGTTAAAATAGTCAACGTGACTACAGTGTTTCAACCTTAATGTTATAAAGTGACGAGAACACATTTTGTGTGCAAAAACAAAACAAAAATAACTTAATAACTTAATAATAGCTTAATAATTAATAATAATTTTGTCTCTCCCCTTTCAGTATCCTGCACTGTTTATGTTGTATAGACAGTGCAGGCTTCTATGTACTACGTCAGAATGCCGACTCATTATTGGCCAGCTCCGGCGACCTCCTCCTGTTGCTTTCTATGGGGGATAAAAAAAAACCTCTTGGATTTCATCAAAAATATCCTAATTTGTGTTCCGAAGATGAACGAAGGTCTTGTTGGTTTGGAGCGACATGAGGGTGAGTAATTAATGACAGAATTTTCACTTTTGGGTGAACTAACCCTTTAAGCCTAGACTAAAATGCATGTTTGAGCTGTTTTAACTGAAAGCAACTTGTCATGTCCTAAAATATATCAGTGCTATTGTTTTGTCTCAAGATGCACACCAGTAATGTTTTTTCTCTAAGGCATGTTTATAAAAGCTACTTAAATGTCCTAATTTAACTAAGGCCTAATCCTAAGCCCTGTCTGTGAAACCGGGAATTTACATTTTAATTTTAATAATAATATTTAATTTGATATTAATACTTTTGATTAAAATTTTTTTTTTACATTTAATCATTTTGGTAGTTACATTTTAGTTGATGAGAACATTAAACCAAATATTTAAGCACTTTACAAGTTAATTTAATTATAATATTAATTAATATTACTTATAATATTTAATTATTTTAAATTTAAAAATTTTATTATTTTAAATATTTAATTTTACATATTCATATTTTTGATAAAAACTACAAATAAATTTAGTCAATATTTTGTCATGTTATATTCATTCAGTAATAACACTTTAAATGATAAGAAAATATTCAAGCATTTTATATATTAAACACTTAATAAAAACAACATGTGAAATTTGTATTTAAAAGGGGTATTTCACTCAAAAACAAATTTTGCCATAATTTACCCTCTTGTTAATCCAAACCTGCATGACCTTCTTCTTTGGAACATCAAATGGTTTGTGGTAAACAAAACTGTTTGGTTACCAACAATCTTTAAAATATCTTCTTTAGTGTTCCGCAGAAGAAGTTATGCAGGTTTGGAATGACATGAGGGTGAGTAAATGATGAGAATTTTCATTTTTGCCTGAACTATCCCCTTAAGAAGAAATGGGTTTACCCTCAGCCAGCCTTACCCAGTAACGGCGGCCCCAGCAGCACAGGTCCACACTCCACAATGGTGACCAACCCGACAGCACTGGAGAATCTCTGAGCCCCAACCAGATCCATGAGAGTCTCAAACAGCACAGAACTGAGCCAGCCAAACGCCACACCAAAAAACACAGCATAAATGGCAAAACCCAAGTAATCGGTGGAGAATGGCGCCATCAAGTGGCAGACACCATTATACAGCACAGATGCGGCAAAGAAGTACTGAATACGTGGACGGACCCAGCGTGTATTGGCCACCAGGCCCATGGATGGCCGAGCAATCATGTCAGTAAAGGCCAGGATGGACAACAAGAACGCAGCCTTATCCTTGGAAATGTCTTTACTCTTTGCGTAGTTACTGAGGAACACAAGGGGCGCGAAGAGGCCGAAGAACATGATAACGTTTCCGAGCAGATACAGCAAGAAGCCTCGGTGGGTAAACAGGGTCAGATCCAGAAAGCTGTTGACGGTCTGTAGGCATGTTTTTTTCTCTTGACGTTTGGGTTCGCCATCCTCTTTTGAAATGGCAAGTTGTGGTTTTGGTCCAATGGGCCGCATTAGCGACCCCGCAACACAGCAGTTTAGCAAAGCTCCTCCCAGGATAAGGAAACTGCCCCTCCATCCGAAATGATCAAACAGCCAGCTGTTCAACGGGGCCAGGGTGGACAGGAACACCGGGCTTCCAGCCATTGCGATGCCATTAGCTATTGGCCGCCGCTTGTAAAAGTATTTGCCAATCATGGTCAATGCTGGATTCAGATTAAAAGCCAAACCCAGTCCTAGAAACAGAGGAGAGAAGAAGAGAAAGCTTGTATGCATGATTCAGAAACTTGAGTTTGTAACTTTCATTATTTAATTGTACTCGCTCTGCCTTCATGATTAGTGTCATTCAATGTACCTACCGCCTATAACTCCCACACAGAAGTAAAGACCCTCCACTGTGTTACAGAACGATGCGGCAACTAATCCTGTGCCAGACAGACAGCCTCCAACCATCATGATGGGTCGACTACCATACTTATTCACCAGAATACTGCTGATTGGTCCTGTTGAGAAAAACAGGTTAGTTAAAAAAGAAAAAAACATCTAAATACAGTTTAAACTCTGATTTGTGTGATTATTCTTTATATAGCTATATACCACTTAAATATAAAATAAATATAAGACACCAGATTGGTTAACATCTTTCGAATTGTTTCATATTCTATTAATCTGACACGAAGTTCACAAAACTTGTAAACTTGGTTAGTCCTGTTAACAGAAACCGGTGGGTTAAAAAAAAAAAGAAAAAAGAAGAAGCTAAGTTTTCAACCCTGTTACCCAATTGTGGTGTTTTAAACTTTATTTTATAAATTGTATTAAATTTAATTTAGGTAATGTTTAGAAAATAGTAAAATAAAATAAAAATAAAAAATTGTTTTAAAGTATATTCATTTATTTAGCTAAATAAAAAAAGATATATATATATATATATATATATATATATATATATATATACATAAAATAATAAAAATACACACACACACCACCCTGTTTAACAGAGTTGCAAAAATTGTACACATCTTATCAAATAAATAGAGTATCAAATATGTTTCATTCGACCTTATGGAGGTTGACAATAAACATTAACAACCATTTGTTGAAAAATAAAAATCACTTTCAGGCTGCATTTTGTTCCACCACAAGATGGCATCACAACAGCAGCCATTGACACCACTGACTATTTTAAAGTAAGACTGCAGGAGGACACAGGAGGACACAGGAGACGATTCAGAGGAAGGAAACTGATGTGATATGCACACACTTCACTACATGGCATGTGATCAACTGAGGTGGTGAGGGAGAAAAACTTAATCAGCAGAATGAGGCTGATCTACAGTGACCAGAACAGGAACAGACTGGTGTTCATTTCAGTTAAGTTGGCTCAAACATTATGGGAAAGCAGACAAAACAAGCAGCCTATTATGACCTTGCTTTCTTTGACAGAATTACTAGGAGTTCCCTCAAAAATACACAATTGCAAGATTTATTAAGCGGTTTCAAAGATATACAGTAATTATTTAATTCTGAGCTGTACTGTGCATCACAGAAGACAGTAATACAAGTATTACTTTACACATTAAAAATAAAAAGAAAGAGGATGAAACAGGCAGGTTTTCTTGGTGAATAAATAAACTGCTTTGTCAGTGCAGTGCTTCTCTTGTGAAAGGCCCCATTTAGAGCAGTGCGTCATCCTTAAACTAATCAGAGTTGAATAACTTCACTTACAAGGCAAAACACTACAGCCTTTTAAAAACAGAGGTTATTCGGTCAACATGGTAACTAAAGACACAAAAAGATACACAAAAAAGACTGATGTTTGGCATGGCTACTATAATAACAATGTGAAACAGAGCAGAAGAAACTCCACAAATCGTCATCACCAATAGTATTGTGTACCCACAACCCAAGCTAATGCTAACATGTCAAGTAGCTTTAAAAAAGACTTGACAGATAATTCCTTTTAGTGCACATAAAGGTATAGACAAAAAGCACTAAAATTGCTTCCTTTATGTTTTCAAAATTTCAGTTTGTAAATATCTACAAACTTTACATGTGCCAGTTCGCCATAAAAGCTAATCTATCATCAGGAGGAGGAACTTTCCTGTATGTTCCAAGCAGCCAATCAGAGTTCAAAGCAATTTGTCCATCCCCCAGTCACATTCCTTGAATTAATTTATACTGACAGGCTTTGTGTAGCACCAAACAGGCCATCCTTTCCAGTCCCAAAAAAGACAAAAACAGCAGTGATTCAAATACACAAATACATGATTATATAAACTGGTTCAGAGAGACGGGAGTCAGCAGAGGATAGGTTTTAGATATTCAGCCGAGAGCTACTTGTAATGTGTTTTTACAGTTTTACAGAGAGAATTTAAAAATGTACAACTTTACAGTTAACAAAGTCATTTGCTTTAACCAAAATTTCGGTTCTACTGAATGACACTTTTGGTTATACCGAATGACGCCACTTTCATCAATGCTAACAGGCTGATGTCTAGCTAGCTAAGCTAGCAATAGAACAATCAAACATTTTATATTTTATTAGTTTTTAAAATATTACAACATTTTCCATGTTTTATAGCGGTTGTACTGAATGACCTGATGTTTTGGGACATGTGTATGAGCAAGTGAAAACATGAATTTTTCAAATAGTTAAGAGTGTTAGTTACTTTGCTTTATGACCATGTGGTCCTTTGCAGGAGTCTGAATGATGTCACATCCTGTCACATGATATTGATGCATGACTTGATCTAAAATGGTCCCTTTATATTGGTTACTCCGATTGACATCAATGAAATTCATTTTTCCAGACATTCTTTCTCATAACAAAGCAACAACTTCTAACAATTTTAATACCATTTTGCACTGTTGATATATGTTATAAAATCATGCCAGAATAAAAAAATATTCACATTTATTACATTTTAAGATATTTTAATCACAAATGAAAGGGCTGTATTGACCTTTTGACACTTCAAAATCTTAAAATACATTTATATGTAGCAAAATATAATGAAAACCTTTTGGATTCGCTGAAAGAGATCTAGTTGTACTACCTTACATACTTTGGATGTCATATCTTTGTTTTTTTATTATTATTAAGGCCTTGACATTTGATATTCAACAGTGCTATGCATCTGCCTGCATTGACACCATTTTCTTTAAGAACTGATGTGCAGCCAAAATTATGTCCCAGTTATCACTGTAAAGCTGCTTTGACACAATCTGCATTGTAAAAAGCGCTATATAAATAAAGGTGACTTGACTCGAGACCAAAAAAAAAAATGACGTCATGTCATTGACCCATTATATAAAAGCATATATATAGAACATGATTTTGCAAACTAGGGTTCATGAGGAAACTGGGAAAAAAAAAAAAAAAAAAAAAAAAGAACTAATATTTTTTGTTTACCTGCATGTCATATGACCATTAACCGACATCAGAGAACTGTGAATGTGATTGTGTTGTTACAATTTTGAAATATTAACTTATAATCAAGGTGAACTAAATATTTCAGGTCAAAGGGGTTCAGAAAACCAAAAGAGTTTGAAAATGACTTGTATAGAATATTCTCATTTTGTTGTGCTCAAGTTCAAGTTTGGTGAACTCTCACCTGCAAATTGTAAAGCAAAGAGGTGTTTGACCAAGAGAGGGTCTAAAAGCCACAGATTGACCTCTTGGTCAAATCAAAAACATAAACTAATTTTTGAACGTTTAAATAATAGAAACTTCAGTTATTAGGAGAAGCTGCATGGTTGACAGTGTCAAGGGAGTATTTTTTGAATGTATGTAAATGTATTTTTTTTTTACTTTTTAAATGGCAGACAACATACACTACCATTCAAAAGTTCAGGGATGGTATGATTTTATCAAATGTTTTTGAAAGAAGTCTCATGCTTACCAAAGCTGCATTTATTTGATAAAAAAAATAAATAAAACAAAACTGTAACATTGTGAAATGCTAAAAAAGAAATGTGAAATGTTTCAGCATCATTACTCCAGTCTTCAGTGCCATATGATTCTTCAGAAATCTTTCTAATATGCTGATTTGGTGCTCAAGAAACATTTCTTATTACTATTATTGTTGAAAACGGTTGTGCTGCTCAACATTTTTTTTTTTTTTGTAAACTGTGATACATTTTTAAGGATTCTTTGATAGATGGAAAGCAGTATAGAAGTGACATCATTTTGGTCATATTATTTGTTAGTCTAGTTTGAAATTTTGTTTAACTAGTGTGACCACTCCTTATAACAGAAAGAAAATAAAAAATATAGAATGTGATAAAGATTAATTTATTCATTAGGTTACTTACACATTTCATTTCATGCTTTTCCTTTCCTTCACTTTGACTTTTTTAAATTCACAGTCACATTTACACTAACTGGTTCAGAGGAAAGAGCAACTCTGTCTCTCTCTTCCTCCCCCTCTCTGACTTTCTCAGGTTATAGGTGACTGGAAGAGCCTCTTTGTTGAGAATCAGGCTACGTGCAGAGCAACAGGAACATAATGTCGTCAGTGTATATAAGTATGCGGGGGAAACCACAGAAACGTTTGACTCCAGGAAGTGACACCATCAGTCTACACTGTACTCAGCCATATTCTCTCCGACGTGGTAGTTGATCTCAAATATTAGTCATACTATGTGTTCATGTTTGGATCCTCCCTAGTACAGTGTCAAGAGGCTCAGCAACTCTTCAAACCTTACACCAAAAAATCAGCATTGCATTCAAGGTGATTACCTGCTAGAACATCAGGTTGGAAAATCAGTTTAAACCTACCTCTACCTAATCAGCTTAATTATATGAAAACTTGTAAAAATACACACCAACAAACACAGATGTGCAGCCCTGCAGTGCAGATCAGTAGCAAAAAGCAGGTCAAAGTTTAAACACACAGCTGTTTCACATCTGACCTTATTTTACTCTACCAGAACACAGCAGAAACAAAACTGCTAGAGTGAGTTAAGGCCAGTTCACACCAAGAATGATAACTATAATGATAACTATATTAGCGTTCACACAGACGATAATGTTCTGTATTTATTATAATCGCACACTACAGTTTTGTCGTCTGCCACTTTAAATGCTCAAGCTCTTTAAAGTCTGGTGGGTTCTGATTGGTTGTCACCGTTTTTTTTCCCTTTATCAGCTGGAAAAAAATCATCCTCAAAGTTATTCTAACAATATCGTTTCTCTGTTCTATTGCCGTTTTAGTTGTGGTGGGGACTCTGCTATTCTTTTATATTTAGAACAGTTTTTAGAACTATATCTCTTTATCTGTATCATCCTTGGTGTGATAGGGCCTTTATAAAAAATTCAGAATTGAACAACTCAGTAGTTTTCAGTTAGGTGGCTGGTGCAAACCGGGAGAGCAAAACATCAATTGAACTGCAGCACAGGCCTGCCTATTTTCCATCTGTTTCATGCCACAAATAATTAGATCATAATCTCAAAAGAAAAAAAACGAATGTATGTGAACAAACTGCAAGTTTTGGGCACCTGCGATCCATAGAACCCACCTCAGTATTTCTATCACTAAAAACAGCAGGATGTTCTAAGGGGCTGTTCACACAGAATGTGTTTCTAATGTCTATGCAAACATTTTCTTTATAATGGTTTTCTATGAGAAATGCTTTATCTACAATATAGTGTGTTGCATTCATATTTTGGGCACAGCTGCCTGCCTGTTTGTTGGTACTAAAAACCCACACAGATTACGTTTTCAAATCATTTTAGGTTTGAATGCGACATGTCACATGACAAAGTTGTGATATCAAGTTGGTGAGATGTTTGCTTACTTTTTAATTAGGCATACCATTAAATGCACATTATGCAAGTTTCACCACTAGAGGTCGCTTACTTAAAACAATAACAAAGACGTAACTTGACGCAGTGTGGAATCATGGGAGTTGTCGTGTTCAGCTCCACAACTGTTTTTAATTTATGGGGTTATCTTTGGCAAAAGAACCCACAGCAATCGATAATGAATAAATATGGTTCAACATGAATGTGCAAACCAAAAAAAAAAAAAAAAAAAAAAAAAAAAAAAAAAAAAAACTGGCTTGCAAGATGCTACCAGAGATCATTGGCTTTGATGATATAACTCCTACTTCCAGGTTTTTTAGGAAGCGCATGTTTCCATGGTTTCTACCGGGAGCTGATGGTAACGGGGGGGACATGACGGCATTGACAGTCGCTGCCTCCTCTCATGTGACTTTTCACCATTCATTCTCAATTACACCCCATCATTCTCAATTATTCCCCAACAAACCCACGGCACGTTTTAGGGGTTTGTTATAAAAAAAAAAAAAAAAAAAAAAAAAATGCAGCCAACTCTTACCAACTCTTTTTCACTCTCTCTCCAAACATTGATAATTTATCAAATATCCCATTAATATATATATATATAAATTTATCAAATGTCCCACTACCAAGCAGGACAGAAGTGAAAGTAGTAAAAAAAAACTGACCTCCTGCATACATGACAGCCAGCATGATTGATGAGATCCATGACACTTGGCTGCTGGTGGCATTGAAGATCACCTCAATCTCTTTGAAGAACACCGTAATGGATTTGGGGAAAGCATAGGAGAAGCCAATGCTGATGAAGGCCCCTACCACCACCGCCCAGCCCCAGCCGCCCTCGGGAGGAGTGTAGCCCACCGGCCCTCCTGTCGCTGGCGGCATCTTTTCACACACACACTGACGAGTATGATGACGAAGAAGAGAAGAATCAGCTGAGCTTCAAGCGCACTGGATCAGTCTATGAGGAAAGAAAGAAAGATTTAGAGAAGAACACACACAGTCAGAGACTGAAATAATAAGATGATTCACAGCAGATCTCAACCCTAACACTGTGAACTGTGTCAGACGCTGGTAGATCACACTGGACAAGATCCAATTCAGGGAAAGTTATCCACGTGGACAGAGCAAGAGTACAGCATGTGAATGAACAAAGCGTGAACAAAAACACTGTGTAAACAGCTTGTAGTTTGAGCGTAACTGCTATAGTCAGTTACTCTTTAACAGAGCTAATGTCAAAACACACAAACATGTGAGACATGGAAACATCAACCATCCTTCCCACCACAGGTATCTCTGAGAACAGAGATGCTGGCTTAAATGCCTTCACACACAAACGGTCTTTGCTTCCAGTGATCAGAGTCTCTCAGGCTTCAGAGTACAGAATAGGTTCATTAGAGCATGAAAGTCATGGTCTAGGCTGGTATGTGTGCTTAGGGAGGTGAAGGCTAAATCATTGCCAGGGCCTCAGATAGGAGGAGGGGGGTCATATATCAGAAGGGGGTAACGAGTTTCATTTGAATTAAGTCCTCTCTTTGTTGCTTCAGGCAGAACTTGCTTACCTGAGCACTCAAATAGCTGCCATGACGCAACTACTGTGAGGTAATGTGTGGGACGACACGTGTACTTCAGGGGCAGCGTGTTTTACTTGGTCAAATCAATGATACTAAAAATACATTTGAGTATAGGGTTGGGACAATAAATCGATTCTCTATTCGCAATGATTCTGGATCGATTCTGATAATCAATTCTGAGCTTAGTTTTAACAGTAGATGGCGCTCTAGGCTAGTTTTTAACTGCACACTCAAATGCTCACGAAGAAGAATACTGGACAGCGATTGTGCGTTCGGCAGAGTCACAAGCGATGCACAGGCTGATGACACAGGCTGTTACACTGGTTAAAATAGCTGATTTCTCTGGATTTAAACATTGTTGCACACATTTGGGATAATGCAAGTAAACAAGTCAACAAAATATATAACACCGTTATAGTGGTTTTTGGATATTTTAATCAAAAATTCTAGACATAGAACTTTTTAGAAGGATGCCACGGCTTTTTAGGTCAGGTAGAATCTGCGATCTCTGACCCAGTTTGTTTGCTGGCTTCCATGGCTGCAATACGATGTGTTTTCCGCCAACTGGCAGCACGGGGTGTCGAAATACTATCGGGTAAATTGGCAATGGGCAGGATCACGCAGAAAAAAACAAAAAAAAGACATGGAACACACATTTCAACTGGCTGTAGCATTGTTTTTCTGAGTAACAAGTATGTGAACTTATGTTTAAAAAATATCTGCAAACATATTATGGTATCTTTATGCTTTAGTACGGTCAAAAAAAAATTACATACAGCACCTTTAAAGGAATACCTGCCCAAAAATGAAAAATCTATCATCATTTACTCACTCTCATGTCATTCCAAAACTGTATGATTGATTTTTATCTGTGGAACACAATAGATATTTTGAAGAATGTTGGTAATCAAACAGTTTCCATTGACTTCCATTGTATTTTTTGTCCATATAATGGAAGTCAATGGGAAAGCCAAATGTTTGGTTTCCAGCATTCTTCAAGATATCTTCTAAGTTCCACAGAGGAAAGAAACTCATACAGGTTTGGAACGACATGAGTGTGAGTAAATGATGGCAGAATTTTCATTTTTGGGTGGACTGTCTATCATTAACCTATGCTATTTTTTGTCTGAGCAATCATGACAACGTAGTTTCATTCCATGTTAAACTGGTTTAAGAATAAGGTCATATGGTATTTGCAAAATCATGGGAATTCTGCTAATGCATGTCTGAAGGCATGCTAATGCATGTCTGAAGAAACTAAAAGCATGACAGTGTAAAGTACACTCCCTCAATTCAAATGATGAAGGAGAGATTTAGAAGTTTTTGGTGAAATCTAGTGCAGTGAGCAGGGGTTTTTGGCATAAATAGTGCAGTGAAGATAGCACATGACACGAACAAATACGTGATGATTTATTTGCCAAACATTCAAACGGGTCGAACTGAGACTAACTCTGCTGCTGCATGTTAAGCAAACACAAATATGAGAGATAGCAAAATTAAGACACCTTTCCATTTCAAAAGTGGTCGCACATTTTGTTATGGTGGGGAACAGCTTCTGCCATTCTGCCACTAGAAACATCTAGGACCTCTAGTCTTGAATAGCCAAACTTTTGACAAACAACAAAGTGTGGTTGAAAAGATTCTGGCCAAGAGCTGCTTTAAAAAAAAAAAAAAAAAAAAATAGCCTGACCAACATCTAAATTGACCAACCACTTGCTTTTATGTACCGTTTAAGGCACGTCTCTCTTCTAACATTAGGGCACATGTTGTTCTTACGAGACAAGATGTTATAACAGAGCCAAAATATTGGAGAGTTGCACAGATAACAATGAATTATGAGATGCTGAGACATCCAAGCAGCTGTTCAATCTTCAAATGTTAGGACACATTTAACATCACTGCCAGTACTGAAATCCTGAAAACTCATGTTCTGAGAAAGAAACTCCTGCTGAACTCAACATTTCTAAAGAGCAGCTTTCACTGGCGCCCATAATAAAGTCCTTACAGGCTCTCACAAATATTTACACAACACAACTTCTGCCTTGCCAAATCCTAAATGACATTCTAAAAAAAGAATAAGCAGTATAAATAAAACAACATTTTAAACTCAATGCGAATTGCCATTTGCAACCATTGGTGTAGAATGTGACAAGTGGGCAATAGCAGAATGGAATCAGACTGAGTGCAAGTTTGCTAAAACATCGCCTAAATGCAAACTGTTAATATTCTTAATAATAATAATCATTATTAAAATAGCATGCATGAAAAGTGACATCAGCAAGAACAAGTTGAAGCTGAGATTAAATATTACAAAAGACAAAAATGATTTCTTTGGAATAACATGCATTAAAGTAAATGGTGTCAATTTTGATTTAATGTCAACTTGCATGTGACAGTTTCAATCCAGTATGTGACGTCATCCTCTTGTATAATGCCATCAAATGTACAAACATCTGTGGTCAGACAAGCTCACAGACACATTAGCTGGATTGCTCTGGGAACAAACAGAGTCGAGACTTGAGTGTTATGAACTTCCCTGTGATGTTTTATTGATGACTACAGACTAACCTCTGTTTGGTTTGCCAACGAAGTGATGATTAACCCCACCCCTTAATCCTAATTGGTCAGCAAATCTGTCAATGTCAACTTTTTTCATATAGCACCATTAAAAACAACAATTGTTGACCAAGGTCCTGTACACTATATCATATACCATCAACATTTAACACTATATACATAATACAACACCGACAGCTCACTGTCAATTACATCACAACTTGCTGATTTGGATTTTTTTCACTGTACCACACACACAAAACAACATTTCTTCTAAGAAATACCAGACAGCTCACTGGAGATGAAACAGAGCCACAATAAACACTTGAGAATTCTGCTTGGATGCCCAGGTGCTTTTTCACTCACGCACAATGGGCTAATAAAGACCATCACATGTCGACAAAACCTCCGAGTTTGGAAACATCCGTAGGCTTGAGCACTTTAAAGTGCTGATCTGTTTCCTAACACACTCCAGTGAGATCTGTGAGGGACCAAAACCCCAGCAGAATACCAGATCAGCTGGAGACAGATCAACTCATACATAAGACTTGTGCATTCCTACCCGCTGTTCTTTTAATACTCTGGAAACGTATGCATTTAATCTTAATGAAATCTGGTAAAGAAAAAACTAAGGTGTGTGTGTTGCAACCGCAAGATACCTAAAATAAGCGTTTTTGTTTTCCGCTGACTTTGCATGCCCTCATAAGGGCAGTGTAGCTTAACTGCCATAGGGTTATTTATAAATCATTAATAAAGTGTATGACAACTTGGCAAAAACTTCTGGTTACTGCAGAACCACTTTGATGTAATACTCAGTGGTCAGAAACAAATTTAAAATCAGCACAACATTATTACAACAACTATACAATGTATGCATCCATATTTATGTGGAAATCATTTGAGTTTAAAAACTGAATGCTTGTTTTAAACTCTGAAATCAGTTGAGCGTTCCTTTTAGAGACCATGAATACCAGGCTAATATTAAATAGCCTGTAAATCTCCCAGTATGCTTCAGTATGGCCCAATTAAGTCATGAAGAGGGTCATTCCTCCTGGGACTGCAGTGCTGGACAGGCTGCTGGTTCAGCGGTCTCCTGAGAGTCTGTGGATGTCCTTAACTGCTCTCCATAGTGGATCTGTGTGTATACCAATCAGACTCTCAACAGAAGAGGTTATGGCCTAATATTTCTCCACTGGGATACTGACTAGTCATAGGTTGAAAGATGATGGTCCTATGCTTTTTACAAGAGACAAGAGATCAGCACTAAAGGAAGCAGATGTCCATTATTACCCTCTCAGTGTAGGTCAGGTGTTCCGTTTAAATCTAAAGTAGGGATGAGTCAAAATGGTCGACTAGTTGGTCAATAGATGATCCATCATCAGCCGACATTAATTAAATCCCATTAAACCTGGATCATTTTGCATACACACTATGATGATGCTATTCCATATTCTGTTCACATTTTCAATGGATTTCTCTCTGAAACTGAAATGTAATTACGACATTAAGTGAAATTCTTTGAAGGCTGAAATGTCAATTCATGCTGTTTCTCAACAGTTTTCTGGAGAAGTTTTTCAGAAAAGCCTGATTTAAGTGTTCTTTTCATTATTTAGACACAACAGACATTCACCACAATGCATGGTGGGTAGGGAATACTGGTAGTACAGGAATAAAAATAATTCACGGTAAGGCTACTCTGTGTATATAATGCAGCTTGGCATTGACTTTACAAGATAAAATATTTGTCAATGATGCTCAGGATCTGTTGCACACCAAATCCTCCACCATCATCCTGTCATTCATCCCATCTCTCCTTACTCTCTTCACATAATAAGTGAGATCTGACTCCCGCTGCACTGTGCTGCGACTCTGCAGCTCTTGCTGTATCAAAGACTTTATATATAGGAAGACAGTGCACTGCTATTACTTATGAATGGGAGAAAGTGCAACACCCAATATGGCAAATAAGTCCCACCTTCCACGTGAAAGAGCCAATCGTTGATTAGAAAAGTCATCGAGTCACTGCAGTTGCCTTTAGAAGCTCCGTTTCCTATAGAAACAGGCAGCCTTCTCAGACTCGCTCTCATGACTGCACATGCACATTGGCTGGTCTAACATAAAAAACAAGCTTTTTAAAACATTATCTGAACATAAGAAACAAGCTTTATGAGACTCTTGTTGTCAGACTTTATTGGTGTTTTAAAAAATTAATTTTAATCGTAACCTTAGTGAACATTTTTGTAGAATTTGATGTTTCTCTATTCAAAAAGATTGGAGCTGCACTTGGATGCCCGAGAGGCGTTTCAAAGTTGGCCGCTGAGAGAAATGACTTATCTCAAAGGGACTTTGGCTGTATGGAGCGGAAAAGACAATTTCAGTTTATAACTGTAGCGTCCGTTGTCCACTGAACTAAATGGTTTTTATTTCTATAAAAAAAAAAAAAAAAAAAGGCAAAAAGACAGTGCGGGTGGTGCCGTGGTGGGCAATGCAATCGGGTGTACAGCCAGGAAGCCTAGTATTAACTTGACAAATCATTAAAAATATGTACTCTGGTGATTAATCTGTCAAGCACTCAAGTATACAAAAATGACAAGAATGCCTATCCCTAGTTTTTTTATGGTTAAATCAGTCTGAAACATATATCACTTCCTACACCGTCCCTGATACATTATCTCCATCTGTTACGCAGGTGACATTTAGTCTCCCTTCCAAAGGCCAAATGAACTGGATCTTCCTGTGAACATCAGTCCTCTCTGGCACTGACCAAAAACAGATCACTAAGAATGGATCAACTAAGAACCCATCATAAAACCTAAAACTTTATATATGCTGGACATGAGTATGCATTTCTGAGATGCTCAAAAGAATAACAAAATCCCAAGAATTTTAAATAGATAATCTAAATAAACCTTCAAATCAACCTCCATCAAAACATCTGTAAACACTGAATGCATCTTCCTGTGGAATGTTTAAAATACAAAACATTATTATTGCAGTAAGGCTAGTGGCAGTGTACAATAAGAAATGGCATGGTAGATTAAACAAGAGAAAAACGCAGTCACCCACTTGGAGACTATGAGATTTTAGATATGACCAATTACAGATGTCTAGACTAGAGCTCTGAATGCTAAAGACATCTGGTCAGCTAGTTTACAGCTGCCATTATAATATGAGCACTCAGCTATGTTCAGAAGAATTTACTATTCTTATTATTACTGCATTAATATGAATTTTCTTTACTGACAAAATACTGAGACAACGTATAACAACTGCATAAATGTGGGGCAATACTGTATCCCACGATGCAATATGCTCTATTTTATAATCGACTGTGATGGATGAATATGAGATGTTGCAATATCTATGGCTCATTATATGACTCATGATCGGACTTCCCAGAGTTAAGACATAGCCTAACACAAAAGCACATTTATTTTCAAGATGCTAAGAGGGACTACAGTGTATATTATGCAGAACTAAATCTTATCAGTTCATACACGGTATAAACTTGGGGTTAATGACCTAATTTCACCAAAGACAATAGACACATGACAGTTGGCAGCATCTCAAAAGAAGGAAGTGATCGTTTCCTGAAACTTCTTGGTCTGGATTAAAAATAAAAATTTATGAGTGTTAATGTTTAGTCATTAAATGCCAAAACATCAAGGAGAAAAGTGTGATAAAATGCATATATATGCCTTGGAGTCCAATCTTTTAGGTTAAACACCTCATGTCAAAATTTCTTTGCAAAAACAGAAGGATATACTCCATTGTATTGAACTTAACCGGTTCCAACTAAACTACACTCACCCTCATATCATTCCAAACCTGTATGACTGCAATTTTTTTTTATGTTTTCCAGTGAAGTCAAAGGAGTATTAAAGGTTCAGAAAAGAACAACATAATGAAAGTTTAGCTATATTCCAAGTCTTCTGAAGGTATACTATAACTTTGTGTTGAACAGACTGAAATACAAGTCTTTTTTCAATGAAAATATTCTCTCCTTGGTGGGTTCATGAGAGAACGGATTTATGAACGGACCATTTATTGTATGCCTTCAGAAGACTTATGACGTATGGACCACTTAACTCCACATTTATTAACTGCATGAAAAGAACGACCAGCACATTATTTATATTTCTCCTTTTGTTCTCCACGTTAGAAAGGAAGCCATATTGAATGATACGCAAAGACACAACAAAATGAGTAAAAAAAAAAAATGACAGTCATTTTTTTGTATATTTTTGCAACAACTCTGAAGAAATCCTTTAAATCATTTCTTCTTCTTAAGAAATCTGATAGAGAACGCCCAACATCTGTGTCAGAAAACAAGTGACTTAATCATGAAATCAGTTCAATGAATCATTCATGAAACTTTCGTAATTACAGTTGCAAGAAAAAGTATGTGAACCACTTGCAGAATCTGTGAAAATGTTAATAATTTTACCAAATAAGGGAGATAAAAAAATAACATGCATTTTGTATTATTTAGTACTGGTAAGTTTAGGTAAACTGTATTTAATTTGTCTTCCGGGAAACATGCAAGTATCTTCTGTTGCTTCCAAACGGCAGTACTAAATGAAAAAATGATATTCAAGCAAAATAAGAAAAATTTGGACCTCTTCATCCTGTTCAAAAGTTTTCACCCCCGACTCTTAATGCATCGTGTTTCCTTCTGAAGCATCAGTGAATGTTTGAACCTTTTTTAATAGTTGTGTTTGAGTCCCTTAGTTGTCCTCCATGTGAAAAGATGGATCTCAAAATCATTCAGTCACTGTTGTAAAGGGTTCAAATATGCAAAAGATGGTGGAAAACTGAAGAATTTTTGGGACCTGGAGATTTTTCTTAAGAACAGAGCTCAGTTTAACTGCTCAGAATAAACAAGGGACTCATGAACAACCATCACACAACAAAAAAAACAGTCATAGATCATCCAGGTAATGACACAGTATTAAGAATCAACGGTTCACAAACTTTTGAACTGGGTCATTTTAATAAATTCAACTATTTTTTTGTCTTATGGATTATATGTAAACATCTTATGTAAAATATCTTACTCAGGACAGTACTAAAAAAATAACATGCATTTTGTATGATCTCTCTTATTTTGTTAAAATTTTGCACATTTTCACAGATTCTGCAAGTGGTTCACATACTTATTCTTGCAACTGTATATGAGTAAATTCTGAGTAATTTGCATGTAAAACGGACCTTCCTGAAAACTCTCCTCTGGATTCACAAACACTTCCTAAAAATTAGTTTTGATAGTCAAATGCGTGTATGTTAATGAATTCCAAATAGGGCGCACATGCACGCTCATTCACAATTAGGAGGCGCAGCGTTTTTCCAGCTGTGGTTGCTATGATTTGGAATATCCACGGCAGTAACGTGTTACTAGTATCGCATTTTGAAGAATATTACTGAATATAAAAATGCAATAACCAGCAATATTAACTTCTCTATTGTTGTTCAGTCGTTGTACAATTAGAATGATTGGTCACTGTAGTATTTGTCCCGCCCCTCTTCCACTGTGATTGGATGGCTGGGTAAAAAGTGACGAGCACTGTGTTTTACCCAAAGTTGAACAGTTTTCAACTCTCAGCTACATAAAAAAAGTCAGGGCAAATGAACTCATGAAATATTATTATGGTACATACTGCATCAAAATGCAGTGTCATCGGTTTGCCTAAAAGAACACAGAACGTTTGAATGTTTTACGCACCATTTACACGTGGTAGGGAAAAGGTATACATTTCCCTCGTACGAACTAACATTTTGAAAATACAAATATTTTCATGAATCCAAAAACGTCAGAAAAGCTTTAAGAACATTTTACACAAAAAAAATCGTTCTGCTCGTACTTGAGCCCAATGTGTGGCCTCTATTCAGAAACCAGACTGTTCATTTAGCAAAGTTTTGCTTACATGCATTTTAAATTGTGTAAACATCAAGTTTTACAAATCATTGAAGCCAAAGACTTCGAAGTCTATCAGACTGATGGTATTTTTAACAATCACTCTTCTCTCACTCTCAGCAAAGCAGCAAGGATGGTACTGAGTGAAATACTTTATTAATTTATACACACACCCAAAGTACACACAAACACAGCAAGTTATTTGCTTCTGAAAACAGACTGCTCAGTATAACGCCTGATGGAAATCTAAAAGTGGGCCCATAATCACCCAAGAGCTGTTCTTATGATCCTGATCAAAAATTAACGGGTGAAACAAGTAGCACACATAGTGTAATATATAAGGAATAAGTATTTCACAGGCCCTTACACATACACAAAGACATTAAAATCACTTGCCCTTTCAAATTCTTGAGGCCTGAGAGGTGGGTTTAAACACTCCCCCCAACATTCATTGGTTTCTGAATGATATACGCAATGTCTGTCTCCTCAGGGCTCTGATGAGGAAACGTTTGACTAACGTACACTAAACGTTTACATGTGAGGAGAGGCTGCGAGAGAGTTCTCTTCCACTCAGAGTTAAAGCAATAATCCATCCCAAATATGAAAATTACATTGACAATGACAATAAATGGGGGCTGAAGCTTTCAAGCTTCAAGGCAAAAAAAGCTCTAAAAAGTATCATAAAAGTATTCCATATGAAACATGCTCTATTTTCCATATATGTTTTCTTTAGCTATACAATAACTTTGTGTGAGGAACAGAACGAAACTCATTCTACACTGATAAAAGCTGTTGAAACCTGCAAACAAATCAATGAGTGAGTGAGTTGAGCTCAAGATTCAGTCTAATTTGTAAAGGAATCATTCATTCATAGTTTAGTCATTTTTGAAGTTCTTCTTCATTGTTATAACATGTAAATAAATAAATAAATAAATAAACAAGCAATGAAAAAAGTCTTACATTTTCTCCTTTCTGTCTGTGGAAGAAATAAAGGTACAGAGGTTTGTAAAAAAAAAAAATCCTTTGAAGAAAGATTTTCATGGTCTTGGAAAACTAGGATATATGAGAAAGCCTCAGTTAAAAAGTGTGATTTCGAGACCTGTACAATTAATGTAAATTAATAAAATCTTGGGCATTTTTATAATGAATACATCTCGCAAGATATGCCAAGCTCTAAAATATTTAATGGGTAGAAATTTTGAATAAAACATATTTATATACATTTTAAATCCTTATCCATAAAAACCTTGAATATTGTTGTGAAAAAAGTGGGCCTTGGAGTAAAAAAGGTTGAATGCTTTAAGTGTTGTGAAAAAAGTAGGCCTTGGAGTAAAAAAAGGTTGAAAGCTTTAAGGATTTTGACAAGTGTTCAAGAGTGTGTGCATCTCAATAGAATTAACATCTACCACCAAGAGAACAGTGGAACAGCCAGATGGACCAGCCTGAAGCCATTCACACCTACCTTTGTAATCCATTCTCATTCAAATTTTACTTGTATTCTCAAACTTGACTCCACTCAATAGATAGATGATGAGAAAGCAGTCTTCATGCTCATCTTTTCCCCTCTTCATTTCATCAAACCACAGCCTTTAAGTTACCCAATACACTCTATACCATGGTCAAGACTGAATGTCACAACCATAGACTCTGTGCACTCAAAGAGTGGACACAGTCAAAATCTCTGACACGCACCAGTGAGTTTGCGGCATTCATAACTAGCCAACAATAGAACGTCCTTTCGGTCACATTAAATTGCCACCTCATACAGGCACATAACCCCACACGCAAACCACTACTATAAGCCTATACACGTAGACCTGCCAAACAACCACAGACTGACTGAAGCTATAAGTTTGTGGCTTGTCTTAGCAACAAGCTATACCTGTAAAGAAATATAATAACAAACTTAGCACTAAACAATACCTGTTAAGAAATATAATATCCATCACTGTGTGCTTGATGGTGACAGTTTGGCATGCTGCACAAATCAATTCAATTGTGTGCTCTTGGTTGGTCTTGTGACCCCTTTGAATCGCTGAATCCTTTCCCTCCCTTCCACGACCTCAACATTTGCTCTTGTGTGAACCTTTGATCAATTACAAATCAGATGTGACCGCTGAACTTTACGAATCTTACGTCAGTCGACTGGATCTCAAACAACACAAAAACAGTCCAGTCAAATGGACTTAAGCAAACATTACAGCAAAACATCACAGACGCAGTTTCGCTGATGGGAGATTATCATTTCACTCTCAACGGGGGTCAAAGATGAAAATTAAATTGCATCAGAAGTCTTCTAGAATTCGTTACTACTGAAATAATTTCAAAGTTGCTCTTTTGTTAAGTAATGACTGTGTTTGCATTTTATGCCAGAATTCACTTTCCATAGAGACGCAATAAAGTCATATCAGGTTTCTGGCACGCAGCTACCTCTTTTACCACACAGAGTGGCACCATTTGTGACCTTATAAGAGTCTGACCTCACAGACATCTCTCTACCAAACATTGTTCTTCTCCATGCTAGTCCTAAATTGGGTAGGGATCTGTTTAATTTAATTTGAGGTGACTTGGTGACCTAGATTTAACCTCATGAGATTAACTTGCACCATTGATGATACCGAGAAGTTCATGATGAAACATCAGAGATGTTGAAACTTTCCTCTGCAATAAAAAGCTATTAAAATAAGTTAGATTCTCTTTATGAGAATTCACTGTGACAATGGACTATATAAATATGGCTTTCATACAGTTAGCATTTTGATCTAAATTATATGAGTGGAGAAGAGTGAAGTTTGCTTAGAACTTCTTGTTTATTCAAAGCGTGAATGGAAGTGGAGCTCTAATTTAACAAAGCAAGTAGACGGTTTCTAAGGGTGTTTTTACACTTGGTCCTTTTCAGGGATTTTTGGCCCATATGTGAACACTCCAAACGATCTCAGACTTCTCAAAAATGAACCGAGATGGTCTGAGTACAGTTCGATTTCATCTTATGGTACGGTTCGCTAAAAACACGCAATCTGAACACAAACCGCTCCGGGCTCACTTGATTTTTCTGTTTGCGAATTCCAATGTATTTTGGTCATCAGATGTCTCCGTACAAATCACCTGTTCATCATGGCTGCTGCTTCTCTCAGATCTCTACAAATTATTTGTTCATAACGTAAACTTGTTTATTGTGATTTTAACTGTGGTTTTAAAAATGAAATTTCTGTCATTAATTACTCACTCTCATGTGGTTCCAAACCCCTAAGACCTTCGTTCATCTTCGGAACACAAATTGAGATATTTTTGATGAAATACAAGAGGGTTTTTTTATCCTCTATTGAAAGCAATGAAATTACCACATTCAATGTCCAGAAAAAGTAGTAAAAACATTGTTAAAATAGTCCTTGTGACTACAGTGGTTCAACCTTAATGTTATGAAGCGACGAGAATACTTTTTGTGCGCAAAAAAAAAAAAAAAACGACTTTATCCAACAAATTTGTCTCTCCCCTGTCATTCTGCTATGCTATTTACGTTGCAGCGCTTCCACCAGGTTCTACATCAGAAGGCCGGCTCAATTTTAAGAAAAACCTCTCGGATTTCATCAAAATATCTTAATTTGTGTTCCGAAGATGAAAGAAGGTCTTACGGGTGTAGAACGGGTGGGTGAACTATCCCTTTAAGCTTATTCAAGAGCATTTGTAGCAATGTCGTTTTACAAAATAATAATTATATACGGAGCCCCGCACATGACATGCAGGAATAAAAAATAAAAAAAATTGTGCACACGATTCAGCAAATTGAGGGAACAAATTAGTAAATTGTGCAGGATTTAGCCTACGATTTTTTTTCCTGCATGTCATGTGCGGGGCTCCATAATAATAATAATAATAATCTTTACGAACAAATTTCTTGTTTAGTGAAAGCACATACAATGTAAGTACATGGGATCACATTTTAAAGGCCATCGGTCAAGCCATCAAACACTAAACTGGACTAGATCCAAAAAGCACCAGTATGAACACAAAGAGGTCTGAGACCACATTCCTACTTAAGTGGACCAAAAAAGGATCCGAGTCCTCTTTCAAGGACAGGGACAGTGTGAACGTAAAGAGAACTGGGTCCTTTTTCACTGGGTTCACCTCTTGGTCCACTTAAAGGGGTCTGAGTTTGGTTCTTTTAAAGAGAACCCAAGTGTAGAAAACACCCTAAGTCTGACCATCAGTGTTTCTCTTACTCACTTTTCGTCTTAGTTGCTTTGTGACTTTGTTTGAGAAGAAAATCAAGAAATATACAAACTGGCGAAATTATCACAATGATAAAACACGGGATATAGCCTCATTTGAACAGATGCTGTTTTTATAAAGTATTATCCTTTTATTACTATTTATTTTTACGCACATCCTTTGCGCACGTGAGCGTGTGACACGTATGCCTGGTGATGAACTCAAAAGGCGAGAAAAGCGAACAACGTGATAATGGAGACCCACTTCTCGGTCTACTAAGGGAAGGGTCTGTTGCGATGTTGGAGGGTCACAAACACCCTATTCACCCTAAAATGGGCACAATGTGCAGGTCTGCGACATCGCGAATGATGTAACTGAGAGGAAACATTGCGCGGCGACCACAAAGAGTGTGCTTGTACCCTCCAGAGTTAATTCATTGTGTTCTTCTAAAGCTCAAGATGCACTTTTAAATGGACTCCCCCTCTTTCTCTCCAGCAGGACCATGTGGTCCACAATATATGCCTGTAAACACATACCTGTGCGTTTCATTCACCCACTCTGGTTGCAAATGTGCGATATCCTTCTGCGATGTGCGGTCCCGGTTCACTGAGCAGCATGGAGAGCTCTGAATGTCTCCATGGATTCGTGGATATGTGGTGTGACTTTCCCATCCGCTCGACTGTGATAGAAACCCTGCTGCGCACGCGCAAACTTGTACGTCCCCACGGTCGCTATGTGGTGCAATAGTCTCCAGTTACAAGGACATGAGGAGTATTGATGACTTTGAACGTGATGTTAAAACTTCACCGGAACCCTTTGAAGCTAATGCTAATGTTATTTGCAACCCAAGTGTCATTTAAATGATGACGAGGAATGTCAGGACAGTAAGTAAATGCTAAACTTAAGTTGTGTCCAACACTGAAACGTGTTGAAAAGTATTTTGGTCTTGTTTAAAAAAAAATGAATAAGACATTCAAGTAGGCTACAATTTAATGTGGATACTTTTTACTTACAGTATTTTCTACGTTTTCTCAGTATTTTTTCTGTTAAGGCCTAAGTTACCCTTGATACTAAGACATATTAATTTATGCAAGATTACTTCTCAAGTAAAATGATTGTTTAAAAGGATGTTTAGACATCCTTAGGTCTCCCTCTGTTTCATTTCCAGTTGACAGCATGTGAAATTGCTGTGCTGTACCAGCAGAGATTAATTAGTGTCTTTTGTTAATAAGCATGAGCTCCAGTCAGCAGCAAAGAGAACAAATTCCTTCATACTGAATCGGAGATTGACATATGAAAGAACACTGAAATGAAACAAAAAACTGGAATTAATTCTTGGTAAACCACTTGTTCTGTGCATGAATATTTCTGGTGTTCCAAGCATGCAAACATAGATACAAAGTCCGTAACCAATGAAGCTCTTAACGCAATAGTACATTAATCACTCGTGACTCAAAGCAGTCTTTACACATCATGGACTAATTTAGAATAATTAAAGTTCAATTTTTTCCTGTTAAGGCCTAAGTTACCCTTGATACTAAGACATATTAATTTATGCAAGATTACTTCTCAAGTAAAATGATTGTTTAAAAGGATGTTTAGACATCCTTAGTTCTCCCTCTGTTTCATTTCCAGTTGACAGCATGTGAAATTGCTGTGCTGTACCAGCAGAGATTAATTAGTGTCTTTTGTTAATAAGCATGAGCTCCATTCAGCAGCAAAGAGAACAAATTCCTTCATACTGAATCGGAGATTGACATATGAAAGAACACTGAAATGAAACAAAAAACTGGAATTAATTCTTGGTAAACCACTTGTTCTGTGCATTAATATATTTCTGGTGTGCCAAGCATGCAAACATAGATACAAAGTCCCTAACCAATGAAGCTCTTAACACAAAAATACATTAATCACTCGTGACTCAAAGCAGTCTTTACACACACTAGTTCACCTTTATATAGTGGGTTTGTCTTTAGTTTATACATGCTAGACAGAAAGGAACAGGATTTGTTACAGGAACTGATATATTTTCATAGAGGTCCCCCAGTAGTGTGTTTTTTGTACATCGCACCCTGAGATCAGTTTTGATGAAACATTCTTAAAGAGAGAATTCTGACCCAAAAACATCTAGTTATGAGAGTTTATTTACATTCCATATTTTTTATTACATTTTGAGTGTCTGAAAAATGCAGTAGGGGTGAGAGCAATAACTCTCTCTCAAAAAAAACTGAAATTCCAGGAAACTCCCCACTCAAGCATTCCAACTTTAAATAGGAGTGGACATTAATACAAGTGGAATCTCTCAGATCTCTATAGTAATGCGCTACAGGTACCGTATGTCCAAAAACATTATTGCTAACATGATCCATGTACCAAATCAATTTAAAGGTGAAACTACCTTTTCAACACCCTTATAGTAAGTTCAGTAGCGGATGTTTAGCACAGCTCGAAACGAGCACTTCCATTATTCATTCAATGCATAAATAAATTATTAATATGCTAACCTTTCTCTCTTTCCCGCACTCTCTTTTTAAACAGACACTGGCGTTTTCTATGCAACTTGCTTTCATCATCTTTTAGGGTTCAAAGTCCATAGACAGCTTTATCAGGAACAGACACACCTGTCACAGTCATCATTAAAAGCTCAGACTTCACCTACAGGAATAATACATTGTATCCCCTCACTCGATCCATTCCCATCACCCTTTTCTCAGTCTAAATCACCAATTCATTAACCCTTTGATGCATAAGCTAATGCATAACATGGGTCTAAAATGACCCGTATTCATTCCCTTTGTTATTTCAATCAAGGCTGAGTGTTTTTTGCTGAATCTTTGAAAGAAATGTATTTTATCATTTGTTTATTCCAGGTATTCATTAAATATCTTGTTTCAGATTTCCACAAATCATTATGTTTATTTTTCCTTTCTTAATTTATAAACAAATACTGTTTTTGTATTTCTACATCAATTTTACAAATGACCCATATAGAAATCTCTCATATAGAACATATTTACTGCAGAAAACTATTAACCTGCCACACTTTTCAACACTCAGCAGAGCTGTTTTGTATATTTAAACAGCTAGGGCTGTCTTATTATATTTCATACAATAGGCTATATATTATATTTCATTATTTATAATTTTTAGTCATAAATCAATGCTCTTGGTCACCCTTTACATCTGTCAGTGTTCCTGAAAAGTAACAGTTTTGGACAATAATATATTTTAAGAAATGTCAGTGCAAGTTGCTAAAACAGCTCAAACATGCAGTTTAGTCTAGGACTAGCTTAATCCTTGTCTGTGAAACCGGGGGTATGTGTTTTAATTTGACAGGTGAGCAACTGTTTGGGTACATTCATCAACAGAAAACTAATCATTGTTATATAGCTCAACACAGTAAGTCTTATCATTTAAATCTTGTTTTCTTGATTTACCATGAGTACCATGGTTTACCATGCCTAATAAAAAAAAAGTGTGCAACAAGAGTCTCATACTAGCCGCCGAACGAACGCACAGAGTAGGATTATAACAACTTTCAACACATAAATGTATCTAATATAATAAAATAGCGCTGCTTTATCCCACATACGCATGACCGGAAGAAGTGGTCATAAAAGCTCCACAGCTCTCAAGTCATGTCGTGCTTGTCTTTCATTAGCAATCGCTCCAACGGCCTTGTTCTGCTCCAACACCCTGCTTCATACTACAGTAAAGTTAATAAATCTTAAACACATTAGCTTTTCTATAAATATGATTTTTGCTCAAGTGTCATCAGATTCTTTTCCACCGGCTGTGGACGTGAAGACTGTAGGCTCTCCCATGATTATGCGAAATCAAGGCGTCATCAAGCTACACCTTTGTTTTGAATAAGCGACCTCTAGTGGCGAAATTTACATATAGTGCCTTTAATTTTATTGGCAAATATTAGTCACTTGATCATAGCAAGGGATGATATCAAGTGTCAAATCCAAGAACAGGCAGCAAAAACACAGTGATAACATCATTTGGTTAGATCTGCTTAACAGGCTTAAAGCTAGATTAGATTTAGCTTGGAGCAGTTTCCATAAACAACTATTTCAAAAAGGGATGTTTAATGATTTTTTTTTGAACTGAATTTTCCACCTTATGTCGTTCCAAGCCTGTATGACTTTTTTATTCTGTGGAACACACTGACATTCATTATAAGAAGAAAAACATCATTTCAAATATCAAAATATATTCTTTTTGTTCTAGAGATATTTCCCATATTACAAAACCAACAGGTTCCTGCACAAATCCTCTCCCTCTGTTATTTTTTCACTACTGCAGATGTAGAATGACCCATCTCTGTTTGAACAGATCAGATGTGGAAACTTTAACCCACAACACAAGCAAATTAGACCGCAGGCCTGTTTATCCACGCTGAACTTCTTCTCCTTTCAAGTCCTTTTCAAAACATATCCCTGCAGTTCATGAGGAAAACCACCTGTATCTCCTCCTGTTTTAGTGCCATTTATGATAAACAGAAGTCTATTTTTCTGCACACAAACCAAATATTTACATCAGCAGCTGAGATGAGTGAAGCAGTACTTTAACAGAATAATGTGATTAAATGTGGATACTGTCGGTCACAACCATCAACGGGGTTAGCATGTTCTGATATCCCTTCTGCTTATCTAAAAGTCATTTCCAGAATTTCTTAGCTGAAGAGCAGCACAATTCAAAAACAATCTTTATCTCTAGTTATTTTAGTGATTCATTTTCATGTAAGAAACTTTTGTGTGATTCTGATAGCACTGGATCCTGCTAAGAGCTAAAAAGCCAGGTGGAAGATTCTAGTTTAGAGGCCAGTTTAGTTCATTGAATACGGATAAAACTCACCAGCTCTGCATCACAAGACCTACAGTACAACAGAAATATCAACTGCAATACAGTTGCATTTAGATAGCCGTCTACAGGACCACAACTGTCACCATGACGCTTACCAGAGACATGCAGAGAAGTTGTGCTCTTTTTTTCCGTTGCTAAGGGGAGGCATGTGGAGTGAGAAGCATGTGACATGCTCTAGATAGTACAGAATGCAGTATAGCACATCTGATTTAAATGCCTAATTCAGTTGCACACATATTTTAGACCAAATTAAAGAATGTGTTGTCCCCTGAGGATTTTATGTTCTCTGACTGAGCTGGAAGGACATTCCTAGCTCTCAAACACTGATCAAGGTCAACAATGATCACTAAATACCCATCAACACGTACTATTGAATACTGATCACAGATTGATAAACAGGGCTCTAGGCCCAAATATGTAACATATCAGCCAGACTATCTTGTCCTCTGCTTTAGAGCAGTGGTTCTCAACCACTGGCCCTCAAGATGACTTAAAGGGATAGTTCACCCGAAAATGAAAATCCTGTCATCATTTACTCACCCTCAATTTCCAAACCTGTATAAATTTCTTCTGCTGAACACAAAAGAAGATATTTGGAAGAATATGGGTAACCAAACAGTTGATGGACACCAACCATTGACTTTCATAGTATGGAAAACAAATTCCATGGAAGTCAATGGGGTCTATCAACTGTTTGGTTACAGACATTCTTCAAAATATCTTCTTTTGTGTTCAGCAAAACGAAAAAAAAAAAAAAAAAATCTTACAGGTTTGGAACAACTGAGTAAATGATAACAGAATTTAAAGTTTTGGGTGAACTATCCCTTTAAAATGATTTAAAAATAAGAAAAGCAAGCTTTAAAATATAAGCTAAAACAATTAAAAATCAAGCTTTTAAATTCACCTACTGAACAACAGTTTATTTCCATTATCAGGATTTTTTTATTTTTTTTTATTAATCCGTATCCAGTAAATCACGAACGACTGGAAAAGTCGTATAAATATATTGTTTTTATTTCTCAGAACTGACACTCTATTTGCTAACTGCGTCTTTGTATGTCAAAGATTTGCAATACAATATAACTTTATATGCCGCATGTGACTTTAAATCTTACGTTAAACTTTATCTCACAATTACCTGTTTTATTTTTTTACTCTGAGGCAGAAACAGAGAAAAAATGTACTGTATTTCTAATGCCTTTAATGCTGCAGTGCATAATTTCTGTGCCACTTACAGCACCAAATTAAATAGCAAAAATTGTGATTGCTTTCAGTTTGAACAAACAGAGTGCTGTTTTAATACATCCACAGTATTAAAGGGTAGGGTCACCCAAAAATGAAAATTATGTCATGTATTACTCACCCTCATGCCGCTCCACACCTGTAAGACCTTCGTTCATCTTTGGAACGCAAATTAAGATATTTTTGTTGAAATCTGATGGCTCAGTGAGGCCTGCATAGCCAGCAATGACATTTCCTCTCTCAACATCCATAAATGTACTAAAAACATATTTAAATCAGTTCATGTGAGTACAGTGGTTCAATATTAATATTATAAAGCGATGAGAATATTTTTGGTGCGGCAAAAAAACAAAATAACGACTTATATAGTGATGGCTGATTTCAAAACACTGCTTCATGAAGCTTTGGAGCGTTATGAATCTTTTGTGTCGAATCAGCAGTTCAGAGCGCCAATGTCATGTGATTTCAGCAGTTTTGCGGTTTGACACGTGACACAAAAGATTTCAGTTTGATTTCAAAACACTGCTTCATTAAGCAGTGTTTTGAAGTCGGCCATCACTACATAAGTCGTTATTTTGTTTTTTTGGGGCACCAAAAATATTCTTGTCGCTTTATAATATTAATATTGAACCACTGTACTCACATGAACTGATTTAAATATGTTTTTAGTACATTAATGGATCTTGAGAGAGGAAATGTCATTGCTGGCTATGCAGGCCTCACTGAGCCATTGGATTTCAACAAAAATATCTTAATTTGTGTTCCGAAATGAACGAAGGTCTTACGGGTGTGGAACAACATGAGGATGAGTAATAAATGACATTATTTTCATTTTTGGGTGAACTAACCCTTTAACATTTTTTGGAAAGCAGACCTAAATGGCTTACTTATAGTTGTCTCTGCACATTAAACATCACAAAATGATGCACTTCATCGTTTATATATGTATACTGTTTGTTTTTTACCTTACATGGTATATTGTACTATATGCTGACTACTTTCCAAGAGTTATTGCTCTAAACTACATGAGAGCAGCCGTATCCCACCACACTGCCAATCCCTGTCATGTGTGTATAGGTGCGTATGTTTGTTATGACTGTCATGTGTGTCATATTTACAGCACAGAGGGGCTGTTTCATCTCCACATGCACTCTGTCACCCTTCAGCCTTCTTTGTACACCGGGAGGTGGAGCCTGCACCCGCCTCTGCTGTGATTGGTGGACAGGAGATGGCTGTGTGGCCATCTGTATCTGATTTAAGGCAGGGATATGAAAGTGAAGAGGGGTGGTTGCTTTTCATAAAGCTTGTGAAGGAAATGAGAGATCTGCTGGCTGCTGGCTTTGACCTTTAACAATGTGCTCATGAATATGTGTATGTAGTAAAACATGGGGAGATAATAGAGGTCTTGAAATCCTTAGTTGTATTTGGAGACTGACCTCTGACCTCTTTTAAGACTTCTTATAAATCATCTCTAACCCTTCACAAAAGTGTATAGAGATGCATACATGTTATTTAGTGTGTCTGTAATGCATTTGTGTGTGCATGAGTGTTTATGCATGGCATGTTCCTTCTGGTGTGAGGAAGTTTTAACCAGAACCAACAGGCTGGAGTCGGTTTCAGTTTGTGTGTGTTTGTGTGTGTGTTTGTGTTTGTGTGTGAGGTGTTCTCACTATAGTCCTGGTGGAACAGTGCATGACATAGTGACTGAGATGCTAATATACTAATTATAGAAACAGTGCTGCAGATTTTTCCATAGAGTTGAAAAGCACAATCAGCTCGAGCACATGAGAATCAGTTTGTCATTCAGTAATTCTAAGTTGTTCCTCAATATAACTAAACTACATAATGAATGAAAGTTGCATTTTATAAAATAGTGACCTCATCTGTCAAGGACAAGAAAGCCATTAACCCTGTAAAGCCTTACATGTCAAATAATAATATATATTTTAAATGGAACAGTTTATTGAATCTTTTAGACAATATATGACAATATGTGTGTGTATATATATATATATATATATATATATATCGGACTATTATTTCACTTGTAAGGCTTTACAAGGTTAATGGCTTTCTTGTCCTTGACAGATGAGGTCACTATTTCATAAAATGAGCTGTAAGGACATTCCTAGCACTCAAACACTGATCAAGGTCAACAATGATCACTAAATACCCATCAACACGTTCTATTGAATACTGAATACTTTCAGCATTATATATATATGCAACTTTCATATATATATATATATATATATATATATATATATATATTTAAATGGAACAGTTTATTGAAACTTTAGACAAAATATAAAAAGATTTTTAAAATTTTTAAATTGTGCATGTGTGGTTTTGATGAGTATATTTTATACATCAGGCATTTATGGATCATATAGTGTGATATAGGAGCTCATACTCTAGGCCCAAACTGAGCAAAAATATGCAATTTGGTGCAGTTGCTGATATTTATATGGCCAAAAAGTAAGATCAAAATTGTGATAGCTTGTAAAGTAAATTGATGCGATCGGACTACTTACATAAAATGTAAGTAAATGCAAACAGACGAGTGTATCATGACCTGAAGAGGAAGGGTGTTTTTTAGAATTATACTAAAAGGCTACTTGCTAAAAAAGTATAAACTATCAATTAGATGACAAAAGGCATGATTGTTTTTAAACAAAGTTTTGATCATGTTGACAATTTAGAGGCCTTAGAAATTTGTGTAACAAATATAACTAAGTAATAAAGTCTAGTGTTTAAATAAAAATCAAATGTGTCCCACATTAGAGCCAGGTTTGGTTTATTTGGTTCATTCTTGGATTACATGTGGCATTGATATGGCTTGCTTGTGGCAAACAGGAGAGGAACGCCCAAGTGCCATCATTCCATGCGGCGTGTGGGCTGGATGAAAATGTCAGATCTGGAGTAGGCTTTATAGGGCTAAAGCACTACAAATTAGTCTATATGACTTAAAATATAGCGCATATGACAGCTGTTCTTCCCTTGATAATCTTCCACTCTGCCAAAGCTTAATTCTTAACTCTGTCCACGTTCGAACACACAGAATAGAAAATGAGATTTAAAGTGTGCAGCGAAGAGGAATATTTTCCATGAATAATTACTTAAATTGTGGTCTGTTAATTTTACAAAGCTATCATATGACTTTTAAAAAAACTTGAAGTATCATGCACAAGCCACATGGAACATTTGTTATGGTCTATTTTTGTTCCAGTTAAAAAAAACAGCAGCAATACTATTCGCTAAGGCTTTGTCCAAGGTTATAATGGTGATAAAGCAGGACTCTAATCTCCCCAGTTCATAAGCCACCCAATTTACATATCTGTAAATGGTTGAGTGATCTTCCAAACTCCCCTCGAGCAACTGAAAATCATTAAGAAAAACTAGAAGCCTTATTTAACCCTTACTTAAAATTATACTCAGTGAATTAAAGCTAATGTTCTCTAATGGAAACAAAAATTGACAAAATATTGAGAGATGTAGCAGGATGTTGCTAAGCAGAACTGTGATCCAATAATAGTCCTGATAAGAAATCCGGACTAAGCAGAGCCAGAGCGTCACCGCTGCGGTTTATGTTACAATGGCGACATCTAGTGGAGATCAGGAGTTATTACAAAGTCGGTTGGAGGCGGTGATGTGAGTGAAGATGTCCAAAAAACGACTGATAAAATAAGCGAAGATATATAATCCCACTGTTCCAATGAAAATCCAAATACACGTATAATGTTAGTCATTTATTAAAGTTTAAATAAATTATAGGAGAGTAAAATGTATGCCTATCAGTAGCCTAAGCTAAAGGTCATTTCTATTTCTAGGAGGATTTTCTTGGAGAAACAATAATGACTATGCCTACTTATTTAGGAAACATTTCTACTCGCTTTCCAAATATAGCCTAAATATAAAAAAGATTGATAGGCCTATGTTTTTTTTTTTAGTCTGTGACTGTTTACTTAGGCTACAGATGAATGAAAGAAAGTAAACAGATAGACAGATCCCTACACGTTTTTTTTTTTTTTTTCTTTTCTGTCGGCTCAGGATATTTCTCGAACTGTCTGTAGCTGCTGGGTTTCATCCTGTCCGACTGACAGCTTCAGGCTCATTACAGCATCAGATGTTCACAGCAGGTGCAACTCGGAGAAATATTTCAACTAAACAACACTGACTCTTAAGGAAGCATGTTTTCGCCACGGAATAAAACATTTAAAAGATAATTGCGACTTTTTATCTAACAATTCTGACTTTTTTCCTCACAATTGTGAGGAATTTCCCCCCCTCGGAATTGTGAGCTAACTCGGAATTGGGAGTTAAGAAGTCAAATTCTGAAGAAAAAAGTCACAATTCTGACATGTTTTTAGGCTACAATTGCGAGTTTATATCTCACAATTCTGACTTAACCCGCAATTGCGAGTTTAGGGCTATATCACGCAATTCTGAGAAAAAAAAAAAGTCAGAATTTGAGCTAAAAAGCCGCAATTACCTTTTTATTCAGTAGCGGAAACAAGCTTTCAGACTCTTTCTAATTTATGCAAAAATAGCTTTCATTTTCACCCTTTTAATTTTTTTGCTAAAGGTTTAATGAGTAAGCCCACATTAGGCAAAGTTTGCCACATTTTTTTTTTAATTATTTGAAACAAGATTTTGAATCTGTGTGATATTAATATATGGAGATGATCAAATATAGCCTAAATACAATGGCGTATCCTACAGTCAACCCAGTCTTCACATGAATCTACCTTGTGAGCAACCAGCCCCTTCTAGTGGACAAGACGAGTTAAGTAGGTTGGTAGGACTTGAGTAAAAATGAAAAAGAAAAGGCAGGTCATAAATTACACCTTACTTTTACCTGGACTTATTTTAGGCACAGAGCATGTAAGAATAGATATCATAAGATCAAAACTCACCTAATGACAAAATATTGATTAATTACCTTTGCTCAGAGACTTGCTATCTTCTGTACATAACAGCCTCAATACATTTATACATTTCATACAAATAGCCTACTTCTATAAAAATTCTCCATTAACACATTCAATGAAGCAATAAATAAATAAATAAATATAAAACAACTCACCTAAACAAATTCTTTAATATAACTGAATTTGCTACACAGGTTCCAAAATATTGGAGCATGTTAAAGACATGTATGAATGTCATTGTTTGCTACATTATACTTCATGACATGAATGAACATGTTCCACAAACATCTGACAACCAGAAAGTTTTCAAATATATTTTTGTCTTAATTTTGAACAATATCTTATTATTTGTGAACAATATTATGTTTTATTTCCATTGCATTTATTTACTTTGTCTGTGTAAAAATGATTTAGTTAAAAAAAATCTTAAAGTTAAAACAAAACTTATCTAATTTGTTATCTAATGCTAATGCAATTTGTACATTTTTAAGTTTGTACAAAGGGGGGCGCTGTATATAAAATGAAATGGAATCTTAAAATGACAATAATTAATAGTGTTGGTATGGAGCCCCGGACATGACATGCAGGAAAAAAATATTAGGCTAAATCGTGCGCGCGATTTACTATTTCGTTCCCTCGATTTACTAAAACGTATGCACAATTTACTATTTCATTCCCTTGATTTATAAATCATGCGCATAATTGTTTTTTCTTGCATGTCATGTGCGGGGCTCCGTATGTTGGGGATGGAGAAAGCTACATTTAAAAGTAATGTGTTACTTAGTTACTTTTTATGGAAAGTAATGTAATGTGTTAAATTACTTTTGCATTACTTTTTCTCATCTTGCTTGTTTTTTTTTTTTAATAACAACAAAAAAAGTTATATTTTTGGCAAATGTAAAGGCCCTGTCATACCAAAAGTGAAATGAAGGATAAATGCAAATTCACACCTGTACAGTAGAGGGCGCAGCTCAAACACACCTTTCAGCTGTGCTGCCATTCTGGATTGCAGAAAAATAGGAAAAACTTAAAAAATGAAACAAACGTGATGTTTATCTAAAGTAATTTTTGCTTATTAATATGATTGAATTAGATCATCGAAGGTCAGCAGCAAAGACATTGGTTAATAAAGTGAGATTCAATACATAAAGTAGGCTATATTATTGCAGGTTTGCGTAATATTCTGAGTTTGCATTTCAGTTTTTTTTAATTTTGAGGAAAACTGAATCTGTATTTGCGCAAATGAGATGAGTAAATGCATGCTCATATTTAGTCTAGAACTACAATAACCATCATGTTTACATAGCGCACACCTCTACACTTACTCCTGATTTCTCTCAACATGGGGACAGGAGAGCTGTAAGTCAATAAATGGTAATGCGTATTAGTTACTTGAAAAAAGTAATCTGATTACGTAATGTAATCGAGTTTTATTGACATCCAACATACTGAGCTGATTTTGCAGACTAAAATATTGGATTTACTCAAGTAAAACCTGTGCTTTGAGGCCAAAAAGAATCTGCCATATCCCACTAAATCTATTGTTTTCCATTCTGCCTGAAGAACACTTTGCAGAAAGTGAAACTCCTCTGTGTGCTGATTTTGGCTTTCCCATAATACCACAACTAGATGACAGAGAAAACTACTTTCAGCGAGAGCTGGTAAAGGTCAGATGAGGTCAGCGTTTTGACTGTAGACCTGCAGGATTAGATTAGAATAGATTAGATTAGATGAGATTAGAGGGATTAGATCAGAAAGTCTTGTCAGATGCATGCTGTGTCCTGAAAAGCCAAAGAACAATAAGTCGTCAGCCTATTTTGCTTTTGAGATGATAAGATCAGGAATTCAGCATTATAACACACTAAAACTGATGGCCATTTTTGCCTGCAAACATGGTTTGAAATTTAAAAGATTTTTTTTACTTGGAACTTTAAAACGTTCAGTTTTAGTTTAAATGATTTTCAAATAGAGTTTTAAAGCTGTCAGAGCCAGTAAGACTTCTTTTACAGGCAAACAGAAAAAGAAAGAGTGAGAGAGAGAATGGTCTTCTCCTCGACAGTGGTCCTGACAGACTGAGTCCATCCTGATGAGGAGATTAAAGGTCCCAAATTCAATAAATGCAACACACAAATGCAACACACAAAGTGCACACACACACACACACACACACACACACACACACACACACAAACTCACAAACACCCCTCACTGTCACACAGATACGCTCACTGACACGTAATTAAGATAAGTGGACAGGGGCATTATTGCAGCCCCACAGAGACAGACAGGTGAGAGCAGCAAATTAACCCCTGTGTGTGAGACAGAAAGGGAGAGTGAGATCACTGGGCTAAAAAGAGACAGGTAAATTGACCTTTGAAAGAGAGGAAGAGTGCGTGTAATTGAATTAAAAAAATAAAAGCATGCAAGAGGGTTTCTGTCTGACATTGATAAAATGGCTTCTCATGACTCAAAAACATATTTCAGAGATAATGAATAATAATGGATGGCATTTTATTTAAGAGAAACTCTCAGCAGAAGTGTTCTGCTCAACTGCCTGGTTTCTAAATTCATTTACATAATACACCACGACTGCATGTTTCTGCATCTGGGCAAAACTTAAACCTTCATTGATCCAAGAGCAACATTGTGTCATAAGTACATGCAGTCCATGTACAGCTTCAAAAAAATAAAATAAAATAAAATACCAAATTGTTAGTATGGTTTGTAGCTACTGTAACTGTACAGATAAGTTACTATATGTCTAATGAAGATTCATTAATTTACAGGTATGTGATGGATTTCTGTTTCACACAGAACATGATATACAGTAAGGGCATAGCTATGACAGCTGAGGACATCTCTCTTTATCATTTTCATTCTCTAGTTTTGTCATTCTCCATCTTTGTCTTCTGTCTTCCTCTGACAGTGTCCTGTGTCCCGTCTACACATCAGCGTGTGAGAGCGATGTGCGGGGAGGTCTCGGATGTCAGGCCGTTGTTTAAAGTGCTATCTGTGGCCTCAGAGGTCTGCAATATTAACCAACACTCACCAGAGGTTCTCCTCCATCCTTTTCTGTCTTTACAATAGTGTTATCAGAAAGAAATGCTATATATTTTGTATGTAGTATATAGCATTTTTGTATTTCATGTATTTGTATTGTCTAATAATGTAAAATATAGGCATTTTTCCTATGGGTTAATTTTTGTTAACAATAAACAAATTTTTAACTTTTTTCTTTTTGTTATATGAAGGTCACTTTAAAACTGGAAATTTTTCGACATAATTTATTTTCTCCACTTTTCATTTTAGTTTTATTATTTTACTATTGTTCTAGACCCAGACTTTAAATCCAATAAAAATTTTTAAAAATTAAACACTCTTCCAAAGTCTTCACTAGATTAATATTCAAGATTGATTTAAACTCAGTACCTCAGTCTGGGGACGTCCTTAAAAAACTAAAACATCTTATTTTAATTTACAATACAAATAATTTTATCAGCATAATCAGGGGTTAAATTGGGATTTGTTATGTGGGGGGGCTCTGTGGTTTCAGGCTTTCGAGGAGTGCACATGTGTATGCAAAGCCTACAAAATCTTATCAATTGACAAACTGTAAAAAATAAGTTGACAGAGTCCTCTGCTATGAACACTAAAATGCTGATCAAAATCATTCTAGATGCTGGCAGTGTGCAAAGCTACTTCTGATAACAATAAAATCTTCCTGTAGGCCTAAAGGAGAGCATATCAATACAAAATACAGGGTTTGACATTAAGCCTTGTCATGTGCTTGTCCTTTGGACAAGTAAATTGGTCACTTGTCCGAGCAAAGAAGTTGCTTGTCTGGAAAAAATTGGATTTTTTTTTGGTGTAAATATAATTTATTCTGAAGCTATATTCTCAACAGTGTTCCATCAGCTTTTGCATATTTATATCTGCATATTTGTGATATTTACCCTAATAATTTACACTAAAAAAATAACAACTGCATTAAACAATGTTATGATATTCTTTAAATATTTTTGAATATACAAATAAGAAATGTTGGGAAAATTTACACATGAAACTGAACCGCCAGTAGGTGGCGGCAAGTGACTGTCCTAGTCATTCATTCAACCGATTCGTTCAAACGGCTGATTCATTCAAGAATGAGGCAGGTGTTTTGGAATGGGCCATTGAATCTTTGACTCAACCGATTCGTTCAAAACTCTGAATCATACATAAACGCAGCTGAGTGTCGCTGTGAGAGATGCGCTATGGTTCTGCTGTGATTCGCTGCTGAAATAGAACAAAAACAGTCAGTAATGCGTCTAAAATGTAAGTGACTTTATTAACTTGTATTGAATTTACTTAATTAACTTATTATTGAATGTATAAAAGTAGTGTCACATTTTCAATCGTGATTCCAATAACGCGGAAAACAGCCAATTTGGTCGTGTGATGTTATATAACTGTATCATATGTTATAAATATAAAAAACCTCCACATTTTGAATTTTTACAGCAGCATGTTTTCTTTGTGCTGCACTCATTTGCTTCGATTTCTCCTCGAGAGGCTGCGCGAGCCTCAACAGCGCAACCTTGTTACTGTCAGCACATTATACATTATATATTATTATTATCCATTATCAATTACCACTTACACTAAATGTAATAGAATCATGCTTGCATTTTGGTGATTCCCTAGCTATTTTTGTTATTGATGTTTTAATCAGGACAAGTACAACTCTCTTTCTCTTGCCCCTTCAAAAAATTAAGCGTTAATGTCGAGCCCTGATAAGCCTATGTGCCGGGGCTCAGCCCCGGACGGCCCAGCCCAATTTAACCCCTGTGCATAATGCTATGAACGTTTTACATCATTACTGTTCTTTGTTTTAATTTTTTTTTTTTTTTCCAAAAATCTAAAAGTTTCTTTCCAGGTTTAAACTTAAAACAATAATAATACAAATAAAATAAAATCCCAGATTTTAAGTGTAGTTTGTGCTGTATATGGCAGTTCATCAGCATCATCTCAGCCAGTGTTTCGGGATTTTCCGCTGTGTCTCATAATGGTTAAACATGAAATATAATTCATTTTGGGTACATAAACCAGGCATCTTTGGTCTGCGGCCTCGTGCCTACGGCCGAATCACAGCTGTGCTGATATACAGCTATATCGCATGGCTATACATATACATCATAAATAAAATGAATGCTAAAAAGTCCATGTTAAGTTTCCTTTTAAAAAAAGTATTATGGTAAGTCTGTATTCAATATAATTTATAAAAGCAATACATGTCTTAAAGTAGTATGTCATGATTTGGATTGCTAAGTAAACACTTGTGTGTGTGTGTTAAAGACTCCTCTGTGACTGAATGAGTAACGTCTGCTTCTAAATTGTTCTGCATCTGTTCCTGCTTCAGTGGGTTAGCATGACAGCAGGACAAACCTATCACTACCACGCTAAAGAGCAGCAGAGGAGGATTTGAAAGTTGATACACAGAAAGGAGATGTGAGTGGATCACTGTGGGATTCTCTGGAAGGACAAAAGATGGCGAGATGTTAAACTAAGAGTCCCTTTGTAACCAGCAGCTTTGGTAATTTCAAATTGATTTTAAAACAGAACGCTACTGGAAGTCGGCTCTATCAGCAAATAGTGGATATTTTCTCTGATTTGTTGTAGGGCCACAAGCGAGGGCTCGTTATCTAGCGGAGGTTAGCACGGGCTCATTAGCTTGTGCAGGTTAGTGATGGCTACTTAGCTCACTCTATGGGGGGTCTCTCAAGTCTGTTGGCTAATTACTCCCCATTCATCTCTTCTTAACAGTCAATTAAATAATTAATGTTTGATAAAGGTGCGGTGTCAGGCTGATCTCGCCTGTGAAATATTAATTAGATCAGGAAAGTAATTTATGAGAGTAGATTAGTAGAGTAATTTTCCTCACCCATGAGAGAAAGAGAGTCTTCGACAGACAGAAAGAGAAAAGGAAGGAGAGAACTGAATATTTGTCCTGAATTAGTCTCCATGAACAACATCATACTGGCCACTACAATTTTGCTTGCACCTGAAACAGGTGTTTGATTTTTTGTTTTGGCTAGATTTGACCATTTATTTTTTTAAGTTTTTAAAAGTTTATTTTCTATAATGTACACTACTAAAACCAGTTGAGAACCACTGGACTAGACACTACACCCCCTATGAAGAGTCAAGGGAGTTATACTTGGGCTGCACGATTATAACAGAAATCATAATTGTTGATTATTCCCTTGAAATAGTAATTGCGATTATAAATTACGATTGAATTGAATAGCTTACCATTGTTTAAAGCAACTGCATGCCATATTTTTGTATAAAAATAAAAAACAAGCTGAAAACACTCTTCCTGAAATGTTTTATTGTTTTTGTATAGCATTAAACCTCAAATGTCAACTATACATTGGTTTGGTTTCTTCTTTAAATAATAATAAAAAGTCAACATATGCATGGTATAATAATAGGGGCTTTTGCACCAGGTTGTTCTTAGAACTATAGATATAGGAGCTAGCCACCATGGTGTGGTTCCCCGAGAACTAATGTTCCCCTAGGGCCTGAAGTGACATAAACTGCGTTTGTTGTTGTTACTTTTATTTTGACGGAGCTGAGAACAGTTCAGACAGATCCTGAGCACACAGTGCTCACATTCTCCATCTTCATTTGTTTACGATCTGTTTAACAGTCCTGTCTAATACGTTATTAGATAGAACTGTTATACAAAAAAAGTAGACAGTGTATGAAAAAGTATTAGCTTTTTCCGCGTGGTAGGTTGATGCCCAATGTCGCTAGCTTAGCAGAAATACATAGGCCTAATCATGTTTTGCTTGGTCTGCTCAAAGGTTGAGAGGTCCTATCACTGTCCTATCACCTATTCATGTTTGCAGAGTTACACCGTGTCCTAACCAGACGCGATGCGATAAGATTCCAGCGACGAGCAATTTGACTGTCCACACTAGACACGACGCGAAAATGAGAAGCGATAAAATCAATCAAAAACCACAGCCAATCTGAAGAGAGTGTGAGCGGGCTCTCTCAGCAAGAGCACAGCAGACACAATGAAATGGGCAAGTACTTAGAAAAATTCATAAACATTAAGATTTAAACATTATTTAAAGCACATACAGAGTGACTGAACCAATCTTTGTCATAGAAAACACTTGTTTTTTCGCATTGAGTTGACAGTTTGAACGTTCTTGTGCCCATTTATTTATTTTCAAGGTCTGAGGTGAATTAGCCAGTGTTGTTTTCATTACAACTAAAAAGCTGGGAACACAGAACGATATTTAAACTCACATTAGACGCTTTTAACATTGAATAAAGCACATAAACAGTACCTGATATTGTCATTGCCATACTTTGTGTTGCTGTTCCAGCCGCGATGTCGCGGAGAAATAGAAACCGTTTCTAAAATAGAATATTCGCATGTCGCCGTCGTGGCTGGTTAGGACAAAAACTCCGATTAACATGGAAAAGATACCTTTTATCGCTTGTTGTGGCATTGCGTCGCGTCTGGTTAGGACACGGTGTGCGTGGAGTAAATATATAGGCTGTGTAGGCGGCTTTTTAGAAATGGCGGGTGTTGGTGTTTCGCGTGCGTTCAACATATCAGTGTACACCTACGTCACTGGTAGCTCCTTTTGTGCTGGGTTAAACATTTTACATTCTGAAGTAGTGGTGATTTGCCTCTCGCAATGTAACATGCTCTAAACACACCTCTTAAACACGCAGAATAATGTAAGTGGATATTTTTTCCTTGTAATTGCGCCTTTGAGTGATTACGAAATTGTGGCATCCGTAATCGTAATCGCGATTAGAAATTTGATTAACAATTAAATAAATTATCTTTTTATCGGTACAGCCTATTACTTAAGATTTTTTAAAGCATAATTCTCTTGGTGACAACTTCAAAAGCTTTCTAGTGAGCCTCAACCATTTTTTAAAATAGCTAGAATGTGCTGCACTCTTATTTACCATTTTAATTTTTCATATTTAACTAAAATTCCAAATCTTCAAACCATCCCCCAATTGGACTCTAAGGATCGAACTACTGAATACAGTAGAAGGACGAGGCAGAATGAGTTAGAATGACCATTTGTGTCCACAACATTTGATTAAAGTGCACTAAACACAAAAATGTGTTATAAAATGTTTTACAGGCTCAAGTTGTCATGATAGGCTTGAACACAATGACAATAGCAGATGTTGAGGAATAACTAACTGGAAATTTTTAATTAAGCAGCAGGAACACAATCCAATGCAGGTGAGCAGTGTAGCGATCACAAATGAACAACAATGGAGTCTTAACTGGATGATAATAACTGATATCATCTTACAAACAATCCAGGCACACACATGGGAGCAGTGGAGACAAGGAGATGACTACAAGATGACTTGGAACGAGGTAACAGAGATTGCAGAAGAACACAGAAGCTTATGGCAGGATATTCTAAGTTTCCGAGTGAATCCGTGTTCTCTTGACGAGGCCAGACAACTTGTGATGGTGTGTGTGTGCTATATAGTGCTTGTGATGAGGGCTGATGAGTGATAGGTGTGCATGGTTAAGTGCAAGGGAGGATCATGGGGAATGCAGTTTGTGACATTACTCCCCCCTCCTGTACGGCGGCTCCTGACGCCGTGACAGGAGAGGGCTGACAGAACAGTCAAAGGGGCAGAGAAGCTAGGGAGGAGATAAAGGAGTGAGGGGCTGTAGTTTAATCCAAAGCAGTGCAAAGATGCTAGGGTGAAACCAGGAGCCTGCCCAACTGAGGTGGAGCCGGGAGAGGAGGAGACCCAGGTGGAGTCAGAGGAATAGGGTAGCCTGGTGGAGCCTGAGGTATGACGGACTATGGTGGACACAAGGGAGTGTTGAACCAAGGTGGAGCCGATCCACACACTAAGGCGGAGCTGACAACTAGGATTCCCAAGGTGGATCTGAGCAGCACAGGGGTAGCACTGGAGGAGCCGAGGGGCCAAAGGGAGACAGCAGAGGCGAGGCAGAGGAACCAGATGGCTTTGGCAGAGGAGGAGGGAGAGGGAGGCTGGGCAAGACAATCCGTGATGAAGGAAACCTGGAGCTGGGCACAAATTTTTTGAAGGTCTTGGTCTTGTCTCTGTCTCAGCTGCATATTCGGTCTTGTCTTAGTCTCTGACTAAGAGGACTCAGGATTTTATTTCAAGACCAGTCAAGACCACAACTGCAGGGACATCACTAAATTGCCGGTGCATTGTCTATTTGTTATCATTAATATGACTGGATGTAAAACTTCCTGCTTTAAATGCAATCAGTAACTTATTTCTAATTTGATTTCTTTTGTTGTTAGTGATTTCATTTGATTGGTATCAGCTCTATATAGTGTTTTATTAACCTAATTATGTTTATTGATTAAATAGAAGACATTTCTCAGCCAGGAAATGTAGATCTTTTAGATTAATTCTTGGCATTAATACCGGATGGCTTTGGCCATTGACTCTTGGGTCTTGGTCTTGACTTGGTCTCGCCCTGCTTTGGTCTTGGTCTTGTCTTGGTCTCAACACATACTGGTTTTGGTCCTGACTTGGTCTCGGTTTAGGTGATCTTGACTACAACACTAGATGAAGGAGACTTGGTGCTTGTTTGACTCAAGGAGGAGTGAGGACAGAATAGTGAGGAGTTCTGAGGCAGGTGGGGTCACTGGAATGAGGGTAACTGCTGACTGGATGATGGTGGGAGTGGGCTGTGGAGGGTGCGGCTGAATGTGGATGTCCTCAACTTCCATATAGCCAACCCTGAATGGCGAGCCACTCAGCCACAGCGCATAATCCAGGAACTGTGCCTGCATGCAGGTGGTAGCTCCCGCTGGCAGTAGATAAGGTAAGTGAGGCTGGCTGCATCTGAAATCACATACTCTCTTGAGTAGGTACTTATTTTAAATAGTAATAATAAGTAATAAATAATAAGTTATTACTTCACAACGTATGTTCCATAAAGTATAAATGTGTGTAGTATGAATGTAATCCGGATATACTATGTTCGGCATGTTGTCATTATCATGTGACCGACCAGCGTCAGTTACGCCGCTTCACTGCCATTCACAAATCCTCTCCCATGGCCTCATGGGATAGTAAAGTGTCCATCAAATGCACACTTCAAAATCTTGCAGGAAGTAGTAGGTCATCTGGGTACTTTTTGCCTACTCTTTTATGAGTACTGTGAATTCGGATATATATATTTTGTCACATACTGTTTTTCACTTACTATGTAGTAGGGAAGTATGCGATTTCAGATGCAGCCTCTTTGTTATCCTGACAAGGCTAGACAACTTGTGATGGTACGTGTCTGTGCTATATTGTGATTGTGATGAGGGCTGATGAGTGACAGGTGTGCATGGTTAAGTGCCTGGGAGGATCATGGGAAATGCAGTCCATGACACAAATATATTCATTTAATGATAAACTTATGTTATTAAAAAATATTCCATGATGATCATTGGTCATTTGTGGTGATGGTGTATTTTTTTTTAATAAATATTAAACAATACATATTTCTGTAAAAACATAATTTTTAATACACTATTTGCTCCAGTTTGATATAATGACTGATCGAGAAATGACTCATGCACATGTAATAAGTAATGTAATATAATAAGAACAGCATGTGAGAAGAGGCAAAGTGTTGTGTCACCACACCCTTCTCTATCAAACACACAGTGACTTACACACAAACAATTGTTCTCTGGTTCTGGGAAAGGATAATATCAGCAGGAAGTGGTGGCAAGGGCCTTAGATCAATGTTCTCTTAATAACAGCACAGCACAGATCAGGACAAGGCTCTTCCTCAGAGCACCGTTAACTCACACACACAGCACTGCTGGGCAAATGAGAGAAAGATTAGGGGAGTTTATATAGTGTGTGTTGACTCACAGTAAGTTTGGGTCCAAAACTTGCTCCAGGCTGCGTAGCTTTTGAGGAGAATACCAAGGCAACAAATGACTGTGTGTGCGTGTGTGTATGCATGCCTTTCAATTGCTATGGAAATGCATCTCCATCCTCCCATCTCCGTGGGCAACAGGCACCCTGAGAGAGTTATTGGATTAGCATAAAAGCTTCTTTCACAATAAAAAAACACTTTTATTGCTCTGATCGTTTAATTTCTAATGAAGTTATGGCTAGTGGGAGATCTCTGACCTGACCCTGTATGGCCTGTTCATCCTCTTTGGCTCTTTCTTTTCATCATGGAATTCTAGAACCCTCTCACATAACAACAGCCAAAGTTTATTTTAAAAAATACATCATACATCACACCAAACACTTGGACATTGATGAGAGAGGTTTGAAAGTAAATAGATGGATAGATTGATACTGAAAAGCAAATTTTGTCAAAAGAAACATTTTAAGAGGTTTGAAAGTCAATATATGAGACAGGACAGACAGATGTACTGTAAAATATTCAAGCCTCGCACACACAGCATTTGTGCCAAACAAACTTTTCTGAGACTCTATAAGGCTGCTCTGAGATATTGAGATCTGTTTTGTTGTGTCTGAGTGAATCTGAACCTGCTCTGGGTTTCCTCTAGGTATGCTAAACACTAAAGAATGCTAGCGCATTCTGTTTCATCAAATCTTTGAAGAGTTAGTACTATTATGTGTTCGTGAGGTCAAAAATTCCTGTCAGCTCAGCCTGGTGTGTGATAACTGAAATCCTGCAGCCTGAAGTTCCTGTGCGGCAGTGAGGAACATCACCTCTGATGTTTCAAACATGCCAGGAAGTCCCTCATGTCTGGATATAAGCTATAGAAGACACCTGCGGGATGTGCTGTTTCTAGGATAGTTTCTCCCAGTAGATTCTGTTATCTTACTTTTCAGTTAATGTTAAAAAAAGTGTTGGAGCTGTACAGTAGCAGTTAGCACACGCACTCAATGTTGTATCTTCATTGTAGTGATACTGTTTTGAGCCCTTATCATGTCCCGATCCAAATTTTCCCTCTAATCATCCAGTGGGATATCCAGACATTTCTAAATGGACTGACCCATATGGAGAAACACACTTGATAGGGAGGTAAGTAAATCCACACATGCTTTACTGAACACACAAGCTGAAGCAGAGGTAAACAGGTGAGTAGTTATTGAGTTTGTGGTTGCAGATAATAATGAAATGTCTCTCTTACAGATGATTGACAGAAGGAATGGATGGCAGAGAGGATTGTTTAAGCACACACTTCAACAAGCAGACGTAGGAGACGAGCACAGACAAGTATCACTTGGAAATACACTTGGAAATCCACGAGAGAAGAATCACAGGAACCAGAGTTTAGGTGACGATCGCAGGTAAGGGTCCATGTTCCAGTTCAAGGCCAGACATCGAGTGAACTGAAGGGGCTTTTGCACCAGAGAAACCTTTTCATAGTTCCTAGAACTATTGGCTGAAGTACCCGGATTTTGCCATGTTCACACCACAGGAACTAGGAAAGATTTTAGTTCTAGGAACTCCTTTTGGGAGAACTAAATTAGCTCCTACTTCAGAGTAGGGTCTAAACCAGCACTATAGAAACTATCATAGATGTAAGTGTAAGTTGATTGGTCAAACGCTTGTCAAACACAGGCACCCGGCATTTTTCAAAAGCCGTGTAAACATATTTACTTCACAAACATGGAAAACAGCGATAACGGCATTTACCTGTTGTCTGCAGGGTTGTGTTCTTTTCTCCGCCTCGATGATATGTAATACTGAAGGTTGTCATAGGAGATTTCGTCCCTTAGCCCCACTTTTTGCTCTTTCAGTCATGTAAATTATGCGTTTACATTCCATCTCCGTTATCACAAAACCCACGACACACAACAAACACAGCTCCGATCACAGCATCCTCCATTCACCGGTTTTTAGCATTTGTAAATGCCGCGCTTAAAGGCGCCACTGTCATCCGCTTCAGAGTTCCTATTCCCGGTGCGAACGCAACCAGGAACATGGCCCAGGGGAGAAATTAGTTCTCAGGGAATTATCCTAGTGGCTAGTTCCTATAACTAAGTTCCTAGAACTATTTGGTGTGAAAGCCCCTTGAGGTGTGTGCTTATATGTGGTGTCTGATGAGGTGAGTAATGAGTGACAGGTGTCAGTGATTAGAAATCGGGTGACTGGGGTCGCTGAGTGGTGGTGGTGAGAAAGCCTGGTGAACCTGTAACAGCATTATCCTACTTTCTTAATAATAATAATAATAAAAATAACAATTGAATTAAAAAATAATTTTGTTAGGTGACTTAAAAATAGGTAATGTAAAAATATAAAAACTAAAATATAAAAATGTAATTTAATATGGCTGAAGAAATTAATTTCTTAATGCTTGCATTGGTAAGTTAAGCACGCATAAACACCACCTTATAGTTGTAATTACTTTCTTTTTATTTTTTAAGAGTTGGAGCCAGTGGTTTAAGTTAAATAATAATAACAATAATAATATGTTTATTTTTTATAGCGCCTTTCAAGAACCCAAGGTTGTTTCACAAAATTAATACAGTCAATAGACGAACAATAATACAATCAATTGACAAACAAAATATAACAGACAGTCAGAAGGGAACATTCAGAAGAACAGAAGTTGACAACAAATAACTAAAGAATTATGGTGGAGGCAAACTGTTATTAATAAAATTAGGTTTCATAGACATAATAAGCTTCAGTTGTACTGAAGGTCCTGCCTTTGACTTGACTTAGTGACCAATCAAATTTTAGAGCATCGCCCTGGCCACTTGAACACACCTGTGCTGTAATCTCGCTCTCTGTTTACAATAAAATTATTTGGAGGATCAGATGAGACATGCCAAAAGCACCTCTGGCTAGAAAACACGTTTTGCTCAGTACTGTGGGGCAGCATTACACAACAGAAAGATCTCCAGTCATAGAAATGATGAAATATTAGGATCTTTATAAAACATCCCTCTACTCCCCAGACAGTCAGTTCCACCTGTCTGAGAAGTATCAGGAAACAATGAGCACAAACAGCATTGATCTACAGTATATGTGCTGTCAGCCCTGATGACTCAGAATTATTCAAAACATTCTCTGTTCTCTGATTTATTTATGGTGGAATTGATTAAAATAAAATCAAAAGTTAAGGATTGTTTTTTTGGGGGCATAGGTTAAAGTCTGCTTAATACATTTGCAAATGACACTCCACTGACAGACTTTTCAGCTGTGGGACTTATCAAAAGCTCCCCTTGTGTTTAAATCTCACGTTTCTGATATGAAGCAGGGAGTGTGTGTCTGTGTGTGAGAGTGTGAGACTGTGAGACAGAGAGAGAGAGAGAGAGAGAGGTATCATAGTATATTTGTTGTTTGCTGTCACACGATGATGTTCCAAGCCGGATCAATATCCAATCAGACCTGCATTTCTCACCTACCCAGAATTCCCTCTTGCTGTTGGAGCGCAGCATCCTGGAGATGTGGAGAAACAGACTAGATGAGAACAGCTCTGTGCGTATGAACAAAATATATACCGGCTACAAGGACTCGCTGCCAGAGATCAGAACTATCCCACTTTATTAAGGTACATTATTTTAGGTTTCTCCTGCTGAGATCTGCTCTTCTAACACTTCATGAGTGTTTCCATTTACTAGAGTTCAGTGTTGGGGAGTAACTAGATAGATAGATAGGAATTAGGTGATATTCAAAGCTCATTTCTCTTAAAGTGAATCAGTTTTAGTGATCAGTGATGCTTCAAAGATTGATCACCTGTGTATCTTAGACTGCAGTGAGTCATAGGCTCAATTGAACACACATCACTCAATATCCTGCTTATTGCAGCTGAACGTGACGTCTCATTTCAAATACAAAAGAGATGCTGATTATCTCGTTTTCTTCTTTCCTTTTCTTTCTCTCTCCATTCCCCTGTGGGGTCGAGCTTTGGGTGTCAGATCTGACCTCTTTTGTGGAGGGTTTTTAGGGGGACGTGATCGATTAATGAGAAATTCTCAGCAGAATAATGAAGGATGACAGGAACACTAATCACTCTCACTGTGATTGATCTGCATGCTAGAGTGATAAATTAGTAGCTTCACCCTCTTTCTCGCTCGGACGTATTCTAATCACTCTCACTAATTAAAAGCTATTGACGAACACAGTGAGGGGCGTAACCGGGTGGCAGCAACAGAGATGAACTCTCCGTGACACGTAACTCTGTCTGTACTGTCTCGTGTTTGCATGGGAAGTGTGTTCTGTAAGTGGCACTGGCCTTGGTTTCATTCTTTCACAGTAAAATGTTTTTTTAGGGCATCACACACAGGCTTTCAGGCTCTGAAGAGAAGATGAACAAATGTCAGAGGCGGTTCAAAGTGGAGCCAGAGGGATGAGGAAGCCCGGTGGAGCCATAAGGCCAAAGGTCTTCAGGCGTGCACACACAGAAACAATCTATCACAGCGCGAGAGTACCGCATTGAGTTCTCTTTCACATCGTCTTGCGCTTGAATGGCTTAAAATCACTTGAATGTTTAAACCGACAAGACTAAACCATGCGAAAACGATAGAATTTCTTGAGGAAGCAGCACTGCCCGATCATTCAAATAGGTGATTATGGTTTTAGGGGGTCTAGAACCGCCTGTGACAAATGTCATTCTCAAAATATGGTGGTAAACATATGGTGATTTTTTAGGTAATAAAATGATTTAAATATTTTGTTTTGCATATTATTTTAACCCTGGAATGCATGAACCAAAAAACCTATGCGAATGCATAAAGGGGGTGAAAATGATTTGTGGATGTTTGTCACTTTTTGCAGTTGTACTTTTTCTAAAACTCTGAAGTAATTTAGATCTACTGTAGAGTATATTCTAGTCTGAACCTTCACTCCCCACATTTCTCACAGACCATGTGTAATGTTTTAGTCTAGATGATGAAGAGAAAGATGAAAAAGGTTCCAAAACAAGGTATTTATTTAAGCAAAACAAACTTAAGTAATCCAAAGGCAAGAAGCAGGCAACGTAACAGCATGTGGCAACGACAATACTGGACAAGTGAAGTGAGCGCAAAGAGGAACTTAAATACACAGTGATGATGACACAATGACAAACAGCTGTGTTGATTAAATTAATATCCATGGTAACTAATAAGTGGCGGGAAACCAGGGGCACGTTCAAGCTCAAACCGGTGGCAACGTTTTGCTACGGTTTCTGGGTTGAACGACATGTTTCCTGGAAACAGTGTGCAATGGGTTTTCTCTTGTTTGGTGGGTGTGTCAAAAATGTCAGCCCAATCAGCAACAACATGTATATAAACCATGCAGTATTAAAGAGACAGCTTGCACAATGGGTATGAATGTAACATAAAAGTACTATACATTTATATATTTTGCTATTGTATTTTGGGGTGACACTTTCATAAACTTTTCTATTCTCCTCTGATTATATAATGGTAAATATTACAATATCATAGCACAACAACAGTGATCAGCAATAATGATAAGCCTAATACTCACAATAAAAATAATAAGGTCATAGATCATAACACAATCTTGGAGGTAAGAAGTGGATTATCCTTCATCTGAAATGTTTCTTTTCATCCTGAAATGCGAGGCAAATGTTGGACCACAATAATTAGGAACCACAGTTTCCACAAATCCCTTCACTCAATTGGGATGTTCTCTTTTATTCTGGATGGCAAGGGCAGTGACTGTAATATTAAGCGTATTTTGCAGTATTAAACACGTATTTATACCGTTTTCATCAGGCTCCGAAAATTCTTCAAATAGAACACAAAGAAAGGCCTTCTCAGCTGCCATAGTTGCAACTCTTGCGTCATCAGAACAGGGTGTTCAACGCACCACCGTTTCCGTTTAAAAAACGTTTTGCAACGTTTTGTCGGGGCTGAACACAGCCCTGGAACAAAGGAAACAGAAAACTGATGATAAACAATCTAAAAGTCCATGAAAGTGAAACTAATACAAACTAAACTGAATGTTATTGTGACACAATGTGAAAATGACCTTTTCAGACAGAGACAGACCATTTCACATAATATTTGCACATTTCTAAACATGACTTTTGAGAGGAGTTTGCACCTCTAGGTTCTACATTTGAGAACGTCATGACTTAAAAAAGTATGCATGTGTATAGTATGCAGTGCTCAACGTGGGCTGGTATACCGGCATACCAGCACTTCTCACATGTTACCGGTACTCTGACTGCAACAAGTGTTTAAAAACAACTCTGACTGCAACAACAACAACAAAAAAGCAATTAATAATATAAAAAATTAAGTAAGAAAACTGAACCTAAAACTTATCTTAACATTTTGTATGTCATCATATTTCAGGAACAACTCACAAATGAAACTGACAATAAAAAGGGTGTCAAAATATATTGCCATCCTAACTTTTTCCCTCTCTTTCCTTCTCCAATGAAGGAAGTTTGTGTGTGTGCGTTTGTGTGTGTAAATTCCTAGTTCAATCCAGAGGCCTTCTCACTTCACTTACACATGCTGCTCTCACTGGGGAATTTCTGTTAATTAATGCTAGATTGGAAAAATTAATTTAGCTGCAGGGTAGCTAATCAATAATCATGTCCCAAGTCCATTAAACGTCTCTTTCACTCTCTCCTTACCCCCCTCCTCTGTTTCTTTCTGGACTCGCAAGGTGATTTTCTCCCTAATTAATCATAAAACCCTAAAACCCTGTTACATCCACTAATGCAGGTCAATCAAATCAATAGACTCATTATTGGACGACACACTGCCAAAGCACACTTCTAACAATCCCACAATCTCTCTGTTTCAGATGCATTGTGGTTATAGAGACAGTACAAGTACAGTACAGTATTTTTTTTTTATCTTATACAATCAAGTTACCCATCTTACAAATTTATGTTCCAAAAATGTTGTGGGGCCAGTGATTTGCCATGTTTCTAAAAGGTTACGATAATGTACAACATTCTCCTAACCTTATTTTTATTCAAAATATAACATTTTTTGAACATTCTTTTGTAATATTCCAGGGTTAATGTTAACATTCATCAAGTACAAATACTTGTTCACAGTATTGTTGTTCACAGAACGTTTTTTCAACATTATGATAATGCTCAAGTAAAAACAAAATCATAAAGACATTTCTAGAACATTGATTTAAAAACGATTCTCTTAACATAATAAGAACGCATATTATTAATAATGTTATTTAAAGAACATTTTATTTTAACATTTACATAACCTTTACAAAACGTTTGCTGGGTAGCTGGGTAACTGTCATTATCTTTCCTCTTTACATTTCTGTTCAAGTAACAACCGGTTTAAGTGAAAACAACATTTGAGATGCATGTGAGGAATATTAAACTCTTTGCACTTCAACCACTTCGAATCTCATTAGTCGTTCCTCAGAGCTCTTTTTTTTCAGAGCAGGTTTCTCTCTTGAGACTTGATTTAAAGTTGGACATTTAATATTGCAGATATTTTTTCTGCTAAAAAAATCTTCAGCTCCAGCAGACGAAATCTATAAATATGTAGGCTATTCTAATGTGAATGACTCAACATGCATGCTCAACTGCTTCAGACATATTTTCATTTCTAAGAAATTAATAACTTTAAAGATCAATCAATCTATCTATCTATCTATCTATCCTTAAAAGAAAATCCTGCAGTTTGTCCTGTAAACCTTTTGTGAATTTTTGACCTTGTTTATTGAAACAAATTTCAGAAGACTACATCTTTGTTGCGAATATGAAAATAACAATTGCTTCTGAAAAGTAGAAGCAACAGAACATTTATGAAATAGAAAGAATTCAGAGAATAATATTCAACAAATTTCATAAAGGAATGCATCAACACAAAAATGGTCATGAAAAATTAATTAAAATTAAAATTAAAGAAATTCTAATACAATCCCTTTAAATAAAAATGCTTTTCATTTGTAAATATTACAGTACTGACACTTATAAAGATTATACATTTACAAAGTTTTATATAATTTCTTTCAGCTCTGTCAACTATATATTTTTTTATTTTTGTTTTTGCTGAGCCTACTGCAATACACTGCGAGATTACCTTTTCCACAAAGGAGACGTGATACTGCCTCAAATTTAGGCAAAAAATGTGATATCCTTCAATTTACTTACTTAAGTTTGAAGCAGCTGCCATATGCTTCATAACAGCTCACATATGGTGGCTAAAATTCAGTCTATAGGCAGCTTTGAAAACGTTCCACACCGCATTTGAACATCCCTCGGGATGTCATTCCACATGGGAACAGCTTCTCAGTTTGAGACAGAAAAAAAAGTGTTGTAAAGTGTTTCTTAAAATTCCATACCCCACCATCACAAACTAGCTGTGAAAAAATGTGATGAAAACAATCTTCTCTGCAGGATTACAACTTTGATTTGATTGGTAAGACTTTTTCGAATCATTGTTCAATGATCCATCTAACATTATCTGTAGTATCTACCACAATATGTCTGAGATGCATACTGATATACACTACCGGTAAAAAGTTTAGAATCGGTAAGATTTTTAATGTTTTTAAAAGAAGTTTCGTCTGCTCACCAAGGCTGCATTTATTTAATTAAAAATACAGTAAAAACAGTAATATTGTGAAATATTATTACAATTTAAAATAACTGTTTTCTGTTTGAATATATTTTATAAAGTAATTTATTCCTGTGATCAAAGCTGAATTTTCAGCATCATTACTCCAGTCTTCAGTGTCACATGATCCTTCAGAAATCATTCTAATATGATGATTTGCTGCTCAAGAAACATTTATTGTGTACAATTGTACAAAATATTTGTGTACAATTTTTTTTTTCAGGATTTTTTGATGAATAGAAAGTTCAAAAGAACAGCATTTATTTGAAATATAATCTTTTGTAACATTATAAATGTCTTTACTGTCACTTTTGATCAATTTAATGCATCCTTGCTGAATAAAAGTATTAATTTCTTTAATTTCTTTTCAAAAAAATAAAAATAAAAATTCTTACTGACCCCAAACTTTTGAATGGTAGTGTATAATGTTACAAAAGCTTTGTATTTCAGATAAATGCTGTTATTTTGAACTTTCTATTCATCAAGGAATCCTGAAAAAAAAGTACACAACTGTTTTCAACATTGATAATAATCATAAATGTTTCTTGAGCAGCAAATCATCATATTAGAATGATTTCTGAAGGATCATGTGACACTGAAGACTGGAGTAATAATGCTGAAAATTCAGCTTTGATCATAGGAATAAATTACTTTATAAAATATATTCAAACAGAAAACAGTTATTTTAAATTGTAATAATATTTCACAATATTACTGTTTTTACTGTATTTTTAATTAAATAAATGCAGCCTTGGTGAGCAGATGAAACTTCTTTTAAAAACATTAAAAATCTTACTGATTCCAAACTTTTGACTTGTAGTGTATATCTCCATGACAACCTGAAATCCTGTCCACCTGTTTGTGTGTGTGTGTGTGTATATATATATATATATATATGGTTTCTGTTCTGTAGATTGGAAAGTTTTGCTTCCGAAAGTCAACTGAGTTCAAACAAGATATGAGCTTCAAGATATGTCGTGTTTATTGCCTTTCCTGGTCTACGGTATCTTGTGGTAGCTGGTGTGTTTCTCTCATCAGGATTATTAACTTGTGTATCATTCAGAGCTCTGAATAATCAATACTTCCTCTCACACAGGCAATGCACTAATCCAATCACACAAAGCCTAATATCAATTACAGTTACATTATCCACACCTGCATTGATCTCTCTCTCACACACAGATCATTAGATCAATCATTAATCAAAGCCATCTTGTGATTCTGAGCTTCTGAAAAATCTTTAACATTCAACTAAGAATTTATAAATTAGAAAAAAAGTGTTGAGTTCCTCTGTTAATGTACATTTATTCATTTAGCAGTAAATGTAATGTAAAATCTCCCCATACTAAAGAAAAATCACTTTAAAGAGGTCATGAATTGAGAAATCAACTTTTCCTTGAGCTTTTGATATATAAAAGGTCATAGTACTATAAGAATATCCTGTAAGTTTCAGAACAAACAACTTCCTTGTTAGTCCAATAAAAGCTTTTATTGACACCAGGCCCAGCAAACGACTGATCCTGGAATGTGCCTAGATAGTTGAAACGCTCCTCCGCAGACGAAAACAATGCCTACTTCATCATTGCAACATTAGCCCCGCCCACTGGCGTGTTAGTGAGATGACGAGGAGAGAAGAGCGATACTGGACTAAAAATAACATTACCTTTCAAAGGATCCTAATGCTAGGAATGTGGTTGTTTATTTTCAACAATGTGAATGTCTCAGTTGAGCTTTATTTATTTGTATTTGGTACATTTCACTGTGGATTCTTTGGTAAATCAATCGCATTTCAGCGCAGGCTTTGCAAACAGACTTTTACGATACGGCCTCGACAGTAATGAAACAACATGTAAGTAATTGTGTTAATTCTAATGCCTGATCTGATATGTAATGATTCATGTACAGTCAGGTGTTCTTTGTCTATGTGACAGTAAATCAAACCAGTGAGTAAACGGTCAACTTCACGTTGTTTCTCTTAGTAGGATGAAAATAATCTGTTATTTAAATGGTGATTAAATTATAAGTAATCAAAAAATATTGGTTATCAGCCCATAAAACAGATTCTTTCTTTTAATAGTGTTTATTGTACATGCTAATTTTGTCTATTTTACGTTTTTATTACCTTTGCCGTCATCTAACTTCTTAAAGTTAATCTTTAAAACCAATCCGATCTCATAAGAAAATGCAACAAAAATATATTAATGGATGTTTCTTTGTGAAATTGTTTTACGTTTTGGCGAACTGACTGGCAAAAGTGAATTTGTATGATTTTTAGAAAACAATTATTATCGGCTTATCGAATCGGCCAGAAATTATACTAGTGCATCCCTGTTTTAAAATATCACTGGTTTCTCAAGAGATTTAGTGGAGAAAAAATGAAGAATTTGGCTAAAATAAAAGAAGATCTTATACGTCCCCTCTAAAGTCTCCTCAAAGTCTATAAACTGTGCTCAGATTTGCCAGGATACCAAAGTAATTTAAAAGTCACAACTTAAACATACAGTATGTTGCTCACTCTACACCCTAATAATCAGACGTTCAGTCCACAAGATGAACAACCACAGGGGTTGGGAACCAAAATTCAACCTTGTGGACTAAATGCATTATTTTTGACACACGGGAGATTCACTTTATTAAGTCAGTTTAGGTTTGGTCATGCCAGCTCCCCTCATTCTAATGTTTTTTATTTAATAATCCTGTTTTTGACAACAGGCTTAAGTCTTAGCAACCATGGGATGGTGGAATTCAACCACAGAGGCCCTCGTTAAGCTTGCTAATAGACTTTTCAAAGCTGCTAATTATTTACTTTGTGTAGAGCTGCCAGGATGAGAAAAGCCTTAACACACAAAACTCAACTTCAGTCTATCTTATCTATGCAACGCTAAATGACGAGTTCACTCAACAGTTTAGCGTGTGGTATTTCAGTGCAAAAACCCGAATTATTTTTTTCTGTCTAAAAATAATTAAACAACAAACGGAGTGAATTATAACTGAATGTGCTGTGGAAATCTTTCCCTAAACACTCTCCTGTATCTTCCTTTGTGTCTGTCTGCCTCATCAGTCTAATAGGACGTTCTGTTCTCCTATCAGCATCTCATTATGTGGCAGTAAATTAGAGATTTATTATTCTGATTAGTCATGTTTCTCCAAATTCTTTGTTTCCGATGAGAACTATAAATAACTTTAAACCACTTTAAGCCCTTTATACCAGAGCTGCTTAATAATGTGACTCTCAGAAAACTGATTCTTTCTCATTTGGTGCCGAGGATCAGAGGCCGTGTCCTCTCTGCGATTTTACATTCTACTTCAAGAAATTTACAGCGAAATTAACCATAGAAGTAACCCCAGCTTCACCTCTCATACTCTCTCTGAATATGATGAAAAAAGACTCAGTGAAGTGATATGTCGAACTACAGCTCATTTCAAAATGTGCAAGCGTTGTTAAATGTGTGATATTTATGAAAGGTTATTAACATGATGATCATCATCATTATATTCTCCAGACCGTGATATGGAGTCATCAGTGCTCAACCAATAAATTAAATTCCCTTTTTCAAATAAGATAAAATGAAGATTTACTTTCTAAACACTACAGTTCAAAAGTTTGGGGTTGGTAAGATTTTTTAAAAGAAGTCTTTTATGCTTACCATGGCTGCATTTATTTAGTCAAAAACACAGTATTTTTTGAGTAAACTAACCCTTTAATATTATGAAATATTATGATTTAAAATAACTGTTTTTACTTCTATATTCCTGTGATGGCAAAGCTTAATTTTCACCAGTCGTTACTCTTTATTGAGACATTATTGTTTTCAGTGTCACATGATCAATTCTGTCATCATAACCCGGCCTCAAGTTGTTTCAAACCTGTATAAATTTCTTTCTTCTGCTGAACACAAAAGGAGATATTTTTAAGAATGTCAGTAACAAAACAGTTGTTCCATTGTATTTTTTTCCCCATACTATGAAAGTCAACTATGTGGTTACCCATATTCTTCAAAATATCTTCTTTTGTGTTTAGCAGAAGAAAGATAACATTTCAGACAAAAAAACAGTTCATTTTTGGGTGAACTATCTACGGTGGCCAAGAGAGCTCAACGTGCTGCAAATGAAGAAAACACATGCAAATAGAAAAAACACCAGCAAATAAAGAAACGCGCTGCAAATGTTCACAACACATGCAAATACAGAAACGCGCTGCAAAAGTTCGCAACACATTCAAATACAGAAACGCGCTGCAAATGTTCACAACACATGCAAATACAGAAAAGCGCTGCAAATGTTCACAACACATGCAAATACAGAAATGCGCTGCAAAATTTCGCAACACAAGCAAATACAGAAACGCGCTGCAAAATTTCACAACACATGCAAATACAGAAACGCGCTGCAAAAGTTCGCAACACAAGCAAATACAGAAACGCGCTGCAAATGTTCGCAACACATGCAAATACAGAAACGCGCTGCAAATGTTCGCAACACATGCAAATACAGAAACGCGCTGCAAATGTTCACAACACATGCAAATACAGAAACGCGCTGCAAAAGTTCGCAACACATGCAAATAGAGAAACGCGCTGCAAATGTTCACAACACATGCAAATACAGGGGGGGGGGATATTATTTTGTGTTAAAAAATATTATTAATAAATTATTAGTAATAAATAATATATTTTTTAATAATTTACTTGATTTTATGTCTCAAATCCCCGTCAAAAAAATTCACTGCAGAAAGTGAAACTAAAAACTCAATGATAAAAGCTCTACTTCAACATGTTCTGATAACACTATTTAACCTTAATTTATTTCTTAATATTTCTCTTGTGGCCCATACGTAGTGAAAAAAATGGGAAGAGATGTAGTTATTAAACAAGTTGTTTTTTTTTAAAATGAGGAGTTAGCTAATCTTATTACAGCGCGTTGGTTATGCGTGATGTGCTCTAAATTATTGCAGGGCAAATTAAAATATTAATTTAATTCTAAAAGTAGCCTAATCATCATTATCATCATCATCATAGATCATCGCAGAAGGTGCTTGAGATCGCCGGGCCTGGTATGTGCTAATTGCAGTGCATTTCTGTATTTGCTTGTGTTGTGAGTATTTGCAGCGCGTTTTTGTATTTGCTTGTGTTGTGAACATTTGCAGCGCGTTTCTGTATTTGCATGTGTTGTGAACATTTGCAGCGCGTTTTTGTATTTGCATGTGTTGTGAATATTTGCAGCGCGTTTCTGTATTTTCTTGTGTTGTGAACATTTGCAGCTCGTTTCTGTATTTTCTTGTGTTGTGAACATTTGCAGCGCGTTTCTGTATTTGCATGTGTTGTGAACATTTGCAGCGCATTTTCGTATTTGCTTGTGTTGTGAACTTTTGCAGCGCATGTGTTGTCAAACTGATGAAGATGTTTTCTTTATTTGCTGGTGTTTTTTCTATTTGCATGTGTTTTCTTCAGTTGAGCTCTCTCGGCCACCGTAACTATCCCTTTGAGAAACATTTCTTATTAGTATCAATGTTGAACACAGTTGTGTTACTTAATATTTTTGTGGAAAAGGATTCTTTGATGAATACAAAGTTTAAAAGAACAGCATTAATTTGAAACAGAAATCTTTTGCGGCATTATAAATATATTTTTATGGTCACTTTTGACCAATTTAATGTATCCTTGCTGAATATAAGTATTAATTAAAAAATCTTACGGACTCCAAACTTTTGAAAGGTAGTGTAGAAATCAATTCCATTTATGTAAATATCTATTGATAAATCTAGATTATACATGATTACAGCGATCTAAATAAATGAACCCAAAAAGAAAAAAGTGACCAGTATGTTCTTCAGAACATCTCCTTTGTTTTCCACTGAATAAAGAAAGTTAGAGTGATTAATTAATGACAGAATGTTTACTTTTTGGTGAACTGTTCCTTTAATTGCAGAGGATTGTGGTTATAAATAGAGCTGTGTCAGCTGCAGCACACAAGCACATTTAAGTGAAATTCACATCTCCATTACAGAGATGAGAAAAAACTCAGTTAGCAGGCAACAGGTCACACACGTCTGCACACATTCACATACTGTAATTGAGAATGAAGTACACCATTGCCTTTCATAAAAGAGATGATGTAGAGTTCATTGGTTGTAATTAATAGGTTTAACCTTTGTCAGTGCACATAATCAGTATGAATAGATTTCGATTGCACTGAATTGCTCATCCTGGCTGCTCATCGATTTAAATAGCATTGAATAATGCATTTGAAAATTTGTTTTATGTACGCCCTCAGTCCCACCATAAAGGCCTGTATAAGTACACACAAGTATACTTTTCCTTAAATTAACTGGATATTGTTAATATTATTCAAGAGGTCATTATTACAATGATTTACATTCAAACTATCAGCAATCAATACTTTGGGGAAAATCAGACTTGCCAAATATATTAGTTAATTATTGGCTGTTACAGGATACAAAAAGAACTTGATTTGATGAGGTCACATGATATTGTAGGATAGGATAGCGTCCAGGTTACACATGCCATCATACAAATAAACTTAAATTCTCTAAAAATATATATACACAATTTCGTTTAACGGGTTTTACAAAACAAAATCGAAGTACCCTCTAAACACACACACTTGTTTTATGTGTAGTTTTTGCACTTGTAAACAGCTGTTATGTACAAAATTTCCCCTCAGGGGTAAAAACATTTTCATTGTGTCTGTCTACGTGAAAATTTTACCAGCTGCCGAGTTCTGTAGTGCTGTATAAAATGTTGCATTGGGATGCAACAATTCCATCTGCCTTGGAGGAAATGATTATTAAAAGGAGAAAACATTCATTAGAATCCCAGAGCATGCAGAGGTCAGCGTCTCAGACAGCTGTCTGACCTCAAGGCTAGACAGATGAGAGAGAGCTCAGAGCATCACACAGATAGATGTAATCCATGTTCACCATCACACAATTCCACTTGCTTTATTTCCTCTTATTTCACCCGATTTCATCCCTTCTTCACAGATATTAAAGAGATTCAGAGCCACCAACACAAACTCTCCGTCTCGCTCACAAACTCTCAGGCACTCAAAAAAACTCTCGTCCTCGGGGAGCATCTCTATCTCATTTCAAGCACTCACTCATGAACGACAGTGGATACATCCGTATAAGAGGTGATGTGTTTGTGTGGGGGAGGCTGAAGTGTGTGTGTGAGTTCGAGTGTGTGTGAGAGACAAAGGCAATGTGCATATGCTAGTGAGTGGGTAGATAGTTGTCACTTTAACTATGAGCACTTTATGTCCAGGGATTGATTTTTATTCAAACTAACATACTTCAACTTTTTTAAAAAACAACTTTTTGTTATATAAAGGTCACATTTAAACATACTTCAAAACTTTTTTTACTTTGCTTTTATCATGGTCCCAAAATTTACATCATATTGCTACACTCTCCGTTTCAAAATTAGTCTGGGGGATTGAGGAAAACGTAACAAGACGAAAGGAGAGACTACATGGAGCTTCTCAGTACAACAGTACTAACTCTATCACAGATTTCAGTATTTGCACTAACTACCAGTTAGTCAACAACAAAGCAACAATTGTCTGGGGCTGTAGAGAAGGTCCATGTAGAGAAAGAAGTGGCTCTGTCTCTTTCCTCTCCCCTCTTCTCATCTGTGCTTTCTTGGTGGCTTTTATAGCTGGTTTCCTCACTAAAGGAGCCAATGAATGAAGTGCTAGTTGGCTATCAGCAAATGAGTATCAGGTGCCTGCAATCAGCTCCTGTTAGAGCAGCAGCATAAGGCCCCGTCCACACGGAGACGCATTTAGGTGTATACGCAAAAATTTTGTATCGGATAGGTGTTTCGTCCAGACGAATCTGGCGTTTCAAGAAGGTGAATCCGATACTTTTTGAAATTGGGTCCCAGAGTGGATAAATCTTAAAACGCTGTCTTTGCGTTTTCATGTGGACAGCCAATCCGTATTATTTGTGAAACGATGATGTCATCACCCCACGTGTCAACCCTTAGTCAGACGCCGCTAACAGCACAAAACAGCAACAGCAACAACAATAGCAGACTCTAGATGCTTGTGTTCGTTCTGCAGAAGCTACTGAGCCAAAATAAAGCGTTATTTCTAAGCTTTACTAAAGTTTGTATACAGCGCCAAGGTTTATGCGCATGCTCCAAGTCTTATTCTCTGTTTTAAGTGTATCTCTGTGGCAGAATTACAGCGCCACATACTGGTCTGGCATGTATACTACATCGTTTTGAGTCGTTTCAGTGGTTTCGTGTGGACGCAGATATTTCTTAAGACGAGGAAAAAAAAAGATCGGATAGGGAAAGATCTGGCTTCGTGTGGACGGGGCCTAAGAAAAGAGAAGAAAAAGAAAGCACAACATAGAGAAAAACAAAAACACGACTGCCCCAAATCAGTACAAACTACGTCACAGGATGTAACAATATATATATTTATATATATATATATATATATATCTCATATCTGTACAATAAAAAAAAATGAAAAAAAAAATAATAATAATAATAAATTAATACAATATTGTGTGTGTGTAGTGGTTTGGGTAATGGATGGATTTTACAGTTTGGATCCAAAATTTCCATCTTAAAGGGTTAGTTCACCCAAAAATAAAAATTTTGTCATTAATTACTCACCCTCATGTCGTTCCAAACCCGTACGACTTTCGTTCATCTTTGGAACACAAATGAAGATCTTTTTAATGTAATCTGGCAGGATTCTGTCCCTCCAGAGACTTCACAACTAGAACTTTGACACTTAAAATTTAAAAATTCATAAAGAGATCGTAAAACTAATCCATATGAATTGAGCGGTTTAGTCCAAATTTTCTGAAGAGATACAATCGCTTTATAAGATGAACAGATTTAATTTAGGCTTTTACTTTATAAACATTGATCAGCAAGTGATTTGTGGGTGAACTAACCCTTTAAAATATAAAAATGTAAAATAAAAATATTATCGTCATTTCCACCACGGCACAACACCTTGTAATTTTGGAAAATTATGCAAAAAGTTCTAACATAACATGCCAGCTGTAGCAACATCAAGACAAATGAGTGAAGAATTTCCCTCCAAAAATTCTTTAGATTGTAACTTTAATCACACAATATTATCAAACACAACCCATCATTTGAGTTTTGATAGAAATGACACTGTGGTGGAAATGTTCATGATTTTTAATAAAAATGTCATAATTTTTCCTGTGATGCATGTATATCCACTGTTGAACATTGTTAGAAGACTAAATAGTTCATTTTCCATAAGTCCACAGGCCCACAAGTGTCAAAGAAACACCCAATTATTGATGCTTGTCTGTGGTTTGTGTGTGTACATTTTATCTTTTCCTCTCCCAAAATGACACAGCCATGGTGCCTTAGCCTTCAGCTCTGTTTCCTCTTCATCCAACATTATACTATTGATGACCAGATGTGTTCCACCACCTCAATGAATGGGAAATTTGAGAGATGGACATATCATTTAAAGGAAAATAGTGCTTTATGCTGCAAATTTTCTGGGAACATCAAAAGTGCTGTCGTCTGAATCAATAAAAGTACAGGCAGACCAAGAACGTGTCCACTTCAGTGAACAATCCTTGAGGTTTGGGGAAATATGTGAAGAATTTAAATAAAAAGATGACATTTCAGTAGTTCTTTTAATAAGCTGATCATATGCTCAAGCAATATGGAATACACACACACAAAAACAGCCTTCTTTTCCCACATGTGGAGTATTGCTGTTGTCAATGTTTCATTTGAAACTCTCAAAAAGTAGGTATAAATAAACCACAGCTTTGATCGTCTTTTGTCAGTATGAAAGGGATAATACGCCTTCTAATACTAAAATGACCATAGTTTATCCCTGAATGGCTGATATGGGGCCATAACAGGGTAAATGAAGGAGAAAATGAACAAATTAGCATGTAAATGTAATAAGATGTCATTAGAGATTTAAGAGTGGGTTAAATAAAAAGAACCCACAGGCAGTCATTCTGACAAATGGCTATCTACACAGAATTGCATTAGTTTTTATTTAATGGGCCTAATAAAATGAGCATATGATCATAGTTATTATAGATATGCACTGGAAGCACTTCGGTACGCGAGCTGGGAGAAGAAGTGGCGTTAGATGAATGTTTTCTAGTGTATTCATAAAAGCAGACTGCCTTCCCTGCTCAAAGCCCAATACATCTCTTCCAACTATGCGGCAGCCAATGGCACATCACTCAGAAAAAGTGACAGATGCCCCCGCACTGCGTTCCGGAATGTTCTCCCGAGTTCTGAGTTCCACCTCGGGTCAATCTTCCAAATGTGATTATGGCTCAAGATAACTGAGCCTGCCAGCGCTCTTCTATGGCCAACGTATCTACTGAAAACCCACGAGAGTGCTTCGCCTCACCCTTACCTTCCCTGCTCGCTCTCTCACTCTCATTTTCTGTCTTTCCCCATTCATCTAAAATCTACAGGAAAGAGAATAGTTATCTGCAGCCTAACGGAAAACAAATCTGCTCAATTAACAGCGGTAGACAAAGTTCTCTTCCCCAGGTGATCCATTTATCTTCGACTTGGTAAAACGAAAGCAGCTTTGAGTTAAAAAAAGGAAACTTGAGCTTGAGCAGAACCAAAACGAAATGAGCCAAACAACAGAATGACAGTTGGGAAATGGACTGGATCTGTAGTCCGCACACAAATAAAGATAAAGAGAGCGAAACAAAAGAGGGAAATATGAGATATATGAGATGGATGAGTGGACAGCGGGATTGGGGTACGCAGCGGGAGCCAATTTCTAGCCCAGTGAGACAAACCCATCTCTATTTCACACCTCTGAACTCTGCATTCGCTTCAGTTCGGCTCTCACCTGCCCGCTGAACCCAGAACAGTGTGCTGTTTCCTCATACAGTAGACTGAAGAGACGTAAAAGTGCAGGAGGCTGATCCTGGATCCATGTTTATGTTATTGCTTTAGTCAGAACAGGCAGGAAATCAGCACAGCAGCAGAAAGCAAAGTGCATTTAGGGTCCCGACCTGAGGGAAATATGAATTGAAACGGCAATGTTTTCTCATATACAACTGGTTAGGCTCCACCCACCTGTTTACACTCAGTTTGCCCACTGTGAACTGATTCAGGCTATAAAATAGGGCTGTTTTATAATTTCACAGATGGTCCCTGGAAGCTGCTGTCCTTACTGTTTTCAGACCTGTACAACACCACTTAAACATGAAGCACACAACAAACAAAAACAGAGCTGTTCAGTTTATAGCTCTAAAACATGAAATAGAGCTTTTTCCAGCCAGGAGAAATTTCTTATGGGTGTTTTGAATGGGTTTTTTGATTAATGAGTAAAATAAAGTCTGTGGTCAACATTTTTTTTGTTCTACAACACATTACAATCACAATAATAACTCAAATATGAATTTGGAAACTATTGTGCTTTGAAAAAGAGCCGCAAACAAGTTGCAGTAACAGTAAGCCACAAATAAATAAATAAAGGATCATGTGACACTGAAGACTGGAGTAATGGCTGCTGAAAATTAAGCTTTCCCATCACATGAATAAATTCCAAATAAAATACATGCAGCCTTGGTGAGCATAAAAGATTTCTTTTAAGACATTTTAAAAAAATTGTACTGACCCCAAGCATTTGAACGGTATTATTTTAGCAACTTGTGTTTTGAAAGCACAAAATGGTTTCAAGATTCTATTTAAAAACTAATGTTCACCACAAAGGGAATCCATAGTGAATTAGCCTTCCGGGTCGGGCTACAAATTGACAGCATGACTCAACAGATCTCAACAGGACATGAAGTTGAAGAGAATTATTGCAGTTGTCCTTGTTCCTTTGTTTGCTGTTCCCAATTAAAGTGAAATGCAGGAAGACACCGCACTAGAGGTTGTTTAATCATGAAATACAGGATGAATGCTGATTGTTGAGCTATCAATCTCTAGACGCAGCTCATCTTAAACTGATCCAAGCACAAACATCATAACAATAATATCAGTGAAGAATTACACAACCCAGGGCTTGACACTTCATTCATTTTTCAACACTTTCACCAAAATATTTTTCACAAACTTTGAATGAAAAATTCAATTTCAATTTATTATTACGAAAGTTTCAAGCAATTCATCGTTATGGAGGAATATTTTCAATATTCTTCCCAAACCATAAAACTCTCAACAGAGCCTGAGAGAAAATTCAGCTGATATCCTCTTATGTATGGGAATTAATGCAATCTTACTGTCTGCCTGGCTCTAACTGTCGATTTTCTCTTCTCAGAATGCCAAATATATCTGGTACACATATCTTGTATATTTGGGACATTGGTTATTCACACATCACCTGACTTAGTTTTGTGCTTAACAAAGATTAATCAGCATTGTAGATAAACAATGCTTGTAACTCAAATACTATTTTCCACTCTAAAAAGGTAATTTTAAAGGAAAAGAATGTAAAAATGCTACAGTAAAGATATAATTCTAGTTTATTTTAAAAATATAACAGATTTAAGAAAAAACAATAAAATGTCAGGTTCAGGAAAAAAGATATTAGATTTACTTTTAAAAAAAAGCATGTGTTTCAGAAGTAAAAAATTATTGAAATACTTTATAATTACCAGTAAAAACCTACATTATATTTATATACACTTCAGTTCAAAGGTTTGGGGCCAGTAATATTATTAAAATGTTTTTAAAAGTATAAATTACATTTAAAAATATATTAAAATAGAAAACAGTCATTTTAAATTTGAATAATATTTCACAATATTACTGTTTGCATATGGTGAGAGCACAAGACACGGAGAATACAGAAGTACACTACACATAATACATTGATGACACAGAACAAAAAACTGAATGAACTGAGGGTTTAAATGCACAGAGAGAGTAATCGACATAAAACAGAACAGGTGCAGGAACTAATCGACAAGCAAGGAAACTAACTAGGGAACACAGGATACAGGCAAAACGGGAGAGCACAGACTGAGAACGAAATCAAACAGTGAAACTATAACTGTTGAATGATCCTTTAGAAATCACTTTAATATGCTGATTTGGTGCTCAAGAAACAGTATATAGCCTATTATTTTATAATCATTTTATATTATTATTAATTTTGAAAGCAGTTGAAACTTGTGGAAACCATTACTTTTTTTTTTTTTTTTTTACAGGATTCTTTGATAAATAGAAAGTTTAAAAGAAATCTTTTGTAACTATTTCTAAGTCTTTACTGTCACTTACATTTTAAATTTTTGAATTGCATTATACATTAACTGCATGTGATTTTTTAAAGAAGTGAAATAATGGTAATTATCAGTAACCTTCAAAATACAAAGCGGTTTTAAGCAGTTCAAGGATGGTATATTACTATTTTATCAGTTAATGAATACAGTTATGAAATATGAAATACACAGGCCTTCTGTAATGCCTGAAACATTGCCACCTTATTTTGTAAAGATAATATCCAGCTACCACAACTGCCAGTCTTTTAAAATATATTTAACTGGACTTTTTAAAGACCATCCAGCTGCATGAGGCCAGAGTTTAAGTGTCATCTTGGGGGAGACAGACAGGAGGACCCCAGGTAAAAGTGTGAGGTGCTAAAATATGGGACATACGGTGCTCCGTGTGGATTTAATACGGAATGTGTTTACTTCCCTTTTAAATACGTGATAATTCCGTAATATATGAGCTTGCTGTTATCATAGGTAAATAAATATTCTTATAAACTTTCCATAAAATCCTGTCCGCTGTGAGTTGCGTGAACCAGAAAGTTCAACAAAGAATGAAAAAATAAATAAACCAGCTGGGTCAAAACAACCCAACCAGCTGTTCAGCAGCGAATTAACCCCTTACAACCCATTTGACAATCAACAAAACAATGTGTTTAAAGAAACAACCCAGCACTTGTTCACTTTTTTTGCACTTTTTTTGTACTGAGAAAAAGAGACTGAGAAAATGAAACAGAGGGAGAGAAAACGGAAGCATGACTAACAAAAACGTTGCTTTTCTCACTCTCTGCCCAATTTACCCAACAGTTTCTCTCTCTCCCTCTCTCTCACACACACACACTCCCATAACTACTCAGACTCAGTTATTGCATTAGCCACCACTTTCTTCCTGTGTGATTTGTGGGTAAAAAACAAATCCGGCCTCTGATAGAGTGCTGCATTGATGTAGATTACCAGCGCTCACACACACACATCAGATAGGAAATGCAGCGGCCTGATTACGAGTCTTACTAATGGTGCATTACTGAAATGGTGCTTTTAAAATAGAATGTGTTTTATGAGTGAGCTGTTTATGGGGTTTTGAGGCTGGTTCCCTTCAGTACCTCCATGGGAATTCGCATGGCATCCGCCGCCCAACACTGAGCTTTATAGAGATGAATATAATGTGCTCTGATGCAGTGGGCTGTTATTAAATTCTTCCATAGGCATTTACGGTGTGAACTGCACAACAGATGCTGCTATCCGCTCCTCTCCTTCCCTTCACATACCATCCTCTCCATTTCGCCTCCTTTTTCTTCCTCTCTAACGACTTCTAGCCGATAAATTTGATAAAGTAAAATGGCAGCTGCTCTGACACAATAAATCCAGCTCGACATTATTAAAGTTCAAGTTGTTTCTTCACTTAAAAACCCTCCAAAGCAAAGGGTCAGTTATGCTTATTGTTTCAAGCACACAAAATACATTAAGATTTCATTGGAATCAGTTAGAAGATCTAGAAATGGTCTCTTTAAATTAAATTAAAAAGGGACAAATCTTGATTTGTTTTTAATGGAATATTTCAGTATTTAATAAAAATGATTTATCCGTGTACATCATATTTTTTTTTTAAATTCATGTACTATTAAATAAAATAACTTCCCCACCCACCTGCAGCGACATCTCTTCTTCTCTGATGACATGTTTACTGGCGTGAGGGCGGGACAACCTGTCACTCACATGAGATTACAGCAATAGCAAACCACAACCATCCAACAATCCAATTAATTCCTCATGGTCAAATTAATCCCCACCCTACATTTTTTTCTTGTTCAAGAAGCTGTTTCTCTTGAATATACGTCACAATAGAGGAGAAAAGACTATCGCAACTTCCATTTTATGCTGACTTTAAATGCTGACAGTTAGCAATAGTAGAGTTCGGTGCTAACGTAACAAGACTAAATGAGATCACTCCAAGATAAATGTTTACTGTTTCTCAATGGCCTTGCCCTCTTGATAGCCCTGGCCTTCATGGTTTATGCTTTCTGCTGTGATCTCTGGGGTTAAATGAGGTGTTGTTGTGTTTGGCGGGTATCTGTAACAGCTACGTAATGCTAGCTTGTAGGCCCTGCTAACCTCTGGGTAACATAACTGCATCACCACACTCACTATAGCGACTGATGGATTTGACGCTCAGTCATTGCCATCTCTAATTAAACAGGTAACGTATCAGAGTGTCTGGCCTCTGGACAATACTGGCTAAGGGGTTATCTGACATCTATCAATCTTTTTCATTAAATTTTAATTATTAACATACACTGATCAGGCATAACCTAATATTGTGTCGGTCCCCCTTTTGCTGCCAAAACAGCCCTGACCCGTCGAGTCATGGACTCCACTAGACCCCTGAAGGTGTGCTGTGGTTTCTGGCACCAAGATGTTAGCAGCAGATCCTTTAAGTCCTGTAAGTTGTGAGGTGGGGCCTCCATGGATCAGACTTATTTGTTCAGTACATCCCACAGATGCTCGATTGGATTGAGATCTGGGGAATTTGGAGTCAACACCTTAAACTCGTTGTTGTGCTCCTCAAACCATTCCTGAACCATTTTTTCTTTGTGGCAGAGTGCTGCTGAAAGAGACCACAGCCACCAGAGAATACCATTTGCATAAAAAGGGTGTACATGGTCTGCAACAATGCTTATGTAGGTGGTACATGTCAAAGGAACATCCACATGGTTGGCAGGACCCAAGGTTTCCCAGCAGAACATTGCCCAGCAACACACTGCCTCCGCAGGCTTGCCTTCTTCCCATAGTGCATCCTGGTGCCATGTGTTCCCCAGGTAAGCGACGCACATGCACCCGGACATCCACGTGATGTAAAAAAAAAAAAAACACCTTCTTCCATTGCTCTGTGGTCCAGTTCTGATGCTGATGCCCACTGTTGGCACTTTCGGTGGTGGACAGGGATCAGCATGGGCACCCTGACTGGTCTGCAGCTATGCAGCCCCATATGCAACAAACTGTGATGCACTGTGTATTCTGACCCCTTTCAGTACCAGCATTAACTTCTTGAGCAATGTGAGCTACAGTAGCTCATCTGTTGGATTGGACCACACGGGCCAGCCTTCGGCTGGGAACACCCCACAAGAGCTGCAGTTTTGGAGATGCTCTGAACCAGATGTCTAGCCATCACAATTTGGCCCTTGTCAAACTCGCTCAAATCCTTACACTTGCCCATTTTTCCTGCTTCTAACACATCAACTTTGAGGACAAAATATTCACTTGCTGCCTAATATATCCCACCCACTAACAGGCGCCATAATGAAGAGATAATCAGTGTTATTCACTTCACCTGTCAGAGGTCATAATGTTATGCCTGATTGGTATTTCTACAGGTCTTCAAACGTCGGCAGATCACTGTGCTGTTCAGACTACGTGACTTGTTGTGGAGTCTTGAAGTCATTGTGGTGTTCACACTACGTGACACTACGTAAATGATCTGCAACAGGAGGTTACACACTACACGAGCTGACGACAACCGTCACCCAACGACTTTATTTGAAAATGGATGTTGGGAGGAAATTAGATGAAATTTTGAATTAAATTTAATTAAAATTAAAATAACCCTTTCACAAATAAGTTTAAAACATTCTGGCTGACTTCCCAGAGTTAAGGCAACTGTTATTTTAGAACGTTTCCCTTTATTGTTTCCATGACGACGTGTCATGCGGCCAGCCGGCCACACGGTATGACAGATGTATTGCTTTTCTCACCATGTCATCAACTATCTGATATTCCGATTCTCAAATATGTGCAAGTGAGTATTTTGTCATTTAAAAACCTATATAATGACCTTGATCTGAATATATAACGTGAATTCATCCATTTGTCCTGAAAGTGGCCGGTGAACTGGGAGAACAATAGAGTGAGTGAGTTTTACAGTTTCTTACACAATGTGTATCTGATATGAATAAACGTCGGCAAATTATATTTGAATGGATTGTTATTGCTGCTTCCATAGACATCAGTGTATATTTCATTGGCTGTTGCGTCGCGACACGTGACACCACAGGATATCGAGTCGGCCGACAGCTCCAGATATTTAGCATGCTAGATATTTGTCTGGTGTCTGCAAGGTGTTGGCGACGCGTCATTGAGTAGTTCACACATAAAGATTGGCGAGTGCCGATCGGCCGCTGATTTTCCCCCGATCACAGCCCGACCTGTCTGCGAGCTCGTTAACTTGCAAATCGGGCTTAAAATCCTGTAGTGTAAACTTGGCATTAGAAAGCTGCTTAGTTTGTTAACCCAAACCAAGTGCTGCTTACTAACTTAATAACAATGACTGGGATGTGAACACCAGTGCTAAGTTAGTGTCACATGTCACCTCTGTTGGACTTTGTTTTCGTTTGCACTGTTTCTCCCTGCCTAGTTTGTTGTCATAGTTACAGATTAGATTTCATCATTCAGTTCAGGTTTGTGTGTCTAATCATCCTTGTTTGCAGTTGTATATAAGTTCATGTTTGTTAACCTTTAGCTTGTCAGGTCTCGTCTATGGTTACATTGTGTTGCTTCGCTCTTTAAGTGAAACATTTGTAGTCACTCTTGTTTTTCATATGTTATTGTGACACTTCTGCATTGTATTAAGAAATGTGTATCGGTACATGCCTACGAAATAAGGACACATCATTCTACTTTACTTTTTTTTTTAAAAGTACAGTAAAAAGTACTTTTTAACTTAAAACTATGACTACAGACTATAATGACTAAACTATAAGGAAAGGAAACAGGGAATGTCTGCTTGAATCCGGCATCATCCAAGTAATCCTGTTATAAATTATGCTCATAGAAATTACAGAAGCGTTTCGGACTCACACACACACACAAACTGTCACAAAGTAATGGAGCACCTGTGAGTGTAATATGACTTCCAGTGGCTCAGGTGTGTTGGTGAACTACAGATCCATTAGCACTGTGAAATAACCTCTATTTCCTCCATATGAGCGTGTGTGTATGAACGAGTCCAGTAATTCCAATAATCACAGCTGTTGGTCTGATGAAAAGTATCTCATGTGTGCTATAATTCACTGTGTGTCTAAATGGTTTTAGCCAAGAAACGACTTGTTTAAATCCTTAATGAAAGGAGACAAAGAAACTTTATTGACAATATGAGGCACCGGTGGTTATTATCTAAGGACTGAATGGCAGAAAAACACCAGTGACTCACTGAATGTCAGTCATAGTGCATGTGTGAGAGACAGCAAGAGGTGGAAGCAGGAGCTGGAGTCGCTCACTCACACCTGCAGTAGAGTAATTGATTTCTGCCATGCACTCTGCGTGTGCGCACACACACACTAAGGGAAAACAGATTAAAGTTACTTTCCCTCACACCACAAAAGTGCTGTCACACAAACAGAACTTTTAATAAGCATGCACATCCACACAATCGCACTGGCGAAAAAGTTCACTCTGCAAAATTATTTAATAGAAATTATTCAGTTATTTGGTCAGGTGCAGGATGACACATGCAGGATGGAACGGATCTGGAATAGGAAAAGAGGAAATTTATATGATAATTGCACTAAGTGACTTTATGAATAAATGCAAGGAGATTACAGATAAAAATTCATCTAAATTTCACAACCGCTTTACCCAGCTAACCACAGAGCGATCGGGAAATGTTTTGAAGATCATTTGAAGGGCATTTTGTTCAGATGTCGGCCATGCACAGATGTGCCCTGACAGTAACAGATGTGTGCACATGTGTAACTCTGTTTAATGGCCCACTAGCAGTTTGAACTCAGTCATTTCACAGCCATGTGTCAATAGATGAAATCTACAGTGCAATTGTGAATTGATTATTGGATTTGTTTAGATCTTTGGCTGTGAGTCTTGTTATGAAGATGGTGAGCGAGCCAAAAATAAAAACAAACCTGTTCTCCTTAAAGGGTTAGTTCACCCCAAAATGAAAATTCTGTCATTAATTACTCACCCTCGTGTCATTCCACGCCCGTAAGACTTTCGTTCATCTTCGGAGAACAAATGAAGATATTTTTGATGACAGAATGCTGTCAGATTGGTTGTAGTTAATAGTGAGAATTACACCCTAATCTGAAGTGTGACCAAATAAGCTAATGTACATTGTTAGTTCATGTTGATTAATATTAATTAATGCCAATGTACACAACTTTATTTTAAAAATATATTAGGTATAGAAATTAAATGCACCTAGATAAATAATGTATTATTCATTGTTAGTTCATGTTAAATATTGCATTGCTGACATACACAATCTAACTGTCTTATAAAAACCAATATCAATATAAAAGACAAAGCTATCTTAATACTGTTACAATTGTACTCCAAAGGAAGACGAGGAACTAAGATACGAGTGATACAACGTAGTTTAATCTCAAGGAAGAAGCAGGCGAAAGCAAATACACATAACATTCAACACAGGTAATTCCAACAGGGTAACTACAGCATAACATAAACGTAAGCCGGACAACATGCACTGAAAACACAGGAACTTAAATACACAGGTAAATGAGGAGATTAAACGGAAACAGCTGAGAGTGATAGCAAATCATATTAGTAACCATGACAACAAAGGAGAAGCGGGAAAACTAAACAAAGGAACACATGTGACTGAAAGTGACAAAATAAGAGTCCATGAAAGTGAAACTAACTAAACAGAACTGTAACAAATACAAAGAAAAGACAAATATGTATATTTTTATCTGTATAGTAAAACTTTCTCCAACAGCCCTAAACCAGTCCCTCTCCCACCACAGATGTTGGTGAAGGTGTGTGGAGCGTCAGTGATCTATTCTGATGGCAGGCTGATGGATTGGCTGTCAGTGAGATTTGAGAATTGGCGCAGTGGAAGTGTAGCTCACAGTAACGATTACCAGGGGAATTCAATACAGACAACTACAGCCCTCTGCTCAGTGCCACCAAAACCTCAAAGGGCTGAACGGCCACATACATCAGCCTGTCATCCGCTGATATGAAAGACAACAGTGGTCATTTAGAACCGCTGTGCTACGTGTCAGTCATATATGTTTATAGATGAGTGTGTGCGTATTGTAACAAGTGGAATTAGGTACTGCTCCTTTAAGGCGGAACGCACTCTCTCTCACTCGCTGATGAGTGGGCAGTCCAGAGAGGAAGCGCGAACTGTGAGCATCGCATGTGTGCATTATTTTATTTCTGTTGCTCTTTGCCGTTTATTATTTTTTTTGTTTGTTCAGTAACGCAGTTGTCAGTGAAGTGTTGCAAACTGCCCCATGTGTTCGTGGGAACGGCGCTGATAATAAACCCCATGTGAAACGTCAGATAGCCTACGTGTATTTTGCTTGCACTTGAAGCTGCAACCATTCGGTCCAGCTATCCGGTCTCTCTCTGTATACAAGCGTTACAGTGGCGCCGAACATTTTGCCTCTGGCCTCGGATCAGCCCGTTGGGCGTGCTGCTCGAAGATATTATCGTTCGATGTGGATTTTACGGACATTTTTGCACACACTGAAGCTCCGAGAAGCACACGGACAATTTGTGCAAGGAAACGTGAGATTGATTCTGGCACGTGTGATTCGTTTCGGAGCGTGAGATTCATTCTGGTACGTGTGATTCGTTTCGGACCGTGAGAGGAGTCATTGGTTCACCAACGGTTAAACAAAACCGTTCAAGAGTTTCAACTGAAAAGATTCATTCAGATATGACTGACCTGACTTCACCTTTTGAGTCTGAGCCTAGGAGGAGAGCACCAAAGCCGACTGTCTGCCTGGAGACACAGGTTGAGTCGCTAAGGACAGAAGTAGCAGTGCTGCGTAAATGCTTAAAGGAGTCCCTTGATCTGCAAAGAGGTATTATTGATGATTACGGTCAAAACCTGTACACAATGGCTTCAAACCCCTTACCTGCATGTAATGTTCCAATGGCCTCTTCCACTCCATATGCCCAGGCCCAAGCTGTTCACTTGCCAAAACTTTCGGCGACAGCCTTTGGTTGTAGTGTAGCACCTGAAAATGCAGCAGACGTTTCTCAAACTTCCTTACTGCTAAATAGCACAACTAGAGCGCTGGCCTCAGTCTTGAATCAGTCAAAACTTGAGCCCCTGTGTTCGGAGGATGGAAAAGTTCAGCCTGAGGAGTGGCTTCAGCTTGTGGATGTATATAGAACCTCGTTGGGTCTGGCGATGCCCAGATTCTTCTCGAATTACCTCGCTTCTGGCCAAAGAACCCAGGAAATGGTTTTCAGTATTGAGTGAACACATCACAGCCTGGACACAATTCCGCATACCCTTTTTAAAAGTGTGTTTCTTCCATCAGACAATCAGGAACGCATCTTGAGAGGCATCCTAGATCGTGTTCAGGCACCTGATGAGCCTTTTCCAACATTTGTGGCGCACCTATTGGCGAATTCAAAAGTTAAAGTCTCCACCCACAGAACAAGATCAAATTGAACTGATTTGTAAACATGCATTAGAAGCGATACAGAGTCGCAATTTATGGTACACAGATCCACGTCAGTCGTCGACCTCCTGATGCGGGCACATGAGCTCCATTCTGTTCTTGGCCCAAACAGCCGTAATGAGCCCCGCTGCCAATGAAAGAACAAGCACGTGAAATTTACTGCTTCAAATGTTCTGAACCTGGTTTCACCTCCCGAAATTGTCAAACTGCAGCTTTGCAGCACAAGCAAATGTATTCCCGGGTGTTGAAAAGCAGAACTTTCAAACAGGATTTGGAACACCAGGTGCGTAGTCAGAGTAAGCGAGAACCAAAGCGTTAACAACAGGGTAGGCAGGAAAACAAATTCGGCCAACAGAAGGGAAACTTCAGGGAGGAGGACATTTTACAGGGGCAATCCTCCCTCCAGAAGATAAATATGCCCCAACATTCTCCAGTGTCCACACGTGAGCCACTCGTCCTGGGTCATGTGGAAGACCAGCTTCTTCTTCATTCTGGAACACACCATTCATTGTCAAAGTAAACCTCTACAGCAAAGCAGTTGATGCAGCTCGATACAGGTGCTTCCCTATCTGCGATTCGGACTAATATTATTTCTGGCATGCTAGGAAGCTCTGGAAAAGTGCACCCTTGGTTATCGCCCTCCGATTCAATTAGCTAACAGAGCAACTTGCAGCCCAACCGGTGTCATTTGGCTGAATATTGGATTCCAAGGAAAACGTTTTTACCATAGATTTGTTATTATCCCTGATCTTGCTTCACCACTTATCTTAGGGATGGATTTCATGTTAAGAGCTGCAGTCAACATTCATATTCCATCCAGGACTGTAACCTTATGTGACACTATTGGCGCCAGAACCATGTGAGCTAGCAAGTGAATGGATGGAGATGCCAGGGTAGGGTGCATGATGTTCATGCATATCCAAAAATCTGACTTAAGAGGGAAAGTTGAAGAGGGCATGCTTGGGACAGGAACAAAAGCTCAGTTCCTTGCCCTTGTGGAAGATTTTGGTGCATGTTTGATGGTCACTTGGGCCATCGTCAATGGCGGAGACACATGATCGACACGGTGGTGCGAAACCTGTACATTGCCACCTTACCGTACTTCTCCTGAGAAAAAGCAGATAATTGAGAGCCAGATCAAGCAAATGCTGGAGGAAGGAATTATTGAACCCTCATCAAGCCCGTGGGCTGCGCGGTGGTGATTGTAAAGAAACCTTGGAGAACCCAGATTCTGTGTTGATTACAGGGTCTAAATCAGCTCACACTGAAAGATTCATATCCTCTACCCGGGTGGATGAATCATTAGACTTTCTGTCCCGTGGGAAATTTATTACCACTCTGGATCTATCTCGAGGGGTATTGGCAAGTGTCCGTTGAGGAAAGTCTAGACCAAAACTGCGTTTATCTCTCCTGCGGCCTATTTCAGTTCAAAGTCCTTCCCTTGGGCTCAGCAATGCCCCGCTACCTTCCAGAGGGTCATGAACACCGTGCTTGCTGGCCTGATTTATAAATGCTGTGCAGTGTACTTAGATGACATTGTAATAGCTTCACCGACCTTTGAACAACATCTTGAAGACCTTAGTGAGGTTCTGTTGAGATTACAGACAGCAGGTCTCTCTCTGAAGCTGAGCAAATGTCAGTTCTGTCTAAGTGAGCTCATATTCCTTGGCTACCGTGTCACACCAGAGGGTATATCCCCAGACCCAGCAAAAGTAAAGGCGGTTACCGAGTTCAGAACGCCAAAAGACACAAAAGGATGTCAGAGGATTCCTTGGCCTTACGGGCTATTATCGGCGCTTTTATGCCTGGATATGCGAGTAAAGCAGAACCACTTTTCCGTCTCACCAGGAAAGAAATGCCGTTCTGCTGGGATGAAAGTTGCCAGGCTGCTATGGATTTCTTGACAAAGTGTCTCACATCAGCACCAATCTTGTGTTTTCCAAATTTCATGGCCATTCTTCATACACACCGACGCTTGCGACCTGGGTCTTGGGGCGGCCCTAATGCAAAAAGACGACATGGGACGAGATGTTGTCGTGGCTTTTGCGAGCAGAACTCTACACAAGGCTGAGAAACCCTACTCAACACCTGAAAAAGAATGTTTAGGAGTGATTTGGGCCCTGGAGTACTTTAGACCCTATGTAGAGGGCCTCCATGTGACGGTCTACACAGACCATAACAGCCTGAGATGGCTGATGAACCGCCCAAACCCTGCTGGTCGTCTGGCGAGATGGTCTTTACGCCTGCAGGACTTTGATTTTAGTATTGTTCATAAGCCAGGTGTTCAAAACAAGGTCCCAGGCGCTTTGTCCAGCCCAATTCAATGCGAGGCTACCCCAATAGACATTCTGCCAGATTATGCAATTGTGGGGATGGATCTCCGTAGCCTGTCCTCAGTTGTGGTGACAGACAAAGCACAGTTGAGACAATTACAGGAAAATGACCCAGTGGTCAGTGATCTTTTATGTGCCCTCAAGAGTTCTGGAAAGAGGATGTGGATGAAAAATATGTCATTCAGGATGGTTTGCTGTATGTCAGAGACTCCAAAGTGACGTGTGGACTACATCCAATGAAACAGCTCAAATTTTACGGCGCCTACCTCCATCAGAGGTACTGTGTTAAAATACTACCATGACCACCCTACAGCCGCCACCTCGGAATTACTAAAACATTGACCAGGCTAAAGTTTAGGTTCTTCTGGCCAAAAATGGCAGAGGATGTAAAGAGATATGTTACCTCATGTTCAGTGTGTCAGTTGACAAAGCCAAGTCAAAGAAACCAGCGGGTCTGATGGTCCCAATCAAACCGCAAAGGCCTTGGGAATACACTGGAGTAGACTTTGTGAGCCCTCTCCCTCTCGGACGCAGAATGGAAATGAGTACATTCTTGTATTTGTCGACTACTTCTCAAAGTGGGTAGAAATAAATGCAGTCAGAACAGCGACAGCGCAAGTTGCTGCAAGTAAATTTCTGGCGAAATCTTTGCCAGACACGGTGCACCTTCTTACCTGATTTCAGACCGTGGCACGCCATTTGAGAGTAACCTCTTCGAGTCTGTGGTGGCCACCCTGGGTACAGAACACAGGTTGACTACAGCGTACCACCCACAGACAAGCGCTACGGAAAGAGTGAACGTACCTTGAAAAACAGCCATTCGTGCATACGTGGGGACAAACACACCTCATGGGACAGATACATACCTCAGATATGTTTTGCTCTTCGTGCCGCACCACATGAGAGCACAGGCCTGTCACCATCAATGCTGTTATATGGACGGGAGCTTGAGACTCCACTTGATTTGGTCACACAACCGAATGTTGATGGAATGGATGACCCGGATGTGACCTACCCGGAGAACTTGAGAGCTTCCTACGGGGACGCTCATGATCATGCCAGAATAGCTCTAGAGGAAGGACATAAACGCAGGAAGCGGTACTATGACCAAAGCGGCGTTCGGTTAATTATGTTGTGGATGATCTGGTTAGAGTGAAAACACACCCAAAGTCTGATGCAATAGCAAACTTTACAGCCAAGCTGGCTCCAGTATACTCTGGTCCATACAGGGTCTCAAAAGTACTTTCTGATGTTAACTACAGACTGGAAAAAGTTGATAATGGAGAGGATGTTGGTGTGTTTCACGTGAAGTGAACCTTCAGCCCTTTCACTCTTGGAATACAGCTTTGTCCATTAAAAAGTCTCTGATAATTGCGAGGATGTACAATCATTGGATGAAGGTGGCCCTATCCAAAACTGTGCTGGAGAGTCTGATGATACTGACATAAGTGTTGCTGGAGACTGGTTAACCAAACTCCCTGAAGATTTTTCCTCAGAAAGCTTACCTGAACAGACACTTGACAGTGCTGCTTTTGCTAACACAGAGTACTCTGACATGAGACCTGACTTTGACACTCACAGGTTTGACACAAGTGACCCATTCCAGGAGTTCGAACCGTTATAACTTGAGACCGAGACAGGAACCCAGAATTGCACTTCTGACTGGACAGTCAATAGGTGGACTAACCCATATCATACACATAAGTTTGAAGTTAAGTGAGGGAAGATGAAAAAAGGGTGTTGATTGTCACTTGTTGTTTATAGACAAATGTTCAAAGGTTGATTGTTATGGAAAAAAAGGAAAAATGTATTTCATATGTGGGTGTGGCACACAGTTTTGTTTTATTGAACTTAAATGCAATGTATGGACTTGTAAGAATGTACTGTTTGTGCATTGGTTTTGTTTTCTCACCCTGTAACAGCTTTTCAACTGTTGCATGTATGTCGTTGTTAAGTGAAACAGTAATGCTCCTTGATTGTGTACGGCTGGGGTCAGCCTTTATTTGACAGGGGAATCTGTAACAAGTGGAATTAGGTACTGCTCCTTTAAGGCGGAACGCACTCTCTCTCACTCGCTGATGAGTGGGCAGTCCAGAGAGGAAGCGCGAACTGTGAGCATCGCATGTGTGCATTATTTTATTTCTGTTGCTCTTTGCCGTTTATTATTTTTTTTGTTTGTTCAGTAACGCAGTTGTCAGTGAAGTGTTGCAAACTGCCCCATGTGTTCGTGGGAACGGCGCTGATAATAAACCCCATGTGAAACGTCAGATAGCCTACGTGTATTTTGCTTGCACTTGGCTGCAACCATTCGGTCCAGCTATCCGGTCTCTCTCTGTATACAAGCGTTACAGTATGTATGACTTTTTCCAGAAAATTGCAAAGAAAAAGAGTCACTAATACCATAACCCTGAACCTAAATCTCCATTAACCCTTGTGGTATCAGTAGATTTAAAGCAAAACATGACTCAAATGATATATGAGCATATCAAATAAGGAATTCTTACATTACTGATGTTCACAAGTTTAAAAGTTTAAAAAAAAAAATAATTGTTATGTTTTTGAAAGAAATCTCTTATGCTCACCAAGGCTGTGATTATTTGATTGAAAATACAGTAAAAAAGTAATATTATGAAATATTATTTCATTTTAAAATAACTGTTTTGTAACATTATAAAAGTCTATACGGTCATGTTTGATCAATTCAGTGTACCTGTGCTGAATAAAAGTATTAGGCCGTGTGTCCACCAAAGTATTTTTTTCCAGCGGCTAGCATACTTTTCCAATTGTTTTGATGTCATTTCTAGCGAAAAATTACTATTGTAGTTATTAAATATTCACTTAGTTTTTACCAAAGCTTGCTCTATTTTGCTGTAAATCATTAAACTGTTACACTGCCTCATAAGTCTGTCCATAATCAGATTCATGAGGTACCTTTGTGCGCAAACGCTGCCTGCAAAGTCATTGCCTATAAGGCATGAGGCAACAAGTCAGCTGCCTAAATTTTCGGATGCCTTTGTTTGGTGTTGTCTTTGCAATGCACAGTTACGTTGCCTTCCCACCTGTTTTGATTACTCTTCATTGGTGTATTATGCTCTTTTTTATTTTATTTAATAAATTATTGCTGCATTTAGATCCACTGTGCTTCACCTCATCTTCATTCTCAAACCAGCCATGATAATATTCAGCTTTCTATGATACTCAAGTATCATGTGTCAATGAACTCTACAGTGCAAATGTGAACTGATTATTGGATTTGTTTAGTGAATCTTTGGCTGTGAGTCTTGTTATGAAGGTGAGTGAGCTCTAGACCTGTTCGAGCCAATAATACAAAGACAATATACATTGATATTAATTTAAGTTAAATTAATTCAGTCCCTCTTCCACCACGGATGTGTGGAGCTTCGGTGATCTATTTTGATGGCAGGCTGATGGATTGGCTGTCAGATTTGAGAATCTCACTGACAGCCAGTAAAAAAATAAAATAAAAATCAATAAAAGATTAGTTTTTATGGTTGATGTTTATTGTTTTGACAATATTAAACTTAATTTAAACAAACATGTCTAATCAGTTGACAAAAAAAGTATAGAAAAATAGATAAAAAAAGAAGTCAAAATTAAAGTCTTGTGATATTATAATACACAAATTAAACACCTGTTGGCCTCAGGATGTTGTAGTGAGGTGTGTGAGGAGTCAGTAAGATTAACTTCATAATAAATTAAATTGATTATGCCACAGAATTATAGAGTTGAAAAATACCACAGTCCTTGAATATGTCCCTAATGTATTATGATCTGCTCGCTGCTAAGTTCATCGTGGCAGATTGTGTTTCAGACTAAATTCTTTCACACTCACCCTGTTCTTAGCCATAGTGTCTCTCTTAGTTAGAGTTAGAGTAAGACTATGTGCCACTAGCTCCACAAATCCATTCAGCCCTTACAGGAGTCCAAGTGAATAGGAAGAGAAGTATTTCTCAAGGTTCCTACTTCACCAATAGCCCCACAATAAATGGCTCGAATGGAATTTTCTGTAATTTTTCACCTCTTATCATATTTTTCCACACTAAATCGAAGAAGCTAAAAAGCCTCAGGAGTTGGTCTTGCTTTAAAAGCAAGGGTTCAGAGAGAGGTGAGTATGTGTATGTATGTGAACGTTTGGAAGGAAAGTTCCATCAGCCGTAAAAATAAAAAAACTGCAGTTTTACCTCAGTCCTAACAGTCTCTGACTGAAGAAAATACCAGTTTAGTTTAAATGGTCCCCAGTCACGAGTCTAGAAGCACATACTCATGAATCGTCCCTCTCTTTGGGCAGACTAGTGGAGACTGTGCGCTTTCTGGCAATTCCACTTTAGGATTATTGATACTTTCAATAATGAAAGCGACTCAAAGCTCTTAGGCTTCCCCAGCTCAGGTGAACAAAAGTGAAACACTAAACACACACACATATACATTCAGTGTTGTTGTGTCAGGTTGTCTCCATGACAGCCCCTGAGAGGGGTGTTTAAATATTTACCTGCTGAGGTCCTGACGGATCATGCTGAGTTCTGTTTGCATTCTGATCCATTTAATACGCTTACACACACACCAGAAGACACACTGAAGAACCTCTCATTCTCGGTCTCACACACATGCATAAGCCAGAAGACCTGTTTTATGATGCAGCTTCAGGGGCCATTTTAACAAAGGACTGTTTTTGTGGTTAAAATAATGCAGTGCAGTGAAATGGAAAAAAAAAACGCAAAGTCTAGATGCGTTTTTTTTTTTTAGAAGTTTACCTTTTAACTGCAAAAGACGCGAGTGCAATGATCAAACATGTCCGTCTAGCGCATGTTTAGAAAAACAATGGAAAAGCAGCACAGTGGAATGTAAAAACGCAAGTTGCAGGTCAGTGGAACAGAAAAAAAAAAGTTATTTTAACTTGAGCAATGTGTCTTTAGAATGCCATGTCATGCATATGATGCTACAAAAAACGCAAGTGCAATGGTTAAAGACATCCATATAGCATGTGTTTCATTGGAAAACACTGGAAAGTAGCACAGTGTAATGGAAAAACACATTGTGTGAACGGACTCTAATTAGGCTGCTGGACAATGGCAGTCTTCTGCTTTACTCCCTAGGATATTACAACTAAGGTGGGTCATTTAAACTGGTCCGAGTACAGATTTCACCACGTCCCATCTTATGATTGCTTTGACTTGAGATGATCCCAGAACAGCACTGATGTGCACTTCAGACTCTTTCTGACTCCCCAATAAGGTAATTTTCATTCGATCCCCTGAAGCTTTGACTGCCTCTTTGAGCAGATTGGGTTATGGGGCAGATGAAAATTCATTTTCAGCCTGCAGTTCTGTGCAGTGTGCAGTTATTAATAATAAAAATATATTAAAGCTAATATCGCATAGGGCTAACTCAGTTCAGCATATCTGCGCCTCCAGTTGGAAATACTGATTACTGACAGGAATATATCAATCAGACTTACTGACCCATACACTTACTATGATGATGACTGCAAATAAGACTATTGTGCAAATGTCATTTGATATGATTAACTGAAAAATCTATGTTTGGTATATTTCAAGTCTATAATGTATAGTCTACTCTTAATGAATGAATGAATAAACAAACAAACAAATAAATAAATATAGCCTCATGTTGTTCCACACCTGTAAGACCTTCATTCATCTTTGGAACACAAATTAAGATATTTTTGTTAAAATCCGATGCAGTGAGGCCTGCATCACCAGCAAGACAATTAACATTTTCAATGCCCAGAAAGCTACTAAAAACATATTTAAAACAGTTCATGTGACTACAGTGGTTCAACTTTAATATTATAAAGCAACTAGAATACTTTTTGTGCTCCAAAAATAACAAAATAGCAACTTTATTCCACTAGTGATGGCCGATTTCAAAACACTGCTTCATGAAGCTTTACAAATCATTTGTTTCGAATCTTCCATTCAAAAAGATTCAAATCATAAGGTTGCCCTACAAATAAAGCTTATCCGTCAGTTTGACTGAATGAGCTGTCAGTTTCAAAACGCTGCTTCATGAAGCTTCGAAGCTTAACGAATCTTTTGTTTTGAATCAGTGGTTACACTGTAAATTTTGTTTGGCGCACTGAACCACTGATTCAAAACAAAAGATTCGTTAAGCTTCGAAGCTTCATGAAGCAGCGTTTTGAAATCGGCCATCACTAGATATTGTGGAATAAAGTTGCTATTTTGTTATTTTTGGCGCGCAAAAAGTATTCTAGTCGCTTTATAATATTAAAGTTGAACCACTGTAGTCACATGAACTGTTTTAAATATGTTTTAGTAGCTTTCTGGGCATTGAAAAAGGGAGTGTTATTGCTGGCGATGCATGAGCCATCGGATTTTATCAAAAATATCTTAATTTGTGTTCCGAAGATGAACAAAGGTCTTACGGGTGTGGAACGACATGAGAGTGAGTAATAAATGACATAATTTTCATTTTTGGGTGAACTAACCCTAACTTTAAGAGTTTTTTTTTTTTAAAGGAATTAATACTTATATTTAGCAAGGACACAGTAAATTGATCAAAAGTGACAGCAAAGACATTGATGGCACAAAAGATTAATATTTCAAATAAATACTGTTTTTTATATTCTTTTTATTTATCAAAGGATACTGAAAAGAAATATATAATGATTTCCACAAAAATATAAAGTAGAACAACTTTTTCAACATTGATAAAAATAAGAAATGTTTGTTTCTGGAATAAATTACATTTTAAAATATATTAAAATAGAAATCTGTAAACATAAACACAGAAAACATTATATTGTTTCATAATATTACTGTAAATTCACTCTTGGTGAGCATAAGTGACTTCTTTTAAAAACATTAAAAAGTCCTACCAAGCCCAAAACTTTTGAATTGTAGTGTATACATACTTTGAAAGTCACTTTCAATAAAAGCATCTGCTGGATGAATAAATGTAAATATATAAAGTCTAGATGTACTCAGAATATGGCAGAACAGCTTGCATGATTTAACAGGAAAAGCTGCATGTGAATAGGTCTTTTTTTAACAGATGCCTTTTCCCTAAATCTATGTCAAAACTAAAAAAGCTAAAAAATAATTCTCTTAGCAAAAGAAGGATATAACATGCTTGATATTCCATGGTAATTTAATTTCTTGTCAGGAAAATTAATAATGAATGTCGGGAAGCGTTCCTTCTCTTTCTTTCAGTCATTCGTCACTCTCACGGCTGCACACAGCAGCTGCTTTAATACTCCTTTGAATTAAGAAGAAAATACCACGAGTGACTCACACACAAGACCCGCCAGATACCGGCTTAAAAAATTCACATCTGCAACACTTTCTGCTATATTGTTCACACCATTTTGAAAAAATTATTTCTCATATCTAACACTGAGCACACACACACACACAGGTGCTATTGAATGCAGAAGAACGGTGCTGTCAGTTAACTAATATTGGATACAGTTTTGTGCATTGAGTATTAAATGAATTATTTCAGTCTGTAAGGAGCTGAATCACTCTCAACTCTGATATAAAACCCACATAATGAAGGAAAAGAATAGGAGCAATGTGTTCCTTGCTGTGAATAAGATAGAAAAAGCTTTTTTCCTGTAGATAATCATTGATATGCTATGCAAACTGAATCTGTTATTTAGTTTTAGAGGGAACCGCTCCGTAGCTGATATGATTAGAAATGTGAGGAAACTGTCCTTTTCCTTCTGCAATGAATGTGATTTCTGTTTATTTCATTATATATCTACATAAAGTGCATATTAATTGCTGTTTAATGTACAGTGACGGAATAGATGCTACAAACTGTATCGGTTCAAACCCAGAGTGCAAATGAATTCACTAGCATTCCCCTCAGGAATGAATCAGATCCATTAGCATGTATACTGTGATGACCCTCCACTGCAGGAAAAAGGAATCTGCTGTTTAAAATGCAGTTTGTATTCATTGTTCAATAATGTGGCAACATTCAGCAGAACTTGAATGTGGCATCACATGCTGTGCGCAACTCATTTGGCAGAGATATGAGGGGATAATATGAGGGGTAAGAAAGGATAAGCAAAGATAAACAAGGAAGGATCAGCAAACTAAATAAATTTAGTTGATTTTTAAAGACAAAAACATCTGTTCAGGAGATTCAAAATAAGTTAACAGATGAATTACAGACAGAATTGTTCTTGGCTGCTTCTCTTTCACTGTACTGTAATGGTTTGATCCTACCTGACAAATTGATTTCACCAGGCTTTAGGGCGATAACCTTCTCTATATGGTAATTAAAGCACACCACACACACAATACTCATGTGTGTTTCACATTGTAATTAAAACTTCCCTGAAAATTAGTGCTGTCAGCTTCTAAGTAACCTGAACAAGGTTGTGGGCCAGGGCTCTCTATCCCATCATGAAAACAAAGCTCTCTTGCAATACATCATTTTCTTAATCAGTATCTTTTTTCCAGTAAACATATCTAAATATTCCTAAAACAAGATATATTTATATGACAACCAAAACTAATAATAATTATTAATGTTTTTTTTCTTGTTTCAAGCATTAAGTGCATTACATTTGGTTACATTTGTGTCATGACAACTCTCGGAGTGTTTGCCATGGTAATGGATATGACAATGTTGATATGTTTGGTCAGGGCGGAATAGACTACGCTGCTGCTGTTGCTGCTCAGAGCAACTATGGGACTTGCTACTGCTAATACATACGAGACATGCTGTTGTGAGCAAGTAAGACATGCTGCTGCTGTACAATAGCATACATGAATTACCTGTAGCAGATCTATACAGGTGGAGCTGGGGAAGGTGGAGGGTTCCTAAAAGTGCGCTGCAACTGCTACAGAAAATGCTGACCAGTATTTGAAGGTTGAGCAGCAAGCTCACTGACTACTGATACAGCAGGAACCAATCAACTGTACCCTATAGAGAATGATGTGATTGCAAGCAGTTAAGGAAAAAAAATATTTTTATATTAAATTATATTTCCAGACACTGTACACTCTAAAAAAGATGGTTCTTTACACGTAGTAACAGTTCTATTTAGAACCGCATGACCCTGAAGAATCCTATACATGCTGAAATGGCTCTTTGTGTTAGAGTTTAGGGTTCTTTTTCCCGCCTTTTTGTTTTTCAAATATGTAACTGTCAAAGCCACATCATTACTGGTTTTCTGGAGCTTAGCCATTCAATTACATAGACTGTCAACACACTCTCAACAGGTAAATGATTTATTTCTTAAAATGTCTACAAATTTTAACTTTCAAATTGTTACTGGTTCCTTCCACTATTGAGGTCCAATAGAACGCAGCGACTGAAAAGAGCTCTTGCCATAGATATTCTTATGTCACATTAAAATACCAAGCGTTACGTTATTCTCATGATGTCAGAAAATAAAAAAAATGACGGAAAACTGACGGATAAGCTTTATTTGTAGGGCAACCTTATGATTTGAATCTTTTTGAATGGAAGTTCCCCAAAACGGAAGTGCCATCCCTAATTCAAAACGCAGTAGGCTCGTCGGGAATAAGGTGGATAAAAGGGTTCTATTTAGCACCAAAAAGGGTTCTGCTATTGTTACAAGCTGAAGAACCCTAATTTGGTACTGTTTAGAACCATTTTTTCTTTAGAGTGTAGTCCTCTCCTGCAGAGCTACAGATTAAAGAAAGAGTAATAGAGAGGGAAACAGAGAGGCATAGTCACAAAAGAAAAACTCTTTAACAACTAGTCAGCACCAGTGTCTAAGTTTATTAAAAGTAGAGTTTCAGTAATACAGAGTGTGCACTGAGAAATATACAGTACTCCTGTGAACATGTATTCATTATACTGTATGTATTAGCAGTTTTACACTTTTCTTTGTATGTGTCATGGTACCAAATTTAGCAGCAACCTAAATTTAAAGTCACCATGAAATCAAAATTGACAATTTGTGATATTTTTCTTGCAGTACTTATTATAAATTATTCATCCATGCACATCACTATTTTTTAAGTTCATGTGCCCTCGTAATCTTTAATCAAAATAACTTCCCCTCCCTCTTGCAGCGACATCTCTTCTCTTCTCTGATGATGTGTTTAATGGCTTGAGGGCGGGACAACCTGTCACAATGAGATCACAGCCAATCATCCAATTAATTCCCAATGGACAAAATCAAGTCCGCCCTGCATTTTTTCTTGTTTGACAAGCCATTTTACTTGGATATATGTCACAATAGAGTGGTGCAGGTATGACGTCAGAACCCAGAAGTCTAAAACAAAGACTTTTGCAACTTCCGTTTCATGCCAACTTTAAGTATAAATGAATTAGTTTATACTTATACGTGCCAATCCTGAAGAAATTATTGGAGATCATAAAGCATGTTATCGAAACCTAACAGGAAATATATCTCAGTTTTTATCAGCAATTATATTCATAAACAGCAGTCTTATCATTTATTGGAAAACAGTTAATGGTGAAAAGCATACAACAGGGTGTTTTACTGTCCTGAAAGCAAAGCAGCTTCCAAACAAACAATGTGGTGGGAGGTACGCAAAACAATTTTAGTCTGCAGTAGGAAGTGCACACTAATGACTACATAATAAGAATGCACTCTGAGAAACTCATCGAGTTCTGCTGTATGAAAACTGCTCCAGTACATTACAACTGTTATCACTGCAGTGTTGGATGATATCTAACTAAAAGACACAATGCTGCTACATTATCCATCAGTTGTATGACAGTAGCTCAATAAACCTGCTTCATTTCAATGAATCAGTTCATTTACACTAAGGTTCGTAAGGTTTGGGTTTAATGTAATGTAAAATACAGTAATATTGTAAAATATTATTAGAATTTAAAATGACTATTTTAATATATTTTAAAATGTATTAAGTAATTTACTCCTGCGATGGGAAAGCTGAATTTTCAGCATCATTACTCCAGTCTTCAGTGTCACATGATCCTTCAGAAATCATTCTAATATGCTGAAACATTTCTTATTATTATCAATGTTGAAAACAGTTATGCTGCCTAATATTTTTGTGGAAACCATGATAATTTTTTAAAGTTATTTGATGAATAGAAAGTTCAAAAGGACAGCTATTTATTTGAAATAAAATTATTTTTGAATAATATATATGTCTTTTCTGTCACTTTTGTCCTTGCTGAATAACAGTAGGCTATTAATTTATCTAAAAAACTGACCCCAAACGTTTGAACAGTAGTATAAATAAATTATTCAGTCATTCATTTGAGACCCTTTCAAATCTTCAGATTTGAACACCATTTTGTAGTTTATTTGTTGAATTTAGTATAAATCTTCTGTTCAGTTTTATTTTTTTCCAATTCAGATCCTCACTATCTTTGCACCAGATAAACATTGCTCTGATTGCAGGGTTAAATATTATCTGATATTATATATAGTCCCTATAAATGTCTTCAATGTAGTTATCTGCTTTCTGTTAGCAACTTAGTAACCCATTACTTTTTCTAAAGGGTGGCTTGGGTGTAGTTCAGCCTAGTTAAAATTATGAACAGTTTCTCCAACATCCAGGTATAAATGAAGAATTGTGCAGATATATGTATTGTTTCCTGTGTCAGACAAAGGAGGGAGAGAGATAGAGAGGTGGAGCAAGGTGGAAAGGTTATATTACTAAAGGAGGAGTATATTTTTTGCACAATCAATTTTTGTCCTCACAAATTTGAGGCAGAATCCATAAACCCAGACAGAGAGAGATGACCACTCTTTCGGGGGAGAAAGCAAGAGAAAGCCAGAATTTAATGGGATTCAGTGAGAGGGATGAACGGAAGGAAAATGACTACATCATTTTGTCGTCTCTCCTGATAAACGCGCGCAATAAATAAGAAGCGAATGCTTTAAACAAGCCAAACAGCTCATATTCAGTGTAATGCCTCCATGTGTCATTCACCAACAGTGAATAAAAAATCCATAGAACAAACACACATAATCATTTGTTTTTCTATCATATTGGGAAGTTTCTGTTGACTTCTGTTGTGTTTATAATGATAAATTCTATTCCCTAACCAAATGGGATAGTTCACCCAAAAATGAAAAATCTGTTATTTTTTGCTCACCCACATGTCATTCCAAACCTATATAACTTTCTTTCTTCCATGGAACCCAAAAAATGTGCTTTTGGTCATACAATGACAGTCAATGGTGTTCAGTGTTGTTGTGGACTCGATTAAATCTTATTGTATGGACTGTTGAAACTTTCTTCAAAAAAAAAAAAAAAAAAAAAAATCTTCTTTTAGGGTGAACTATCCCACAAACCTCACACAAATATTTATTAAAACAATATTTAGTCAGTTTAAGCCGTTTTCCACATGGGTACGTTTGGCTAGTGAGCGAATAAATTTTAAACTTGTATCTGATTTTTATGTGGCTCTTTTCAGGAGGTTTGAACTATGACCTCCCAACATCCATAACAGAATCATATTACAGTTAAGCCATGGGGTCCAGGCCAGAGGTCCAAACAGAGGTCCTGCTTTCCATTCCTTTTCTAAGACAAACACACATACTCTTTTCTTTCACCTTGAGTTTGTTCTGCTCCCTTGGGGAAGACTAGAAAAGACACTTCCAGAAGGCAGAAGGCCAGTCTGAGAGGAATAATCTGTGTGCTGATTTTTAATGGAAGGCTAAATGCATTCTGGGAGGGTAGACTGCTGTCTTAACCTCCATATAATGACTGAATTTCAGACACATCAAACTATTGCTGCAGGCTTCCAACTGTGTGATTGTATTGTAATACAGTCATCCTCCATCTCTGCATATGTGTGTGTGTCAGGACAGAGAGAAAACAAATGCCACACACAGTGTAATTCCACAGAAACAATAATCCAGCGGCCAATATTATTCAGTGGCATATGATAAAGCTTATCAACCTTAAATCTGCATGGCTAAAGGGTCTTACACGCTCTTTCCATCTCTCTCTTTCGCATTCTCTCAGTCTGAGTGCAAGATCTCATTTAACTCAAGCTTTCTTTTCCATCCACTGCTCAGTCGGTGTATGTAAGAGAAAATCAGCTGTATTATCTGAGGAATTTGGTCCTTTTGCAGGAGCAAAACCATTTGGCTGCATTATTTGGTGGATATGAACTCTAGTTTTGTGGCACGCTATAATTAAGCTGTAAAAAATGTTTTTAATTCACTTAAGTGTTCAAATATATAATAGTACTTAATAAGCAGATGTCAGGGTGATGTTTTCAAGTTCAAGTTCAAGAAAAGCTACTAGACTGAATGAAAGCACACACACAGCGATAATTAGTTCTCTCGGATGGTTGTGGACAGTGTGAATTAACAGGTTACTGAACTGCTAAATGTGACAGCTGATGAATCAATAAAGCCGATCTTCTCGCTTACTCGCTCCCATCGACACAGATCCACTCCACTCTTTACCCATCAGCCAGGCAGTTAATCAATGTGATTATCCTTGAGAGAGATAGATCTGAGAGTGAGAGAGAAAATAGACAGACACACACACACACACACACACGTTTGTTTTTGTGAATTGTGGGGACATTCCATAATTCCAATAGTTTTTATACTGTACAAACCATATTTTCTATCGCCCTACACTACCCCTACACCTAAACCTAACCAACACAGAAAACTGTGCACATTTTTACTCTCTCAAAAAAACACATTCTGTATGATTTATAAGCCTTTTGAAAAATGGGGACATGAGATAATGTCCTAATAAGTCACCCTCTCCTTGTAATACCTATGTCATACCTAGTGTTGGGTGTAACGCGTTACTAAGTAAGTACGTTACTGTAATTAAATGACTTATCCACTGAAAAAGTAAAGTAAGGGATTACTGTTCATTTTTAGGTAATTTAATTACAGTTTCTTATAATGTACTTCCGTTACATACTGTAAATTAGTTCAACAGTTCTGTATAAATCAATATTGAATTTAAAATCTAAATTTGTCATCTAAAGGTAAAAGTGAGCTTCTTTACCTGCTTCTGACCTTGCTATGCAAAAGAAGACAGACGTCGGTCACGAGCTCAGCAACCGAAACAGCATTGATTAATTGAAAACACAGTCCTTTTATGGTGAATTTACATGGGGCATTGGCGTCAACGCTTCTCATGTACTTTGAATGGGTGACGTCATGCAATTGTGACTGAATTGTGGGTCGCTTCACTCGTGTTGCTCGTGGCAGAGGTTAAAAGGCTTGTTTGAGATGCATCGGCGCTGTGCAGACTGATCGGTATATGACATCAAAGTACAGCGAGAGCCATTCAAAAGCGTAAAGAGTCGTCTGCTCTCCAGTCGCTCTCGTGGTACTATGATGTCAGACGCCGATCAGTCTGCGCAGCGCCGATGCATCTCTAACAAGCCTAAAAAAATGTCTCAGCTTTTCAAGCGCCAACACAAATGTCAGCCAATCAGATTGCCTTATGCAAATACCCTAGCGCAGACACTAGCCAATTGCATTCATGCAACACCGGAAAGTAATGTGATTGGCTGTTGTCACTATGACAGTCATGTCAGGACCAAGTTTCAGACACGCCCTCTATCAAGTGTTGACACCAACTCCCCGTGTGAATGCACTGTTACCATTCCTTCTGAACCAAAGGAGCAGTACGTGACTCAAATTTTTGCGTTTCAGTGGCAACACTACCAACGCCAAAATGAATCTGCAGCAGTCAGATGGTACAGGTCAGAGCTCTTTAAGTTGTTTGTTCATTATTATTGTAAATGTTATGTGCTTTGAGACATGAAAAAATTTAACCGTCTCTCTTGACACTTTTGCTCCCTGCTGTATGTGTTCATGTGTTTTGAAGGAGGCGTGGCTGTGGAGACGCTCTGAAGGGATGGTGGGATCTTATGTTTTCAAAGCACTATTGCTAGCCTCTCCGAAAATTACCTACCCTACCTTTAAACCTAGTAATGAAAGTTATTGTATGCGAGAATAAAATAACATATTTTAATGTATTTTTAGTATTTTAAATACAAAATACTTTCTCTCAAAGTATTTAATTACAAATTACATTAGATTTTTTCTTTGTTAAGGAAAATACAAATGACAAAATACTCAAAAGTAATTAAATACATATTTTAAATACATTTAATTAAAATACTGCCCATCTCTGTCTTAGGGAGAAAAAACTACTTGCGCGGTCTCTGAGAAGACGGTCTTCAGTCAGTGCGCTCTCAACCAAAGCGCACACACATAGCCGCCTCTTGCGAGTGTCAAATTTTTGCAGTTTATTACACATAAACGTTCAAATACGCACACAGTTATGTCAAAATGCCCGTCTTGGTGTATATTCGCATTGGTTATGTGAATGTGAACAGCATGTGTAACAGCATATTGTCTCCGTCCATTAGGTCTTAGTGACATCAGCCTTTAAAACATGCTACTGTCTACTATTGGCTGTCTGTATTATAAATGATAATCAAACAACAAAAGAAAAGCTTTAATAAGGATTAATCTATATTTAATTTATACAGTTATGACTATGCAGTGTTATTTTATATTTGATTAATCAATTTCTGTGGTATTTTTACTTACTACTATTAGACTACCTGAAAAATATATAGCATTGTTTTATTTGTATCTTTAAATATTTTTACCGTGGTATCGACTTGGGAATCGAGTATTGTGTACTTTTAGTGGTATCAGTACTGACTACTAGATTTTTGGTATCGTGACATCCCTATTTGTTACTAAAAAAATTACTAAAAAAAGTATTATAGTATGTTTTAATAAAACTAAAATGTTTTAAAAAGCTACAAAAGGCTAAACTATTCCATGTTTGACTCATACTTAAATTATTATAAGACTTCTATTGTCTATCCGGTCAAGGTTTATAGAGATTTTAAGAATTAATTAGTAATGAGTTGAATTACATAATTGAGTAATTAAATTACTTTTCAGACAGAGTAAATAGAAAAGTATTTTAAAATTATATAATATATATATATTTAAAAATATCCTTAGTCCTCCAAGGTTTATAATGGTTGTGAATGGTAGGCCAAATTCTGAAGACAGAAAAAATGCATCCATCCATAAAAAAAATTAATCCATACGACTCTCGGGGGTTACTAAAGGCTTTTTGAAGCAAAGGGATGCGTTTTTGTAAGAAAAATATCCATATTTAAAACTTTACATATTCAAACAACTAGCTCCTGGCGAAAGACCGCATGCAGAATGCGCAAGTTGACTTGCACCAAATGAGTAATCCTCTGACATGATGTATGACGCAGGATGTAGGAGTGTCGTAAGCTTAGACGCCTCTCGAGGTTCAAACAAATTCGGCTGGGCGACAAACTCAAGCTCCTCTTCTCTTATATCGAAATCCTCTGACATTTCTCCTTAAAATTTCTCATTTTAAACTTCTAATCCGTGACCAGTGTTTTGTTTTGCTCTCTCTTCTGCGTGCGTCATTGCGTCAGGTCAAAGGTTGCTCTTCCGCCCAAATTGACGTGAATTTATATTCAAATAACAAGCTTCCGGTAGAATTTGGCCTACCATTCACAACCATTATAAACCTTGGATATTTTTAAATATATTTTTAAATATATCAGATTGTGTTCGTCTAAAAGAAGATAGTCATATACACCTTGGATGGCTTGAGGGTGAGTAAATCATGGGATTATTTTCATTTTTGGGTGAACTATCCCTTTAATGTTATGAAGCGACAAGAATATTTTTTGTGCTCCAAAAAAACAAAATAACGACTTTATTCAACAATATCTAGTGATGGCCGATTTCAAAACACTGCTTCATGAAGCTTCAAAGCTTTATGAATCTTTTGTTTGGAATCAGTGGTTTGGAGCACGTATGAAACTGCCAAAGTCATGCCCCCCAGTGGTAAACCATTGAAATTTCGAAACACTTATGACGTAATGAAGCCTCGTTTACTAAAATAAAATAACTTTGGCAGTTTCATACATGCTCCGAACCACTGATTCAAAACAAAAGATTCGTAAGGTTCGAAGCTTCATGAAGCAGTGTTTTAAAATCACTTTTTTTTTTCAAAACTCTTCACACAGTGAGCACAACAGCAGTCTATGTGGGCTATACTGTTTATCATTTATCACTGCTTTGGTACTAAATGCATTCAACAAAGACAACAACTTTTCTCACTTAGACACAAACAGCAACAAAACATTATGTACTATACAGGCAAATTTGCATGTTTATCAAAGCAATTAGATGTAGGCTAACTGAACACCTACACAAGTGTTAGTTTTTCCAGTTTCATTACTGTCTATACAAAAGGGGAAACTTAGGAATAATTTATGTACTGTAATATAAACATTGACTTTTAACATACTGCAGCGAATTCTGAAGAGTAGAGAGTGTCATTTCTGTTTTGTAAAGAAATTTTACAAAATAAAACGTATAATGCTACCTGTTGTTAGTGTTTTTTTAAGGTCTAAAGCAAAATACCTTTGCTATTGTGATAGAATGAGTTGATTTGAGACATGCATGAAGTGTTTTGGTAACTTTAGTGCATTTTGAATGTGAAATTAACTGCTGGGCCAAGCTGAAAGTTGGTTAGGAGAACTGTGAAGAGTTTTGTAAAAATGACCTAAGTATTGGGAAATGTGTCCTAACGACTGTATAAAACTGTAATATATAGTAGTGGAATCGAATACGAATACCCCTGCTCCTCATACCAGTAGGCTACATTTGTTGCAACTAAAAAAAAGTAAAAATATATTCTTTCTCTATCTGTATAATTCACACTCTTGACTTTATTATGCTTATTTTCATGTCTTATTATAAACCTAATGATAATGCGATAAAACTTATATGTAAAAACATTAACTAAAAGAGAACAAATGTGTTTTCCCCATCATATTTATATAAATTACACCTCTCCAGGCTGGTCCTAGCATGAACAAGTGTGGGAATCCCTGGTGTAAACCCACAGTTTAAAAATAATCGCAGCTGGAATACCAGATGTCCCCTGTGTGCACCTCACACAAAACTTGGTTGCAAAATGGACTGCAATAGACAGTAAGCCAGTGATAATTGTGCTGAGGTTCACTCTCAGAAAAAAAGGTACAAAAGCTGTCACTGGGGCAGTACCTTTTGTAGCTTTTAGGTACTGAGAGTGTTCAGTGATATGGAAATTAACAATATACTGACTTCTGAAGCCACTTTTCATAATGTTTATTTAATACTTTTGTCTGCTACACAATTAATGTAATGTCTCTAAATTACCTACACTACACTTTTTTTTATGCTCACCAAGGCTGCATATATTACAAAAATACAGTAAAAAAAATATTATTCTGGAATATTATTACAATATATAAAATTTTAAATTATATATACACTACCAGTCAAAAGTTTGGAATCGGTAAGATTTTTATTGTTTTTAAAAGAAGTTTCGTCTGCTCACCAAGGCTGCATTTATTTAATTAAAAATACAGTAAAAACAGTAATATTGTGAAATATTATTACAATTTAAAATAACTGTTTTCTGTTTAAATATATTTTATAAAGTAATTTATTCCTGTGATCAAAGCTGAATTTTCAGCATCATTACTCCAGTCTTCAGTGTCACATGATCCTTCAGAAATCATTCTAATATGATGATTTGCAGCTCAAGAAACATTTATGATTATTAACAATATTATCAACTTTTGACTGGTAGTGTGTATATAAATATATATATATATATATATATATATATATTTGCACAGTTAAAAATGTACAATTCCATTTAAATGACAGTAAACTGCACCTTTCAAACTGTGCTGAAAACTGTTTTTAATCAAAGCAACACTGCCATCTTTAAACTTCCTCCACCATTCCCACCGGTAAAGCGGGATGAGGGAGATTTCAGAGCCTGTGTCCTCTCTCTGCTCAAGAATCATCCACAGAATACTCCAACCGCACGCTGCCTGATGAAAACATGTTGTCTGACTGCAGCTACTGTCCAGCCATTTTAAAAAATGTATGTCTCATTCCAGAAAAACATCTGAGACAATTCCCAAGAATTTAATCTATGTGTCACACCTCTGTTCTACCGGCGAAGACAAGATTATCAATAATCTCATATTTTCACACAGATTACACATTACAGGCAGCAGCCTTGAGGTGAGGTATAGACTTGGATCCCATCAGCGGGGGGCATTAGTCTGGATCCCACCATATTGTGAAATTGATCTTGTATCTGAAAGCCAGGATTGCTCCTCTGACAGCTGCTGTACACTGGGTTTCATTTAAACACACTCCATGTCATCCAAACACCTTGAATGTGACAGCGGTTGGGAGGAGGGAGATATGCACCATGTAACCGTTTTACTTCACAGTCAAATTTCTGTCAGAACAGCACGAAATAATGTGTGAAGGTTTTCTTTAGTTTTAACTGCATGAAAGTAAAACTAGAAAAAAGACATCTCATTACTTACAATTTAAGTAATGCACTGTACCTCCAAGCAAAGGGAAATGATTTATAAAGAATAGAATTGATAATGAACCTGCCTTAGTGTTGGTGAACATCTGAGCTGTTCTGGAATTGACTGAACACAATCAAGAGAGCACAGACTGTCTGATCCTGTCAGATGTTAATCTACACGCATCCCTTTCACAATGTTCTCAGCATGAACCCACCAAAATAAATTCATGTCTACTGCCCTCATTTTCACACCAGAACTTTTTGTTCTCAAATTGGTATCCTTGAGCCTGCTGACATATCCATCCGTTTTTTCTCTTCTCTTTTTTTTCTTGCCTGAATGTTCCTTATTCTTCCCAAGCTGATCAAAGGAAAGGCAATTCATTTCACATATGGATGTTTTCTATAAAGCTGTACTATATACACCAATGAGCCAAAAAATTATGACCACCTGCCTAATATAATAATATGATGTTGGTCCTCCGTGTGCTGCCAAAACAGCGCTGGCCCCCCGAGGCATGGACTAAAAAGTATAAGCATAAAATGTTTCATTTACGTAAAATGTTACATTTACAGACTTAAAAACTTTTTGTGCTGTTTTTCTGTTTACTTTATTCAACAATATCTAGTGTCGGGGGGCGATTTCAAAACACTGCTTCATGAAGCTTTGAAGCTTTATGAATCTTTTATTTTGAATCAGTGGTTCAAAACTGCCAAAGTCACGTGAACCATTGAAATTTTGATACATTTCGAAACACTTATGATGTAACGAAGCCTTGTTTACTGAAATCACGTGACTTTGGCAGTTTGATACACACTCTGATTTTCCGCATTTGAAAGTGTTAATTATCCTTCTGTCAATGGAGGAATCACTGAGCCATCAGATTTTATCAAAAATATCTTAATTTGTGTTCTGAACATGAGCGAAGGTCTTACGGGTGTGGAATGACATGAGGGTGAGTAATAAATGACAGAATTTTCATTAGGGATGCATGATATTTATGGGACAGATAAATTATCGGTCCATATTGGTGAAAATGACGTCATTTTTATTGCTCCGATAAATAAATGAAATCCGATAACTAGATCCGATAAAGTACTTGCTGGTAAATCAATCAACCAGTCTGATTTATACGAGATTCATCCGCTTTCCAAGCACAAGCAACTGCAGCTTTAAAACTGTGTCGCATTCATTTCGTCATCATCTGTGAACATGTCTTCGCCGGTCTGGAAGTTTTTCTCTGTGGCAGAGGATGACAATGCCATTGTTATTTGCAAATCATGTTCAGCAAGGATTCCAAGAGGAGGGAAAAAGGCATCAAGTTTTAACACAACAAATCTTATATCTCACTTGAAAGGTCGTCATCGCGGCGAAGCTGTATTCAAAGAATATGAAGCAGCTGCGGCAGCAGCAGCTACTAGCACCAAGCCTAAAACAAGGAGTGTTGATATCCCCATTCAGCAGGCATTTGAGAATTGTAAAAAGTTTTCCAGAGACAGCGAAAAGGCTAAAGCCATCAACGACAAAGTAATACAATTTATAGTCCTTGATGACCAACTTTTTTCCGTGGTAGAGGATCCCGGTTTTCGTGGGTTAGTAGAGCATTTGGAGCCACGTTACACCCTTCTGAGCCGCCGCTTCTTCTCTGATGTTTCCCTCCCTGCCTTGTACGATTTGGTCGCCACACACATTCATAATATGATCGACAAGAGTGGACTAAGCATAAGTTTCACCACGGACATTTGGACATCTGACGTCAGTCCGGTCAGTATTCTTAGTTTAACGGCTCAGTGGTTGGATGAATATTTTTTTAACATGCAAAAAGTCTTGCTGCACGCACAGGAGTGCTCCGGATCGCATACAGGGACAATGATATGCCAAGCTTTTGAAACCATGTTCGAACAATGGAATATAACAAAAGACAGAGTGCATGTTGTGCTCAGAGATAATGCACGCAATATGATTAAGGCAATGGAGGAATGTGGGCTTGCAAGCTTGGGCTGTATGGCACACACCTTACAGCTTGCTGTAAATGAGGCTGTGCTAAGCCAAAAAAGCATCACAGACTGTGTTTCGATCAGCAGGAAGATGGTAGGCCACTTCAAACACTCCCAGCTTGCCACCTCCTGTCTTAAAGACTTACAAAAACAACTAGGCATGAAAGACACAAGGCTTCAACAAGACGTGCCTACGAGATGGAACAGCACGTTCTATATGCTGAGAGGTTTGTTGGAGCAGAGGCGAGCCCTTGCAGCATATGCAGTAGATTTTCAAATACCTGCTTTTCTGAGCATACATCAGTGGACATTAATTGAAAACATGATGATCATTTTTGACCCATGTGAACAGCTGACAAGAGACATTAGCTCATCTACAGCCAGAGTAGCTGATGTGATCCCCTTCGTTGAAGCCTTAAAACGTCTGTTAAACAAGACTGTTGCAACAGATCAGAGAGTTAAAACTTCAAAGGTCACTCTACTGCAAGCCATAGAACAGCGATTCCGTCATATCTACAGAGAGACCCTGTTTTATCTTGCCACAATCTTGGACCCTAGATATAAGGACTGCTATTTTGACCAAGCAACGAAAAGAGAATTAACAGAAAAATTGCGGGCTGTGGTGAGCTGTGCATCAGAGAATGTGGATGAGCCAAAACTAAAGAAGTGTTGAGTAGTGCAAATTGGAAATCATTTTAAGTTTATATATTTATTTTATGTTAAACTATATAATTTCAGAGAAACCTCAGCTATGCCCTTTATTAAGGATGCAATTTATTTTTGTTGAGGATGAACTTTTGTTTTTCTTTTTTTTTTTTTAAGGTTGAGAAATGTCGATGCATTTTATATATTTGAAAAACATGTGTCTTAAAGGCTATACCTTCCTCAGCCCTCATATTTATTTTGTTAAATATAATTTCAGAGAAATCTCAACTATGCCCTATGCTCTTTTGTTGATGATGCACTTTATTTTTGTTGAGGATGCACTTTTGTTTTTCATTCTGTTTCAAGGTTGACAAATGTCAATGCATTTTATTTATGCATTTGAAAAACGTGACAAAGTTTATATACCTATATACTGTGAACCTCCTCATGCACTAAAGGTTGAATAGATGCATTTCTTTGTTATGCATGAAATACTTGAATATAAATTTATTGTTAATGAGTTATGTGCAGATAAACCAAAGTTCTGTCATAGTTCTGTTAAACCTTACACAAAAAAATGAAAACTTTTGGAGAGTCAGGACTGATATTTGCTATTATAGTTAGGCCAGAGCTACTAAAATATCAGTTTCATCAGTGCAGCTTAGATTTTCTATTATCCTTGGTGCACAAACTGCAAATTATATGAAAATTATAAACTTACTGGTTATCGGAATCGGCCATGAGAAGGACTTAATTATCGGTTATCGGTATCGGTTAAATTTTTTCATATTGTGCATCCCTAATTTTCATTTTTGGGTGAACTAACCCTTTAACCTTTTCACTGGCATTTTGTTTTCATAGTTAGATATCATGATGTATCATTAGGAATCACTGTATTGTGATATTATTGTTATCACAAGCCATGTATCATGAGGTACATAATAGGCTCATAATAGGCTTTCTGATTCGTCTGCGGCTATGCAGTCCCATACGCAGCAAAGTGCGATGCACTGTGTGTTATGACACATTCCTCCCATAACCATCATTAAAATTTTGTGTGACTTCTGTGCCACAGTATACCTTCTGTTGGCTTAGACCAGACAGGATAACCTTCGCTGCCCTCGTGCATCAATAAGCCTTGGACACCCAATACCCTGTCACTGGGTTGTGGTTTGTCCCTCCTCAGACCACTGTTAGTAAATTCTCACCACTGCTGACCGGAAGCAACACACAAGCCTTGCCATTTCAGAGATAATCTAACCCAGTCGCCTTGCTATAACAAAATGGCCAGTCAAGGTCATAAAACAAAAAAATAACAAATGGCTATTTTGGGGTTCTGTGTGTGGTATGAGCATGAAATCTCTATACTATTCACAAATTAATCATAATTAATCCTCTTGTGAATTAATGTAGCCATTTGGATGGACCATATGGATGAACACTAGTTTAGTTCTACAGTCAAGAAATAACTCCTCTTTTCCCCCCACAGCCTATTTTCAGTCTACCTTCTGCATTTTTTTTTTTCAGCATGTGCAGGAGCATCATCAGAGGTACATGGTCATTTACGCTTGTGATTATAATGTTATTTGGTTTTAGTATACCAGTTTCGTGCCAGGGGATGTCAGTTACTCTCCAGGCTATGAATTAACCCTCTCTGGGTTTGAATGTGGGTCATCAACCCAAATCCTTAATCACAGCCACCATACAAAGCTGCTTAGTGACAATGTCTGTTTCAAATCTTTATACAAAAAACAAAACAAAAAAACATCTAAATTGAATTGAATTAAACTGAAGTTCAACTGAAGTTGTGTCCCTGTCTGTGTGGTGTGTTACTGTTTAAACCGCAGCAAACAAATCAATGTCGAGTTCAATGTCCCCTTAATTCATTAAAGATTGTGCAAGAGAAATGCCAAGACAACCGCAGCTACAGGGGAATATAATCTTTAAACACAAACACGGTCAAGTACACACAAACTCAAATGCCTAAAGTATACTCTCAAGGGGTCCACATTCAATACCTTTGAGTTCTTACAGTTGTAGCCTACAAGTATACAAGTTAACCAGTCTACTGCTCCCAAATTAAGATAATTTAATATATCTATACCACTTGCAAACACATTTTGTTATGTTTATATTTCAATTAATATCATGAAAATCGGACTTTTCCCGTGTGCTATAATTGGGACTCTGGTGCATCTACCAGCACAGAAAATGTGAAAAAGGTCAACCCAGTAACTTTGTTTTGGTAAGCCTTTCTCTGCAAGCATGAGACAAATCGAGCCGTTCTGATTTTGCTCCCCTTGTGACGTAGGAAGGGGATCTTATTATAATATTACCGCCTCCTAAATCTGTAGGTTTCCACCCACGGCACCGCCATTGTTTTTGCAAGCGACGAGTAACACTGGTCCTGGAGTGCAGCATCAGCAGCTGTCCTGCAGTTTAGCTACAACCCTGATCAAACACACTTGAATGTCTTCAGGATTACTAAAGCTACGTGAAGGAAGGTGAGTTGTGTAAGAGCAAAACTGTGCAGGACAGCAGCACTCAAGAACAACCGTCCCTGAGCTTGTGATATGTCGGCTATGTAAACATTATCACTGATCTGTTAACGGCTATAACAGTAAACATATGAGTCTCCATAAACTCCTGGCATTTGAGCCACTAAGGACGCAGTGGTGCAATTTTATTTATGAAGGGAATTTGTCCAGATAAATTCATATAGCAGTATGTGTAAGTCATTAACACTAGAATGCTGCTAACGATCGTCAGTAAATCACATGATTTGCACAGAAAATGATTCTCAAAGATGGATCAAATACCAACTGATTCAATTTTTATATATATTTATTTTGTTATGTTTGCAAATGGTCTTTCTAAATGTGTTTAGTTAGCACGTTGCTAATGTACTGTTAAATGTGGCTAAAGTTACCATTATCAAAAATCATTCAGAATCGAATTTTAGCAAACATCCACAAAATACATGCCATACTTATGTTATATGCTGCATCAAGAATAGTTTGTAATGATCCATTTTGTAAGTTATATTAGCTGTGTTAGCTTCTGTATTATGTATGCCTCAGTGTATTGGAATGACGAGCGAGCTTGGGGGCGTGGAGCACCCACCCACAAAAAGGGCTTGATTTTGCTCACACCCAAATCGGGGCAAATTTGACAGGCTATAATAAGTGATTGTGGGGTATTTTAAGCTGAAACTTAACAGACACATTCTGGGGACACCAGAGAATTATATTACGTCTTGTCAAAAGGAGCATAATTGGTCAACTTTAAGGTGTCAAAAGATTTATGAATTGGTTTAAATAGTAAGGACTGTCCCTACACGTCTTTTTTAAAATATTCAGTACTATTTAAAAAGTTGGGGTCATTAAACACTTAAAATGTTTTTTGAAAGTCTTATGCTCACCATAGCTGCATTTATTTGATAGACAAAAATATTGTGAAATATTATTGCAATTAAAAATAAGTTTTCTATTTTAATATATTTTAAAAATGCTATTTATTCCTGTGATGGCAAAGCTGAATTTTCAGCAGTCATTACTCCAGGCTTCAGTGTCACATGATCCTTCAGAAATCATTCTAATACTGTATGCTGATTTGGTGCTCAAAAAACATTTCTTATTATTATCAATCTTGAAACAGTTGTGCTGTTTAATATTTTTGTGAATTAAGTGCTTTAAACCAACCTTTATTAGACATAAGTAGCTACAGTGTAAAATTACGTACCTCACTCTTGATTTCTTCTTTTCCGGATATAGGGGCACCCCAAAACTTAGTGAGGCAGATAGGAACTGACTATAATTTTATTATTCTTTCTTACGTAAAACCCTTTGAATTACCATTGTGTATTAAAATAGCTAAATAAATAAACTTACCTTGCCTTAAAATAAAAAATCTTACTGACCTTAAACTTTTAAACAATAGTGCATTTGCAAAAATTGTGAAACAATTAGACAGACTTTAACTGCTCCATGCACACATACACATGTTAAAACCTTCAACTACTCGGGTAGTGTCCTGTCCATGATCTCTGTGAAGACTATGGATGTGAAGCAAATTAAATTTCATTTGTAATTTCATGCTTGAGGCCACAGCCTGCGCCATCTTTATGCTGCAGTTACTCACCGAGACAAGCAAGCTACAATTACAGTGACTTCCACAAACACAAACACACACACACACACACACACACACACAGTCCTGACTGTTAAATGTGGTTTGTTCATGCATAGTGCTTTAGACTGAGAGAACAGACCCGGAGGTACACATGTGAATATCTGTGTAAAATGGAGGGATTATAATGTGCTGTTTTAAGGGCTTGAGACCTTTGACTTTAATATGGAAGATATGCATAACATTAACTTAGGGTAACTTTAATGTGTTTCTCAGTCAATCTGGTATAAGCTAACTCAGCATCACTGCAAAGGAAAGCATTGTCACATGTGTTCTAACATGTATCATTAAATCAAGTTCAGCGACATTCACACAGACTCTTGCTCATATGGTTTAGCATTGTGTCTATTGAAAATTACTGAGGTGGCTTCTAGATTAAAGTCAAAGGAATTGCATAACAGATAGCTTTTCCAAAAAGAAATACTATAGCTCACAAGGCAGAAAAATAATAGTGTTTTAGGTAAGCTATACTTCAGGCATTGGTTCTGTATAAATGCAATCCTGCATCAGAGCTACCGTTGTCATTTTCATAACACATCTGAAAAAACACATGCGAGAAAGGAAAGTCCATACTCAATTTGTAGCATTCCTATAGCTCAAACAGTAGCATTTCTTATTATTATCAATGTTGAAAACATAATACAAACATGTGGCTTGAAGATTTTATAATGTGCATTTGTTTGGCTTTCAACCCACAGCTATATTGCCACTTTCATTCATACAGTCCCATATAGGCTTTAATGTGAGGGTAAGTTTTGGTAAGTGTGGATTTTAATATGGAAGTGGAATTGCACTCTAAAGAGAACAAACCCTATAACCTGAAACAGTGCGTTACTCTGAAATAAGTAGAATTATTGTATGGTTACTTAGTAATTTAATTTTTTATAACATGAAAGTATGAACTACTTTAAACATTCCATGTTTCTAAGGCTACCAGTAATAAAATATTTGAACACATAAAAATAAATGAATGTTAAAAATATGCAAAACTTTTGATGACTCGAGCATGACAATGTTCAGACAGATTTTACGCATATACAAATACATTTGTGTACGCTTAGTGAACGAGACCCACTGTGTTTACCTTGATACTACAGCACTAGTAATATGGAAACGGTTCTTAATTAATTCATTGCGAAGGGATGTTACAGACTGAGAACTGGCCTGCATGCTGTCACATTAGTCTTGGTGGCATTAGCAGAGAAAGAGAGGCATGAAAATGCCACCATGAACAGACTGAGTGCTGTAAATGTCATTAGACCTTTATTGTAGTGCTGGTTCTCTAACACAGAAGAGATCACATTAAATGCTGACCATTTGAGTTCTGTAGTGACAGTAGGAGAAGGAAGAGGACTGAGAGTATGTGTGTGCAGTTAATGATGTGTGGATGGTGGGAAGAGATACTGGTGATGTAACTATTCCCTTATAGTGACCTCTTCATCTTTTGCTGTGAATTTGTTTTAATGAACAAGAGTTTGTGCACCACAAGAAGTGTCATGAGTTTGTTAGTTTCAGTCTCTAATTCAATATTCTCTGCCAAATTAGAAAACATGTTTTTGTTGTTCTGACCAGCCAAACCTTTCATGTTGCATTTATTTATAGCTAACTTACAATGCCTTGCTAAGTAAATCAAACAGTAATTTTGCAGTAATTTTGTGGTAGACAACCCGCTAAGGTAAATAATAACGTAAAAAAGCTGAATTAAATGTGTGATATATTTTAATAAATACTCAGCAGCAGGAAACAATATGCTATGTGTGTGTAAAAAAAAAGAAAGCATCACACTGTAGAATATAAATAATCTCCCCATATGCAACAACCATATGCTGTGTGTAAGTGAATACCATTATACATGTTATAAAAAGGGAATAAAAAGGTGTGAGGATGTTGAAGTATGGGGCGAAAAGGCGATTGGCTGGGGGAAGGTATTAAAACATGTTATACATCAGTAAATGTTTTAACCAAATGATGAAGGGCAGTGAATAGACTGGAAATAAATGTGACAGGTACAACTGTAGCACAAATGTATGCACTTGACATGATAGCGAATTCCGTTTTACTGTATGGCCTCAGGACAACCATGGGACTGTATGGACAATGAATATTTAAACAGAGGGTTCATGAATACGCATTAATGCTTAGAAAGAGTCTTAGTGAACTCTGAAGTGTCTTGAGGTATCAGCTGGTTCACTCTGCTGTATCCATACTATGCTTGAGGTATCAGCACTGAAGTAACATTTTCTCTTTTTTCCCCTTTTTGTTCTGTATCCATACTATGCTTGAGGTATCAGCACTGAAGTAACATTTTCTCTTTTTTCCCCTTTTTGTTCTCCACATTTATCTACAGTTAAACTCAAACCACTTCATGTTTCTCCATTTTTTTATAATTTTTTACTGTACATTTAAACAAATAATGTTAGATTAACATCTCACAATGACTTATTAGAATGTTCAGCCATATTCGTATAGTGAATTGCAGTTGGTCTTTTTCCTGCATTTATTTGCATGTGATTTGAGTCATTATCTTAGGACAGTTTGGTAAATAAGCTTTCTTCTAAACTGTAAAATATGAGCCAAAAAAACATGACCACAACATATGTTCTTTTATTCAATTTACTTGGGATTGAAGCCTGCATTAACTCAGATATTTCAGATATATACTACCGTTCAAAGGTTTGGAGTGGGTAAGTTTTGTAAAGTCCGCAATTATGCTCACCATTTATTAAATGAATGCAGCTTTAGTATTTTATGGGGTATTTTATGATACTATGCAATATTTATACAATTTTTATTAGCTATTTTTCCCCATTGAAAATAATACACAATTTTTTTCTATTTTTTTAAATTATTTTTCAATTAAAGCAGTATTCAATGTTAAAATAGAGACAAGGCATTTAAAATCCAATTTTTTGAAGGTAGATTAGTGCCATCTGGTGGGAGTTAAAAAAGAAAAACTTTTGTAATGCCATGTTGTAACCTCTAGATTCCTAAATAGTTCTATATAAAGTGGCTTATAAATTATCTAGTGTTTTTAGACATAAATACTTATTTTTATTGAGTTACTTAGACATTCTCAAAGACTACTTTTTGTCAAAGTTTAGGTTTTTTTGTTTTTGTTTAAAATGTTAATTTGAAGTGTCAGTTTTTGCATTAATTTTGCTACAGTCAAACCTGAACACAGAGGTGGACATTTTGTTACACATAACAGCAAAATTCAATAAAAATGTAACAAAAAATGAACAGGTATGCTTTATCACAGTTTAATAAATCTGGGTCTGATCTGATTTTATCCTCTTATTTGAGTCTTTTGGCTCAATTTTACCATATTGTTACAGCTACACCAGTGCATTTGTGTGTATATAATAGTGACACCCTTCATTGCAGTGCACTTTTCTGCAGAGTGGCTCATTTGTAGTTTGTAGTGTAAATGAAGAAATATGTACAAGTAATGATTTTATTCACCAGGAATAGTTTGAATCATTAAAAGTAGATGTTACATATGCATGAATGAAGCAGGATCTTTAGGCAAGTTTGCTAAAACAATGCCTAAAATAGCTATTTGGCTATTTGGTTAATATAATTCAGGCAACATTTTTTTAAGTGCACTGGTACATTATTCACAAAAGGGCTTTTCACACTGCACTTAACCCCGGGTTATCGTTGTTCTTAACACCGCTTTTTACCTGGGGTAATGAAACCCTCCTTTGGAGCAGGGTTAGCACTGCTTTTGCACTGTTAACCCAAATTTGTACAGTGTGAAACTGGTGTTAGAATGTTACAGCCAGATAGCAACAGACAACCAATCGCGTACTCATATTTGCGTGATTTAGACAGGAAGGGAAACACTTTGTATGAACAGGAAATTCAGAGTTTGAGGGGGAAAAAAAGTCAAATGCTGACAGAAACCACAATTTTAGTGAAGAGTCCGTTTCATTCTTACCTTTATAGTCCAAAATGTCCATTCATTATAAACTCGATAGTACAGTCGGCTATACGAGGATTTTATGTAAACAGGTCGCGTGCTGCATCCATCCAATCAATGACACTGACGCCACAAATATGCAAATAAGAACGTTAACCTAGGGTTTGGGAATGTACAATGTGAAACGTCAGTTTATGAATACCCAGGATTAATTGTTAACCCCTGGTAAATAATAAACAGTGTGAAACGTGAAGCAAGATAACCCAGAATTTAAATTTTTAAGTGTGAAAAGCCCTAATAAGGCCATCAGCATGCAAAACAGTAACTATAGGATCAATTTTTAAATTCATGTTCAATGTTGTGCTGCTACTATAGTCTGACTTGTTATAAATGAAAGTGTGTTAAACAGATGATAATTCCTCAGTTGTCTGGCCATTTCTGGAGTGTTGGAAGCAGACACAGCCAATGGGATTATGTCTGCTTAGATGCTGTGTGTGTCTGGGAGTGTGTTTGCATGCTAGGATGCTGGAAGGGTTGGATGGACAGTCTCCTGCCCCCTCCATCAACCCAAGACAACGGGACTAAAGACAGAAGGAAACACAAGCACCGAACCAGAAAACAGCCGTGTGTGGCAGCCCATCCGGGAATGCAGTTGAAAGCATTCATTCCTAGTTCTGGATAGAAACGGGCACAGTAGGCTCATTTTGTAAAGCAAACACAAGGCCAAGAGGCTCACACTGTTGTTTCCCTTTACCCTCACAAAGAAAAATATTACACTGTGCCATCTAGACAAAACAAAACCATTCCATCAGAACTGAACACTAACAACACTCCAATACCTACACCACTATGCCACAAGTCTCTCCAAGTCACTTGCTTTGCAAAAACCCATGTTTGTCTTCATTCCCGGCTGCAATGCATAGAGAACAGCATGTCTTATTATAATGCTAAAGATAGAAGCCCAGTAGCAGTATTTATAGGTTGATCACTGACAGTCGGTGTTACCAGACTGGCCGCTCTGTCACCACCAGTGACTGATAAAAAGAAAATTAAACTATTATTAATCTAAACAACTAATTTAAATGCCCTGTCTTATAAAGCTTAATTACTCACAGGCCACATTAAAGACTAAAATGGTCCAATAAAAGATATTTATTAGTAAGAGGACTGCAATTAATGAAGTCTTGCTGAGGTGAGAGTTGCTAGCAGAATGTTTATTTAGAGAAAAACTGACTGGCTGGATGTAGAAGGGAATATAATGAGCTTGACAGAAAAATGCATCTATAAAACTCTACTTGCTGTATAATGAACAAGGTGGAAAATTCACACCTGTTAGCAGCCAAACGTGGGGATTTTTTTTTGTATTGAAACAATGACACAGACACAGTCTTTATTTTGATTATGTTCTTGAGGAAAAGACAAAAGCCCTATTTGGAAGGGACTAGTTTTCTGAAGATTAGTGCACAAGCAGTAGGCCAGGTTAGTCAAAAACACATGAGTTAAATCGTTGGTATCAGCAATCACAGATATTCATATTCAGATGGGATTACTTCTCAGAGGACCATTGAGTTTGCCGAAAAACATAGGTAATATGCTCTGGCATTTTTTTGCAGAGGTTGTGTAAGAAAAACACAGACTTTCCAGATTCGGACAGGATTAAAATTGCTAAGTATGTCTGTGAAACACAAATTTCTCTAACCTCCTTAGGAAAACTAGTCCCTTTTGAATAGAGATAAGGTTGCATTTGATTGGCTCTTTGTCCCAGTCTTCACATGCTAAAAGATGTTTTTTAGAGAAGAATTCTGTTATAGGCCTGGTTTCACAGACAGGGCTTAGATTAAGCCAGGATTAAGCCTTAGTCCAATTAGGACATTTAATTATATATTTTTAAATTTCTTTAGAAAAAAGAAACATTACTAGTGTGCATCTTGAGACAAAACAATGGCACTGAAATATTTTAAGATATATTAGTGCAAGTTGCTTTCAGTTTTCTGTCCGCTAGAGGTCGTTAGAGGCCTATTCAAAACAAAGGCGTAGCTTGATGACGCCAAGTTTGAGCGCGGAATCTTGGGACATGTGGTCTTCACCTCAAGGGCCGGTGGAAAAGAATTAGGATAGGACTCGGGAAGAAATCATGTCCATGGATGCGATTATTAACGTTACTGTAGTATGAAGTGTGTTGTGGGAGCTGAACGAGATCGCTGGAGCGATTGCGCAACACACGCCTTACGAGCAGCGGAACTTTTATTATGCCACAGTCGCCGGCGCCAGCGGCGATGTGGTTGATGTGGAGAGGAGATGTGGTTGTGGGTCTCCCTCGGTAGAAATCACGTTCCGGGGGAGGAGAAATGGGAACGCAGGGGACCGCGATGCGACCGCGAAGGGCATTTTCACAAAGTGGCAGGGGCTCTGCATCTGATTATGCTATGTTAGTTACTTCACAAAATAGTGTTTTTCTCTGAGGCATGGTAAAGCATGGTACTCGCAAAAAATCAAGAAAATTAGATTTAAACGATAAGACTAAACGTGTTGAGCTATATAACAACAATTAGTTTTCTGTCTATAAATATATCAAAACAGTTGTTCCCTTGCCTATTAAAACATGTATTATATTAAAGCGTCTTTGGTGTTTCCATGGTTTCTACAAAATAAAACCAGAAACCGAGGGTAACGCGGGTATGACGCAATTGACAGGCGACTCCTCACACGTCCCGGAGCCTTGGTTAAAATTGCAATTTTCTCACGTTTTACAAATAGTTGCAAACATTTGGGATATTGTAAGTACTCAAGTGAACAAAATATATAACACTGACCTAGTGGTTTTTGGATATTTTACTGCAAAATTCTTACATATTGCACCTTTAAAACAGCTCCAAAATGCATTTTAGTCTGGGATTAGGCTTAAGCCTTGTCTGTGAAACCAGGGGATAAAGTATGTGAGCAGCTGCAGTGCTACAAATGAAGTCAGATAATCTCAGCTCCTGTACTACTATTTTACTATACCTACTATTTTGCATAAAACTTGCATTAAGAATACAAAAGCACCATTACACTTTATGTTGACATGTGCACAATTACAATTATTTTGGGCTACTTAGGCAATATGTTCAAATCATAGACTGTAAAAAAAAAAAAAAAAAAAAAGATGGACGACGCACCTTTACTCTCTTCCGCCAGTGTGTCAATATGGCGCTGACATCTTGAGTCTTGATTCTGCGCATAGTGAACTCGGAGCCCGAGTCTGCACAGTAGTGAGCACGAAGTGGAGCCGCGATATCAAGGTCCCGCCCAAACTCAGAACAACTCATTATGTCGGTGTGAAATAAACAGTTATGGAAATGTAGAAATTAAAGTTAAAGCTTCAGTCTTCTCGCGAAGATCCAGAAAAAAAGTCCGTTGGCGCCTCAGTGACTCTCTCACTCAGAAAAGCTGTTAATCTCAGCGGTCAATCATGACGTCACACCTAACTAAAACCAAACTTATTTAAAGAACACTTGAACTAACACCAGCGTGAGAAAAAAAAAAAAAAAAAAAAAAAAAAATGCCTAAAATGGCAGAAACCGTCTTTGGAAAAAAAATGTTTAGTGTAATTTGATTGTTTAGTTTGTCCCAATACATTTCATGGAGAGGGCGAGGTTTATGACATATACTGCTTCCAGCCACCTGGGGGCGATCGAGACGCTTTGGTTTTACTTTTCAGGACTGTGCGGCACGTTTGTTTCAAATCCATTAATAAACAACTAAATAGACCTTCACTTTTTTTTTTTTTCAAATTTTAAGCTATGAAAAATCAATAAAGGTAAGAAAAATCAAGTTAAATATATATAATAAAATGTAATATAAACAGTATATATTATATTTACTATGCATCATTTAAAATCATGCTGTTATTTCAATAAATTATGCAAAAAGTATGAAAATGGTGTAATTGTACAATTAATTGAATTTGGGATACATAAAACTTTAGCCACAAAAATCTGTCGTTTTATTCAAAAAATATAAACAACAACAAAAAAATCTTTTGAGATCTAGTGGAAATTTTCAATTGCTTTTTTGCAGAATAGTCTGTAATCACAGTTTGCTAATATATAGTTTTATGTGTACCATTATAAGACTGAAATCTAGTAATCTAAAGTGTTCCCAAAGGCAATACTTGAGGTTTAGGTTTAAAGCCTGTGGAAAAACAAGCTGCTGATAAAAGAGCAGAAAAGCCAGCACACATTACAAAACCATCAATAAAGTCACACTCCCACTGCACTGACCTGGAGTGAGACCGCACACCTCGGTCAACTGTTTATGTAGCGTTAGTGACACAACAAGTGACACAGACGCACGACAAGCCAGTGAGAAAACTCAACAGAGCAGAAACAGTTTTCACCCAGTATAGCTGATGGCTGTTTCTGTAGATGTTTATTGACTTTATATTTCCTCTAAAGCCGACTACCATATTTCACATATACTGCTGAAAGAGGGCTTTATTTCTGCATTTTTTATACCAACAGCCGAATTCTGCAGACTAGCATCTTTCTGCACTGTAGACAGTGTTCATACGTTAAGAGGAAAGCACAGGGGCATTATGGGAAGACAGTATCCATGCTTCTTCCTTCCTGCCAGAGTCTCAAAGCTGCCGTCGGACTATGACTGCAGATGAATCTCTCTGTCCTGCACCTGCTGGGGTGATCAAGAGCAGCTTTCCAGAGATTAATGCCAGTGCGCTATCAGACCTAGAACAACACAATTCAGCACACACCATAACGCCATATAAACAACTATGTTTAGAGTAAGACAAAACCTAAAAGACTAGTAGTTATTATACAGTGCTGTCTTTTCTGTTTATCTCTGCTGAAGGAAATAAGAGAGACAATGAAAAGATACAAGTTGGAAATAAAATGTAGAAAGAAGAAAGAATGAAAATTGATGTATAAACAATTCACTCAGAAATTGCCAGTAAATATCACAATTAATTGCAAAAAAACTGACAAGTAAATTAAACAATGTATTAAATATGAAATTTTTGAAAGACTGAAATATATTTTCTAACAAACTCCAATAATCTTTATTTACAACTTCAAAAGCAATTTTTCCCAGTGTGGTAAGAGTGCACGAGTTTGGAAATGAACCCCGTTTCTCTGATCCGGTAGACTTTGAATTACATCTACCTGCCGTGCAGCTGTCAGGTTGCCGTAGAGACATATGAATCATATTTTACTCTAAGACAGATTAGAATTGATTACAGTGAGGTGTGTTAAGGTTGATACTGAAGTCTGTGTTTTTGTGCGTGTTTCTTTTTCTGAGGGGCTTTCAATTGATTCGTCTTGTGTGTGTGGTAAGGAATGCTAGTAGAAAGATGTCTTTTGTTGTAAAATTGGATCTAACGCTCAAATAGGGCTGCTTGTGTCAAACAGCATGGTTAATCACTTTCCCAGCTTGTACTGCGGTCACCTTCATCTTCAACTAATATTCATGCAAATCAGTTGTGTAGTCATTTTTAGGTGCATTCTTGGTGAATTTTGTAATAAAAGGATTCAAGATACAGGATTCTTTATATTGAAATACATGCACACAACAAAAATATAGAGAAAAAACTGGATGAAGAAAGATTATGGTGGATATGTGAAAGAGACCAAAGTGTTAAAAACACTTTAAGGCCAGACATCCAAACTGCATTTGTAGCAGCAGATTTCTCCATTATTTATGTAGGTGCATCTCAGCGCCATACGTGTGTGTGTGTGTGTGTGTGCATTGACATATGGCCAGAGAGTGTGGGCTGTATGGCCAGGTGTCTCTGCTGTGGTTATGAGGCTTAGGTCAGGCAGGCAAACATCTGGACAGCTGTTGCACAGGGGTCCTTACTTATAAACTCTGGCTAATTTGTTGCCTGTACCTCAGGTATATGTGTGTGCCACAGAGCGACCCAAGCTCATAAGTATTTACGCTATGTAAACAAGGGTCATGCAAATTATAATAGTTTAAAATTGCTTGGAACACCTAACAAATCCAACACCACTACAGTATAACTTACATTTACAACTGCAATACACATATATAAAACGGTGTATAAGCATATGCTTGACAGATTGAAGCTTTGGTAGAGCTTGAGTATTTTAAGGTTCTTTTCCAAATCATTAATATTTATATCCATTATATACACTACTGTTTAAAAGTAGCACTTATACTCACCAAGGCTGCATTTCTATAATTCAGTACAAACAATAGAAACACAAACGGGGCAAACCTTGCCTCAAAGTGCTTTGGTCCACTTCCTGCTTTCCTCTTTTACCTCGCACACAAGTCTGCTGGGAGAGAACCAGTGTTGCCAGGGTCGCGGCTTTCCCACACAATTGGGCTATGTTGAAAATGCAGTCAAGGGAAAAATGACAGAGCTGCGGGTTGCGGGTTTTTTTTTTGGCTGTTTTTTAATGTACTGTGGTCGCCCAAAAAGAAAATTTTCTTAAGACAAAGAAAATGAAAAGGGATGCAGGAGATACATTCAATGTCACAAACTATTACGTGAGTTTTACACGGCAGACATTTTAAGACTTTCACACAGTAGAAATGAACTCGACAACAACCAAAGCAAGTCTGCATGTTCTGCATGTCTCTGTGTGAATGAATGGCGTTGTTTAGTCTACACAAACTCAAACACACGTGAGGCTTACTGTGTTACATGAATTTCAGTCATGTCAGAGCTTTCTTCACCATTTAATTTGGAAAAAAAATAAATAAAAGTTTGATTAAACTAACATAACAATAAGCCTATGTGTTAACTGATATTAGGCTAATATTGTAGATCTACTGTTGTGTTGGGTTTTGCTCAATATGATGTTAAGTGGCAGATCAGTGGGCTTGCTGCAGTTGAATATAGTAAGAGACGTCCTCTATCTCAGACGAAACCTTAAATACTATGTGGAGGATGCAAGATAATTTAATAATTATAATATGACCGAACCTATGAACCTAACTCGTATTTAAACAACTATCGCTTTGTGTTGTTGACCAGATAAAATGACAGAGAAAAGAAAAACTGACATACATTTTGGCTGTATTATTTGTGTTATACACAGATGTTAGATGAAATTTGCACCCCTGGGCATGTGCGATATCTAAATTAAGCTTTTTTCCCCACTTTGCATGCTGTTTAAACATACAATAAAACACAAGCACATTTCTAACATGGACAAGCTACCAAAAACAGAGACTGTCTCCGAAAAAGAGGGGTGTCTGGTCAGCCTAGTTTGTGTTTGACAGGCGAGTACAGAGCCGGCAGAGTGTGAATCACTATTTTACTGATCCCCACCTGCTGAGAAACACAAGCGTACAATTACCCTCCACTCACAGCTAATCTGCTGAAATGAATCATGTTATTATGTGTACAGACACGGGTAATTCCATGTTCTAGTCCTTCCCTTCTATTTGCTGAAGCAAATATAACATCCCTGCAGAATTCTGAAAGGGCGATTAATTTTCTGTTAATTTCTTTCCTTGCCGAAAAGTCTGAATTGCACTTGGTGTAAACACAGGAAATTGCATCTAACAAGCATTCAAAATAATTGTCTACATTTTTACACTGTATTTATTCGAGAGCTATATTTGCTGCTTGTATACTATGATGCTATTAAATACATATTTGCTCATTCTAACAGGATTCCTGACTCATATATCTGATCCACTCCAGAGAGGACTGAACCAGTATAGTACCATAAACCAGGGTCAGAAAGATGCAAATTTTCAAAAACGACACTTGTGGTTCATTAAAGATGGTTATATGAGTGTAAATGTGTCCCATAAGCGTAACGCTTGGTATTAATGTTCATCTCGGATGATCAGACCACATGCAGACAGATCACCATTTACACCTGGTAGTAACGTGTTCGAAATGCATCTCCAGTGACCGCTTGTGTGTGGATTTTGTGACTACATACAACACTTATTATGCCAGTATGATACTACATGTGACTAAAGATGAAAACAAACCTGTATTTACTGTATTTTTGATCAAAAAATGCAGCTCATTATAAGAGATTCTATAACAAACCTCCAATCGTATGGTAATTTTCTTTGAAAGCCGCCTTTTTCTTTGAAAAATTTAAACCCTTGTTTTAAAGCAACAGTTGACTGACAGGTCAGTAGGCGGTCTTTGCTGCTTTGTGTTATGTACAACATTTGGACCGATTACCATTTTACACTACAAAAGCAGTGCCATATGCAATTTTGACTACATCTAAAAGTGGTTTGAGTGGTCGGATCATAAATGTTGTCGTTCTGATCAGTGCTGGTTAGTTAAACTTATAGGTTTAATTAAATACTGTTGATTCCATCTGTATGCCATTCAGGTGTGGATTACAGCGAGGTGTTATCACATAGAGGCAGAGAGAGAGAGAGATTGTACACAATGTGTGATCATGTATGGGTAGTGTACAGTTGCTGTCCAAGTGTGATGCAAATGTTATAGTAGCTGACAGAAAGGCCTTGACATGTGTGTGAGTGTGCATACTGAATACAGAGGCCTTGGAGGTTGAATGTGAATGCTACAATTTAGAAGATGAACTTGATAGATGAATTTGAAACCACCAAATGTGTCCTTTCAGACATAAGAGTTTCATTCTGATAACAAAAGTCAGAAAAAAAGCAAAGTTAGTGAACAACTAGTAAAACTCCACAGCACTAAAACAGCTGGTAAACATTGGCTTTTTCTGAGTGTGTTTGTGTGTTTCGTAAAAGAGATAAATTTAACACCTCCAGAGAGACACAACAGATGCTGGAACTATATCAATGCTGAACACACAAACCACTTTCTGCGGTACCCAACGCACAAACACTAGGTGCCTTAACAAATGAACTCGCACAGACGCTGCATTTTTCATCAAAATTAAACTTTACAGTCCTGTGCTTGCCTTCCTTTGCACTCTCTCTCTCCCCTCCCCCAAAAAACTTTCTATTATCTTATTTAAAAACTTACTGTAAAGTCAACATGAAATCAAAATTGATCTTAAGGATTAGTCCATTTTCAAATAATTTTCCTGATAATTTACTCACCCCCATGTCATCCAAGATGTCCATGTCCTTCTTTCTTCAGTCAAAAGAAATTAAGGTTTTTGATGAAAACACTCCAGGATTATTCTCCTTATAGTGGACTTCAACTGGCCCCAAATGGTTGAAGGTCAAAATGACAGTTTCAGTGCTGCTTCAAAGGGCTTTAAACGATACCAGATGAGGAATAAGGGTCTTATCTAGTGAAACGATTGGTCATTTTCTTTAAAAAAAAAAAGAAAATGTATATGCTTTATAGGCACAAATGATCGCATCACAAATGCTTCCATCAGAACGCGATTCCGTATTCTTCAAAAAAGCTTACACTAAATGTCCTACGCCTTCCCTATTCAACTTACGGAACGAACGTGGCGCCAGCTCCGAAGGACCCCCAGCACTGCACATTTTGTATGTCGCCCTTATCTGACACACCTACTTCAGGTCTTGCAGTCTCTACTAATGAGCACATGACTTGAATCAGGTGTGATAGATGAGGGAGACATACAAAATGTGCAGTGCTGTGGGTCCTCCAGGACAGGTTTGGGAACCACTGATGTAGGACATTTAGTGTAAGCTTTTTGAAGAATACAGAATCGCGTTCTGGTGGAAGCACTTGTTATGTGATCATTTGTGTCTATAAAGCATATACATTTTCTTTTTTTTTAAGAATGACAGATTGTTTCGCTAGATAAGACCCTTATTCCTTGTCTGGTATCGTTTAAAGCCCTTTGAAGCAGCACTGAAACTGTAATTTTGACCTTCAACCGTTTGGGGCCAATTGAAGTCCACTATAAGGAGAATAATCCTGGAATGTTTTTATCAAAATTTCTTTTCGACTGAAGAAAGAAGGATATGGACATCTTGGATGGCATGGGGGTGAGTAAATAATCAGAAATTTTTTATTTGAAAGTGGACTAATCCTTTAATGTTCATTCTTTATGGTCTGAAAGGGATAGTTCATCTGTAAATGAAAATTCTGTCATCATTTACTCACCCTCAAGTTGTTCCAAACCTTCTTCTGCTGAACACAAAAGAAGATATTTTGAATAATGTCGGTAACCAAACAGTTGATGGACCCCATTGACTTCCTTCAAAAGAAAAAAATACTATGGAAGTCAATGGGGTCCATCAACTGTTTGGTTACCGACATTATTCAAAATATCTTCTTTTGTGTTCAGCAGAAGAAAGAAATTCATACATACCCTCCTGCTGTCTTTATCTTCCTGTCCTAACAGTTTCACTCCATTTCCTCTTCCTTCTACTCTCTATTCTGGATCTCATCCTCTGTTCCGCTGTGCTGGTTCTTAATACAGTACTGTGCGAAGATTACAGAGACACACTTCCACAAGTGTCATCCCATGAGAAATTAATGTTCTCCTGATGAATCTCTAAGGTCATTTTTTTCCTTAAAGCTGAACCTATGCTCAACTGACTCATTCTCTGACCGCTGTGTTTTATTATTATTATTATTATTATTACTTTATGATTTGTGTGAGTGTCAGTACAGTGTCAGGAAATTATTGAGGAAAGACTGGTACATGACACAGGTTTGATTCTAGGATTAAATCTCCAGGTTTGATCTGCTTGTTTGTAGGGCTGCACAATTTAGCCAAAAATGTTCTGATTATACAACAATCACTCATTTTCAAAAACGACAGCTGTGGCTCATTAAAGATGGTTATATGAGTGCAGATGTATCCTGTAAGTATAACGCCTGGTATTAAGATTAGTCGCGGGTGATCATATGACTGTAAAACGATACTACTACTACTAAACATAATAAAAATATTTTTTATTACTAAATAAATATATTAAACAAATAAGTATTACTACTTAAAATGTCAACCTGTTTCAACTTAAAACTTAAATTCAGTTGCCATCTTACATTTTGTAAGTATAATCAAATTGTCTGTACAAGTAATTTCAACCTAAAATATATTAAACAGACTTTAAAAAAAATCAAGTTGAATCTTGTATAACTTAAAAAATGAAACTGCTTAAATTAGCTTGCTTAATTCATGTAAAAACGTTGCAATCGTGTGTGATGTTTCACTGTAAAATAAAAAAGAAAAAAAATATTATTTATGATTTTGTTTCATAATAGAACTGTAAAACTGCAATAATACAATTTAAAACTGTTCTTGTTCCTTAATTTTCAAATGTTAAACCATCAAGCCTTCATTTTGACTGAAAACCTCAGGGAGACCTTAAAGCTTCTCTTTTGCCAGCAGCCAGTTTATAAGCGCTTCTCATTACAAGTTTGACAAGATTGTTGGCACATGTAGAGTTTTAAGCGCATGTTACAAGCAACCCAAACTCACAGAATATGCAGAGATGAGTTTGTGTGATGATAATTGCACTTAGTCATATTCACAATTTCAGTTTTATTTCGATTAATCATGCAGACCTGACGTCAACTTACACCTGTCTCAGCTGAAGTCTGTGCACATGAGCTAGCGCTAATATAGCTCTGAATGTTATTTTAACATCTAAGCTGCCATCGTTTGGACAAACAGGTACTCGAACCTTTCAAAAAGTATCCTCAGAACCAGAAACAACCAACTGATATCATTATCACTGCTGTCTTACTCAATCATTAGCAATAGACCAGCAATAGTAATATAACCTCTGACTACACAGGTTTAGAGTGAGTCATGACAGTTTTTCTAACCTGTGCCCTTTAACAGACCTGTGAGAAAGTGATACTTTAAGAAAAAAATAAAAGACGTGTGTGAGAGAGAAAAAAAAAACCCCATAAGCCCACTTAAGACCAAGCACTTCAAACGCCATGGCAATGAGAGTCAAAGGTTAATGAAAGGGCACTTTGGCGGAGGGATGAAGACATGACAGAGGAATAAAAAAGTGGATTACCCAGCTCTAATATCAAAGAGTGCCTCCGTGAGCTCTCTCTGGAATACCTCCGAGTTTGATCAGTGTTAGTCCTCATTGTCAGCCAGTGGCAGTTACCGCAGTAAAACTAGGAGAAAACAGATTAAAAACATACAGATGCCATAGCAATTAGCAATTATCTGCATGATTAAGCTTGCACCTTGGGTGTAATTTGTGTTGTTGTATTTAAAACACGTCTTGTATAATCCCTTCACCTCTGCTGTTTCTTTGCTTAATCTTCTGCCATGATCCAGACTGCAGGAGTCAAGAGGTTATACAGATCAGAGAGATGATTCATCATGCCTGCATCACAAGGAACACAGAGCGCTAAAGAGACACAAGGATGAGCTTTATCTTTGAGGTCTCTTTAGCGGTTTTAGTGAGATGCCTTTATTATAATGGATGCAGGGATTACATTCGTTCATTAGAGCCGTGGTCTGACTAGCAGTTAGCACAGGGATTGTTAAACTTTTTTTCCCCTCAGTCTGCAACCCATTTTTCACCCCCGTCCCACTAACCTCACAGAATGGAAACCCCTTTCCACCACCTAAGAAAAAATCAAGCTTTGGTAAATCTTATGACATAAAAATAGTGTTGTCAAATCGATAAATCTCAATTAATCATCTAACATAAAAGTTTGTGTGTGTGTATATTGTAACATTTTCCCACATTCTTTGTTTTTTTTTTTTTTTTTATATGCTGGGGTGCCAGACAGTATTTCTGTCATTAGTTTAAGTTTCAAGTAAAGAAAACCTAAGGTCTTGTGTAGTCTGATTTGTCTTACACAAAACCCTGTAATATATATATATATATATATATATATATATATATATATTTTTTTTTTTTAATCAAAATCAATATACAATGTGTGTATATATATACAGTATATGTTAGATGCAATTGATCAATTTGACAACACTAAAAAGTCAGAATTATGAGATAAAAAGTCAAAATTATAATTTACTGTCATTTTTGACATAATTTTGACTTTTTATCTCATAATTATGAATTAGGCTACAAAAGCATGATGAAAACAAAAACTATTAAACAGTTTTGAAAGTTGTGATCTATACCTTTTATACAGTACGTCACTGTAAAGACAGAAAGTCTGTCAAGAGCCTCATTTTCATCTGTGTAAAGCCATAACATATCATGTCGGCCTTTGTTGGTACTCTCCATACTGTATGAGTGGGCTGGGCTTGTGCATTGCTCTGCAGTTTGTCAGGTAGGCTAAGTCTGCTGGTTATTTCATCTCTGCTATTGCATCCAGCTTAATGGTATTAAACCTGGACGCAAACAATTTTTGCCAAATTTGCCAGTTCTGCTGGCAAATTATACAGTAAATCGCTCAGTCAATTCTGCTTATTCACTTTTTGAAGCACCTTGTTAGTTAGCTTGTTAAGTTGAGTTCACTTTTGCGTCCCCATCATGATATAGGTTAGCATACATTTTTCACGTAATATTTTAAGCGGAAGAGACGCCGTTTAGATGAATTTACGCGGAACGCGATAGTCGGAAATCGTCCGTGTCTCCTTTTAACAGGTGCTTTCCACGACGGTGTTGAACACGATTGCGCCATGATGCCAACTGCAGTTTCAGCTCGAACATAATGCATTTCTGCAGCAGACGATCACTATGTGTTGTATTTCTTTGTGCATTTAACGGCACAATATTAAAATATCCAAAAACTACTAGAACAATGTATTTTGTTGACATGTGTACTTACATTATCCCAAATGTTTCCAAAAATGCTTAAAGGGTTAGTTCACCCCAAAACGAAATTTCTGTCATTAAGTACTCACCCTCATGTTGTTCCAAGCCCGTAAGACATTAGATCATCTTCGGAAATTAAGATTTTTTTTTATCCTTATAGAAAGAAACGTTACTATTCCCTGTAGAGTTGTCAAAAGTACTGTCTTCGGTACCAATTGGTACTGAAATTTTACGCTTTGAGCGCTGTTGAGTGGATTCATAAACACCTCTGATTGGCCATTGTGTTGACGCGCTCATCGGATATGTCTGTGATTGGCTACAATGATCAACGCACAGGAGCGTTTGAAAGCTCACAGAAGTGTTTGAATCTGAAAGCGTTTTGAAAGTGGGAGTGTTTGAAAGCAGGCGTCTATCAGTGGACTGGTCCGCGATAGAAGCCTGCTGTCAAATGCTCCTGTGTGTATCTGTGTAAGTGCTCGGTAAAGAGCGTCATTGATGACTATTTACAACGTTTTTGAAGCATTGATCATTGAAGCCAATCACAGACATATCCAATGAGTGCGTCAACACAATGCCCAATCAGAGGTGAATCTGCTCAACAGCGCTCAAAGTGTCACATTTTTAAAATTTCAGTACCGACGTGGTACTTTTGACACCTCTACACAGTTGTCATTCTCCTACGCAGCTGACATAGTAGGCACAGTGCAGCGCTTCCGTGTTTACGTCCGAATGGGATAAAAAACCTCTTGGATTTCATCAGAAAACGGCATTTAATGATTTTGTTGGTGTTTTTGATTTACTTTGTCTAAAATCACTGCCATTCCCCTTTCAACTCATATTGGCAACAGTGAAACATTTTGGCCACAGCTGTTTGGTCAATCACACAAGACTTCTCTAGGACCTTGTCAAATTAAAAGCTATATTTTAAGAATTCTCTGACCCAAACATCCACTATAAATCAGAATGTATAAATAAAGTTGAGATGAGAAGTATCTTTCATCCTACATATCTTTTACAGGGTTGAATCCTTCACAAATTCTCCATTCTGACCGCCTGCTTAGGTTTCGATGTTAAATTGTCCATGCAGAATTAATGGCCACCACTGCCCTATAACACTCCATTACCCCGAGTGGAAGCAGATGGGCAGGAAAAGAAGGGTATCGTGGGTAGAGTCTCCCTGCTCAGTCTCTATTCTTCCCTTCATTGGTTCTGCAGATGTGTTATGAGGCACTCCCAAATGAAAATCACTGACGTCTTCTGTTGCTGTTTTGTCCAATCAGGAAATCAGATTTCCTGTTAGTCTCCACATACAACAGAGTTTAGCAGTACTGGGTCATTCCTTTTATGCTGTACCTTTTTGAGCTATTTCAAGTATTTCTATAAAGCGTATATATGATTTTAGAAATATGCTCTGATGATGATGGCTTTTGTTATTTCAGGATAGTATGTTTTGTTTGAAATATTCCAATTATAGAAAGGAATGCATGAAGAAACACCTGTCATACAGTACTATGTTTTAAATTAGCTGAGAACATGGCAAAAATGGCAACATTGTAATTTTTTTTCCATAATTTTTTTTTTCTATAGTTGAAGGTAAATTTATGCAAGATTGCTTTTTTTGTCGCACAAAACAAATCTGTATTGCTCAATATTAAAACACACCTCAGCATGAAACTTAATGCAGAACTTTCTCCACACTTAATTGATTCACCATTGACTTTACTTTTCTTCAATTCTAAATAAATTGTCCGTAAAGAAGGTCTTTTTCCGTCATTTACTGATAAACGGATATATACTCTTTACTCTAGTTGGAATGACCCTGTACTGTTTTTGTGAATTTTGCCCTTGCACACATGAAGCCTATAGAAATGTGTGTAATGCAGCTTCTTATCAATGAAGAACTGACCGTCATCTGTCACAAGAGACCTTTTTAAACTCTGTGGATCAGAGCTCCATCTTATTCAGTGACAGATGACACACAAAAGTCAGTCTGAACGTCAGAGATCTCTCAGCATAATACCTGGGTCCTTGCCTGCAGATAACCACAACAATCCACTTTCTTTCGGCCACTCTCAGCTTGTCTCAGGTGTGGAACAAACATCACTGTACAATAGTAGTCCAAGACTGCAATCTCGGGAGTTGAGAAGAGAAAGACATGAGATTAGGGTTTATGGAAATTAGTCTATCAGGTTAAACTGACAGGCAAATTGTGCTGTCCATTGAGTTGTTATAGAGGAGAGCTGCTCTCCGCGTGGATGGGACTGTTTTAAATACGATTAGGAGATTGTTTAAACAAAGAGAGAGGTGAAGAGAATGAAGAAGGGAGGAAGAGAAAGGACAGCAGACCGGGTGATACAGCACCCTCTTCTCTCACTCTTTTAATTAACTTCAAGGGTGAAGGTGTGAAATTTAATAAAGGGAAATTAATAGATGCCAAAACCAGTGTGCTGGCACGAATAAATTAATTTCAATCAAAGGAAATGGTCTTGCATCATTGTCCTGAGTATGTGTGTGTGGAGATCAGAGCAGATGGAGGAAGGCCAAATGTATTCCAGTCCGTTTCTGCCAGGTCGGGTTGGTATGGCAGGTTTAATATATGTCTGTATAGGACTTTAAGGCTGGTGTTAAGGCCCATATAGTTTTAAAAAATAAAGTTCACATCACAACTATAATGATAATGGCACAAAGAAACAATATTGTTTAAATCACATTCACAATGTTTTTTTTTTCCAGCTGATGAATGATCAAAACATTGACAGCCAATCAGAATGCATCCTACTTTAAGAGCTTGAGCATTTAAAGTGACAGACAACAAAACTGCAGCTTGTGCTTATTATAAACATTGCTGTAGACGCTAATTTAGTTATAATTCTTACTTCTTTGTGTGAACGGGCCTTTACTGACTTGTTTGGGCACCTGAAAAGTCTCTGTAAGAAAAAAAAGAATCTATCTATTTTTCAAGGGATTATATTTAATATCTATAGCTCAGGCCAGTATTAAACTCATAAGAGAAGTATTTGTCTGAGCTTTTGTCAGATAAAGTTACACTAAATACCACAAATAAAAATAGAAATATACTGTAGGAAACAACATGAATATAATAAAAACAGTTATTTTATGTTTAATATTTAATGCAATTAAATATTGTTAATTTGTAAAATTGTAACAAATATGAATAGTTTTTATAATTGGTTCATTTAAATGAATCTGAACAAAATTCCCAATGCTTCATATGAAAGAAAAGCATTTGATTATTACCTCAGGCTAAATAAATAAATAAAAATAAACTGAGGTATTGAACAACTGAAAATAAATTAAGAAAATACACAAAAGAATATATTAATTGGCATTAATATGTTTAGTTATTCCTCAACACTGTTATGAAGGTAAAAAGTGATGAAATGCAGATGGTGTTTGAAAAGGTAACTGCAAAAATTTCTTTTACAGGAATTTATGGGGATTTTATAGGAGCTCAATCAGTAGAAAGAATGAAGGAGAGAGCAAAAAAAAAAAAAAACCTCAATCAATCAGTTGAAAGTCAGGAACCCTGTAAAGAGCTTAATAAGATGTTAAAAACAGCACTCTGGAAAGCTCATTTATGCCTGCTTGGTCCTGGATGTTTTACTGTTATTGATTAGTTTGACTTCTGTGAACACTGAATCACAACAAACAACAACAAATACTGTTGTCGAAGAACGTTCACACATCGCAAAACTTCACACACACTCACTCAAAATTCTCCACAGACTCGTCTAGACAGATCATTCTCCTTGATTCATTAAGAGTCCTAGCAGGATCCTCTCATTCATCTCCTCTCTGATGAGAACTCTGATTGTCCACCCCAGTGGATCCGAGTCCAATAAATGAAGCCCAAAGCTCCGGATTAAAATCACTACATTATATAAAAGTTAATCGTCTTTTGGTAATTCAAACCTCTTAGATTCAAATTTCAACCCAGGTTGGTGAGCCTTTAGGTAGAGCTTCTGTAGTCTCTGAATATTGTTGTGACAAAGTAGAAAACACAGATTGAACCTGCATGATCCTTAAATGTTATTTAACACTGTTTGTGTAATTGTCTGTCAAGTGTGTCCTGAGTGTGTAGAGTTTCTCAGCATGCTGTGACACAGTGAGGCCTCAATGCTGCCACTAATGAAGAAATATCTGTAATGGCGTCGACTGACCTTGCTGTTTGTGTACTCTTGTGTGTGAATGTGTGTAGATAAATGTACTGAGCCTTGTAAGAAGGTCATGGAGCTTGTATCATAACGACAGCAGTGCTCTCTCTCTCCCTCTCCCTCCCCCTCTGTCTCTCTCTAATTAATATAATAGTTTAATAATATACACAATTATTAACATTTATTAATTATACATTATTTATTTCTACTTCTCATAGCTATTATGTTGTTGTTGTTATTGAATTCAGTAATAATAATAATACGATCAATTTATTTTTCTTAAATTAGTTAATTAAAAGTGCTAATTTAAATAATAACAATAAGAAGAAATTGATAGTATTAGGGCTCGTTCACAAAGAACGTGTCTGCGTTTAAAAACGCATATTAAATGGTTTTTAAAAAAGCGCAGCGCAGAACATGAGGGTCTCGAGACGTGCTTTTGAGATGTGATAGAATAACGGCAATAATGAACAAATAAAACAGTTGCTATGCCAACTTGCTACTGTAAACAGAAGCTTGCAACGCTTGCCCCGCCTCCGAGTTCTTCTGATTGGTCCACTGTTTTGGAATTGACATTGATGAGTGGCGCTGCGTGTAAAAGTTGAAGTTCTTTTAACTTGACACGCCATCTTAAAAACGCTGCGTTCATGAGCGAAGCGCTGCAAAAGACATGAGTCGCCATTATAACAGTCGTGCACATCCTTCTAGCGCATTTAAATAGAAAAACAATGTAAAAGTAGCGCATTGGAATAGAAAAACGCGTTCTGTGTGAACGGCCCCTTATTCATATATTATTATTTCTGTCATGACAACTCTCTGAGTGTTGTATGTTTGGACTTGGCGAAATAGATCTGCTACGCTGCTACTGCTGTAGGTTATTGCTGCTGCTGCAGAGCAAGCACGGGACTAGCTACTGCCAATACATACACAACACGCTGCTGTGAGCAAGTAAGAGATGCTGCTGCTGTACAATATAGTGTACATGAATTACTTGTAGCAGATCTATACAGGTGGAGCTGGGGAAGGTGGAGGGTTTCTGAAGCACGCTGCACTGCTAAGGCAATGCTACCAAAGTATTTTGAAGGTTGAGCAGCAAGTTTATTGGCTACTGATACAGCAGGAACCAATCATCTGTGCCTTATAGATAATGATGCGATTACGAGGAGATTGAGTTAAAGGACCTATTACCCTGCGCCATCTAGAGTTTCATGACAGAACTTTGTATTTAAATCATTATTTTTATTAACTAATTTATTTAATAATGATGATGATGATGATAATAGTAGCAGTTGTAATTATTTTTTTATTAATATTAGTAAAATATTATTGAATTAACAAACTTATTCAATAACAGTAATCATCATATGGAGCACTGGGAAGTTCGTTCAGATTATTAATTTATTTTACCCTTTTCTAAAAACACCAATTTACAAAATACAAATATTTAAATATACAAAATAGTAATAGAATATTTGTTGCAATATTTTTACAAAATAATGTAGTATTTAATTTCATGAAAACTTATAATAACAAGAATAATAAATATATAAATAAAAATACATATTATTATTATAATATAATATAACAATATTAACAATAATAATAAATATTCCATAAATTATTAGATTAATAATATATAACAAACTTACCATTCCGATTGAACATATAATACATACACATTAACAAAACAAATCAAGGTGTGTAGAAAGTAAAAGTTATGTTTTTATTTATGCTTTTAATAGAAGAATTAAATATTAAGGAGATATTTTATGCCAGTGACTTCCATGGTTTTGGAGCCTGAAATTTTGGACAGGGAGAAGACCTCAGTGTACGCTTGAATAAGCTCAGTGAGATACTGCACTGCAAGATTCTGGAGAGCTTTGTAGGTCAACAGAATTATTTTAAACTGAATTCTAGATGAGACGAGTAGCCCGTGTAGTTCATAGCAGATATGGTCAAATAATTTTGCTTGGTTTCCACAAGTAAATGTGTTTAGCTGGCAAGGATTTGTGCTTACAGTGATCTGCATATGCTTTGACCACCCAAAAAACCCAGAAAATAACAAGCACAACTGATTCTAAACCAGTTAACAAGATATGTTCCCTGACCTATCAGTCCCTGTGTGTGTGTTATTGAGAGATGTGTTCTCTCTCTGCCCACTGTCTGATTGTGCAGATAGCTGTGCCGTCTCGTTTATAAGCTCCGGATGAGGAGACAGGAAACACGGTCTGGCCAGGCGAGATATTCGCATTACAACTAGTCAAACTCTCTCCATGAACCAAACTCCCACATGCTGTCTGCTCTGAGTTCAGCTATCACACTTCCACCCTCGAAATCATTCTGAAAACTCTTGTGCACTTCCTCCGGGGAGCAAGACCGGGTGACTGCATACTGGGATCTCCAGGGAGGGCGAAGGGAAATGGGTTCTTTTTTTCCTGAGATGAGGAAGATTGAAAACTCATGAGTGGACACAAGGCGTCCTGATTTAATCGTACACACACATGGCTGTTTGAAGATGGTTAGAGTGATTGTGTGTGTGCGTGTGTGTGCGCGCCGGTGCTCTCACATAGCTTTGGCACTATTTTTGCCCCTTTTCGCATCATGTTTGAAACAAGTGAGCAGTAGATGAAGTGTGAAGATGCCACTCTGTTTCTCCATCCCTTTAGCCCTCTGCGTATGAACTGACTTGTACATGAGACACCCTCCAGAAAGAGCAGAGAGAATCCAAGGCTACAAGGTCAGGTTTCCATGGCGACAGGAGCGCGAAGATGATGAGTATCCTCCTCTTCCTCCGCTCAAATGCCAAACCTGTCCGTCCTCATTAACCTCTGAGCTCTTCCGCTCTCGCTCTCTCACTTCCTTAGGCATATAGACACTCCTGTCATGTCAGCACTAAAATATATGCAGTTGACTTCTGTTGATCTCAGCTATAACGTCCTCTGCATATAAACATACGGTAAAGAAATTCACCTGCCGTGTGATGGCTGATTTGGAGACTGAAGAAAAACAGTCAGGGAGGCCGGTGGAAATCTTTTATAGCTGAGCTGCCCGAAACAAGTGCATTACAGGAGATAACTTGTCCCTGGGCTGAGCTGTGTTCTGGATGACCGGTTTAGATTGGGATTTTTATTAGCGGCACAAGCTCCTTTGTGCTTTTAAAACCAAGGCGCCCGGGATAATTTGAAGTCAGAATAACGTGAGGATTATTTCTGCTCTCTGGGGTGTAGGTTTTTTTTTAAGATCGCTGGACTTTCTTAGGTTGTCAAGAGCGCTGAATTTAAATGCAGGGTACAATATACATTACTTTTGAGAGCTTGTATTGAATCATTTTAACTGAATTCTTGTCTTGAAGTGTGGCCACATTTGCCGTTGTTCAGAGAATTGTCTCCAGCAAAATCCATTCATTTCTATAGGAATCCACGTGATCTGGTATTTCACGTGAGGGAGAGATTTCCCCATGTAGATTTCACAATGGGTTCTAGTTGGTCATGCTTGTTTGCTGTGCTTCATACATCACTATGCTATTGACTATTGACAATGTAACTTTTTGGCAGGTGAAATTTCCCAGAATTTGACCGCACGTTTACACTGTAGAACTTTTAACAATGACTTTTGACACGTTTGTCAACCCAGACTCTTTGCAAAAATGTGGCGACATTTCTGCAAATTTATTGACCTTGCATGTAAATAATGTATGTTTTGTGACAATTTTTAAAGTAAAATGTCTGGAAAGTGGCACTAAATGTGCGTTCAGTTTCTCTGAAACAGATCAACGTGAATCTTGCAATGTTTAATATTGGTTTTAAACGTCACAGCAGTGGAAATTAAATGTCTGGTAAGTGCCGCTAAAATATTAATGCTCTATCACGTTTGAAAATAATGTTCCACCTACACTAAACCTTTAATTTGCTGAAGCAATCATGCTATTTTAGCTTGCTTTTACAAGTCTTTGAGCTTTTTTATTATGATTTGTGTTTCATAGGACTGGTATCTGAGCTCTCTGCATTGCAAGTGCAACACTGTACCGGGTGAGCTACTGAGCAAGTTTACTTTGTCAGAAAGCCATACATATGGAGCTAGTTATGTGATACAATTTGCAAATGTGAAAATGTATTAGTTTACAAATTATGCACTATGGTAAAAGTGCTTTGCGGTCATAACATAGTATTGTGGATGTGCAAAAATAAGTGTTTTTAAATCGATTTTGCCCTTGTAATCATAATTTGTCTGAAAAGGAATAAAAATTGTTACAAATTGAAAAATTGCTGGTGGTTTACTGCCACTAGAGTTCATTTTCAGCTGGAAACTGCAGTGAATTGTATATACACGTTTTTTTTTTTTAGTAGATGGAGCATTTATGCCTATGTTGGCATTTGTCATAAGATTATAACAAAAATATTTCGACACTTGTCCCTTGTTTTTTTCTTCTTTTCTTTATATAAAAAAGATTGAGCTGTAAAGCTGTTTAAATTATTCTTTTTTAAATTATTTTTTCACGCCGTTACATTATTGTGGCAATGAGGTTAGAAAATTGAATAGAATTGTGTGTGTGTGTGTGTATTTCGTAATGCTGTTGTTTGTAAGCTACTCCCTGTACAGACCACTGGTTATGGGTTTCTCCCTCTCTCTCTGATTGAATACCTGCAGTGAGATCCTTCTGAGAGGAAGAAAATCAAGACCAACTCATGAAACTGAGAACTGAAGACCATGCTGTTAGAGTAAAAGAGGTATAAATCATGCCCTGAGAGATGGGGAAAGGGTAAATGGATGGAGGAGGACGCAAAAAGAGACGAAGTATGCTACAAATTCATTAATGTCGACAATTAAAGGTGTCATCTCTGTTTTACACCTGCATTACTTGGTTCTTTTGTAAAGGGGGAAGGTGTTACAGATGATGTTGACACTATATGCTAATAAAGATCCAGTACCTGGCCTATATTCGACAGTGTATTACCCAGCATCCATTGCACCACATATCCCACATTAGCCTGTATCCAGGGCTCACAAAACAGTGTCCTACACTACTCACTGATTAGACTGCTTGTTCTTTGCTGCTGTTTCACACTAATAATAGACTGGTCCTGAAAAATTTATAAGGCAGTCTCTCTCACTTTCTCTATCGCACACATACAAACACACCCTCAGACACACACTCTTGTTGTCTACGCTTCAGTGGGGCATGAAATAAGTGACTAAGCACTGACCTATGCGATTATAGGAGAGAGAGAGGGGTTGGGGGTATATCCTATTTTTAAAATGATTGATTTAGACTGGACCATTTTTCTTTCACAGAGATTAATTTGCCTCTGGGTCCTACTGCTGCAGGCCACCGCGGTTACCAAGCACACCGTAAAACTCAGGTGAGGGGTTAACACACAGTCTGGGGGGCAAATTCATTAAAATGTGGAAAAATCTCCACGTCTTTTTCACAATACGAGATAACAAGCTAAACATGCAATTAGTACCGCATCATATTTTCATTCTTTTCAGTGCAATTATACATTTTTTATGTAATTTATTATACATTCTGCGTTATTCACAAGCTCTGTTCTGTTTGCAGTTAATGTTTTATTGATATTAAGCCTGATCTCTTTAGTATTTGTAACATTTACCTAGGTCCATATTGTGTTTCATCATCTATCCAAACGTACAAAAATGCACCTGTAAATGTTAAGTATTAGGCTAATTCTTGCGTATTAACAATGAGACCCAGCTGGAAGCGTCTAATATTGAGGTATTGACAGCATATAAATTGTAAATGTATTTACCGTACATATGCACATCTTTAAAAATATTTTATAAAGCTTTTGTTTACAATATAAATATATTTGAATTCTTATATTTTACTATTATATAGATATTTTTGAGTCCCATCTTGCGTACCCTAAACCTTACCACTTACAATAATGTTATTTACAATATACTAATACAGTATATACATATTTTATGGATTCTGATTTGACACAAATAAAATAAATTATGTTTATAATAATTTTATAACATATGTATATTTTAAGCTGTCCCACGGAAAGTATTTTCTTTTTTTTTTTTAAATGATGACAGAATTTCAATTCATATTAACATTTGTTGAGTTGAATTTGGCACCAAAATGAAACTGTTATAATGTCAAACTGTAAATGTGGTAAATATGATGACATTGAACAATTAATCTCATTTATCAATATAATAAAATCAACCTACTGTACAGTATATAAATGTGAAATGTATGTGCTAGAACCACACTTTACATACAAATTCCCAAAGATTACTAATGATGTCAATGAGTACTGTTTTGTCAAACATACCGTTAGTATGTTAGCTGCTTTAATGAAGTCCAGTTGACCCGAGTGTAATGACTTTCTCAGTTATGGAGCATCAGGACTTAATAATGATGCGTTTGAAAACCCAGATTATCCCCGGTCTATTCCGGTCACACAAGTGCTCCAGTGACCCCTCGACAAAGCAAATACATTGTTAACGTGATGGAGAGAGAGCTTTTGAAAAGTCTTTGGAGAAGTCTCATGATGGATTCTTTTCCCATTTTAACATAATACAGAGTCAAATCAATCTGCAGAAATTTGCAGGCAGCTGAAATAAGCTTTTAAAGAGCTTTGTGTGTAATCAGCACAAGAAGGGATTCAAGTCCCCAAACAGAGAAAGAGAGCAGGAGAGAGGGAATAAGAGAGGGGAAATCGAAAAAAACCCTGCTGAATTTTCATCTAGAACAGATGCATTTAGGTGGATTCTTGGCTGTGTGTAAAGTGTGTGTAAAATGAAATGACATGATTGTGTTGTTACACTCCCTCTCAGTGGAGTGAAGGTTGCTATTGTGTTTCCCAATGGGCACTGTGCATGTGTGTTGGGTTTAGAGCAGTAATTGTGTGTGCATGTGTGTGCATAATTGACTTTATTTATATATTTGTATATAACCTTTAGTATGGTGGCCCTGGGCAGCACAAAAGCTCTTGTAAAACAAACAAAATAATTAGCCCTCAACATGACATTATTATCCTACAGCACTTACAGCATCAACAGAAGCGATATATTTAAATGCTACATTTCAAGTTGGTGAAAACAGAAAACAATGCTGAGCTGATTTGGTTTCCACTGAGAAAATGAATATAGAGAGCAGTCAATGTGGGTTTGTTTTAAAGAAGTTTAGGGTTAGAGTTTACCGTAGCATTTTTTGATTTAAAGGTTATGAATGCTTCAAAATCCACATAATGCTGATGGTTACAACAACATTTAAATACATAAAATACATTTGTATTATAACATTTAATTATTGCAGGTTTGCGAAATGCGAGTTTGCATTACACTGTTTTTATTTAATTTGAATAATGCTAGTACTGAATATGCTTTTGTGCAAGTGAGATAAATGCATGCTCACATTTAGTCTAGAACTACAATAACCATCTTGTTTACACAGTTGTGGCCTAATGGTTAGAGAGTCGGACTAGTAACCCGAAGGTCATGGGTTCGAGTCTCAGTACTGGCAGGAAATGTTGGTAGGGGAACATGAGTACTGTTCCCCCACTGAGACACTCATTACCCACAACTGAGGTGCCCTTGAGCAAGGCACCTAACCCCCAATCGCTACCCGGGCGCCACAGCAAAAAAGGCCACAGGTGTGTGTTCATGGTGTGTGTGTGCTCACTACTCATTGCTCTGTGTGTGCCCTTGGATGGTGAAATGTAGAGAACAAATGGGACACCATACTTGTCACTTTCTTTACTGCATTTGCTTATATATATAGTTTTTATATTTTTGAAAAAAGTCACTTTTATACTCACAAAGTTTTATTTATTTTATCAAAAATACACAAAAACAGTAGGTAGTATTACACTGTAAAACATTTTCAGCTGGTTAAACTTAGAAATGTAAGTTCACCTGCTGCCTTAAAAATGTGAGTTAACTCAACTTGAAGATAAGCTTTGTTTCAACTCAAAAATAGTCAAGACAACGCATTACTTTAAGTTAAAATTTAAACTTAAAGTAATGCATTGTCTTGACTATTTGTGAGTTGAAACAAAGCTTATCTTCAAGTTGAGTTAACTTATGTTTAGTTGAGTTAACTCACATTTTTAAGGCAGCAGGTGAACTTACATTTCTAAGTTTAACCAGCTGAAAATGTTTTACACCTACAATTAAACCATTAAACCTTTTAAATTAAAACTATTAATATTTATAAATATTAATATTTATAAAAATATTAATTTTTATAAAAAGTTATATATTCATCTCAGTAAAAGTAGTAGCAAAAAATGAGTCAGATCCAGTATCATTTGTTTCAGATGCCAAGTGAGTTGATATTTTGTTTTCCGATGCAATGACATAGATATTTTTAAATGTGAATGAAGTATCCAAAAGTATTCATGCATGCACATGCACATAAAAACTTCAGTAGAGGCTTCACTATCTTTCTTCACAGATCTTGTTTTTGCAGTGCTGCATCCATGATGCTGGTTGCAAATGTCAGGGGGAAACTTTTAAGTTTCTGTGCTTATAGCACAAATAAATTGTGACCGATTCTGTAATGCAGCCGGTGACAATTTTATGACCTGGGATTCAGTACAGTGGCCCATAATTCAGAGAATGGCAGTGACTTTTGTCTCAGGCTTATTAAAGACCATATTTCAGTCACATCATAAACAGCACAATCACCTTTATTGGTGGCTTAAGGGGGCTGGGGTGGTGTCCAACAGCTTTGACTCATGACTGATTGGCTGGACATATGGTATGTAAATCAGCATTGATGATCTCAGATAAAACTGTCTGCCAAACTGCTGCTAGTTCTTTGAGTTGTTATGGGCTCAGTTTCATGCAATAGATTCTTTGGAATAATAAAAATAATATAACTAGAGATGCTGCGATGACAAAAAAAAAAAAAAAAAAATACAACAAAAAAAACTTTTTACACATTGCACAAATCACATTGCACTTTTTCATTTTTGGCAAGCTTTTAGTTGATGGAGTAACTCTCAATAAAATCAAGGCCAATAATGAATCAATAATAAAATATTCTTGTTTAAAATCAGATGAGGTTGATTGACTGAATAGTGTTCTTACAATCAATAGTGTAGTGTTGTTTTCCAATCATTTTGTTTCATGAGTGACAGAATTGAGCTCCAGAATGATATTCACAGCGGTATGATGCTGTGCACTTTCATAAATATATTTAGTCCATCTTGAAATGGCTATAGATTTTCATCCAAAATGTATTGACACACACACACACACACAGGTTTGTTTTGCTATCAAAGTGAGGACATAGTGATGTACATTCTTTCCCCCTACACTACCCCTACCCCTAAACCTACCCATCACAGGAAACATTCTGCATTTTTACATTTTTAATAAAACATTGTTTAGTATGTTTTTAAAGCTATTTTAAATATGAGGACTCATGAAATATCCTCATATTTCATGTTTACGTCGTTATACCAGTGTAATACCCATGTCATTATACAAATTTGTGTCCTCATAAATCACAAAAACACGCGCACACATGCACTCTCACACACACACACGCTTATGATAAAAGAACTTCAAAATGCCAGAGTCATATTGATATCTGTATGTCACTCAGAAGGGAATATTTGATAAAAGAACACTGAAAATTTTAACAGTCAGTGTGTAAACATAAATATTTTACTACAAACATAATTAAAAGAGGCATTAAGAATTCAGAAGCTGAGTATCATCAGGTATTCCACCAAAATGCCGAATTAAACACTGATGGTGTTTAATTTTTCAAGAGCCTGCTGGAGGACTCTGAAGATTTTGCATGATGGGGAGTCTGTTTGCTTTTTAGTTCACTCCTAATTTTGCCAAACATCATTTGTCATGTGACTAGATAGTTCTCTGCTGCTATAATTTTTATATTAGCTCCCTGTTTTGAAATACGACGTGTGAAAAGAACAGAAAAGTCAAGTTGTTTGCTCATAAAAAATGAATGAGATGTGAGATCCAGATATCTTTATTAATCTCATGAATTAGTCAGCATGACGGTAATTAAACCACCTCAGCTTCTCATTTATAATCATTAACTGCGGAGGAGGCAGGGAGATTTATGCGTAGTGATATATGACTGCGCCATGTGTGTATCTGACGGTATGATTTATAAATTCACTTGTTTGTCTTTTCCTTCATGTTATGGATTACGCCTAATGTAACATTACGCAAAACATTCAGACCACACACACATGCCTTGAAGTAATTCTTGCAGATTACTGAATCATTAAAGGTTGCGAGTGAACATGTGGTTTGGGGATGACATGTCTGTATGTGTATGTTAACATGAGTGAGTTTCTGTAATCTGACCGATTACAGCTGGTTGACACTAATGTTCTCTCTAAGGGACAATCTCATACCTCCCATTTGTTCCTGTCGTCTTATCCTCTCTCTCGTTCTCTCTGTCTCTTCAACTCTTTGGTGTTTACATTTAACTAGTGTAAGTGGGATGTCTATACATGCATAATATGAAGTCTCATGAATTCTGGGATACCTCTTCCAAAAATAGTTTATTTATGACTTTAATGCAGTTTTGAAAGCTTAGTACAGAAGGATCATACCCTCAGTTTTCTGAACCTAGTGGATTGTGAATGTAACTTCCAATCAGTAGATAAAATGGACTTTTTTCTGTCATTCATATATCTATCTAGATTGATAGATAATTTTTTTTTTTTTTTTTTTTTAAATCTTCTGCGTTTTCACTATTTCTTAAATCCCTCTCTGTTTTAACTTCTACTGTTCTAGGCAATATTTATACATTTGAATTGAATAACTTCTTATGCTACTGCCTCCTTAAGATGAATCGCTCATTATGTGTAAATTAATATATTCAAATTGCTCAAAATCATGTTACTCAATTAATTAACTAATTAAGTTAGGCTTAATATAAGCCCTGTCTGTGAAACCAGGCCTTAAAGCTGAACATTTACTTAATCCATTTGTGTTGTGACTACATGAATCATTTTTGTTGATATAACTAATTTAATTAAGTTCATTCAACAAACCTTGGCCAATAATTCAAACATTTTCTACAAGACTATTGTCACTCCTAATCCTTAAATTTCAGGTTTTATTAAAAATCTTTGCTCTTGACTTGATTATAAGAGTGTTTTATCAGTTAACGCATTTTACCATGTTTAAATCCATTTAGCAAATTTCTGCATATTTTCCTCAAAAAATTTAAAAAAGTCAGCAGATTCCATCTGGGCCTAGTCATGTGTTATCTTTGCCTGGGGCGAGTTAACCAGGACTTCCACTGCTACCCCTTCGAAATAAAAAAGGTGCATGACATCCCGATCTTGTAGTATTTGTGAGAATTGAGTTCCTCTTTTGTGTGCAAGACATTTTAAAATCTGTCTCTGAGCAAATCTCTGTCATCATTTGGAAATAAAGAAATTAAAGAGAGATATTTGAATTTTGTTGCCATTTTCTCTTCTCCACAAAACATTTCCATTTCATCTCTCTTGCCCTTCCTCCCTCTCTTTTAATCTTTGTTCGGCCTTTCTCTGCAGTGTGGGCTGAGATAATGAACAGTGATGTAGAGACCCGCTTTGTGTTTGTGATTGCGTTCTGTTTGTCCCTCTGATCATAATGGAGGAGACATTCGCACAGGTGTGTGTTTGTGTGTGTTTAATTCTCTCACTGCACTGACAGCTGGAAAGCAGAACAGCAGAGATTCCAAACTCGAATAACTCCCGCTCAGGGCAGTATGTTTTGTACAATCACCGCGGTAATAACACCTCAAAAGAGTGAACAGTGAACATATGTCTGCTTTATTTTTTTCATTCACATACCTTAGAGGAAGAGCTTCAACACAGAGGTGTGCAGGAAAAGGAGAGAAAGAGTGTGCGGCTCATGGACAGTGTAGCTGCATCCCAATTCAGAGGCTGCATCCGATTTCATTACAGCGGTGCGACAAAGACTGTCCCAATTTGAAGGCTCCTTCAAATGCGGCCTCAAAATGCATCCTCAATTTCTTGGGCAATGAAGGATACAACAGATGGATTCTTTGCAGCCTACCCCAAAATTCATTGCGTGCCGATGACGATAGGATTACACTTTTAAATGATGAGCAATCCTCAGTAGGCTAGACCGCTGTTTTTTTTTACTGTACACTCTAAAAAAATGAAAAAATGTACACAAAAAAATACAGTTTCCATTGAAACCGTAATATACCATAAAAACAATGCATTCTGGGTAATTTTATTAGTCCTTTTTGAGAAAGTATAGGCTACCTATATCCTATAGGCCAGGGGTCGGCAATTAAGTTTGGAATCGGGCCAAAAAAATTTTCACCACTAGATGGCGGGCCACAACACAGTCAAAGGATAATTTAAATTAATGAAAAATACAACTAGAATTGCCTGTGACAGACTGTTACAGTGTCTTTTGTAACTGGTATTGAGCTGTTACTCTGTGTTAAATCCTGTAGTAGGACAGTCATTAACAAAAAGCCACATTTGTGTGGTGGTGTCCAAGTTTTACACTGGATAAATTAATAAAGTGGAGTAGTGACCTGGCAAGTATCTTCATTCACCCACTTGCAACACAGACCGGCTTGCTAAAATACACATATGTGTGAGATGCGGAATGGATAAAAATAGCTCAAAAAATAAAAGAGGACTTGAATAAGCCCATTAATGGCATGTTTGAGTCATGCTCTTAACGAACTATGTTTTATTTCCTCTTTCCATATTGTGAATAATAAATGTGTATCATTTTAATTTGCTTGTTACACAATGGAGCCTAACTTATTGTAATAATTATTTGACGTAGCCTACTTTTACACTCAGAATTATTCCTTGGCATCCTCACATACTAAACTGCATTTATTTAAATTGTTTGCATGCTGGAGGTACGCTATTACATCATGTGCAGAGTGATGTTAACACTGAAGCTAGCTGGTGAGAGAAAATGGCACTATCAAAGAGTCTAAAGAGGAAAGTTGACAGCGAAAATAGGGCATACAGAAGAATGGAAAGACAACTATGCGTTCATCCTACCTAGTTTTGTGAATGCAAAGCCGATGTGTCTTATCTGCAATGAAGTTGTCGATGTTTTCAAAGAATATAACACTGTGTCTACACCAGACACGAGATAATAGAAGATAAAAGATAATAGAACCCATTATAATCAATGATATTGACTATACACTGGATGTGGCGTGGTGCGACACAACACATTCCTGACAGTGAACGGATTCCCCATTCTGTTTTTTGACGTAGTCCAAGTGCTTTGCAACGGTCGGTTTGTCGCGTTCAGTGTAGACAGCTTTTAGCTGTTGCTGCGCAACGCAAAAAAGTCGCGTCTGGTGTAGACACAGTGATAATATTAGACGGCACCACGAGACGAAGATCTATTTCAGAACCAGCCGCTATCAAAAATAACATGGCTGCGGGCGCGGGCCAGATATTATTGCTGGTGGGCCGCCTATTGCCGACCACTGCTGTAGGATACTTTCTCGAAAATGACAAATATTACATAGAATGCATTGTTTTCACAGTATATTACTTCTGAATACAATACATTCTGGCTAACATTATTTGTTGTTTTCGAGAAAGTAGCATATGGGCCTCTTTTCATAAAGCGATAAATATTACCCAGAATGCAATGTTTTAATGGTATATTGCTGTGTCATTTTTTAGAGTGTACTTAAGCATGAAAATACCATAATATGTTTGCAGAGATTTAGGAAACATGGTAATTTCAAATACTTGTTTCTCTGAAAAACAATGTCACAGCCAGTTATTCTACTTTGAAATATGCGTTACGTGTCGGAATGTCTGTTTTTGTTTTTGTCTGTGTAATCCTGCCCTCTGCCAATTTACCCAATAGTATTTCAACACCCTGGGTTGCTAGTTGGTGGAAAATGGCACGTATTGCAGCCATGGAATCAAACAAACTGGGTCAGAGATCACAGTTTCTAAAAGCCTCAGCAATAAAAACATTGCAAACATATACATTTGCTGATAAACTTACAATGTAAGGCTCGTCACTTCCCAATTTCAATTGCGCTCGTTTTTGTTGTGTCCTCAATCTGGCAACCTGTGTGAGCATTGATTCTGAGATTGAATGCAACGACACAGAGGCTGCATCCTTTGAAGGACGCAGACTTTAAAGGCCACGAAAAGATCAGACCGAGCGTTGTTAAAGGTGCAGTACCCATTTCAACAGCTAGCTGTCAATATTACATACTGCACCTTTAACAAAGCTCGGTCCGATCTTTTCATGGCCTTTAAAGTCTGCGTCTTTCGAAGGATGCAGCCTCTGTGTCGTTGCATTTATCATTTAGATGAGTGTATTTCCATTACACATGAATGTCATATCTTCACCCCTCACAGAACAGGAAGTGAAGATTTATAATAGGAAATTCATATCTCATAAGATCATTTCATCAGAACATTTGTATGTGTGTGTGTGTGTTGTTGTGCATGCTTTGAACAGATGTATTCAGTCTGAAATAGGGCCTGGAGCATCTTCACTATTGTATGTGTGTGTCCTGACCTTGCCCCTGGTTGAGCTTAATGAAGATCAGCTGGGAAATATTACATCATCAATATCATGCCTTTCATTCTGATTGAAACTGGCGCTATATATTATAGGTAAATAGAATGATCTGTCGGACAGAGGGTCAAGAGCAAGAAGGAAGGTGAAGAATACTGTTAACTTTTGCTAGTCATTTGGGGCTATTAAACATCTGTAACGTAATGAGCACTAGTAAGTACATTACCGTTTAAAAGTTCAAAGTGGGTAAGATTTTATCATGGATGCATTGTTTTTGATCAAAAATACATTTAAAATCAGTAAAATTGTGAAATATTACAATTTAAAAGAACTGTTTTTGATCTTAATATCTTTTGAAATGTAATTTATTTCTGTGATGCCAAAGCTGAATTTTCAGCATCATTACTCCAGTCTTCAGTGTCACATGATGCTTCAGAAATCATTCAAATATGTTGCTTTGGTGGTCAAACATTTCATATTATTGTCAATATTGAAAACAGTTGTGCTGCTTCATATTGTGGAAACCATGATACATTTTTCTTGGGGATTCTACGATAAATAGAAAGTTAAAAAGAACTGCATTTATTTGAAATAGAAATCTTTTGTAACATTATAAATGTCTTTACAGTGACTTTTGATCTGTTTTGCGGAATACTGTCCACACTAGACGCGACGCGACAATGAGAAGCGACAAAATCAATCAAAAACCACAGCCAATCAGAAGAGAGTGTGGATGGGCTGCCTCGGTAAGAGCACAGAGGACGATGAAATGGGCAAGTACATAGTAAAATTTATAAATATTACACCATTTAAACATTATTTAAAGTACATACGGAGTGACTGAACCAATCTTTGTCATAGAATACACTTGTTTGTTCGCATTGAGTTGACAGTTTGAACGTTCTTGTGCCCATTTATTTATTTTCAAGGTCTGAGGTGAATTAGCCATTGTTTTCATTACAGCTAAAAAGCCGGTAACACAGAATGATATTTAAACTCACATTAGACGCATTAACATTGAATAAAGCACATAAACAGTACCTGATATTATCATTGCCATACTTTGTGTTACTGTTCCAGCCGCGACGTCGCGGAGAAATCGAAACCATTTCTAAAATAGAATATTCGCGCGTCGCCGTCGCGGCTGGTTAGGACAAAAACTCCGATTAACATGGAAAAGATACCTTTCGGCTTCGCGTCTGGTTAGGACCATAGACTGTACAAAAATATGGACGTAGTGTCCGTGACGTCACCCGTAGATTTCTGAAGAGCATTTTTAAAGTGAAAATGAGACCGCTGCCATAACTGAAAATGGGCAAAGAGGCGGGATGTGATAATATTGTGACTTGTTGCTGAAACCAGCCCGCCTAGATCGACGTGATCACGTTAGCAGGCAAAGGAGCTATCTATCTATCTTAGATACTATATAAATAAAATATTAATAAAGATAAGTTATATCATTAGAAAGTTCTAAAGGTGTACTGTCAATATATGGTGTCTTTTTTACGAGATAGATGGTCCAGCATCAGTAATTAATTAATTTGTGTCGGGTGTGCAAAAACATGAAAAATCAAACGGGACTTCATACCTTTATATAGCGATTGCGTGTGGCATTTGGGTAAAATGTCCATGAGTGTCCATTGAAAAACAAAACAAACAAAAAAAACAGTACTTTTTGTCCACAAAAGGTTAAATCCATGAAATATTGATATATTATCCATTGTTTGCGTCACATTTCTTCTGAATGATCTGCTCTCTATTGTCGTTATTCAAGAAATGATGCAAAATATAATTTTTCAAAATAGTGGAGCAGTTTTAGTTATAATATCCAAGCAGTGCTGTCGGAGTTTAATATTCTCCCGCCATTGTCATTGTAGTAAATCTCACAAACAAAACTTTAAGCCAATGCCACGATCCAACAACGTGTGTTCTGTATATCTTCCGCATGCGTGCACATGTACACAGACGCACATCTATCTCGAGTCTCGACCATTAACGCAGCAAGCCATATTATTTTATAATTGTATAAAATAATCCCGAAAAAAAGCACAAACACGGCAGAGATGCCAAATTCAGTGGCTGGAATTAGCTGAGGTGACGGCTCACAGACAGCAGCGCCAATCTACCTGTCACTCAAGTGACCACGCCCTTAATTATGCAGAACTTTAAGGCTTAATATAATTTCAACGGATGAGTTATAAAAAAAATTCACCCCCTTCAGAGTTGTCATGAAGGGCAAAATTAGCAGTATAGACCAAAACCACAATTTGATTTTTTCTGCTGTAAACTTGGCCATTTTAACATGGGGGTCAATGAGATTCTGCTCTCTTTTGCAGCCTGTCCCTAGCGACCAGTCGATGAATTGCAGTTTAAGTCACTTCCGTATTGGCTTCACGAGAAACTAGGGGAGGTTGCCGCTTGGTTAGGACACGGTGTTACCCTCAAACTTTTGAATGGTAGCGTTCAGTATATATAATTTTAATGTAGCCACAAAAAGTGAATCTGAACTTCTGGAGAATCTTAAAGTAGGCATGAAATGGAAGTTGCGATTAGTCTTTTCTTCCCTACTTTGTGTATCCGAGTGCAACGGCTTCTAAAACAAGAAAAAATGTAGGCTACAGCAGGTCTTGGTTTTGTCTGTTGGGAATTGATTGGACTGTGTGATGTTTGTGGTTTGGATGTTTTGTGGTCAATCTCATGTGAGTGGCAGGTTGTCCCGCCCTCACGCCAGTAAACGTGATCAGAGAAGAGATGTTGCTGCAAGAGGAAGGGAAAGTTGTTTTGATTAAAGATTATGAGGGTACAATTAAAAAAAAAAAAAAAGAAAATATGTGCATGGATAAATTTTTTTATAATAAATACTACAGTTACTGAGCAATTACCCTCGCACACACCTGCAGGTGATAGATAGGTGTGTAGGAGAGAGGACCAAAAAAAGTCAAAAATCAAAAGAAAGTCCCGCACACTATCAGAGCTTACAAAATATCAAAACATTTTATTTATCACAATGTTTCGGTCCCATGACCATCAGGCATATCCCCATCAGGGGCAATATTCCATAAAAAAATTGTCAAAAAAAGAATTGTCAATTTTGATTTCATGACGACTTTAAGTTATGGAGTTTTTCTCCACAAAAGTGGCTGTGTGTGTTTGTTGAAATTATCTCCGATGCAACGGACTGAATAGATGCATTCAAATAACATTGAATTCATGTTTATGTGTGCATGATGTGTCTTTTTATGTGTTTGATAGTGTTTAATAAAACATTTATATTTTTATTTCTTTATTTATGCAGCTGCCATGGAGCTATGGATTTATCAAGCTGACACATAAACAAAGATATTTTTTCTTTCTTTTTTTTTTTCTGGCAACTTTTTTCTTGAACTTAAAAGTGGTTGTTTGTACAGATTCATAATAAATCTCTCACAGTAAATAGAAATATACAACCAGTGCAGCATACATTTTTTTCTCAACATTATGTACATTTTGTCCTACTATTTTTTTTATTTATTTATTTCTTTTCTAATGATATTCAACTACTCACATCCTTTGACCTGCAGGTTTGTTATTACCTAAATAATTGTTAATAAATTACATAAAATATCATATATTTTACATATAATGATATAATAAAATAATTTAAAACATTTTATAGAATTATTATATAAAAATGATATATGTATATAAAATAATTAGGTACACATTCTCACTGACATAGCCTATTTAAGACTGTCATTGTAGATTATTAGTTCCCACTGTCCTCTTATTATTATTCCTCCTCACTTTAAACAGCTTTAACTTTTTATCCCTATGGTAGAAACTCAACAAACTTGGCATGCATGAAGGGTATGTGGCTAATTGCATTTTATGTCATTCTGGTGTGGATGGGATGTATGGTTGCCTAGCAACTGAAAGAACATCAGGCCCTACCCGATTTGAGCTTGAGACTTAAATTTTCACATGAGAGTTCCTCAGCTCATGAGGAACAAATTTGCCTCAAGGACCCATAAGTTAAACTGTGAAAAATTTTTAGTATATTTTTCAATATAAGCTTTACAGATCTTCTTCTCATGAACATGGAAACTGATTTCTTGAGTTTTCATGGGTGTATAAATTAAAGTCTAAGACCATCAATGCACCTCCCTACAGTAGATTCTAATGTTGAAGGAATATTATGGGGTCAGTACATGTTAAACTCAGTCAACAGCCCTTGTGGCATAAAAAAAAAAAAAAGCAGGAATTGAGGTTACAATGAGGCACTTAGAATAAAGTGGGGCCAATTTTCAGAGGATTGAAAAGTAGAAATGTGAAGCTTGTTTTATAAAAGCACTTACATTAATTCTTCTGTTAGTGTGTCATTTGTACGGTGGCCGAGAGAGCTCAATGCGCTGCAATTAAAAAAAAAACACATGCAAATAAAAAAAAACACCAGCAAATTAAAAAAACATCATCTTCAGTTTGACAACACATGTGCTGCAAATACTCAACAGAACTAAATACAGAAATGCGCTGCAAATACTCACAACACAACCAATTCACAAGTTCACATTTACAAACAAGTCAGAATGAATAAATGGTATACATATTTGGCATGCTGTCCAAGGAGAGGGCTCTGAGCTCGGTATTTTGGCCAGAACCCAGAGTACTCCCCCCGTATTCCTGGCTGTGGTAGGAAAGGGTGGTGGAGGGATGCTGAAAACTGTTGAGGAATGTAGGTGAGTCGACTGTGTATATATATATAGACTTCCTCTCAAGCTGATAGCCATGATAGACATGGTAATTGCTGATGACAAGTTGATTGTATAGATCATTTGCAAGTGCTCCTCCCGAACTTTGTTAATAAAACATCATATACAGTATTTGCACTGCAAATACTCACAACACAACCAAATACAACCCCAAATAATCACAACACAACCAAATACAGAAACGCCCTCAAATACCCACAACAGAACCAAATACAGAAACATGCTGCAAATAACACAAAGCTCAATGTGCTGCAACTGAAGAAAACACATGCAAATAGAAAAAACACCAGCAAATTAAGAAAACATCTTCTTCAGTTTGACAACACATGTGCTGCAAATACTCACAATGCAACCAAATACAGAAACACGCTGCAAATAGCACAGACCACAACATAAATGTTTCAAGGGGACCCCAACAAGTGACGAACCTGGCATGCTTATTGTTCAATGTCTACTCATCAGTGGTGTTGTTGATGACCTGAAATTTTTTTGTTTATTTTAACATCCTGATCATATGTGCGTTGTGACTATTTGCAGCACATTTCTGTATTTGGTTGCATTGTGAGTATTTGTAGTGGGTTTCTGTATTTGGTTGCGTTGTGAGTATTTGCAAAACGTGTTGTCAAACTAAAGATGTTTTCTTAGTTTGCTGGTGTTTTTTCTGTTTGCATGTGTTTTCTTCCCTCGGCCACCATACATTTGAGCTGTGAAGCTAGGGCTTTAGACGTTTTGTTGTCATGTTATGTTTCTGTGTTTAGTTGACAGCAGGTTTACAAATGATAAAATCAATACAGTAGAACATTACTTTAAAGTAGGGGAAAATACTAAAATGAATTTAGATGCACGGGGACCAACTACACACACACAGTAAGTAGGGCTTGTCATTGTCCAAACAGCTCCTCAGTTATGTGGCAGCAGTCGCACACGTATTTTGTTTACATGTTAAATATGTAAACAATGCACATAAGCACATGCATGCAAACAAAGCTGTCTCCTGTTCTGTTTTTGACCTGATTGTGTACGGAGCCTTTTATAGTCTTTAAACAGAGGGAGAGAGAGAGAGAGTAGTCTTTCAAATGAGAGTAAGTGAGGGAAACAGTGCTTAATTGCAGAAATGGAGACAGAAAGGAGACACCCATGAGGATACTGAGCACACAAGAGTGACAATATGATAGATAGCTGAACTCTCTCGCTTTCTTCTCTGTCTGCCATTCTCTTTCTTTGTTTTTTGTGACCTGTTGACTAATGTCAATGCATACTAATCTCATTATAATAATTGTAAGTATTCATACTTAAAGTGTGATTTGATTGTATTTAATAAATTAATTAAATACACTACCTTTCAAAAGTTTGGGTCAGTATTTAAAAAAAAGAAAGAAAAAGAAATGAATACTTTTATTCAGCATGGGTGCATTAAATTGATCAAAAGTGACAGTAAAGACAATATTACAAAATATTTCTACTTCAAGTAAATGCTACTCTTTTGAACTTTCTATTCAAGAACCCTGAAAAAATATATTGCGGTTTCCACAAAAATAGCAACTGTTTTCAACATTAATAATAATCAGAAATGTTACTTGAACAGCAAATCAGCATATTAGAATGATTTCTGAAGGATCATGCAACACTGAAGACTGGAGTAATGATGCTGAAAATTCAGATTTATGTCACAGGAATAAATTACATTTTAAAATATATTACAATAGTAAAAACTAATGATATTTCAATATTTTACGGTTTTTACTGTATTTTTGAACGGTATTGTATGATCAGCGTCATCATCATGTCAAATTATCATTTCCATAATTTGTGAAAATCAAAGAATTCATAAAGATTTTTACATTTCTAAAGCTATGTCTTAGATGTGGTTAATGTGTCCATAACTGTATGTTGCATAAGACCCCAAAGTGTTAGTATAAATGCTTAAACCATGGGATGCTGTCAGATTTACTGAATAAAGTTTTTGTTTTTGAAATAAGTATGTACTGTTTACACATGTAGTGTGAAAAAGTAAATTCAATGACAACGCAAAGCTTTTGCATAGTATCATGTGTTGAACTTTGGCTGGTCAGTACAGTATGTCATTGAGACCTGGTTCTGTCTCTTTGACCCAAGGTCTGTGTTGCTCTGTAGGAGTTGGATGTTTTGGACAGTTACATGTGGCTTGCGAGAGGCCATTTCAGTGTGATTGATATGACCGTGGTGCTCGCCAGATGTTACTGGAGCGCTGTGGGAGGATTAGAGGATTAAGGAAACGTCCAGAGAGCATTACTGGAGTGTTAAAAGAATGCTCCACAGTAATGCAGGTTTCTTCGTAGAGCGTTAGCAGAGGTGGGAGAGCGTTGAGCAGAAATACAAGAGTTTTGGGGGGATGTTTTTCCTATTGAGGGTGTCATTTTGTGAACATTATGGCATTGTTGGGACTTGGAAGAATGTTTTCTAGTATTATGGATCTTTAGGAGTGTTTTCACTCCCAGGCGTTTTGATATTACACATAAAATTAGACCCGAGACTCATGTCCCATAAATGGTTGGTTCCCAGGAGAATTTGTCATTTTAATGCTGCGGAACTCAGCTATGACAGAAATAAACAAGATGATTACATTGCCAGAGACTATTTTCTTCTTATTTACTGTTATGTCGGGCACTATTTACTTAACAGACCCTTGTGTGCATTTCATATGCATTTATTATTTGGACACGGGGAACATAAAATATACAGCTTTTGGAACAGGGCTGTTGCAAGCTGACTTTTGACCTGGCACTTTTCAAACAACCTGGCAATTTCCCAGCACTCAGTCTAATTTTGTGGGAGAAAATAATGTATTCTAAATTCACAAAACTGAAAACTGAAACCACACATACACAAAAATAACATACTCTGGGTGGCCTTATAAACATGTTGGGTTAGTTTACCCAAAAATGAAAATTCTGTCATTATTTACACACCCTCATGTCGTTCCAAACCCGTAAGACCATTCTGTAACGATTCGCTCAGAGACATAAAGGTGGAGGATCCAAATGCAGTTTTAATGAGCAAATCCAAGTTCATAATCCATAAGACAGGCCTTGGTAAAAACCAAAAAGCAAATAATCCAAAGAGACACCAAAACAGAGATACAAACAAATCAAGGGATCCTGGGACAGATCAGGCAAAGATAAGGGCAGAGAAACACAGGAAAACATACATTAATTCAACAACTGACAAACACAAGTGAGACACAAGCACTACTTATACACAGGAACCAGCGGCCTAACATAGTAATGACGGGCCCCATGGGCTGCACAGTTATGAACCACATACAAGTAGCCTACATATATGCCCTTGTCTAGAAGGGAACCTTATACGCAAATTTGTGTCTAATTTAGAATTTAGACCAGCTAAAATATATTGTTAGACCAACAATATCTTATCAATTAATTAAGTAATAAAGACATGTATTTAAGAAATTTAATAAAAACAGAAAGACGACTATTGCTTCAGCCTTATTCAAAGGTCGCGGAAACATGGGTTCGTTTGTTAAGCACTTCAATCCATTACACACCCGACGTTCTTGGTTTTCTTCCTATTTCTTAAATATAGGCAATTGGTTGATGAAACACTGATTGAAATTAAGATACAATTTCTACAAAACGAAATTCACTTTAGATAAAGACTTACTGTAAAACAAAACTTGATGAAGTGGTCAAACTCATGTCTGACCCGCTGCATGTCTCCCGACATTGCGCATAAGTCATGCTATTCACTTTTCATAATCAACATAGGTGAAATATATAAAAAAAAATTTAGGCTATAGCCTAATATTTAAATATAAATATGAAACTAAATTTGCTACATTTTTAACCCTCTGGCCGACGAACGCGCCTGCGCGTTCTGGTGGATTTTTTCCTCATGACAGCTGAAACAACTTAAAATAGGCCTTCCGTAATTTTTGCCGCTAGCCTATAGAATCTTTCTGAAACGTCTCAAAAATGAACTTAAACTCTGCGAATAATTGTACCTAAAAGAAAGAAACTTCTCCATTCGATAAGAAATTCACAGGTCTGTGTTAAATAAGAGGCGATCTATCCGCTGGAATGTGTTGTTTTTTAAATCATGGCCAGTGCTCGTTGCTGCTGTTATAAGTTCCGCTCGTGCATATGCGCAGTCTTCACACAGACAATCGAGCGTTTTGTTCTGGTAAAAGCACAAAACAAAATGCACACAAGGTGTGCTTGCTCTTGATGTACAATCACTGATGAACACCTTTGGTTTTAATGAGAAAAAAAAAAAAAAACGATATGAGGGCGGATTAGAACCTAGAACCTCAGAAACGTTTGCCAAAAATTCTACCACTAGACCATACAGTAGGTAAATAAATTAGGCAAATTTATTTATTTATTCACTGCTGTGAAGAATCTTGGCACTAATTATATTGTATTATTAATATTTATATTTATCTTAATATTTATATTAATATAGTCACTTCGTCGCCAGGGGCCGCTTGCGATGTGGCAGGGCTGCACTGGCTGTAGTTATGCCACTGACAGGAACTAACCAGCTTAACAAGGTAAGGAGGTAACAAGGGGGTGTGGTCCAATAAGTATCCATGGTAACTAACAAGGGGAACAGAAGCAGGGAAAAAAAGAGGTGAACACACACACAATGGAGACACAGAAGACACAGGCAGGGATCATGACACGTTCATCTTCGGAACACAAATTATGATATTTTTGATGAAATCTGAGAGCTGTCTGACTCCTCCATAGACAGCAATGTAACCGATACTTTCAAGGTCCATGAAAGATAATAAAGACATTGTTAACATAGTCCACATGACTACAGTGGTTCAACCTTAATTTTATGAAGCGACAAGAATACTTTTTGTGCACAAAAACAAAACAAAAATAACTTTATTCAACAATATCTTCTCTTCTGTGTCATTCTCCTTCGCTGTTTACATTCATCGCTTCCAGGTTCTACGTCGGAAGGCTGACTCATCAAAGCTCTTGGACTCATCAAATATCTTAATTTGTGTTCCGAAGATGAACGAAGGTCTTACGGGTGTGGAACGACATGAGTGTGAGTAATTAATGACAGAATTTTCATTTTTGGGTGAACTAGCCCTTTAAGATGGAATTTTATTTTGGGGTGAACCCAAAAATGTTATGCTCTTGGCACTTCTTTGCCAAGTGCATAACACTCTTTTTTTCTTTTTTTGATGGTCTTGATGGAATATAGTTTATGTGAGCTTTTATCTACAATTTTGTGTGTGTGTGTGTGTATATATATATATATATATATACACACACACACACACACACACATATAATATAAACAAACTTTTATGTTAGATGTGATTATAGAATATAATATAATCTAATTTTAATCTAATATTAATATAATAACACTTATATAGAATGTTCGAACAACGTTGTTCGAACGACGTTGAGAACAAATTAATGTGTCAGCATATGAAATAATATATACTAAAGTACTAAAAATAAACTAAACAGATTGATTGAAATGAATGTTTGTTAAAAATAGTGGATGTTAATGAGCGCTCTGCTGTAATCATGCCCTGCATGTTGTTTTATATAAACAAAAAAGCAAAAAATCATCCCAGTTATTAATAAATAGACCACAATTGAAGTTACACTCTATGCTCCAAATATTTAAATAGAGGGATGTAGTCATGCATGGCAAACTGTGAGACTGAATTTCACTAAATGAGTTTGATGGTGCTGACAAGAGAGGGAAAGTGGAGTGAGAGAGGAAGGAAGGAAAAGGGAGAGTGTGTGCTGTAGTTTTTCCAATAAAAATCAGACCTGAGTTCTTGACAGGTTGTTTTACTTCATTAGAGACTTTGGGCTGTTTGAATGGCAAGGTGAGATCTTACCTTCTCTAATCTTACGGATCAGCTAATGTAGACACTGTTAACTCAATTATTAGCTGCAGGTTTAGTCTCTTTAAACATACAGAGAGAGAGAAAGAGATAAGCCATGTTAAGATAAGCCGAGATCCACAGTTTCGCTACTATTTATTGTACCATTTTCCATTGTATTGCAGGGAAAGCCCTGCTGAAGCATACTGGGATTAAGTATTTTGCTCAAAGGCACAATGGCGATAGATTGGGATTTTAACTCTCCAGTTCATGGATCATGGAATCTTTTAGTTCGAACCGGTGCAAGAAGCCCAATTAGTAATTAACTTTCAGCCACCTTTTTCCCCAGAAATAATGATAATAATAATAATAATATCATCATCATTACCAATTTTTATAAATAATTACATATTATAATATATTTTATATTAAAATGAGCGGACCTCTGTCTAAAATATCTTCATTTTATTTCTATGAAAAATGAGTTAATGAGTAGTCATCACTATTATTTTTCCACAGCTCCGTTCTAAAATGTCTCACTTGGTTTCAGATCAGTGTTGTGGAATTTCTGGTCTTCTCAAGTGCATGTTCAAACAGAATGAATGTCTTTAGGAGCCCAGCAGTGAGTGCCATCCTGTGGAGCAGGAGCAGGAGGAGGCACGGCTAAAATTAAACAGCAGGCTGGATTCAGCTTGTTCATCTGGTCTGAATGCCAACATGGCGATTTATCCAAAACCAAATTCTCAGCGCGTCAGATAAAGTGCTCCCTCACTCATGATAATGTGTGTGTGTTTTCTATACTGAGAGAGCATGGAAGAGCGAATGAGCAGCACACAATTTGATGTTTATTACCTGGCTGAGGTGGGATATAGTTTCCTGATGGAAGAAGCATTTTCTGTGGATGGAATTGACATGCTCCTTCTCTCCTCAGTGGGGATGTGTGTGACCTCCCCCTGCGCTGGCAGACGGCCAGCCGACCCACTGCAAGGTGAATTTCATTTGTCAGAAGTGTTTACCAACATTTGACCAAAGTTATTACAGCCCTGTCATCGCAGAGAGGCAACAGAGTAATGAAAAGTACACAAATATAACAACCGAGGAGAGAGGGATAGAGAAAGAAAATGAGAAAAGACACCTTTTTTTTTTATCTTTATTCATTTAGAACCAATGCTATTTGAGATGGCTGCCCTAAAATCCTTTAGTAATCACCAGTTTACACCATTGTTTTTACCCCTCTGACCTCCACAACCCTGCTGACCCTGTCAAGGCTGTCATTTTTCAGCATGTTACATCATTCTGCTCCACCCACATCCACTGGCTGCTGCTGTGTCAAGGTTTCAATGTGAAGCTGTATGTGTGAGTAATGATGTGACTCACAGATCACATTTTAACAAGCAACTTGTGGCTGCATTTGTAATCTTAAAGGCACAATATGTAAGATTTTTGGATTAAAATAACCAAAAACCACTATTACAATGTTATATATTTTGACTTGTGTACTTACATTATCCCAAGTGTTTCCACCAATGTTTAAATCCAGAGAAATCAGCTATTTTAACCAGTGTAACAGCCCGTGTTATCTGCGTTACTCTAGATTCACTTCTGAAACCATGGAAGCACTGAAGACACTTTAATATATTATGTGTTTTATTAGAAAGGTGAGCAACTGTTTGGATACCTTTATTGACAGAAAACTAATCATTGTTATATAGCTCAACACAGTCTTACTGTTTGAATCTTGTTGTTTGCAAGAAACATGTTTTCCTCATCATGCCTCAGAGACAACACTATTTTTTCAAGCGGCTAACATTGAATAATCAGAAAGAGCTTTATTTGTAATAACAGTAACACAGCATTCCCTTTCAATCGGTCAGTTCCGATGTACGTCTCCGTTCCCTCCTTCAGGGAACGAGGGTTACATACGTAACCGAGACGTTTTTTCCACCATACAATATATTTTAAAATGAATTGTGTGCCATTTAGCAGAACCTGATTTCGCCAAGTATAACATGTTCCTGGATCAACATATTTGTTGATCCTGGAACAACATTCCAATCAACCAATCAGATGTGAGTGACAAGATTACAGTTTATGTCAAGTTACTTCTACATCAGTGTTGTTCACCTATTGTATCTTTTCCCTCTGATTTTAGGGATAACTTATGGCTAGGGTTAGGTTTAGGGATAGGGATATGGTTAGGACAACATTTTCGGACATAAATGTTGCTCCAGGATCAACAAAATATGTTGACCCAGTAACGCGTCTAATTCTGCAAAATATGACATGCTGCCATTTAGCAACACAAGTCATCCAGCTTTTATTAATATGGTATTCTAATATTGATCTAGCTTACTGCAATGTGCAACAAGTGTCTCATACCAGCCACAGAGCGAACGCACAGAGTAGCGTTAGCATAACTTTCAACAAACATGTTTTAGCATGATTGTTTTGACCGAGTAAAACAGTGCTGCCATACTGTCATATATCTGCATGTGCCCCAGATTGTGATGTACTATTAGCAGCTTCAAATAAAAAGTTTTAACAGCTTTATTTTTATAATTTCTAAAAAAAGCCTGAAAGACTTTTTTGACTCTTGTCATAAGCTGTCATCATTACTGATCTCATGTGTGACTTGATAATGAAAATCTAACTGGTTGTGTAAAAATAAGATTTGTGAAAACTGTTGAACAGGATCAAGATTTCATTTTTTGGTTGAAATATCTTTTTTTTTTTTTTTTTCATTTAGTACTGCCCTTCGGAAGCAACAGAAGATACCTACATTTTTCCTGGAAGACAAATTAAGTACAATTTACCTTGAACTTCAAATTAAAAAAAGTTTTCACCCCCCGGCTCCTAATGCATTGTGTTTCCTTCTGGAGCATCAGAGAATGTTTTAACCTTTTTTAATAGTTGTGTTTGAGTCCCTCAGTTGTCCTCAGTGTGAAAAGATGGATCTCAAAATCATACAGTCACTGCTGGAAAGGGTTCAAATATGCAAAAAATCCTTGAAAACTGAAGAATCTGCAGGACCTGGAGGATTTTTCTGAAGAACAGAGCTCAGTTTAACTGCTCAGAACAAACAAGCGACTCATGAACAACCATCACAAAACAAAAAAACAGTCGAAGATCATCCAGGTAACCAGTATTAAGAATCAATGGTTCCCAAAGTTTTGAATAGGGTTATTTTCATAAATTCAGTTATTTTTTGTCTTGTGGACTATATGTAAACATCTTTTATGTAAAATATCTTACTCAGGACAGTACTAAATAAAAAAATAACATGCATTTTGTACGATCTCTCATATGTTGTTAAAATTATTCACATTTTCACAGATTCTGCAAGGGGTTCCTAAATTTTTGCATAACACTATATATGTATATATATTTGTGTGTGTATATATATATATATATATAGATATATATATAGATATAGATATATACACACACACACAAATATGTTAAACACCTCAATTATTTTTGAGCCCTGCTCTGCTTTTAAAATTATATTTCTTCTATTTTAGCTGTCTTGTATGAAATAAGGTTTAATATGTTGCCACTCAGTTCATACCAGAATTCATACAATCCATAAAATTGGAGCTGAGCCATAAGCTTGTTCTAAAATGGTTCCTCTACACATCCAGGGAGAAAGCGAGAGGTTTATGAGGAAAGATAAAGGGTTATTGGATAGGGGAGGGATTTTATTGTTTCACCTTCTAGTGAATCAATCACCCTGAAATGCAGACTTGGGGGTTATTTATTTATGTGTTCATTAGTTTTAAATAATTCACGTTTGTACAGCTGTAGAAACAAAAAGATGTTCTGCAACAAGAAAAGAATAAGCAATTATCATTGTTCACCAGACCTACAGTATATCCAGTTAGTTATTACTCCATTAGCACACACACTTTTGTCTCTTCCTAAATCAATCAGGTTTCAATGTACAAAACAAGTGAACAGAGAATGATGGAAGGTGGAAAGTGAGTGAGATAACTAGAGAATAGATATTTTTTTCTGCTGTATAAGGTGTTAACAGGCAAATTTAGGAAGCATCAAATATGAGGTGATAACAAGGCATGGGGGAGAGGAAGAGAGGGAAAAAGAAAAATAGACAAGTGGAGGAGGGCTGTAATTTGGCCGTTGGCCTTCATTAAGGCTGATGTGGCAGAGACAGCTGGAGAGAAAAGCACCATCTGGAATTGAGAGAGTGAGAGCGCACAATCGCCTGTCTTTGCACCAGACTTTGAGATTTAATAGACATCTGAGTTAGAATAACATCATCAGAGGAGGTTATTTGTGTGATTGGAAACCGAATATTGTCCAAGAAACCACTGTGGCCATCAGTGTGTAATGTACAATGACCCTGGGAGCACAACATTTCTGTATATTTATGACATCAATAAGCGTTATACTCGTCATGCGGTCTTAAAACAAAAGCATTAAAGTATATTAGGGGTTCAATACAGCAGCATTTGTGGCATAATGTTGATTATCACAAAAATTATTAGACATGTCTTTTGCTTTCTTAAATCGAGGTTATGGTGGGGCACTTAAAAGTAAATGGAGGATTTAAAAGCAGAAATGTGAAGCTTATAATTTCATAAAATCTCTTACATTCTAATAAAACCAGGGTTTATTTGAGATGTAAAGATGTTCTCATAAGTTTTACAGTTAAAAGGTTTAAAGGTTTATGCCATTAAGTAGAAGTTGTAAAATTTGATAGAATTTGATAGAATTTTACACAGAAAAGGTTAATAAGTGCTTTTTACAACCTAAAATCTTGGCACTTTTATTGTTTTACAATTGAAACCAACCCGATCTCACGGCCCTCACTGTTTCAATCTGTTTCAATCAACGCTATCTCATGACCAATTTGTATGTATTTTACAAGTTGGCTAATTACTACCCCTAATAAACCTACCCGTCACTGGGGTTTAGACAAATCGTACAAATTCATCCAAACCCCAGTGACGGGTAGTTAGTACAAATTCATACAAATTTGTTAACAAAATTTGTCATACAATTAGCCACCTCGTAAAATACGAATTCATACGACCTCACTCGTATGATTTTTGCTCAATTCGTACGAATGACCTACCCCTAACCCTGCCCCCAAACCTACCTGTCACTGGGGTTTGGATGAATTCGTACGATTTGTCTAAACCCCAATGACGGGTAGGTTTAGGGGCGGAGTTAGGAGTAGGTCATTAAACCCGAATTAGCCACCTCATAAAATACATAAGAATTGGTCGTGAGATAGCGTTGATTGAAACAGTATTTAATGGAGTATGCCCCATTCACTTCCATTGTTTTTGCTTTTTTTTTTCAAGAGAAAATTATTTTTTGTGGTGTCTGTTATTTTATGTGCTGCCTGTTGAGCTTGATACTGTACTGAATATCCCTTTAAACTTTTTGTGACATCATTAGGTAGGTACCTTTTAGCCTTCATAACATTTTAAACGAAAGCAATTATTTTTTGCGCCTCAAGTGATTATTAATCAAAATAGAGCTCCAGGCCTCCTACTTACATCCTGGAAATGCCATTAAAACACCATTAACAGACGTGACCTGCAGATCAGTGTCAAAGGCCAAGACACACGCAGCCTTGTGTAAAGAATGATGGTTAGTGGATAGATCTTCTCAGTATGGAGGGAATTGTGCAGGTCAAGAGCTATAAATCCAGGCATCACGGTCTCAGTGTGTCTTCCTTTAAGGGCTTGCCTCACCTTAAAGATTATTCCTTCAGCTCCGCGCGTGCTGTGACATACTGCCCTACCCAGTGCCGCTGACTTTGACAAATATCACATCTGCTCAAAGACAGAAGAGACACGGTCTAGACAAGTAGATCCATACACATGCTGACTCTGTCTCTCTCTTGCCCTGCCTCCCTTCATGTCCATTACAGAGCGGTTGTGTTCATTTGTAATCCTGACATCACTGATGCCGCATCACCCTTCATGTTCAGCCCCTCTCTCTTCTGCTCCAAGGCTAAAGTCTTTATGAATATAAAGTTGTTTACAAACCAACACTGTGAGGAAAAAGCGGGCTCTCATTTACAAACCTTGGCAGAAAGAATCTATTTTGGGCTGAGTGTGTATGTCAGTGGCCTGAAGGAAATGCGTGATGGGTGCATTTGAGTGATTTGTATGTCGGTATGGTTAAGCCTACGATACGTCGAGCATTTTTGAGCATGTGTATGTGGTGACGGAGCCCATGCATCTGGGCTGAGGGAGTAAAGTCTGCACTAAATCAGTTTTGTCACTTGAGTTATAGACTCAGAGCGAACGCTGACACCTTAAAGGGACAGTGCACCCAAAAATGAGAACTGTCATTATTTACATTATTAAACCTGTATGACAAGCTCTAAAATGACAAAATGCACCATTAAAGTACCATTAAAGTGTGTCATATGACTTATATTCTGGTTATACAATAGTTTTGTGTGAGAAACAGACTGTTATTTAAGTCATTATTCACTTATAATCTTCCCTTCCAGTGAGCTGTTAAAGAGACCTAAAAATGAACATTCTGTTATCATTTACTCACTCTTATGTTGTTCCAAACCTGAATAACTTTCTTTCTTCTATGGAAAATGAAAGATATCTTGAAGAAAGTTTATAACCAAACAGACTTCCTTTGTATGTACAAAAACACTGAGACATTTCTCAAAATATCTTCTTTTGTGTTCCAAATTGGAACACAAAAGAAGTATGTGAGGCTGAGGAAATGATGACAGAATTTTCCTTTTTGGGTCAACTATCCCTTTAGCTGCTGTGACTGGATTATTGAGTCAACTTGAGAAACATATCAGTTTATTTGTGAATGAATCATTCAGTTTTATGAACTTGATCAAATAATTCATGATTTAGAAAATAGAAAGAAAAAGTGATTCCATCATGAATCGGGCATTTCTTAAGCTTAACAACAATTTACATTTCAGTCTGTTGCATAGACAAAGCTATAATATGGCTTCAGAAGTCTTAGATATTATGCATGAGTCATATAGACTTTTATTATACTTTTATTGTGCTGTTTTGACATTTTGGATTTTGACAGGTTTAGTCTTCATTCACTTCATTAAATAGAAAAGAATATTTTTGGATAAATTTTGTGTTCCATGGAAGAAAGAAAGTCAAAGGGGTTTGGAACAACATGAGGGTATAAGGAAGCCCATTTTTTCTTCAGAGTAGTTTAAAATAAGAAATAAAGTCACATTGTGAGATTTAGAAAAATATTTTTAAAAAATACTGAAAACGACTGCGCCATTGACCAACGGTAAAGTTAAATAGCCTAAATATATAAAGTTATGAAATGTCACTTTGCCCTCAGCCAAAACGATTTGCCATGGAACAAATTATAGATTCGTGAGACCAAAGATCGCCCGTTAGATATACAAAAGGCTAATTATGTCATGTTTAACCGCTATAGAGACATCAGAGCCAGCGACAAACGTCAGAAGGACTAGCTGAGGTAAGGCTTCTCTCAGCTGGGTACATGAGCGCTGAGCGCCTGGTGATCGCCTGGATCTCACAACTCTGACAACGTCAGATCAGACTTTCAGAAAGGCGCTAAACTACATACCATGACAAAATAACAGTAATATGTTTAAATTACGCGGGTTTTCTCCTTTACTATTGACACTTGCTGGTTATTGCGAGATGCATTCTGGGATACCGGGCTGTCTCAAGTCTGCACAAGTCACCTCTCGATGCATCCTCGATAAAAGGGGCGGATCAAGAACACATCTGGGGATTTGAACTGTACTTGGCAAGATGTGAACTTTGAATTGGAACAGTACTTGGGCAGCGACCGATGACGTTTCACAAGTCCACAAGAACAAAAGTACAGACAAGAATGCATATTGAGAAATGGTTCTGGTCTAAAGTGAATGGCGCAGTTATTTTCAGTTGCCTCAAAATAGCAACACACCAACAATGCGCCTGAACTAGCACTTGAAACTTGAAACTACAAGAAATAAAGTCACATTTGTGAGAAATTAAGCTTCAATCATGAGATGTTAGTCCCAATTACCTTTATTAATTTCACTTGGAGGCCAAAACAGGCTACTATATGAGAGTTTATGGCATTTTACTGCCATAAATAATGACAGATTTTTCTTATTTGGGTGAACTATTCCTGTAACAGATTTTAACAGATGGTGAGTACTGCACATACCATGTGATAGGCTACTTGTGAAATCTGTGTTATTTTATGTTTATGATACAGTGAAATATTAGAGTGTGTCTCTGTGTGTGTGAGAGGATGTTTCTCTGTCCAAGGTCTCTTCCTCACATTGTTCACTGTCACAGTCACTCATTCTTGCTGTCCCAATATCCACTTCACTCTGTTATTGACTATAGTCACACCAAAACACACAAACATTGTTCAAACACGTCCTTCACCGCAGAAACCCTCACAGCTTCAAGCTGCTGTTCAGAGCAGATGAGACCTGGAGTACCGTGTGGCTCTCTGGACTCACGATTTGTGATTTGAATAACATTTCTATAGTATCTCCCTTTTACAAGATAACCACAGTGTATTAAAAGAACAGTATGTGAATGCATGCACAGCGTGTACGTAAACGTGTCTGTGTGTGTTAGAGGAGAGGGAGGTAATTTGTTACAGGCGGACTAGAGCTTTACTCAGCTTGCTGAGAATATTTTAGCCCTCGCATGCTGCTTTGCTGCCTTTGAAATGCAAACAGCTTCACTTCAGCCCCAGAAATCAAAATGAATATATAGACCTTGAAGACAACAGTTATATTTTCATTTCTGTGTAAAATCAGTGAATTGCAGCAGGCTGGTGCCCTGTAAATGGTCTCGGTCCTTTGAGGAGAACTGTGTTAGGTAACATCAGATTACACTAGATGTTATTGCATGCAAAGCACATGAGATTTACTAATACTGCAATAATTTCTTAGATTTTAAGACATTTGTATTAAAAGCAACTTTATTCCTCCAACTAGATTTTCTTTTCATTTGTAATAGAAACTTTATGTGGAACACATCCTGGAATTTTTCATTCTTATAGTCATGGTTACTTTCTTCAAACAACATCAACTGCCCAGGTCACACAGTCATTTCCAGTTTCTTTGCTCTCTGTCTTCCTCCTTTCTGTCTCTGTCTCACTACTAATAAGAGCTTTACAGCTGGAGTTTGGGATGTTTTGAGAAAACATTACCCTAAAACGCTGATCTCAGACCAGTTTTGACTGCTCTAAATCACACCCTTAACCATTGCCAAGACAAAAAACAAAACAAAACAAACTCTGATCACTGTCTGAATGCTGTAGTAATGGTCATCTCAGGCTCAGAGGATTGTGATGGGGATTTGGTCTTAACAGAAGTGCACTAAAGTGCTGAGAACTATTGTGAGAGAAGAGGGTCATCTGGAGGCTGAATTCACATTGCATCATGTAGCCCAAGCTGCATCATTTTCTGCTTGGTCTGATCCTTGTCCTCGTGGAGCATGCTGTTTTGCAGCCAACATGCGTGCCTTCAGGACAAGAGCTCACAGGCCGCGGCTGGAGAGAAGCTGACCTGCCGCATTGCCACCGCCCCCTGAGAGAGGGAGCTATGGCGTGATCCGCTGGAGAGAGAGGACAAAGTTCCCCATTCCCAACAAAATAAGCTCCTCAGCAGTCTGACATCTGATGCTGTGTGTATCCGAGCCTGCAAAAGTTTCCCCGCTTTAGGGAATGTTTAAATCGCTGCTTTGTTGCCCAGGGCAACTCCCAGCAATAATTGTCCAATGATGAAGACTGAATGGGAATACACTGAACGTGCTCCTGACTCCCTCCACTGAGACAATCTAAAAATGCTGAGGAAGTGTTTAGTAGCCAGAAGCTGTTTTGCTGTTTGTTTTGATGAAGGTAAAATTGTGTGTTTAAATGCCCTGTCCGTAAGGAATGCTATATTTTGTGAAAAATGACTGGTAAAAGCTAGTCGAAATTACAGTAAATAAACAGACCATCAAGAAGTCAGCAGGGTTTTTTAATGTGCCAACAATTGTTTTTTCTCTATTCCAATTCTGAGTAAAACGCGCTGAAGTTCAGACTCAGCCACGCAGCACAAACAACATGCAATGTGAAGTGAACTTAAGGGCTTTTCACATTACACTTAACCCTGGGTTAACATCCTTTCCCAGAGGAACATTTTACCACTTGCTCTGCTTTATAGTTAGAGAGATTTAATGGAGTTCTCAGTAATGTTTCACTAAAGTCACTTTAAAACAAAGCAGATGCAAATGGAAGAACTGGAATCATTTGATGAGAAATAGTCAAATTTGATTGCAGACATTGATTACATCCCCAGCCATCCTCATCTCCCCCTGGTTAAAACCTAGAATAAGCCATTTTAACACTTGTGGTTTTGAAAGGTTAGCACCAAGTTTTATCCTCGGTTATGGTGGAACGCTACTCTGGAAACTGGTTAAATGTTGAAATGGACTGACAGATGTGTTAACTGGAGTGTCTATCTATCTATCTCATCCCCTTGGAATTATGTCATTTTTGTCAAAATTGAGTTATCCACATATTCATATTCTGTGACAACTTATTTACATTACGTGATGTTTCTTTTTTTAAGTTGTGTACATTTTGTTTTTAAAAAAAAAAAAAAAAAAAAAAAAAGGTTCTATCTACAAAGTCGAACTCTAACTTGGCTCTATAAGGTTCTATCTGCGTGAGCCAATCAGCACTTCGAATGCACAAATGAGGACCAATCAGGATCAGTGTTCTTTGTCATGTTGCCGCGATTGCGGAAGAGATCGCTTAAAAACGCTAAATCAGTGAAGAGAAGACTAAATAATTTCACACAACACGATGTTTATTAGAAACCTCATGAAGAACTATTCTATTTATGATCTTGTTGATGACAGCAGCCCAAATTCCTTGGAATTACAGTTTTTGTGTGTGTTTTGTTGTATCTGATTGCCGAGGAGTTATTTTCAGTTAGACTCCACACTAATGTTAGCCAGCAAGGCTATTAAAAGGATAGGTTCGCAGGCTATTTGCTTCACTCCAGTCATGTCATTGTCATACAAGGGAAAGGTATGTATATATCAGGCTATGTTTTAACCTTGATCCATCTTGTGTACTTGTACTGAGCTGTATGTACTATGTAGCTATAAAGCTATACGCTATTGCACACTGGATTAAAGTTAAATTAAAGTTCAGTTAAATTTTACATTGTTGGTAAAAACTGAGTTGTTGCATAGTTGAAGTAATTTAAATATTTTAAATGTGAAATATTTTTAATTATATGTAGTCAGTGAAACATTTTTCAGTGTTTATTAAACTTTGTTAAACACCTTTGCTAAAGCATTGTCTGTTTTTTTGCAGTTTTTTTAGCCTTAAAATGACTTAAATTTTACAATATTAAGCTTTAAAGGTCAAATAGTCAACAATTTAATTGATGGGGTCTTAATTACAACAATAAATGTTAGCATGTTATTTCAGAAATACTGATGTCTAGAGAGAAAGCCATTTTACCTGTCCCACTTTTTGTGGAATAAAGTCCTGCTCAGATGTATTACAGTAGCTGCTTTCTGTCTAAACAAAAGGAAACTTAAACTTAAATGGTTCCTGCAATAATGTGTTAAATTACCCACCATATTCCAACGTAAATTTAACATCTGCACTGGACAAAAGATTTAGCACTGCCTTTTATGCTTAACTTGAACAAGAAAAAAATATTCATTTAAAATATGAAATAAATGTCATAAAAACCATTAAATTGAACTTTCTCATGCATGTCAACACATTGTTACAACAGTAATTTTGTGTTTTGAAACAAATTATAAGCAAACTGTTTGTTTTCTTGAAAATTATTGCTTCAATTAATTTTTTGGCAGATAGAACCTTATAATTTCAAGCGAAAAGTGTTTTTTTTTAGAATTAGAAGGTTCTATCTGCGTTTGACCCGTTCCAAATCCCCATTTACAAATTTGAGAGGATTTTGATATTGTACATCTATCTATCTATCTCTCTATCTATCCATCCATCCATCCATCCATCCACCGATCAGGCATAACATTATGACCACTGACAGGTGAAGTGAATAACACTGATTATCTCTTTATCACGGCACCTGCTAGTGGGATATATTAGACAGCAAGTGAACATTTTGCCCTCAAAGTTGATGTGTTAGAAGCAGGAAAAATGGCCAAGCCTACAGATTTGAACGAGTTTCTTAAGGGCCAAATTTTGATGGCTAGACAACTGGGTCAGAGCATCTCCAAAAACTGCAGCTTTTGTGGGGTGTTCCCGGTGGCCAAGGTTCATTGATGGACGTGGGGAGTGAAGGCTGGCCCGTGTGGTCCGATCCAACAGACGAGCTACTGTAGCTCAAATTGCTCAAGAAGTTAATGCTGGTGATAGAAAGGTGTCAGAATACACAGTTTGTTGCGTATGGGGCTGCATAGCCGCAGACCAGTCAGGGTGCCGGCGAAAGCGACAACAGTGGGCACATGAGCATCAGAACTGGACCGCAGAGCAATGAAAGAAGATGGCCTGGTCTGATGAATCACGTTTTCTTTTACATTCCGTGGATGGCTGGGTGTGTGTGCATTGCTTACCTGGGGAACATTTGGCACCGGGATGCACTATGGGAAGAAGGCAAGCCTATGGAGTCAGTGTGATGCTTTGGGCAATGTTCTGCTGGGAAACCTTGGGTCCTGCCATCCATGTGGATGTTACTTTGATACGTACCACCTACCTAAGCATTGTTGCAAACTATGTACACCCTTTCATGGAAATGGTATTCCCTAATGGCTGTGGCCTCTTTCAGCAGGATAATGCGACCTGCCACAAAGCAAAGAAGGAATGGTTTGAGGAGCACAACAACGAGTTTGAGGTGTTGACTTCAAATTCCCCAGATCCAGTCGAGCATCTGTGGGATGTACTGAACAAATAAATCTAATCCATGGAGGCCCCACCTCACAACTTACAGGACTTAAGGGATCTGCTGCTAACATCTTGGTGCCAGATACCACAGCACACCTTCAGGGGTCTAGTGGAGTCCATGCCTCAACGGGTCAGGGCTGTTTTGGCAGCAAAAGTGGAACCAACACAATATTAGAAAGGTGGTCATAATGTTATGCCTGATCGGTGTATATACAGTTTATATGTGTGTGTGGTTGGCTGGTAGGTGGGTTGGGTAGTACTTGAGAATTAAAAGATCACAGGCATGAGTCAGACTGGGTTTAGCACTCTCTCTTTTTCTCTCTCTGGTTTTGTCCCTTTCTCACTCCTTCTACCTCTCGTAATAAGGTCATTCTGATTGATATGATAATCCCAAGCGTGGAGCATGAAAGGGGTTGGAGAGATACGGAAAGGCTGAGAGTGTGGATGAAGGAGGCAAGTGGAGAGCCCTGGATTTAATTTCACCACTTTCACAGGACAAGTCTTACAAAGTCTGACCTGCTGTGATTATGCAGAAGATCCTCAGCATTACCTTTGGCCTCACCTCACTCAATAATGAGGGAGACGTCTAAAAGAACTGTTAAAGCCGCATGACTCACGCTGTGATGAGTGCTATGGTAATCCCAAATATGAATTGCATTCAGTCTTTATCAATTGATTAGCAAAACCCACGAAATGTCAAATAAAAATATCACAGACCTTTAATCTAGAGCTATCTAGCCAACTTTTCCTCAGGAGATGCCATTGATCTGCAAGTAATTTCTCCTTCAATATCTGCAAGGAGTTCTGTGCCAGTGTTGTTGTTGTTTCTGAATCTGAATTTAATTTTTGGTGGTCTGACTGAGGCAGTGATCTCCCTCCGAGAGCTGAATCTCATTTAGCATTTCTGTTCAGGGATAAAAGACCTGGCCTCGAAGAAATTAATTAATTTGTGTTTAGTGTCAACCGGTTTCGCTAAGTGTTTAGTTGTTTTGTTGAAAATTGAGGCTAATGTTTCTCTCAGCCTCCCGAAATATACTTCGAAAAAAGGCCTACGTGTTGAATCTTTATTCTGAATCTCTTTTTTTCTGCTGCTCACATGCATCCCAAGTGATGTCTGCTTGGCACAGAGAGAAAATGAGACAGCAGGTCTGGCGAAGTTCAGACATGGTTTACTAATAAAGTCCCACAGAGCTTCATGACCTTTTCAATATTCTTCCTCAGATTAGTTGAGGGGAAAGAGAGGTGTGCTTGGATTGCTTTCAGATGTCACTTTAATTCATATAGAAGTGTGTGAGGCAGCTCCAAAACATGGTTTCTCACCATTTCTTAAAATTTATTAGTTGTGGATCAAATAAGGTGTCATTTTATAGAAAATCAAAGATTTTTAGGGAGGAAAAGTATACGAAATCATAACGTCATTATTGCAATTTAAGGTCTAATTTAAATAGCGGAAGCATTTGGCTCCTAAAATGAAGCAATGGCTTTTTAGTTCCTAATTACAGATTCACTTCAGAAGTTTTTCAGAGGTGTTTCAGTTCAACTGTTTACCTTTTAATAACAGTCATTGCTGCTGTTTGCTGTGATTACAGGATTAGATCACTTTAAAATGAAAATTTCTCCAAATTTCTTCCTCCAAGGAAGGCAGTCTCAGGATATTTATTAATATAACTCTGATTGTGTTCATCAGAAAGAAGACTATATAGACTATGGCTAAAACTTTACGTTAGATAAACTTATATATTGGATTTTTTTTAAATCTTGTATTTAATATAAATTAGTTCTAATTTGATGCTGTCATACAGGTGATCCTGATTGTATTTGTGAAAATTAAATATTACTCTGTTTTGCAAGAATATTTCTGCCTGTTTGAAAATAGTAAATGTTGTGTTGTTGGCCTTACAGTCGATTCCTCCTTACAGTTGGACCTCATTATAATAAATAATAACCATTATTGTATTTTTATATAATTTTTATTTTTTATTATGCTACCATTTTATCATTTATTATAGCAAAAGAGAATGTCGGTAACCAAACAGTTGATGGGCCCTATTGACTTCCATAGTATTTGGGGTCAATAGGGTCCATTAACTGTTTGGGTACGCATATTCTTCAAAATGTGTATGAAAGAAATTCATACAGGTTTGGAACAACTTTAGGGTGAGTATATAGGGGCTTTCACACCGAATAGTTCTAGGAACTCAGTTATTGGAACTAGCCACTAGGATAGTTCCCCGAGAACTAATTTCTCCCCCGGGCCATGTACCGTCTTTAAGCATGGCTTTTACAAACGCTAAAAACCAGTGGATGGTTTCATGCTAACAGAGATGGAATTTAAACGCATAATTTATGAGACTGAAACAGCAAAAAGTAGGGCTAAGAGACGAAATCTCCTATGACAACTTTCAGTATTATATATCATCGAGGCGAAGAAAATAACACAACCCTGCAGCCACCAGGTAAATGCCGTTAACGCTGTTTTCCATGTTCGTGAACTAAATATGTTTACACGGCTTTTTAAAAATGCCGGGTGCCTGTGTTTTACATGCGTTTGACCAATCAACGTACACTTACATCACTGATAGTTCCTATAGTGCTGGTTTAGACCTTACTCTGAAGTAGGAGCTAATTTTGTTCCCCTAAAAGGAGTTCCTAGAACTAAAATTGTTCCTAGTTCCTGCAGTGTGAACACAGCAAAATCCGGGTACTTCAGCCAATAGTTCTAGGAACTAAGAAAAGGTTCCTCCGGTGCGAAAGCCCACAGAATTTTCATTTTTGGGTGAACTATCCCTTTAGGTGTCATGAACCTGAAGTAAACACATCATAGTAATAGTTCCTAGTTCATTTCGAATTGGACATAATGGAAAAATGTCATTGTGGAAGTAAGTTTTGAACTATCGACTCAGAATGACTTACTGACTTGGCAAGTGCCAGGATAAACCAGACTAAAAGACAGATTAGCGAACCCAAACAGTAGTTTATTAAACTGAGGATGAAATGGAGCAACGCAGGTGAGGAAATATCATATGAAGCTACCAGTTCTGGAATGGTAGCTGGTGGATAACTTGCGTTTTTTGGAGATTCTGGGGATGCACACACCTCTGTCTGAGCATGGTGAGTATTTGGGTAAGACTTTCCACAGGGTTTCAGGCAAAAAAAGACCAAGGAGATCATAGGAGTAACGAAGGAAATACACAGAGGATCAACGAAAAAAGATATACTGGACTTACGAGCTTAACCACCAAGGTAAGGAGAGCAGGTAAGGAGTCTGTTTCCACATTCGAGGCCAGACAGAGTGAGGGACTGAGAGGTGTGTGCTTTTATAATGGTGCTGAGTGATGCGGTGATGAGGAACGGGTTGAGGTGATTAAAACCCAGAAGAGAGTGAGCGCTGTATGGATGTGATGGGAGAGCTGGTGTGTCCGTGACAGCAAGCTTGATTGAAACCGCTAACTCACAAGCCAATTTGAGATTATTTTGTGAATCTTTAAGAAGTTATATGTTCAGAGATCGGACATAAATTAACAAACTATTTTCCAATATATCAGTAAGAATAAACTTAATTTAAGATGTGTTTTTCAATAGTTTATATCTGAGGGTTCTTTGAGCCAAGTCCAGTCCATTCATCTGGACTTGCTTATCACACTGTGCCATAGTATATCAATATGAGCATTAATGAGTTTTGTGAAATCGCATTTGTTGTTTTGTGATATAATAATACATTTAATTATTATTATCATCTCATAACACTCTTGTGCCGTTGCTCATGTTCAGTTTTCATCTGTCTGTGCTTGCTCAATTTAGCCTGAAACGCAGACACTCAGACATCGGGAGACAGAAAAAGCTGTGTTAGTTCTTTGCTCTGAAACCTCTGGGAGATTAATCTAGCACCTGAGAAGAGCCATGATCAGAGACTTGTCCAAGCCCACTGAATTTCACACAAGGCAATTAAGAGGGAAAATTAGGCACATTTAGAGCGACACACACACCAGACGAGTCCCTAATGGGTCCCTTATGGTGGAAAAAATATCCAGGGTATCTGCAATGACAGTCCTGCTCTATGGACTTTCTTTGATCACAGATCTGCATGGGACATCTGTGTATTTGTTTGTGTGTGCTTGGATTTCTCTCAGTGACACTTCAACAGCAACAGACATTAGATGGGGGGAAAAGACAGATTTGTATTAGTGCCTCGGGCTTTGTAATAGGCTGAGGATTTTATGTGTAGGGAAAACGGATCAAAGGCTATGATGATCCCTACTGTAACGGCCCAGTAGAATATATATTCATAATAGCATACTCTCAAATTATTCATACAATTTTTTGTATACTGAGTAGAATTTGCACATACTGTATTATTTATTTATTTATTATTTATATAAAACTATTTATTGGTCTATTTATAAATTAATTATTATTAAGTTATATATTAATATGGCTGAATCAACCCAAGGAACTTTAAAGAAAACAGCTGCAGTTTTCAATTTTTATATGATGCATTTTCTGTATGCATGAAATACCTGAATGCTTAGTCAAAAAGTAGGATGCTGTCACCCACAATGCAATGCACTAAACTTTACTTTCTGTAATTTTATTGAATGAACTGGAAGCAAGATCTCTTTCTGACCTTTTTATTTGATTTTATTTAATTGGACTGTTAAATATTTTTACAGAAACATGGACTGTAATTCTGAAATTAATTAAACATGGTGAGGTCATATGACAACAATGCAGGACTGTAAAATATTTATCATCAGATAGCATACACTGTAAAACTGTCACATGCTGTTTGAAACACAAATAAAAGAAATGTCTTCTTTTATTTATGTTCAATCACAGTAAAAACAAAATGTTGTGCTTTTTGCAAAATAAAGAAAACTAACATGAACGCGATCTGTCGTCTTCTCTAAATGAAGTCCATGCAAGCAGTGAAAGTTTAATGAAAAACTCAAACAGAATAAGAAACAGGGATTATAGGTTTAGTTCACCCAAAAATGAAAATTCTGTCATTAATTACTCACCCTCATGTCGTTTCACACCCGTAAGACCTTCGTTCATCTTCAGAACAGAAGCCTGCATCACCAGCAATAACACTCCTTTTTTAATGCCCAGAAAACTAATAAAAACATATTTAAAACAGTTCATGTGACTACACTAAAAAAATAAATCGTAAAAAAAATGATCAATGACTGTCAGCTACGGCTGCCAAACAAAAACCTTAAATTTAAAGTAAAATATTCTCATTTAAATAAAGTGTAAAAAACTTTAACTGAAATTTTCATTAAAATTTTTCTACAGAAACACATTTATTTTACAGGTATTCCCTGAATTATTAAAACACCTTCACAAACAAACAAACAAACAAACAAAAAAAACAGTCAAATGAATTTCAGCAACGGCTGCCAATCAAAGTCTAAAATAAATGTAAAATATTCTAATTTAAATAAAGTGCAAAACACTCTTACAGAAACAAACACCGTTGTTTTACACGTATATTCTGAATTGCTACTAGATATATACTAAAATATGATTCTCTTGTATTTAACCAGAAAGAGCACACATGAACGAATAACATAACTATATATTACTGCTTCTGAAATAAAGCAACACGCAGCATAACACCGATGTTGTCTGGCTCATCCTGGACTGAAGCACAGGCTCTACTCTCCAGCACAATGGTGACCCACAAAACAGACGATACAGAAACCCTTTAAAACCCAACAGAACATGAAACACTAACAGATCTCTCAAGATCTCAGCATCTTCACTTATTACAATCCACACTTTATTTCATATTAAAATTCTTATTGAGAATTAACAGAGGTTTAGATGTTGATGTTTTATTTAATACAATAATAAAGTTTGAAGTCACCATTCTGGTGGTCAGTGCTTGCTTTAGTTGGGCTCTTGACCCTTGACTCTTTAACATTAGTTTTCTCTGGCTGCTTTAACTGTGTTTTTGATACACCTTTGTTATAGACAAAAAAAAAAAAAAGCAAGAAAAACTCAGATCAGATGATGTTGGTCACTTTTTAAATGATGTAATTAGTAATAGTCATCATAAAATGGTCTGATTCACTGATACCAGAGTCTGGTATCTTACTAAATTGTTTAATATTAGTTGTAATTTAACATGTCAATACTACTGCAGTGCTGTAATACTATAAACAATTTTATTAAATCATTATGCAGAAAATGTTGTGTCAAAGTCATGCAGACTCACACGGACATCAAGAATCAGTGTATGAATCTCAACAATGGTGACAAAAGAAAAAAAAAAAAGAAAAGAAATTCAGATCAACTCACAATGTCACAAAAAAGCTTTGTTGATTGTCACCATTGTTGAGATTCATATGTTGATTATTGATGTCTCTGTGCTCCCAAGAAAAAGAAAAGCACTTTCTGAATACCATGTTATCATAATATGACTCCACAATTAATCATATGAAATAAACTGTTAATATACTCAGAAATTTGACACAATATGATATCAGTGAATCAGGCCACGTCATGATAACTATATCGTCAATAAGCAGCCAAATCATCCGATCAGAGTTTCTGCTGCACTTTTTGCTATAACAAACATGCATTAGAAACACACAATTAAAGCAATCAAAGAAAAACTAACATGGAAAAAGTCAAGGGTCAAGAGCCCAACTAAAGCAAACGCTTACCTCCATAACGGTGACATCAAACGTTTTTTCTCAATAAAACATCAACATCTAAATATTTATTAATTTTCAGTAAGAACCTTTGTATAAAAGAAATAAAGTCTAGACTGTAATAAGTGAAGATGCAGAGATCTTGAGAGATCTGTTAGTGTTTAATGTTCTGTTGTTGCTAATCATTTGAATCAAATCAGGAAACACCTGTAAAATAAAAGAATTTTTTATCATCTAAAGAAAATTTTCATTAAAGTTTTTTGCACTTTATTTAAATTAGAATATTTTATTTTAATTTTATGGTTTTTGTTTGGCAGCCGTAGCTGCCAGTCATTGACTGTTTTTTTTTTACATTGAAGGTATTTGATTGTAATAATTCAGGAAATACCTGTAAAATAACAGTGTTTTTCAGTTTATTTAAATTAGGATATTTTACTTTAATTCTAGAGGGTTTTTGGCTGCCATTCATTTGACAGTTTTATCATTTAACTGTTTTGTTACCATTTAATTACTGATTATTTTTGTAATTTTACATACATTTGTTTGTAATTTAAGAAAACAGAAAAAATACTGTATAAAAATACAGTAATTTTTCTGTAAAAAATATGAATTACTGTAATTTTTCATTAATGTCATAATACATAAAATAACAGCCGAGTTGTTAATTTACATACATTGTCATTTTACAGAGTTTTGAGTATAATTTAAATTAAAAGAAAATGACTGTAAAAAAAACAGTTATTTTCCGTAAAATTAGGATTTTTACAGTGGTTCAACCTTGATATTATAAAGTGATTACAATACTTTTTGTGCGCCAAAAATAACAAAATAGCAACTTTATTCAACAATATCTAGTGATGGGCGATTTCAAAACACTACTTCATGAAGCTTCGAAGCTTTACGAATCATTTGTTTCGAATATTGTGGAATAAAATTGCTATTTTGTTATTTTTGGCACACAAAAAATATTCTCATTGCTTTATAATATTAAGGTTGAACCACTGTAGTCACATGAACTGTTTTAAATACATTTTTATTAGCTTTATGGGCATTTAAAAAGGAAGTGTTATTGCTGGCAATGCAGGCCTCACTGAGCCATCGGATTTTATCAAAATATCTTAATCTGTGTTCTGAAGATGACGAAGGTTTTAGGGGTGTGGAACGACATGAGGGTGAGTAATAAATGATAGAATTTTCATTTTTGGGTGAACTAACCCTTTAAATACACAGAGAAAATAATTAACAAAATGAACAACAGGTGTAACTGATAATCAAACAATGAGAAACCATAGAAACAAACTCAAAAACAGAAAACAGAACTAAATGTGCAAATCCCACCTAAACAGACGCAAAACCAAGATTATCCCTAACAATTTTTTTTTTTTTTTTTTGTCCAGTAACCTGAAAGTATACAGTACTTCAAGTGGAAACATTTAATGTAGATAGTTTTATTCAAGTCAAACTAAAAATTAATATTTAAAATGTCTGACCCAACTCCAATATTTGTCAGGGTCAAATCAGGTAGAAGGACCTTTTTAAGGAAATAATAGCACAGTTTCACATACTTTTTTTTTTTTTTTTTTTTTTAAACATAGTACATTACACAGTAAACTGTATATTGTGAGATATAAGCAATACAATAGTATTCCATTCAAAACTTAGAGATACAAAATGTGATGCATGTAGTCTTTGCTCCAAAACACCTTTACTTACTCAGAGCTGTCTGGAAGCTTTCAGGAGGCCTCTGATGCACAGGGACTGATGCAATGTGAGTGTGATGATGAGCCGACAGCCATGCCTCTGTTTTGTGTCTGACACCTCACTTCCTGTGAAGTGTTGTGGAGCTGTCCATGGTCCTGCTTTGGGAGTGATGCTGACAGCTGCTATGTTCCTCCTTATCACAATGCACAAACATATGCATGAACAAACAAACAACAACACAGACACAGACACATTCCCAACACCTCACAGCTGTCCATTCTGTTCATCGGTATCCTCAGCCCAATCGACTTGAGATTTTACATTTTTGGAAAATCATCTGGTCTTTTACACACTGCGAAAAAAAAAAAAAAAAACGTTCTTAATCATTTTTTTTTTATTGTTGTTTTTTTTAATAGAAAAATATATAATCTTATAGCAATATTCATAAACAAAATTGCATAAAATATTATGGCTTGTTTTCAGAGCCTATATAATTATGTTTAGTTTTCTTACCTCATTGGAAAATATTTTGGAAACATATTATATTTTAGTTACATATGTACATATGTTATGCATAAATACATGCAGCTAACCCTGAATCAAACTTTTATCCTAACTCTAAACATATAGTAAGTACATGTTAATTAATATTACTAAGTACTTGAATGTACAAGTACACTGTAACAAGGAGAACACTTTAAAATAAAGTGTAACCAGTATTTTTCTTGTATTAAACAGGAAATATAATGATATTTATACTTAAAACAATAAACAACAACACCCAAAAAATATTTTCCAATAAGTAAGAATAAAATAACCTTGATTTAAGATATATTCTCTGAAAACATTTTTTATTTATTTATTTTGCATCTTTTTTTTTTTTTAGCTTGTTTAAGGAGGTTCAGATATGTTTTAATGGAACACATTAAATAATGTACTTATTTTATTTATTTATTATTTATTTATTTTATTGATTGGGAGTGCACATTTCTCTTTTGTCTGTTTAGAGAATTCATTATAGATTTTTAAGGAGGTTCAGATATATATATTTTTAATGGAACACCGTAGATATCTTTTACTTAATACTTTATTATATATTTTTTTCTTACAGTGCACTTTCTCTTTTGTCTTTATGGAGAATTCAGTATAAGCTGAATTGTTGGCTGAATTGTGCATGTAGGTAGCTGAGGTTTGGAAAGGAAATCACAGAGTGAAACTAATGAATGGATTTAGAGCTCCCAGCTGACAGCAGAGTATTGACAGAATGGCAATAGGACAGAACCGACTCTCACCGACCCCATACAAGCAAACACCTTTGCAAACACACCACTCTCACAGTTTCCATAGTTACAGGTTAAACCTGCCCTGCCGATACTCCAACTGGTTTATTGTACAACACAACATCTCAACAAAATAAACAGCTCACTGTAAGCATTCATGACTCTGCAGAGATGGTGTGAATGTCATTTCCATAACATTTCAACAGAAATATCTTTAAAATGTGTTTTAAAATCACATGCTTCTGATGTTGCTTGAGAGGTCAGGTCAAGATGAAATAACAGAGAACTAAGTGAAGTCAAACTTGTCTTTGATTCTATCTGCTGCTCATCAGTATCATCTCTTCTCAAACTAAATGTATTCAGAGAGAATGATGAAAGAGAACCTTCATCTGTAGCTCTATCTGTAAAAACGAAAGATTAAAGAGAGAGCGCAGTGAAAAGAGATCTATGCTGTGTTACATAGTGGTGTAGTAGTAGTTTAATGAATTTTGATGGGTATTAACATGTTGGCCGCCAGACTGTAGTAAACATAATACAATGCTTCATTCTCTTGACGTCCCTGATGGTAATTTTACATTAAATTAGCTTTGAGACAGAATGTATATAGGACACGCACATATTATTCAGTATGATAGTGCAGAAAATAGACTGTCATTGTCAATTAAATCGGTAACGCTTTACAATAAGGTTCATTTGTTAACGTTAATGTATTAACTAACATGAACTAACCATGAGCAATACATGTTACTGTAGTGGATTTGTTAATCTTTGTTAACGTTAGTTAATAAAAATACAGCTGTTCATAGTTTGTTCATTAACAAAGATTAATAAATGCTGTAGAAGTATATGGCTCATTCTTAGTTAATGTTAACTAATGAACCTTAAAGTGTTCATGTACATCAAAAAATATTACTTATTGTGTTCTTGTTGTATTGAAAAGTGCAACCAAAAACACTTTTGCTGCTATCGAGGTGGGATATGGTATTAGGTTAGGGACAGGTTTGGTGGTATGGTTAGGTTTAAGGGTGGGTTAAGGTGTAAGGGAAGTGTAATTATAGATGTAATATTTACACAAATTAATTACAGCTGTAATTACATGCAGGTATTTTGGTACAGTACATGCAGTTACATATACTTACCTAAGAAAGTATAGGTAATATAAGGGGTAGGCTCATGGTTAGTACCTAGTTATTACCCAGTTATTGGAATCTGCCATAGTATTTCTTCCCTTTTATGACATATATCAGAGTGAAACGGCTTCTCGAACAAGAAAAAATGTAGGGCATGATGTGATATTGTCCATCTGGAATTGATTGGATCGTTGGATTGTTGTGATTTGCTATTGCTGTGATCTCATGTGAGTGACAGGTTGTCCCGCCCCCACATCATTAAACACGTCATCAGAGAAGAAAAGAGATGTGGTTGCAAGAGGGAGGAGATTAAAAATAATTAATAATGATTTGCACGGATAAATAATTTGTAATAAATACTGTAATATTCCATAAAAATAAGAAATGTCAATTTTGATTTCACAGTGACTTAAAAACGTTTAATTAGTCTTGATGAGCATCAGTTTTGGAAGGGTCGTTAACCTGGGTAACCTGTTAAAATGTTCCTGTAATTCTAATCCACTCACTCTTCTTGCCTGCTGAGGATGTGTGAGCAGGACTACAGATTGCTGATGCCTGTATTGGCCCTCAGTGACTCTGTAATTGGACAGAGATAACTCGGAAGGGGGAGTCGGTCTAAATGCACATGGCAAGAGCTTTGCGTAAACTAATGACTCTCCGTGGACCGTGGAGGAACAGGGAAAACACCTCCATTATGGGGAGCTAACCCTCCGTAAAAGCGTTTCATAAAATGTTCTCGAACATCATAGAGAGAGAGAGTTAGCTCCATTAAACACAATATCAAAGGCATAGACAGAAAATTCCAGAAGATAAAGACTGAAAATTCACCCAGCAGAAACATTCACTTTTATGAAATAAGTATTTGCATCAGACCAGACCTTTTTATATTATACTTAAAGTAATTCATAAAGGATATTAGCAGCGGAGTGTTTCTGTGTTAAAGATGCAGGGAATCTCTTTCATTCTAATAGACATACATGCTGTTAGCTGTGTGTAATTTTAGTAGTTTTGTAGCGATATGTAGGATGCTGTAAAAGCATACTGTTAACTCTGTATTTGTAGTGCTATTAGTGCAAGGTATACATTATTTGGTACCGTTAGCTGTGTATATTAGTAATGTTAGCAATGCAGTATAATCAGCTGTTAGCGGCGTGTGTAGTATTATTGAGCCATCTGTTTCAATTGTTTAGCTGTGTAGGTTACTATAGCATTGTAGTATTATAACTATCCAGTGTAATTGTAAATTAGCTCTGTATAGTTGTGTGTGGTAGTATTAATGTTCGCTATGCAGTGTAATTAGCACTGTTTGGTAGTATTAATGTTAGCTATGAGTGTAGTTAGCACTGTATTAGTTGTGTGTGGTAGTATTAATGTTAGCTATGTAGTGTAATTAGCACTGTATGGTAGTATTAATGTTAGCTGTAGTTAGCACTGAATTTTGTGTGGTAGTATTAATGTTAGCTATGCAGTGTTATTAGCACTGTAGTGTGTGGTAGTATTAATGTTAGCTATCAATTGTACTTAGCACTGTATACTTGTGTGTAGTATTATTAATGTTAGCGCTGCAGTGTTATTAGCTCTGTATAGGGCCTATGTGTATGTGGTACAATATTATTTATGTTAGCTATGCAGTATAAGCATAGCTTTGTGCATTATTATTAATGATAGCTATAGTATGCAGTCCAATTTGCACTAGTTATGTTTGGTATTAATGTTAGCTATGCAGTGTAATTAGTAAAGTATAGTTGTGTGCCGGTATTTTTAATGTTAGCAATACAGTATAATTTGCAATGCAGAGTTGTGTGTGGTATTATTAATGAATAAAATAATGTTAGCTTTGCTGCATAATTAGCACTGTACTCTGGAGTGCAGTATTATTAACGTTAGCGATGTAGTATAATTAACACTGTATGGTTGTGTGCGGTATTATTGTCAGCAATGCGGTATAATTAGCACTGTTACTGTTTGTAGTAGGTGTAGGGCTTTGTGTTTAGAGTATTAGCAGTAGAGTTAGCAGGGTATAGTACAGTGTAAGCAGTATTATAAGTGTGTAGCATTAGTAGTGTTAGCGATATGCAGCTTGCAGTATTAGCCGCACTAGCCCGTTGTGTTTGAGCTCTGGGAGAAGAATCCCCAGCGGAGATCTGGACTGCTCCCAGTAACAGCCCTGTTTGACCCACTTCACATCACAAAGCCTCAGACTCCAGAGACCCATACACGCTCCGCAGAGCGTCTTCACTTCGCAACAACACCAGAACCCCTAATACATCAGTGTAAAGCAGATGACTCCCACAGGAAGACAGAAAGAAAGTGAATTGCCCCTCTCTTTCTCTCTCAGAGCTGTAGATCAGAGCTTTAGATCTCGGCAGAGGGAAGTACACCATGTTTTTGCCACACTCAAACTGATTAGAAAGCACAATCTCCAAAAAGCAAGCTCAGCAAAGATTTTTACAGAATAAGGGAAGGAGGCCATCCTCTCTTTTCAAGCTATGTTTTAACAGTCCTATAGTGTAGGAAAATGACACAGTGTCACACAGTCCTCCGTGGTGTGTGTGTGTGTGTGTGAGTCATAGTTCTGTGTGATTAGATTTGAAGATGTCGTGTGATGTGTGTAATCTGCGGTGTCAAGCTTTATCTTAGATATAGAGCACATATCTTAATGTACAACACACACACACACACAGACAGTCCCTTTGGAATCTAGCACTTTTTCACAGTGCTATTGATGTATTTCTCCATTCTCTGTATTAAAACATTGGACCAGAATCAAATTTTCAGCCAATGATAAAGTGCTTCACACACATTTACAGCTGTGGATGTTTGACAGAGAGTAATGCTGTGGAAATGAAGACCTTGGATAGAGTTGGAGTTTGAAACCTTATTCTAATTTTTAGGACTATTTCAGGATAAGAATAGAAATTAAGTCTCTCTGTCTGTCTGTTTAACATGTCATATTTATATCCAATTACAATTACATATGTAAATGGGGTCCAAAACATTTAATGATCAATGTATATATTTGCATGCATAATCTTGAATTCAGTAAGAATGATTAAAAAAAAAAAAAAAGCTTTTAAAAAAGTTTTATTTTTACAACTTTTTACAGTACAAAGGTTTGGGATCAGTAAGATATATATTTTTTTAAACAAATTAATTTTCTCTGCAAGGAAAAATGTATCAAAAGTGACAGTAAAGTAATGTTACAAAATATTTCTATTTAAAATAAATGCGGTTCTTTTGAACTTTATATTCATTTAAAGGGTTAGTTCACCCAAAAATGAAAATTCATTACTTACCCTCATGTCATTCCACACCTGTAAGACCTTCGTTCATCTTTGGAACATGCCCAGAAAGGAACTAAAGACATATTTAAAACTAAAGTGGTTCAACTGTAATGTTATGAAGCGAAGAGAATACTTTTTGTGCGCCAAAAAAACAAAATAACAACTTTATTCAACAATATCTAGTGATGATCGATTTCAAAACACTGCTTCATGAAGCTTCAAAGCTTTACGAATCTTTTGTTTCGAATCAGTGGTTCAGAGAGTGTATCAAACTGCCAAAGTCACGCCCCCCAGAGGTGAACCATCGAAATTTCCAAACATTTCGAAACACTTATGACGTAACAAAGCCTCATTTACTGAAATCAAGTGACTTTGACAGTTTGATACACACTCCAAACCACTTCATAACATTAAGGTTGAACCACTGTCGTCACATGAACTGTTTTAAATATGTCTTTAGTACCTTTCTGGGCATTTGAAAGTGTTAATTATATTGCTGTCAATGCAGGCCTCTCTTAGCCATCGGATTTCATCAAAAATATCTTAATTTGTGTTCCGAAGATGAATGAAGGTCTTACGGGTGTGGAACAACATGAGGGTGAGTAATTAATGACAGAATTTTCATTTTTGGGTGAACTAACCCTTTAAGAATCCTGAAAAAATATGTATCATGGTTTCAACAAAAATATTAAGCAGCACAACTATTTTAATAATAAAAAAAACATTGATAATAATAAGAAACCAAATCAGCACCAAATCAGCATATTAGAATGATGCTGATAAAATATATGATAAAATACATTAAAAAAAGAATCTTATAATTTAAATTTTATAAAGAATAATATTTCACAATATCAATGTTTTTACTGTGTTTTTGATCAAATAAATGCAGCCTTGGTGACCAGAAGAGACTTCTTTCAAAAACATTAAAATATTTTACCAATCTCAAACTTCTGAATAATAGTGTTTATAATTAGAGACCATTCTAAAATCTGAACATCTGAGATACATGTTACAACCATGCATGTGTAACTCTACCTTACCTGATCACTGATTCGATCAGCTGAAAATGGATCTTAATGCCAGGTGTAAAACAAGGGGTCACTGTTTACTGGTTATCCTGCCCCAATTAGCCCTTGCTGGGAGATCCGTAACTACACCTGACATCTGACAACAAAGAGTGTCTTTTTCCATTGACTACTGTTCAACTATAGCAATGTATTCTGATAAATCTGGAATATTTATTTTGTTATTTGCAAGCAACATTTAAATTGTAAATATTTTATTATATTATAGGCTAGTAGATATTACCAGTGTCCAATTTGTTTTTGGAAGACTTTTACAATTGTGAAATGGCTATTTTTCTTTTTTTTTTTTTGCTGAATTTTATTACAGAATAGTCGCTATCATCAAGGGTTTGGGACTGTGAATGAGAGGCAGGTGGCAGATTTCCAGCCAAGCAAGTGCAATTGAATGAATAAGAATGGTAATGGAGTGCGTTTCCCAAAAGCATCGTTAGCCAACTAACATTGCAAGTTCCGTCGTTACTAACATAGTTCAACGATTTCCCGAAACCATAGTTCAAACAAACATTCACAAACTGCATTGCAAACTTTTGTGGTTGGAACGACAGTTCTCGAGCTGTGGTTAGAAGCATAGTTTCTTGTTTTTATGACTTAAATCCTTATCTTGAGCAAAATAAGCAAGCTTACATTAAGTACAATGTATATCTTTTATTTTGAATACATACAAATGTCATTTACATATTTTAGTTTGTCAAGAGATTTTAATCAACATTTTTGAAGAGTGCGCATGTGCGTACGTGCTCTAGTATGCATTTGGCAGACGCTTTTATCCAAAGCGACTTACATTGCATTATACTATACATTTGTATCTGAGTATGTGCAATCCCTGGGATTGAACCCACAACCTTGGCATTGCTAGTGCCATGCTCTAACCACTGAGCTACAGGAAAGCTAGAAGTAGTCCTCAGATGACATGTCTGTAATTTATAGCAAAAATCTAGCATTAATTCGATCTCAAATTCAAGAAGTTATTACTGCGTGACATCATTAACCAACATGGCTGAACGACAGGTTTGCGACAATATGGTTTCGGGAAACAGTCGTGACTAGCTAGTTGATTTGCTTAACGATGCATCGTACTATGGTAAGGAAGCAGCAGGTTTCGTCGTTGTACGAGAAACACACCCCTGGTTAGCTTTCGCCAGCTATTATAGACCCCCCCCGCCTCTGTTATATAACTGTTTATCAGTTGTTCACTGGGTTTTGTTTGTTTGTGTCTCTTGAGCTTTCTCCCAGTGATGGACATGAAATCCTCAGACCATGTTAAATTTTAGAAACTTTATTTTTAACCTCACAGATCATTATATCTGTCTCTTGATATTTACTTTCTGTAAGCAAGACGGAAAACTTCCAGCTCTGCAGACAGCACCTGTTGTGGCTGATTTACTGGCTAGACCTCATCAGATGCTATGACTCATCTGTGACCTGCAGTGCTTGTTACCACTTACCTTTCTTATTATTTTTGGCATAAAAAACACACATATTTAGACATGGCAACAAGATGAGGTGATTTAAGTAGAGGTTGTAGAGTACATATAATAAAATCCTACCTCATGGGGTGAAATGTAACACACTATAGCTGTGCTGCAAGTCAATTGATCTATTTTTAGGTGCACACACACTGTCACTGAAACATCATTACGCTCTCACTGAGACATCAAGACTTTCTTACACAGCTGAAGGCAGAATTGTGTGGCAACATTAAATTATTGCAGTGCATTCAGTCTCATTCATGCTTTATTGAAGCCATGAGCTCTCTGACTCCTCTGTTGCTTCTCTGTGCTCCAGTAACTGCTCTCTGCTCCTCGGACCTGCTCCCCAGCTGATCTTATACTCCTGGCTTTGCTCCTCTGACTGCACTCTGATTGGTTACAGTTCTCTGCTCTCTGTGCAGATCCTGTAATCTCACACACTCACTGCTGATTGAGGTTCAGTTTCACTTCTGTCCAGCCTTGCACTTTTCATCAGATCAATAACACCATACAGAGCTGAGGTTTCTTAGGCTTTTACTATGAATGAAACACTCTTTTGAGTGCACAAACACACACAATAAAAGAAGTTGTCTCACTGCCTACATATGAAGCTGCCTTCTACAAATTATGCCTCACATCCATTTTAAACATTTTTATTGATGATTACAATAAATATTTATGTATAAGGGACATTTCTCTTTTTTTCTTTCAGGACATCTTGGATTATTTTTACCCTGTATTTTGGGATTGCATTCTCAGTGGATTCATGCTGCTTTAAAATTAGGTTTTTCTCCAAAACACGTTGGCCACAATTATTGGCACCCCTAGAATTTTTTATGAGTAAAATATAATATATTCCCATTCATATTTACATTTTTTAGCACACCGTGAACATGAAATTGTCCAACCAGGACTTCCTGTTCCACAGGAGTATAAACATGAGGAAACACAAAGGTCAAAATTCCCTTAATCATTCATCACAATGAGTAAAACCAAAGAATATAGTTCTGATGTGCAGCCAAAGATTGTTGAGCTTCACAAAATAGAAAGTGTCTGTAAGAAAATAGCTAAAGCATTGAAAATCCCCATTTCCACTATCAGGGCAATAATTAAGAAGTTCAAATCAACTAAAGATGTTACAAATCTGCCTGGAAGAGGAGATGTGTCTACATCGTGCTAATGCGCGGTGAGGGGGAAAGTTTGATCACAGCTGGAGAATTGCAGAGATTAGTTGAGTCTTGAGTCTCAGAAAGACCCCCCAAAAAATGATCAAACAGCACCTACATCCCCACAAGTTGTTCGGGAGGGTTTCAAGAAAAATCCTCTGCTCTCATTCAGAAACAATCTCCAGCATATTCAGTTGTCAGACACGACTGGAACTTCAAATGGGACCGGCTTCTATGGTCAGATGAAACTAAAAAAGAGCTTTTTGGCAGCAAACCCACCAGGGATAAAAAGTACCCCATGCCCACGGTTAAATATATTGCTGGATCTTTAATGTTGTGGGCCTATTTTTCTGCTGGAGGTTCTGGACATCTTGTTCAGATACATGGTATCATGGATTCTAGCAAATACCAACAGACAGAAAATCAAAACCTGACCACTTCTGCTAGAAATCCAATAATGGGCCGTGGTTGGATCTTCTATCAGGACAATGATCCAAAACAAACATCAAAACCAACACAAAAATGTGTCACTGAGCACAAAATGAAGCTTCTGCCATGACCGTCCCAGTCCCCTGACCTGAACCCTAAAGAAAATGAGTGGAGTGAACTGAAGAGAAGAAGCACCAACATGGAGCTGGGAATCTGAAGGATCTATAGAGATTCTGTATGAAGGAATGGTCTCTGATCTCTTGTCAGGTGTTCTCCAAACTCATCAGACATTATAGGTGAAGACTCAGAGCTGTATCTTGGCAAAAGGAGGTTGCAAAAAGTATTGAATAAAAGGGTGCCAATAATTGTGGCCAATGTGTTTTAGAGAAAAACATTTATTTCATAATGTGATATATATATATATATATATATATATACACACATACATATGAAAGTAAAAATAGTGACATGTGAGGACCAAGTATGGTAACCCATACTTGGAATTTGTCCTCTGCATTTAACCCATCCAAGTTAGTGCACACACATTAGGAGTAGATTTGCCCGGGGAGCGATTGGGGGTTAAGTGTCTTGCTCAAGGGCACCTCAGTTATTTCCTGCCGGTATTGAAAATCGAACCCGCAACCTTTGGGTTACCAGTCTTTCTAACCATTAGGCCACAACTTAACTTAATTTTATGTACAATAGACAGAAGAAACAATACATTAATTTAATACAGCTTTCTTTCAAAATCTACTGTACAATCCTGGGCAAAAAATAAAATAAATAAAATAAAATAAAATAAAATAAAATAAAAAATTAAATAAAATATAAAAAAATAAAAATATAAAATTAAATAAAAATAAAAATAAAATAAAATAAAATAAAATAAATAATAAAGATGGGCCAAGCCAAGAATTGCAAAATATTTAGTGGTCTTTTAATGGTCTTAACCATTTTAATCACAAATCACTGGTGAGGAAATTAGCAAGATTTGCACAAATATTGAAGTAACTTAGCAAAGAAGCCTTCGCCAACTTGCAGGGCACAGGAAGAAAAGTTGTTGAAGAGTGTCGATCCACTCAGTGTTAATGGCTTCAAACAGTTCATGAGTAGTTGAAAAATGTCTTCAGGTTCGTTTGAGTTTAATGTGAGACCAAATATTCACTAGGGTTCAAATCTGGACTCTGACCAGACCAAAACATGAACCTGATGGACTTGTTCTCAAGCCACTTCTTGGTTGTTTTTGCAATTTGGGCAGGAGCATTTTGTTGTTGAAAAATAACGTCTGATCATTCCTCTGTAGATAATAGCTTTTTCATTTGTGGGAAGCAAGCCATTCTGCAATATTCTCCTGTACTCTGAAGCATTAAATGTAAAGTAGTGAGGTAGCTCAGCAATACCAGCAAAAAGGCTCCTTACACAATGACAGCTCTTCCTCCATGCTTCACTGTGGTAAAAAATGCATTTATAATTATATTTCTCAGCAGATTTTTGAAGACACTGCTCTGGAGCATCACCATGCAACTCGTGTTTCATTGTGATTCATCACTGCACACAAATTCCCATATTCTGCCAAAAACTTCATTCTGTCTTTGATGTTTTTCTGAGACACCAATGGCTTTTTAAGTAGTGCATTTGCTTAAATTTTGCTGATTTCCTGACCGATAATTTGTGGTTAAGAAGACAATTAAAAGCTTAGTGTTAAGCCTTTTTGGGCTTGGCCCTTTTTTTTTTTTTTTTTTTTTTGCCCAGGAGTGTACATATAAAATTCAATATATCTGGAATATTCCAGTGTGCCATATGTTAATATTAAAGCATGGATTAAATATTTTTATTATTTTATTTTATTTTATTTTTTGTTTTTATGTTGCGTGCAAAATGTTTAATTTAATTATTAATTTTTTTTTTTTTTGTCAAAATTCTTTTGAATAGCTGTCAGTTGGAGAAACATGCCATTTGCCCACATAATAGTGTGACCTGACCAGTTGGTGTACGGTACGTATGTGAACAAGAACATACTGTAGTCCTCACTTAACCTCCACCGCTGACGTCACCTCTCTTCCTCTGTTCATGTAACCACATATAGGTTTGGGCAGCAACATCAAATCTAATCATTAGAGAGTCACCCTTCCTACAAAACATACAAAGACACAGATCATAAATAGTTTATAAAGTAGCTAACCCACAATGTCTGTGTATGTGTGTGTTTAAGCAGCAGTTGAAGGTCTCAGAGTGCATGGTGTTTATTGATTGGTTATCAAGCCCTACAGTGTGAAATAATGGCTTTGAAAGAGAGGTCAAACTCAGCTGCTCATTTCTGAGTTTAATCAGCCTCAGTGCTGCACACAGTCCCAGTCAAACACTGTTGCTATTGATCCCCCGCAGACACACAGAACTAAAGCATATATAGCCACAAAGCTGCTTTATATTTATTTACCCCGTTTCAAACATTGAATTCGGGAGCAGCTCATTTTGTAGCTGATTGACTATTAAATACAGTTGTTTATAGACCGATCACAGATCATCAAGCGTGTTGATCAGTCACACACTCTAACAAAAGAGGGCGCAATGTACTGTTAATAAGAAGGAATGTTCCGTATTGATTTTTCACAGGTGTTTTACCCTTATTTTGAAATATGCATTGCATTGTGATTTAAGATTAAAGGAAATGGCTACCAGAAATGGTTTATTTCAAACATTTTCCTTTAGGACAAAGACAAGGACAAGGACAACTGACTAATGAACACTTAACATTTAAATTGGCTGACTGTGTAAAGTAAAAGAAAATATGCAGGAGTGAAATTTGCTTCTAAGGTCAATAAAATTGATAAAGAAAAGATTTGAAGGGATATTTCACCAAAAAAAAAAAAAAAGAAAGAAAGAAAAGAAAAGAAAGTCTTGTCATTTGCTTTGCAAAGAGCAAAAAAATTTGATTTTTAAGTATTCTGTTTCAATGCTACTCAAATAAAGTCCAAGTTTCTCAAACTGGTACTTAACTAGTAATAAAGTACTTTACACCCCTATGTGCACTGTAAACATTTTTGCTCTTATGGCAGTGGTATTATTTGTTTTTCTCTTTATTCTGGCATTCACAGCATCATACACAGTCCACAGTGAAACACCACCTGTCACAAAGCTTGGAGAAACATTATGATTCATTTTAGAGGCTTAATGTGAAGAATATTCCACATATGTGTCGCCACATGGAGTTTTAGAGGAAAACATCTGATTGTAAATTTTCCACCAAGATAAAAGTTTGAAGATGCATCTTTTTGAGAGCAGCTTTGGTAGAGCTTTTATATGTCTTGAATTGAATTAATCATTTCATTTACATCAGAAAAAAAGGTCTGACTAAAGTTCTTGCAGTGTTTTTAATTAAGAAATGCCTACCAAACAGTTAATATTCTTGCCAAAGCATATTTTAATGCACATTTGGCCCTTGCAGTATGATAAAATAAAAAATTTACTCACCCTCGATGAGTCGATGTGTTTTAATTTACTCACCCTCATTTCTTCCAAACCTGTATGACTTTCTTTGTTCTTTGTTAAATTGACCCCAGTGGGGATCTGAGGGTAATAGGAGGGTTAGTCTTTTATTCACATATAAACATTGATCAGCGAACTTAAACAAAAGCTCAAAAAAAAAAAAAAAAACACCTGTTTGAGGTGTGAGAACAAACCTCTTGCTGAGACTCAAACGTGCTGTGTAACACATGAGAACGAACCTCACTGGTTCTCGGACGCATCAAGCAAACATGCTTAAGCTTCCGTTTACCACAACTGATGTGTGAGTTGATGAATGTTTATGTGAATATAAGCCTAAATTCAATCTGTGAATATAAGCCAGAATTTGGACTAATGACAGAATTTTAATTTTTGGGTGAACTAAGCCTTTAATTTTAGACCAAGATACACAGGAAAACTCACCACAACCACAAACACATTTGTTAGGAAGGCTTTATGTATGTGTATGCATGTGTGAATGCGAACATACTACTTTTGTGTTTAAAAAAAAAAAATCCATCCAAGCATGTGTAATTGGACTGTGAAATCCTTACAGAGGCCTGTCTGAGCACTTATACTCTGACAACAAAAACATGTTGGGGTAAATTAGGCATAGATTGATATACACACACACACTTGCATCTGCTCAGGTAAGTAATACAGAGAAACATTGTTTCACACGGCTCTGCTAATTAATGATGAATGAACTGCTGCACCACGTACAAATGATGTCTGATCTCTGAGGAGAGAGAGCTCGTTCTGACTAACAAACACTCCATTCATATTCCCTCACTCTCTCTCTCGCTCTCTGCCTAGGGCCTACATTTGACTCTGAACACTTTGCAAAACACAATTTAAAAGACAAGGCAAAACATCATAAAATAAACACTCCACGATACAAGCAGCCCATGTTCATCTACATATAAAGAGACTTTCTCTCGTACTGTAGATATAGCAGCCGTCTCTCCGGTGCAGTTTAAAGATCATTCGTCATTACTTGGATGTTCATATCCGCTTATGCTTCTGGAAAATTACTTAATAATTTCAGTTTACAACAGTGTCACTGACTGAATGAGTGTGGTTGGATTTGAACTGCCGCTGTGGATAGAGAACATACTAAGACTCCATTAGTCAAAGATCAGTTACTCAGATTATCAATAGATCTTGTGCTTAACAGGCATTCGGCACTAATCTCATTATTGCAGTATGTGAATGTCTAATGAACATCTGCCAACTCTGCCTGCCAAGAACCATTACTGTAGACTTGAATGTGTGCAGCTATACACCTCTAAGATGAGCTCCAATGGGTTTCTATGCATCCGCGGGCAACTAAGCAGACAAGGCTTTGGATATAGTGGATATATTTTGATATTGTTTTGAAAATGAACAATTTCTTTCTTTGCAGGTGTTTGATAGAAGCTGCATCTTACTCAGGCTTTCTGGCTTGCTCCCACATATCGAAAAAGCAAGATGTGCCACTTCTCTAACTGCTATTGATGTTTGGAGCTCTCTTACAAAAATATGGAGAGAAATATCTGCTTGAGGAAATAGTTGGGTGTTTCTTTGACTCTGGGCTTTTTGGCCTTATACTTTTAGAAAAAATTACTTAAAACACTCTAACTAGTTTAATTTGTTCACTAACAATGTCTGACAATGGATATACATACATTACAGAATTCAGTCATTTTTGACATTTTTTAGAATTTGTGTAATTTATATTGTATTGTTTTACTATTATGTGTCATATGTCTTTGTGTGTATTGCATATTTGGCTGCTGTGTACTCTTGTCCATGGCTATGTTCAGACTACCTGCAAAAATAAGATTTTTTGCATTTCCAGATTTTATCCAGGTGGCGTTTTGAAAGTCTGGACAGCAAAAAACCTCATGAAATCTGATTTTTAAAAGTGATTTTTACAGATTTGTCTCAGTCTGGATGTTCTGGCTGCTCACATCGGATTTCAAATAGTCTTTTGCATCACTCTTAACATGACACAAAGCGATACCGTCAAAACCGGTAATGGAAATGCTGGAAGTATTCATACAGTATTCATATAGTACACTGTAAAAAAATATTTTCATGATTTGTTATCATAACATTTTTTCTTTTGTCAAATCAACTTAGATAATGTAGTTCACATAACATAATATTTTGAGTTTCTGTTGATTAAATCAATCGCCTTTATTGTATTGACTCAAATTTTTAATTTCAATGAACTCAAAATTTTAAAGCAACCAGGTAACTTACTTTTTTAAGTTAAACCAACAATTATTTTTTACAGTGCATTCAAACGGTATGTCCAAAGATTTCGGCCATGACTACAGCACAGAACATCACAATATATACCAGTCTCCTCCATCGCTGAAAACTAACAATAGAGAGCACAGAACACAAGACAGTAGCGTAAACTAGCGAAAGCAAGAAAGTGATGTACATCCCCTATTGGCCAACAGCAATAAGCTGTCAGCCATGGCTTTTCAGCCTGATCGGACAGAATTATGCTTCCACTCGGTATATCAGCCAGCCAGACACAGCTCACTGTAAATTATTAGACAGCGGGAAATCAGAGGTACTCCAGTCGATGTGTTAACCCCCCAGTTACAGTCATCTCTTTCTCCATTTCCTTGCTGCTTTCTTCTGCAAGCCCCAGCATTTGTGATTAGCATGGCCTTTGCCCATGATTCTCGACTGCGTCCACCCTTGCAGAGCATGCCCGCCTGAGACTCCAGTGGCAAAACTCACATTACATATTACGTGCACCATAGCAACTTAAACCTCAGCTTTCACGGATCAACTTTACCAGCACGCTAATTAGCAGGTACACTAACCTACCTGTCTAAAATGCCAAAAGGCTAAGGGAACTTTTAAACGTGTTCCAGAGAATATAGCACCTAATGAAGTCAGGTGGCCAGAGCTACCCCATTCATTCTCATCTAAGTGAAAACAGGTGTTTTAGTGTTTGCAAATGAACACGGTCTGTCTAGGTACGATATACTTTTCTATCCCTGCTTTTGTTTAAATTTAATCTTCTTAAATGAAGTGAGCGCATAATGAATGTTAACCTATTTTACAGTTCTGTCGTCATTGAATAATTGATGTTACACAGTCTTGCTGAGAAAGAAATAATATGTAGACATATTAAAATAACTTTCCCAAGATAAAATAAAATTGATTAAAAAAAGGGATGAGTGAAATTAAAGAGTGAGCGAGAAAGGGGCCCTTAGGGTTTGGCTTCGTATTTAAATGAGGAGATAAAGCAGAGAGAGTTCTGTGAAGTTAGTAGACCATTTATTTAATAGTAAGGTCTACACTGCTTCTGTAGTATTTATTAAGGCTGTTAACCATTCAGCTGCGTCTCCTTTATTTTATTAAAACCTGTGACTCTCTGACCCTCCAGTTAAACAACTTTGAGATTAATACTCACTGATTTAACTATAATCGCTGTAATAAAATAATAGATATTGCTACTGCAGCAATCATGGATATGACCGATGAACAACAGAGAGGGTAGACATAGACTGATTTTGACTGTTGCAATCCCAATTGGACTTATGACCTGTAACGCTGCCTAAATCATAATTATGCACTGTTCGCTGTTGGCCAGAGGAGAACTGGCCCCCCGACTGAGCCTGATTTCTCCTAAGGTTTTTTCCTCCATTTTTATCACCTGATGTCACCTGTTGGAGTTTGGGTTCCTTGTTGCTGTCGCCTTTGGCTTGCTTAGTTGGGGACACTTGATATTCAACAATGTTTTTGATCTGCCTGCATTGACACCATTGTATGCGAACTGAACTGATCTGGACAATGACATCACTGTTTTCTCCAGCGCTGATATACAGACAAATTAACTAAATTATTAACTATTGATTTTTACAATGGAATGAATCAATACTGAATTTACTTAAGCTGGACAATGACACCATTTTCTTTAAGAGCTGCTGTGCAGCCCAAATTATTTACCTGTTACCACTGTAAAGCTGCTTTGGTACAATCTGTGTTGTACAAAGCGCTATATAAATAAAGGTGACTTGACTTGACTTGACATAGATGACACTTGTCTGAGTTTAACCCTCTGTTATGGAGACACGGGATTTGCAGCAACTTCACTTTTTTCTTTTTCAGCCTAAAACTTCATGACATCATCCACAGAGGTGGTTTAAACATGACAAATGTAAAATGAACTTATCATTAAACAAAGACAGAGGTGTTGAGGGTCAATTTGACCTTATTCATTACAAGACTCTAATGAGAAAGCAGGCAAAAAGAATGGTTATTCTTTTAATAGTTTCATATTTATAGTTAAGAATAGTTTTTGTTTTTTTTTTTACAAGGGAGAACATTCAATTGATCAAAAGTGACAGTAAAGACAATTATAATGTTTTTAAAAGATTCCTGTTTCCAATAAATGGTGTACTTTTGAACTTTATATTCATCACAGAATCCTGAAATAAATGTACTGTGATTTCCACAAAAAATATTACACGGAACAATAACAAAAATGTTTCTTGAGCAGCAAATCAGCATATTAGAATGATTTCTGAAGTATCATGTGACACTGAAGACTGGAGTAATGATCCTGAAAATACAGCTTTCACAGGAATAAATTACTTTATAAAATATATTAACATAAAAAACAGTTAATATTTCACAATGTTACTGATTTTACTGTATTTTTGATCAAATAAAAGCAGCTTTGGTGAGCATAAGGGTTTTCATAAGAGACTTATTATTTCATTTATATATACATACTTTAACTTCATTTAACGCCTAGTTAAAACTATTAACATGCATCACACAGCTGTGTTCATAACTATGTGACAGCTGTGTTGAAGATAGCATTAATTACAAAAACATGCATGGACACGTGGTGGATTTTCAAGTGGATTTTTCAAAGTATGCAGATTTGCAAGCTTCATTTGGGGAATTTCTGAGGATGTCATGTAGTAGTTCTCAAACAGCTGAAGAAGGGTGAAAAAGCATTGTTTTTGAGATATGAGTAAAACGGCAAAGCTGAATCAGCGAGCAAAATTAGTCTAGTAAGCTCCAGAGAGCCTGGCTTGCAAATAAACCTCTAGTTCTAGTTAATACCATTAACTACAGTTTGATGCTGATCGGCCTCAATTTGCAAGCAACTGTAAAACTACCTGAGCGCCTGATGCTGAAAGCATGCTGGCATGAGGGGGTGGCTGCATTAATTTAGAAAAGCTCTGAAATCAGCAGGGTTATGCTGGATGAATCTCTGCACAGTTCACCAACTCCGACCACAACCATCAGCAGAACTTGTGTGTGTGCGCGCGCCTGTGTGTGTTCATGTGCGCGTGCTTAAGTGAGATGGATGGCTTCAACCCTGAAAGAGGACACCTGCCCTGCTCGCAAAACTCATGACAAGTTACAGCATCCCGAACAGGTTTTGTTGCCTTCAGGACACATAGAGGACAGACATCAGAAACTTGTGCCAACATGTCTTCCAGCTTCCCTGTGACATATGACACGCATCCTCACAACCATTCCACTCACATCCTGAGAGAGAGAGAGAGAGAGAGAGAGAGAAAGAATATAAGTAGCTTTAATTCTGGTTTCACAGGGGTCAAACACCTGCACAACTAGCCCCAGAGGAGCAGAGAGATGGAGAATGAAGGGAAGGAGGGATGAAAAGGAAGAAAAAAAAACAGGGTTGAGGTGATGAATAGGCCTGACTGCGGCTGCTCGATCGAAACGATTGATCGGCACGGACGCTGACTGATAGTTTCACCTTCCGTCAAACACACAAGGAGCACAAGGAGAGATAGAGTCTGATAGGAGTGTGGATTAATGCTGGGTGGGGTTGGGGGGAGGCACCTATAAATTAATCGAATCTTTCAAAACGTCAAGTGAAACTCAGCGCCTGAGTTATTTTCCACAGCTGTCACATAGAAGATTTAAGCCTTTTAATGAACTGGGCACCATCTGGAAAATGTGTTTCTTTGCTTCATAAATGTCAAAATTATGCATTAAAGCTTTAGATTTACTTTCTAATTATTTGGGATGTTAAAATACTTTCTTTTATTCCAGACTAATATGCAGAGACATCTGTAAGTACTGTAGCTGTTTGTAGGTTGATTTTCCTTAAAAAGTTAAAATGTTTAGGAAACCTGTTTGAAAACAATCATTCATTTTGCAATCCGTTGGTGGTGCTTGTTCTGCTCTGAGAATATAAATCAGCCTAACCTTCTAATAACACAAAAGTGAGGATTCTAAGTTCTTCTTGGGCACATACATTTTTATTTTGTCTAAAAATTGTGAAGAAAATGTGCAGTTTTATTCCGCTAAGATGTTTGTTTGGTGATATTTGGTGATATAATAATTGTGTGTTATAAAGTCAGAATTGCAGGATATAAAGTTGCAATTACATGTTATAAAGTCAGATTTGACCCTTCGCCAGGAGTTTGATTGACAGGCGATCTAACCAATCATAACGCCGAATCCGCCATTTTGTCCAACAAAGCAGTCAGGAGTTAGCAGATTAATGTAGGTGGACTTGAACTTGAAAAATGGTGTGTACTGACGTCTTTCCGTGATTGAAACAACATTCCTTATGATTTTCATTCATGTTTTTTTGATGCTATAAATGAACTAGTAGGAAGAGATGATCGGTTCACGAGCCGCTTGAACTGAGGCGCTACAGCAATCTGTCACAACACATCTAAAAGCCACATAACAGTATTTATTGTTCAAATTTCTTTAAAAATGACAAAATTTGAAATTTGAGACTTTGTTTCATATCAAAAGTAACTGTAAAGTAAAAGTAACTGTAAAGTAAAAGTAATCACTGTCTTGACTGTCGATGTGCTGTCAGTGTCTTCTTTGCTCCGTGATGTATTTTTCACTGACTTTATTCATTCTGACTTTATTTCTCACAATTCTGACTGTATATCTCGCAATTCTGACTTTATATCTTGCAATTCTGTCTTTATTTCTCGCAATTCTGACTATATAACTTGCAATTGCGTGTTTTAAGGTGACATTTATTCACAATCAAAGCTGCTAGCTTAGGAGATTGCAATAGCTAGGTTACCTTTTTAACCTTAAAACAGATCAATTAGAAGCCCTATGAAAAAAAAAAAAAAAAAAAAAAAAAAGTTGTTCACCTGTTTTGGATTAATTTTTGCTCTTTTTAGTATGAGGTCATACACATCTATTAAAGTTGGCATGAACTGAAAATGCATGCTATCTATTTTCTAAATGTATGTTATAGATTATTATGCACAATTCAATGATGTGTGTGCTTCTTTTTTTTTATTTGACCTCATCTTTTTTTTTTTTTTTAAGACTTTTTTAAAGACTTCTCTCTGGTATGGAAGGTTGTTTCCGCCACTGAATTAAAAAAAAAGGTAATTGCGACTTTTTATCTCACAATTCTGACTTTTTTTCTCAGAACTGTGTGATATAATTGCAAGTTATAAACAAGTTATAAACTCAGACATTCTGACTTTATTTCTTGTGAGTTCATTTCTCACTATTCTGACTTTATTTCTCTAAATTCTGACTTTATAACATGCAATTGCGAGATATAAACTAAAAAAAAAAAGTCAGAATTGTGAGTTAAAAAGTCACAATTACCTTTTTTATTTAGTGGCGGAAACAAGCTCCCATACTCTGGTGATGTATGCTGGACTTCTCCAATCATTTAGTCCGCTCAAACCCCATCCCTTTCTTACAGTCTACTGTAAGCATTTAGATCTGCCTCCATCCAATCAACAACTGATGAATAGAACCAAGTCCCTGCCCTACATTTTTTCTTTTTCTCAGATGTACATTACAAATACAAAAGAAAAGATCTGTGCCTACTTCCATTTCATCGCAACTTTACGAATCACTGTGTGCTGAGGGAAAAAAAGCTGTTGAACTTGTTCACAGCCAGCTAGTAAATGTAAGGCTATTATTAAAACAATAAGAAACAGGAGTAAAAGTTCAGCTTTTTCTAAATTTGTATAAATTACCTTTAAGAGCCAAGATGAAATGGCCCTATTAAAGTTGTCATTTAAAAAAATGGAACATGGATATTATTATGTTTTTGCCAAAGTAAATTATTGTAGAACTAATTCTCAATGCCAGTGTCTATTCACTGAATCATGTTCAAATAGATGTTTCAAAAATTAGCAATTTTCGGTTTTATTAAGGAGAGTGAAGGGCAATGTTCACTCGTGGTACAATTACTGCAGCTGTTACTGTCAGTTTTAGCCCAAATCCTTCAGTGAATGCAGCTTTATGACAGACATTAATTTGATGGGCTATAAGCCATTAGAGGCTGCATCATTTTATACTGCTGATAAAAAAGAAATGAAATTACTGTGCTGCAGTGTCGTCTTCTCACTGGAGTGTCTCTAGTGTTCGGTGGGGTGTTTTGGTTGAGAGTGGAGGAAAGATGGGTCTTTTATACCATGCTTGAAGTGCTCTGCATCATTTACCTCACAGAGGGTGTCCTTAATAAAATAATCTTAATAAATATATATTGTATGCAGACTTTATTCCCCTTTCACACTGAGCACAGTTTAGGTTGCTGTAGGTTGTCAGGTCCCTGTATACTGTTTGTCGCTAGTAGTTGCTTGTACTGCTGGATTAATAGCTTTTGAAAATATCATAACAAAATGCTGGTCAAAAAAGATGTCATTCTATTTTGACAAGGAATCAGTTTTCGTGCTGCTACAGTAAAAATTGACATTCTGCATGGGAAAGTGTTTGTTTATAAATTGCAGCAGTGCTTAATGCATCATATCATGAACAAGATTAATGATTATCAAAGTATTTCTGACATGGTTTTCAATGCGTCATTTTTTATTAAATCGCAATATGTGGGCAGAGATAAATCATAGAGAACAGTGAAATCATTCACAGTGACACAACCCCCAACATGAACAACCTATTTTTAAGATTTAGCTTACACTACCATTCAAAAGTTTGAGGGCGGTAAGATTTACAGTATACAAATACACAGTAAAAACAGTAATATTGTGAAATATTATTACAATTTAAAAAAACTGATTTGTAATTTTGTATATTTTAAAATGTAATTTATTCTTGTGATGCAAAGCTGAATTTTCAGCATCATTACTCCAGTCTTCAGTGTCACATGATCCTTCAGAAATCATTCTAATATGCTGATCTGCTGCTCAAGAAATACTACTTATTATTATTTATGTTGAAAACAGTTCTGTTGTAACACAACATTATAAATGTCTTTTCTGACACTTTTGATCAATTGAATGCATCATTGCTGAATAAAAATACTTACTTAATGACCCCAAACTTTGAATGGTAGTGTACATTATTGTGTCAGCAAAGTTAATTGTTAATTAACCATGTTTTGCCATTTTAAAATGAACACATTTATATAATTAGGTTAAATATTATTATAGGTTAAATATAATTATATATATATATATATATATATATATATATATATATATATATATATATATTATTAGGTTAAAATATTTATTAAGACATATATGATGAAAACATACTACATGACAAGAATCCCCCTTCTCAAAATTGTTGAATACTGTAGCTGGACTTACCCACATTATGTTGTCAATGATCCCAGTCTCTTGTGTCTCCACAAATCGCCAATTCTCATTGAAAATGAATGAGTTCCAGTAAGTTTAGTCTTATCTCTCTCTCTCTGATGGCAGTCACATTTGGTGTGCTGTTACTGTCACGGCCAGCTCTGAAATATTCCCTTTTTCTTGTGTTCTTAGTGTGTATTCTTCCGAAAATCCAGAACTGGAGTATAAATGTGTTTTGAGTATCCATACAGCCAGGGAACACTGATATAATTGCTGCCATTTTATCATTCTGTTCTCTAGCCATTTGTCTTGCTGTCTCCATCCTCTGTTCTCATGTTTTCTTTTTTTTTTTCTTTCTCACTGTTCTGGCTTACTAATTAAGCACCAGCACCATGGGACTCACTTTTTTCCTCTTCTCACCCAAATACAGGTCACAAGCTCTCACAACAGGAAACATCCTGGCACACACAGGAAGAGGGAAGAGAGAACTGAAAATAGTCTTTTTGAAACTGAGGTAAATCAGGTGAATCCTGCTATGCACCTCTGAAGGTTTTTGTTGATGAACGAGATTAAGTTGTGCAGATGTCTAAACATAAGTTTGGTTTCTGTACTCTTCATCCAAGACAGAAGAAATAAAAATAAACAAATAATATCAGCATAAATGTATAAATACAACCCCTCACATCAGCATGGTCTCGGCAGATTCACAGGAGCAGGTGGGACTGTTTCTGTGTACTTCTGCCCGTGTGTGATGAGGCGCACCTGAACTTATTAGTGCCTCATCACCACTGCCATAAAGTCTCCTGCACATCTCTCTAACAGGACACGGGTCTCCCATGTGTATGAACAAGGTGTCTTTGAGGTCCAGTGAGGGCATGACATAGCCAGACCCCAATAGAGACAATGACTGCCTGGTCATGTGCCTCTGTACCTACTGCCCCCTGCACAGCCTGACCTTCACTTCCCAGTGGACATTTTAAACTCTTGTTATTTCATTTAAAATAAAAGCCTCCCCTTGGTTTCCCACCACAAATCCCACTGTGTTTGGATCATCTTTGTCAGCACACACACATGTACACTCACATAAGCCATTTGTCAAAATGCTTCTTGCCCAGAGTGACATCTGTCAGCATTATCTACATATGGAATTATCATACACATTAGGCTACATATTGTTCATACATGTATAAGAATGTACCATTTATAAAAAATATTTTTTAAAAAAAGCCTTTTTTCTATATATATATATATGAACCAAGGACTTTACAAGTTTTTTATGCAAAGGACCCTCAAATATGATGGTCGCCTTTTGAGGGACCCCTTTTCTGAAATATAAATATACAGCTCAGGGGCCTCATTTATAAAGCATGCGTACACACAGATTTGATCTTAGATTGTGCGTCTGCTTAAATCCAAGCCAACGCTCATACTTATTGACGTAGAAAAGTGCAGTCATGGTCTGAGCAGACGTACGCACTTTTCCTTGTCAGATTACTGCAGGTTTTTGGAAATCTAAGCTATTCTTGCAGCTCACCATTTTAAGATTTGGATGATGATTGGTGATATTTTATACGTAAATGACTTTAATTAGGTGTCGTTTACAATGTGAAAAAACTGAAACCGCAAGTTCAAGACCATTTGCGATGTATAGATTTCACATCTGAAAGAGAGGCGTACGCTCGTTTTCTGTGTACATTCATTCTATGAATCACACGTACGCACATCTAACAAATGATCATAAGATGAAATTTAGGACGGTTTCTGTGCAACATTTTTTAATTGAGGCCCCAGGGGCAGCGTTTACGTATGGCAGAGTATGGCAGTTTCCAGACCCTGGCATTCAGACAAAATAGAGGAAATAAACAGCTCATGCTTGTCTGTAGTTCTGTTGCTTGAGTTGGTTTTTAGCAGAAATTGCAGCTTTGAAAAGCAAATTTTAAACAGACAAAACACACTGAGTCACAGAAACATTAGTTTTTTGAATACACTTGTTTGTTTACCTTGAGCTGACAGTTTGAATATTGCTGTTTCATTTAATTTAAAGATCTGAGCTGAATTATCCATTGTCTCATAAAGGCCATAAAAATGATATTCAAACTTGCATTAAAGGAGTTTACCCAAAAAGAGCACACAAAAAGGAGTCTCGTCGCTTCATAACATTAAGGTAAAAACCACTGTGGTCACGTTGATTATTTTAACAATGTTTTTACTACTTTTCTGGACATTGAATGTGGTAATTTCTTTGCTTTCAATGGAGGATAAAAAAAAACAACCTCTCAGATTTCATCAAAATATCTTAATTTGTGTCCGAAGATGAATGAAGGTCTTACGGGTGTGGAATGACATGAGGGTGAGTAATTAATGACAGAAATTTCATTTTTGGGTGAACTAACCCTTTAAATTTCTTTTTACATTAAATAAATCACATAACCAGTACCTAAGATTAAATTGGCATACTCTGTATGTTGTTACAGCCGCAGAAATACAATAGAAATGTTTTGTAAAACATAATCGTCGCATATCACCGTCGCGGCTGGTTAGTACAAAAAACTCAGATTGGGAAAAATACATTTTATCGCCTGTCATATCGTGTCTACATGGTATAGTCTGTGCATGTCTGTGGACTCTGTGCATTCTTTTATTATGGTGGATTTTTGTCCACATTTTGTTTAGATATAATATGATTACTTGTAAATGTCGTTGTTGTATGACCAGAGGGAATTACTAATTTTAAAGTCCCCTTAAAATCAATTTTTTAATTTTTTCAGCTTTTAGTATGAATATGTTAGCCTTAAGTTTATGAATAAGCTGGAGTGTTCCAAAACAATGACAAAATTCACATTTAGGAGATATAAGCATTCAAATCTTACAGTCTCTCACTTGGATCACAGATTTTCATGACATCACCGTGCACTTCAGCTTCTCATCAAATCTTTTGTCCTATCAAATGCTCTCTAGAATCTGAAGTCCCGCCCCTCCTACGCTATAAACAGATGCCGGAGCTGTGGCTGAAATCGGTCATTTATTCACACATTTACTAGTTTCTATATGGTGAATGGCACATAGTGCACTATATAGAGGATAGGGAATGATTCGGACAGTGTAAATATGCTTTCCATTGAGGCGAATGAAGTCCGTTTTCACGTTAGTGTCACATGAACTGCCATAGTGTGAGCACAGTCTGCTCGGGTCCAGAGACACGAGAGCACAAAGCGGATAATATAGAGTCGGCACAAACCACAAAACGTTCGGACACATTTGATTTCTACTAACAATGCTATATTTTAATGCAATATGGAGGAGAAACGGTTAGAAATTATGAGGAAAATGGGGTTTTACGAGCTCATCGGCTCTGGCCGAACTGTGATCTAGGTGAAATGCTATTATTATTTTGAAAAAAAGGGAGGAGCTTCTAGATATATACCGCCCTATTTTCCTGTTTCATTGGAAAATTCTTCAACACAGTGAATAAAGCTGCACTTTCCAAGGCACTTCAGTGGACCTTTAAGTATATAATTATACTACATTTTACTTTTTTTTCCTCTCTGAACTTTTCCACAGATACCCCTGGGGTCCGCAGACACCGGTTTCAAAATCCTTGCCATAAACCACAAAGTCAAAAGATGAATACGGAAAACTTTGGCATAACACCAACCTATACACCCTGGACCAAATTACACAATTCAGAGTGTCAGAGCTAAAATACTCATAAAACTTTGTATCTCCATCATCTTCTCATTGTTTTTCACTTTTCTCTCTCTTTCAGTCATTCTGTTCATCTGTTATGGCTCTGTACTCATCCTCTTCAGTGCTAATGGCTCTGTGACGGGGCCATCTGTTCACACACACTGGACTGTGTGATGCTAAATGGCACTAGTGTCCTAGTATATGATAATCACAACAAATTTAAATAGGGTGTGTAAATGTGTTAGCACTGGGCAAATGAGATTATTCTATAACACTACACTGCATGGTTACACTGGAGCAATGGACTGCATGAATAAACTACAGCATAAGACAGCACTAAACTGCAGACTAAGATGCACCGCTGATCCATTTAATGCATCATAAAACTTAAAAGTGCAACATAACACCAAAGCATCAAGTCCAGCGTAAACCACAGTATTAATTAGGTGATTAGACCACAGGATTAAACTCCAGCTCTGGAGACTGTTGGCAGCATCTGAAGGAATGTGACCACTGGAGTCGTATTAGTTCGGCAAGTCCAACAGGACCAGATTAGAACATCAGAAACTACAAACCCTCACATACTGAACTATTTTCTGCATGCCAGTGGCACATTTTCGGGAAACATCAAGGAATCTGGGTACAGACTCAGGTACTTAAAGATGAGTGATAGGAAGCTTCATGTGTGCCAGCAGCAGTCTGGCCTATAAACCCGTAGATGTGACTCAGATAGAGGCTGTTTATTTTAGACTTGCCATTTTAAGCCTCTTGTGCTGTTAATATTTTATGTCTGTCACTGAATCAACAACATTCTCAACATGGATTTCCCTCACAAAAAAATATAGTTCATGTAATTAAATTGAACATATGACAGCCCCAGAAACACTCATAAATAAGATTTAGACCAAATGTGACTTTTTAAAGAGTCTAGCTTCTTTTCATTGACTTTTTCACTGTAAACAGTCATGATTAAAATGACTAAATTGATGGGAAATGAAAAATAATAATGTGAACCGAGAAATAAGATCAATTTAATATATTTTATATACATAAAATATATTTTGTGAGGGAAATCCATGCATATATATATATATATATATATATATATATACACACTCTACCAGTCAAAAGTTTGGACACGGTAAGATTTTTAATGTTTTAAAAAGAAGTTTCGTCTGCTCACCAAGGCTGCATTGGTTGGTTCAGGATGAATACATGTACCGTTACACCCCTAATACTAACACATTTTAACATCAAACTGTATAAATTAACATTTGTTATGTATTATGAAGAAACATGAATTAACAATGAACAGTACTATATTTGTAAATTAACTAACCTAGATTGGTAAATGCTTTAAAAAGTGTTGTTGTTCATTGTTAGTTCATGATACTTTATGCATTAACTAATGTTAACAAATTGTAAAGTGACTTTCCATTAATTTCTAACATTGAGCTAATGATATTTTCTATCCCCTAACCTTAAATTTAACTCTCACATAACCTTGCTGCATTAAGACATTATTTAGTATGTTTATTATGACATTTCAGCCTGGTCTCATTGTTAAAACGTAAGTATTAATACGTAACTTTCAAAGACACAAAACGTACATTTTTGTACGTTTAGAAAGGTGCTAAAACGTACAATGCTGACGTAATTATGGCACTAAAACGTAAAAATACTTACGTTTTTACAGCGAAAAAACGTAAAATATTTACGAAGCTTTCATTTCATAAAGATATATGTATAATTTCCATTTTATCGTTTTGTAGATAAATGTAAGATCCCTAAACCCCACCACGAACCTAAACCTACCCATTTTATACAGAATGCTAAAAAAATAATGGACAGAAATGTGTAGGAAAATGACAATTTTAGCAAAAATATAACATTAAAACGGTATTTTGAGCCGCTAATCCTACACCTACCCCAAAACCTACCCATAACCATTTCTTAAAACTCCGTACTGTTATAAAATAAAGAATAACAGACAAACAAGCGTAATCACAATAATTTATTTTTTGCGAAAATGTCAAAAGTGGTACCAAAAGTAGTTCAAATGATGATGAGTTCCAGTCGCAGTCCTCTCTGGCAGTAATAGTTTTTTATAGGGTACAGAGCAGAGTTTAATTTATTAATCCATGAAAATGTGAATCCGGTTTCTCTCCGTGAAGGCGCGACACTCATTTCAAATGTCAATCCACTGAAACACGGCATGTCGCAATCTTTGACGAAGCAGGTGAGAACCAATGAGCGTTCGATATCAGTGCCGTAAACCACGTCGTAACGCTTCTCGAGGGTGGCGCTACTTTCAAATTTGAATCATAATGAGCGCGGACTTTGACTGTGACGGTCGCTGTTGCTGAGAATGAAGATGAAGATGAAGATCGATGGATAAAGGGCTGAATTTGGATCTGTTCCTTACAAACATATGGATTCTAAAGATTTGGAGTACAGCGAACAAATAAAATGGATGGATTTGTGAATTTATGTTGTGCTTTGGTGTATCTTATGGTTGTATTGTCAGTCGCTGCGTAGGAGAAAACGCCTTCTGTGTCGCACAGCAAACAAACTAAATATTACAAAATGGTTAAACAATTACAGAAATTTTATTCATGAGGTTTCATATTGCAGTCTTAACATTATGTAACGAGTTTGCAGCACAAGTCTCGAACAGAAATGTTATTTCATATTAAGTAGATGAGTAAACTGCTTTCAATAAATTCGACTAAAAGCATGTATTGATATGACAATTGAATAGAACAGATTTAAAACATTAATGCCACGATTTTAATATTAATACATGGGAATTCATATACATTCACACTTGACGTTACATGATTTACGTTTTTTTTTTTTTTTTTTTGCTGTTAATAAGTAAGTATTTTTACGTTTTAGTGCTATAAATACGTAGATGTTGTACGTTTTTGTGTGTATGAAAACGTAAGTAAATGTACGTGTGGTAGAACCACACTTTACGTAAAAATGCACACGTATTCTCATGAGATCACGTTGTACATTTTCCTTGTGATGACTGTTGGATGGTCCTCATAATGTAGGATATTTCAAGTTTTACTATCCTTGTGGAGCCATTTGGTCCCTACAAAGTAGGCAAAACCGGAAACAACCAGCCCACATACATTACTGTTTTCACCAGAGTATGACCCCAAAGAAAACAACAATAACATGTTTTCAGACCATAGCAGTACCAGATTTAGTACTACTATTAATGAATAATTGATATTAACAAACATGTTAGTTTGGTGGGGGACGAATGGCAGAGGGGTCAGTTAAATGTTACCGTGATGCCAGCTGAATTATTAAGATCTGCTAGATTTATCTGTGCAGCGTTTCCCTCCTGAAAGATCTTGGTGTCCTCTCACATTATGATGCTATAGAGGTTCTTGTACCCACGAGCAGACAGAAAGATTTCTCCTCAGTATTACTTGCTGTTTCTTTTATCCTTGTTGTCAGTGGCATACACCCAATTCACCTATTGGCTTGTCTCTGTTGTTCTGAACACCACAACCCTCTCGGGTCTCAGGAGGGACGAACTCTTCTGTGAGCATGTTAAGAGCCAACTGCAGGTCACAAACATTTATTGTCACTTTGCAATTTGGGGCTGAAACCTTCCATTTTTTGCTACACTTGAAAAATGAATGTCCTTTCAGACATTGCTATAGGCTGCAGGATACTGTATGTGACAAACTCTCTCTCCCTCACACACATGCACATAATTTTGTGTGTGTGTGCTGTGTGTACTGTGCTTGTGTGATTGCTATTGCTATTAATGAATCACAATTTAGCTGAACTGCATTAAAGCCCCAACCAGTGTTTTGGTGCAAATTTCCATTCGAAAAACTATGAAGACAACATTTCCAATCTCTATCCAATCTTTCCTCCATTATTGTTCATCTGCCTGGCTGATATGAAAATAATGAGGAATGATGTGTTTTTATCAGCAAACAGTTATGTAGGTCATCGATGTTAAACTTCAGAATAGTGGGAGGCACACTTACATGATACAGCCAGATAAAGCATGATTATTATGCATTCATCTGCCTCTTCTTGTAGCTATGTGTGATGGTGATGATAATGCTAATTTATAATCTACAGATGTTTTTGATTATCTATTCACTTGTAATTATATGCTGATTTATTCAATAATATTTGCATTTTAAAAGTAAAACCTTGATAATTAATAAAAATTCTGAAATATTAAGCATTGAAACCTCTGTTGCATATTAATTTAGCTATATGGAATGCAGTTCTGAATATCACCATGGATGTGATTCGACTTTGGGAATCAAAGCCCTGCTGAATTCAGATCAACAAAACAACTCTGAGTGTGTTATTGCTTACAGTATAACAGTCCAATAAACAATAGGTTAATATTAAGCAACTTTTCAGACACTGTATTTCAAGTAACTGTGTTGTTTCTTCACCAGCGAAAATGGTTCCAAATGAAGTCAAAGCTGAATTATCAAGCAACACACAGTAGCAGTGTTTAGATCTGTTTTTGAACGAATCAGTTTAGTGAATGATACAAAGACTCACTGATAATGACAACCGCTTGTTTTCTTTGAGAACAAATCAATGTTTTGAATGATTCAATTGACTGAATGATTCAATGACTTGTTCAAAAGACTATAGTATAACACAAGATTCGTCACTCGTATTGTTTTGAATGGGAGAAAGTGCAACGCGCAATATGGCGGAATAAGTCCCGCCTCCTAAATAAGAGCCAATCGCCGATTGGTAAAGTTTTGGTAATTGCATCACTGCAGCAGCCGTTTGAAGCTCCGGTTCCTATAGAAACAGTCAGATGCGCTTCCGAAATGAGGCACAAGAGACGCGCATTTAGAACTGCGCATGCGCATTAGTTTGATCCAGCCTGAAAAATACTGTTGTTTTTTTTTTCATGATTTGAGCATTTAGAAACAAAATTTATGAGACAGTTTCATTGGTGATTTAAAATATGAAATTTGACCGAAAGCTTGGGAAACAGCTTTGGAGAATTTGACGTTTCCCCTTTCAAAGACATAGGAGCTGCACTTGAATGCCCGAGAGGCATTTCAAAGATAGACGCCGAGTGAAATGACTTGTCTTAAAGGGACTTTGCTTGTTCTTAAAGGTATAGCAACTTGTCTCCAGCTACTAGCGTTAACTATGTTACCTGCAGAAAGAGTCAGTGAAAATCGGGCACTCTTGGAATGCCTCTCATCCAATCGGATTTGAGAAGCTTAACTCATTGTATACTATTTTGCAAATGTCAGCAGGTAAACATATACCGCACATACAGCATTACAAAATGTATGCACACCCATCATACAGTAATCACATTAATAGCAATTAATCGCATCCAAAATAAAAGTTTGTGTTTACATAATATGTGTATACTGTGAATATTTATTAGGTATATATACACTACCAGTCAAAAGTTTGGAATCGTAAGATTTTTAATGTTTTTAAAAGAAGTTTCGTCTGCTCACCAAGGCTGCATTTATTTAATTAAAAATACAGTAAAAACAGTAATATTGTGAAATATTATTACAATTTAAAATAACTGTTTTCTGTTTGAATATATTTTATAAAGTAATTTATTCCTGTGATGGCAAAGCTAAATTTTCAGGATCATTACTCCAGTCTTCAGTGTCACATGATCCTTCAGAAATCATTCTAATATGATGATTTGATGCTCAAGAAACATTTATGATTATTATCAATGTTGAAAACAGTTGTGTACTTTTTTTTTCAGGATTCCTTGATGAATAGAAAGTTCAAAAGAACAGCATTTATCTGAAATACAAAGCTTTTGTAACATTATACACTACCGTTCAAAAGTTTGGGGTCAGTAAGAATTTTTATTTTAATTTTTTTGAAAAGAAATTAAAGAAATTAATACTTTTATTCAGCAAAGATGCATTAAATCGATCAAAAGTAACAGTAAAGACATTTATAATGTTACAAAAAATTATATTTCAAATAAATGCTGTTCTTTTGAACTTTCTATTCATCAAAGCATCCTGAAAAAAAAAAACATTGTACACAAATATTTTGTACAATTGTACACAATAAATGTTTCTTGAGCAGCAGATCATCATATTAGAATGATTTCTGAAGGATCATGTGACACTGAAGACTGGAGTAATGATGCTGAAAATTCTGCTTTGATCACAGTAATAAATTACTTTATAAAATGTATTCAAACAGAAAACAGTTATTTTAAATTGTAATAATATTTCACAATATTACTGTTTTTACTGTATTTTTAATTAAATAAATGTAGCCTTGGTGAGCAGACGAAACTTCTTTTAAAAACATTAAAAATCTTACAGATTCCAAACTTTTGACCGGTAGTGTAAATACACACACATTATTATTTAAGAAATATTTACACGTATACATGCATTTTATTTTGGATGTGATTAATCGCGATTAAAACTGCAACCAATGGTTCTCACCCCTCCATTTCTAAGCACATACAGAAGCTACGGTGGCCGTCTGGCTGACATAAGACAGATGTCGTGGTCTGAGACAGCAGAGAGTAGCCATCAAGCAATTAAGTTTCTTCTTACTTCTAACAAAGAACAGTCTCTGCTTCTAATAAACCAGACAACTTCTACTACTTCTTCTTTGCGCATATACAACGTAGTGATGATGCAAGCTGCCTCTAAAAACACAAACGATTTAGAAGAACAACATAGTGACAAAACATGCTCTGTAGAGCAGTTTGTCCCTTTAGGGCTACTGTAGAAACATGCCGGCACAAAATGGCGACTTCACATGTAAGGGGACCAGCGGTGTATGTAGATAGAAATGACTCATTCTAAGGTAATAAAAACATAACGGTTCATTATGTAAGGTCTTTATACACCACTGAAAACATAGTTATGCATATTATATTGCATTTCTGTCAATAGATCCTCCCAAATTTTACACATTGCACCTTTAATCGTTTGACAGCACTTATTCATATACATGCAACTCTTGAGTATTCATGTTTTATATACACACTTTCATACATGAATACAATGTGCTTATGCACAGTAGTCATGCAACAACTGTGCGACAATTCTTCCCGCTTTCTCTCTTGTCTTCTTTCTTTCTTATTTATTCATCTAGCTCACATTTTATTTTCGTCAGTGCTGTCAGAGTGTGTATGGTATCTCTCTCCTGGCCTTTTCCCTCTGCCGTCAGACTTCATTAAATCTGCAAGTTGTATTTGCATAAGCGGCACCAAGTCTCAACACCTACATCCCAGGGTGACGTGTCATTTCCTGGTGTGTGCGAGTGAGAGACAGACAGTGCGGTGGCAGCGTCTGACAATATATGCATGCAGCTTTGTTCACCTGTTTGTATTGTGCCAGATTCCTACTGATTCAAGGTAGCCCAACAATCCCAGATGCTTTAGAAGTGAGCTGCGCCTATTATTATTCCACATTGTTCTGTTGAATTTTAAAACTCACTGTCTTGCTGTTATGCGGGGGGAATTTCTGCTGCGGTGAGCTTCGGTGTATGTGCTCCTGTGGGTGTGTGTTTCATGATATCATGTATTACGATATCAGCATGCATCTCCATACACGGCCTATGCATCATTACACTTTCAAATATTTCTCTTTGTGCTTCTCTCTGTGCTGCCATTGTGGTTGGTATTAATGAATTTTATTTTGGGCTAATTTCTTTAATCTCTTAATGACATGCGCAAACGTTCTCAGGATTTCCTCAAAGCTCAATGGCATGAACAGATTTGAGCATTCGATAAGACAAATACAAAATGCAATTTGCTGTCAGAAAGGGAAAGACAGAGAGAGGTGGCACATATACAGCATAATGTTTACACTGCAAAGAATTATTTTAGTTCCTTTTGAAACATGAGGGTGTGCATTTGGAGTGACTGCGGTTTTGACTTTAGGAGTAAAGGTCAGACAACATGATACATATATAATGCTGATTATGTTCTTTTCCCGTGTATCAGTACCAGTGGAGGAAAAGTGAATAAATAAATCATGTTATTTGTGGCACAATAAGCCATTAGGTTTCACTAGCTTACAGCCTCTGAAATCAGAGTACGGAGAAAAATTCTTTTTGACATTTTTAATTATTGAATATAATACTGACACATGTACTCAATAGCAGTTACCAGGCTGGATAAAAACATTGATAATAAAAGTGATAACCTTTAAACTTTATTCTGCTTGTTTTGAGAATAACACTTTGATCTTTTACACTTTTACATTTTCTAGAATATACTGGTACATCTAATCTGTTATTTCAGACTGTGGGGCTGAAAAGCTTTAATTTAGAAACAAAACAATATACAGAAGTTTGTTAGAGGTCCAGATTGATTTTACATGTTTAAATGCTGTTTCAAAGATTCCACAAGGAACAATTGGACCTTCTGATCAGATAGCGCAGGAATGATCATGGAACTGTGGGAAGAACTGAAGGGCAAGGAAGGAGAGCATGTTGCCAAAGAGCTTAAACTCCATTGGGTTGCAATGGTGTAGATGATCCAAACATCTTCTGTAAAAAAAACAAAAACAAAAAAAAACAACAACTGCATACGTACATCGAGACCCCCCAGCCAACACATTCCAGCGGCTATAGATCCACACCCAGAAGATCGAGTGTCCGGAAGGCCAGGAGGTCCATCGAGGAGGACACATTTACTTTAGGATGGTCCTAATGTTTATGATGGATATATTTCTGGAGATCAGTCTGTTCCTCAGACGTTTTGATTTCAAATAATCTTCGTATGACTAATACTGATCGATCCTGTTAGCTGAAGCCAATGGTTTCTCTAGTTAGTCTTCACTTTCAGCACTTTTGTCCCGGTAAGTTGGGTCCGACGATTCCTTGGAGCGTAGAACTATCGGGTCACCTGAAATAGAGAATGAGTTTAGGTTTGACACTTTAGTGTTTTCCCATTAGATACACCTGCACCTGTGTTTACCAGCATGTCTGACTCCAATAACCCCAAAATATTAATCATTACACTGTAAAACCAAACAGTGAAATTAATTAAATGAAATGAGTTTGTTTCACTCAAATAATAATGAAAGTTAATTGTGCTTAATAGAAAAAAGTTGTGTGAACTTAAAATTTGACTGTATTAAACTGAACTTAATATGATTGAGTTGCAGCAGATTTCTAATTCCCAGCTTGCTTTGTGGCGGACTGTATAAGGGAAATAAATGTTGCAATTAAGTGTTATTTCGTGTGTTTTTGCACAAGATTAACATAGGGAGACATAAGTTAGTGTTTAATGTTGTGTTATATTGGGATTTACAGGGGGTTCTGTTATGTTAGTTTTGTAAGGTTACCACTGTGGTGAAGAGTAGAGCCTGTGGTTAGGTTGAGGATGGGCTGCAAAGCTTTTAAGACCATATATACTGTATGTGGTTGATTATATACATGCAAGTATATAATGATAGTCTCTTTGATAGTTATAATAGCATGTGTTATTTGCTATCTATCATTTAACCATGAAGATCTGAATGTGATGTTTATGTAAATGAACTGTATGTAATTAACATTATGATGAGTGCGGGGAGGGTGAGAACAATGTCGGTGACATGATTGTTAATGAGAGACACCTGTGCACTACTCTGGCCTTGCTCCACTTCCACGGCTCTCGGCCCCGCCCCACTTGTTACAAAATTTTTAAGTTCTACTAACTTAACAAAATGAGTTAGTTTACTTAAATGTTTTGAGTATTCTGAACTTATTGAGTTTTACAGTGCTCCTGTTCTGTCATTATTTTGTGCCAATGTTAGGTTTTGCTTAGTCTTATGTAACTTTATTACTTTGAGTTTGATGAACTTAAACCATTTACGGCAATCGGTTATCTCAAACCATTTAAGTAACAATATACTTGTTAAGACTTAGTTAGATTTGTTACCTGAATTCAAACTGAATGAATAAAATAAACTTAAAAACTTTAAGTTGACTTTAAGATGATTGACTAAACCAACAGTAAAATATAAGTGAATTTAATGTATATGAGTTTACAGTACTCATACTTATTGGTTTTAAAACTTAAATGGTTTACGGCAATCGGTTTCCTCAAATGGTTTGAGTTACCGTAACTTATCGGGTTTTACAGTGAACTATACTGCCTCATTTCGTACAGAGGAAGAAGTCGTCTGGTTCTCCATCTCTGTTAGTACAGATTTCATTAATACTTGACATTTATCTGCACAGACTTGTTGTCCTGGCTGCTGATGAGCATGGTCCGCTGGAGCTGTGGGTGAAACAGTTGGCACCCAAGCAAACTCATTCATTTAGAGCCTGGCACCTTGCCTTTCAAGTTGGCACAGAGGGACGACTGAGGAGAGTGGCATGGCACAATGCCCGATACTTGATCCACCCTCTCTCTCGTCCTCTTTCTTTCCTCTTCCCGGTGTCTCTTTCAGTTTTGGCAAGTTTTATGTTGCGAAAGGTGTGCTGGCATAGAACGAACAGTTACCATGCTGATCAATCATTTGAAACATCCATAATTAATCAAAGCATTTCTCCTCTCTTATATTTTCACAGACCTGTGCTGAAAGGTATTTGGAATATATAGAATCAGCAGGTGTTCCAATACTGCATACAGACATTTTTTGAGTTTATTTAAAAGCATTTCGAAGTGAGTTAAAGAGCTGAAGGTTCAGTGCTGTAGGTCTCATTTTCAGCACAGTTGCATCTGTAATGAGAATTAATGTGTTTGTGTGGGTTTATGTAGATATACTTTTAAAGGTCCTGATAAAACCTCTGGGGATGTCTTCAAATGTAAAAATTATTCATAAAGTAAAGATTTTTTCTATAAGAAATACAATATACGTGCTGTACTATAATTAAAAGAAAAAGTGAGTGCCGCCATGAGGCTATAAGGTGTTGTGGGTGGTTTTCAGCGTGTTGCTATGCTACATTGTGGGACCAAAATCTACCCACAAAGAAAGAGACAGAATGTGTGTGTGTGTGTGTGCGCGCTCGTGTGTTTTTGTGACATATCAGGACACAAATTTGTATAATGACATGGGTATGACATAGGTATTACAAGGAGAGGGTGACTTATGAGGACATTACCCCATGTCCCCATTTTTCAAAAGGCTTATAAATCATACAGAATGAGGTTTTTTTTGAGAAAGTAAAAATGTGCACAGTTTTCTGTTTAGGGGTAGGTGTAATGTAGGGTGATAGAAAATATGGTTTGTACAGTATAAAAACCATTACGCCTATGGAATGTCCCTACAATTCACAAAAACAAACATGCGTGTGTGTGTGTGTGTGTGTGCATGTGTGTGTGAGAGAGAGGGATCTGACAGAGGGCTATGTGTGTGGATGGTCCCAATTAGTACAAGAACTAACTAACACATTCGCATGTACACTTCTGTTAATTTTGGACATGTCACTTCATCTTAAGGAACATCACACACATTCAAGTACAGTTCATCACACACATGTAGGCTCACATGAATTCACTGTGATGAAATATGGATCAGTGTGTGTCATTGATCATATCAATCATTGATCATACCAGACCCTCTCTTTCTCGTCTGTTCTCCTCCCTTGTTTTATTTTTTATGTCATGGAAAAATATATGAAATCACCATGATGCTCTTTTTTTAAGGTAATGTATGCAAACTTCTCCATGTATTGTTCTCAATGACTCTTTTAAGGTTAAAAACAACTTTTTTATCATTGAAAAAAAACAAAAAAAAACTAAAGACTAAGGAAGTCTAGAGAAATAATATCTGTCGAAACTTTTAATTGGAGAAGTTTTCAATTATTTCTAACTGCAGAGTATAAAAAATACAAGTTAATATAATAATAAGAGTCTCAAATAACTTTCTGTCACACCAATTTTAGGTGAAGTGACAAAATGAATGTGTGTGTATATACATACATACATATATATATATATATATATATATATATATATACACACACAAACCATGTATTTTGCTATTCCTAAGGTAAAACGTTTTTAAACAATTTTCCTCACATTTTCCGCTTGGCAAGACTTCGTTTTATCCTGTTCTCCAGTGACTGAAGATTAGAATAAATGTTGACATCATATCTTCTGGTCACTTCATTTTATTTACTGCTTTGTTCTGCCTTTGACTTTTTCTGTTGAGAAGAGTCTCAGTCAGTCACTTCACATCTGTCACTCATAACATAAGTGCTTGTGTGTTTGTTGCTAGACTTGTCTCTCTTTCTTTGTCTCTGTCTCTCTTTGTCAAGTTTCAAGAAGCTTTATTGGCAGGATAAAAAGGGGTTGTCTCTGTTTCTGTTTTGTGCTTCTTCTTTTTTTCCAAAAGCAGGCTCTACTGTGTTTGATGTCAGTTCCAACAAACTTCAGGCTCTCTCCACATGAACTCCTAAGGTATGGTACGGAGCGTGCTCACAACAAGAAGAATTAGGTCACTGAGAGAAAGAAAGACAGAGGCTTTGTTCCAAAATTGAGTGAGCTGCCTACCTAGACAGTATTTTAAATACTGACAAACGCCAGCCACATTATAAGGCAGCATTGCTTGTGTCTTTCACAGAGAGGGCAATCAATGCAAAAACACTGTAACAAGCCCAGTGAAAAAAAAAGATGATGAACAAAGTGAAATAATGTTAATTATGAGTCCTAATATTTGTGTGTGATATGTATTTTATGGTGGAGTGGGCAGCATCATCTTAGCAATATGTTAATGTCAAATTATTATATTGTGCGTTTTCTGTTTATTCATTCAGAAATTGGAGTTTAAATGACCCTGACAGATTTCAAAGTAACGGCATTCTCAGGTTAAAAAAAAGACAGTCCTCTTGTTTTGAGGTGTATGTGCATGTATGTGTGTGTGTGTGTGTGTGCATACTAACCTTGGTGGTCTTCACCTTGTTGCCTGTGCTGCAGCTCCAGCCTGTGAGATCGGGCAGGACTTTACACTCCTCACCATCCAAACACGGCTGCATCTGACACCACCACTTCTGAGCTACTATAGACGCTACACACACACACATCACAGGGAACATGGACAAGACCACTAAGGTTAGTACATTCAGTACAGTCACATTCTGGAAGTATAGGGGTCATATCATGGAATGGGGAAAAAAAATCAGGCAAAATGTTGTGCTGATCCTGGCTGGGTGTAGCACCTACAACTCTGCATATCCTTTTGAAAAAACCCAACATTACAAATGTACAGGTCCCAAACCAACTCAGTGTGGATTGTTTTGTGAATTTGTCACAATGTAGTGCAGACTTTGTGAAGAAACTGCCTTATTTATGCACAAAGGTTAGCCAATCATAAAAAAGGGTATTAGATTTCATAGTAAAAGCATCTTTTAACTTCTAAGGGTTGGAAAATCGACCTAAAAAACTAAATTACTAGGGCTGTCGATTTAAAGTGTTAATTTAGTACACTTAATTATAAAACATTAATGCATTTAATCATGCTCCCTGACATGTACACTACTTCAAAAATCACACTTACGGCGCTTTTCCACTGCGTGGTACTACCCGGCTCGGCTCGCTTTACCTTCGGTTTGCTTTTCCACTGCAGTTTAGTACCGCTTCAAAGTGGGTGGGATTATAGACTAATCTTATAGTTGCGCCGCCTCTGCTGCCATGGATCTGCTCCTCAGCTACCAACGAGAGGAACATCTGCACCTCGTATACTGACAGCCATTTCTCTTTTCAAGTTGTGTGCGACGGTCATTTAAAGCAAGTCCTTTCGCGAACAAAGGATACTGCGGTGGCTGTTACTGATTATTTAAATCTAGCGGGTTTGGTGTCTAGTGTTTCAAATCCAATGACGCTGGTAGTGACGATTCTCTCTGACCAATCAGTGATCTGCAGTGTTTACGCGTCACATTTTAGTATCGGTACGGCACGCTTGGAACCTCAACTGAGGTGGTACTATTTAAGTGACCCGTACCGTTCAGAGCCGTCCCATGCAGTGGAAAAGTGCATAATTAATAAGTAATAATTAATTTTAATAATTAAGGTAATTAATTCCATTAAAATTCAAGCCCCATAAATTAAGATTCTTTTTGTACCTTGACTTAAGCTAAGTGGACTCCAGGGAAGGACATAAAATAATTATAAAAGAAAAAAGAAAATAGGATATGACCCCTTAAAATACAGAGGATCATGGATCAGCTCAGGAGCAAGAAAATGGCAAACAGATGAGGAGCTATTTGAGAAGATACAGAGAGAAAGAATGAAGCATGAGATGGGGTGAAACGTGGCTTATTTGACATTTCCTCTCACGCAGAGCGCTGTGTGTAGAGACACTTGAGCTATTTTTTCCTGAGCTTACAGTCAGGCAAAATAAGATAACGATCGATTTCTCTGTCAAGTGGACAGTGTTGACACAATATTAAATGAAACAGCCAGACAGCTGAGGGAGACAAAGAGACCAAAAGACAGAGAATGAGAGAAAAAGAGACGGGGGGGAGAAAGAGTGAAAGATGCAGTGCACAATTTCTCGTTTGACCCTTTATCATCATACATATAGGGGCAAATTTGCTAGTTGTATCAACAATCCAGTTAATCCAGACAGCAAATACACTGAACCAGCTCTGTCAATGAGTATTTAAAGTAAGTGAAATGAATTGAAGATCCGTTTTACCATCCACACAGGAAGGCGCAGCCCTTGTCGTTCCAGCGACTTGTCCTGGGAAGCAGGAACACTTAACCGTCTGTGATCGCTCCTCAATCTTATTTCTGTTACAGCAGCGGTGGGCTGCAATCACCTCACATGTGCCAGCCTTCACGTGCACTGCAACAAAGAACACACGCACATTTCATAAGAATATTTGTCTCTGAATGACACTGCAGTCAGCATCTCATTTACACAGGCACACCTGCAGTCAGTCATTTCACCACAGTCTGTTATCGAATAGACATATTGTCCCACTGTTATGCTAGGTACAGCTACGTTTTATGCAATATTTATAGTTAAGCTGTCAATTAATTAATTTTATATATAATATACAATTTAAATATATTTTAATTTGTCATGTAATTTGATATTTTAAATTTATATAAAATTAATTACATTAATCACATTTTATTTTAATTTATTTTTTATATATTTTTATTACATTTAATTTCAATTTAATTACATTAATCAAATATTTCATGGGTTTTTAAAACATTTTTGAAGGACATTTGGCTGTTTCGTCTTTTCACAATTTTTTTTAGCATCTTACACCATGAGCACCATTTTTCTTAAAATCTCTTGTGAGTTAAAAGTAGTTTAAATTAAATGGTTGTTGTAGGAACCTTTTTTATTATGGAATTTACATACACATCAGGGGGCATGATTAGTTGCGCACATTATTTGCTGTGTTTTTTTTATATATTTATTTGTACTACATTGAAATGTTAAAATGATAGCCATAAATAATAGATATCTTTTATAGCAACACTTTAGCCTACTCAAATAATCTAAGTCTGTTTTTCTTATGCAGGAAACATATGAGCTTCCTGGTATTTTTTTTTTTTTTTTTGCAAACTTTAATTAAAGCTCTGAGGGTCACAGAGATGAAAAGACATAACCAAAAAATTAATATCAGAACTGCTCTGGGTGCCCGACGGCTACTTGCTAGGCCATCAAAATTATTGAAATTCTAACAGAGATCTTCACCATCTCACTATCACATCAATGAAAAGTGTTTTTCTCTTTCCGAGTGTTTGAAATTTGTAGACATGCCTTTGAAATGTTAAAGCTGAAATTGCAAGGCAGAAAAACACTGAGCTCTATTAGAGAAAGGAGAAAATGGCGATAATGAGTTAAAAACAAATGTCTGAATTCATTTTTTCAAAGATCACTTCTGATCCTTCTCAATCCACCCACCTTGTCTGGAGCATTCAAAACAGTTTATTGTGGATCAGTACAGCTTAGTGGGTTTCACCCTACAAAGCACCAGAGGCTTCAGCTGAAATTTAGCCTAAGCTATTGAACGTGCCCTTCAGTGTTTGGAGCGGGTCTTAGCATCAGCCGTCGTGTTTACAGGGGGATACTCTTCTAACTGTGAGGTGGTGTAAAGTTTCTGATCCTTATTTGTGGAGGGAGTTTTAGTTCAGGGATAGTTATGTGCACAAAGATCAATACTGCAAAATAAAAACTCTACATCTGTGCAGGGCCATCTATTTAAAATCTCACTTGCTTGTTCCAGATTTATTGGCCATGAAAGTAAGTTGTGCCTTGGTTTTTGGCTTTAGTTTCTAAGAAAAAACAAAGCAAAAACAGCCATGTTCTAAAGCAAGCTGTTTGTTCCAGTCAATTCATATGTAGGTTTTGGATATGAATAACATGACATCATAGTTCTGCTGCTGCATTTCCTCTATAACTAATAATAGAGATTAAGGAAAACATTAGATCTCTATGAACTTCTTGACATTGAGTGTGAAATATTAGACTGTGGTTACTTGTTTTTTATTCAGTGGTTATGTTTATGTGTGGATGCTGAGCAGTTAATTCAGAAAGAGAATTATATTGAATAAAAAAAAAATCATTTTCTTATTTTAGTGCAGTAAAGCTTTGTAAACGTCCATAAAACAAGATAAATTTGAGTTGCAAAATTGGGTATAATAAGACTTAGAATAAGTTTCAAACTCTAAAAAATGCTGAGTTGTTTCAACCTAAATTTGGGTCAAATATTGACAAACCCAACTGTTGGGTTAAAAATTTAATTAAAAAAATTAACCCAAGGGTTGGGCTTATCCATATTTGACCCAAATTTGGGTTGAAACAACCCAGCATTTTTTAGAGTGTAAGATTATTGTTCTTATCCCACTGAAAAGGTTTCTTTAACTTAAATAAAGGTAAGTAAATCTCAAATATCATTTTTTTTTTTTATTGTATACTTTTAAAACAAGAAGGAAAAAAAGTGCAGTGCCAGTGCAGTACAAAATATATAAACTTACTTCAAGATATATTGTATAAAAACAAGACTTTATACCTAATGCAGTTTTGTATCTTTTATCTTGTTTTAAGGATGTTTAGATGGAAAACATGTTCCTGGAAAACAAGACAAAATATAAAAGATGTTGTTAAATTTGATAAATTTTGTTAAAAATTCTGAATTGGACTCAGTGTGAATAGTTTCTTGCAAAAAAAAAAAAAAGTAATATTTTCATTTAATTGCATCAGGCTTGGTGTGAGCAGACCTTAACCGGCAGTACAGCATTAGGAACAGGCTAAGCAATGGAACCACAGTGTTGTAAAGGACTAAGATGAACCAACCAACAAGATCAAATGTTACATCAGTGCTAGAATGTAATGACCTTTAGCTGAAACATGAAATTCTTGTGAGTGCTGGAATGGAATATCCTTCAGAACAGAGCATGCTTTATGTTGCTTTAAGGAATGGCTCTGTCCTTCAGTGGATGGGCAGCACAGGGTGAAACAGCCAATCAATTCAATCTTCGCACACATTACCTCACATCAGATTAATCCATCCTGACTGGGTCAAAATGGGGGTTGACACTGCTGGTCAACAGCCTGTGCTGTGTGTGTGCAAAATGTGAAAATGTCAACTGTCCCGAGAGATCGACTTCTCAGCTGAGAAACGGTTCTTTCAACCATATTCTTTCTCATCATGCATCTCACTATCTGCCGTGACAGGGCATTTCATTTCTGTGTTTCCAACATGATGGGATTCCACAATATGGCCCCAGAAGATTTGAACAAGGGTGTTGTTCTCTCTCTCTCTCACACACTCACACACACACATACACACTCAGCGCCTGAGAGGAGTTCGGGTCAGGGGTCTGAGAGCGTGTGTTTGTCCTAGGGGAGTTATGTTTCTTTATTTCTTTCTTTCTCTTCATTTCTCACTTTCTCACCTCCCACTATCTCCTTCTTCTCCCTCTCTCTGGTCCCGGTTTTTCATTTATTTCTATCCTGTAAAATAATGAATTTCCTACTCATTTTTGTCTTTTATCAAAATTAAGTGGGTTTTTGCTGAAATCTATCTATCTATCTATCTATCTAGCTATAGACATATTTTATTTTAATTTGATTAATAAATATGTACTATATTATTCAATAGTAAATCCATTTTTAAATACTTTATTTAATAATATAAATATTTATGTAATATATTAAATTTATTGTTTTAATATATATATATATATTTTTTTCCCCTTTCAGTTTTGAATCTATTTTATAGTGAGATGTTCTCTTGTTCAGTGGCGGTTTCTGTGAGGTCTCCCCTCTGCCTGTTTTAATACCAACTTATCAAACTCCGCTGATTGAAATGTCAAGATGTAAATATTGTGAGTGTTGGATCCTCTCAGAAGGGTGAATTATATTACTCAGTCATTACAGACAGAAAACCTTCAATTCGTGAGGGAAACATTGCGTAGCTCAGAGGGAGTGCTGCCCAAATCAGCTGTAAATGCCAAATGCAAATATTTGTGTAATCGGAATGAGAGGGCGATGGCTTTCCTGTATCGTGGGACCTCAAGACGGCAGGGAGACAGGTTTGATGCATTACAAATCATCAGGATGGAAAGAAAAAGATTTGTATTCTGCACCTTACTAGCCACGAGAGATGCTGTTAATTGCTCAGTATGTTAATGATATCTTCATGGTGTTTGCCGGCTTTACATTTCACTTAGACTCCAGAAACTCTGTCTGTCGTGTGCTCTCATGCATCACTACTCTGGTTTTGAGATCTCTAGGTTTATCCTGCCCAAAGTCAAATACACAAAAGCACCACACACAGTGAACCCTTCTCATAATATGTAATAAACAGTCTTAACATTCTCTCAACTGTAAGTGCAATTGTCACAACTGTTTGCTGAAACATCAGAACTCTGTTGCATGTCTGCAAAATGTAATTACTCACCCAAAACATTTAATTCATGCTTCAAAACCTAGTTTTTGTGTCAGTAAATTGGCCAATGCCACCAAAATAAAAAAAGTATTTTTGTCATCGTGTGAGCCATACTGGTCAAAATGTTTAGATGATTTTTTCATCATTGAAATATTTTTTTTTAATACAAATTTCATGTGCTTTCTACTTTTTTACACTGTCTATTTTCTACACTATACAAGAATGTCAGATTTGTCTATCTGAATGCTCTTGTGTCTCACACTGAGATTTTTAGATACAGATTTCAGCATTAAGTAAAAATTTACTAGGAAACGTCAATACTGTAGTACTCAAAAAGAAAATGGACGTTTGGTCCCACTTTATATTAGGTGTCCTTATCTACATGTACATCTACTAAAAATAAGTACAGTGTACTTATTGTGTTCATATTGTATTGCAAAACACTTTTGCTGCTATTGAAGTGGAATACGGGTAAGGTTAGGGACAGGTTTAGTGGTATGGGTAGGTTTAAGGGTGGGTTAAGTGGTAACGGAGGTTTAATTAGCTGTAATTATGTGCACGTTTTTTTTTTTTTGTTTTTTTTTTACAAAAACTGTAATTAGTAGTTTCTTGATGTACAGACTTATCAGGGTTGGACAAAATTCTGAATTTAATTCATGAGTGTGAATTTGAATTCATTTGGCCACACATCACAGGATGTTGAATTGAAATGGAATAACAGAAGAATTTACTGAATTGCAAATTCAAAAAAATAACACAGAATTTCATTTGTCCAAAACATAAACGTCAAAACATAAATGTCAACATTAATTTCCTGATGTTGAATATACAAAGTTCTCTCATGAAACTCTAGATGACGCAGGATGATATGTCACAGCTGATTGGTTCCTGCTGTATCAGCCAATGAGCTCACTGCTCAACCTTCAAATATGATCAGCATTTTCTGTAGCAATTGTGGCACGCTTTCAGAAACCCTCCACCTTCCCCAGCTCCACCTGTATAGATCTGCTATGGGTAATTCATGAATGCTATTTTGTATAGCAGCAGCATGTTTTATTTATAGTAGCAGCAATAACCAATAGCAGCAGCAGTGTAGCAGTGTAGATCTATTCCGCCAAGACCAAACATATCAACATTGTCATATCCATTACCATGCCAAAAAATATTTTTAACTACTAGCTTTAAAACTATTTTTGTTCTACATCACAATGTCCACCAGATTGTTTTCATGTAAATTTCTAAAATTAAATACTGGCAAAATTTGAATCCCTTAATTATATGTTGATGTGATAATTGGCTTCATTTTAAAGACTTTTGGTAAAGTGGCAATCTGGGAAATGAATTTTCTTCTACCATGGGCCTTTAAATTAAAATATGAACAAATTTTCATAGTTGGTATTTCAGACATTTTTTATTAATATCATATAATGATTCTGGAAATGCCTTCTGTATTATGTATGTATGATAGCATGTTTATAAATAATAATGAAAAATGACATGAATCATACACTTACAGAGATTATAGCAATTTTAAATGCAACCTTAATTAAAATTCAATTCAAATTTTGAAATTTTGAAAGCCATTCTTAATTAAATTCTGAATAACATACCACTACACATTAATGTAATTTCTGGTGGTCATTATGATGATGATGATGGAAAGTTTCTGATATGCCAACCCAAAACACACAGCCTTCAAGAAGCAATTTATCTGTATAATTATAAAATCCCACACTGATATATCAAACAGTTTCTCGTTCAAAGATCTCAAATGTCTGTGGGGAAACTGACAGTCATTATGTCTCTGAAGGCGCATCCCCTGTGGCGTAGCTTTAAAATCATCTCTTTAGAAGAAGAGCCCTCAAATGCATAAACATATTCATATACACATGCACAAAGATGAGCTAAATCATTTTACAAACATGGGCACAGATCCTTTTAGGAGGTTCACACAAAACCAGCAGAGACAACATGAAATATACAACAGTGATTGACTAAAGAAAGAAACTGTGTTTTAAAGTTTTAAAATTCATAATAAAATGTGTCAGGTTCAGTACAGGAATAAATGTAGCTTGGGTTTCCTCTCTAATCAAACAAACCTAAAGCAGTAATCAAGGTTTTTGGGTTCATTTGAAAATCACATTGTTATAGTGCAGGGCTGAAACAAAACTCTGGAGGATCTTCAGGAATAGGATTGACTATAACTCTCTATATCAAATTTTTATCTCATATAGAAGTATCCTACAGATATCCTACAGAGGGAGAAAGGAAGAGGGAAACAAAATATATATAAAAAGAGATATTCTACCAATAGAGAAATGTAGCGAGAAAAGCACAACGCCATTGTTGAACTTACTGTGTTATACCAGCAGGTCTAAAGCTTTCATTTCATTATCGATCTTTTGGATGGCTTTAATATATCACTGAATTCACCGTGTTTGTGTGTGTGTGTGTAGTAATAGTAGTTGTGCATTCAATTGTTTGTGCACTGCACTGTAATACACTGTGAGCAGATTGCTGGCAGGTATTATAAAACAATGCAGTGAACACATGTTCTCATATACTATTAACCTGTTTGACTGTTCATAAGACCAGATGCATAAAGAGACACATTGCTGAAGCTAATGGGTTTTTTTGTGAATCTTGCTCTGTCTGTAGGTTTGAAAACACATTTAAATTGAAAATATTTCTCAGCAATACAGACTTACACATTACAAACTACTGCACTCAGGCAGAGAGAAATAATGTCATGAAGTGCTAGAAATGTGGTTTTAGGTCATGTTTTAGGGTCACTTTCATGTCCCAGGAGCTGATTTTTATTAAACCTAACACATTGAACTGTATTTTTGTTATATGAAGGCAACATTAAACTAAACTAAAAAATAAATAAATAAAAAATGTTAATGTACAGTATTGCATACCAAGGAGACAACAATATCCCTGAAAAGCATGAAATATGAGACATGTGATGAATAAAGAAAACAAAGAAAAATCATGTAAATGTCATAGAAATTGTGCATAATTCCCAAAAGCTGTAATTTTGTCAATTTATTAAAAAAAAAAAAAAATACATATCTTCGTATTTTAGGACACATAAAATGCTAGCTATGAAAGTAATCTAAGTCCTGCCATTTTATTCCAAAAATGTTTCAATTATTTCAACACAGAATATTATTCAACAAAATAAATAAAAGGTGAGGACTTGAAAGGTACACACTCCTTCAACACTGTCTCAAAAGGAATAATTAATGTGGCAAAATGTATTTGTTCATCACAACAGTGTTGCTTTGAAGTCATTTTAAGCTCAGTTCAGATTATTCTGTAAAGGCTATTTCGGACATCTTTGCTGACTGTGACTGTCCATATATATTTATATTTTGTATTAAATTACTGGTACTATAAATGTATCCACCTGCTAACTTTCATACATGATCATTGTGGATGGGTAACTTATGCAAGCGTGCTTACTGCTAACATCTGTGATATATTATGTATGTTGAGCACAGCGATCACAAACTTATGTCATTCATACAGTACTGTAACTAAAAATAACTCTCCAAATGGCACTAGCATATTCTGTACATGCAATCCTATACATTATTCAAACATGTTATACAAACTTAGTGTGTGTGATCGAGCGTGTTTTATTTATTTATTATTTTTGGTCTTATGTGTATTATAGTGTGTGCTGGTTTTGATGTCATATATAAAATAATATAATATAATATAAAATATAATATAAATCTCTTTCTATCTCTTGTCTAATATCTGCTTTGACTGGTCGAGGACTGAAAGGTGAATCTGATGACATCTGATCTCCTCTGGAGATCCAAGCCTATAAACATCCCCAGAGACATATTTCACTTTTACAAGCGGATTTTTCCTCCCGCTTTGTGAGGGGGAGTTTCATGACATGGCTATTAAAGCCTGTGTCATTTTATGGCCATTTCAATCAGGCTCTATTTCAGAGGACAAATTGAGCTCCACCCCACAGCAGGGTTCACCAGATCCCCACACACATCACAATTTATAGATTACAGAATACCCATCATAGAAAACTTTCTGCATTTTTACATTCTTAAAAAAAAGTCACTTAGTATGATTCATAAGCTGATTTAAAAGGACCAAAACATGCTATCTTTGTGGGGACATTTTATCCCCATAAAGTAGGGTTATGGGGATCTTAAGGGATACTGTATAAAGAATAAACATGAAAAATTACCACAATCATCATCATTATCAAGTGGATGCTGACAATGCTCTTTTAATGATGTATTTTTAGTTGGGTTTGTTCAGTTATATGTGTGTATATGTGTCTGCCAGAGCAAGTTTCACCAGCCGTGTGCTTTATTGCAGTCTGCATCAGTGGAGGCGTGTGTTAAAAACAGACGCTAGATGGACTGGGAATATGAGTGTCCCATTAAAAACCCTTTTAACCTGCTCTCTAGTGTTGTCCACTATACAATACCCTGCTCTACTGTAACAGCTATAGTTCTCTCCACATGGACCACAGGAGTGGTTTTATCTCTCTCTTTTATTATGATTTTTTTTCTGAGATAGTGAGATGCAAAATTTCAATTTTTGCAATGCTTTTACAAAGTCTGAGATGTTTAAATACAGGCTACGCTGCTGCAGAGCAAGTACAGGACTTGCTACTGCCAATAGATACACAACACGCTGCTGTGAGCAAGTAAGACAAGCAGCTGCCATAGCATACATGAATTACCTGTAGCAGATCTATACAGGTGGAGCTGGGGAAGGTGGAGGGTTCCTGATAGCGCGCTGCAACTGCTACAGAAAATGCTGACCAGTATTTGAAGGTTGAGCAGCGAGCTCATTGGCTGACACAGCAGGAACCAATCAGCCGTGCCCTATGGGGAATGATGTGATTGCAAGCAGATTGAGTTAAGGACCTATCGTCCTACAGAACTTTGTATTTTTCACAAAAAACAAGCAAACAAACAAAAAACTGATTTTTAAAATGCATCAAATACACTGAAGTGTACCGTATTCATGTTTTTTTTGTGGAAAGTGCATTGTGTATGTATGTGTGAGTGTGTATCCTGGCAGTCACAACAGCCACTTCTGGACGGCCCATTAACCAAGAAAGGATGAGTCACTTTAAGAGGCTTTTTAATCTGTGGGAGGGACTGATCTCGAGCTATCATCCAATCACAGTCTGCACTTGTGCAGTTATTATATTCATTAGCGCAGATGATTATGAAGCCTTGATGAGAGGAAACGCCCTGCTGCTCTCAAGCACTGCCGACACCTGGAGCAGTTACACTACTGAGAGGGATAATGGAATTACACCTGCACCAGTGCACTCTCTCTTTCTCTCCCTCTTTCTCGTTCTTTCTCCCTCTCTCTCTTGCTTTTTCTTCAGTCATTAAGAGGTTGTTTCTCTATTAAACTACAAGCCCATTGCTCCTTTGTTGTAGTGTCTATTGGAGCATGTATAAACCCGATTAAAGCGGGATGGTTCTTATGAATCCTACTTTCCCTAATGAGTTCTACAGATATAATAGCTCTGTTTCAAATGTTGTCTGCCTACCTGGACAACATTTTAGAATTTATTTATATAACAGTATATAAATAATACTAAAATACTGCATTCACTATCAAAAATTGCCAGCTTGGTCTCATTGTTAATATGTAGGTATTAATATGTAACATTTACAGATACAAAACATACATTTTTGTATGTTTGGTAATATGCTGAAACATCTATGTATTAACATTTGAAATGTACTGACAACATTTAAATGTAAACATTATTACGTATTTAAAGCTAAAAATATTTACGAATCTTTTATGCCATGAAGATATTTGTATAATTGCCCTTTTACCATTTTATAAATTTTAGATCCCTTAACCCATACCCCCAAACCCAAACATAGCCATTTTATAGAGGATTTAAAAAGAATATAAAACACAATGGACAGAAATGTGTGGGGAAAATTACAATTTTAGTAATTTTAGTAATTTTAAAAAGATATTTTGAGCCCCTAATCTCACTACTACCTCTAAATCTACCCATAGCAATTTCTTATACATAAACAGACAATTATTTATTGCAAAAATGTCAAAAGAATTAATGTCAAAAGTAGTCCAAATGTGTTGCAGTCGCAGTCCTACATGATGGTATATAATCATATATAAGTACCTTTTTTAAAGGTACACTGTGTAACTTATTTTAATCAAAATTAACAAAATTTAAATAATTAGTTATTTAAATACAATACATCAGTCAATACATCATCACTCCTTCTTCCAAAATGATGTGTTTTGTCTTACCCTGATTCACTATGGTAACCCTATTTTAAGTGTTTATATTTTAGACCTGTCGGGATGGTTTCCGCGGGACATTGCGTACATACGTCACTCGCCTGTGACGTAAGATGGGGAGAACTGAGGTATTTGAAATGTTGAAAAAGCTGCCATTTTTATTACTCAACAGGTGAGTAAGGTATTTTATTGAACAGATGAATTTCCATATGTAGCTCTCTAACAGTTCATTGTAAAGCATTATCTATATTCATCCGCAAAGTCCCACAGAGCTGAAGCACAACCAAAACAATGTTCTTCCACAAAATGCAGGCAGTTTTGTCAACCACTAGAAAGCCAAAAGTTACATAGTGTATCTTTAACTACATTAGTCAAATGAAACCTGTACAGCAGTCTCTCGAAGCTTTCCACTTAAAAATTTGAAAAACGATTTAATACCAAGGTATACTGACAAGTAATTCAATGTAGCTTTTTAAATGTCAAAAACTATTTGAATGTCTTTGTGTGCTAATTTCCCCACAAAATCATGAAAAGAAATGTGGAGAAAAAAAAAAAAAAAAGTATTCCATCTGCACCAGCTTATCATTGTTGTTAGCTTAGCAGCATGCTAACTTATTAGTGAATTTTCCTTTGCACTTCCTTCAAGGACCACTATAGACAGTTATATACCATATAATACATATTATAAACCAGCCATTTATGAGGATCCATTTTGGTTAGGCTGATGTTTTGGAAAGCTCCTGCCTATGTAGGTAGCAGACAGCAAGGCAGCTCACTAGGTGTAGGAAGAGAGCTAATGTGTCATTTGTGTGTCATGGACAGGTGAGATGATGACAGAGTGCGGTAAAGACAACAATTCCATAAGACTAAAGCTTGAATCTGTCAGGCAACACCAGGCAATTGAACCAGCCTGAACAGTTGTTGTTGTTTACTGTTTTCCCTAAGCAGATTTCTGTCATGTGTGATTATGCGTCACTTTTGAAAATCTCTATGGCTGGGAGCAATAATGACCTCTCTCACACAGAAAGTAAGTGTTTAGACATCCTGTTCCCAGAATGTGTCACAAATATTACTATGACAGATGGCGAGAATGTGCTGTTAATGACATCACTTCCTGTGTATATATATCGAAGCATCATTAAATATCAAAATATGGCAAAAAAGCATCTCTCCGACTCTCTCTCTCTCTCTCTCTCTCACACACACACACACACACACAAGCTCTCTTTCTCTCTGCCCAGAAAGAGTATGTAATATTAAAGTCGGATTAGGGCAAAAAAAGCGGATTAGTATTTTAGTAGCATTTGTGTTTTATTTAAAGTTCTAATATTAAAGGACTAGCAAATATAAACCCAGCTTAAGCATATTTCTCTCACGCATTTCAGATCACTGCCATGTTGGGGATATTTATTCTCACTTCTGATCTGGTTTGTGTCTTGTCTCCTTCCCGTGCAGCTGGCAGCGAGAGGTCTGCGTGCGGCATTGCAGGTGGAGAGATCTGCTCTACCGCTCTCTAATCTGCTAATCTGTTAAAACATGCTGTCCTGCAGCATACGCTCTCTTTGGGACAGTGTGGTGTTAGATTATTTAAGCCCCCCGTAGCAGGAGACAGGAGATCATCCCTTCCTGATAACTGTGAAATGGAGAGGTTCATGTAAAATGACGGCTGAGCGCAAAATCTGCCCAGCAAGCACTTTTCTCTAACCCGTTTTCCCCCTCCGCTCTCTGTCTCTATCAGGGCATCGGCAGCATTGACGTTAATTACAGACAATCGAATGGAGGTAAAAAGCTCCATCCATCAAAGACAGACACTGAAGATGTGAGAATTATTGAGAGTGTGTGAAGGATATAAAATATAAACACTTAAATCCCACACTGAGATTTTCATTGACTCTGACAAACAAAATTTTTTCTTCGCTATGATGCCAGACTCTGAATCCTCAATATTGATACTAAATTTTTTGATAATCCCCTTTACTTGGATGTAATGGAAAATTATCTGTAGCTACTTCTTTTTTTTCTGACTTTAAATAACAAATAACTTGCCTCCGGTATGATCAATAGATTTAATAGTTCCGTATTAATTATTTACAATTACTCTCATATTTTCTTTTGGAGTTAATACATTAACGCATTCAGTGTTTTTAAGGTAAGAAAACAATGTAGTGTTGGGTTCAGGACTTCATTTCGATGACATGTAGCCGAACATGTGTGCAATAAATGTGGAAAAAGTAAGTACACGCCATGAAAAGTATATATAAATAGTATTTGTAAATATATATGTGACCCGTGCAGTCAAAATGAGTCGGAAAGTGCACGGGCTAATTTTGAGCTACAGGCAAAATGTCAATTTTGGTCAAATTTGAGGTTTTCACAAATATTTGTTAATTAAGCCCTCGTCTAGCGATCCCAATGCTCCAAATAGCAATTAAATATCAAAAAGTACCTTTATTTGTAAGTTTTCTGAGAGGAGTACCTTTTCTTTGACCAAAAATGCCGTTTTTATCTGCTCGCTTCTGAATGACTGGCGCTTCCCTCAGCACAAGAAGTTTGGTATTGTTGTAAAGTGCAGCATTCCAACTTTGTGAATATTCATAGTTAATTCTCGATGGCATGAGACTGAACCAATGAAATGTGATTTTCAAACTCATTCTGATGTAAACAAAACGATCTTGCTCGCGCTGACTGATAGATCCGAAGCACACGCACAAAGACGCCGCGATCCCAATTTAGGCTGTCACATATATATTCCCCAACAAACAATTGCCATTTCTCTGTTAATGGATAAAAAGTCAGTTCCCACATACAGTCATGTGAAAAATAAAGTAAACCCTTTTGAATTCTATGTGTCATGGTTATTTTAACAAAAACTAGACAAAAATGGAGAAGCCATGTGTGACAAACTATGTACACCCTTACTGATTCCATAGGAATTAAGAGGGTAAGTAGCAGTCAGGCACTGCTAATCAAATGCCTTTGATTAATTGATCATCAGCAAGTGTGACCAACTCTAAAAAGTTTTGCAGAAGTTTTGGCAGTTTGCTGGTCTAGAGCATTCAGTTGTGTGTTAACATAATGCCATGGATCAAAGACATAAGCAATGATCTTAGAGAAGCAATTGTTGCTGCCCATCAATCTAGGAAGGGTTACAAGGCCATTTCCAAACAATTTGAAGTCCGTCATTCTACAGTGAAGAACACAGAAAACATCCAAGACAGTTGCCAATCTTCCCAGGAGTGGACGTCCCAGCAAATTCACCCCAAGGTCAGAGAATCTGCAAAAAACCCTAGCGCTACATCTCAGACTCTTCATGACAGCACAATTAGTAAAAGACTGAACAAGTATGGCTTGTTTGGAAGGGTTGCCAGGAGAAAGCCTCTTCTCTGTAAAAAGAACATGGCGGCATAGGTTTGCAAAGTTGCATCTGAACAAAGTACAAGACTTCTGGAACAATGTCCTTTGGACAAACGAGACAAAAGTGGAGAAGTTTGGCCATAATGCACAGCGCCATATTTTGCGAAAACCAAACACAGCATATCAGCACAAACACGGCTGGTGGAGGGGTGACAATTTGGGCACCTTGCAGTCATTGAGTCGACCATGAACTTCTCTGCATACCAAAGTACTCCAGAGCCAAATGTGAGGCCATCTGTCCGACAGCTAAAGCTTGGCCGAAATTGGGTCATGCAAAAGGACAATGATCCCAAGAACACCAGCAAAACTACAGCAGAATGGCTGAAAAAGAAAAGAATCAAGGTTTCATTGGCCCAGTCAAAGTCCAGACCTCAACCCGATTGAAATGCTGTGGCAGGACCTTTAGAGAGTTGTGCATAAACAAATACCTGCAAACAACAATGAACTGAAGCAATGTTGTAAAGAATAGTGGGCCAAAATTTCTCCACAACAATGTGAGAGACTACAGAAAATGATGACTTCAATTTATTGCTGCTATAGGTGGTTCTACAAGCAATAAAATTATAGGATATACTCAGTTTGTCACACAAGGCTTCTCCATTTTGGCTTTATTTTTGTTGAATAAATAAAGACACAGTGTAATATGTTATGTGTTGTTCTTCATCTGAGTTTGTTTTTAACTTATTTTTAAGACCTGCTAAAGACCAGATGATTTATTATGTCCTGATACGCAAAACCATAGAATTCAAAAGGGTGTACTTTCTTTTTCACATGACTGAATGTTGGAAAAGAGGAAATCATGGGGTGTACTTACATTTTCACAACACTGAATTACATTTTCACATCACTAACTGGACAAAGGTATTAGTCACACCAATAGATAAATTACAGAATAAAACAATAATAATATAAATAGAATATTTTTTTTATAATATATATATATAAAAACATTTAATGAATCTGTCACGTCTGTCTGTTTTGCACCATGTTCTGTTTGTCACATGTCCTCCTTTGTTCAGTTTTTCCCGCCATTATTTAGTTCCCTTGGTTACAGATTGATTTGAGTTTGAGTTCATTTGTCCCAGCTGTGTCTCGTTGATTATCTTGTTAGCTTCCCTATTTGTTCTTGTATTTAAACCCTGTGTTTCTCTCAGTTCTCTGTTTGTCCTCGTCAGTGTTAAGTTGGTTGTTCTATTCTGAGTTCTACATGTTTTATAGAGTTTTGAGTTTGTTGGAATAAAGAAGCTGCTTCAACAAGATCCTGATTATCTTCCTTTGTGCTGCAACCAGTGACCGTGACAGAATCTCACGTGTCATTGCATACATTTTTGTGCTTCATGTCACAATGCCTAAAACAAAATGCTGATATCATACTGTCAAAGTTTTGTTTCCACAGTAGTTTTACTGTATTATATGCCATGCAACCTTACATATGTTTGTGTTTTTTCTCGTCCTGTTAACAGAATGCATATAGACTATGGCTTTCTGAAATATTCTGAAATGCCAGACAGATGCCTGTGGGAATAAACGAGAAGAGAACATGGCCAGACATGAGTATCACACGGCCTGTCTGCTGTGGTCAGGCCTCTTCCAATAATCCAGAGGTCAGTGTTCCTTCCTTCTCAGGCTGACCCACATTTACACACCTCAGTCAAACTCCCAGTGCAAACAGCCAACTCTCAAACAAATATTCTCCAATACACTTCAGACCCTTGAGAGAGACAAAAGGAGGGGTAAAGAGAAAAAAAAAGTGACATTTTGACGGCTGTCCAATCCCGTTGAAGCTGAAGATGTTATTCTTTCGCTTCAATTTGAACCTTTCCCCTTTCCTGTCATCCCGCGCTTCTGTGTTTCTTACTTCCCTCCACAATCATCTCTTCCTCATTTCCGTCTTGTCATCCAGAGTCTCATCAAATGTCAGAGGACAGCGTGCTGTCCCAGAGTTCTGGCTCCATCTGCATCTTGCAATACATATTTGTGGTGTGACCGATCTCCCTCAAGTCCAGTGGAAGGGGTCAGCACTTTTATTCAGAACCCTGATGAGACCACCTAGTGAGAATATGATGGAAATGTCCCAGAAGACAACACTCTCACCATCGCTCGTATTTTACACTGCTTTACTCGGATGACCAAAGCTCTTCAGAAAGGCCTTTGTGCAATAGAAGAATAGGCTGCTTTTATTTGACAATGATATCATGAATAATCATAATGATAATCATAACTTGTTCTCCCTCATGTCATTCCAGACCTGTGTGACTTTATTTTTTTCTGTAGAAAGATATTTTGGAGAATGTTTGAGCTGTTTTTATCCATATAATGAAAATCATCAGGGTCCAAAAATGTCAAGCTCCAAAAAGGACATAAAGGTAATTAACCTCTTGTGAGATGTTGCGCATTGGTACGGAGCATGGTGAAGGAAAAAAATCTTTTGCGTTCCACTTAGAAACTCAAAAGGTTTTGCAAGCGAACGCAAAGTTTCTCGGGGGAACACAAAACATCTGCGACAGAATGCAAAAGCAATGACATATTATTTTTCCTCCCATTTCATTTTTTTTCCCCACCACCATGTCCCTTTAGGGGCTCTGTACATTGGTCCGCCCTCGGGTTTTGCATCACTTTGTTTACCTTTGTTTACATTTACTATATATACTACTCTCTTAAAATATGAATAATGTTAACAAATTATACATCTTTTGAAAGGTCTAAGGGTAAAAAAAAAAAAACGGTGTCTGTTTTACTATAATGTTTCAAATTCTGAAGTATATATGATCACTTTGTATGTGAACACTGATCAATGCATGCATACACAGAATACATCAAATATGCGATATGAACCTCAAAGTCAAACCTCATTGGTTCTCGCACATCACATGACCAAACATCATGGTTCATGTCTCTATGTTTGATGCAAAAAAATATACTAGATGAGTCTTATCGATTAATTTCAAGCTACCATTTTGCAGTGTTGTTATTGTTAACTAAAACTATTAAAAATTGCTTTCATTAATTGAAATGAAGCTTAAATTAATATATAATATATAAAATATAAATATTATATGACATTTTTTTATTTTAGATTAAACTTGAATGAAAACTAGAAATGCTGCCTTGGCAACTAACTGAAATAAAATAAGTTGAAGTACTAAAATTACTAAAACGGAAATAAAAATAAATAAAGGCTAAATAGAAATATATAAAAACAAGAAATAATAAAAACATCAAAAGCACATAACAAAAGTACTAAAACAAACTAAAAGTAAAATGAAAACTATAAATATATAAATGTAAAAAATATATAAAATTCAAAATATTAATAAATGCCATAACAGTAATACTAAAAAAACACTGCTTTTTTGGAGTGTTTTGGATCCCCATTGATATTCATAATGTAGACAGAATCAGTTGAAACATACTTCATCATACACACGTCATCTTTTGTGTTTCACAGAAGAAAGAAGCCATGCAAGTTTGGAACAATGTGAGTAAATGACAGAATTTTCATTTCTGGGTGAACTATCCCTTTAAGAGAGTAAGAATATTTCTAGTCAGTCTGTTTTTCCATATAGAAGTAGCATTTCAGTACTGTTTCTCTGCACTAGAGAACCTAACATTAAAAACATTAATCTATTAGCAGGTTCACAGGTTGGGTATGATAATGTTTTGCATAGTTATATAAAAGTTCCCTTTCAACAGCTCTCTCAAAATAACACCTCCACAATGTGAGCACAGGAATCACACTTATCAGCATGATTTTCTTTATTCTATAAAAATAATGTGTCAGCACCTTTTCTCATGCTGAATTCTGCCTGAACACAAGTTTGATTTTACGGTAATCAGGACGCCTGATGGATAGGAAGCTGTTTTTGTTTATGGAGAGTGTGAGCTCGCTGCCATCTGCTCAGAGATTAAACACCATGCTCTGATGGAATACATGAATGCCCATCAAGCTCAAAGCAGCCTGCTTAAGACACCCATAAACACCCATTTTAAATCATTTACTCCAGTGCATTCTTAACACACGCACACACAAAGGAAAGCCTCTTTTGACCAATCAGGGGTAAGAGTGCTAAATATGACCAGAGGGACTTCTTTTCTAAAGCAATAGTCTCGCTAGAATTATAGTCAGCAAATTATAAATAAAAGCACAAAAGACATAATGTTGTTTTGAATAATCAAACACTAATGGAGCCTAGAGCCAGTTGCTTAAAAGGGTGCCGCAATCTAAAAGAAATTGAAAGTGAATGCTAATAATTAATTAAACAAGGGTTGCATAAAAATATTTTAAAGCAGTGAAAATTAGCTAAGCTAAGATGAAAGCTGAAAGTAGTTACTCTACACCTTACATGGTAAAGCTTGCTACATTAAGCTAGGCTACTTGATATATAGTTTTATGAATGTTAAATATAAACAGAAATACTTAAAATATGCCATTTGATCTAATATATGCAGTAAGTGGTTTCAATTCATTGTATATAAACGTTCCACTTCATCTAGCGCTCCTCTCGTTTTGTATTCTAAAGTAACCCGTTACAGAGTGAAAAACCACTCCAAATTGTGAGTAAGCTATCTAAATGATTCAGAGTGAATTCCATTTTGTAGCCTGTTCACATTATTCATCAAACAAAACAATTCATTCATGATTCATTTTGGAATCAGGCAATCTAGTCCGACATACACTACTGTTTAAAACTTTGGTATAATAATAATGATTAAAGCTGCAAGCAGCGATGAAAGGGCCCTCACACCCATGCCACCACCACCCGGTGGCTTTAGGAAAACAGAGCACGGTGGGCAATATACTTTTAACTATATAAATATAGAAGGATTACGTCAGTCTTTTGTATTTGCCATACTTCCTGCTACCAGCTGGTGGTGATATGGCTATAACTAAATTTTGGCATGTAGATGTATTCAGGCCAGGGCACTTATCAAATATGTGAAGTTTGAGGCAGATTGGACATTGTATGCTTGAGTTACAACAACTTCCTGTTTCATGGTGATAATAGCATGCTTTAGCACTCAGCTAAGTGTTGCTGGCATGTTTTAGAATGTTTTCAGCATGTTTAGTACTCAATTGCATATTTTAGTATGTTTGTAGTAGTGCATCACAGTCTTAAACATGACACTTCCTGTTGCCAGTGGGTGGCGCTATTACTATAACTGAATATTGTCATGTAGATGTGTTCAGGGCAGGACTTTTATCAAACGTGAAGTTTGGGGCAGGTTGGACATTGTATGCCCGAGTTACTTCCTGTTTCATGGCGAAACATCAGGCTTTGTCAGGCCGCCACAGACACACCGTTCAACGAAAACTCAAGATCTTTGCCATTTAACATCACTAAGGCTTTAAGATTAGACTGACTAAATATGATGATCTGGTTAAGCTCTATGAGGAGTTAATCACAGTGTAAAATGTGACATTTCCTGTTGCCCACAGGTGGCGCTATGACTGTATGTCCGAGTTACAACAACTTCCTGTTTCATGGCGAAACATAGAAATTTGTCAGGCTGCCAAGGACACACCCTTTAGTGAAAACTCAGTATCTTCGCAATTTAACGTTGCAAAGGCCTTTAAATTAGACTGACTAAATTTTATGTTTATCTGATAAAAGCTCTAGGAGGAGTTCATTAAAGTACAACATCTGGAAATGGCAAAAACTGCAAAAATTTTGCAGAGAAAATCCTAAATATCTTACTTCCTGTTGGGTTTTCAGATTTAGCTCCAAGCAACTTTTTTTTGTAGGTATTGGGCTGTTACATGTGTCTACCGAATTTCATACTTGTACATGAAACGAAGTGTGAAGGGCGGTTAATTGAAATTTTATAGGTGGCGCTATTGAGTCATTTTCCCACACCTAATTCTGAAACCCTTATCAGATGTACATTTTCACCACTTCTGACGCGTGTGCAAAGTTTCATGAGTTTTCGAGCACGTTTAGGCCCTCAAAAATGCGATTCATTTTGGAGAAGAATAATTGACCGAGCAATTACAATAGTGTCCTCACACCATCGGTGCTCGGGGCCTAATAATAAGAGATTTCATTCAAAAACATAAAAAAAACTTACCAGCCCCAAACAGTAATGTAAAATACTGAACACATAGCTTGACTGATGAAATATTCATAGCCAAAATATAGCATTTGTCAACGCTACCCTGATATGTAATGAACTAAATACAATAGCTTTGCTACTGAAGTGACATGATTTCAAAAATAGCGACACTAAAGCCCAAAAGTGGTGAAAAAAGATGGTTGAATAAAACTGAATGAGGCTGGGGAGCTCTGGGAGGGTTTGATGGTAGTGTGACCTACATGTTTTATCCCACAGATGAAACGGAGCAGCGTGCTTGAAAGTTTCACATTTTTAATTCTCCTTCTGTGTCTCTCACAGGCCATATGGGTGTCTTGGACAGGCTGTGAACAGTCACAGAAAGAGCTCACACACAGCAGAGAATTCATGCTAGAACTCAAGCAAAAAGGAGTTAAAGAATTGTGAATCGTTTCTTTTTATAATCTTTTTTTTCAGACAGTCTGAAATGGTCTGCTTTCAGAATTATTGCAGAACAAAAAGAAAGACCTTGAGCGGTATGACATGAACAGCAAAACTCATATACCGGTTAAATTACCGGGGAGATCTGAAACTTCAGTAGCAATACAACAGCTATTGAATATAAAAAGAGTATGTGCGTGTAAGAAATGTATTTTCTGTATATCATCTAATTTGTGAAAATGATCCAAAAATGAAAAACAATGTTTCATATTGACAAACACTGAGTGAAAAAGCTCATTTTCTTTGTCGCTGTTATAGTGAAAGCAGAGTGTTAATCACAGTAAAAACAGCAGCAGGGAGAAAATTAACAGCTTCTGTTGATATGTTTTATATAATTTTCTAAACATACATTCAAATCCTTACTTACTGAAAAAGCCACACTGACATCTCAAAGATCAGTGCTTGAACACACAGGGAATGTGACTCGGTAAAATGTCTGGTTTCATTGTTGATGTTCAAATACACAGAAAGAGACTATAAGAGAGGCAGCAGATTGGGGATAAAACAAGGTCAGGGGTGACAGAAATCATAAAAACATGACAACACCATCGGTCAGTGAGCTGTGTGACAATGTGACCGTCACACAATACTCAAACACACAATCAGTTTTGGAGAAGCAACTTTAAAACTCAAAGCTCATAATTTTGAGTGTTAAACAGTAAAAGCTGCTATTGGAAAAAGAGGTTTGCTATGCTACAAGCAACAAATAGGGGGGCAAAGCTTTAAACATATCATGTTATATCATTTTATCAAATATCAGATTACATAATTTTAGTCAGAACAGTATTTGCTTGTGGCTAGTCTCAAAAAGGCTTTCTGAATGACTGACTCTCAGATTTGACAAATAAATTTACACTGATTAAGTCTAAAAACTGGTTTGTGATCTCCACTAGAGTTTATAGTTTGTAGCAAAAAGAGCAGTGTTTAACAAAGTATTTTGTTACAGAAAAGACTCAAGATGTTATGCAGTGACTTGAATCAATGAGTCGAGTCTTTTTGAATCGGTACATGAATAATCCAAATGAAATGATTCACTAAAACAAGTTTTTCAAACTTTCCTAACATAGTTATTAAAGTATTTTGTTACAAAAGGTAGCCTATTTTGCTATTAAAAAACAATGAAATATGTTAGCCTACACAGCGACTCAAATTGGTGAAGCGATTCTTTTTGAACAGGTTAATCTCCATGAATCTTCCCATTGAATAAATTCACTAAAACAGGTTTTTCAGACCAATGCTATATATTGAATAAAGGAGTCAAAAATGTAGTTATGTTTTTTTGCCATTCAAAAAAAAAAAAAAAAAAAAACCTTCCAATTCTACCACATATAGCTACTGTGGCACAAAAAGCAACATTTAATTATTTTGTTATCAAGAAAAGATGCTAAACACACAGCGACTCGAATCAGTGAATTGATTCTTTTTGAACGTTATTCTCCATGAATCTTCACAAGTTTTTCAGACTTTGCTCCACAGTTTGCTCAGCTATAAAGCTTCTTTCACAATTATAAACTCTTTCCTCTATGTCCTTGCACCGCACCATTCCCACTGAAATCAACTATTCCTCTTCATAGTTTTGATGTCACTGGTCTCAGCGACTTGCTTAGGGTGGGCAGGTTTAGGAGATGTCAGAGAGACTCATGTTTTACAGGGCAGAAGGGCACAGGACACACTCTCTCTCACACACACACACACACACTCAGAGGGCATGAGAGCTCAGGACTGCAGTCATCCACGAGAGCCGTGTCTCTTCCTGCGTTTCATCTCATGACACACTCATCTGTCTCGGTCTCTCTTTCCACACTTCTGTCTCTTTGTCTTCTTTATGCCCTTCAATGGATCTCTGCAGCCCTTCTCCCTCCTTTACTCTCTCTCACTCTCTCCAGGGATATTAGTTTTATTGAGAGGATGAGCCTCATAAAGAATGACCTAGAGTAGCAGCAAACTTTCTGGCTATATTCCCTGTGTATGTGTGTGTGAAAAATACTTCACTCTCATTTAGCTCATTGTCCCTGAAGCCTTTGCTGCTCATAGAGAAGAAGAGTTTGGAGTTATTAGTTTTTTCCTCCCAGTGGTTTAGTGTGTGTGTGTTCAGTCACCTTGCTCTGACCTGTTAGCAGAAGTGTGTAATTAACTGATTGTCTATTGAACTATTTCCCACCTCTGATTGGCTCACACGTTCAACTTCTGGACTATTTATCCAATCAAAATGAAGAATTACTTTGTAGGGAAGTTGGTGGCCAACAAAAGCATGCAGATTTCATATTCTAATGACAAATAGGACTGTACACACTCCTATACTGTAAACAGAGACAATATGTCTGATTATAGGGACCTACATCAATGCATTCCAGTAGTATGTTGTATAATTACATTAATTACATGTATTTTTAAAGTTACAATAAAAAGAAATTCATTCACAAATGATTCTCTATGTTTTTATGTTCCCCTCCACCCTCTCCCCAAAAATAGTCTGATCCTCCATTCTGTAGTGAGACAAGAGAAGTTCACACAGTGAGGGAGTCATGTTGTCAAGAAATGAAATCTGCTCACCACAAAAGAAAAGAAATAAGCAGTACAGAGGCTCAATGCATTATCAGACTGTTATTTTCAAACAACTCATATTAAAAGTATCAGGCAAATAGCCTAAAATTACAGCACAAGTCAGGAAAAGACAAAAATTATTTCTTAAAAACTAGTGTTTTGCTTTAATGGACAAATACACTGTGCAAATTGCACTGTGTTGCATAAGCAGCTTATCTACAAATTCAGGTAGATACTGCAACATGCTTAACATCAACATTAACAAATAACAAAGATTACATTTGATTTACTACCGATCTAAGATAGTTAAATAGAGTTAAGAGAATGATAAATTACATTTAAATGTTTGGTGATAGTTTTTTTTTTTTTTTTTAAATAAATTAATACTTGTATTCAACAAGGACTCTATTTTAAATAAATGCTGCTCTTTTGAACATTCTATTCATCAATAATAATAATAATCATTTTTAAGTTTCCAAAAAATATTAAGCAGCACAACTGTTTTTAACACTAATAATAATAATAATTGGGCAGCAAATCAGAATATTAAATTGATATTAGAAGGATCATGAGACACTGAAGACTGGAGTAATGGATGCTGAAAATTCAGCTTTGCCATTACACGAATAAATTACATTTTAAAATATATGAAAATATAAAACACTTTATTTATATAAATTGCTTATTTTAAAATTACTACATTTTAATAATATTTCACAATTTTACACTTTAGTTTTTACTGTATTTTTGATTAAATAAATGCAGCGGTCACTCCCTGGCTGAAATAAAGGTGAGGAAAGGACCTAAGCGCAGCAGTATAAAGTTATTAAACAGAACTCAAAAACCAAACACTCAGGGCACAAGAAAGAACAACCGGGGTATAACGCGACGTGAACTGACAAAGAACTGAAAGAAACAAAGGGCTTAAATACACCCCGCCCGACCCCACATCAAGGAGGCGCGCCCTCGCGTGCCTCAATAATAACAAAGTCCAACAGAGGAGGGCACTTAGGTAGGGGGCGCAGAGCAGAAACACAGGACAGGCAGGGCCAAGGCAAAGATAAAGGTGGGAGGAGCCAGGGTGGAATTCCCAGCAGGACGGCCAGGACGCAGGCCAACGGCAGAGTTGAGGGAGGGAAGAGCCATGGTGGAGGCTTGGCAGCTGGAACCAGGGGGACGACTGACTGAGAAGGAGTGACTGACTGGGCAACACAGAAGTTCCTGGAGGGCAGGGCGGTGCCGCAGCAACGAGCCACCGAGGTGGAGTCGGAGCCAGAGGACTGAGATGAAAGCAGAGCGACTGAGAACCAAGGCGGACCTAGGGGGAAGGAGGAGCCCGTCAGACTCAAAGGGGGGGAGGGACAAAGCCCAGCTGCAGTCTCGGAAGTCCATGGCGCAGGTAGACGACTGACCAAGCGGCATTCGAGTGACGAGGAAACCCAGGTAAGTCGTATGGACGATGGTCCCGAGTGGAGCCGAGAGGTCGAGGAGCCAAGCTGGAGCCAATTGGTCAACAGGCTGAGGTGGAGTGATGGGCACAGAAGTTCTAGGCAGAGCTAGTGAGACGACGCTCCAGGGCTGGACTGGTGGACATGAAGCCCAGGGCACATCCAGGCAGGGAGGCAGAGCCAGCGTGGGAGAAGCTAAAGCGCTGAGAGGAGGCGGTGCAGGCAGGGCTGAAGGACTGAGCAGTGCAGACAGGAATTTCACAAATAATTCTCTAGGTAGACAAAGGACAGACAAATCTCTCAGGAAAGACACTCTTGGCTGACACGTAACAGGCAGACTTCTTATGAATGAACCTCTGGGCCGACATGGAACATGCAGACATTTCTTATTAGGCTTACTTGTCACAAACAGAGGAGGTGGGAGTGAGAGGCAGGGTGGGAGCACAGAATTCAGTAACTCGGTGCAGGGTGATGTAACAGGTTCAGTGCAGGGTGACAAGACAGGCAGGATACACTCAAAGTCCATCAGTAAATCTTCTTTCGCCGCTGTAGAAGAGGTAGGGGTCCACGTCATCCCCTCAATCTCCACCAAAATTCCACTGGGGCTGATGATGTGGTCGGCTCACGCACCTGGTCAGAAGTTTCTTCGGGCTCGGGCTCCGGGACGATCCTTGGCTCAGTCTCTTTCCTCACTGGCGCAGGTATCGTGACGGGCTCTGGCTCTGCGGTGGGCTCAGGCTTATCCGTCGCTGGGGTGGAGGCTGCAGCTGGCACACTGTTTTCTTCTCTATAAAACAGCGATAGTGAAGGGGGAACCATTGTGGAGGAGTATCCGCTCCACGTACTTCTTAAAAGTCCCTACAGGCTCAACACTGGGCAAGCGCGCTCTCATCTCAGCATTCAAGCTTGTCCGGAAAACCACACACAGGCAGTCATCATCGTAGTGGACAAGGTGGTAGAGATCCAATAATGCCAGTGTGTGCTTCTCTAGGGACTGGTTCCCCTGTGAGAGGAGGAGGATATGATCTGCTGCTAGATCCATTTTTGGTCAGTTCATTTGTCACAGTCTGGTTGAAATAAAGGTGAGGAAAGGATCTAAGAGCAGCAGTATAAAGTTTTTATTAAAAAAGAACTCAAAAACCAAACACTTGGCTCAAGAACAGAACAACAGGGGTATAACGTGAGGTGAACTGACAAAGAACAGAAAGAAACAAAGAGCTTAAATACACAACCAAACCAATCAATGAAATGAACCACAGGTGTAACTGAATCAGTAACCAAGGCGACAAACGGTAATTAACACAGGCAGAAAAACTAGAACAAAAGAAAACAAACATAAGAAACTTTTTTAAAAAATATAAAAAAATTGTTGAGACCCTGAACTTTTGAATGGTAGTGTAACTTGCCCACAAAACAGCTAATCAGAAGCTTTAAAAGCATCAACCAATTGAATAAATCAGAATCAATATCATCTTTAATTATTATAAGAGAAACAAGTGCTTAGGACAAATAAACTCTTATCATTTCAGCAGAACTTTCTAATGGAACATTCTGCAGTGGCCTCCACATGACCCCAGAGACGTCAGTGTCCTGCGGTCCATCAGCGCTTCTCCTCATAAATGGAGAACATTCTCTAGACTATTTTAAGCTGATCTAAGCATCCACCTACCACTGAGCCATCTACAAAACACATTACTTTCCGTCTTTGGGTTGTGCTCATCTTGTTCAAATTTCAGAAAGATATAAGAACTAAACAAAAACTTCAGATCCTTAAAATAAAAATAGAAGGAAAATATTTATGGTAATAGCACCCCAAATCTGACTTCATGCAATCCACTTCAGCTGTTTTTTAATGAGCTGGGTCATTAAAGTGATCAAGGTTTAAATGAAAATAAAACAATAACAACAGGCTTGACCGAATGAACTTTGACCTTGACTTACCGATGTGACTGCGGTGAGAGGAGGCGTCAGACAGATGACCCCAGAGAGACAGAAGGGTCAAAAACACCAGCAAGAACCACGCGCACACCCTCTGTACCGCCCGCTCCTGCATTCTGAAACACACAAACAAACCATATCAGCACAGGAGCATTACACTGATCAGAAAGGCTATTAGACCGCATGTTTCTAAAGGGGATCTCATTCTCTCCTCTAGCGCTATCTAAATGTCATCATGCTCTCGCTGAATGTGTTCTGATACACTGCTGAGTGCACCAAAACACTGAAATATACAATTACTTACAGAGAGAGTAAGCTTTCAGGGTGGGTCTGGGTGTTCTGGCAGATAATAAACCCCTAGTGGCTGCTATTAGTACTGACGTTGGTACTCTTCTGAACTTTCATGTCTATTTGTTTTTTGCTAATCAAATTAAATTCTATTTTAATGTATTTCATTTTTTTAATTTATTCCTGTGGCAAAGCTTATCTGCTGATTTAGTGCACTACTGCTCAAGGAATATTTCTTATTATTATCAATATTGAAAACAGTTGTGCTGCTTAATATTTTTCAGGAAACAGTGTTACATTTTTTTCACAAATAGAAAAACATTTATTTGAAATATCTGAACATTTTTTGTAACATTACAAATGTCTTTACTGTCATTGTTTACCAATTTAACACATCCTTTAAAAAAAGGTTACTGCTTTTCAACGTCATTCATTTCATGAAAAAAACCCATCACAGTTCGCACTCTGACCGAGAATAATTCACACTTCTGAGGAATATTTGTGCTGGGTCTGAAGTTAAATCGCAAAACTACATAGACCATTGGTTTAGATGGAAACTCTGCAAAATAAAAAGCACTATCCAGCTTTCTTCTTCTTTCCCATTTCTTTCATATCCTGATATTCTTTTAATCCTACAGACCAATTTAAGCATTTATTTTAAGCATAATTTATTTACAAAGTAGTGAAATCTGAAAATGCAAACAATACAAACAAACTATGTATGCATGTGTGCAGTTGTGTGTGCTTATGCTATTACTGTATAAGAATTACTCTACAATTCTGTATCACACATCTGAGAAGAAGTTCAGAAGACATCATGTGAGAGCATTTAATAGTATCAGCCAGCCAATAAGAGCACACTTTCATCATTAAGTCTTCTGTGGAAAGCAGACGGTTAACAGAATTTTGTTACAAAGAGAAGTTTGTGTATATTTTCTATTGATCATGGCAACAGTAATTCATCCAGTGATGATCAAATGATGGAGAAAAGTCTTATAACTGGGCACATATCCAAAAACATGGCATTGATGAGAATCTGCATTTTAAAGAGCTGATTCAGGTGCTTGGACTGCAGTGGTGGAGCGATGTTCAGTATTGCCAAGTCCACAGATTTCCCGCGGAATAGGGCTAATTTAACAGTGTTGCCACGGGTTGTTTTTCATGTCCGCGGGTTAAAGCGACCCCAATAACGTGATACTTAGCCCCTGGAATGCTAATTTTAGCAGGGGAACCCCGCCAAAAGAATGCTGATTTTACCCCATGGGATGCGATTTTTACCAGAGGACCACCCCTGAAACGCGATTTGGCTAGTTTTGAGTAGCAACTGGGTGGGTTTTGTTGTGAAAACCTGGCAACCCTGGCAACCCTGGCAATGTTGTATAGTAGTTTCTGCATCATCCACAATCTCTAGCATGCAGAATCGGCCTGCAAGATGGGGAACTGTGCTGTGCAAATGGCGTTCAGCACTAATTTTGGGCATGTTTTCACCATTACAAGATTTGCATAATTCCTTTAGTGAATTGGGTGTTAACACAACACAAACAGCATGAGCAAATAAATGACATTATTACTGGGCACAGTTCATTCTTAGTGAACTCTCCCCCATTATTCCCCCCTGCAGTTTTATAATGGAGGTCTGTGAGTTGCTCCTCTGATTAGTATTAATGTGTTTAATAATAAATTTGCCTCTTTACATTCATAGTACACAATACACACATAAACTAATGAAACTTCAGACACAAATAGCTATTCAGCAGATTGAAATAGATAGATTTTGTGTGGGGAAAAACAGAAAAGTGTGTGTGGAAGAAAGAGAGAGAGATGAAGAGGTGATTTGGAAATGGTCTGCCTGGCTCTGGGAAGTCCATGAGTCGCTGTGGGAATGTGTCAGATAATGCAGATTTAGCGTGCTAATTATCTTTCAACCAGCAGAGCTCACTAGAAATTTCTCCTGTTAAAAGCTGAGGGGTGGGGAGGAAAGCCCCTGCCTGGAGGGAGTTATTACAGTGAGCAGGTGGACAAACACAAACACACACACAAAAAAATACTGACTGTCATTTATGTTCTCACATCATACACAGAAATCTGCAGTTTAATTTTTCCACCACTAGTGAAACCAATCCTTTTCCAAACAGATTTCCCACACACTCCCTGGCCCACATTGCTGTACAAACAGATAGTTCCTGGGTTTATGTATAGTTCTGTCATGACAACTCTCAGGTAATTGAGATTGGTATGGTAATGGATATGGCAATGTTAATGTATTTGGTCTTGGCGGAATAGATCTGCTACCCTGCTGCTGCTGCAAAACAAGAACAGAGATTTGCTACAGCCAATATATTCACAGACATTGCTGTGAGCATATAAAACATGCTGCTGCTGCACATATCACATACACGAATAAACCCCCGTAGCAGATCTACACAGGTGGAGCTGGGGAAGGAGGAGGCTTCTGAAAATGTGCTGCAGACTGCTAACAGCAAACAATGCCAAGATGAATGTTTGAGCAGCAAGCTCATTGGCTGCTGGTGCAACAGCAACCAATCAGCTGTGCTGTGTAGATAATGATGTGATCGCTACCAAATGAGTTAAAGACCCATCAGCCTGCACCATCTAGAGTTTCATGACAGAACTAGGTAATCACTGCATATTAAGTTGGGATAGAATTATTTTACCATAGAACATTTTAAACACACCCATATTAACATTTAATTCTGTAATCAGTATAGGCATGTGACGGTATCACATTTTCATGTTGCGATAATTGCTGAAGCTTTTATCATGGTATATGGTATTATCATGATTTTGAAATAAGTTGCAAAAAAAGTGTCATAGTATAAAAGGTTTAAGAAGTATTTTTCTTATAACAAAAAAAACTTTGAACGTTACTAAAAATATTACAATAACGCAATACACAAAATAATGTAAAAGTAAAATTTTTCAAACATATTAAACTGCAAAAGAATTATAAAGAACAACAGGTAACACTTTATAATTGTAACGGACGGGAGCAGGGCAACAGAGTTGGAGATCAACATGCAGGCTTTATTTACAGGAGAGCGTAGTCATACAGGCAGTAGGTCAAACACCAGCAAACAGTAACAAGAAGGCAAGGCAAAAGAGTAATCCAAACACAGGCAATGGTCAAGGCAGGCAGCAAACGATCATCAACAAGGAATCAGTCCAGGGTCAAAAACACAGGCTAGGCTAGGCAGAACAAGGAACAGAAGGAAAAACACGGAAACAAGGCAGAAACAACACTCAGCAATGTGTGTGTGTGTGTGAGTGCAGCTTATAAAGGGTCACTGATGGGAAACAGGTGTGAGTGCATGATTGGTTCCTAAGATGGGGGATTGTGGGAAATGAAGTCCATATAATGACAATAGATCACGGACCCAGGGCACATGTAACAACAATATATTAGTTAATGATTAAGAACATTTGTTAAAGAAGGTATTATTTTTTGTTAATGTTCATTAAGAAATACAACTGATCATTGTTAGTTTTAGCTCAGGTCCATTACAACTTTTGATTTTAATGTTATTAAACATTAACTAAGAAATTAACATTAAGATTAATAAATGCTTTATGAGTATTTTTCATTGTCAGTTTGGTAGTAATGAATTAACATGTTAACTAATGAAGCCTTATGTCACTAAGTGTTATTGAACAATAACAAATAATCAGTCATTATAGGGCATGTTGTAGTCCAGATTAAAATATAAAAATGTTAAAGTTTGAAAATAAATAGTCTATTAAGTCTTTAAGTATTAAGTATTTGGTGCTGTAATGAACAACATTGCAAATACAAAAAAACTGAATGGCTGTTTAAAGCATTTGAAATACTGTTCAGTAGCACAGCTGCTTTGTTTACAGCGTTTCCGGGGTAACCGCAGCATTTCTGCAGTTCCATTAGCGCTCTCTGCTGTCAGAGAGTGAACCTGCACTTTCATTCAGCACGTCTCCTTCACTTGTTCCGCCATGTGCTTCTCATGCATGTTGGGCTTGTTTACACGCGCGTATCTCTTTGACACAGCTTACAGCGGTGCATTTTATTATTTGTGCATTTTATACTCTTAACGGGGAGAGCATTCTTAAAATGCATTATAAAAATTTGAATAATTCGGTATTTTTAAGTGCCCGCGATAACAATATCGTGCATATTCATTATTGTGATATATCGTATTACCGAATATCGACACATGTCTAAATCAGTACTATAAAAAAGAAAATGGTGAAATTAAAATTTATAGTCAAGTCTCATTCCATTTAGACTGTAATTAGTCAAAGTTTTTAAATTAATATCGACAAAGCTTCATTACAAGCTTTATTATACTTCCTAACATGGAATCTCAACAGACTGATCACACAGCAGAAGGGCATTGTGCATGTAAGTGTGAGTAGTTGTTGTTGGTGGTGGTGTTTGTGTGTTGAGTTGAGTGTGTGTATCTCTGTGTTTGCTCTGGCTGCTCTTCTTTGATAGCTAAACTTCCGCTGTGTGTTCATTAGTTCTTTAGGAGCTCTCAGTAAACACTGCCAAACACCCACTGGCTAGCGTCATCAACATGTCTCTGCATTAATACCAGTCAAGCTTAATCACTAGCAAATCTCCAGCAAGACTTTAATTGCTGGCTATTTAGTTTTTGCAATTCATTTTCAATGTCAGAAAAAGGCAAAGAGTCTTAAACGAACGTGAATTTTCACTTTAAAATACATTTACTGTACTGGTATTTGCTCTTTTTAATAGTATGGGTTTTTTAGTATTACTTTTTTTTTCAGTTCTCTTCTAACAAAGGCCTGCAATTGCAGCAAATGTACTGTTATTTTTCAGACCAAAAAGTACACTGGTAATGACATGTACTGTAAAAGAGAAAAAAAATAGTTTATGGTTGCAATCTTTCTTTGCCAAATACACTAAACTGTATTGAAGATAGAGGTACAGCATTTGTAAACTGGTAGAATTTTAGAGTTAAAACCTCAGTAATTCTGAGGAAAAGCGGCGATATTTGAGAAATTGCAAAGCGGTATTTGAGGGTAAAGGGGTTTAGGATCATATAGCTAGTTGCACATAGTTGTTTTCAAAGACAGAAGTACTGTACAGTATTGTAGAGTAAGATTAAATTGCATGATAGAGGAGCAGTACTTCAGATATAGGAAAATATTTCAAAGAATTTCAGAAACAATATTTCCGAAACAGAGAAGCAGTATTTTAGACAGTACTTCAGAGAAGGAGAGGTAGAGGTCCAGCATAGAAAACTATTTCAGAAACAGAGAAGCAGAATTTTTTAGAGGTATAGGACAATATTTCAGAGGTATAGGATGGTATTTCAGAAACAGAGCAGCAGTATTTTAGAGATAAAAGTGCATTAATTGAATGTTAAAGGTTGTATTGTGAGATACGTTTTTCAGAGATATGGCTACAGTATTTTAGAGTTATGGGTTGTATTTTGAGCTGGAGATTTGCATTTCAGAGGTAAAATGGCGCCCACTTAAAGGTATAATAGTAATATTTTAAGTGTGAGGGAGCATGAATGCTACTACAGTATAACTGTATTAAACCTATACTTGCAGTCAGGGTTTTTTTTAAACCCAGTTAGTGTTTCACAGAACAGCAGCTGCATCTTAAACATTTAGAGAGAGAGAGAGAGAGAGAGAGAGAGAGAGAGAGGCAGGCGTTTCTGTTCCATTCATTTAATTAGTCCCACTGGAATTTTTGCAGATGGTGACATCATCACACGCAGACATTTCTGTTTCATTTTCTCCCCAAATATGTCCACATCAAACCTCTCTCTCTTGTTCTCACTGTTTCTCTTTTTCTGTCTCTTTCTCATGCAGTGTCTTAAATCATGCCCTAATGGTCCTGTCCTTACTCGGTTGGCCAAGACTGAAACAATCATGCCATGTCAGAGAGCTCACATCATTCCGTGTAACATTTTAGGTTCAAACACTAGCTAAATCTACAAAAATAAATAAACACACACACACACACACACACAAACCTCCTCCATACAACTTTTGCATTGTAGACCTCATTATGACCGACAGACCAAAAGGCATCAAAGAATATTCAGCCATCACCTAAAGCCCCTTTCATCTTCCCTTCCTGCTTCTATTCAGACAGGTTTTCCAGTCCTGTAACAAATGCTGCAGGCTGGTAGCTGTGCTGCTTTGTGCACTATAAAATTAATGTGTTTGTAGTTCTACTGTTCTGCCTCTACTTTCTCTTTTTCTCTCTCTCTCCCTCTCTCTCCCCCTAAAGGAACAATCTGCATATCTGAACACAAAGCTGCATAAGAGTGTCTAAAGATATTAATGCATCAGCAGTCATAAGAACGTATTTTTTTTTACCTATCAGCAGTCTTTAAAATCTATGAACAATGTGAATGTTGGGGCCTAATGTGCAGTAATCAATACTGACATGTCAGGTCATGCTGGCAAATAAAAATTTGTTTTGAAGTGACCTGCCTGGTTAAATATTTAGTAGTTCAGATTATTCCCTGACCCATCAATATTTTCACTGTCTACAAAGCCATAAAAATGCTAAATCAAAATTTCAAACTGGGGTACAGGGCCGCAAGGGAGTGCTAGTGAGTTTATGAAAAAAAAAAAAAGATCACATTTTAGGGCTGTCAAAGTGTATGTTAACTTAAAGGGTTAGTTCACCCAAAAATGAAAATTCCGTCATTAATTACTCATTATCCCTCATATCGTTCCACACCCGTAAGACCTTCGTTCATCTTCGGGACACAAAACACTGCTTCATGAAGCTTTACGAATCTTTTGTTTCGAATCAGTGGTTCGGAGCGTGTATCAAACTGCCACGTGATTTCAGTAAACAAGGCTTCGTTACATTATAAGTGTTTCGAAATTTCAATGGTTCACGTGACTTTGGCAGTTTGATACACGCTCTGAACCACTGATTCGAAACAAAAGATTTGTAAAGCTTCGAAGCTTCATGAAGCAGTGTTTTGAAATCGCCCATCACTAGATATTGTTGAATAAAGTCGTTATTTTGGCATACAAAAAGTATTCTCGTCACTTCATAACATTAAGGTTGAACCACTGTAGTCACATGAACTGTTTTAAATATGTCTTTAACATCTTTCTGGGCATTTGAAAGTGTTAGTTATCTTGCTCTGGCCTCACTGAGCCGTTGGATTTTATCAAAAATCTCTTAATTTGTGTTCTGAAGATGAATGAACAACATGAGGGTGAGTAATTAATGACAGAATGTTCATTTTTGGGTGAACTAACCCTTTAAGGCATTAATTAAAAATTATACAATATAATTTAAAAGACATTTACCTTTTTATATAGACTGACTGGAATAATTTATAAATTATATTTATATATTTTATTTTAACAAACAATATTAAATTAAAGTAAATATTTTTACTTACACTTTTGCTGACAACAATTCCAAAACGGCATCCAGTGTGAAACACTGAAACAAATTTTCAATTTTTTTTTTCTTTCAGAAACATTTATGAAGACTATCAAAGTCATTCTCACAATTTCACCATCTATAGATTAGATAATGCTCCTTTGGTGGCATTTAAATCAGCGGAATTTGACATTATTACACCACAAACATAAAACTTTGCAGTACATAAAAACACATGTACTTGATCAATGAACATAAGATAGAGAAGATAAAATGCAATACTGATCCAGATAGGGCAAGTCAACTGACCCCAAACTCCCCTACAGTGGCCCTATCCATAATGTTGAAACCTGAATAGTGGTTCGGGAGAGACCATGTCTCAAAATAGTAGAAGAAGAATCTGTTGAGTTTTCTCCCAAAAGGACGAAGCTTTTAAGAGACTCCTGGGTCTTTATCTGTGTATGTGTGTGTAATCTGTATAACCCCTACACTAAACCGGAATGTCTCGGTTGTGGGTTGATAAGATCAGTTAGTGTGTATCAGTTTACTCAAATTGCCAAAAATCATGTCCAACACACTGGTGAATATCAGCCTCCGACTGAACCAACTCGCTAGAATGAGAAAGACAGACTTCGTGAGAGAGGGGGTGGAGGATATTTTTTTCCACATGGATATTTTTATTCGTCTGATAGGTGTTCGAGGCCAGTGAGGCTGGCAGAGACAGTGCTGGTGAAAATAATGACCAAGAGTTGGCATGCGTTCTCTGTCATGTGGCAGATTCTGTCAGGTAACGGGCATCTGATGAAGATCTGAGCTAGAAAGGGCGACTCACTTTCTGTGCCAGTGGACCGAACAGGTGGTCAAACCTGGCCACCAATAAATATGATGCTCTACATCAGCCATTTAATCCCACCCACACACACCTGATCTCAATCACACAATGGCACCAGAAATGACAACCAATTAAAAATGAGAAAACTGCGGCCAGGACACCGACACCAGACAGGAGGGCAGAGCCGGAGGAAGAAAGAAGCTCCTGGATAACAGAATGGAAGACCTCCTAATGAAGTCACGCTTCAAGAAATACTCATTAGGACTCTACGATGTCAGTCATTATCCTTAAAACAAACATGGCAACTTGTTATAAATGATTTCATGAATATCAATGCAGAAATTACAACTTTTAGTTGTTTTCCTCACTGAGACCAAATAATTTACCCACAAGGACAAGGATTTCAGATATTGCCATCTTTGTGGGGACATCATGTCCAATGTAGGGTTTACCACAGTGGTCTCAAACTGCCGGCCCGCAGGCCATTTACGGCATAATCATAAGTACAAGGCACAAACATAATCCGGCCCGCTGAATTATTATTATTATTATTATTATTATTCTCTAGTTGTCTCATACCATATTCCATATGCAAAGAAAAAGTCGCCGTTCTAAGGGGCCATTCACATATCGCCTCACATAAGCGGCCGCGCCGCTTTCTCCTTCTTTCCAAAGCGCTTTCGCTCCCGTGGCGTCTGTCGTTGCTATGCAACCATGAAACGCGCTCTCCACGAGGACGAAGAAGTTTCAGCAAAAGAAAAGTTGATTTCTAGTCCTTGCATTAGCTCTACTACTAGATATATTTATGGAGATGAGATATAAAAACCACCCTGTACAGCTATGATCAGCTGTTTGGCTGAGCTTTCGGTGTTGTTACGGAAAGGCCGAAGCTCAACGGTTGGTCCTTGTCACATGACCTTGAAGCATTCTGAAAAGTTGAGATGTTTTCATAGGCGCGCCTGGAAAAACAAGCGCGCCGCACCGGATGCGCGTCACGACCGCGTCGCTTCTATTATGAGCGCGCTTGCCTAAATCACAGTAAAAGCACTCGCGCAAGTCGCGAGCATCGATTTAAACCGCCGAAACGCGTCCGATGCTACCAATAAACGTTACCGATGCTCACACGGCATCTTGGACAAATGTGGCTCAGCTGTGTGAGCAGAAGCGTTAGAATAGTGTACAGATGTATTCAGGGATTGCATTTGTTCAGTACAGTGTTGTTCAGTGCAAGATGTTATAATTTTGATGTTATTTAAGCTAAAATAAAGTAAGGGAAAATATTTGCACTGTTGAACTGTTAAAAACTAATACTGTATGTAGCAATGATAGAGACACTGCTGTTTATATTTTTTGTTAAGTATGGCAAAAACATTTTAGTTATGAAATTTCAAGTAAATGAGAAATAATGCAAAGGAAAGTAAATTTTCAGAAATTTTGCGCTTTCTTGTGCTTGAATGTTAAAATGGCCCTCCTATGAGGTGTCAATCACAGCAACGGCACCCGGCCAATTTGAGTTTGAGACCCCTGGTTTACCAGGACCACACACACACAGTAGTTCGCAGTTTTCAAACTATCCCGACTCTCTCTGTCACTATGTGTGTGTGCTTGTGTTTGTGTGTGGGTGATGGAGCAGCTTCACTGATGCAGCACAGCTAAGCGCTGATATTCTCAAACCCAGTGTGAGGAGTTTTACACAAATGAAGTCTTTGCGCAGGATAAAAAAGTATAAAACAAGATCAAAGTGAAGCAGCATGGTGCATCTGCAGCCTTTATATTCATCTTTCAGGATTTACAGGGAGAGAAAAGTCCCTCTAACACTTTGAACCAAAGCAGGATTGGTTCCGGGACACATTTGGGAATTTAAGAAATATATCTGAAATGCAAATAGCACAGCGTGAAAGTCTTTGAAAAACAATCAGTGTGTGGTAACTGAGGGGAGAGGTGGAGAGAGACCACCGATATCAGGTTTACTCAGAAACCCCTCAGCCTGCCCCCAAACAGGCTCTAATCCACTTTAAATCCACACTCTGTTCGAAATGAGTCCCATGGATTCAAATAGGATTGACCAAGTGCTACTTTGAACTCTGTCTGTGTCTTGGCCCAAGTCAAAATGCCTCCTAGAGGAATTCTCTGGCAGTCATGATCAAATGTCTTAGGAGCATCTCGCTTTCTCTCGCTTACATCTTTATCTTTCTCTCACTCTTTTTTTTCCCTCCTGTTTCTGATTGTCCCTTATTGAAAGAAAATATATTTCCCTATATATGAATGATCAACATATTACACAATTTAACAGTATATTTGAAAATATACAGAAAAATATATTGCGTAAATATATTATAATATATTGAATAATACATAAGGAATTGCCGCTTTTCATATATTGAAAAATATGTGATAATATATTTACTAATATATCATAATGTATGTAATTTTATATTCAGTAATATACTTCATAATATATAGATTTATACATGATCAGATATGGTACTGCATGCATAATATATTTCAGATATATTTACTCATGCAGTATAAACACATATATGGTAAAATATATTATGTAACACATTTCTTATATTTTATAATTATTTACATTTTAAATGTTCCATATTTTCAAGTTAGTTAACAAAAGCACACCTGCATGTACTAAAGTTTCTACCAAAGAAACTATCACTATGCTATAGCATGCACAGCTGTTATTTTTTAAATAAAGTTATTGTAGTCTTAATGGTGTTCAGCCAATCATAAACCTAACCACAGGCTCTACTCTTCAGCACAATGGTAACCCCAAAACTCACACATACCAGAAAACCTTTTAAATCCCAAAATAATACTAACAGTAACAGATCTCCACAATATTGAGCAAAACACATGAAATAGCACTTATTTTTAACATTTACTCTCCTTTAACAGTCAGAAGCAAAGCATGCTGGGAACTAGAAGTCTGTTGTAACCACTGATTGTAACTCATTCCATGAATGTGTGTATATATGTGTGTACAATACATTCACATTTATATGGGAACATGTATGTGCAATATATGTACATAATAAAGGATAAAACTTTATGAATGTAATGCTGTTTTTGTCTTCATTTATAAATATTTTATATGTATCAATATATAGCCATACATGGTTAATGCATATATTGCATTATATTGAAAAATATAAGCACTAGTTTCCCATATATGGAAATGTATTATGTAATATATCGCATTATATTTTGCAGTATATTCCCATATATTTTTGTTCCGTAAGGGGTCATACTTTAGCATTCAAAGCCTTCCAATGGGAAATTCACATCAGTCGTTTACACCTGGTAAATATCCATTTTGGGCGATCCAATTACATGAAGAACACACAATAAGACAAAACATACCTACACTAGTGCTGGTGCAGGTATATATTCACCCTGAGCATTCAGGGCAGACTTTCTTGGCCACTTAGAGAAACTACAGATGAAATATGCACTAAAGGTTTATGAGTCCACTGTAGCATCAAAATGGGCCATGAAAACCGTGCTAGTGCTGAAGGTGCTGAACTTGAATGCTGTGGTTTAAGAACAAAACCTAAAATGGAGGTTTTTCAAGAACCAAAAAGCAACAACATGGGACTCTGGGTAGTTTTAAAAGTTAATGAGAGACTGTGTGGGGCTAGGTGCACGCACGCTGAATCATTTATGCAAGAGCAGCTCAGTGTCTGTTTCTGGTGAGGAAAAAAACACTCTGCATGCAGTTATGAATTATTGAGAACAGAAAGGAGCATCCCAATGGGAGGGCATTCCAATTCTCACTGCACATAGGAGAGGACAGGAGATGAGAGTAGATGAGACAAGAGGAGAGGAAGTGAGATGAGATGAGAGGAGATGAGAGGAAACAAGATGAGTAGTTGAGAAGAGGGCTGATGAGAGGAAATGAGACAAGAGGAGAGGAGGCGAGATGAAAGAAAATGACAAAAGAAGAGAGGAGGCGAGATGAAAGAAAAAGATACAAGATGTGGGGAGACAAGATGAGAGGAGACGAGATGAGGTGAGAGGAGATGAGTCAAGAGGAGGGCAGACAAGATGAGAGGAGATGGAGGAAATGAGACGAGGAGAGGGAAAGAGAGGAGAGGAGATGAGAGGAAAAGAAATGAGACAAGATGGGAGGAGGCTAGATGAGATGAGAGGAGAAGAGGAAAGATGAAAAGAATTGTGACAAGATAAGAGGAGAGGAAGCGTGATGAGAGGAAATGAGACAAGAGGAGAGGAGGCAAGATGAGAAGAAAAAGATGAGACGAGGTGAGAGGAGAAGAGATGAGTCAAGAGGAGGGCAGACAAGATGAGAGGAAACGAGACAAGAGGAGAGGAGACCAGATGAGAGGAAAAGGGAGGATGAGAGGGAATGAGACGAGTGGAGAGGAGATGAAAGGAAATGAGACAGGGTGAGAGGAGTCGAGAGGAGGGCAGATAAGATTAGAGGAAATGAGACGAGAGGAGAAGAGGCGAAATGAAAAGAAATGAGAAAAAATGAGAGGAGACAAGAGGAGACTAGGCGAGATGAGAGGAAACGAGACAAGAGTAGAGGAGGCAAGATGAGAAAAAATAAGACGAGATGAGATGAGAGGAGAAGAGATGAGTCAAGAGGAGGGCAGACAAGATGAGAAGAAATTAGAGGAGGGGAGAGAATGAGACGAAAGGAGAGGAGATGAGAGGAAACGAGATAGGGTGAGAGGAGTCGAGAGGAGGGCAGATAAGATTAGAGGAAATGAGACAAGAGGAGAAGAGGTGAGATGAAAAGAAATGAGAAAAAATGAGAGGAGACAAGACGAGAGGAGGCGTGATGAGAGGAAACGAGACAGGAGAGGAGACAAGATGAGAAAAAAGAGGAGATATATTCCTCCGAGATGAGGTGAGAGGAGAGGAGATGAGTCAAGAGGAGGGCAGAAAGGTTGAGAGGAAATGAGACGAGGGGAGGGAATGAGACGAGAGGAGAGGAGATGAGAGGAAACACGATAGGGTGAGAGGAGTTGAGAGGAGGGCAGATGAGATGAGAAGAAATGAGACAAGAGAAGAAGAGGCAAGATGAAAAGAAATGAGAAAAGATGAGAGGAGACAAGAGGAGAGGAGGCGAGGCGAGATGAGAGGAAACGAGACAGGAGAGGAGACAAGATGAGAAAAAAATAAGATGAGATGAGGTGAGGGGAGATGAGTCAAGAGGAGGGCAGACAAGATGAGAGGAAATGAGACTAGATGAGAGGAGATAAGATGAGAGAGAATTAGACAAGATGAGACAAGATGAGAGGAAATGAGACTAGAGGAGAGAAGAGGAAATGAGAGGAGACGTGAGCAGACAAGATTAGAGGAAATTAGATGAAAGGACAGGAGACAAAATGAGAAGAGATGAGAGCAGATAAGATAAGAGGAAAGGAGAGAAGATGAGACTATAGGAGGGGAGACAAGATGAAAGGCAATCAGATGAAAGGAGAGGAGACCAGATGAGAGGAAATGAGAAGAGAGGATGGCAGATGAGATAAGAGGAAATGATGAGAGCAAACAATATGAGAACATGAGAGGAAACGAGAAGATGAAACAAGCAGACAATAGAAAATAGGAGATGAGACAAGATGAGAGGAAATGAGACAAAAGGATAGGAAATGAGACAAGAGAAGAGATGGGAGGAAATAAGATGATAGGAGATGAGATGAGAGAAATCAGATGAGACAATAAGATGAGATGAGAATATATGAGAGGAGAGAATAATATGAGAAGAGAGGAGACAAAACAAGAAGAGAAGACAAGATGAGATAAGGCATGATGTGGAGAGGATAAAAGATGAGAGAAGAAAAGAGGAAAGAAGCTGCAAATAATCATCACTAAACATTACTGAGGCAAACATTTTCTAAATCATGGCTGTGATTAACAAACATAATTAAACAACTATTTTTCAATATTTGACTAATGAAAAAGAGACATGAGAGATCAAACAGTGGTGTAAAAGATGTTTTAACTAAATCTGTTTTGAAGGGATTTCTCTCTCTAACCAACATACATTAACACTCCCTGTAATCAACCTCAGGAGGATTTCATGCACCATTTTCCTTGACAAGCACAAGTTTAAAAGCAAGCAGTACAGTTTCCTCCTTAATAAGCTCTGCATCAGCACTAAAACACAAGGATGGTGCCAAAAACGCAATGCAAGACCATGAAGCTGAATGAGTTTTTAATTCTGTGACAGCAATGAAAAACCCAGGTCCCACCAGGTTCCAACAGCATTTGATCACTGCATTACCAGTGAGTTTTCCATTACTTTTCCAGTCATCCATGACGAATGGATAAGGAATCGGTCAGTTTGCTGTGGTGGAATTATTATTGATATATTTACTAATGTACATTAGTATTTTTATTATCAAATATAATTTTTACATTTATTTATTTTTAAAATATTTATTTTTTTAATAATATTTTATGTGGTATTTCATTGGAGCCATGCATACAGCACACTATGCACACATCACACTATTTGCAATCTTGAGAATACCTAACCATTTGCTACATTTCAAATGATTATTAAACAGCAAGCACAAACTATGCGAAATCGGCAGCCTTTCCGGCGCACTCAGTGTCCGAATTCACTCACTCGTTTCATTCACTCCTTTAAGTGGACTATGTTAGTGGAGTAATGTAGGGAATAGTGAATGAGGGTATAGGGGGGCGATTTCGAACACAGCACATGACTATATAAATTAAACAGAATAAGACAGAACATGAGATGACTGTGACATGAACTATCAAAATAAAGTGTAACTGTTTCTTTTTTTTTTTTACAAACCATATTTTGACAAGCAGGGCAGGGCGAGAACTGTGAGAGAACGGTGCGAGGCCGGTGGCATGATTGCTAAGGAGCGTCACCTGCGCACTACACCGGTCTCGTATCTCTCACGGAGGAGCTCCGGAAGCATAAAGGGAGGAGCGACGACAGTGAAGGACGAGAGAGGACCAGGCCTGGATTTATGTTATGTTTTTATTATGTTTGTGTGTGCGGCAGTCGTCTGTGAGGGACGGCCACCATTTTACTTGCGTTTTGTATTTGTTTATTTTGTATTACAGTGTTTTGAATGTTCGCTGGTTCTCGCCTCCTTCTTCCCACATAAACGAACCGTGCTACACATATATTTTATCTTCACGAGCAGGGCTTTAAATATTAACTGCTGTATATGAGATGACAGATTCTATTACTGTTTAAGAAGTGTATGTAGTAATGTTTTTCTTTTATGTAGTGATGGTCTAAATATTATTTAAATATTCAGTTCACATTTGGCTTTATTCAATCCATAAATATGTGCTCTGCATATCAGGGGCAGTGATGGTAATGAGTAAAAATTCTAATGACATCTACAGAGGAAATGTGAGTGGAAAAGGTCAGAATGAGCACATGAGATTATCCACATACAAATACACAACAAAAACACATCCTTCTCCTCGCGTCTCTCTCTTTCTCTCACTTAAATTAGCAAATATATAGAAGGGAATTAACAGTCTAAGACCACGCTGAAAATCTGAGATTCAAAATCTAATTTAAAGCTAAAAAAGGCAAAAAGTCAGTTTTAGGATTTAAAAAAAAAAAAAGTAAAACAAACAAAAAAAATAAGGTCAATTTAATATGATATATTGAAAATCCTGCACTACTACTAAGTCACATATCAAATTTGTAACATTAATCATGTGAACTCTAATGCAAAAGGTCAGAATTTCTTGCTTCCACTGAAGCACAAGTCGAATACTGGTACATTTTGAAATTCAAGCAAATTTTCAATAATAAATAAACTTTTCACAAAAACGATTATGCCAAAAAAATATATTAAATAAAGAAATACTAGATAAACATAATGTAATTGTTATGCTGAAATTAAATTAAAAATACATACACATAAACTACACAATCAAAAGTTTGGAATAATTATGTTTGTCTCAATGTATATGAATCAAGTCTTTTATGCTCACAAAAGCTGCATTTATTTGATCAAAAATACAGTAAAAACAGTAATATTGTGAAATATTATTACAATTTAAATGAACTGTTTTCTAATTTATTATATTTTAAAATGTAATTTATTCCTGTGATGGCAAAGCTGAATTTTCAGCATCATTTACCGCAGTCTTCAGTGTCACATGATCCTTCAGAAATCATTCTAATATGCTGATTTCTTAATATTATCCATGTTGAAAACCGTTTTTTGCTGCTTAATATTTTTGCAGAAACTGTGATACAATACCATTTAAAATTTGTTGTTTTGTAATTAAATGTTTATATTTATTATTAAAAATTAACATGAATTTCAGAATGTTTATATATAATCTTATACACATTTTAATTACTCAAAAATGCAAAATAGAAGCATTGTCACTAGCAGTCTCAGAATTTTAGAGCTTACCCTGACTGTGTCAGAATGTGTGGCATGTTAATACCATGATGACTGCGACAAATCTGCCTCTGTGTTTAAGTAAATAATCATCTATAAATCTGTCCCCAGTAATCCATCCTTTCATCTGCTCCCACCAGTACATTACCAACAGCATAACAGCAGCCTGATCCAAATTCTCCCCTTCTTCTTTTCACACGCCACACCTTAGCATTTGCGAAGCAGGGAGTGTGCAAAGAACAGAAGTGCAAAAAGCCAGAACCTAAGCAACCTCTCACCTTGCAGAGCCAAGTTATATTAAACCTGCTTTTAAGGCTGCAAGGACTCAATAAACCCAACCCTCTCCACATGCACTGCATATCACTCCCTAGCTGTTAATTAGCATGCTGTGTGAACCAGGTGTGATTCTGCCCCTCTCACTCTTTTTATGCCTTCTTTTCTTTCCCTTATTCTTCCTGTGTGTTCACGGTGAACCTTTAACACTAGAGCTTGCGTAATTACCTGTGTTATGGCCTAGTCCGTCTGCCCTCCTGCCTGCAGAGAGCTTATGAGATCGCTCACCCCACCTCTCAGAAACCGGGCCAACACTGCTGGGTTTTATTACCGGCTGGATGGTGCACTAATAATGTCTCTGCTATCATACTTAATGAAACAGTGTGCACGAGACTAAATCTCTTTTCATGCAAATTTTATAGGCGTGGCCGCTGTAAAAAGACGAAGGCTTCGCACGATAACACACTCACACTTAACCAGGGGTCCTCGTAAGTCTCTTGAATAATTCCTGCCACACTTCTGCTATGCATGATAAATCAGACACATTTTTTAAGATACACTCTCTGCCACACACACATCCTATCATATGGGAGTGAGTTAATAAGGGAGGGAAACTAAGATCAAGGAAGATGTGGCTCTCTGGTTCCAGACTCCAGAGTCTCATTAGAACAGAGGAGAGTCACAGCAACATCAGAAACATCCTACATCCCTCTATGAAATAATTTGTGCTCTTGTAATTAATGTGACTTTTGTGCAAACCCTGCAGCTGCCAGATCGAATAACAGGAATTGGCATTAGATTGTCATAGAGAGGTTTATAGTGTTTTGTCTGGGTCTGAGCTGTATAATTTATTCATGCTGATCACTAAGGCTGAATTAATGGCGGAAACGTGAAAAAGTATTCTGCCAGTTCCTTCCTTGTGTCAGCCTAGGTCTTTATATAACCCTAAACATTAGAAAAACACTACTAATACAAGTGGATAAACCTGCTACGATCAGCTGTTGATGACAATGACACATGATGTCATACTGTTAATCAAAGTTTCAATGACTTGAAATCAAAACAAGAAATGATGTCATAGAGAGGACCTCTGCAGACCCTCATGAGTGTGTGACAAGGTCAAAAGGGCTGCATCTGAAATCACATACTTCCCTACTATATAGTAGGAGAAAAACTGTATGTGACAAAAGAAGTACAGTATGTCCGAATTCACAGTACTCATAAAAGAGTAGGCAAAAAGTACCGGATGACCTACTACTTCCAGCGAGATTCTTAAGTGTGCATATGATGGACACTTTATTATCCCATGAGGCCATTTGTGAATGGCAGTGAAAGGACGCAACTGATGCTGACAGATGACAACATGGCGAATGTAGTACTCCCAGATTACTTTCATACTACACACAATCATACTATGTAGAACATACTTTTTTAGCAGTCGCAAAGTGATTGTTTTTTCAAAATAAGTACCTAGAGTATGCGATTTCGAACGCAGCCTAAGTCTCTTAAAGTAGCAGATAGTTTGACCCCCTTATGACAAGACAATGGCAGTTCAGACTATAAAATGTAATATAAATGTAAATCGTAACAAATGTAATGATATTTATGGATTAATAATTCACAATAATTAAAACAGAAATAAATAAAACACAAAGAAAGTTTGCATGAATAATTCATTGATTTATAAAAAATATATATTTTTTTTACATTTGGAAATAGTGAATTGGGAAAAAATGAAATATTTTTACTTGGAGAGTTGTGCCACATGACCTTTTTTAGAGTTAATAAATAAATTTAAAAAAAACTTTTCTTGATGGTATAAAAGTTTTTTTTTAAAAACCTAAATGAAACCAACATGAATACAAAGAGCACGTTTCTAAGAAGTTGGCACTTTTTTTTTAGATTTTCCCTTTCTTGTTCATGGACAGTTATTTGTCATTGACCCATATAATGCAATGAAATTCCTACATTTTTATTGTGACCTACACTACTGTTCAAAAGTTTGGGGAAAGAAAATAAATGAATACTTTTATTCAGCAAGGATGCATTAAATTGATCAAAAGTGACAGTAAAGACAATTAAATGTTACAAAAGATTTATATTTGAAAAGAAAAAAAAATCTTTTAACTTTCTATTGATCAAAGGATCCTGAAAAAAATGCATCACAGTTTCCACAAAAAAATATTTCAATGCTGCCTGATAATAATAAAAGAAATGTTTTTTAGCACCAAATCAGCATATTAAAATTATTTCTGAAGGATCACGTGACACTGAAGACTGGTAGATGGCTTCTGAAAACTTAGCTGTAATAATTGTAATAATATTTCACAATATTACTGTTTATTTTAGTAATTACTAATTAGTTTAATTCTTGATGAAATAAGCCTTGGTGAGCTTAAGAGATTCTTTTAAAAAACAAAAAAACAAACTTACTAACCACAAACTTTTGAACGGTAGTACACGTATACAAAAACATCCAAACATTCTTTTTTTGTGGGGAAATTTTTTTTTTTAAATTGTGCAGTTGGTTAAGTGTATGGGCTTCATGAAATATACAAATGAATGTGATAAAGGTGATACAGAGAGAAATTTGAGTCTGCGGTAAAGTGACGGCCCAGCTCATGTGAGTCTTCTCTCCGGAGGCCATGCTGATTTTCACAGCCAAACCTCTACCTGCCGGGATACTCGACACCATGGCTAACTTTAGCAGAACGTGCCACTGACTCACAAAATGTGAGAGGCTAACAACTGTGTACCATAACTAACAAGACTTAGAGGTCATCCAGCCGTAACAGATCTGAACTCTGATGATGCCTGTCAGGATCTGTGAAGAGACAGGAAGACGTTTCAGAAAGAACAGAGTGTGTACATGGACATGAGGGAGAGAGAAATGGAGGGTTTCTGATTCTTCAACCAACACATATCGTGTCCACCAGGGGCCCCTTATATGAAAGCTTGGACTTTATCTCTCCATCTGTCTTTGTGGCTAATGGAGCTTACTCATCTGTCATCTGCCTGTTTTACCCTGTTATATGCAACACCTAGAACAAGAGAACGCTTTTAGACAGAGTTAAGCTCTGACATCACACTGTCTGATAGAACAGGCCTGTCTGAAGGAGAGAGAGAAGAGTACGAGGGAATTGGCAGCGTTTCAGGTCATTTCAGGTGCCAGGATCAATATTTCTAGAGGATGTGTGAAAACTGTAATCTTTAAGTAACATGAGCTCTGGAACAAGTCAGTCCATTGAATAAGAGCATATGGAGTCAAACGACGATGAAATGTAGAGGAAAGATTGTCAATCACACAAACAATTACATATAGTAACCACATAACTGTACAAAGTAAAAATTGTCATTTTTACAGAAAAAAACTGCAAAAATGCTACAGTCAAAACCTATTAATTAGTTAAATGTAGGTACCTTACTATATACAAATAATGGTTTGAAAGCTGTCACTGGAATGGTACTCTAAAAAGGTTCTAATATGTACCATTTAGGTACTGATAAGTATACTTTTGGTACCAGTATGTACTTTTGAGGTACTAATATGCACTCTTTAGGTACAAAGGTGTATCTTTTTTAGAAAGGGTACCGTCCCAGTGACAGCTTTTGTACCGGTTTTTTCGGAGAGTGTACAGTAAAAAACTGTAAATTTGCATTATATTTCATTGTACTGTAAAATATTGTCAATTTGATTATTTTTAAAGTAAAAACTATAAATTTACATTTACTTTATGGAGAAAAACAGTAAAAGGACAAACAAAGTGACACATGACTTTATAGAAATAATTTTGTTTCTACTAATTTTGTTATCAGTAACATACATTTTTTGTATGTTTTTTGTTAAAACCAAAGCTGCCATTTTTTATTCTAAATTTAACAGGATATTTTTACAGTGTTAAACATCAAATATGTTCTAACTCACTATGATTGTTGTTTCATGTTTAACATTTTTACTTTCAGTGTGGACAAATTACTTGTCACTGCAAACGTAGGATAGTGTGTTTATGAAACGTAGATTCCGCGTTCTGACGTAGATCCCACGTAGAAGCGCTGCATTGCGTTTACTACATCAACAGTGTAGGAGAATGACAGGGAAGAGAAGAAATTGTTGAATAAAGTCGTTATTTTTGTTTTGTTTTTGCGCACAAAAAATATTCTCTGAAATGACATTGCTGCCTATGTGTGGTTCAGAAACCCTTGGATTTCATCAAAAATATCTTAATTTGTGTTCCGAAGATGAACGAAGGTCTTATGTGTTTGGAACGTGCTCGAAGTGGGCTGGTATGCGTCGGTACGCACTTCTCTATTATTACCTTCAGCGTACCGCCAGTTTTCCATGCATACCGGCACTTCTGACATGTTGCACGTACAGAAGCCCGCTGCGCCCTCCCTTCTTCAGGAACACGTTTTGAACTCAGCATCGGGAGTACCGGCACTTTTGTTTTTCCACTTCAAGCACTGTGAGTACATCATGACAGAAATTACATTTTTGGGTGAACTAACCCTTTAACAACGTGCCTTCAGTGGACTATGTTACTGATAAAAAGTCACAATTACCTTTTTTTAATTCCAGAAACAACAAGATATGTAATGATTTCAAGTAAAAAAAAAAAAAAAACTTTTGAAACTCCATCCTCACAAGTTACAGTACATCAGTTCTTTCTCTTTCCTTGGAGCGGTTTTACAGAAGAGACTTTGATGTGACCCCTTTCACACTAACATATCTCATTAAACTTAACTAATTAACAAAAAGAAAGAGAAGGATGGTTGAAAGACTGGTTTGAGTTCAAAGCTCACTGAAGTTTATCGGCTTGTCTACAGATAAACAGTGTTCAATGTAGAGCAATTAATAGAGAGATAATAAAACATGCTTAAGAAAATCAACACATTATCAAGAAAATAACACATTACTGTATTTGTGATTACTATGAACTGTTTAAAAAATTGTTTTACCCACTTCCTGTGGTTATTACTATATATCTGATATAAAATATGGACAGTTTTTTTTTAATAATTAAAAATTATTATTATTTTAAAATATTATACTTTCTTCATGTTGATTCTACATCATTCATGAATCATCATAAATGCATTTACAAATTGAATCCCAGAATTAATTACAGAAAAATGTGATTCATTACATTCATTTTTATCAATTTACAGCCCTAGTAAAAATAGTATAGTATTTGTAACTGGAAATACTACTGTTAAAGGATTAGTTCACTTTAAAATGAAAATCACCCCATTATTTACCCTCAAGTGGTGTAGTAAAGGTGTATATGACTTTTCTTCTTTCAGAGGAATACAATCGGAGTTATATTAATAATCACCCTGATGCTCCTAAGCTTTATAATGGCAGTGTACGGAAACCACCTGTTTTGAACTCAAGTGCATCACTCCATCCATCCATCTAACCATCATAAACGTGCTCCACACGGCTCTGGGGGGGTAAATAAAGGCCTTCTGAAGCAAAGTGATGCATTTGTGTTGTAAAGTAAAGTTTCTAGCTTCCGCCAGACCGCCTTCCGTATTCAACTCATGAAGAAAGTGTAATGCCTCTCGCTACATCCTACGCCTTCCCTATTCAACTTACGAAACAAGCGTCAAACAGTTACGCTTTTTTTTGTAAGTTGAATATGGAAGCCGGTCTGGCGGAAGCTATTTATTTTACTTTATAACTTGTTAAATATGGATATTTTCCTACACAAATGCATCACTTCACTTCAGAAAGCCTTTACTAACCCCCCGGAGCCGTGTGGAGTACATTTATGATGGATAGATGCACTTTCTTGAGTTTCAAACTGGTTTCCATGTACTGCCTTTATAAAGCTTAGGAGTATCAGGGTGATTATTAATAAAACTCTGATTATATTCATCTAAAAGAAGAAAGTCATGTACACTTAGGATGGCTTGAGGGTGAGCAAGTCATAATTTTCATTATAAAGTAAACTAATCCTTTAATAATCCCCCCCAAAAAAAGAAAAAAAGAATTGATGAAAATGACAACAACCCATTTAATTTATAAATTCAATAAAGATTCTTAGATTACGTCTTGGTGTTTGTTTGTTAATGTAAATGTGTGTGTCACTGTCTACTGTACTGCCACTTTACTGCACTAATGGCCTTCAGGACCTGAGCAGTACTTTTTTAATGAATCTCTACAGCTGTTCCGGTTCCAGAATCCTTCTCCAGGTTGATGGCTCTACAGCTTAAACTGTAATCACGGATTTGAGAGCACAGAAACATTTATCCACGCACAGAGCAGCGAAGTGGCTCGACTTGTCTTCTGCACTTTTTATTATCCTTTCAAAAACACAAGTTGTTCTGGATCACGGCCAATCCGTTCATAGCACCGGCTTATTTGCATGTATTTACATAAGTGGAAGCTTATGTCCAGAACTGCCCTAATCCTCTTTATTCAAAGAGAGAGACAGATAGAAAAAGAGAGCTTTGACCACTGCCTGCGGTCCAAGGTCACTAACGGAGATTTGTGACAGAAGAACTCACTATTAAAGCAGCACATGGTGATCACCAGATGGGCCTGACAAACACATGTATGCTGACAAGCCATACAGGGATATTGCCATACAGTGACTGCGGCAGTGACTGCAGAAAAAGAGTATCTGTAAATGAATCACTGAAGGTGTCTGGACCTCATCACACTCTGGTTTGCATTATAGGTGAAAGTGAGAGAGGAGAATCAAATTGTCGACCTGTTAGAAAACCCCAGTGCGGCACATGGAAAACTACCACCTCTGCCTCCATCTTTCTCAATAAATAATATTAATATGAAGATAAATGCATTATATATCAGTTTTATGGTTTAATATTTTCTGTGATTATTTATTTATTTATTTTTGATAGTTTTATTGCTATTTTTTTTTTTTGCGTTACACTTTCTGTTGGTGTGCTTTGTATATGAGAAAAGCATATTAGAAATACAAAATCATTTTTATTGTTATTGTTATTATCATTATAATTTTTCTATTGTTGTTTCATTAATAATAATAATACTCAGTAATTGAATACATTTTTTATTTTTGTTTCAAAGCTTACTCTGTACTTATTTCATTCTGTTTTTATTTTTTATTTACTGCATCTGCATTATTATTATTGTTGTTGTTGTAATTAAATAATAACAATAATAATAATTATTATTATTATAAATATTATTAAAGTATATACACTACCAGTCAAAAGTTTGGAATCGGTAAGGTTTTTGATGTTTTTAAAAGAAGTTTTGTCTGCTCACCAAGGCTGCATTTATTTAATTAAAAATACAGTAAAAACAGTAATATTGTGAAATATTATTGCAATTTAAAATAACTGTTTTCTGTTTGAATATATTTTATAAAGTAATTTATTCCTGTGATCAAAGCTGAATTTTCAGCATCATTACTCCAGTCTTCAGTGTCACATGATCCTTCAGAAATTATTTTAATATGCTGATCTGCTGTACAAAATATTTGTGTACAATTTTTTTTTTTAGGATTCTTTGATGAATAGAAAGTTCAAAAGAACAGCATTTATTTGAAATATAATCTTTTGTAACATTATAAATGTCTTTACTGTCACTTTTGATCGATTTAATGCATCCATGCTGAATAAAAGTATTAATTTCTTTAATTTCTTTTCAAAAAAATAAAAATAAAAATTCTTACTGACCCCAAACTTTTGAACGGTAGTGTATAATGTTACAAAAGCTTTGTATTTCAGATAAATGCTGTTCTTTTAAACTTTCTATTCATCAAGGAATCCTGAAAAAAAAAGTACACAACTGTTTTCAACATTGATAATAATCATAAATGTTTCTTGAGCAGCAAATCAGCATATTAGAATGATTTCTAAAGGATCATGTGACATTGAAGACTGGAGTAATGATGCTAAAAATTCAGCTTTGCCAACACAAGAATAAATTACACTTTAAAATATTTTCAAATAGAACACAGTTATTTTAAATTGTAATATTATTTCACAATATTACGTTTTTTACTGTATTTTTATTTAAATAAATGCAGCCTTGGTGAGCAGACGAAACTTCTTTTAAAAACATTAAAAATCTTACCGATTCCAAACTTTTGACCGGTACTGTATATATATATATAGCATAATTATAATTATTATTATTATTATGGGGTAAATTAAATTAAATAAAACAGTAATCAAACAAACAATAAAGAATTACATTACTGATGTAATATTAAATATTACACTTATTCATATTTTTAATTATAAATATTAAATTAAAAGAGTAAATAAGAAGGATAAAGATGAAAAATAAAACGAAATATGCCAATAATTCTAAAAATGAACATAAGCGTAGTGATTCTTGTGCCTTCTGATCTCTCTCTCATCCTCTGTGAGAAGACAGGCATTACAGCAGCTAGAGAATCTGGTCTTTGTTGTAAACCCTTGGCGCAATAAACTACATTATATTAGTATTCTCTGACTGCAGCCCCTCTGTAGAGCAGTGACAGCAGGTCAGATCCAGAGGGGCCGAGGGCAGAGGCTCCAATAGCAAAATCTGCTTAGGGCTCTACCATGTACTGTTATGGCAGGGCTCATTGGAAACCACATCAAAAAAGTGGTTACAAAATAAAATAAGTGTCTAAGCTGTTCGAAAAAACAATGCTATTCTCAGTCTCGACCTGTACTCCAGCATCACACAAAGTACAGTAGAAAATTCTATGTAACTATACCTAAGCTGGGTGATATAGCTAAACAACTAATTGCAATATTTTTAGCTATTTGACAATATCCATCACCATAGTTTTTGCTTTTGCTCTAAAATAGCTTTCAAAAGTAGGCAACACAAAATAAATCTAGTTAAAAAATAATCAAGCTTAAAAGCTTATGCTTAAACTTAAATATTTATCTGCATATGTTTACTAAAACATTTTAATAAATGAACAATGCAATGCAGAGAATTACAAGGACATTTCTGAGTGCTGATGCAAATGAAACATTGATTGAATCAGAGTTTTGATCACAAGTCCACATCAGTTTTACTACATACATTTAAACCAAAGACGGTCTTAATGTTCTCATACTCATAAGGAAGGATCACAAACTTAATGGCAAACTAAAGGTCACCTTAAAATTGCTGTGATTATCAAGTAATTATCAATTAAGTTTACTTAATTTTATATTACCAACAAAAATAATTGTAGACACTGTATTATATATTCAAAAAATATCCAATATACAGTATATCACTCAGCCCTAAACACATATGAGAATTTACAACATTAAAAGGCAACATTAGTGCAATTCAAAATGTCTGTAGAGCTCTATCATGCTGTCACTTGCACAATTAACATGTTTTGTCTAAAATGTGTTTGCTTATGCCTTGTTGATCCCGGCAGCAGCGGCAAAACATTAGCGCCTGTTGTGCTATTATTTCGTTTTCAGCACTTGTTTATTGATTGCTGCGATCCAGTTAAACAGCAGGAAGTCAAGTGGAAAAGTGTTTCATTTCCATAGTGTTTCTTCTCCATCTTCCTCTCTATACATCTGTCCACACTTTCTGCAGAAAGACCATCTGGTCATTAATTTTCAACATATTACTTCAGTCCTTCTCTTCACACACACACACACACACACACACACAGGATGTTTGCAAACATTATCGATGTGCCAGGGTGAAGTGACTCACAAAGCATCAATCTGTTAACTGTGACCATATATATATACAGGTGCTGGTCATATAATTAGAATATCATCAAAAAGTTGATTTATTTCACTAATTCCATTCAAAAAGTGAAACTTGTATATTATATTCATTCATTACACACAGACTGATATATTTCAAATGTTTATTTATTTTAATTTCAGTGATTATAACTGACAACTAAGGAAAATCCCAAATTCAGTATCTCAGAAAATTAGAATATTGTGAAAAGGTTCAATATTGAAGACACCTGGTGCCACACTCTAATCAGCTAATTAACTCAAAACACCTGCAAAGGCCTTTAAATGGTCTCTCAGTCTAGTTCTGTAGGCTACACAATCATGGGGAAGACTGCTGACTTGACAGTTGTCCAAAAGACGGCCATTGACACCTTGCACAAGGAGGGCAAGACACAAAAGGTCATTGCAAAGAGACTGGCTGTTCACAGAGCTCTGTGTCCAAGCACATTAATAGAGAGGCGAAGGGAAGGAAAAGATGTGGTAGAAAAAAGTGTACAAGCAATAGGGATAACCGCACCCTGGAGAGGATTGTGAAACAAAACCCATTCAAAAATGTGGGGGAGATTCACAAAGAGTGGACTGCAGCTGGAGTCAGTGCTTCAAGAACCACCACGCACAGACGTATGCAAGACATGGGTTTCAGCTGTCGCATTCCTTGTGTCAAGCCACTCTTGAACAACAGACAGCGTCAGAAGCGTTAAAGATAAAAAAGGACTGGACTGCTGCTGAGTGGTCCAAAGTTATGTTCTCTGATGAAAGTAGATTTTGCATTTCCTTTGGAAATCAGGGTCCCAGAGTCTGGAGGAAGAGAGGAGAGACACACAATCCACGTTGCTTGAGGTCCAGTGTAAAGTTTCCACAGTCAGTGATGGTTTGGGGTGCCATGTCATCTGCTGGTGTTGGTCCACTGTGTTTTCTGAGGTCCAAGGTCAACGCAGCCGTATACCAGGAAGTTTTAGAGCACTTCATGCTTCCTGCTGCTGACCAACTTTATGGAGATGCAGATTTCATTTTCCAACAGGACTTGGCACCTGCACACAGTGCCAAAGCTACCAGTACCTGGTTTAAGGACCATGGTATCCCTGATCTTAATTGGCCAGCAAACTCGCTGACCTTAACCCCATAGAAAATCTATGGGGTATTGTGAAGAGGAAGATGTGATATGCCAGACCCAACAATGCAGAAGAGCTGAAGGCCACTATCAGAGCAACCTGGGCTCTTATAACACCTGAGCAGTGCCACAGACTGATCGACTCCATGCCACGCCGCATTGCTGCAGTAATTCAGGCAAAAGGAGCCCCAACTAAGTATTGAGTGCTGTACATGCTCATACTTTTCATGTTCATACTTTTCAGTTGGCCAAGATTTCTAAAAATCCTTTCTTTGTATTGGTCTTAAGTAATATTCTAATTTTCTGAGATACTGAATTTGGGATTTTCCTTAGTTGTCAGTTATAATCATCAAAATTAAAAGAAATAAACATTTGAAATATATCAGTCTGTGTGTAATGAATGAATATAATATACAAGTTTCACTTTTTGAATGGAATTAGTGAAATAAATCAACTTTTTGATGATATTCTAATTATATGACCAGCACCTGTATATATATACATACTCACATACACAGATTGATTATATAATATATGATATATATATGGGAAACATGACTTAGAGAAAGAAAAAGAGGGACAGTGCATGCTAAGCGCGCACACACACACACGCACACACATTCACGTACACGCCACTAAACAACAGCAATCCTGAAATGAATCAGACAAACCATCTTTAAACTTGAAGAAAGATGAAGCAGGCAGCTGCAAAGCTTCTATTCAAACTTCTGCCAATATCCTCACATTTTTGCATTTCCTGTGTTTGTGCAGTAGAATCAAGAGCTTTACACTGTAAGCATACGAGAGAAAAGGCTGAAATAAACACACAGTCGTGCAGAGACACTTGGGGAAGGATTCCACACCAGCCTCTGTTTTCATTTTTGAGCTGCTTATCCATTTCTGAGTTTCTGATCCTGTGATCTGAAAGCTTCTCTGCAGCCTCTCAGCTCCTCCACTGGTGGGATGTTTGGCTGATGCTTCAGTATAATCTAATCTCAAACATCGTGCAGAAACACAAAAACAACAGCAGCTGCCAGAACAGAAATTCAAGACAATCTCACAAGACACAGAACCTCTCGTAACATTAAAAAAAAAAAAATGGTAACACTTTAGTATAGGGAACACATATAAACTATTAACTATAACTTTTCCCTTAATAAACTCAAAATGTACTGCTTGTTAATAGTTAGTAAAGTAGTTGTTAAGTTTAGGTATTGGGTAGGATAAAGAAAGTAGAATAAGGTCATGCAGAATAAGGCATTAATATGTGCTTAATAAGTACTAATAAATAGCCAATATTCTAGTAATATGCATGCTAGAAAGCAACTAATTAAAAGACCCTAAAATAAAGTGTTACCAAAAAAATCACACCTTAGTGTAAACAACACACCAAATGGGAGCCAGAGAAGGAAGCACAATGTTTTCTTTCTTGTTTGCATCCTTTCTTTCTAAGATTATTTTCTAAGAAATTCATTAAAGGGATAGTTCACCCACGCTACGCCTTCCCTATTCAACTTACGGAACGAACGCAGTTCCGTTTTTTCCATAAGTTGAATAGGGAAGGCTTAGGACACACAGCTTAAGCTTTTTGAAGAATACGGAAAGCGGAAGCACGTGCAAGGCGATCATTTGTGTTTATAATGCATATACAGTTGTATTTTTTTTAGAAAATGACCGATCGTTTCGCTAGATAAGACCCTTATTCCTCGTCTGGTATCGTTTAAAGCCCTTTGAAGCAGCACTGAAACTGTAATTTTGACCTTCAACCATTTGGAGAGACCACTGAAGTCCACTATAAGGAGAATAATTCTGGAATGTTTTCATCAAAAACCTTAATTTCTTTTCGACCGAAGAAAGAAAGACATGAACATCTTGGATGACATGGGGGTGAGTAAATTATCAGGAAAATTTTATTTGAAAGTGGACTAATCCTTTAAACTACGCCAGAGCGCGTACACACCTCACGCACCAGATGCCGTGCGCAAGGCAGTTGGACATAGTGGTGTATTAGAGGTAAAAAATGATATAAATACTGTTCAGTTTCTCGCACAAACCAATCGTTTCGTGTCTTAGGACATCAATGTGACATCATGAGCCGCAGGGTTTAATTTGGATTTGTCTGTGCATGTTTTTTTGACTCTTATAGATGGTGTTGCCATTGACATGCATTATACGACTGACAGACTGCAACGGTTCGAGTTAAAAATCATAATTTGTGTTCTACTGAAGAAACAAAGTCACCTACATCTTGGATGCCCTGGGGATAAGCAGATAAACATCAAATTTTCATTTTTGGGTGAACTATCCCTTTAATAACTCAAACCAACACACTGGAAACAGGAGGAACAGAAAGGGTGATTTTACAGAAAAATATATTGACTTCATACACAAAGTGAACAAAACTACTTTGAGTTGGCTATTTTTTAAAGTTGATCAGTTGATCCAATTCACAAAACCGCTCTGGGGTGCATTTCCCGAAAGCATCGTTAGCCAACTATGGTCGTAAGTTCCACTGAACTCCACTGGTAACAACGGAACTTGCGACCATAGTTCGCTTTGGGAAACGCACCCCTGAATGATTCATTGGGACAAAGTGAATCTGAATCGGCTGCAGCAGTTAACAGACTAATTTTATGATGGCGTCTTTTCTGAAGCTCGCAAGTCTCTGTCCCATAACAAAATTATTAAAAATATCACCTTTTGTGGTGCTGCATAGAAGAAAGAAAGTAATACAGATTTGGTCCAATTTGAGAAAGAGTAAAAAAAAAAAACATATATTTCAAAAACAAAAGACATATATTTCATTTGTGACTGAACTAAAAATCTGTTACTCTGTGTTATTTGCATTCGTAGCTTTCGCAATATTGTTGTTTTGCAATATTATTTTTCATTTTACAATATTGTTGTTTACAATAAACTGAACTAAATGAACTAAACGGAACTGAATTGAATCTGAACTGTACACCTCGTGTACTAACCACCATTTCTTTTTTCAAGTTGCGTTAGACGGTCGTTTAAAGCAAGTTGTTTAAAAAATTTGAGCGAGCAAATGATACTGCGGTGGCTGTTACTGACTATTTAAATCTGGCAGGTTTAGTGTCTCGTGTTTCAAATGCAATGATGCTGGTAGTGACTATTCTCTCTGACCAGTCAGTGATCTGCAGTGTTTACACGTCACATTTAGTATCAGTTCGGCTCGCTTGGAACCTCCACTGAGGTGGTACTATTTAAGCGAGCCATACCGTTCCGTACCGAGCCGCCCCATGCAGTGGAAAAGCGCCAAAAAGTGAGCCGTACTGAGCCGTACCGAACTGTACCATGCAATGGAAAAGTGCTATATGTTTAGACTGTGTTTGACCAACTAGCAGTTAACCAATGGATAATCAGTTTTACTTTTCCAATTCAAATTAGACCGGTCGACCTTTTTATGTAACTGACTTTAAAAAGTTAGGACAAGTCTTGAAGAAAAAATGAACCTTTAAGACTAGTCTAAGCAGTTTATGCAACTGGCCACTAAACTAACAGAACTGAACTGCACAGAATTGAAGTGAATAAACTGAATTGAACTAAATGGAACTAAAAGGGGCTTTCGCACCGGAGGAGCCTTTTCATAGTTCCTAGAACTATTGGCTGAAGTACCCGGATTTTGGCTTGTTCGCACCGCAGGAACTAGGAACAAGAACTCCTTTTGGAGGAATTAAATTAGCTCCTATTTCAGAGTAGGGTCTAAACCAGCACTATAGAAACTATCAGTGACGCAAGTGCACATTGATTGATCAAACGCATGTCAAACATATTTACTTCACAAACATGGAAAACAGCAATAACGGCATTTACCTGTTGTCTGCAGGGTTGTGTTTTTTTCTCCGCCTCGATGATATGCAATACTGAAAGTTGTCATAGGAGATTTTGTCTCTTAGCCCCACTTTTTGCTCTTTCAGTCGCGTAGTTAGGCGTTTGCATTCCATCTCCGTTATCACAAAACCCACGACACACAACAAACACAGCTCCGATCACCGCATCCTCCATCCACGGGTTTTTAGCGTTTGTAAATACCGCGCTTAAAGGCGCCGCTGTCGGCCGCTTCAGAGTTCCTATTACCGGTGCGAATGCAACCAGGAACATGGCCTGGGGAAAAATTAGTTCCCAGGGAACGATCCTAGTGGCTAATTCTTATAACTGAGTTCCTAGAACTATTCAGTGCGAAAGCCCCAAAACTTAATCTAACTAAACTGAACTGAATTGAGTTGAAAAGCAAAAGCCAATTAATCTCCACAAACTGCCAACTGTTTTCCTCAAAAGTCTGGCAGCAAGACTTGAAAAGCAGCACATGAGAGAGAAAGACGATGCTATTAGACAGTTGTGTTCCTTTGTGTGTTCAGTTTGTGACACATCTTTACCTCATTAGTTGTAAAGCGCTTTAATTAGACAGTGAGTATCACTTTAGTGCTCCATGTTGCAAGGTATATTGAATCAGAACATCAAGAACATTGTCCTTGAAGAAACAGCTTTAAAACACAAAACATCAGCTGGAAGTGAAGCCACAAGACCTACCTGTAACAGCCACATGGGGAAAAAGAACTTTTGATTGTTTTTCAAGGACATTGCTCAAGCTACATCTGACAGATCTCACGCAGCTGAGGGCACAAACCTATCTCCATTTCATCAGGCGGCATTTTTTTTCCTTATCATATGTTTAACCCACATGTCAGCCTCAATCTTACAGAACTAAACCAAACCACTCTCAAAACAGTGTTTCGGAATTCTCATATTCACATAAACGCCATGGTTTCCTTGCCAGCTAAACATGGTGAATTATGGAACAAATCACAGAGCAGCGCTCCTTATTTCCACTCTTAATAGTGTTATTAGATGCTTCAGCGACCTTCTCACATTAAATCAAACAGAGAGTTCATCATTTTCAGAGCTCTGAACCCAAAGGGAAAGATTCTGACAATGGAACCACAAACTCAATTCCCTTCAAGTCATCTTAAAGGAAAGAATAACAAAAACCCAGAGCTTTCTGATCTCCAACCATTAGATTTAAGAATTATTGGATTTTAAAAATTATTGGAATGCAAGACCATTCACACACAGTTATAGCATATGTGTGTGTGTGTCTCTCTGTGTGTGTGTGTGTTCTTGTATACATGGTTTATGAGGACACAAATGTGTATAATGACATGGGTATTACAATGTAAGAGACTGTCCTCCAAAAAAAAATGACCCTATAGGTCGTTTTCCAACCACCTTATTTCGACCAATATTTACGTTTTAAAGTCATGCGCCCTGTCGTCATGAAATGACGTATGACCGTCATTACCAATCAAAATGCATGTTCATTTAAATGCACTGTGTGGACTTTTTACATCATTTGTCCTATTTCCATTTAGCAAAAATCATTTTTTATTAACGACTACACCCAATGACTATATACAGTTTGTACAGTATAAAAACCATTATGTGGAGTCCCCATAAACCACATATACAAGTGTGTGTGTGTGTGTGTGTGTGTGTGTGTGTGTGTGTGTGTGTGTAAAAGGTGTCCTTAAGCAGGGTAACAGGAGAGGATGGCAGAAGACTTGTCCGGAAGCCAGTTGATGGTACTTTAGCATTCAGCAGATGTTCTTCATGGTGTGTGGTGACAGGATTATAGATGTGCTGCTCTCGCTAGCCTGTCTGAAACAAACACATCAAACTAACAACCAACACCACACTAAACCAAACCAAACCTAACCATCACAATCCAAAACTAATAACTCCCACTCAAAAGCATTACACCTGAAACAATACAGTATAATCACGAGATATAACACAAACCATTAAAAATTGAATAAGACTGCATTTGAAAGTGCCCCTAATATGCTATTTTAAAGGTCCCTGATTTTGTTTTGGAGGTCTCTTACAACAGGTTTACATGCATCCAATGTCAAAAACACTTTAATTTTCTCATAATATACATTGTACATCACCTAATTTCTCAAAGAGTCTGAAAACAGTTTGTTCGAAGATTCAGTCTCTCTAAACCCTTCCTTTCCATAAACCTACTCTGCTCTGATTGGTCAAACGACCCAGTCTTTTGTGATTGGTCTACCGCTTACAGCACATGTCAGAAACAAAATGCCCATTACCATATCTGAATTTCAGCTCCGGAGGCTTCCTTAGCATTGTATACACAGTGATACAAACACTGATTTTTGTTTCTGTATCAATTCCAGCATCCCTTTTGCATCAGTCCTCAATCCCTTTTGATGTGCATGCAAACTGGATTTCCAGTGCTGAAAATAGCACTTTCTTGACATGTCCACAACTCAAACCAAACTCTTCCAGGCCTCAGCGACAACTACAATGTTCGAGCGCAGGTCAAAGTAGACATTGTTTGCAGGCAGCAAATGAAGACCATAGGTTGGCATTGTGCAAATTTGTTACATTGTCACATAGCTATGTAACAGAAAGTGAGACTGGAATTGCTGATGACTCATTTCGGCAGTTAAGAATCAATTCTTTCTTATAGAAGACAATGTCATGCAATTTGATGTTTAAAATTGTGCATACCTTTCACAATCACAAACAGCTATATTACACACTTCATCAAAGGTAACATTTGAAAAAGCATAATGGGGCACTTTAAGATTGCTTTCCGATTCCTGAATTTATATGAAGATGCAAATAGGATGCAAATTTTGTCACTCTAAGAAAGCAGAATTACTGTGGAATTAAATTTGAAAACATTCATATAATTTATATAAATTTCATTACCAATAAACATGTTATCAAACACGCATCATATGGAGTATATTAATGATGATTGAAAACTACTACACTTTCCAAAATGGTCTAATTTAGCCCAGAGTCTTCATAGGGCCAACAAATGAAGCATTCTTGCAAAATGCCATCTGTTCAAGTCCATTTGTTGAACTGATAACATTTGCTGAATATTTTTGTATTGCAATGAACAAAATTTTTTCTCCTGTCATTCCAATTTAATATTCTGGCGAATTTGCATCAAATGACAACACATGACTTGAAAGTGAGACAATTCTGAATTTTAGCTAACAATTCCTTTTCAAATAACACAAACTAAAACCAAACTTGTCTCTGCACATCTCACGCTTTTACACATACAAACCAGCGAAATCAAAAGTAAACACCTTTTTTCACACCTTAAAAAGAAAGGTATTATGGCTGAGCATGACACATAGAGCTTCACAAGTGAACCAATTTTAAACAGTGTGGAAACGGAGACACGAAGTATCACAAAGTATTTTAAAATACTTCTTTTCCTGCTTTATTGTGTTACATAATGACATATGGCAATACAATAAAGCAGGGACGTCTCATGGGAAGCAATGACATCTTTTGGGAAGGTGCCAGAAAATCTGTAGTAATCAATGCCTGGGCTCCATCTTTTCAAATATCATAAAGTTCATAATGAGCTAGTTTATCACATCAGCACCCTGATCCTGTAGAAGGTTGTGAACTTCACCTGTGACACAGAATCTCTTATTTTATTTAAATAAGACGGTGAATAATAAGACAGTTGCCCTCCTGAAACACAAAGTGTCATTTTGTGCAGTATCCTCTGGCTGATATGATGATGCAACATTCAGAAATGTATCTGGCTTACCCTCTGTTTCACCGGCTACACAACAAGTACTCAAATCACTAACCAAAACCACCAGTCACGAATCCAAAGTACAGTGGACCTCAACAGGGTTGCAAACCGAAAACCTTTTGTTATTCAGAACCAGTTACAATTATGTTCGGTTCCATTAAAGGCTCTCTCATTTTCTTCACTGATGAGAACAGAACACCATAATGAAAATACTTTGACAGAGTTTCCTGTACTACTTACTTAGTATGACACAGACAGTGCGAAAGGGGCTGATCTACTGGGATGGCAACTGCCACCCTAAGAAAAAGCATTGCCACCCCATCTGCCACACCAGATTTATCCCAGTAAAAATATGAATGTAAATTCTGGTTCTATTTAGTAAATTCAGAACATACAATGCAACCAGTGCAGTCTAATTCCTGAACAAATAACTCTTATATGAGCCAGTTCTTTTTAGTGAAACATCCCTAGGCCTCATTCTCATTTGTATGTAAAAACCCTTCTACATGAGAATGAATTTATGAACAATAAGAACAAAATTATTCTTCTTTTGTTATATGACTAAGGCCTAGTTTCAGTTCATGTACCCAATTAGAATTACAGGTTGAACGAAAAAACTGCATGCAAAGAGACCTGTCTTAAAATCATTACATTAGTACTAGTTTTCCTTCTGCTAAATGCTAATTGATTTTCAGCAGTATAATGGAGTATGTCTGTGTGAGGCTGACTGTTCTATCCATGTGCTCATGTGCTGTTGTATCCTGTTCCAGACAGATACATAGGGGGGCACACAAGGGCATAATCCACCCAGGAAAAAAGGATTCTCACCACCACCTGCCCAATCTGGCAACCCAAACTGGCACAGTAGACACTCAATCTGGCAACTCAAACAGCAGTACACAGCTGGGCGGTGGTCTGGTCCAGCCTCTTCATTTGCTTGTTTGAGCTTCTCTTCTTTGCACAGTAACATTTTACCCTCCTCATTTATGAGAAAATGTGCTGTCCTGCTTTCACTCAACAGTTATTGCTTTTAACAGCATTAGAAGTAATCTACAAACACTTCTCTTGCAGTAGGGCTCAGCTCTGTACTAGAGGGTTATTTAGGGATATATGTTGAAATTCTGTGAGTAATGCATCATGAAAATTGCTCAGATGTGACCAGAGATATAACTCTGATTCACTCATTAATATTAAACACTCTGTAATGAACAAGAAAGCACATAAACATTGTACGGCCAGCTAAACCTACATTCTTTATGCTAAATCAAACTGACTAAATCATCCAATGCTTGTTTAGCTTATTTAACATGCTCTTGTGGTCCAACAACAGCAAATATTTTTGTATCTTCAATAGCGCTTGTGTATGGAAACTACATGTACATTTACAGTAGGTAAACGTTTCTAGCTGACAATCCCAGAATAACCAAGTGAAAACTGTTAATACTGAAAAACATTGATATACACATAAAAGACTTGCAAAACATATAGGCCAAAATCATACTTAAGCATTTATCATACTCTCACAATCAAAAGCAACTTTTTGTTTCCCAAAAAAAATAAAAATGGATATCTGAGGTCATTTTAATATATTTTAATATACACAGATTTACAGTTTTGTAACAATGTGTGTGATATACAGTAGAAAAGCATTTATCCCTGTATATAATCATTACACTGTGGGAAAATGATTATGCTTTCCTATATGTATGTCTTAAAATTTGCAAACCTATAAATAACACAATATAACATTACTATTTAGGACTATTCAGAGCTGAATACAACTTAAAGGGATAGTTCACCCAAAAATAAAAAATTCTGTCGTCATTTACCCTCAAGTTGTTCCAAACCTGTATTAATTTTTTTCATCTGCTTAACACAAGAAAAGATATTTTGAAGAATGTTTATAACCAGACAGTTGACGGTAACCATTCACTTCCATAGTAGGAGAAAAAATACCATGAAAGTCAATGGCTACCGTCAACTGAAACTCATACAGGTTTGGAACAACATAAGGATGAGTAAATGATGACAGAATTTTCATTTTTGGCTGAACTATCCATTTAAGCTCAAGATCTGTGGCAAACTGTTGATTTTCACAAAAATAATTTTGATTCACCCCTCAGATTGGAGCTGAGATTTTGATCTCCTCAGACTGGATAAAAAGGGAAAATACATACAGTATATAGTAATGCGCTTACAATGGAAGCATTGACCAGAGGGTTTTAAAGGTGAAATGTATTTTATTTATTTTAATCACATTTACCAATGTAAATATCTGAGATGTAAAATTGTCCCTATGAACTGAGATAGATAGATAGATATTTAACCAATGAAACGTGATTTATACTATTACTTACTGTCAGAAATGTAATTTCTTTAATGATGTAATTATCAGTGAGGAGTAACATGATGTGATCTTTATAATACATCCAAATGCGTAAGTAAATTGGACACTTTGAGCTCAAATTGTAATTTAATGCCTTTCTCATTTCATGCGCTCTATCCTCAGATAAATGAGGACTCCTCCTGATCCGCATTGATTAACTGGTCTGCCCTGTTTTAATGAATCCAATCGTGACTAAGTATCTGTTGGCGAGATGTCTTTGATCACAGATGATCCTCTAATGGAATCTTTCTGATGCGCTCAGTCAGTTCTCATCCCTTTCTCTCTCGCTCCCTCTCTTTCTTTCTCGGCAATGGCCCCTGGAGCAGTTTTGTATGGTAAGCTGTCTGTGCAGTTGGAGAAAAAGCAACGCTTGACACCTTCTTCTGAAAAATGTGGCCAAATCAATGTTTTATGACCCCTTTTGGCTTAGAGCACATTATGGATTTGGGAGGCCTTTCCTTCAGAGCTTTTTTGAAAACTGTTAGGTCCATTGGAAGTTAACTGCAAAAACACAAGTGAAGCTGCAGAGAAAGATAAAGAGTGATGGGGAGTTTGAGAGGCAGAGAGAGAGAGGATGTGTTAAACAGAAGTGGAAAGAGAATAGATTTGGGAGGGCTACTTCAAAAATGTATTCCAGTACAAATGACAAACATAAAAAAATACCTAAAATGAAAATTAAGTAACCTAATTTGACCTAACTTTTCTTTTAAAGTCCCCCTGTAGTCAATTATTTAACTTTAAAACTCATCTTTGATCACCAAAATGACATATTTAAACATTTTTTTCCAGTAAAAACATTTTATTCATGCCTTAAAATAGCTTGAATGTAACTCTACACCCTTGCCTCATTTAATATACACGGATCCACGAATATGCAAATTAGCCCCACCTCGACTCGCTCACGCCAGCTCAGAGAGTCTACTGTTGCATAGTGACAAGCAATTTGTATTTTGTGTTGTGGATATTTAAGAAAAAAAAACTTGCTTCGCTTCGTATATTCAGTTTAACAGCTGTGTAACTGAACTGCTCACATATTTTTGACGCTTAAATTGTGTTCTAAATTATGAATTGGTAAAACGTCTCTGCAAAACGGTCTAAATCCACTCGCATTCGTTTGGACTGCTCTCTCACTAAATCACCTGAAGCGATTTCTCAGTAAAACAGACAGTATCGAGAGAACAGGCAGCACTGTTTTCAGCCATTTCGTCTGTGAACATGCACTAAATGGATGTCTGACAAATTCATTGCTGTTCGGAGTATTCAGATTTAAAAACGTTTAACACGTCTAGAGATAGAGCTACATTCGTTCTGCGGTACCGTTGCTCTCAGTGATAGTCTAAAAGGTGTGTAATAGTTAGGCTATATATGCTTATTTACAGTAGCGTGTTTACCCAGCACGCAATTGCGTGGGGCCCCCGCGATTTCTCCCTATAGGGGGATCCCCCCAGTGGTGTAGTCTACGTGATACACAGGTACAGTATATGCCTTATACCCACTAGGGAAGGTCAAGGATTTCCGTTTATCCACTTAAAAAAGCGTGAAGATACGGATTTGGCGCTCTTTAATGTGACGCGACAGATTGCTGTAGCCTCAGTTTAAGAGAAGCGGCAGCCTGACGCGCACATGAACTGATCCTCTCCTCTGCTTAATACCAGTTACAGCACGAAATAAACATGAATGAACACCTAAAGGTATGTTAAAAGATACAGAACAACTTACCGAATCCATATCATGTCTCATGTAATCGCATACTCAGTGTTCAACCCCAACAGAAAGAAGGTAATGAAAAAGCTAGTAAACAAACAAACGTAACATCACATTTACCTCAGAACAAACACATTCAGTGACCATAAACTCTTTAGTCAGCTAGAAAAATTAACTCCAGAGAGGAGCTAAATATATACACCATATTACATACTGATTATAAAACGTAATGTTCTTCAATAATGCATGTTTGAATAAATACCAATAACCTAAACACGCCACTGCTTATTTAACTTTATAGTGTTAAATAAAAAACCCTTTGTGCGGACCGTCAGATGAAATCCTGCAGGCCCATGCCTTCTCCGTACATGCAATAAATGCACATCCTTGAATGAGTGCGGATGGATTTCCAGCGTACTTGAACTTAGCAGGTAATATCTATGGTTTGACCCATTCCAGAGGCTGCCAAAATCAGAATTTAAAATGGAATGAATAGCTCTCTCAGAACTTGACGTGCGATGCCACACTGACTGACATATGCACATGAATCACGGTCACACGCACACGCTCAGAGCAATATTGTTTAGCTATGTTTTATAGTATTATAATATTTTGAAGGACAAAAACATGAACTTTATTGACTTTACTTCAAGTCAGCTGTCACTTTGGCGCGAGGCCTCATGTGCTCGCACACTTGGCACAGCCCTTGCGACGGTTCTGTCGGACACAGTAATTAATATGATTAGCCTTTTGCTTGACTACGTTATCAAACAGCTAATAATGTGTTGCTAATGTTACACAAACCATGTTCCCATTTGACATGTCAGACAGACTTCTAACAATCAGTATCCTTACAAACAGTTGTTAAAGACAACTGTTGTTGTTAAAGACAACTCAGAACATCAGTGGAGAAAGGCATATAGTTCATCATAACATACATCATAGACTCGCTATATTGCTAAATCTACACAATTTTTCATATCAACAGAAAATATACCAGGATAACCTGGCTTCTCTCGAGACTCTCCTGCTTCAGAGCGCTCATGGTTAATGATATGCTAAATCCCGCTGGCACGTCGTCTTGATTGGTTACAAGGTAGTCTGTGACATCACAAACACCAGCGATTTCAAACAGCGGGTTTGAGACTGCCTGCAGTTTTAAACATAAAATACTCAGCAATGGTGTTGACTTCTGAATTTGCACATGGTTTGTCTTAAAGCATATTAAAACACACCACAAATAGACATATAAACATTAAAAACTTGATTTTCACCACAGGGGTGTTACGGACAGATACTCGGGAACACAGAATACGTAAAATGACGTTTATTTGACAAACAGCAGGTGATAAAATGCAGGTAAGTGATATGCTGGAGATGTGAACTTGGTAGAGTGGTGGCTTGATACTGATACAGTCTTTTATCTTACAGGTGCTGATGTCGTGGATGGATGGATGATCGATGACAGTGAGCACACAAGATGGAGGTAAGTAGACACACACAGACGCAGGAGCACAAAGACCAAGGGAATACGTTGGAGTAGAACTGGTAGGTAGTGATGTTATGTATGACACGGAAGCTTCAATGTGCGTATCGCGCATGCGACACAGTTTCTAGTGAAGAAACCGTATCGAGGTGTGTATTGGTTTCCCAGAGTCACGTGATCGACGACAAACGAAGCCTCACTTTCTGTCCAATCACGTGCGCGTTTCGCTTTGCATATCAGAAAGTTCGAACCCCCAGATCTTACTTTATGAGTAGGTTTTCATTCAGACTTATTCAGTTACATTTTTAAATACCCAGTCATACAAGTAATATGAAAAATACAAATTATTTCAGGAAAATAAAATATTTACCATATGCAACTCATATATGTGTAGGTTTACTCTTCTGTTACATCATATTGATATTCATACTGGCATTAAATGCCACAGTTTAATGGGCAAATTAATTTATCACGGAGATAAATTCAACACACACATGCGCATACTATTAGGCTTTTATATGAGGACTTAACATGAAACTGTGTGGTGGTTGCTTCGTCCGACGAAGCTTCTTTCACAGGGTTTTGGCTTCTTTATTTTTACTAAACACCAGATGGCGCTGTTTTCGACACTCTCGAAGCTTTGAATCTTTTCCCGAAACAAAGAGGCTTCATTTGCCCATCACTACTGGTAGGTACATAGGAAGGCTTGGAGACAATCATGGAGAAGTCCTTTACACATGAACGAGACCGGACAACTGAGTGAGGTGAGTGGTGTGGTTAAGTAGGACCAGTGATGGTGCAGATGAGGAGCAGGTGCATATGATTACCAATCAGGAGAGGTGATGGTGAAGTGTGTGCAGGTGAGAGCCAGGGAGGATGATGGGAAGTGGAGTTCATAGACAGACGGTGACTGTGACAAGGGGGTCTTTAACTACATTTGAATTATCACAAAGTCTTGTATGCAAATAAAGGCAAGAGAAAAACAATATCAAAAGCTAATTTGTTGACCAATGTAACTTAAAGGGATAGTTCACCAAAAATTAAAATTCTATCATAATTTACTCACCCTCATGTCATTCCAAACCAATCAGATATTTTGATGTAATCAAAATGGTTTCTGTATTATTTTTTAACACTAAAATCATGTTTACCTGCATAATGTTTACATCTTATAGCTTTACTTATGTTTAAAATCTACATTCTTGCTGTTTTTTTACCTTGACACTCTTGACTGAGTTTAACCTGAAATATTTATTTAATTTGATTAAGTCAGAAAGATCAGTGGAGAGAGGTGGACATCAGAATTTTTTTAAGCATATACACATACTCATTAATCGATAGACCTTGGTTCAGTGATCAATGCTTTGTTCTTCAGCCATGACAGTATCTGTATCAAAATCAAGATCACAGTATATCACACCCAACTGAAAAATCTTCAAAGAGCTTCTCTTCAAAATGAAAAGAGAGGAAAAGAAAGAAGAGGACAGGAGAGGAGGAAATCTGTATACTAAACACTGTGTGTATGAAATAGAGAGGGTGGATTGAACACAAGTTCTAAAACAGTCACTGCAAGACTGTTAAAGCTGAGACTGATCCACAATGAGTTATACTTTGAGAAACTTTTCAGGCTTATACCACATTTTTTTTAAATGACTTTAAAATCAACAATTGCAATTGCCTCCAGGGGAGGGTCTTGTGCAAGCACTGCAGTACATTTATATTACAATAATATATATCCTCTAGAGCAGAGGGAAGGATAATTTACTTTGATAGCTAGTTTGAATAGTTTTTTAGATGTTTATGTATGTCTGTGTGATTTTTTTATATTAGATATAGGGCTCAATGGATTAAAAAAATAATAAAATGAATCACAATTAATGGCATATGTTCATATTAGCTAAGAAAAGTCCCCAAATGAAGATAATTCAAAGACATAATTGTGCTAGATGAGTAAAGCATTGAAGGCCAGGGGTTTTCAAAGACCACCAGGGGTTTGCAAATGTAAAATTGGGGGACTGTTAAAAATCTAAGAAGGATTTGTTTTTTTTACCAAATGTATTTTTTTTTTAGGTCTATCAAGTTGTTAACTCAGGATATTAATTAAAACTTATGAACATAACATAATGTTAACACATTTGTCCAATTTGATATTTGTACCATTTCATTCTGAAGAATGGTGGGAAATCATGAGAAAACGCTGTCAAATTAATCAAGTAAATATTTTCGCAGATAATATTTTAATAATTTGCTTTAGTATAATATACATGCACTGTAAAAAAAAAAAAAAAAAAAAAAAGTGCTGCCTGTAGTAATATACATGTCATGAAACAAGATATATTTTCTCATTGGCATTTTATATTAAATTAAAATGTAAATTAAAAATATATACAGCATATACAGTCCTGGTCAGAATTATTGGCACCCTTGGTAAATATGAACAAAGAAGCCTGTAAAAATAAATCTGCTTTCTTAATCCTTTTCACCTTTTATTAAAAAAATTCACAAAAATCTAACATTTTATTGAAGTAAAACAATTGAAAATGGGTGTAGAATCTCATTATGAAATTAATGTTTTTCTCTAATACACACTGGCCTCCTTTTGGCAAGATAACAGCTCTGAGTTTTCTCCTAAAATTTCTGATGAGTTTGGAGAACACCTGACAAGAGATCAGAGACCATTCCTCCATACAGAATCTCTCCTTCAAATTCCCATGTTGATAAACTCTCCTCTTCAATTTTCTATAGGGTTCAGGTCAGGGGTCTGGAATGGCCATGGCAGAATATTCATTTTGTGCTCAGTGACCCATTTTTGTGTTTTGTTTTGGATCATTGTCCCGATGGAAGATTCAACCATAAGATTCCTAGCAGAGGCTGTCAGGTTTTGATTTATTATCTGTTGGTATTTGATAGAATCCATGATGCCATGTACCTATCTGAACAAGATGTCCAGGACCTCCAGCAAAGAAACAGGCCCACAACAATAAAGATACAGCAGTTTATTTAATCATACACATGGACAAAACCCATCTTGTGGGTTTGCTGCCATAAAGCTTTTTTTTTTTTTAGTTTCATCAGACCATACAAGCTGGTCCCGTTTAAAGTTCTAGTTGTGTCTGACAACTGAATATGCTGGAGTTTGTTTTTGGATGAGAGTAGAGTTTTTTTTCTTGAAACACATTCAAACAACATGTGGTGATGTTGGTGCTATTTGTTATTTTTTTAGGATTTCTGACCCCAAAAGTATTTTCTCCAGTTGTGATCCTTGGAAAGTCTTTGGCTGCTCAAACTCTCCTCCTTATTGTGCATTAGGACGATATAGACACGTCCTCTTCCAGGCAGATTTGTGACATTTCCTATTGATTGAAACTTCTTAATTATTGCCCTTATGGTGGAAAATGGGAATTTTCAATACTTTAGCTATTTTCTTATGGCCACTTTCTATTTTGTGAAGCTGAACAATCTTTTGCTGCACATCAGAACTATATTCTTTGGTTTTACCCATTGTGATGGATGATTAAGGGAATTTGGCCTTTGTGTAACCTCATATACTCCTGTGAAATATCATGACTGGATATTTGTATGTTCCTAGTCACCCTGCTGTGCTAAAATTGTAAATATGAATTGGAATATACTTCAGAATTTACTTACAAGGGGTACCAATAATTGTGGTCAACGTGTATTAGAGAAAAACATTTATTTCATAATGTGATTTTCCCCCCACATTCATTAGCTTTACTTCAATGAAAGGTGATTTTTTTTTAATGAAAGATCAAAAGGATAAACAATGCAGATTTATTTTCACAGCCTTCTTTGATCATATTTAGCAAGGGTGCCAATAATTCTGACCACGGCTATATATTTATCATATCTCGTGAAATGTATGCTATACAGCCAGTGCATTTTGAACAGGTTATGTTATTTATTATATATCTACTATAATTTATCTTTATTACTACTATAGTATTAGTACTATAGTAGTACTATACTATTATAGTAAATATTATATCTACTATATTATATATAATTTACCATTAATGCATTCTGTAATTTATTATTAACTAAAATATTTTTTTATTCATTTAGTATAATTAAATCTAAAAAAAAAAAATCATTGTTTCTTTTTACTCAACTCTATAAACTCCACCCACCTTCCATTGTTGATGATATAGTTTACCAACTGTTTTCTGTTTTCCCTCCGAACACTGTTCCTGTATTGACTGAGTGCTTGACAATATTGTCTGGAAGCCAGCCATGGCCATAAAGAACATTGAATTGAAAAACTGAGATAGTGTGAGTGCTGAAAGAGAGAGAGGTATGAAGCGTTGCTACATACTGTCCTCTCCTTTTCAGTCTCACTCCTGAACTAAATCCACTAAAAGCTTAAAACTCTTGCCTTCACCCTCCCTTTCCATTCCTCAAATCTGTCCTTTTTGAGTGCAGCTGAAACCTATTTTCCATCTCTTCCTCTGCGACCTCCCTGACGAACACACCCAAAAGAAAAAATGTGAAGACAGAGAGAGTGCTGGAGAAGAAGGAGGAGATAGCAGGTCTCCAGCAGAGATTCATGCATCAATTAATGAGTTGAGTTTGGCACAAGTCCACCCAAATGTGTGTATGTCTATGTGTGTGTGTGTGTGTGTGAGCAAAGAAATGTGTTACGACTGGCAACAGTAGTATATAAAAAATTCAAGTTTTAAAAGTTGAAATGAACGGGTGTAGGGAGTGTTCTGTGTGTTTTCATGAGGAAGACTCCCTAAGTGCCCTTAAAATCGAGGAAGCAGGAAGTTGGCCATTGTAGACAGGAAATTAAAAATGTATCTGCATTAGTCTTGAAACACTAGCTCAAAATTAGATGCCAATACGTCAGCATTTATCCTCATTATAAGACTGACTACGCTACATGAAAACCTCTTACAGAGAACACATTAAATTACACTCTTTATACACATATTTATCAAATTAAAATGGACTTGGAAATTTTTTATCATGCCTTCATCATTTATTTTGCTATACATTTCAAATGATTTTAAGGTAGATGTAATTATTTTACTCTTGTCCTAGGGCAAGACTTCCAATCTTCAAATATTAAGATCTATCATAAAAATATGAATTATTATATATTTAAATACATTATCATTTCAATATTCAAATTTAAAGCTGCAGTCCAGCATTTTTCCTCTTTGTCGCCATCTCTGTTTGAAACCTGCAACTGCATATGCGGAATTGTTGTCGTTAGGTGCGGATGAATCTAATGTTTGCTGTCAATCACTACATCGGTGTGGATACTGTACTTCAGAATCACAGATTCTACGTCTTGAAAGTATGACCAATATAAGAATTTTCACTGGAAAATATCATCTGAACAAGTAAGTAACATTTCTGCCACTTTTGTTCTGACCAACTGAGGAAAAAAGCATTAGGCCTACGATAAATCGCGCTGCCAATGATGATTAAATCTAACGATCACTTAGCTCGGATCACACCAAACCATGCAAATTATTATTACTGTTATACTTTGTTCTCAAATTGTTAATGTTAACAACATCAGCATTGCGTGACTATGTGTATTTAGTGTGTATTATCGTTACCTGTAGATTTCAATTTCTGTAGCCACTCCACAGTCCGAAGTCTTTTGCTTTTGACTACGGGTGAATCTCCAGTTGTCACTGATGATTGTCATTTGGACCTTTCTGGATTACAGTCCGCCATCAAAATGATACGTTTAATTATTTCAGCTGCTGTGAGAACAGGCTATAAATGATCCGCTACAAGCAGCATCCTCACATGATAAAACCGACTAGCATGGACTCCTTCTTTCTGTTTACAGACGTGACGTAATGACGCAAAGACGAACTGCTGCATGCTCGAATTTCCTGCGGAAATCCACCAGGTCGCTCTTATTATAAATCGAGCTAAGGTAAGGAGATAGTTTTTAAACACTGGCTGGATATGTACTTGCTCAAAAGTTGATTTTGGATCATTTTTAACCAAAAAAAGTTATGGACTGCAGCTTTAAGAATTTCACACAATAATAAAATGGCCTCTAAATATTTTACAGCCCTTTAACAGTAAATTACAAGGCAATTCCAAATTAAAACAGACTTTGTCTAGTCAATTATCATTAATTTTCCAGATTCTGACCACAGACCAGATTTTTTAGAGCTGATATTATATGATGTACACACTGTCATGTCACTATAGCTGTGGGCCATCCAACAAACCTTCTCAGCGACTCACCAGACGAATGGAAGACAGACAACGGGGAAAAAAAATGTTTCTCCATTTCCTCTGGTGCTCTTTCTGTTGATGTGCGTGAGCGCTCTAGTCAGAGTGAAGTCAAAGCAAGTCTTGCTGTGTGACATGTCAGAGAATCAGAAAAGACTGGAAAGATACATGGAGGTTTTATCAAACGGCTGCAGATGCGCTGTGAAGCCTGAGAGCAGAGGATGATGGGATATCGTCTCACTCTGCCCAGGGATCTGAGCAACGTCAGAGCACTGCAGCGTCCAAATTCATTTCAGAGAGCTTAAACTACCCACACACACACCATGTAACTCTATGGCAGTAAATATGGTGTGTCAAATTAGAATGAGAAATTGTCTATGGAGATTTGTAGGGATCTTGCAACAGCTTGTCAACTCTGTGACTTGATTCTCATACAAAATCAAACCACAGAGTTTAGGGGGGAAAAAACAAGTTGGAGGCTATTTACTTAATATAGTTCTTAAGAACATTGACAGTATGTTTGAAAGCTTGATTCTGATTGGTTAACAGACATTCCAAGTGCCAACTAATATTCTATACAGTAACTGCTTGACAAGGAAGTAGCATTTGGCCACAATACAGATCCATATAACCAGTGCTTGAAGTGGAAAAATAAAAGTGACGGTACTCCCGATGCTCAGTTGAAAACGTGTTCCTGAAGGAGGGAGGGCGCAGCGGGCTTCCGTACATGCAACATGTCGGAAGTGCCGGTACGCAACGAAAACTGGCGGAAGGCTAAAGGTAAAAGTGCACCGGCCCATTTCAAGCACTGCATATACACTGTAAAAAAGAATTGTTGGTTTAACTTAAAAAAGTAAGTTATCTGATTGCCTTAAAATTTTGAGTTCATTGAAATCAAAAATTTGAGTTCATACAATGAAGGCGATTGGTTTAATCAACAGAAACTCAAAATATGATGTTATCTGAACCACATTAATTACTGAAGTTGATTTGAAAAAGAAAAAATCTTGTGATAACAAATCAGGAAAATAATTTTTACAGTGTAACTTCACCATGCTCTTTGTTGCAAATCAACAAAACTTCAAAGAGACCTACAGTCCACCATAGCAAAAGACTGACCTGGGAACAAAAATGAAATAAAAAGAAATGAAAAAAAAAAAAAAATCTTTTGGTCTTTTCATTTTTTTCGGCAGCTGGCCATTAACAGATACTTTTGATTCCCAGTATCTGTTAGGTCTGCAGTGATGAGGGTGAACGAATGTGCTGTTAATAGCGGTCTCTCATCAGCGTAATTATAGGCTAATAATCATGAGAACCCTCTGCGGAACGACCCTGAGCTTGAGTCATTCAACCCCAGAATGTTATACATCTATATACATTCAGATATAGAACAAAATAAATTAAGTTGCCTGAACTCAAATCCTAACCCAAAAATATTTAGTCACATCTACAAACTTCACATAATCTTATGACATCAGAGCGTCTACACATAAACATGAAGATAGATGAGCTAAATTACTAGAGCTTTTAGTTCTGAGGAAAGGATGTTGGAAGCGGAATGGTTAAGGATCTATGATGCTGAAATAAAGGTTGCCGGTTCAAGCCCCAGTTTATCTCCATTCTGCCCTTAATTAAGAACCCTAACCTCAAGTTCCTCAGGGGATTTCACCACATTGGCATTAGATGTGAGCCACTTTAAATGAGGCAGGCATCAAACAATGAATCAAGTGATTTGTTAATTAAGTCCAGATCAAGAGATAAAAGCAATTTTGTGTTTGTAATTAATGAACTGAAATGCCAGAACTCACTTAACTAAAATTGCCCAAGCATGCAATGATGTTATTACTGATATAGCTAAAAATATCTGATTATTCATTTGGAATTATGCACACACAAGAAAAAAAGAGTTAAAAACTCTCAATGTAAAGGGAAAAAAGAAGGTGAGAGAAAAAAAAACTGATGATATTCATTGTTTTTTCAGCCCTGAAGCAGAAAGTCCTCTTTCCAGCATGAATTCCCATAACACCCTCACAACAGAGAAAAGACTGAAAGAGAAAATGAAAAACTAGACACAGTAAGAGACAAAGAGAAAACCTAGTGGTTCACTGAAAACAAATTGTTCTGAGTGAAAGCTGTCTCACACCAAGATACATGAGAGGAGAGAACAGGATTGGGAGAAAGATAAGAAAGAAAATAGGGAAAACAGAATTAAACAATGCAGTATTATAGCAAACAAACAAGTTAGAAAGAGAGGTAAAGCGTGTCGCTTCCTTTGCAGATAACAAAAATATGTTCTAAGGCCACGTTCACGCTGTCAGTTTTTGGGATTGACAACCGCATTTACTTACAGGTGCGAGCCTCGAAATGTCCCGTTCACACAACAACTTGCAGTAGCATCTGGAACACTGAACATTGCATGAACAATGTATAAATAATGTTTTTGTGCTAAACTTGAGAACATCAGCATTCTATTAATGTTACTGGTAGAATGTTTGCTCATAACTTTGAGAGAACCTTGCCAGAACATAAGCCTAAGTTCTGATAACTTTCCCTGTTAGCTAGTTTGCTATTTATTACAGCTTGACTGAGTCTAGGTTAGTCCAGCAAAAACCTCAAACTGAATGATTAATGGCCGTCACACCCATACGTGTTTGTCCCAAAATAAACCTCAAAGGTGGATCCGTTCTTATGCAACATCCTTCAGCAAGCCTTCACCACTGTTTGCTTTCATTCTGGCTGATCCGCAAGGTGTGTGTGCATGTGTGCTACGTGAAAATTCACATCAGACAGTGGTTTGGGTGTAATTAGGCTCAGAGGTGCTTGTTTTCCCTGAATTCTGGCAAACAAGATCAGTAGCCACGACATCAGGGACCCATAGAGTGAAACTCAGCCAGAAGCACCATATACACCAACCCGCTATGATACTCACACACGCTCAAACACAAACTAGATCACAAGTGTACAGATGTGTCCAGTGATAGCACACTTGACAGATGTAGGAACATAAGGTGTGCTGATCGAAACATCACACAATTTCACATCACTGTGCCAAGATACCAAAATCTGCAATGAAATGTTAGATATTTCAGTATGAACACAATTGTTTCTCATCGAATTCTCCCAAGACCAAATGTATCTGAGCGATGCTATCCTCTTCCATTTTAAAGTTCTATATATATATATATATATATATATATATATATATATGTCGCATCTGCGTCTATTTTTGTTTTTGTTTTAGAAGAAACACTTTGGATAAAGTTGATACTTAAATGAAGCATAACTGAGAACTCCATCAAGTCTCCAGAGCATAAAGAGTAGCTTTCTCCTTGGGGTATTTCTATTGTATTTGTTTACCTGTTCTTTTTTTCTAGGTGCTTATTTCCCTGTCTCTCACTGGAAAATAAAGATTCTTTCAACAAATAAATACTTCAACCCTCAAACACACACACATGCTTACACACAACCTCTCCACCCAGCTCACCCTGTGACTGAGCAAGTCATCCATTTATACGCTTCACCTCGGGAAACACTGGGGGTCACTTACTCTCTATTACTTTCTTTCTCTCTATCTCTTGATTCCTGCAGAGGCTGTGTCATGACAGTAATGTTAATCTTGTCCTGTGAGACAGAAATGATGACTGAATGAAAGAAAGGAGGGCGAGACTGCAGTAATAAAGTGCTCTCTATCTCTCAGCCAAGGTGAACTCTTGAGGTGAGGAGTGAAGCTGTGGTCAACACTGCCCTTATTTTCTCATTGGGAGATCATCTCTGTGTGATTCCACATGATGGGATCATAATGTAGGGTGAGGATGATGCAGATAGTGTTTGTTTTTGTGAAGGTGCAGATTTCATCTGTCTGGTGTTTTGTTATTCTCTCATTAATCAACACTTTGGCAGATGGCTCAGCTGCACACAAAGCAATTTACTGAAAATAACCAATCACCAATATGAGAGCCATAAAACTTTCATGCATAAATATTCAGAAGTTTCAAACATCACCATTTGTTCTTCCAAATTGCGAAATTACCTTCTAAACCAACACATTTTGTATAAATAATTCAGTTTAATCAATCCATTTACATCATATTTTTGAAGGTATATCAATGTATATAAACTTGCAAATTCACCATTTACGGAAAACTAATGCATAAAAAACTGACCTCATTACAGCTAGACCATGTCTGCCAAAAAAAAACACATCACAGCTGCCAACTAAACTGAACAATTCCTCAATTCTACCAACAGTCATCACACTCAAGAAACTGCAGATCCACGGCAGACTGTTCTGCCAACGTTTTGACAGCATTGTCATGTTTATTTAATAGTTGATAGTCATTACTTTTATATAACTTCCTATTCAGACGCTGACGCCATAAAGTAAAGAATCAAGTAATCATTTTCTTCATTTCATTTTTCATTGCACTCCAAATACATCAAAGAAAATGTTATGTAGTATTTCATCACCTTATGAGAAGAGAACAGGTGTAAAACACTTTAAATCAATTTGAAAAAAATATACAACATTTGTGTTCAAAAACAATCACCTAATCATCCAATCATAATACATAAATACACACATATGCAAATAATATAGCCTATATACAGTTTCATGAAAAAGAATGGGAACCCCTTGCAGAATCTGTGAAAATGTGAATAATTTTAACAAAATAAGAGAGATCATACAAAATGCATGTTATTTTTTATTCAGTACTGTCCTGAGTAAGATATTTTACATAAAAGATGTTTAGTCCACATGACAAAAAAAATAGCTGAATTTATTAAAATAACCCCATTCAAAAGTTTGGGAACCATTGGTTCTTAATACTGTGTGTGGTTACCTGGATGATCTACGACTGTTTGTTTGTTTTGTGATGGTTGTTCATGAGTCCCTTGTTTGTTCTGAGCAGTTAAACTGAGCTCTGTTCTTCAGAAAAATCCTCCAGGTCCTGCAGATTCTTCAGTCTTCAATTTTTTGCATATTTGAACCCTTTACAGCAGTGACCGTATGATTTTGAGATCCGTCTTTTGAACAGGATGAAGATCCAAATTTTTCTTATTTTGTTGAAATATCTTTTTTTTTCATTTACTGCCCTTCGGAAGTAACAGAAGATACTTGCATGTTTCCCAGAAGACAAATTAAAGACCCACTGAAGAGTGTTGGAACACGCAGCATTATTCAATGTGTTGACGTAATTTCAACTGAAACAAGGAAGACAGGAAGATATACCGAACAGCCCCGCCCCCTTTTTCAAATAGCCAATAGCTCGGCCAGAACCTTTAGAATCTGTAAAACCTCAGTTTCCTTCTAATCTCTAACCGTTTCTCCTCATAATGTCCTTTATATCGCTCATATACAGCATTCTGTGCAGAATTCAAATGGGTCCGATACCTTTTGTGGTCTTTGCCGACTTGCGCATATGATCCGCTCTTTGCTTTCGTGTCTCTGGACCGGAGCAGACTGCTCACGTTGCGGTGGTTCATGTGACACTAATGTGAATGGAAAGCATATTTACACTGTCTGAATCGTTCCCTATTCTCTATATAGAGCACTATGTGCCATTCACCGTGTAGAAACTAGTAAATGTGTGAGCATGTGACCGATTTTAGCCGAGGCTTCAGCGTCTGCAAGAGTGTAGGAGGAGGCGGGACTTCAGATTCTAGAGACCATTTGATTGGACCGAAGATTTGACGAGAAACTGAAGTGTGATGTGATGTCATGAAAATCTGTGATCAGTTTTAGCGAATTTTGTCATTGTTTTGGAACACACCAGGTTATTCATAACATTAAGGCTAACATATTCATACTAAAAGCTAAAAAAGCTAAAAAAAACTTTTTCAATTTTGATTTCAGGGGGACAATTTACCTTGATCTTCAAATTCAAAAAGTTTTCATCCAGGTAACCAATGGTTCCCAAACTTTTGAACGGGGTTATTTTAATAAATTCAGCTATTTTTTTGTCATGTGGACTATATGTAAACATCTTTTATGTAAAATATCTTACTCAGGACAGTACTGAATAAAAAATAACATGCATTTTGAATGATCTCTCTTATTTTGTTAAAATTATTCACATTTTCACAGATTCTGCAAGGGGTTCCCATACTTTTTCATGCAACTGTGTATATATATATATATATATATATATATATGTGTGTGTGTGTATATATGTTTACACAGAATATATATATATATATACATATACATATATATATATATATATTCTGTGTAAATGTAAGTGAATTTAGCACTTCAAAACTGGACTGACAACTGTATTCTGCTGCTGTGAGTGGATAGTCACACACGCACAATGGCACAAACATAATTACACACACTCGTTCTCTGTGAACGCTTTGATGAATTATTCACACCACACTAGATAAATTAGTGGGACTGAATGAACAGGGTCTGGTCAGCTGACTACACTCAAATCATTTTAACTGAAACCCAAACCAGCTGCAGAAACCCGAGATTCCCGCTCTGACCCAGACATCAGCCATTCCAACAAGTAACAGTTATTTGTCACAGTTAATAGCCTGTGAAAACACACACAATAATGCAGCCAAACATCTTAATAAACACAAACACACACAACGGATGTGCAGTTCGAGTGAATGAAGTTCGTAATGAGATAATGAGGGAACAATAAGCATCAACTAGCAGCTAAACAAAACATTAGCATTACAAACAAATGCTTGGTGAGAAAGAAAGACACACGAGGCTAAAGAAAAAGAGAGTGATTATGACTGGAAACAAATATTTCAAACCAGATTTAGGGCATTAAAAATACACCAGGCTCTTAAAGGTCTTGAAATGTTCCACCTCAGATGGTACAAGTCAAATATAATTAGCACATTCTCTCTTTCTCTGCCCTCCCAGTCTATGATGATTAGTAAATCATTTTTATAGAGTGCCTCTCTCTTTCCTGTCAAACTACAGGCTAATTAAACTTGTTCTGGGTCTCAGGATGGGCATATCACTGAATTTGACAGACACACCACCATTGCCCCTTTTCAACCATTTACATTGGCAACAGCTTTCAGATCCATCCTGTGAGTGAGAATGAGTTTATCAGCATAGCAAGGCCTGTCCCACATGCAGTGCTCGGGTTAAACAACTCTTACACTAACAGTAGATCCAGGACCTGCACACAACAGAGCCAAATCAAATAAATTACTACATTCAGCGGTGATTCACAAAGGATTATTTCAGCAGCCAGTATCAGCGGGGCATCTGTGTGTTCCTAAGCCTTTTGCTCCCGACAACATCCTCCCTCATAGCGAACACATAACCAGCTCTGTTAGGAGGAGAATAAATGCGCACTGTGGCCTAAAGGGAGTTATATCAGCCAACCACATCAGCCAAGGCAATGCAATTACTGCGGAAATTATAGTTCCAACAACACATTCATATGGCTATATGCAGTGTTCATTTTTTTCCAGTCTATTATCTCTCTTCGGAAGTGATGTGGATTATTTATAAAGCACTAAATCTTGATTGGTGCAATTTACTGCAAAAACAATTTAAAAAGAAGAAAGTTATGAAGTGTATGTGAAGCCTACATATTATTACTCTATTGTCTCGTTTAACTCACAAATCATTAAACTGAGTTGGATCTTTTTCACAAATAAGACTGAAGAAATTGTTCTTGGCTCAACTGAAACGATCAGAGATATTCTGGAGTCAACTTAGCAACTGAAATGATCTGAAAACTGATGAACTGAGAGAAACAGCATTTGGAGTATTTGACTGTTTTAAGTTATTAAAAATTAAACTTTTTATCAAGTGTAAATCAATTTACTGGTTTAATGTATTGTTTAATGTAAACGCAAAATACCGGCTTATGGGTTATGGGCCAAAGTGTCTTTTTAGACAGGCAAATCAACACACTGAACTGGGACAAATGACAAGAAAAACACTATATAAATAGGAAAATTACGTATAACGAAATATATAACACTTTAGGCCTATTAATAATAATTTGTAAAGTGTTTATTTGAAAGGAACTGATAGACGTGGGGAAACACTCACAAAATTATATGGACTTGCAATCTCACTTGAGTGAGTTGGTGGCCGTATATGCGCGTGCCAGCCTGCCAGGCTCAGTGTACTGGGAACGGAGAAATTTTACTATTTCCAACCAGGGTAAGCTGATTTACAGGGGTAAGCCTTACTTTTACATGGCATATACTGTTAATGCGGTAAGACAAGCACCGTCAACACACACACCCTCGCTCTCTCGCGCGCGCACACGCAAACTCATCAAGCTCATTGCCCTTTTTACTCTATAGTATTATTTCTTAACCACGCTTGACACAAAATAGTCCAGCTTTATAGCTCCCAGTGTGATTCTCGGGTTTACACACAGGCTATAGCCTACCTATTAAGTTTCAGTGACCCGCGTCCGATCACGATCAGAATGCATGACTCACTAAAGCAACTGTCATGGATCACTAAAACATGCAATACCCGTTTATTTTACTCAACTGATCAATGGTTTTAACTCAGTGGAATAGTAAATACCATCTTTGTGAACATCTACATTTTACAAGAAAAAAAAAATACATTTAAGCACATGTAAAATGTAAGTGTCAATTTCTGTCAAACCAAAATAAACAATAAAAGCTGCATACCTGTTAGTGCGGTGGTCTGGATTATAGCCCAGCAGCAGAGAGGGGTCTCATTGCCCTTCCATTATGAGTTATTCCATCCACGAACCGGAGAGGCTTCAACAATCCGCACCAAATGATCCCTCCTATATCTATTATGTCAGAGAGAGTCAGAAACCCCCAAATACTGAAAATAAGTTCAGTCCTCTGATCACAAAAGCGCCCGATGTTCCCGCAGGGCGTCCGGGTGCGCGGACACGCAAAGTTCCTTCTCTCGCAGCGTCTCAGATCTTCATCTCAACTCAACGAAGAGCAGTGTGAAACTTCACATCAGCGCTTTCGCTTCTGGTTTAAAAAGCTTTAAAAATGTCTCTTACGGAGCCATCACCCCACGTAGTATCCTGTTGGGCTTGTTTTCACGGTGTTTGTCCGCGCTGGAGACGGTGTACGCTCTGTGCAGGATCTGCCGGTGCTAAAGGCAAAGGTCTGGAGCGCTGTGCTGCGCCGACTCGATCCCTGCTTGCTCTCCAGGGATGTCAGAAGGAACTCAACGCACAGTGAATCAGCGCCACTCAGCGGCGTCTGTGACAGCTATCACAACTGTTCAGGGTTGCCGGTTCAATCCTTTATCTGTTGTTTTTGAATATTTTACAGGTTCATCTGAGTGGCATAAGACTTAGATAAACCTGCCCTTTAAAGGCACAAAACTTGCTAACTACATATGACTTTAATGTGAAAAACACCATTTGACAGACTACAAGAAGTCATTCTAAGCATGCCCGACTTATTTGAGTTCTCATGAACATATCATTAACAAGAAAACATCAACGTTTACAATGTATTAATAGAGTACATTTTCTTAACACATGAGCAATGGAAATAAATCATTTTGTATTTATTCTTTCTATACTTTAGTTGACGTATTTAAAATGTATTTAAAAAACATAAAGTTTTCTAAACTTGAATGATTCTACTATATATCTTTATATATTCTACACTTGAGACAATCTTTATCTTTTACATTTTTTTTAAATTGCTTTATCTTATATTTTGCTGTATTGTCTGAAGTATATCTTAAATAGGCAAGCCTGGTTTTGTTTTGATTCTTGAAAATTTGTAAAATAATAATAAAATAAAAACACTAGCCCATGTAATGTCACAGCCTTCAAAATAAGTCATGGATAAATTAAATGTAAATAATCAGTAGCACTTTACAATAAGGTTCATTTGTTAACATTAGTTAAATGTAGTAACTAACATGGACTAACCATGAGCAATACATTTGTTACTGTATTTACTAATCTTTGTTAACGTTAGTTAATGAAAATACAGTTGTTCATTGTTTGTTCATGTTAGTTCAGAGTGCATTAACTAATGTTAACAAGATTTTAACAATGTATTACTAAATTATGAAATTAACATTAACAAAGATTAATAAATGCTGTATAAGTGCAGTTCATTATTAGTTCATGTTAACTAATGTAGTTAACTAATGTTAACTAATGAACCTGTGGCACAATTGCAAAATATGAAGATGTATCAAGACTTTTTTCAAGTTCCTTGGTTGGATTTTGATACCTTTGACAATTGTTCAATTCTAATATTTAATGATGTTGTTATTTTTTCGATATAAAAATGGTGTAATTGGGCTAAATGAAGAATAAATGCCAATTCAGAAATGAAAGGCATAATTGGTTATAATAGCGAGTAATGGAGTTGATTAAAAAGTATCCACCTTATTTTAAGAGCGGGCACAGCCATTTTTACCTTGTTACCTTGTTTACCTTATTTTGAGATATCCAAAAACAGTCCATTATACTTAAGTTGTGTTGGAGATCAGTTTTGACTGGGATTCTGGGAACAGATAAGCCATAACAAAATATTTACTAATTGAGGGTCATGGAGGTACATGGGTGCTTTATTGATTACTTCAGCCAAATGTACGATCTGAAATGATTGCCACTGAATCGAATAAAGTGTCCACTGCACCTGGGTCTCATTTTGGCACCAAAGAGACATTTGACAAAATGAGACCCCCTCAGTAGATGAAGATTGAGCACTCCTGGCTCTATCGTCTGAGTGCCTCCCCCACAGCTGAAATTCAATAGAAGTTACAAAGAATGATACATATGTGTTGGACTTCTTAAGTGATTTATAACGCTTGCAGTGTGTACGGTGGACAAGTTGCCACTAGAGATGTTTGGTGAGAGAGTGAAAGAGATATGAAGGATAAACAGGGAGACAGGGGAAAGAGATGAACAGATGAATAGACTGAGAAAGAGAGGAGAAAGACATTTGGCAGATATTGTTAAAAGCCTTTCAGAAGGCATTTGC